>CM020042.1:2466000-3699000 GCA_009769605.1 Bucorvus abyssinicus | reverse complement strand
ACACACACGGGTTTATTTATGTCTTAGACCACATCCACGTCTGAACAACTCCTCTCTTCTCGGGTTTCTTTTGCTCCTGTTGATTTTATAATAGGATCTTCTAAACCAAAAACTTACACAGTGACATTTGTTTTCTGTTTCTTACTCCCCAATATAAATATTTACATTTTTTAGCATCCTGTTTCAACCAGTGTATTGTTCCAGACTGATTCAGCTGTTTCATTTTGCTCAGTGTCTTGCTCAATTAAGTATTATCTTTGCTTCCAAGGCGAAGTCAGGACTTTGTTAGAAGCGAGTCGGTAACTTTTCATTATTAGGGCTGAACCTTCAAAATTATTTTTCCCTGAAGATTTGCACAGAAGCAAGACCCAAATCTTGGTAGCTTTTAAAGACTGTCTACTACTAATGGTTGTAGATGCTTTATGCACAGTTTGACAGTCTAGGTGGGATTAAGCTGACCTTTATACCCTGTAATATTTCCTCTGGTAATGACAATGGAAAAGAAAACCTGAAAATCCTGAGTGGAGCAGATCATTGAGAGGATCTCTCTATCCTAACAACAGAGTGGGGAAAATATTATTTTCAGAAAGATATTCAGGGATAAATTCAAGAGTCCTGGCAAACTGCTTGGAATCTCCATTTATTTTGTCTACTAGAAGGCTTTGTCTAGCTTACACTCACCAGCTGCTGCACTTCTGCTTTATAACTACAGTAGTAAAATGCGATCTAGCTGAGTGCATCAGCTGAGTTAGACATTGGGAAGCTCCAGTATAAGGAGTCTACAGCTCTTCATTGCTGCAAAGTTACCAGCTGTTTTCTTCGCAAACTTATGCAATAAACATCCAGTGCGGTGGAAAAGCCCATGATTATGCTATTGTAAAAATAATGACCAAAAAGGCTGTGTAGATGTTCCAAAATTAGATGTAAAATGTTTATATGATGGGGGCCACCCAGCTGGAAAGCACATTGTAGAAAAGGACCTGGGGGGCTGGTGGACACCAAGTTGAACGTGTGTCTTCACTTTGCATCAAGTAAAGTATTACTAGCAGGTTGAGAGAGGTGAGCCTTCCCCTCTGCTCAGCACTGGTGAGGCCACACCTGGAGTGCTGTGTCCAGTCCTGGGGTCCCCAGTATGAGAGACATGGATAGACTACAGAGAATATAATGAAGGGCCACTAAGATGCTGAGGGGACTGGAGCATCTCTGCTGAGAGGAAAGGCTGAAAGACCTGGGGCTGTTTGCCCTGGAGAAGACTCGACTCGGGGGGGATCTAAATTTATTTGAATACCTGAAGGGAGGCAGTAACGAAGATAGATATGAGTTTATTTCCTCATGTATCTTGCTGAAAGTAGCTAATAGTGTTGATGAGTGCATTTTCCATCCTGTGCTCCCAGACCCAAGGGATCGATAGCGTGTTCATCTATTAAACCGACTGATCTTGCAGTAAGACTCAGTAATTCACTATAACCTCCCAGCACTGCTGATTTTCAATGGCTTTTCTCCTCAGGCTCACCTGAGGGGCCACAACGCCTGGCTTTCGTCCATCCTCACTGCTGGTGCCGGCGATATCCTCAGTGTGAATTTTAATTAAGTTCATAATGAGTGTGACACTCGGTGTGTGCATAAAAACTGTATCACGTCATTAGTGAAGCCTGTGACCGAAAATACAAGATTGCCGTCCATTCTCTATGTCGTATGAAGAATTTGTAACTGTATGATAGATAACGAATTTGAAGTATTGGACAGCAGAAGGTGTTCTGGGAGAAAAAAAAAATGAACAACTTTGCTTTTCAGAGGTGCTTCTGCTTATTTGCTTTTCGCATTTTACTTAGCGAAGGGTGAAAATACCCTGGATTCATTTGGGCAGTTAACTGTATTTAAGCCAATTTCATTTTTAGTCAGTTCTACAATGTTTTCTTTGTGAACATCAGAAGAGGCTCTTTAATTGCTTTTACAAAAAAAGTTTTCTTCTTGTCATGTGAAAAGGCAATTAGACAAAAGACAATTAGAGCAGCTGCTCTTAATGGTCTTGGTTTTATGAAAACTTATTCCCTTGCCCCAATATTTAATTCAGTGGCAATTAAAGCTGAACAGATTTTGTAAACTAATATAATATATTTTCCCAGGCCAACAGATATAATTAGTGATGGGCAGAAGATCAACATCTATCTATCAAGACTGAGGAGCAGCATGTTATGCACCCAGCAGCAAGTCATGTGACAATAAATAAGGTAACATCAATTAATCTGAAGAATAAATATAGAAACCCTGAAATCAAGCATATAAGTGGAGATTATTTTTCATCCATATTATTTTAAAGTTCAAATAGATGGGTCCTAATACCCTCAGATCTGCTGAAGAAAACCTTATGCATTATCTCTTGTTTTATTATTGCTAATATGTTCTTTAAAATTCCTTCAATGCAACTTACTGAAAACAAAGGTGATGCAGCTACTGCAATTGATTGAACTTGTGACTTTAATAATTTTCTGGGAAAATGAATGTGTCGCTTCTATGCACAAGTATTATATAGCCAAATACAAGGGTGCTGAACAAACATAATAGAAAAGCAAAAATATACCCACAAAGATAGACTATGAGAGCCATTCTGAGGCAGTAATTCTGCTGCTTCTGCCCTTTCAAGTATCTTGGGACTAAAACCATATGAAGTTGTGATTCTGGGATTCAAGAGCCCGGATGGATGCATATATGAAAAGGGAGTTGTTCTGGGTGGCAACCACTTGACTTCCAAGAACGCAAAAATGTGATGGAATTGGTGCAAGCACCAGGTTTCCTTGTGAAACCTGCTTATTCGGGACTTAAGTAAGTCTTCATGAACTTGTTTGTTGTCCTTCATTAAATATAAGACATGTTATCAAGGGCATCGGTGGACACCATACTGAATTTTTGAATCATTACTGACTCTTGTTATTTAGAAAAACACCAGCTAACTCTAAGGGCATCTTACTGTGCAAGTACCAGGTTTGTTCCTGAGACTTCTTCCTAAATAACGCCTGCATTCTTGGTCACTGAAATAACTGAGGGCTTTATTTAATGTAGGCTGGCAGGAAAAGCGCATGAAGATTGTCAAAGTGATCCATGCAAAATTCCTACGAGCACTCCAGTGCATCTTCAAATCCTCTCAGCAAAGTAATTTATCTGTTTAAGCTCATTTTTGAATTGTACACATCAGCGTATGTCCAAAGCAATGTGGCTTAAACATAAAAACTAGTCTGGTCCTAGCAAAGCAGAATATTTTCAATATTCTCTGTTGCCCACTGCTTTGCAGGGCTCTGTTATTCCCTTTGGGAGTGATTGTATAGGAAAACAAACCTCGTTGTTAGAACTTTCTTCTCACATGCTGTAAAATTTCTGATCACTCTATGTACTCCCTCTCAAGCCAATGGGACCACGACATCAGTATAGAGCATAAAATCATTTATTCACCCCTCTCTAAAAGTGCTGTTGAAAAAGAGAACTGTGAAGGATTTCTGTGACAGACCTGTTTAGCTATTTCTAATTGCAGTAGAATATAAATTCCTTTCTCTGGCCAACACAGTAAGGGAGGACTGATGAATACATATTTAAACTTCATCTCTTCGAATGAGAACATCCATTTGGGAGGGGTTGTTTTGTTTGCAGCGCACAGATGAATATCCAGACTGACCCTTTGAAGGAGAAACTTAGGCTCAACACGAGCACTTCTGCACTAATGAGCACTGCTTCACTTTCTTACTTAATGTAATAATTCCTTCCATTAAGATCTGAATATGCACAGATGAGAAAAATCTAAAAAAAAATTATTCTTATAAATATGCAATCAATTCAATTTCTAAGTTGGAACTGCGAAGTTCTTGCAAATAGAGGGTTCTTAGAGAGGTAGGAGCTGAGGGGAAATAGTGTGTGCTCAGGTTTTGTGTTTTAGACCAGAAGGATTGGGGAAGAAATCAAATAAAAAGAAAGGAAAGAACATCCTATGCGATGGGAGAGGAAATTCTTTAATTCTAGTTGTGATCTCATTGGCAGTGGAAAAACTGACAGTCATCTGTGCTTTGGAAGGGCATGTCTCATGGTCTGCTGAGTGTGGGCAAACATATCACCAGCATCAGGAACTCCCTCTCTGCCTGTGTAGTCGACACAAACGCAGTAGAAGTGTGTGCTCTGAAGGGCTCTGAGAAAGCAGAGTGGGGAAAAGCATTGTCTTTCTCAAAAATGAATTTGAACGTGGTGATAAACGAGGGATCCATTCTCCTATCACACTATGCAAGGACGTTTACGGGAGTCATAAAGCTATTCATATTAGGGCATAGAAGAGAACTCCTTGTTTAAATTTTAATTTAGTCAAGAAGATAAAAGGGCAGCACACTGGGCAGAAAGTTTCTCTGAGCTAACATGCTAATTCAACTTCTTCTTTAGTCTCTTTTGACATAATTCTCCTTAGTCCAATGGGTAAAACAGAATAAAAAGAAATTGTTCCTCTGTTGAAAGAGTGGAAGTGCAAGTGAGCGCTTCTTGTACTGGGTGGTACTGTGAAAGATAGTGAAGAGTTGTGGTTCAGAGATTCTTGAGGAAGGTCAACAATTTTCTTTCTCTTTGGGAATTCCTTTCTATCTTGAGCTCTTGTTCAAACACAATGTGCAGTCACCCATAGTTTCTGAGCAGCAGTTAGGGATACCCAGAGCTGCCTGGAGTATGAAATAGGCCCTGGGTGAGTCAGTATCATGAGCCGGTGATGACTGTACGGTGACACGGGAACTTGCACTCAAGAGGGAATGTGATTGAACATGTCTCTGTATCCAGTCCCTTCAGCCACGTGCTATCAGTCATTACAGATCTCCTGAGAATTCCCACATGCTGAAGCCAGGCTGCTTACTGTGTGAAAACACCAGGGAATGTGGGGAGCTCCCTGTCAAACAGCCCTTCCAGTTGAAATTTTAAAGAATCTTTCAGAGAGAACTTATATGGGCTCAATTATTTACCTAATATCCTGCCAGAGAAGAATTTCTTTAACAAGAGTTTTGTAAAACCTAGATAAAGACGGAAAAAACGTGAAGCACCTTAAATTTAGGCAAGAATGTTGGGTACTTTTTGTGACAGAAGAGGTGAGATTCCTTGTAGCAGGGGGGAAATGGGGCCTTTTGGGGACTGTAGAAAGGGGAAGTTCAAATATTGAAACAACATGATGTCAGAAGCTTCTTCAGCGAGATGTTAAGAGGAGACAGTGCTCAAGGATGCAGGTTTTGGATCTTGCACAAAGGGTAAAAACCACCCCAAACACGTGCTGGTGTGGTAGTTACTGTCATTACTGACATTACAGATTCTAGTGAGACAGAGATACCTGAATCCCTTCCACAAATTCACCTCTCTTACCTCCTGGTGAGGTAAATCTATCTTTTGAAATGTTCACCTGAAATCACATTTTAAGCTGACTTTCCTTATTTACAATTTCTTTTCCGGTTTCCTTTAATTGCCAGTTTACTTTGCTCCCTCCCAGGCTATCTGGCTTCTGGCTATCTGATATTTCCATATATGGCTTATACTGTTCATGGCTATCTGATATTTCCTAAGCAAAACAGGGTGTTCTCCATGCCTCCCACAGTGCCACGCACTCGGTTTGTGACTGCAGGAAAATGAAATAATATGGTGTTACAAAGGAAAACTCATTTTATTGTATTCTGAGTCACTGGAAGAAATAATGACTCTTGTCAGAATTACTTGACGTTGCTTTTGAGCTATACGGAGCTGAAATAAGCTGAAAGCAAGAACTTTTCATTCCATTTACGAGATATCAGGAACCAAAGAATATTTCAGTGATTTGGTCACGTAACTCTACATTTCAAAATGTACTGCAGGTCCCCTAAGGGTAATTTAGGGTTATATAAAGCAATGGCAATGCACAATAAATATGATAAAAGCTTTCATTTCTTCATGCCTTAAACATGTAGGTTTGATGTTTCTTTGTTTGGTGTTCCCTGTAATAAACATTCATGTCTTTCTTAGGTTTGTTTGGGAAAAAATGGAAGATGATCCTACAAAACATCAAAGAAATCTTGTTTTAATTAGTAATTTCCTATCTTACACATCAAACTTCCATATCTTATGAGTTAAAAGTGTGATTTGCCTGGGCAGAATTTAGATTACAGAGTTCAGGAAAAAACAGAGAAAACTTGTTTTGCCATTGCCTTAAATCCTAAGAAGCCAACTTGGGGGTTTTAAAGCTGTGTAGGATAATAATAAGCAAATATTTGATAAGCAAATACCATGGCAGCAGTTCAAATTAATTAACAGAAACCGAAGAAAGTTGGTGTGTAATAATGTCTCTGTGGTAATCAGTGATCAGTGAGCAACACGAGCCCTCTCATTCAGAGAGATATGTAAACTCACCGTTTAAGCCCAACAGTCCCACTGGGACCAGTCAGAATCACTGACATAATTTCTAAGGAATGTACTTTTTTTAGATTAGATCCAGTAAAGCCCTTGAACACCTAATAATTAGGTGCGTCAGCCCTGTGGCTCCCCAGATAGAAGGCAGAACTTCACCCAGAGTTCCCTAGAGACTGGACGAGCCAAGTCAAGTGTCTAAATGGGATCTCCAGAGGGCATTTCCTATAGCTACGGCAGGAAACTCTGCGGGGAGGAGGGCTAGTTCTAAAAGCTCACGTTCCTCTGAGGCTTAAGTAGATTTCTCCGGTTTTTAAGGAAATATTTCCATTCACACAGCATCACAACTGCTTCGGTGTAGGTATCTAGCATCAAAAGTATATGTAAAGCAGTATCTGAAGGAACAAATTGCTGCTTTCCCACAGCAGAGAGAGCAAACTGGGTTGTTCTCTTTTAAAATACGGTCAGTAGTAGCAGCAGTGACTTTGCACTGGAATTTCCCATGACTTTAAAGAGCTGATCAGTTTTAGTACCGCCCTTATTTAAACCTGATCAGGATTGAGACTCTCAAGGAAGTCACAAAAGACAGAACCAAGTTATCGCAGAGAGTTCCTTGATTCGGCTCAATGCCAGAGCTGAATGCCGCTGAAGTCCTTCAGGAATCCCCTTTCCACGTATTCTTGTAGTTTTGTTCTTTAACTTTGTGATGGGTGATTCATAAAGTTTCTTGTTTTACACACACACACATATAATATTATAAATGTGTATATATATATATATGTAACTCACGAGGGGTTTTGGATGACTACGTGCTACTTTAGAGGTCTCAGCCTTCATTTGCATGTCAAAATGAAAATAGATATGAAGGTGCCTGATATCATAAATATGTATTTTCCCCTTCTTTTTAAAATATATATTTATATTAATATTTCTGCTACAGTTCCTCTCCTTAAAAAAAAAAAGTCTCCTCCACACTAACACCATTAATAGTTGCATGCGAATCGAAACAGCAGAGAAACCGTGCAGAAATACAGAGGAATATTTAAACCAAGCAATCCTTGAATGCCACTTTGGGACTTGCTATAATCTACTCACATAGCTGAGACCTTTATTTCCCTTAAGAGGATGTTGAGGATTTCTGCAAGTTTAAAATAAATCGTAACTAAAAAATACCATCACACACAAACCAACCAAAAACCCTGGTGTAACAAGTTGTGTAACTCTGTTTCCTTTAATTACCTTCTGCAGCTTCTCATCTGATGTGCAATTTCTTGACTATAATAGAGAAAGTTCGTTGCCAAATACTTGGCATGGTTATTTATGTCTTTCCTTCACTCCTGTCGTGTAGCCACATGCAGAGGAAAGAAATTGTTGGACTAAGGTAGATGTTGAGAAAAATGTGTTTGTTCATTTGGGAACCGGAGTTTATTTATAAACCTCACAGGTGGCTTCTGATTCCATTTCAAAAGCTCTTGAGAATAATTAAACAAATGTGTTTGATGCTGAATTAAAAAATAAATGTAAGCAGTGAATTTCTGTTTAGAACCGGTGTGAGTAGGTGGTGATTATGTGCAAATGATTAGCGATTGAGACAGCGGGGTTTTAATTGCTGGGTGGAAATGAGTTCTCTGTCCCTATCAACCTTTCTCAAGCTTGTATCTGATTTGAGATTATGACTTAAAGCAGGTTTTCGAATTCTCCCTAGGCTCACCTTTTCTTTGCTGTTTGCACCTCCTTCCCCCTCACAGCAATCATCAGAGATGCAAACTCTGGTGTGTCTTTGGTTTAACAGAGAAGGCAAGCTGAGATTTATAGAAATTCTTGAGACTTTGGAGTTTCCTCTCTAAAATCTGTTGGGTTTAGGGTATACATAGGGAGAACAGTCAATGTAGTATTGGCCTAGTGAGGCACATTGGTTTACTGGAAATAGCCCTACGTTGGTAAGAGTTCAGCCTTAGAGACAGGTTTTGATTCCTAACCAAAGCTAAATTGACAACCAAAATGGTGAAATCAAGCTTCTCGGTTTTAATACTTCAAGCACGGAACAGACCACGTTTGTAAGACTTAGATGCAAAATTAAGTCTTAGAAATTTGGTCTGTTCTCCTTTTATTGTACAGTTAAGATTGATGTCGTTGAGAGGTACATCAGAGTGCAGTTTGGGTTGTACGTTGATGGTAATTCTCCTGAGGGTGGGCTGAGCATCTGAAATCAGACTGCTTTCCACACAAACTGTCAGACTGGCTGATAGCTAGTGCTCAGATCCCAAAACGCTGCAAGGGTTCAAACTGTCAGCAGTGGTCTTTGTCTTGGGAAAAGGCATTTTTACACCGACATGGAAAACGAATCTCTACTCAGATCAAGAAATGACTTTTCTACCTCTAAGAGGACAACTCCATCTTAGAGTTTTGACATTGAGGGCAGGGGGCCACAAACTAAATATAGAAAATATCAAACTGTGGCTCATGTTTCTTGCATAGCTTCATTCTGGGACTACTTACCAATGAGGAAGGCTCAGCTGGGACCAAAGCTTCTGGTGAATTTGAGTCTCTGCCTGTAGGAAAGAATGGCTGAGGCCAGTGTTGTTGGGTCACCCTGTGTGTCCACCTCAATTCAGCTGTGGCCCAGAAAAGGAACCATCATCATGTGATCCCCTTCTGGAACTCCCCTCTTTTTCTCCAGCTTTCTATAACATTCTCGTGGCTCTCAGATCTATGAAGGTATTTTGGTGTTGCCTGTATGGTCAGTGTCGCGTGGCTAAAATCATGCAAATGAACGAGCATAGCAGAGAGTCATCTGAAGGGCAATATATAAGCACATTTTGCTTGAGATCTTTGTCTCTCTGGAGTTGATATTTTCAGTGACAAAGAACATATCTGCTGACAGATCTTATATTGGATCCTTACTCTACTACCATTTTTGTAGGAAAAGGGCATTATATATTTCATGCTTCTGAGCTGCAGCTCAGAAATAATTCTTTGACCACATGAAAGTAATGCCAGCCAGATAATAATGTGTTTAGCTCAGTCCTGGTGCCCATGTTTCAAATCCTGTGTCCCCTTTTCTTATGATTTCTTTCACTCTGTACCAGCCCACTCATAAGACTTTATGAAACAAGTCAGAGCTGCACAGTTGTTACATCCAATATTCCAGTATGTCTCTTTAGGACAACTCTTTTCTGTATCTGTTTGTTTCTTTGCTATGCCTGTGACCTGAATTCTCAATTCGGCCTGGCATCAAACCATATGTTTTCTCTTGTTTATGTTAAAAGCAATTACTGAATCTGTGAGGCAGTGGAAATTATTCAAAGATCCTGATCCTGTGAGGCTCGAAGTGCATTGTACAGCCCAGAACACGGTGCCGTCATTCCATGGCAAAGGCGTTGAGTGATGGGAAGTGTAGATAAGTTGGTGTTTCTTTTGGAGAGCAAAGCAGGAGACCACTAAGAATGAATCTCATAAATTCATACTCAGACTATTCCTCATTTTTTTGGCTATCTACTGATAATCTTTCATCCATCAGGGATGATAAAATGGATTCTCGAGGAATGTAAAATCCAGGATGTCTGTGAGATGGTCAGTAACATAAATAGAGTTAACAGGTTAAAATACAAAAGTTCTTTCCCATAAAGTAATTAACCTGTGTTCCAAGAAACAGAGGGAGCTACTAGGTGAGTTTCAGCCTGGAAGCTGTGTGACTGAAAGCACCCTTTGTCTGCTGTAAAGTGTCTGAGGAGTGGCAAATCCCACCGTGATGTGATTAATTTCTAGTGCTGGTTTCAGTGACTGTTCAGATATTTCAAGTATAGCACTCGAGATACGGGATCTTCTTGAGTGATTCACAGACTCATGGTTAAAAGGTGTAGTCATTTCATCCATCATTCAGCAAGGATGAGCGTGTTCCCAGAAGCTATTCCGCTATAGGAATAGCTGGTAGCAGAGCAGGACCTTCCTAATGTTCAGCTTAATTTTTCTCCTGTCTGAATTTTATCGCATACTCCAGTTGAGAGTCTCGGGAGGAATTTTTCCTACTCCTACTTGGCCAGACTTCCTACTTGGCAAAGAACTCCTTATTTGGGCAAGGCCAAAATCCGTTACTGAACGGGCTGTTGCTTCAGCCTAAATCCAACCCATCAAAATCTGAAATCCTGCAAAAGAAAAAAAAGGAAGGGAGGTGGGGAAAGGACAGACCGCCCCAGACTTCAGTGGGAGGTGGCCCCTTTCTTACCCGAAAGGCCAAATGCAGTGTTTCTGGTGATTTAGCACTAAATCCCGCAAAGTGCTGTGTTCTCCGGGTAAACTCACCTCAAGGGACTTGGGACATGACTTCAGCGTACAGTAGAAGAGGTTGAAGAGATGTACCCAGCTGGTGCTTCCACATGACGTAGTGCCAAGCTATGTATAGGCACGAGTTCCCGAGAGCTGTAGATCACTACCAGGATGCAGCTGGTCCTAACTAGTTAGGTTTATCTGCAAGGCTAATTAGCTCATATGCATCTGTGGCTACGATGTTTTCAGCATCCAGGCAGGCTCAGCTGACAGCAGGGTACAGCTTTCTTTGCTATGCACATGTGCAAGTACGTGCTGAACTGCCTGCCCCCCGAGGCAGTAAGAGGACCTCGATTCTTCCACAGAAGTGTCAAACAAAACCATCCTGCCCATAGGTTCAGCTTCTCTCTCTGGCCTAGTATTTCCCTGTCTAGGCGAAATTCAACACGAATGCTAGAGAGACGCCCAGCTCGAGGGGACCCAACTGTCCGCTCGCTAGTGCACACCATTGGGAAGGCAGCTGTGGTTGAAATGGTTGTAGTAGGTAAAGGGCTTAAATCCGTGTCTTCCACATCGCAGGCAAAACCCGGTACAATCACATACTCTGGTCTTACTCGTGGCTGTGTGCTTATTCTTACAGTCTTGGCTGCATTCTCATTCAGACAATCATAATCTGAATAATTAAGACTGGAACTGATATTTGCAGTTAGAGAAAAACAGTATTTCTCTGCTCTGAAATTCTCGTACTTAACAATAGTGTGCAAAGGGTCTGCTATGCCCTTTGCACGATGCGCCCGTACTTTGGAAGGAAATGAGTAATCTCTGGAGAGATGCGATCTGAACCTCCTCAGACATTCAGTAAGAGTTTCTGGCTGCATGTGACTAGCAGCGTATGCTGTATTTTCCCCTTTTTATTGCTCAGTTTTCTATGAGTGCTTCAATTAGTTCTCTAATGGACTAAGCTAGAAGAAGTGCCAAGTCTTCTGGAATTGCTAAATTCAGCAAAGACTGGGCCATGTGAACTGGGTTTCCGATATCTCTCTGTAGAGAAATGTGTGATTAAGAGGAGAGGAAAAACTAGCTAGGCTGGGATCAACGAACTGAATTTGAATACGGGAGGTAGAACTTAAAAAGGAATCCTTAAATAGTTGAGATAAGCTTTAGTATCCTTCTGTCTTTACTTGGACTAGACTGTTGAACATTCATAGCCTATCTCACATCTCTGTCCCTTGAGATACGCCTCGTATAACTCATCACTTTGGGAGTAATACACTGGTAGGAGTGGGTGTTGCTGTAGATCTGCCTTCCTTCTGGTCTAGCTGATACCAAACAGAGATGTTCCTCCTGTATAAGGGGAAGAAGCTTTGCAGGAGGGCACCCAACACATTCCATTTTTGTCCCAAGACTCTCTAAAAACTGTTTAGTATGATTCTCTTTGTGGTATTGGCCAGCAGTTCCTGCTTGCTAGACAGCGGTGCGCAGAGTTTATTAAAGTACCAGATCGATCGGACTACCAGGACAGCTTTTTCTTCTTCTGTTATCTCTGCCTCTCCTGTCCATTCCCCTAGGGAAAATTTTCATTAAATTCTTGTAACAATTAAGGAAGGATTGGTTGTAGAAGGCAAACTGGGTGGAGCATGAATCCCAGCTAAATCTTTACGTATATAAACATCTTTATCTTAATGCATCTTGTAAAAGGGAGGAGAGGGGCTTTTTCCTGATGGCACTTCCAGGTACAATGGACAGCAGATAAACTGCAGACTCCTTCTGCTTCTTGTATTCACTTGTATGTTACTGAATTTGCTCTCGTATCAGATCTTTGAAATCTCAGATGACTCAGACGTTGATAGTTTCTTGTAAATTCAGTGCAGGTTGGCTGAAACTTTAACATCTCAAGGAGTCTTAATAGCTTTCCAGATCTGACTTGTTCAAAATGCTGTTCAGACATGACCCGCCTAACCCTTCCAACATTTCACTACAATGTTTAGCATATACAAGTAAGGCTTTACAGCTGAACAAGTAACTCGTAATACTTTATTGCCAGTTGTACATTTCTGCAAATCAGCAGTTTGTGAACACCACGCAAACATTTCATACATGCTTTGTTTGGAAGAATCTGATAAATCCCTGAACAAATGTTTTCCTTACCAATGAGCCACAAACAATTGAAAAAAAAGTCTTATGCAGGAACCAAAGCATGATATGGGGTTGGTTAGCAATGATGATCGTGTGATACTGCGTCATTTGATGATTAGTGTATTAATATAAATCACCAGCATGGTGCAAATTTTGTAATTTACACTTGCATTGAACATTGAATTTCCTTTATTTTTTTTTTTCTGTAGGGAATTTCTGTCCGGATAATATCTCTTGCTGGTAGATCCTGTCACCTCAAACATCCCTCAAAAGGCAACCCAAAAGGACTGCAACTGAATGCAAGCACATTTTCGAAGTCTGATTCCAGGTAATATTTTTTTCTTTAAGTAAGTAAGTTATTGTCACTCAGTACTCCTAAAGAAAAGACAAAGCAAACACACCACAAGTAATATCAGCTCTTGGTCACTAAGAAACGCACTTTCTCAAACACAGCGGTGTTATTCTGGGTATGTAATGAAAGAATAAACTTCAATACATAACTGAGCTCTTACCAGCTCTGTAATAATATCCCAAACGAGTGTTTGTTTTTCATTTCTGAAATATTGGCTTTCATTGTTAGTTAAGCCAAGTTGTTAAGTAGACAATGGGTGTGTGGTCTAGTGTGACAGTTCCCAGTTCTAAGATAAACTCACTGTGTTTTAATAGCATTCGGCTCCTCCCTTATCTAGTTCTTGACCAGAAATTCAGGAACATGGAAATAGGCAAAAGCAGAGTTTCTGTCTCACTGATTTAATGAAACCTATTTTCTGTGTCTCCGTCCCAGCCTCACACAAAACTCCTGCCTGCAGAGTCACTCCGAATTACCTTCTCTTGCTTATTTATATAGAGAAAGCAATTTCCCGCAGAAGTCATTTATTTTTCCTTGACAATTCCCACATAAATTTTGTAGAGCTCAGAAATGAAAAACACTTCCCTAACTGGCACCTCTGCTTACTCCAAGTGAACTCCAAGGGGCAAACCAACGGGGTGGGGATGGGGGTGGGTCCTGCCTTGTGCATTCTCCCTCTGTGGAGGGACACTTTGTGCCGTTGGGACCCAAGGCATCTCCTCGGGCTCCCTGATTTCCAGCTGGGCTCAGGGAGGCAGCTGGCCCAGCATTGTCTGGGTATGCCCAGGCGGAACGGATCAAATCTTGGTAAACAAGCTGCTGCCGTTGCACCAGGAGGAGCCAAGTCCATTGATTCCTGGCTATGTTTAACCTGCAGAACTAACAGGGTTTAAAAATTATTTATGTTGGAAGGGGGATGATAGCTGCTGCTGCTGTCTGCACATCCACCAAGGCAAAAGGACTGCCCGCTTGAAGAAGATGCCGCTGTTGTAGCAACGCGTTACCTAAAGCCGTACAGGAAGGGCAGGCAGCTTGGGGCGTATTTTACCCGGCAAGTTTAGCAGTCCGAAGGCTGGCACTGCTGTGCCTGCCAGCCTCCTCCCCCTGCTCATCGCATGGTGTGCACACACCTGCACCCTCCCTCCTGGAGCCAGACTAGAACCAACTATTATCTTTGTCTCTGAAAACAAACATGCCTATTACGGTCTAAAATTAGGATACTTCTTCCCTTCCACCTTTCTCGGGGGTCATAAACTGACTAACAGGGAGACTGCTGAAATTCAGTAAGTTTCTGTTTATATACAGACCAGGTCTGGTTTTAGTGTTCTTCCTAACGGGGAAAAAACAGGCTTAACTATTCATTCCCACACTGCTATGTTTAGGGCACAGCCTAAATGTGGATGTGTTATATGTGGCTATGGCAAGACTGGCACAAACAGACTGAGTCTGAACAGAAATTGTTCCATGAAGGAATCCGGCTAAAATTTAGTTTTTACTTTCTTTAGATAGGAGAATGTTTTATTGGTGGCTATTGATCTGATATTCATCTATCCTCTGTCCTCTCAGATTATATACATACAGGGAAAAACCATAACACAGTATGCAGAGTTATCATAATATAGATACTGGGACTAAACCAAACACTGTTCACAGCTGGCTTGACTCAAAATTCCTTAAAATCAGTAGAAAACTTCCCTTGTCTTTGGACGGCTCTGGTCAGGTCCATATTAGACATAAGAGCCCATAAAGATTTATCTGTAGGTACAGTTAACAGTTTGCTTATGCAGATATCAAGTGTTTCCTGAGCCATGTGAATGTTTGCATTTTGTAAAGCTCACCTGCTCTTCTGGAGCTTTAAATGTTTGATTTGATTGTTCCAACATGCTGCACAGAAGGGAGAGTGGCTGAGAAAGGACGGGGGCTAAGGAAGAGGAGAAATGAGTGGAGACGAGAGAGGAAGTCAAGGTAGGAGTCAAGAAGTAAAATCACAAGGAAGAGAGTGGGGAGGAGAGTGAGGCAAGAAGGAGCATGTCCTGGAGGTGGCCCAGTGTAAACTTGATTTACCTATTGTTAAACTGCAAAGGAAAGATACAGAAGTGGAGCTACATAATGCTTAGTGCAAAGATGGCAGCTCATGCTCTGGTGTATCGGTTTCCAGGTTCTCATTGCATGGTGCGTGCTGGGAGGGCCAACAAGGGGGATGGAGGGGCAGAGACAGACTGAAACCACCGACAGAGAACATCTGTCTCCCTGTCTTTCCTCGGTTTCCCCCGTACTGCCCCCACCCCCAGCCCTCTGCACAGTTGCTTGGGGCTCAGTTAGTCACTCTGTGTGCAGCAGGTCCACGCTTCGTGCTTGGACAGCAGCTGCTGTGTGCAGGTTTCCTGCCCCATCTCCGGCCACGGCGTAGTAACTAACTGGGTGTAGTGGTGTGAAAGCCGTGAATGGGAACTGGTACTGTGAAGTCCTGCCTGGGCTCTGCTGAGAGCCATGGGGGTCATCCAGGGACTGAGTGCCTTGGGTCAGTGCTAGGGACAAGAAAGCTGATGGGGCCGATGTCCTGCTGCAGGAGAAACCTTGCTGCAAAGAGTTTCTTACAGCCTACTCGAGCGATTCTGCCTGTGTGGGATTAGTGAGTTGTTCAGGGATCTGGGGCGAACCAGTAAAACTGGCTGCTGAATCCAGGCGGTAGGTGCCAATCTGGGTTGCTGCCTTTTTCAGCAGTAAACAACCAAGAGCCATTGTTCATCTTCCCAACTCTCTGCAGGACACAGGCTGTAAATTACATCTAGGAACAAAAGGTTGATGGGAGTAGAACCGGGTGCCCAACTTCCCAAGGGAGTGCTTTGCCCTCCAGCCAAAAGAGTAGCTTTTCTGGCTTCAACCAGCACAGGCTCTTCTTGTGCCTTCCCGTCAAGCCCTCAGAGCGCAGGAGAAGTGCGCAGTACGGGATCTGCTGCACGGGAGCATTTACCACCGGTTCCATCACAAAACCTGGTTTCGGGGTCGATCGTGGAAATTAAATCTGGTCTGAAATGCAGGAAACGAGCTTGCCGTCTAGGAGGAAATCTTATTAAAAATGCCATGTCTTACTGAGATTACAGCTAAATGGGTATAAAATCCTCCCTCCTCCCCTGAACCTGACTGTCAGCCAGACTCGCAGACCAGTTGTAGCCTATGCAGAACGTACGCTGCCATGACCAGAATTACCTAATGAGAGATCTGCTTTTTATATTCACCAAGACTATGTTCTCCAACATGCTTGAAATTTCCACTAAAATACGTTTGGAGCAGGATTTTTTTTTTTTAAATTAAAAAAAAAAAATGTATTTCTGCTGATAATAGGAAAAAAAAGGTTTTCAAATTAGGAACTTTCTTCTTCAAAGTTTCTTTATTTTTCAATAGAAACGTCAGCTATTTTAAGCAAAACAAAATTCCATTCTTCTCCGCTTTCAATTGTTCCCACTTAATATTGAAACCGATCTCCTTTTGTGTCACTAATTCCATCATAAGTTCAGGTGCATTCTCTTTCTGGTCTGTTCACATAATAAAATAAAAATAAATATACCTTATAGGGCGAGGCCACCCAACTGAATTCAGTGGAATTTTGGCCGCTGACTTCAGTTAGGCCAGAATTTCATCCTCCATGGGGATTCCCCCCAAAACATCTCTTTATATTGCTGTAAGCCATGCACGTTCCTCTTCTAGGGCTCTAGCACTTGTGCTCCCTAATAGGACTTTGATCAAAATTATTTGGTGCTGGCTACAGTTCACGTGTGTGATAAAATCTCGAATGAGTTGTGGTGACCCTGTACTACCTCGCACCATCATAGATTCAGTGTCTGCTGCGTCAGGGGCTTCACAGCAAAACACTTTTTAAAACAACATTGGGGTTTTATCCTTTACAATTGTAGTGTTTCATTCTCTTTTGAAAATTTAATTCATTTGGTACCATTTATTATGTTACCAATTTTTAGTGCCGGTAGTTTAACTGCTTGTTGCCGAAGGAGTAAGCAAATTCCAAAAGCTGCAACATTTAACTGTGTGATTTGTGGTTGACAATAATGTCATGGGAACAAATCCTTAATGGGAATAGACTGATAGGTTCAGCTTAAAGTGATGCTCTGCTGTGTTTCCTCAGATGGAGATTTGCTGTAGGTTTTTTCCGTTCCTAAATACTAAGATCATTCCAAGCTAAAGGAAAATTTGTGTCTTTCTCACAAAGAAACACCCAAAAAAAAAAAAAACACTTTTCCCAGAGTTGGACATTTTTGACTAAATTTTCTGGGTAGCATCAGGCCCTGCACCCAGGCTAAATTTGGGCTGCTCTCTACCTCAGGCCCACATATTTTAGGGGAGAAATTCCATGTTTGGCTGGGAAAAAAGGAAATATTTTTGTGTCAGCTTTTTTATTTATTTGTCAATGGCAGCTCTTTGAAGTGCTTGGTGCGTTGGAACGCGAGCGTGTGTCCTAGGCTGGCGCATAAGCAGGCAGATGGCGTGTGAAGTGAGCAAACTTACGTGTTCTGTATATACGGCTCATTAACTTTTTCTGTGGTTTATCACATGAAATGACGTACCGTGATGAGTTATTTCATAGCGGTAGTAGCACATCCATGCACCTGGTCAAAGCGTGCCTAGTCTTAGCCCAATTTTATAGGGCAACAAGCGAGAGACTTTCCGACGTGCCGTGGTCCCCACCACACGCATGCAGAAGTACTGGGAAATCGAAGGTGCATGTCAAATAATATTCGGTATTGAGAAAAGAATCCGCTCCTGACCTGATGGCAGAAGGGATAGAATGAGAAACTTCAGACCATGAAGGGACTAGGAATTTCTACTCCTGGTAAAACACGACTTTTGCCTCTCTAACACCTGCCCACGTCCCTGAAATGGGCATTATTCTCCATTTACCTCACTTGCATTTTTTCAAATTATTTTTTCAATTATTTCAAAGCTTATTTTCATTTTTTTATTCCATATAACTGTAAGTACAGGACGTTAACAGAGCGGTATTTTGTGTTTATCAAAAGAATAAGACTCAAAGGTACCTAAATTTCAATTAAACGTCCCATTCTTTGGTTTCATCCGTAGGGTCAATTTTAAAAGTCATTTAGCAATTGAAGATAACCCTCAGTAGACTTACAACATGTATTAACTGTGCACCAGCATTTTAAATCCCGCTAAACTTCATTCATCTATTCCGATGCCAAAATACCTATAGCTACAAACATAATGAGTCCACAGAACTATTTACTTTCCACTACTATGAGCAGTAAGGTGTGTAGGAGATTGGTTTTCCCTTGCTCGTGAAGCCATTTGTTTAAAAAGTGGCGCATTCACTAAATAAAACGTGTTTTATCTGCAACTTCAAAGTTTCTAGCTTCTTAATGAAAAGATCCCCTGTGTTTTATGGAAAGATTTTCACTTTAACCTTCTCCCATCAGATACTGTAGGCCTGTAGGAAAAGCGTGTTGGGACCTGTTGCTAAAAGCCCGGCTGATTGAGGCAAGGGTAGCCAGCCACCTCGAAGTCAAAAGTCAAAGAAAAGGCAAAGCGCTGAAAACCTCTTTGTGTAACCTTCCTGAGCCCGTGGCTGGAAAGACCTGTCTGTATTTTTCCATTGTTTGTGTTAAGAGAGATTAAAAATTAATGAGAAAACGCTTTCAAGTGGGAGGATTGACAAAACAGTAACCTGATATAGAGCTCTTCATCTCAAATTTGCCGAGCGAAACTGAAATCGGGGCTGCCAGTCATTGCCACACGTTGGCCGGTAGAGGTGAGATGCCCTGGCTTTGGTGATCCCTGACCAACCCCTCATTCCACTGTCGCAATTCTGCACCTCAGGAGAGAGGCCAGTGTATGGAGACACCACGAGACATGGCTGAGGCACACAACAGGCATGCCTTTCGCTTTCCTACAGAGGCTTTGAGGTTTTCACCAGGGACTTCATGTCCCTCACGACCTGAGACCTTTCCTGAATGTCACTGTCATGTGTTCTCATTCCTGTTTCCCTACTTTGCAAATTGGGAATAGGAGGAATAATCTTTCCAGATCTCATATGAATCAATACAATAAAATATCAGCCTCAGTTCTCGGTCTCACCCCGGCACTGGCATTAGTTACCACTTTTTTTGGAGCAGACTGTGCAGAGAAGCCAAGGGTGGGATGGGCTGTGGGAGACTGAACTGCCTCGACTTACCTTCTGCATGAGGTTATCCTCCAGGGACGAACAGAGACATTTCATTGCAGAGCTGGCATTTTGCTTGCTCTAAATTGAACTGAAAAGGAGAGAAAACGGTGAGATGGGACAAAACAAGCAAAATATTTAGGGGGAACCTCCGGGCAGTTGCAGAAGCTTTGCTGGGGTTCAGAAACTCCAGCGCTTTCTGTTCACCTGGTTTGCTCTAACGAGGAGGTTTTAAAAAGCAGGAGGGGAAGCTTATGACAAACAAGGCTTTTCTGAGCTAACTCACGAGAGGTTACACAAATTTCCCTGCGAGCACAGAGTAGCTTCAGACGGAGCTTGTGTAAGAGGAGGAGGTTCAGTGCCTCTTTAAAACTCGAGTGTGGCTGCTTAGTCAGTACCAGCTCCCCTCCCACCCCCCGTCCTTCCACCGCTGGCTAACTTTTGTTGCAATATGGGTGTGACTTCTGATGGAGCTCCCCCTCCCAGTTATGTCATTACTTCAGTTCCTTTGAATCAGAATAAAAAGTGCAGCAAACTTCAGACTCATTGACTGCAGGCTTCACAGGCGCCGGGGCTGCTCTGCTTCCCGCAGCTCGCCGGCATCTCTGGGGTGTGCCAAGCAGTTCCGAGGAAACAATGGCCAACTTCTCCTTGTGGGCAACTTTTGGATTATGTTTGCTGAAGCTTTGTCTGTCAGAAACACGTAAGTTTTTTTTTATGAATGAAAACACTTATGCTCACCGATAAGTTTATGTTCAGACAGCAAGAGCTCTTCTGCTAGAGAGCTAACAGCTTTCTGGTGTCTGTTTTTGTTTAAAGATGAACTCTTTATTTAAAGACAAGCTCTTTATTTAAAGATAGACTCCTTATTTAAAGACAAGCTCTATAGACTCTTTATTTAAAGATAACTCTTTGTAGGAGTTATGGGAGGTGCTTTGGAACTGTAACCCCGGCTGTGCTGGTCTGTATGATGATGGAAAGCTGCGTATTGCTTGGAAAGAGGAATTCCAGAGCTATAAAAAACGTGCGCTGTAGATCATTAAAGTTTAAACTAAGCCCAGCAGTACTTTGGGGAATTCAGAACAGCTCTGGTAAAGCTCGGTCCGACAATGTGACTGCTGTTACACACTCAGTTTGCTCTCCTAGCTCTAGACAAAAGCGAGGCGGTGGGGGGATCGGCGATGGACAACCCCCCCCCCCCCCAGCATACAACAACTGCATTCTTGAGTTTACATGGGCTGAACTAACAGCTAATAACGTCCTGCGCTTGAACAGAAGCAAAGCTGCAGTGGTCTGTGGCCGCAGTTTGGAGAGCTTCTGTGCCAAGCGTGCTTCTTGCTGGCTTCCCAAGGGTTCTTCGGGGCTGGCTGAAGAGATTTTGGAACAAACAGGGTTAGAAGCGACCACAGCATTCAGCTGTTTGTTAATTAACTTTCTGCAGCTTGGTTATCTGCTTCAAATATTTGTATTTAAAAATGAAACGTTAAAACAGAGGATAAAATACAATTATATGTCCAAAAATGACAAAATGCCTTTGAAATTTCACATGGGGCAGGCTCAACCCTGTCTGAGGGAAATGGCCATGCTTTTAACAGGCTCTCCCTGTCACAGCAGCTGCCTCGAGGCATTTTGTGGTTAGGGATAACAATTACGCTGCATTATTTTTCTACTCATTGGTTCCAGGAGTCTAAAAAATACATTTTGCATGGCCGTTGTCACCCAAGGGTTCTGTGTCTGTGTATAGTAAATATATTTCTCATTTGTGTGAGCAGCTATAGTTATTCTGTAATGGTCGCAGCGCTGCGGGGCTGCGAATGGGTGTGTCGGAGTGAACAGTTCCCAGCACCTCTGTGAGAGATGAAGCACCCCCAGTGCTTCTCATTCAAAAACTGTCCATCCTAAAATCAGGTATATGGATAGAGCCCTAGAGAAAGGGCAGGGGTACTGTCGGCCAATGAAGTATGTCTGAGATGTGTTTGAAACCTTGGCTCGGTCTGTATAAGGATGATAATTATTTGGTTACCGCCTGCTCAACTGATTTCTCCTTTCATGAGCTGCCAGCAGTGTCCTAAAGAAGCGGGGTCTGTGCTGGCTCTGGGAGTAATGCACTTTTACACATAGCAGAAACCCCCATCGTCCTCAGTGCGGTTACAAAAAGTGTGTCAAGCCTCACACATGCCTCGCGGGGAACTTTCTTTAATGGCTTAGCAAGGTATTAGACTATAGCTACAATATATGTGAGTTGGTATGTGGTGCATTCCAGCGTGACTTTGTAGGCAGTAATGACTTCAAAACAGCGCTTGGTGTGGGATTTATTTTGTGTTTTTAAACCAGCATGACTTTGCTGTGTATTATAGAGTAGTGCCCATTGCTGTTGGGAAACACCTTGCTCGAAGGCAAAATTCAGATCTGCTCCCAAACTGGATTTTTGATTCTTTTAGTACAGAATTTCTCAGAATTAGAAAGGACCTGGGATCACTGTTCACGTGATTACTAAAGGGAAGATGAGCTAGAGAGAGTGGCTGAAAATCTTATTCATCCAGAGTTCTGTGCTGTTGTGACCATGCTGTCACTGACATGTGAGTGAGGTGTACTCACGGTATTGACGTGACTTTTGTTGTCTAGAGAGTCCGGATCCAGGAGGATATTGATGCTGACATCTCGATTAATGATGCTTCTGGGGGAGGTTTTCTCCCGTGAGCATTATGTGTTTGTAAAAATATTTGTCTCAGAGTTTTCCTTGATTAACACAAAGCGAATCCTGGAATTTTGACCCCCAACTGGAAGAAGCTGGAATAGAAGTAGTAGTAAAGATGAAAGGACAAGAGGGAGTCCACCAGCGGGAGGCAGGAGGCAGGGCTCAGAGACAGGGCCCTCAATCACAAAGCAAGGGACCTGCCCGCCTCTTGGCGTAGAGATCTACCGTGTAAATTTGTAGATATAGCAGTTTGAAGAAGCTCTTTGTGCTAGTTTATTTTCACATAGTCCTTACAGTGCGTATCTTGGCTGTTTTCCCAAAGCTGCAAAGTAACCAGACTTCATTAAAGTTCACTTGAACTTCCATCACCGTTTAATGGACAGGTTATATACCTGCCCTTGAAATACTCTCACACACAGAGCCAACAAACCATGGCAGGAGGATTGTCTTGCAGCCTTTGTTGTTTGTTGATTCTCTAGTTACCGGTGTTCACCACAATGCAGAACCATTACTTTGAAAAAAGGAAGTCAGAGAAAGGTTTAATGAGGAAAGATAGCATACAATTGAGGAAGAAGTTTTTAAACTAAATGCTTTTAAAACCACTGGTAGCTCTAGCCAAGGCTAAACGAACTGTTCCCCCATCCCTGGTGTGTCTTTCTTTTCGGATCATTTCCCATGACGTTTAAAGGCCAGAAATTGAAGATGGTATTAATATTGCAGTTATTCATCTAGCACCTAAACATGTAGGAGGTTCTACTGTGGCAAGAATGTGCCAGCAGGATGAGATGTCTGCAGATGCTGATAGACAGGTTTAAACAGCAGAGAGAATCATGAGCTCGTTACTGCTGAAATACTTGTAGAAAAGTTGGGTTCTCAAGAACTTCATGAAAGGGGAAAAAAAATATGGTTTTATTGAAGGTCAACTGTCATTTCAAATGAAAGAACATATGGAAGAGAGCAGGGAAATATAGTGAGGAAAAATGTAGATATCAAAGGGATGTTTGGTCGTATGGCAAGTATCATGGTGGATTGCAAGAAGCAACAAAAACTAGTTGTATAGACAGCATGAAGTCTTGAGGAATTGTAGTTAGAGGAGAAATTTGAAATGTATCCAGGCAAGAACCTAGTATAAACCACTGCAGATATTTCCACTAATAAAAAGAGCAGCAGCAATCAAGTTAATGTATAATAGGAGTGGAGCCTATGTGAAAAGTTGGCAAAAGTAAAAGCTGTGTTGGTGCCATGGCGGAGGAAAAAGCTCTGGTGAGCTCTGTGGGATATGAGTTAATTAAAAAGCAAAGGGTGAACAATGCAAGATGGCAACGTTCTTGCCAGAGAAGAGATGGCATTCAGAGGGAGTGGCAGTAATTAGGTTTGAAAATAGGTTGCTAAGAGACATTGTTTTTAAGGACAGAGTAGATAAACATCTGTAAAGGACAGTTTGGGCATTGGTGATTGTCTATTAGGTAGGAAGATGGATTAGAAGACCTCTGGTACTCTGTTTCTTCTTTGATAAAAGGATAATTTCAGTTCTGAAGGTAGTTGACTAGTAATGGAATATATTGCAGAGAAGCAGGGGAAAAAATGGTGTAAAGCATCTTAAATAACGAGAGGATAAATTAGAACAGGAACTTAAAAGTTTTTCAGAATTCCAGAGATGCTGTGAGAAGGCTTCTCCATTTGCTTTCTGGTCATAAGTGTTTGAAAATACCATCGAGATAGAAGAGAGAATTCTCAACTTCCTATGACGTGTATTCTGTTATTTACAAAACATTGATTTATTTATTTTAAAAGAAAGAACCGTATGTGAGAGAGAGGGAAGGTGTTCAGCCAAACTCTCCCCTAAAATTGCTTTTTCCAGGACCAGGGCTAAATGAACTTACTTACTTCTGATCTGTAACTTTACCGAGAGCTTAATCATGAAAAAACCATGACCCATGATGGTACTCTTGCCCACTTTGAAAACAGTACAACATCACAGTGGAACAATTCATGGTTTTTGAAACTCATGATATTTTAGCATCAGCTGGTAACTGAGAGCATACTTCATCAAATTTCATATTTTAGCACTAAATTTAATTCTTAGACTTAGTTCAACCTTCCACTTGAAGGCCAGCAAAGTGAGAGGAGCAAGACAGAGGTTGGGTTTCTCACCAACACGTGTCTGGTACGTACATTATGGTTGCTACTAAGTAAAATCCACATCCGCAGTCTATTTTGTTCTTTGCCTTTACCAGTAAGGGTTTCTTTGTGATATATCTGGTGGTTTGGACCATTCTCGGCGGATTATCGACAGCTGTAGGTGCGAAGCCAGTGTGGCGTAGCTGCTAGTCGGTTTCCAGACTAGACCAGAAGTTCATCAGCTGTTACCATGCAGTTGTCTCTCGCTCCCAGGGAGGTAATAACCATCTCAAAGCCATCAGATGCTGTAATTATCGGTGACCACTATGGCTGCTGCTACTAGTGGTGGCAGAGAGGATTGTGGCAGTCCTGAATGTTTATCAGTTTCCTCCCTGCAGTGGCATCAGCAGTAATACCGGTAGCAGCTGGCTGTGATTTTACTCCCTCGCCGCGGCTGCCGGAGCGGACCCCACCCAGGAGACGACGGAGCAGCTCGTGGTGCGAAGGAGTGTGCAGGCAGCAGTGTGAAACGAGGGGGTTTTCCTTGGAGAACCTTTTCAGTCAGACTGAAAGTTCAGCTAATTGTGATTTAAAGTTCAAAGCTCCGTGACTTGTTTCCTGCCTAACGAAACCTGCAGTCGTTTTTGGAGTCTGCCTACGATTGAGAACACAGTCGAGCTGTCTTTTGTACGCGCTGGCTTTGGGACTTTCCAGTTCCTCTGCGTGACAACACTGGCTGCATTATACAATGCAGCAATCTTATTTCAGTACAACAACCTTCAACCCTTACACTGTGGGGAAAAAAAAAAAAGACGACGACGACAGGGAGGAGTTGAAGAATAATCTACAATTTTATCCACTGCTAACATGGAAGCTCAAGCAACCACGACAGTTCAAAGTAAAAATCACGAAGACCTGAATTTTCCTTACGCTTGCAGTTTGAAAAATACATTGCTTCACTTTTTTCTTGCCTTCTATTGATGACCGAGCCAGGCTCAGTAGCTGGAAGCTCTAAGAGACCGCGTTGTGTCTTCTCAAAAAAAAAAAAAAAAAAAAGAAAAGAAAAAACAGCAGACACGCAGCAGCTGTGGTAAAACTTCCGTCCCTGTTTCTGCTAATGATACTGTTCCAAACGCAATGTGAGATGGTTCTGAAAGAGGTTGCCAGGCTACAGGCTGACAGCTGCCTAGGAAGGGGGCTGTAGCCAGCCATCATCAGCTGCACAGCGAATGTCTGTTTTACTCCGTACCTGCTTTCGTAAATAAGGAGCTGCCCTTGGCAGGGCGAAAAAACTCTGCTGTGACGTAGCTGTTGTTGATTACAGATGTCTCACAGTGGCAGCATGTTGGCAAAACAGGTTCTCAGAAGTATACCTCCCTAGGGGGCTTTTTTATTGTTATTTTTGTTAATGGCTAGATGTCGGTAAAGCAGCAGGGTGTGGCGTGTGTGGGTAGATGTAATGAACAGTCTCTTGCAGCATTCCCATACAGAAGTGCGAGGTTAACCGGAGCTCAGCGTATGGGCCATGGCCACCCAGGACCCTGTGGGCAGATGTGAGTGAGCTCCATCCAGGCAGCGAGAAAGCTGCTAGCCAAACTGGAGTCTAAAGTCAGGCACCGACCTTAAGCTGGCAGCCTCTCTGAGAGAACTTATCTTGCCACCCTTATCAGCAAGGATTGGTATCACGCTTGACAGAGCAACATGACTGCAGCCGTCTTCAGAGAGCGGGCAAAGCCCACGTGCTCACTCAAGGCACACTGGCGGCCGCTCTTTCTACAGCATGTAAATGCAGTAGTTCAACAGTGCCGTAGGGGTGGTTGTGGTGGTAGTAATTAGGTGTTTACCTACTCTTTGCCATCGGTGCACACCTTATCGGTAAGATGGAGTATTCCTATCGCTGCATGAACAGATGAAGGCAGTGATAGAGTACGCCACTGCTAGGGAGAGCCAGGTCTTCCCAACTCCATCACGCTGCGCTGGGTGAAGCTTCTGCACCAGGAATGGTTAACTGGGCAGGTTCAAGGGAAAGTGGTGTTTGCCAATTATAAAGAAACATGATTCATTAGTGATGAAGACACTGAGGGTGAGGCCCAAGCTCATCTTAATATTTTGCTTTCACTTGCTTCCCTATTCTTCCTCCTCCTCCTCCTTGCTTAGGTGTCCTCCATTAATTTACATGGCCTTTCCCTTTTCCATCATTCACTCTGGCATGTCAGTGAAAAAAAAAAAAAGCCTCTTTTGCTCATGAGTCTTCATCTATATAAATGTAGGTTTTGCTTCTGTATAAAATCAACATATAGAACATGGAAGTGAAATACTGTGTATTCTATTCAAATCTGTTTCTCCAGTGCCAGTGCTAGAAAAATCAGCTAAAACTTTTCTCTGTTGCTCCGAAGTTCTATCCTGTTTACTCGGGTGTGTGCTATCTACATACACATGGAGGGCTGGCAGCTCTTTTCAGTCCAGTAGCGCTGGGTTCCTGTTAGACAGGGTTAGGTTAGACAGCCATGCAAAGTATAGTTTTCTTAAAAAGTTCTTATTCAAGACTTGTCTATTTACGATTAGGGATGTTTGAAGCTGTTTAGCAAATGAGGACTGACTTAAATCTTTTGTCCTACTGTCAAACTTAATACTTCTCCAGGTTCCAGATCTTTAAAATTGATTTAATTATTACGTGAAGAATGAGGTCTTAAATGTAGGCAAGTTTCTCTCCTGTTTGAAGCAATACCTCCTACTGGTAACTATCAGCTGTCTTCTTGAGCTCTTGGAGATATTTGTGCATAGAAGCTTGATACTCCGGGAAAGCCAAGTGCCGAGAGACGTAAAATGACCCAGAGGAGGAGCCAAGAATAGACCCGCTGTCTCTAACCCAAAGGTGGGCCACCCGGTCACGATGCCAGAAGTTTGAGTGCCACTGTGCAACAGCTATGTGTATCCAGGTGGTACCCAAGTATATCTTTTAAATGTCCACATCTTCTTCTGAAGAACTTTTGAAAGTTGCTCACACCTATTTGCTGTGTTCCACACTGATCCATCTCTGTCTCTCTGGGATATCTGGCCAAAGCAGTCCCAAAAATCTGATAGACTCTTGTCAGCCTGTGTCTGTGATTGAAGGTTATATCCATTTGATCCAGTAAAACTTCTTAGTCATTCGCAGGCAAAATGAAATGTAGAGACCAAGTTCTTCTTCCAAGCAACAGGCCTCAGAGAAGGCTTAAATGTCTAGAAAATTCTCTTATTAATATTTTTTTATGATTTTCTTTTGATTTCAGTCTACTGTGCTGGCAAGTCCAACTTATTGTCATTATGTTCCACATCAGGCTAATAGAGCAGGAGCACCCAGTGGCTTTGGAAGGTTGGTATTAACAAAATACCACTCTTCCCTTGCACTGGCAAGAGTGACTTTGCCTTCTTGGGAGGAGTGATTACTCTTCTAGCACAGAAAATAAAAATACTTCTCTTGAAATCTCATACTGAGCTCTAAACTCAAACTCCTCTTTTCCAGAATGTAACAAAATCATTTTATAGCCTGCAGAGAGCAGATGCTGGTGGTTCCAGTTCACCACCAAATGGGCACAGCTAAGATCTGAGATGTCCAATTCACAGTTCTTGTATCAAAAGCAGTAACAGGCAGACCTGAGCGTGTGAAACATCTTCCCACGGCCACTGCCTGGAGAGAACTTTCTTTCCTGCTTTTGTGGCTTGCCTCAGAAAACCTGGACCCATTTTCTTACTGTTGTGTAAAATGTTGCAGAGCTCTTCTCAGAGTGTGTGTGATGATTTTTGTGTCTCCAGACATTTCTATTAGCTCAGTCCTATTCATTCTTTTTCTTACGGCTCGTATTTCCTGGCTGCTCGTTGGGTGGGAAAAGATCACAGTAGTTTTGCTTTATTTTGTCAACATCTCCTTGACCTGCCAAGTCTCACACGTTATCCAGTAGTGATATAGTTCGTGTTCACGCTAAACAGAGCACAGCATTCACTGGCTTTTAAAACAATGAGGCAGAGACCATCATAGAGCATCGTGGACGGGTAAGAGCAGCACGGTTACTCAGCCTTTTCAGACCATCTGTAAAGTCCTCGACAGCGTTTTCTGTCTCTGTGGGTTCATGTGGATTAAAGCCCGATCGTCCAGTTTTCCAGGAGGAGGCATATCCCGTGACTTGGAGATTATCAAGACCAGTGAGTGAATCCAAATTTGATTTCTGTTAATGCTTTGCTGGGAGTGTATTTTTATCTGGGCAGTTGAGATAACAAGTAGTTTGTGCTGCTTTTTAGAGATGGAGATCTTTTTTCTTCTTCTTTTATATTTCCTAACAACTCCTATTATTTATGTGCATGCCGGCAGGGACCAGCCCTATTGTAAATTAATAACATTATTAACATATATTACACACAGAACAATGCAAGACTGGTAAAATATTGCAACAGTGCCCTTAAAGAGCAGTGGAATTTCTATGCAAAATGTTTCATTAGCAACTGAATGAATCCTTTAATTAATTTCATTTGCTGAGCACAGGAGGAAAAGTTCAAAAACCTCTCTCTACTTGATTAGGTCACCCTTCAAAGTAAAACATAGGCGAGGTTATTTTCTTCAATGGCTTCTATGTTGTCACAGTCCCCTTTAAAACATATAGCATAGCCACAGCATTGCAAGTCTGGTGAGAAAGAAGGGAACTGATAGCAGACAACAGCAATGAGGGGGTCTTGTAGCCCTTTGGAAGTCAGTGATTTTGTTGTTATTCACTAGAAAAAACTCCTTGTGCAAACTCTTCTACTGGTGCAGAAGTGAACAAGTGTACCGAGGACCGGAGCGTTCTCTGGAAAGCTGTTATCTTAAAACCAGGAAACTCTTTTCTCTTACTGACTGTTTGGTCATCTGTCACTGAGCCTGGCTGTGCAATCCTTACTTCAGCTGGACAATCCATGTGAGAAAAGGCTCTTTATGAGTAAGAGCTCAATATTTTCCCCATTTTTGAAACACCCTTACAACCCAGTGTTTGCAGACCTGCTGGGAATTTATTAACAGTATCAGTCAAATATTTTATCTGGCTTTATTACTCATACTCACAGTGCTCAGGTCATGCCACTTTTTCCACGCCAGTCGCAGTCGTATTGCTGTTGACTCACAGCAATGGCAAGGCAACGTATTAGCACCTTTTTTCCACCCCTGACATTATACAAATACATCCACTGTGATAGTCATAGCAACATGGCCAAGTTCTAAATGTAAGTCTGTCTTTTGCTTTTTAACTTGCTGGTTTGGTATCTTGGATTGGTTGCTATGTTGGGAGATATCCCGGTATCTCCCATCCTTCCAGAGCAAATAGTTTTGAGTCAGCTGCATTAGCAGTGTTTCAGGCACTGATAGAGTAAGGTGTGTCTCAGACACGCTTTCAGACTGTTCAATAAAGACAAACGGGATCCAGACCCATTGACTGGTAGCAGATCATCTGGGAAAGTGGTTCCACGCTGTGTCGCAGCTACTTCTGCTGTTCCACAGAGCGATGTTGACTTTGGTTACAGAACTTCCCACTTGTACTTTTTTGCAAGGACGTGTTAAGATCTTCTGATTTCAGAGTCCTGTACTGGCTTGCTTTCCCTTTCAGTTCTGATAGAAGCTCACCGGTCTCAATTAATCTCTTGTAGCGTATATAGCTTGCTGTTAATACCATCACATGCCAAGAAAGGGTCACACAAGATCAGGTTTTTTGCTTTGCCTAGGCTACTTGATAGACGACTCAATGAATTTTGCATCAAGAATGTAATTTCTTGGGGGGCGGGGAGGAGAGGGGAGGGAAATCTTGTGGTGCTTTATTAATAATAAGTTACTACCCATCTAGGATTTTCTATTTACCAGGACGGCTTATTCCCAATTCGCTATTTGACTTAACTTGAGTGAGTCTGAATTCATGATGCTTTCCAATGTCGTGGAAGTCGCAGTATCTGAGCTGAGGTCTCTCAATGTATCATTTGCCATTCAAACTTGGATTTAATTCTGGATCTTTCCGTAAAATCCAGCTATATCTCATTAAAATTCAACTTACTAGAATAAAGGAGCATCACCACAAAATCACTGGCTTCACAATGATTCCAGCACTTTTGGGAGACAATGCTGCTTTGCTAGTCGAAGATGATTGTATACAATAGGAAAAATAGTAGGAAAAAGTATATTAAACTCAGGGCATATCGTTATTCTCACCACGTTTGTGATAGCAACAGCATTGTGTGCATGCTAATGTTAATCACAAACATACCTTTTTTACTAAACAAACAATAAAAGATTCAAAACTAAGACTGTAAGAGTTATTAAAGACATTTAACTGAATGTCTAGCTTGGGATACAAATAACATCCCTGCATCTTAAGAAGGTCTCTGGCTAGTCAGTACCTTCAGTATAAATCTCAAGATCCTTTAACTGTTGTGTATGGTTGGATAGAGTGACACGGAGTCCAGAAAATGGAGATATTTTGCCACCAAAAGTCCCAGGAGGAGTTGCCTGCTGGCTGAGGCATTCAGGTTACAGGCTGTGGGATCCCTGCCCTTTATTAGGGAAAATGCAGAGTAGTGGGAGAACGGTAGTGGATGTGACAGTGTTCTCTTCCCTCATCAGCAGCCTGCACTGATTCAAGGTAGTGTAAGACCTTTCCCATTGATCTCTGTAGATTCTCGATGATAAAGTCAATTGTATTAATCGTTACATGTTTTTTACACAGTGATGGTTTCCAAAGGCAGCTTTTGTTTGAACCATACTTACTCCAGATCCCAAGCTAAGTCTTTTTGCCAATGAAAATCCTAAGTTGTGGGGTTTTTTCACTCTTAGTTTGTCCTAATATTTCCAGACTAAAATTCCAAGGTCTTCAGTAAGTAAAAATTAATTGTGCATTTCACGAGGTGGGTTTTTTTTTTTCAGTAGTGTGTAGTGTGCTTCCCGGTGCTCTAAGAGCACCGTGGTTGCCATCCCTCTGTTGAAGATGTGCTTATGGCTGAGTACGTCTTGGTTTTTTATGGCGAGGAACGCATCGAGATCAACCCTCTCTCCAGCTCTGAAGCAGCGGTAGCTCGTACACACAGCTGGATATGCAACTTCCGTCCTTGATTATTGCCTGCAAATTAAGCTCTCCAGACTTCTTCCATGCTCTGTTCTTCAGAGAATTCTTCCAGGATTGTTTCTTTTCTTTCTCTCTCATATCCAGCACTTTTTTCCTGATCTCTTCAAATCACATCATTTGTAAGGTCATGTGGACAGCAATGACCAGACTGCACTGCTGGCAGAAGTTCCTCAATATCCCACTGAAGAACGGAAGCAGGGCTTCTGCGTAGCTTCACAAAATGAGCCAGCAGCTTTTTGCTGACCTTTGATTCTAATAAGCAACTCTCCTCAGCTTTTGACTGTGATCTTATAATTCATCTGGTAATTTGTTAGGACTTAGAACTCTTCCATATTCTGGAGACCTTCAGAATGACTTCCAACCAAAACATTTTGTGATTCTATGATTCTATGATATTATACCTTATTCTCCTTTTTTTTTGTGAAAATCACAAATATTCAAAATCAGTGCTTTATCCGTGTTTAAAACTGCAAAGTTACGTACGAAGGTTACAGCTATATTCTCAATCTGAGAAATCTGAATTTAGTACGAGTCATTAAATCGTGCATTACATTGGAGGTTTCAGTTCTGCAGTTTGATTTCAGCAGGCCAAGTGCAACAGGTCATTGGACAATATTTTAATCGATATGCAATTACAGACTATGATCTCTGAGTTAAGTATTTGATATTGTGCTCTTCTCTAAGGTAACTCCTCTTAAATTCGTACAAGCAACTTCAACAAGAATGTTGGGTTTCATCTTAATTTTACCAGACATTTGAAAAAAAATGGAGAGGGTTGTGAAAGAAACTGGGAGCGAGTTCATCTGCATTGTGGGGAAGCTGAGTTTGGAGAAAGCCCTGATATGTCTTCTGCTCGGGCAGTCCTCTGCTGCCATTGTCTGTTACTCGGGAGTCTGCCGGGTGGTTTGGCTTTTGACGTGTCTAGCGTTGTGAGGCATATGCTGAGCAGCCTTCTTCCTTTCAGCGCGTCTGCCAGACTAATGTTATCTTTGTTTTAACTGGCTGGCGCTCAGAGCTTTTAAAAAGATTCTTGGGGCTCCTCTATCTGTTGTTTTCTTGCAAAGTGGCCTTGTTAAAGTCAATAGATGTTCTACTTCTTATTCAATGCCTTTTTTTCTCTTTTTCAGTTTTGATCATTGCTTTCTAGTTTAGAAATTGTCTACCACAAAATAAAATCAAAAAAAAAAATCAACATCATGTGAAAAATAGTTTCAATCACACCTTGTATTATTATCGAGTAGCAAGCTGCAAATAATTAAAATTCAAAATCTGTCATTTAATGGGACTTGTTAATCATAAGCCTGATTTTGTATCGATTTCTTACCTAAATAACCACAGAATTTACATCAGACTTCCTGTGACTTGCCAAAGCTTAGATGGAGGCTGAATGTAAAAGCTGTAAGAACACAATAACAACGCCGTAGTTCTCTGCTCTTACAGCATTCTGTATCAGTCAATCTAAAATTGCTTTGTTAAGGAGGTTGGCTGCAAACGGCGATAAAAGAGATGAATTGGCTCATCCAGGTGATATCAGTGGCTAAATGACAGAGTAGGGAATAAGCATGAGGCCCTTTGAGCTCCAGGCTGGGGATCCATCTGCTGAGCAACGCTGTGTCTCACCTGCTTTTATCCCAAATGACTAAACGATTTGATTTCAGTCAAACAATGAAAATCAGACTCCAGCTCTTATCCCCCAGCTTTGTTTCGTGTATGTTTCTTCACCTGGATTGCATGGACCTGAGCCCAACTGATTCGCTCCACAGCCCCTGGGATTACTCAGCCTTTGGGGTTAGACTACTCATTGCATAGCCTGAAGCTTTCCTAGTATCGACACGGATGATCATGTTTTCATCATCTCGAGGGGGGCATATCTGATAAGTGTCTAATTCCAGGACTATGATTTCACTGCCTGCAGTTTTCCCACTGAGGTGCTGCCCAGCTGTGCCATGTTCTAGTGGAGTCTGAAAACTTCCAACTCACTATTGGGTGAAACTATTATAAAAAGAGAAAGATTCTTGTCAGCAGCAAGGAAGTTTATCGTAAGTGATGACACTGTATAGCCTCACTCAGGATGTTTACCAGAGCAACAGTTGCCAAGCAGATAAAGCATGTTTGGAAGATGCATTAGCAGACTTTCTTCTTCCCGCAGCAACTGCTGAGGGATGAAACATATTTCTTGTACTTACCTGCATTTTGAGTGACTCTATGAATGGTTGAGACATTAATAGTGCCACCCCCACACCCACCTTTTTTAATTAGTAGCCAGGAAAGCTGTCAGATTAAGAGACTGAAGATTATTGCCCATTGGTAAACAGAAACAGAGACAATGACTTTGTTGGCCAGTAGCAGATTCATTAAGAACGATTTAGATGAAAGTCAGCAGCTTGAGCTGTGTTCCACATCCCATTTCCAGCTGAAGTAACGCAGAAATGTAAGGAATACTTATTAACCTTTGGTGGAGAAGACATCCTCCAGCTGCAGTATATCCCTCCCTGGCTACTGACTGTATTCCCAGCCACATCTGTCCTCTCTGTTCCAGAGACCCACTTGGATCACGGGGTTGGCATGGCTATACCATGACTTTTTATGTAGTTCACAGCATACAGGAGAGTGAGGAAGCTGCTGTCTTATTTGCCTTTTCAGCCCAAATTACTAGGTACCCTGATATAACTGGGTGGTAGGAACGCTTTGGCACAACTTCAAAGAAAGGTCTGATTTTAGTTAGACCTTTGGATCTAGGGAGAGTCATCTTCACTTGCTTGTCACCTAACTGCTAAGAATATGTTCTCTCTCTCCAGCAGGTACTTCTTCCAACAGGCAGGTAAATTCCTTCTAAAGTGTTTTCCTGGACTATCTTTAAAAAGCCAGATGTGCAGAGAACTTCTTTTCCCCTGAATATCAGCAATCTATTGGGGATATAACTGTGAATTTTTCCCTCCCATGAAAATTTTCAAGACTTAGAACATTTTCCTATGCCAAACTGAAAAGAAAACATGAAATTTTAAAAAATTGTACAGGGAAATTTTGGACTGGGTTCCTTAAACCATCTACTTGTATTGCAACCATCTTAACATTTAAACTTAATTTGCTTAAATAGCTTTATTTTATTTTGTGCAAACTAAGTAATTAAGTTTCAAAATGAAAGGCAGTTTTAGACTGAAAAACAAAATCCTTGTTTTGCTTTATTTAAGTGTCCACAAGGGAGACTTTGAAAACCGAAAATATGGTTCATTCCCACCAGATCTGGACATGTATTTCCTATAAATCATTTTTGGTTTCACACCTTGGCAGCACCCCAAGGAAAGTATTTCATCTGACAACTCCCAAAAATCTGTAGAGACTTACTTTCACTCTTTGGAGAAGCCTCGCTTATGGTGTAAGTGGCTTGTTTCTCTGCTTCCTGTGGAGAATGATGTCTAGCAGAGCAAGAACATCATAACTGGGAGAACAGAAAAGCATCACCCAGCCACACTAAATGACTACTCATGTTGCTTGATCCGTGGTGCATTTTTGTTGTGCTGGTAGAGGAGTGCAGTCTCACAGGCACATGCTTGCTGGACTCATGGATCCTGCAGAATTTGACTTCTAAATCTTGATCAGCGTGTAATCATCCCAGTTTAGAGTCTGATTTTCCCAGCACAATTTTCCTTTCCCCATCAAGCCCTGAGGGATTCAGGGATAGGTGTGTTCTAATGATGTTGACACGTGTCTATTAGTGACTGCGGCTGGGATTAATGAATCATTTTACATAACCTAGCAAACAGCTATCCAGTGGTTTTCATCACTACTGACCTGGGCTTTAGTCCAACTTCTGACACAAAGTTGGAAGCCTCTGTATCCTATTACAGTTGTCTGGGCTGCGAGTTGCTTTAGTGAATGGTTTCGCTAATAGCTGCTCAAGAAATGGTGGAATACTCAGCAAATAATAATAATGCCATCCAGGCCCGTGTGTAGCGTAGTGTAAAGGTAATCGCTGAGCGATATTTTGTACGTCCAGATGTCAAAATGGTGGTAACTGGGCTATCTGTTGACAAAATGTCTTGGATCCTGAAATGTTTCATGAATCCATCCCATATGAAATTTTGTATTCAGAGGGCTTTTCCTCTAGTCAGGAATAAAATATGTATTCTTATTTAGCCGTGAAGTAGTTTTCCGGAGAAACATTTAAAAAAACAAACATCAGCTGGAGAGAGGTCTGAACTGAGAGCCAAGATCTGAACTGTCCAGACCTCCTCAGATCTCAGGACTCGTGTGATCCAATTTCTAGATTTGCCTGGAGAGGAACTAGGAGTCTCCTGTAAACAGATGGTAATCTCTTCCAAATATGCAGCTTTTCTCTGCCCCTGTACTAGCACGCGTTAAAGCAGGTGCTTATACTCAAAATGTAGATATCAGTGCTAAGCTAATGGATGTTCTGATCCAAAGTGTCACTACAAGATTAAATACAGATTATAAGGAAATATTTTCCCATGTGTATCTGTCTAGAGCTTGAAACCTGTTTAATAGATTTGAACGTAGCTCTTACAATAAATGTAAAAACTAAATTCTATTAAGGCAAGCAGGGAATGAAAACTGTCTGCACCGTCAGACTCACGGTTCTGTCCCTGTCTTCAGCCCCGATTTATCACGTCCTGGTAACCTATCAATCATCTCGAACCACAAACTGAGAAGGAAAATCCCCTTCAGAACATCACACTAACATTTCCTGGTTGCCGTGAAACACAGACTGTGGTTTTACCAAGAAGTCTGTTAACAACCTGGTGCCTGAGTCTTCTGCTACAGGTTTTCATTTAAGGGGAGCAGGGGTTCTGCACATCTTCCGTTTTATGTACTTTGTTATATCTCTGCAGTTCCTAAACTAATATTTTTTTTTCAAGAATGAAACCTCTAGGTGTTGTCTGGGAGCAGTGCATGAAACATCCACAAAGTGGATCAAAAATCTTTATGGAAAATCGACTCCAATGGGGAGAGTTTGCGTGAGTCAGTGTTACTCATTATGCGTAAGGGTTGCAGAACCAGGGTGGAAATGGAGATTGCACCTGGCTTCTTTCTGTGACAGCTTCTAACAAGCCTCTAGTATTAATAATCAGGGTGTAACTCACACTTTCATGAAAGGACAATGCGCTTTAGTCTGTGCCAGCCAATCCTATCACACCAGTGGGCCCCAGCTAGCAAATACATGTGGAACTGGAGTTGGTGATTTTGGCTGAAAAGGATTACTTGAGCCTGGTTTAGATACATGAGTGGCAGAGACAGGCTTGAACACAGCTGCTTGAGACAGAGCACCAGGCACTTCAGGAAAGACAGGGAGAAATGACCTGTGTGAAAGTTAACGTTCTCTGTGCTTATAAAACTCAGCACAGGCTTAGGGGCATTCCGTGGCTTTGGGTTGAGTCACCCAAGTCTCATGGTCTGGTTGAGAGTCAGGATGATGACAAGTCAGGCATGTCTAGTCCTTTTTGCCTTTCTGAAGAGCTGTTACAAAACAATTTTGTCTTTCAGCTGTAGGAAATCATGTGTTTGTCAGGGAAAGATCATGACCCATCAGTCCCCTTCAGAAGGGAAGGTCTGGGTGCTGAAACTTCAAAAGGATTGAAGGGATCAGAGAGAGTTTGGCACACGGTTTGAGTTTTGCATGGCCTTGTCTCTTGAAACAAAGAAAAAAAATCCATTTTTGCCTAACCATGTTAAAGCCAGCTAAGTCATGTCAACAGAAGATTAATGGATTTGACCTTCCTGCACTATGGGAAAAGGTGGAACATGTGTTTGGATTTGGATTTGGCAATCCAAATTTTGGATTCTTCCTTAACTCAAAATTAGTCTATAAGCCTCAGCGCGGAAAAAAGAATTTAAAGTGTTAGTTTAGTTTAGACCCAGTCTTTTATACTACACCGATGTCACAAACATCTTTAATAGTAGGTGTTGAAGATAACATTGGGATGAAAACAAAGCATGCTGTCTCAACATTTAGGGCAAAGTGCCAACTAATTGGATGGCCTCAAAACCAGTTTTGAGAATTGGATTGCCACATCTTGCCTGGGGTTTTCTGGACACCCACCTGATCTCCCACGCCGTGTGTGCGAGGCTTCCTGGGAGCTTTGGCTCTTTGGTGTGTGCGTGCGGTGCAGTTGGTCAGCACATGTTCCATAAGCCTGATACTTCCCAGAAGTGTCCTGGTGTGCGTGTTGCAGAGCCAGGCTGAGCATCTCCACGGAGAACGCACATGTGCATAACTGTAGCCCACAGGGAGTTCCATTAAGCCTATTTGTGGAAATAAGCCCATTTATTTTCAGCAGTTGGAGTTTAAGGAATTGGCTGCCTAATAAGTGGGATTCTGGCTACGACCTCTGGGTGGTAATGGAGCATGTATTGTGGTGCTTTAAAACCATGAGTGGGCTGAGCTTTGGTGACAGCTGACTCAAATTCACTCTAAACGAAAGTGAACTTGACTTAATATTGCAGTGAACCTGGGATGAGCGGCGAGATTCGAATGCAACCCGAAGCACGTGGATGTGGTAACTGCTTTCATACAAAAGGTGTTTAGGAATGAGCCTGAAGTTATCGGAAGAGATGTTGATGGTCCAAACAAATCTAGTTCCAAAATCATTAAGCTTGTTACCTTTAAATAATCAAATAGGTGTTGTTGTTATCTGATCCCCAGATTGAATATTAAGTCTTGGGCTTCACAGAGTATGTTTAACTGTCATCAATTTTAGGCCTGCCTTGTTCTACAGGGAAGAAGGAATCAAGAGGGGAAAACTTAAGAGAAGCTTTTTTCCTGTTTAGGTCATATATGTTTAATACAGCTGCTGACTGGACAAATAAATAATTCCAAAATAATGTCAGGCTTCAAACGCGGGTCATTTGGAGCTAAAGTAGGAGTCACTGATGTGGTATCTGTGAGAGCAGCTCCATCCCATAGCAGTTGTGGGCCACATCCTTTGGCGTAGAGTATCTATTTGTTGTGTTGTCGTAAGAAAATGTCTATTGGGATCTGCAACCTGAACATCTCGTGACTAAGTTTGTGACACTGCATCACGTGGTGATGGCTTTTGAGCACGCGATGCTGTTCAGCGAGGGCTGTGGCTGCAGAAGGTCTGTAGACCATCAGCTCTCCCCAGGACCAGTGCTGCGCGCGTCTGCACCTAGCACTTGCGGAAGCGCCGTGACTATTTCAGCATCACATGTGGGAATTTGCTGAGGTTGTCATTCTGTGTTAATCCACCAGCTTTTCCTCAGACTGTGAAACTCAGCCCTGTTGCAAGACATTAAGTCCTCCAGGAAATAAAAATGCATTTGTTAGTGTCTTCTTCCACAGAAGTTCCTCATTCTTGCCTTCAAAACCTCTCATGACATGGCTGTCATCAGAGAAATTTTAATAGAACTGTTTTTCCTGGAAGAAAACAGCTGTGTCAAAATAAAGGCATTTTGAGAAAACTCATTAGTCTTGCATAAATTTTACAAAACTAGAAATTATGTCCTTGTGGCATTTTATTATAACACATGATAATCAAAATATTAAGAGCTGTAATCATCAAGATTGTTGAACAGTTATGCAATGTATATCCATTTTGTCTGCTTTAAATGTTTTTCCCAGCCTCAATAATTGGGGGGGGGGGCGGTGGCGGAGAGATATTTTTGACATTCTTTTGGCAGAAAGGCAATCCTAATAATCATACTCATTAATTCTGTTGCCTGCGGTAAAAGTATTTAAGAGCAGAGCTTTTGAGCTCCTTTGAACAGGCAGTCATCAATACTCTTGGAGTCCTACCTACGCTGGGAGGAGTGGGTGTCCTCTCATACACCATACAACCTGGATGTAACCTGGTATTTTATCTCCTCAATTGTTTCCTGGCACCTGTGGCAAGGAACTTTCCTTGCAGTTTACTCTGAGTGGATACACGCTAGATAGAATAACCTCAGTTTGCCAGTGAACAAAAGCAGTGAAGGAAGAGTGCACGCCTCGATTGCCATCATTTGCTTTCACGTCTATGCTAGGGAAGAAAATAGACCGCCAGGCAAAAGTGACTTTAGAAAAGTTGCTTGTTATTCACATAGCATGTGTCTATGTAAATGTGCCTGAGTTGCATTTCAGGTCTTTTAGGAAAACAGTTATTATGTGACACCTTTTATTTCAATTACATGGTACTTATAATTATGCTTATAATATCTAATAATAGATGCTGATCAATATCTGAAGGGTGGGTGTCAGGAGGATGGGGCCAGACTTTTCTCAGTGGTTCCCAGTGACAGGACAACGAGCAATGGGCACGAACTGGAACATGGGAAGTTCCACCTGAACATGAGGAGAAACTTCTTGACTCTGAGGGTGGCAGAGCCCTGGCCCAGGCTGCCCAGAGAGGCTGTGGAATCTCCTGCTCTGGAGAGATTCCAAACCCGCCTGGACACCGTCCTGGGCAACCTGCTCTGGGTGACCCTGCTCTAGCAGGGGGGTTGGACTAGATGATCTCTAGAGGTTCCTTCTAACCCCACCAGTCTGTGGTTCTGTGATTTAATATTTGAAAAAGACTGGTTTATTTTTCCCTTTCTTGCACGTGGAACTCCCAATAAAATCAGGATTCCAAGGCTCCTCTCTTCACTGGGAAGAACAGGCTACCCCAGTGCGGTGTGCTTTGCAGTTGTCAGTCTAGGCTGGAGTTGCAACCACTTTATTTTCTTGAGGGAAAGGTGAGGCAGAAGCAAAGTTAGTTCACATTGCTTTGAAGCATCCTGATCTTTCTCCGTTTTCTCCTTCGTATTATTCGTATTATTATTGTTATTATTAACGCTTTCTTAGCTGTTCCTGTTAAAAAAGTTGATAAACAAGTTTGTTTTCCTCTCACTTTACTCAGTCACAGACCTTCCTTGGGTTATACCATTTTCCCACTGTCCCTGTCGCATTGCGTAGGTGGTGTCTTTCCAGCACAAAGGTGAACAAAGTGTGATCTCCTCAGAGCCTCTAGCCCTTATGCCTTTTGCTCGGTGCCTATGGTGAATCGGATGAGGTGCTCCCCTCCTGTCGGCTTTGCATGTTCTGCGTGTTCAGGACTCCCAGGCTGAAGGCTGGAAAACAAATTGCACAACATAACTATGGCACCTAAATTTTATTCATTATTTTTGTCCTCATCCTGCTTGCCATTGGAATTTCCTTCCACGTGCAAACCTTTACAGTATCATTGAATTAAAATCCATCTAAGCCGTCCTTTAACATTCGGTAAGGTTACTGCAGTGCACGCGGACAGCCTGACACGGGCTGGCAGCAAGATGTTGGTGTGTGAGCATGACCTCAGCAGGAGGAAACCTTTCGAAATGGAGGGAAATACTGACCAGATGAATGACCAGGGAGCAGGAAGTTAACTCACGTGAACTCTTACATAACGTGTATTTGACACTTCTCTATTTGCCCCAGCAGGCTGAATAAGAAGAGCTTTAAGCTTATTTTTTCAGGGAGTATTTAACAGCATCGTGTTGTCCTCGTTCAGAGTATCTGTGCAGCTCACTTCGGTTTTGTTTCAGGTAGATAGTGCAACATCAAACCAACACAAGGTGTCTGCTTTTGTCTAGCTGTTGACAGGAACACGTTGCTTGAACTAGTTCTGAAGGTGGGGATTGACATATATATTCATTTAAAAGGATGTGCTGTGACGGGATGACAATGAGATAATTAAAGAACCTTATGATTACAAAGGCTCTGATTATACACTGTTTCATCTCTAGAAAATTCTGTTATGAATGAAATATTTTGTTTTCAAACACATTTGAATATTCAGCTGGTTTTGCAGTGATGTGGTTTCCAAGGCTTTCACCGTGTGTTTACATCTGTGTATAATTGTTAATGGTACGTTAGAAGTGCTAGATTCCTCGCAAAAACAGGCGGTGTGACTATTTTTGGAGAGGCTGCAGATTTGGCTTGTGCCTCAGCCCAAAGAAGGAAATATGAAGAAGGTGACTGAAAGTGCTAGTGCTCTTAGTCCAGCAAATTGTAAATCCTTCTTTTCTTTTCTCTTCGTAACAGAATTCAATGTAAGCTGCAGATATGGAGGAGTTTTTCACGTTGAGAAAAACAGTCGCTACAGTCTGACACGGTCTGAAGCAGTCGAACTCTGCAGAGCTCTCAACAGTACCTTGGCAACACTAGAGCAGTTGGAGAGAGCTCACAAACTTGGATTTGAAACTTGCAGGTAAAGAAATCCTTGAAAAAATAATCTCTCATGACAAGTCCACCCATCCATGGCCTAGTGTGATAATTACAGTTGACTTCGTATAGCTGTTAATTAGATGGCCGTATCAGTCCTCAAGTAAGTTACATTCTGTGATGAACAAATCTTTGTGCATGTGTGTGTTTGCTCTGGGTCTGGTAATAAATAAGTCCTTGAGAGCATATACATTTACCAATTATCTTTAAAAGACTGTAACCTCTTACAGATAAAACCTAAAGATAACAAAAGATTGGCAGTATAACAAGCTAATTAGGAAGCTGTTCAGATCATACTGTATCACTAATTGATAAGTATGAGAAAAGTATTTATATTTTTGAGGTCAAAGACTGAAGATGATATCTACAGCGCAGGGAGCTCTGCCCTGTCAAGAAAGAGTAAAAAGCAGCAAGTGGTGCTGTGAGGGATGAACTCTTGACATCCCAGTGAACGGCCACAGTATTCCTGCATTCTTATAACCTGTGAATGGAGAAGTTTCAGCAGACAGCCATAAAAATGATTGAAAAGCCCCAAACCATGTTGTCAAGTGACTGGATTACCCCCTGTAATTAATGAGATATAGGGCAACAAATGTGGATAATACAGCCTCCAGTTTAGCAAAGAATGACTAGACTTACAGAAAATTTTGGATTCAAAAAATTAATAATACAACCAAATAAATAAGGATAATAATTACTGGCTGAAACAGCTTACAGGGGTTGTAGTAGATTCTTTGTAAGACCAAAATTTCCTCAAGATGAAATATTTTCCCCAAGGATGCCCTTGGTTCAAACCGTAACCGAGTCGGGCCAGCCCTGTGGTCTGTAAATACATCAGACTAGGTGATCTTGTGATCTTGCTTTACAAAATACAAAATGTACTTATTATGCAAATCACCCTAAACATTCATATGCAGAAAAGAGATTGAACTTAAGAGCTGTAAATTTGATGTTTGGTGTGGTTTTTCTTTTTTTTTAAAAAAATCAAATAACAGAGTCATGTTGGTGAATCATTATCGAGCTGAAATACATTTCAGTGGATTTTCAACTTTATTACCATCTAAAATAAACAGCAAATATGGAGAACTGAAATTTATTTTCTAAATGACTAGAGGAGAAAAGTTCCGTAGGCATTTCTCCAAATTTTTAAGACTTTTATTTTGGTACCGTGAACAATTTCCTGTGAATTATTTCATTGCAGTTTAGTCAGTGGTGCTTCACTATTTTAATGCCTAATGCATGAGGGTTCTTTCCTGCTGGCTTGCGAACCCATGAGAACTGAATAAAGCTCCTTTCAAATTAATAGTATCCATACAAAGCCATTTGTAACCATGGAAAAATACATGTGCAGTGCCTTCAAAACATAAATCTCACGCACTGCCGTTGATGGCAGCTCATGCCACGTTGATTTTCACAAGCGTTATGGCCTGCACAGTGGAGAAGGAGGTGGGCAATAGCGCCAGGGAACGATGGATGGAAAATTCTTAGACGATTCTTCCATGAGAACATCATGAAAACATGGATCTCATGTTCTCATCATGAGAACATGGGAACAACATTTAAAATAGTACCACATAAAGTCTAGAGACAATTCTTTATTCTGAAGAGTCCTGAGTACCATAGTAGGCATATTTTTTATATGAAAGCATTCTGCATTGTCCAGTGCTACCCAGTATATAGTGACCAGGGATCAAATCCTAACAACTAGGGGTAGAGGTTTCTCATGCTAGCAACCATGAGTATTCTGCAACGTGGAAAGTCTTTTCTGGGGTTAAAATTTAAAGGTAAGTGAAAGAAGGAGTGGAGGGAAATGTTTTTGCAGTGGGGAGCTGTAGGTTTTCACTGATGTTACAGTCATCCCTAACTCACAGTGTAGCAGAGGACAGATTTGGACGTGTAATTCACGTAGAGAGGATTCCTTCCTTCTGGCCAGCCCTCCCACCCTCTTACTTTCATTTGTTGATCCTGTGCTAGAAGTCCTTGTCAGTAGGGCCAGGCTCTTACCAAGCTTGAGCAGGAGAGAAAAAATATAGTGAGTATAATCATCCAAATACGTGTGGAATGGTGAGCGAATAAGATGAATCGACAGATCATCGCACGAGGAGGTGATTAATGGATGTTAAAGTGTCAGTGTTGTAGGCTCAGCTGGTAGCGTGAGTAAAGCGGTTTGTAATTCCACCCACAAGAGAGTTTCAGAAGTGAAGTGTCTGCACATTAGACACATAACTGGGACGGGGCTCAGAGATAAAACCTGCAAAGCTATGAAATTTACTCTCCCTTGATAAATTGTACCTCTCAAGAAGTAAAACAAACCCCAGCCCAAGCCCCGGTTCTCGTTAGCGGTATGTAACACCTTCAGGCTAAGTGCAGTGCAGCTGTTCGGGTTTTACGGGATTGCAGAACAGTCATAACTCATTGTGCACGACAGAGCTCTGTCAGCCACGGTCTGCCCCGAAACACGGGAGCCCTGCGCACAATAGCCGCATTGTTCGGCTGAAGGCTGCACTGAGGATCTGTGGGTGAATGAGTGTTGTAGCTGAATATTTGCCGGAGCCGTCAGCTTTGGCAGGAAGTGACGTCTCTTCCCCTCATTCTCAAAATCTGCTCAGGTGCTATGAACCGAGCCCCCAACACCTCTGTTGAATTTCTGAACATTTCTGCTATCGTATGGAATATGGTGTGTTTTCCTCTGCTCTTCACAGGTATGGTTTCATAGTGGGGTATATTGTTCTCCCACGCATCAATCCCCACCACCTTTGTGCAGCAAACCATACGGGCATTTACAGGCTTTCGACAAACACAACTGGTCGGTATGACGCGTACTGTTACAACGCGACAGGTATGGATATGCTTTTATGACGTGTTTTAGATGTAGATTAACTCACAGTAACAGATGTAATCTCCTAATTAAGGTACTGGAATGAGGGCTTCTATATTAAATACCTGTTTTACAGCTGAGAACAAATACGTTTTGTCAGCCTTTAGGGATGTATCTATAATGCTAGCAATGAATTTGACTCATTTTGTCATTAGTTTGCTTTGATCTAAACCTTTTTCTGCCCTTGGGACTGACTTAGTAGCTTCAGAACGGTTCTTTAGAATGTCTTAGTGCAGTGATCCACTGCAGCAGTGAATCTAAAAGACATAACTGATGTAGGTGACAGTGCTCAGCTCTTCTGTTCACGCACACGTGAGCTTCTATAACACACAACAGTTATTTGTGTTAAGGGATGCTCGGAGTGGTTGCTACCTCCAGCAGCTACATGGCCCGGGGCAGCCCATGGACGTGGCTGCTGCTCTCTTCTTCCCAGGTTCATCCAGGAGAATCTCCAGTCGGACATTAGGCACTTAGGTAACAATGTGGGTCAGCAGCAGACCGCTTTCTTCTACAGTTTTGAACTTTTAATATTGGAAATATTTTACTAACTCATTAGGAAAATGTAGATAATCTTGTGACAGGTGCTGAATGCAGTGTTTGAAGATAATATCTGGACTAACTTCAAGTGTCTTGAATTTCTGTAGATTATTACATACATTCAGAGTGGAAACAGAACTTAGAGAAAGCTGTAGGCAATTTCAGTGATGGATGATTTGAATGACAGTACATTTTTTTCATTTTGTTCTTGGTGGTCATATCATTAAAACCCGTCTCTCCATTGGCATAGTATGAGGTGAGCTGCCACCCTCTACCACCGACCGATGACTCTTCTCCTGCTACAGCGATGTCCATCCCCACCAGGGCTTTCTAACTCTTCCTGAGCCTTACTCCCGTCCGGCACTATGAGCAGGTGGCTCCATACTGGCCCTGAGCTGGAGCAAACAGTGGTCACCAGACCAGAGCACAGGGTGCTGGTGCAGAGCCTTCCACGGTGGGAACGGGGTCCCTCTAGCTAAAAAGGATTAGAGCTGCCAGTGGGGTTGTCTGTGTTGAAACTGGGTTCATAGGGCTGTTTTAACTGACATTGATTGCAAACATTTTCTGGAATGGTTATGGAAATGGAGAATGCTGTTGTGATGGGATTCTATCTGACTGGCAGAACAGTCTTGAAGTGCCTCACCTGGAAAGGAGCAAAACCGGAACATTGGGAGATCAGTGAATACCATTTGATTTGGAAATTTGTTTTCAATTGTCTACCATGATGCTGATGTTTTGTGATTACGTACAATTAATATGGGTAAGCATGTGACATATTTCTCAGTTTTCTCAAATTAATATTTTCTATTTTCTTTCTTTTACAGAAACAAGAGAAAAAACATGTGAGCCAATCGAACGACTAGATATTTCTTTCCTCAATAATCAGGATAAAATAGGTACTGCATTGATTAGAAAGACCTGCCGCTTGATTCATTTTTAGGATCTGGTTGTGGTTTTTTACGTAAACAATTGCTGATATTAAAAGTCAAGTCAAACATAAGAAAAAGAAGTCAAGAGATGTTCACCAGCAATTAGTCACTCGTCTTCACCTAAATCTTATGGACTGTGGTTTTTCTCAAGGTGCTACCAAACATGTTTTATATTGATATTTGACATTTTTAGCACCTCAAGCTGCTAATGTTTCTTTGACATGTAGGACTTCGCTTAAGACCTTTCTACATCTCATTTGAGCTACTGGTTGGAATAGCAGCTGGAAGTGGAAGGAAACTCTCATAATAAATTATTTGTCCCAATTCTAAAATTCTGATTTGCTTTACAGAGGCCGGGATTTTATGTTCAAAATCAAACGATCTGAACAAAACGGCAAAAATATTTGAGGCAGAGTAGGCTGTATATATGTGACCAATAAATACATTAGACATAGTGATGTGTGATCTAGCTGGATTAGATAGGATGGCAAAAATGGATGAACTGATACTAATCCACAACCAACTATATTTTTTTGTCTGTTTAGCATTACTGAAATAGAGCTATGTAGCTCCTTGATCTTACCAGCTGCTTAATTTCCTCTTTCCAACAGTCATTGACAATGCAGACGGCTCACGTTATAACGCAGATGGCACGCGCCATAGCGGAGAGTCCTCAACTTCAGGTGCAGATGATGAAAATGCAGGTAGTGGATTGACACATGACACAACTCCCATGGATACCTCCATCAGGAGATCCAGCCCCTCGTACTACGGAAGTGCGACTCCAGTCTCCCAGCTGCCAGATCATTCGTCTGGAGGGGGTGAAAGAGAGATTCCTAGAAAAGATTATGGTAAGGACACGAGGTTGCAATCTATCCCCTTAAAAATAAGCGAGCGAAGGATGACATTGCTAGTTAAAGGGCATCATGAGGGGATGAGAAGCACCATCTCCAGTCTGTATCCTGGAGAAGTAAAAGGAGAATGGGAGTCTGAAAGAAAACAGAAGCGTTCTGCATTTCTAAGGATGTTTTTGATTGCACGGGAGTACAAAGCAGCTACACATCAGCACAGTTTCCCCACATAGTTTCCCAGGATGTTGAGAATAGACGGTTCTAAGAATTTGCTCCGGTTCTTATTAAAATATTTATTTCATTAAAGGCTCAAAAACATGTCTAGCAGTGAACACAGAGAGGTTAGTGAGGCTGAGGGTGTGGGGATAGAGAGATAAGGATAACATCGTCTTATCTAGGAGGAGTTTACAGTATGAGTGATTCCTCTGTACAAATACAGGGGATTTTTTAGGATATGGTCTTGCAGCATATTACAGAATGCACAGAGATTAAAAATGTGAAATTAAAATGTTATTAATATCTTCTTCCTTTATTGATAAAGCCAAATTCTATTTTCATGATGCCCTACCAAACACACTCTTTTCTAGGACACACTGCAGGGATTAGCGTGCCTTGCTCGTATCTTGCTTTCTCATGGAAGTGGCATGATTTTATTTTGGCTTTTATGTTGGTTGTGTGGCTGAAATTCTCAGAAAGACCAGCTCCCACTGAGCCTAAGGGATACGAATATAATTCATCCTCTAAGTATGATAGAGTTTATCGTGTCACCTCTGACTACAAGATTTTTATCGAATCACCAATAACTTACCAGTGAAGGATATCAGTATTTTGCATCATTATCCTCAAGTAATACTGGAGTTTAAAAAAAAATTAAAAATTGAGCAGAAATTACTTATAAAATGACTTTTCACTGGTAGTATACTCATGATGGGATATGTGATTCTTGTTTTTCCATCTGGTTACCATCACAAAAGGTAAGTCCTAACATTCTGTGCCTAAGGAACTAGGACCAGAGCCATTCCCCAAAGTGTATACTGTGTATTTTAATGCTTGCCATGACAACTCTTATCAACTCTGCTTATAAGCAGAGCTTAGATTTTTTGATTAAATCTCAGAATATATCTCAGTAAAGAAGGAAATACAAACAACTTCATTCATTGCTCTAGAATCCCTGTCCAGATGGTACACAGGTACACTTAGAGCTTGTTATCACATGAGCAGGTCATTGCCAGAACGTTCCTTATCACCGTAATGCATAACTCCTCTTGAAATAATCTGTTTTGGTGACATCCGTGCTGTGTTAGTAAAGTAAGGCTATTTGGCCTTGAATTATGTGAAGAACCTAGACAGTATCTTTCTTCTCTCTTGGACCAATACATGAAGGAATGAAACTTGCAGTAACGAGTAATCGAAGTAGTTGTCAGTTCTGAGTTGCAATATGAACGGAATAGTAACGATTCACCCATCTCCATACAGATGACAAAGTCTCTTCTCCATCACCTGACATCTCTTTCATGACGGCAGCTGATGATTCCTTCAGAGAAGATGGTGGATGGTATCCTGCGAGCACCAGTAAGATTTATATATATTATAATAACTACATCAAATATAGATTGCATTAAAACCACTTTCTTCTTCTAGCAGGGCGTTCTGGTAAGTGGTGAAGTACGCATCATCTCCAGGTGTGGAAACACAGTGCTGGTTAAGTCAGAAATAAGCTTCACTCTCTGGAACAAGGGGAGCAAAACCATTTACTGTATGTTTGCTTCAATGCTTACACGAGTTCAGAAAGACTGTTGCTTTGGGTTTTCCACTGCCTTTTTATCACACCTATTTACCCTGTGAGGCACCACAAATTAGCGCAACCAGTTGTCACTTGAAGTCAATTTTCCAAGGTAAAAAAGGACACTTTTGTCCATTTGTGATGAAAGCATCTGTGATTCCAATGTACTTATGCTTGTGAATGTGGGTAATCCATATCAAAATCACCGCCTTGCTCTCCAAAGTAGTGCTTTAAGTGGAGTTCCAACTGCTGAGCCACTTGTGCACTGCAAAATCTAATTTTGTCCTTAGTGTTGACAACATGCATGAGAAAAAATTGGGGCCTGTGGTGGCTCCACAGGCTTTGAGGGCTCAAAAGACCATTTTCTCTGCTTTGTCCTTAAATAGCTGCAGTAAATAGGAAAAACTGCTTGTGATGTTATTATCAAATATGTAGTGCACAGCTGCTCCAGCAAATAAAAACCTTTTATAGTCATCTTACACGTTAAAGTGGAACCATACAAGTTATCTCTCTAGTTCTGCAGTTCACAGTGATGAAGATCTTTGCCCCAGAAAATAAAGTGAACCTGAAGGGAGAACATGTTAGTTGTACAGAGGAGATCTACGGAGGCGAGTTGTAGTTAAGATTAAACTGACAGAAATTAAAGCTTCTTCCTCTGACTCTTTCTCTCTCACCATGGAAGCCCGTGATAGCGAGGAATTTGCTTAATTGTGTGTTGCTTGCTGATAGGTGGTCAAGTGGTCTGTGTGGCGTAGAGGGACGGTGCCCTCGTTCCTGTGTTTAGGAGTCACAGGATAGCTTTACAGCAAAAGCTTTACTAAAAGACAGAAATCATTCAACCAAGCATCTTGTCTCAGAGGATGTGAAGGTTAGTTGTAAATATGTAGACGGAAGAAAGAAATATCAGGTTGATTTCCCCCCAGACCTTGAAAGCAAGTAGAAAATTTTCTGCTGCTTGTTTAAGTGAAAAGTTTTGCTACGAGGCGTTTCCTGTAAGGGAGGGAAAAATCCCACCTGGTAGCAGTGGGGAGTTTGTCTGGTTGACTCTGGAGGTGATTTTTCCTTCATATTTATTTGCTTTTGTTTGTGTGTGTGGATCGGCGCTCCCTTGTACAGATGTTTCTGTACCCATTGCAAAACCCTGCGCGTTGCTTCCAGCCAGGAAAGCTTTTGGTTTTCCTTTTACTACTCTATTTTCCGATGTGTTGATCCTAACTATGTCTGTCCCTTCCTGTTGCTAACAGTTGTCTCTCATGGGCATGACTATTTTACAGAGAGAAAACTAGAGGTATTTAAGATTTTAAAAGATCAAAATAAGGATAGAGCTATGTAATAAAAGATGTCCACACTGATATATGTGTATCACAGAAGCGAGAGCATTGGCATGATTGCTTATTGGTTTAGGGTTGATGGATTGATTTCTGGAAAAAAAAAAAAAAGATATTATGAGGGTACTGCACATGGGATTTTGTGATGGCTTTAGCTATTACTCAGCAACATCACTTTAAAGTCAAACAGACCCATTTCATTTAATTTTACTGCATTACAAATGAATGAGTAATGTGACACTTCTTTCAGAAGTGAAGTCTAAGCAATGCGTCTCCGTGACAAGTCATCAAACATTCAGTAGCAAGGGAGAAAGTTACATGGAGAACAAACAAAAAAGAAGATAAAGGCATGCCCCAATGGCTGCTATTTACATTGTGCAACAGTGAAGGCTCATTGGAATTGCCCAGCCCTAAGTTATGAGAGCTGCTTACTCAAACAGTGAGTGACTGACTTTGTTCATCCGTATATAATAGATATTTTTATGCTCTGGTGGATTTTCTTTCTATTTGATTTGGAGCATTCCCTGAGAAGATCTCATCAATGGAATAAGTCTTTTGTCCAACCTTTGGCTGATCAGTTTATCCTGTTTGGTCATTAGAACTTTGATTCCTAGGTCTCTACATTTTCCAATGCTTTCATATATTGTACAAAAATTGACCAAAATTGATCAATTGATCAAATTTAATGCCAGTCTTTGAGGTATTTTTCTAAATTAATTATTTAAAAATTTTTTTCTGAATGGAAAAGAGTACATGGTATCTTTGCTTCATCTTCAAGATATAGAAGTAAGACGGTCTAAATGTTGATAATAACATTGCTTGTGAGGAATTGCCAGAATAAAAGTATTTCCAGGAAAAAAAAAACCATTTGGAAGTAGATTCTGCTTTCTTTCAGTGAAATCTGTGTATGACTCTTCTTGCAAACCATGCTTCTCAGTTTATTGATGAATAGCTTAGCAGAGAGAAAGGTTAAACTACCAGCTGGCTTGCTGGAGGGATTTCAATTTCCATGGTGTGCATGCTTCTGTTAGCTTCAAAGGCTCTTTGCCAAACTATTGGGGCGTTTCACATCCAGCACATTATTTTGTTCTATCATATCTAAAAATGCTTCGCAGAATTCATTGCCTTCACTGGACTTTCAGAGCTGGTAACACGATCTTATACTTTAGTAGATTTTTCAAACTTCACTTACACTAAAAGCGTTGGGTGTTTTTGCTATTGGAGGAATGTAATGATACCAGAGGTTCATGCATTCGCCTTGCACTCTCGTCCATCTCAGTGGCATGAGCATGCTCAGGGTGCCGGTGCTGGTGGACTTGACTTTGCTGGAGGAAAAGGGCTTCTCAAGAACTAATAACAAGATCTTGGTTGAATGAACCATTTCCTAACAGCTTCAGGGCCTCATCATGACAACCTGGGGAAAACCACCACCCAAGCTTGGTGGAATCTCTTCCCAAACCACTGGTGGTGGCCAAATCCTGGAGAGAAGACGCAAGAACCCACGCAAGCAACCAAGGGTAAAGAATGTCATGCTAAGAGGGCACTCTGATTAGGGGCCAGAGCCCCAGAGCCCCAGAGCCCCAGAGCTCCAGAGCCCCAGGGCAGTGATCTGCAGAAGCATCAAGTGGAGGGGGGTTGAATGTGTGGTCTATGTCACTGCTTTTTGTCACCTTGGGTTTGATGAGAATGGGAGTCATTTCATGAAGGATGGACCGGGTGTTTACTTATTTCCTGTTTGGAGGCAGTTTAGGAGTGAACTATTCCAACGAGGAGGGCTTGTGGGAGAAAGGAAGGAAACGGTTTCAAGGCAGTGCACCGTGCCCACTCTGCTAGAAGCGGACAGAGCACGGGTTAATTCTGCGAGCTTGCACAGGGCACTGAAATGGAGCTGAGCGCTGCTGGGGCCGCTTCAGCAGGGCCATGGCAGAGTGAGGAATCCATTGTGGGTGGAAGAAGCAGGAGGAGATCCAGAGCATGGGCAGCACGGGGGTGTACGCTCTCCTCTGTGACCCTAAGGCTGCCTGTAAGGGAGACAGGAAAGCGTACCTGCTGTCAGCAGGGGACCTGGTGGGTTAGGGCTTCATGGCAGATTTAACATCATCACGGCAGATGTGACCTCAAGTGGCAATGGTTTGGATGACGAAGACTCTTCCGAGGAGATGCTTTACTCAACAGTGTTTCCAGGCTGGGACGGGAGCGTGGCCAAGGACGAGTATGCCGCAAGCACCAGTAAGGAACTGCCTTTCTCTTTGGATGGTTTCTTTCTTCTTTTTTCCTGTCCCACCCGACGTTCCTCCTCCTTTGCCACACATAGTTGGTGTGAATATTGGATGCTCTTTCAATCTTCTTGTGTTTCAAACAGATCTCCTATGCCACAGGTATATACCTATTTAGATCTTGTGAGGTCCGTATCCTTAGAAGCACCATCTTCCATTGCTTCTAGAATTAATAACTTGTCTCCATTCATATCTGATTTGTCAGCTTTCCTTGTGGCATGTTGTGTCTCTAGGAATAATTCCTCACTGGAGGGAGTTTCCAGCCTCTCTGCAATTGGCACAATTATTTCTGTTTGCATGCCAATACCTATTTGACTTGCCTGGCACGGTGGACGAAAAGGCTGTAGATTCCTCTAGTTTTTCAAAACAAAAATGTCTTTCCATCCTTAAATGTCTGTCACAAACCTTTGGAATGTTACGATTTGAAATGCTTTGTTCAGAGAAAATATTGTGCATTGGTAATGTGATGGGAGTAAAGCCGCACCTCTCTCTCCATTCTGTGCTGACCTAACTGGAAGGTGTCTCTGGTGTGGATTTTGCTGATGGCATCAGGCCAAGGGGAGTGCACGTGTCTTTCAAATGGAATGGCCGTAGATCTGAGCCCAGGTCCTTGGCAGCATTGGCTTCATGGGGTTGTCAGCAGAAGAGTAAACTAATGGGTGTGCTTGTTTCTTGTTGTCCTTTTTGCCCGTTGTGGATACTTCTTTCTTTGTACATAAATTTACAAAGTACACAAAAGTGTACTTTGTACACTTTCTTTGTACCTGTACATGTACACTTTCTTTGTACATGAATTTATGTCTTCGTGGTGGATGGTCCTTATTCTGGAGTCTGTCTAAGGCTATCTTCACTCTTCTGCTGAAAAAGCCTGTAAGGAACTCATTAACCTTCTCGAATGTGAAGGGCTAGCAAAGACCCACAGGACTTTTTCACAGCTTCTCTCAAGGGATCATGCTCTTTCTTGGGACTGCCACTAGTGCTTGCATCTGGCTAAGTATTTGAGGAATGTAATGATACCAGAGGTTCATACATTCGCCTTGCACTCTCGTCCATCTCAGTGGCATGAGCATGCTCAGGGTGCCGGTGCTGGTGGACTTGACTTTGCTGGAGGAAAAGGGCTTCTCAAGAACTAATAACAAGATCTTGGTTGAATGAACCGTGTCCTAACAGCTCCAGGGCCTCATCATGACAACCTGGGGAAAACCACCACCCAAGCTTGGTGGAATCTCTTCCCAAACCACTGGTGGTGGCCAAATCCTGGAGAGAAGACGCAAGAACCCACGCAAGCAACCAAGGGTAAAGAATGTCATGCTAAGAGGGCACTCTGATTAGGGGCCAGAGCCCCAGAGCCCCAGAGCCCCAGAGCTCCAGAGCCCCAGAGCTCCAGAGCCCCAGGGCAGTGATCTGCAGAAGCATCAAGTGGAGGGGGGTTGAATGTGTGGTCTATGTCACTGCTTTTTGTCACCTTGGGTTTGATGAGAATGGGAGTCATTTCATGAAGGATGGACCGGGTGTTTCCTTATTTCCTGTTTGGAGGCAGTTTAGGAGTGGACTATTCCAACGAGGAGGGCTTGTGGGAGAAAGGAAGGAAACGGTTTCAAGGCAGTGCACCGTGCCCACTCTGCTAGAAGCAGACAGAGCACGGGTTAATGCTGCGAGCTTGCACAGGGCACTGAAATGGACCTGAGCGCTGCTGGGGCCGCTTCAGCAGGGCCATGGCAGAGTGAGGAATCCATTGTGGGTGGAAGAAGCAGGAGGAGATCCAGAGCATGGGCAGCACGGGGGTGTACGCTCTCCTCTGTGACCCTAAGGCTGCCTGTAAGGGAGACAGGAAAGCGTACCTGCTGTCAGCAGGGGACCTGGTGGGTTAGGGCTTCATGGCAGATTTAACATCATCACGGCAGATGTGACCTCAAGTGGCAATGGTTTGGATGACGAAGACTCTTCCGAGGAGATGCTTTACTCAACAGTGTTTCCAGGCTGGGACGGGAGCGTGGCCAAGGACGAGTATGCCGCAAGCACCAGTAAGGAACTGCCTTTCTCTTTGGATGGTTTCTTTCTTCTTTTTTCCTGTCCCACCCGACGTTCCTCCTCCTTTGCCACACATACAGTAGTGTTTATAAAGCACTGTTGATAAGCATTTTTTTTTCTGAAGATAGTGGAGTATTTAGGTTTTTTCAGCAGTGGTCTTCATTTTCAGAAGAAAATACAAAATGAGCAAGTTGTCTTGCTTTGAGATTCTGTATTCTTTTGTCTACTTTTTGGGTATTTCTGGTGTTTATTTATCTTTGAGGCTCTGCCTTGGTGACTTATTCCGCGTGGCATATTGCGTTCCAACTACCTTCTGTGGTCTAGTGGTGTCTGCATGTTCTGTGGGTGAAAATGTACAGAGTTTCTGCTCATAGACTCTTGTGGAAGTTTTATTTTATCTATTCAATTTTATTAAGACTTTCTTGACTAATATTGGTTTCCTTGTGGCTGTCAAGGTGCTTTCATTGTTTTGCTGACCATAGCTTTTGAACTCAGTGGTGGATATTCTAACTTCTTGAGTACTTAGCAAGCATGTTTGACGTGTTCAGACATCTACCATATTCTTTAGGTCCAGCATTATTCTTCAAACCTGAGTTTATTTGTCTATAACTGCTGTAGTGGTTTCGCACTACTTCTGCTGCACGTTATTCTTCTACTGCTTGTTTTCCTCATTCTTCTTGGGAAACTTTGCATTGGTCCAATGCAAAGAAAAGAGCGACCGGTTTGATGTCAAGGGATTCAATATGAAGAGAGACCACAGTTAAGCTATGCATGAATTTCCATTTCCCATCGCCTTTATGGCACACACCAACAGTAGAGGAATAATGGTAGATGCAGAGCGTGGACAGTGTTGAATCCTCCGTTGTCCTAACAGCTGCGGACTCGCAACCTGGAACACTTCTGGAAATGTCCACACAAGATCATTGGGACCCCGCCTATACAGATGAAGAGGAGCAGTATCCCAGCTCGGCTGGCAGGGGTAAAAGAATTAAGCAATTCATATACTATTCAGATTTGTGACATAATTCAGTGAAGTACAACACAGTTATGGTGGCACTGGGTGTAGTTCCCATACCATCAGCCTCAGTTCAGAATAATACCTTTACAATATTCGCACTAGAGACCTCAGAGAGTGGCATCTGTAACATTCATCTCTCATTCCAAGTCTTATCTTTTGCATCTCATCTTCATAGGCTGCCACTTTTCCTCACATCTCTGGGATATTTAAACTGGCACTGCTGATAGTATAATAAAACTAAGCAGATTGTCACCTTTGGTGACCCACCGTGGTGAGAAAAAAAAAATTCCCTTTTTTTTCCACTTTGAAATTTCTATTGTAAAACCTGAAGACAAAAAAGGGAACTAGTGATTCAAATACATGAAACCATGCTACGAAGGATAATACACTGTCTCCAGATGAATGGGAGCATTTTGCTACCAGTGTTAGTGCCAGGAGCCAACTGAGGTACTGAATGTGTGCTCATGTTCTTCAAGCTTAAAGGCCTCTCTAGGCAAAGGCTTCCAGGGTGCATTCTCCAGCTATTTTTGCTGATGTACCTAAATAGTTTCCTGTTAAAACTTTTTGAAAAGCGTAGCTGGATATGAGCTTTGTTTTTTGGGTGTTTTGACTATAGCACACAGCTTTATTCTGTAAGGACCGGTGCAAAACCAAATAGCTGAAAGCACAGCTGTATACAGCTGGATTGGGGCCAGCCTTGTAATTGCATAAAATTAGATTGTACTGAAAAAAATACATTTCATTGGGACTTGTGGAAAGCCTCCTCATCCCTCTGTAAAACCAAGCATTTCCTGCCTGCTGTGGTAGGTTTTTTCAGATTTATACGCTCTGCCTCCAATAGCTAGAGACCCATCTTTCTGGTTCCAAAGTTGTTTTGAACAGTGAAAGTTTATACAATTGGTGTCAGAACAGTTGCTCTAATCACCCAGAAATTGTTTTTGTGGTAACTTCCTTTTAGTTCTGAAGTATTGTTAGATCAGTTGTATTCATACCTTAGTGAATTTTAACTTTTTTTTTACAAGAGTATCTATATGTATTGGGTTTAATTACCAAAATACTTAATTACGTTTGCATGGGTGTCCTCTTTATGAAGAACATTTCATTGCCTGAAAGTGAAGATAAATATTCCTCCGGTTTTGCTCTTCTTGGGAGGTAGTGAAGGTTTCTCTAGCTTCTGACTCATGGCATATGTAACAGGTCCAGCTCATTGTTTGCATGCTCTGATTAAGGACCTTTGCTTTACCTTTAGCATATCACTCATGGAAATGTTTGATACCTAAGGCAAATATCTTTCAAACTGAGTTCTAATGCTCACCTTAGTGGTTTAGGTATTTTTTTTTCCTTCTGGTGTATCTTTGCTAAGCTTTTTAATGTTCATTAAAAAATCTCTTATGGTGGTGGTACTTCAGGTGATTTCTGACTGCTTCTTCTGCTACGTAAACAACAGCAAATTAAAGAGTGAGGAATGAATTTCCTTTATCAGTGCGAGCTATAATTATTCCTGAGCTCAAAACAAGTATGCTTTTCAGCTTCGAATGTATGAACCAACTTACTTCATTCGTCCAGTCTCAGAAGAAATGACAATTTCCTTGGAGCCAGCCTTGTAATTGTGTAATTGAGATCTTAAATCAGAAGAGAGAGTTCATCATCTTTTTCACTTTTAAAACCCCAAAATACACAGACTCAAGAGTTAAGTTAGTATTCATAAGTATGAACTAGAGATGAAAGCTGTTGTTTCTACGTCATCTTCCACTGCCTCTCCTCTAGCTTTTCTCTGCCATTGGTCATTGGGATACTTTCTAGCACACTTAAATCTTCTGATCCTGGTGATGCTTTTGTGTGATAGTGTTTCCAAAGGACTTTTTTTTTCTTTCATCTTTCATTTCCCATCAAATGCAACAACAAAAAGAAAAAGCCAAAACACAAAAGCCAAACGCCTTTGTTGTAGACTATGAAGATGAGAATAATATGACTGGTGTTGGGTATTTTGATCATTATTGACTCAATCATCATCTTGTCAGCACTAGTTACAAGTGAAAATGAAAAACGTCCAGGACCAACCCAACATCCACTATTACACAGTGTTCATTCTGGATGGATCAGTCACGAACAAAATCCTGCCAGTACCACTGAGAGTATTGAACAACACGAATTTACTGTTGCTGGTGAAAATGGTGGTGAAAAGGAATCTTCTCATACAGGTAATATTGCAGGTCACATTTTAGTCAATCATCACACCTTACTAAAGCTTTAGTTTTAGGATTTTTTTACTAGCAATTTTCCATTCTGAGGCCACAGCAGAGGTTCTGTGAATAAACCTGAGCAATTCTGATGTTATATAAATTTTTTTTAATTATTCTATTCTTCAGACCAGTTCATGGAGAGTTGTTTTCTCTCCTGTTTGGATTGCGTATCAAGACCTATAGTAGATTAATTCTGTAACTCGTCTCTTCTTTTTTGCGTTCTGTGTCATGCCGTCACAAGGTTTTAACAGGCTATCTACCAGGGTTATGTCAGTAGGAAAGGGTGAATGTTCAAATGGAAAAATAATAATGTCTCTTGTATTTTTCACATATTTGGGAGCTGTGTTCACTCTGCTGTTGTAAGTCATTATTGGACCTGGGCTTTTTCTCACTTTTTGTTAATGTGGCAATTATATCTAAATAATTTTGTCTGTAATATCTACTCGCCTCACTGTTGAACTATGAGAATACTGGTGATGAGGGGAAAAAAATAGAGCATAGCGTAGCATAAAATAGAGGCTTCTGTCTTCCATCGGTCGAGGCAATTGAAACTCAAAAGATCAAATTACACGATAAAGCTGGTAACTGAAAATTGACATATATTAGTTTCTGTTCCTCTGAGTGTACCAACTTTACTAGATAGTGACTGACATGCTCTGCTAAGCTCTGCCAACAGTGAGTTTAACACAGTCATCATCTGCTCTTGTAGATTATCAAATACAGAAGACAAGCATATCACAAACATTGTTAGAGATGTGGTGTCATGTGGATCTATTCCTTCAACTAAATCTAATCCTATTAGCAAAAGTTCTTTATGGCTCACTGCTTCAGCAGCCCCTAAGCTCCCATTCAACTAAGATATAAAGATAATATAATTTGGCCTAGTTGGAATTAAAATTTTTAAATGCTGTGGCAATTTTCTTGGGATTTTTGATTGAGTTGAGGGGGTAAAGAAGGTTTATGTTACTTGTAAGATTTGGGTACTCTTTTGCTGTTACTGTCTAGTGAAAACGACAGCTTGGTCAATATGGAGAACATAATGTTTCTAAATAACTGCAATAGGAAATATTCTCCAGTTGACCACTGTCTTACCTATTGTGTGCACCATTCACAAATCTGCAGCTCGGGCTGGCCTTCCCCTCTGTCAGACTTCCTTGTCTATTTTGCTAGAGATGCTGCAACTATTAAAACAGTGACATTTGGAGGGGAAAAAATAGATTCTGTGATTAAAATCTTACTGATGGGTCAGATTCTTGCAGTTATTTCTGCCTTTGCTGTTCTTACTTCTGCATCAGTGGATGTTGGTTTGATATTCAACCAATACAAAGTCAACAGCATAATTCAGGGAAATACTTTTGAAAAACAAAGAGATTTCTTGATTCAGAAAAGCATATGCTCAGTTTGAGGAAGGAGTCAGCCCTATTGATTACAGTAGGCAGCTTTTCTAAATATAAACCGGGATGAGAAGCAAATCTGCTTTACTTCTCTTTGCCATTAAATGTAGTAAGAGATGTGAGCAAGGCCTGTCATAGAGACAAGAACCGAAGAGGAGAATAATAAGAGAAATGGATCTTTATATACTGAGTTCATAATTGCTTCACCATCATCATAACAGCTATGGTCTCCAGCCATGGGGCCAAACAGAACGACTCAGCTCAAGACCCATTGGTGTATCCCGGTTGGGACAAGGGAGAGGACCATACCACACAGCCTGCTATAATGGATAGAATTATTCCTTCCAGCCAGAACATTCCTGAAAAAGAGTCTTCCACTACAGGTACTACTAATAATCTCTCTTACATACATTTCAGCTCTTCTGTCTCTCAGATGGCCTGTCTTGGAAAGGTACTGCAAGGACTTGTACAGAGGAGTAACTTACTGATCTCTTTCAGACAATGATATAACTTGCAGAGTGATTAACTGTGGTGAGATAGAAGTTTTCAATTATAGCGCTGCCTAAACCATTTAATTTTTACTTATCAACAGCAATTTTAGTGCTTTTTGTTCCTTAGTGAGGCATGAGAGTGGAATTCAATGCAGCCACTTACATAAGTTACATTATTTGGTGTTGCGAAATTGCAGACTCCTCTTCCTCCAAATAAGAACAATAAATTATGACCATTTTTTGTAACCTGTCACTACTCACAGTCTGGAGCATCAAAGGAGGATCAATGCCTGTTGAAAAGGTCTTTTGCTGTCAGTACTGGTGCCCGCAATGTGAAACACAGTGTCTCTAAAGCTGAGGACCTGTGGTCAGCCTGGGATGCTGGTTGAGGAACTCTCCTGACTGGTGTCTCTCTGTCCTTTCCCTGTGTCCACTGTCCTTGGGAATCTTCTGGATTAAGTAAACAGTGGTTGAGAATAGCAAATGAAAATGTCTGATAGATACACTGAGAGAGCAGAGATGGTGGACAGGAGGGCAGAAGGTCTCCCTTCTCCTCCCCTGCTGTGGAGGGAGAAGGGTAACAGTGGCGTTAAGTGAATGGGAGACTTGAAGGTGGTGGGAATGTGTGGTGCGTGGCAGCACACACACGGAATTCACAGCTCATGAAATCATCCTGGTAACAGCTCTGGCCTCTCCTGAGGGTGCCCACCATGAAGACCCGTCTCAGCCACCCCTGCCTGCAGACAATGAAGTGGGTCAGGGCACTGAAGGCATCATGCATCCCACAGACGCCCCTGGAGATAAGGTCCTCCACAGGACCACAGCTAGTCCGAACGAAGCTGGTGATGACTCTCCTCTGACGGGTACCAGTAAGAATAATGGATCACACTCATTTCTCATGCCCGGTGTGAAATGAGGCATTATTTCTTCTGAAATTCACTCTTTCCCCTATCTTTTTAATCGTGGGGTTCCGCAGTCTCAGTATGGACTTGTAGTGCAAAAATGTGTGGTGGGATCTGTGCTGTCGCTAGAATTACCTTCTGGTCAAGGCATGGGGGTCTCCTTGCTGGAACACTTGGTGGTTTCTGTCCTTTGCGGAAGCCTGTTCCTGGGTGTGCTCCTGACGGTTGGGCGAAACACACTCTTTGATGGTTCTGAATGCCCAGCCTCATCTTTCTTTCTGAGCATTGGTGGGATCAGGCTCAATCTGCTTTAGCACCATGACTGGTGTGGTGGCGGTGCTCTGGTGGGTTAATCAGATGGCTTGCTCCTGTTTACTCAGCAACAGCAGCAGCAGCAGCAGCAGCAGCATTCCTGGGGACTGTTGCCCTGGTGGTGAGGGCAGGGACATTACATCCCATAAATTCTGCCTTTGGTTCCTTACTCCTCCTCACCGGTGGATTGTCTGTCAAGACCACCACCAATCTGGCTTCAGTATGGCCGCTCGATCCTGAGTTACAGGGTCAGGTTGTTGCTGCTGTGGGCTCTGCTTCTGAAGGTCTTCCCTCTCCATCTGTCACTGAGCTCTGTGTATGTATGTGGGCCATGTCGCCCTCCAACACGGGGAACGTGTCTGTGGTGCTTCTGGTCTCTCAGAAGCCAGTGACAGTGAGGAAGAAGAAGGGGAGACCTTCATGTCTCCTCTGCTTCTGAGCGTGGAAGGAGGAATTGGACGTGCTTTCTGGCTTGCTGTGGCCCAGGGAAGAGGGAAATAAGGTGGGAGGTGGTTTTGTGAGCGCTCACTTTCAAAGCTGATTGTGCCGTCGTCATGGCAGTCGCAGAGTCCGTGGATGATGTTGACCGAGAGAAAGCAACCGAGGAGCCTCTGGCCCCTGGCACTCCACCTGGGAGGGAAAGTGAACCAGCAAACTCCACAGACGATTCCCATGTCAATTGGATACCTTTAGTTTTTCCAGACGACGAACATCATCTAAACCAACTGCAGACCCCTCTTCCTACTAGTAAGAACTATGAATTATAACCATTTTCTTTGTCAATGCTCGCAGAGTCTTGATCCTCAAAGGAGAATTAATGCCTGTAGAAAAGGTCCTTTGCTATCAGTACTGTCATCTGTAACGTGAAACACAAGTAGCAGCACTTGACAGTGTTCCCGAAGCTGAGGACCTGTGGTCAGCCTGGGATGCTGGTTGAGGAACTCTCCTGACTGGTGTCTCTCTGTCCTTTCCCTGTGTCCACTGTCCTTGGGAATCTTCTGGATTAAGTAAACAGTGGTTGAGAATAGCAAATGAAAATGTCTGATAGATACACTGAGAGAGCAGAGATGGTGGACAGGAGGGCAGAAGGTCTCCCTTCTCCTCCCCTGCTGTGGAGGGAGAAGGGTAACAGTGGCGTAAAGTGAATGGGAGACTTGAAGGTGGTGGGAATGTGTGGTGTGCGGCAGCACACACACGGAATTCACAGCTCATGAAATCATCCTGGTAACAGCTCTGGCCTCTCCTGAGGGTGCCCACCATGAAGACCCAACTCAGCCACCCCTGCCTGCAGACAATGAAGTGGGTCAGGGCACTGAAGGCATCATGCATCCCACAGACGCCCCTGGAGATAAGGTCCTCCACAGGACCACAGCTAGTCCGAACGAAGCTGGTGATGACTCTCCTCTGACGGGTACCAGTAAGAATAATGGATCACACTCATTTCTCATGCCCGGTGTGAAATGAGGCATTATTTCTTCTGAAATTCACTCTTTCCCCTATCTTTTTAATCGTGGGGTTCCGCAGTCTCAGTATGGACTTGTAGTGCAAAAATGTGTGGTGGGATCTGTGCTGTCGCTAGAATTACCTTCTGGTCAAGGCATGGGGGTCTCCTTGCTGGAACACTTGGTGGTTTCTGTCCTTTGCGGAAGCCTGTTCCTGGGTGTGCTCCTGACGGTTGGGCGAAACACACTCTTTGATGGTTCTGAATGCCCAGCCTCATCTTTCTTTCTGAGCATTGGTGGGATCAGGCTCAATCTGCTTTAGCACCATGACTGGTGTGGTGGCGGTGCTCTGGTGGGTTAATCAGATGGCTTGCTCCTGTTTACTCAGCAACAGCAGCAGCAGCAGCAGCAGCATTCCTGGGGACTGTTGCCCTGGTGGTGAGGGCAGGGACATTACATCCCATAAATTCTGCCTTTGGTTCCTTACTCCTCCTCACCAGTGGATTGTCTGTCAAGACCACCACCAATCTGGCTTCAGTATGGCCGCTCAATCCTGAGTTACAGGGTCAGGTTGTTGCTGCTGTGGGCTCTGCTTCTGAAGGCCTTCCCTCTCCATCTGTCACTGAGCTCTGTGTATGTATGTGGGCCATGTCACCCTCCAACACGGGGAACGTGTCTGTGGTGCTTCTGGTCTCTCAGAAGCCAGTGACAGTGAGGAAGAAGAAGGGGAGACCTTCATGTCTCCTCTGCTTCTGAGCGTGGAAGGAGGAATTGGACGAGCTTTCTGGCTTGCTGTGGCCCAGGGAAGAGGGAAATAAGGTGGGAGGTGGTTTTGTGAGCGCTCACTTTCAAAGCTGATTGTGCCGTCGTCATGGCAGTCGCAGAGTCCGTGGATGATGTTGACCGAGAGAAAGCAACCGAGGAGCCTCTGGCCCCTGGCACTCCACCTGGGAGGGAAAGTGAACCAGCAAACTCCACAGACGATTCCCATGTCAATTGGATACCTTTAGTTTTTCCAGACGACGAACATCATCTAAACCAACTGCAGACCCCTCTTCCTACTAGTAAGAACTATGAATTATAACCATTTTCTTTGTCAATGCTCGCAGAGTCTTGATCCTCAAAGGAGAATTAATGCCTGTAGAAAAGGTCCTTTGCTATCAGTACTGTCATCTGTAACGTGAAACACAAGTAGCAGCACTTGACAGTGTTCCCGAAGCTGAGGACCTGTGGTCAGCCTGGGATGCTGGTTGAGGAACTCTCCTGACTGGTGTCTCTCTGTCCTTTCCCTGTGTCCACTGTCCTTGGGAATCTTCTGGATTAAGTAAACAGTGGTTGAGAATAGCAAATGAAAATGTCTGATAGATACACTGAGAGAGCAGAGATGGTGGACAGGAGGGCAGAAGGTCTCCCTTCTCCTCCCCTGCTGTGGAGGGAGAAGGGTAACAGTGGCGTAAAGTGAATGGGAGACTTGAAGGTGGTGGGAATGTGTGGTGTGCGGCAGCACACACACGGAATTCACAGCTCATGAAATCATCCTGGTAACAGCTCTGGCCTCTCCTGAGGGTGCCCACCATGAAGACCCAACTCAGCCACCCCTGCCTGCAGACAATGAAGTGGGTCAGGGCACTGAAGGCATCACGCATCCCACAGACGCCCCTGGAGATAAGGTCCTCCACAGGACCACAGCTAGTCCGAACGAAGCTGGTGATGACTCTCCTCTGACGGGTACCAGTAAGAATAATGGATCACACTCATTTCTCATGCCCAGTGTGAAATGAGGCATTATTTCTTCTGAAATTCACTCTTTCCCCTATCTTTTTAATCGTGGGGTTCCGCGGTCTCAGTATGGACTTGTAGTGCAAAAATGTGTGGTGGGATCTGTGCTGTCGCTAGAATTACCTTCTGGTCAAGGCATGGGGGTCTCCTTGCTGGAACACTTGGTGGTTTCTGTCCTTTGCGGAAGCCTGTTCCTGGGTGTGCTCCTGACGGTTGGGCGAAACACACTCTTTGATGGTTCTGAATGCCCAGCCTCATCTTCCTTTCTGAGCATTGGTGGGATCAGGCTCAATCTGCTTTAGCACCATGACTGGTGTGGTGGCGGTGCTCTGGTGGGTTAATCAGATGGCTTGCTCCTGTTTACTCAGCAACAGCAGCAGCAGCAGCAGCAGCAGCATTCCTGGGGACTGTTGCCCTGGTGGTGAGGGCAGGGACATTACATCCCATAAATTCTGCCTTTGGTTCCTTACTCCTCCTCACCGGTGGATTGTCTGTCAAGACCACCACCAATCTGGCTTCAGTATGGCCGCTCGATCCTGAGTTACAGGGTCAGGTTGTTGCTGCTGTGGGCTCTGCTTCTGAAGGCCTTCCCTCTCCATCTGTCACTGAGCTCTGTGTATGTATGTGGGCCATGTCACCCTCCAACACGGGGAACGTGTCTGTGGTGCTTCTGGTCTCTCAGAAGCCAGTGACAGTGAGGAAGAAGAAGGGGAGACCTTCATGTCTCCTCTGCTTCTGAGCGTGGAAGGAGGAATTGGACGTGCTTTCTGGCTTGCTGTGGCCCAGGGAAGAGGGAAATAAGGTGGGAGGTGGTTTTGTGAGCGCTCACTTTCAAAGCTGATTGTGCCGTCGTCATGGCAGTCGCAGAGTCCGTGGATGATGTTGACCGAGAGAAAGCAACCGAGGAGCCTCTGGCCCCTGGCACTCCACCTGGGAGGGAAAGTGAACCAGCAAACTCCACAGACGATTCCCATGTCAATTGGATACCTTTAGTTTTTCCTGATGTTGAAGATCGACTAAATGAATTGCAGACCCCTCTTCCTACTAGTAAGAACTATGAATTATAACCATTTTCCTTCATCCGTCATTCAGTTATTATTTTGGACAATGCCCATCATCCAATAACGTGTGTTCTAACCGTAGTTGTATATTCTTTTCATACTATTATTTCCTTTTTGTTCTTTATTATTATTTATAACCTGCTTATGCGATGTCATTATGGAGATTCTCTTCCTGTGCAAAGCTGAGGACGTTTGCTGAAAGGCTGAAAGCAGCATTTTGCACTTACCCTTTTCTTCCATCCTGTAATTTGTGTGTGTGGCACACAGATTTAAGTGAAGAAGTGTAACTGCTCTCCTCACACCCATATGTACAGGAGAGCATTTTGTCTTTCTTTTTTGGTGGGCACAAGTGGTAGCTATGTAACGCTCAACTGTCTGTCACTTCTACCCCCGTCCACAGTTCCTCCAAATTAGTTTAATATGCACCAAAAGAAAGGTAATTACCTGTGAAACCTGTTTTTCAAGGTGTATTTGCTGTTGACATGTTGCCAGTGTCTATTAATTGTTCTTTTACTGGGCTGTAACTGATATTTCATTCATGAACAACTTTTTTTTTTTTTAGATGGTTATTTTTATGATAGAGTTTCCTTATTATTCTACATTTCGCCTTTTCTTTTGTGTGTGTGTGTGTGTGTGTGTGTGTTGTCACATGCTCCTAGTATGGGAAATGAAGGGACTTTTCCTTATTCCCAAATACAGTTTCCATAAAAATAATCATCCTAACAATATAGGGTTTTCCCCAATGCTACCTGTCATATACATGAATCCAAATACCATTTTCATGCACTTTCTTGAAAGCTAGTGGAACCACCGCAGGGGCGATTCTGGCCTGTGGACATTCTTTGCACATAGTTAATGTGCGTATAATGCTATATTTTTATAGCATTATACTGAAAACACATTAAAGATAATTCTCTTATCAATTAATTCATGCTAATTCATATATGGTCAGGTAGAAGAATTTGGCCTTTTTTTTTTTTTCAGGATTTTGTATAAATGCAGGAAATTCAAGCCTATCAAAATAGCCTGTGTTATAGCATTTTGTCATAGGCACAGCAATATAAATACAAAGTATGTATCTGATAGACGCTTTTTGGAAAGATAAATTTATTTTAAATAATGGTTTCCTGGTACAACAAACTCATTTCTTGACTTTCACCGCCCTATTCACTGAAGTAATCCAAGCTGCCTCCTTCATTTTATGTGCAGACATTAGTCACTATGAAAAAATGTTTGCTACCTTTCTGTTTTGAGCACATAAAACCTGTAAGAACTGGTTTGAAGATATTTTTCAAGGTGAACCTCTGTGTGGAATCATCACATTGTCAGTGTCCTGGCAAAGGCTGACTAGGTCATATTCTCCAAACTCTTCCTTTTTCTCATTTATCTTCTCTTGGTGCGTTTTAAAAACACGATACAAGGGAATTACTCGCCCACTACCATTATCATTAAAAAGTTTATCTATTGAATGGTTCATTCATTTGTGATGTTGCTTCATATATCTGGAATGAAAAAGATTCATTAGTGCGTTGGAAAACTATAGTTAAAGGCTTTCTCTGCACAAATGAATGGCTGGAGGTACCACACTACTTCCTTTCACTTGCTTCTTCTCTACGGCAATGTTGAGGTTGGGATCTGACACCACACTGATGACTGACCTCTTGTCCAAGAGTCCATGGATTAACAAATCAGTCCACTGAAGGAACCCCAGAAATAACTGCCATAAAGGAAAACATGCAGTATGTCATCAAAACGAAATGTAGAGAGCTTTTGAGGATCGCGCCCTGCCCCTTGCAATCACCTCCCCAGAGCCAGATCTGCAGGGACATGACTGAATCCTGCTGCTGCTTCTCAGTGCTCAGGGGAGAGGAAAGGTGAAATTAGCAGTTCTGTAAGTGCACGAGTCTCAATAAATGCCTGAGTGCCTTTCTAAGGGGCTCTGTGGTGGAGAAGCTCTGGCATTTCTCAACGATCATATAAAGCACCTAAAAAAACCCAACCTCCTGAGACGTGGGGTAGACAAGTGAGAACATTCAGCTTGCTTGGAGGCTAGACCAGGACCCTTAGCTGCTGGATTGGGTGAGATAGCACAGAACAACTCACCAGTCAGTAAGTTTCTTGTTAATAAAAGTAACGAAAACATCTGGAATATTCATGAGCTACTTGCTGGCTAAGCTTAACAGAGGGAAAAAACGCGCTTCTCAGTTTTGTATTTGCCAGCTGCTATTAGGAAATGAGATCAGAAATGCTGGCTGGAAATGAGCTGCAATGGGTGTTAAAGAAGAACAAAAAGAACGTTAGAGCTGAGGAGAGTAAGTGCTTCATTTGCTCTGTTAGAGCCTGGAAGAATTCAGAGAGGTGGAGGTATGTAGTATCTTTGTGGTGGGGATAATGAAGTAGTAGTCCCAAATGAAATCCCTGTAGTCTGCTGATAATTTTAGCCTTGGGGTACCCAGATGACAACAGCGTGGGCCAGAAATGTTTTTGCATAAATTTCCAAGTGGTATGGCCAGGATAGAAAACACTAGAGACTGGAAGTGTGGGTTTAGATTTAATCTCTAATGCCATCTTAATGACACAAAAAGGACAAGGGGATCCACCTCTAAATTCACAGCAAGCATTTTTTCTGTTAGGAAAAACATTTTGAATTTTCAAAGTCCTTCTCTGTACATAGCTATCAAATTTAAAACCATTTCTATTTTATGAAATCATTAGAGTTTTAGAAATTCAGTTTTATCCTGTGTAGGAATAAAATCAGAAGTTACAAAATTTCTCCATATTGGTCATTTTAGGTTTAAATAAAAAAGTAAAGTTCTTTTCTGTCTCTCTCTCTCTGTCTCCTTTTCTCACTTTCTTTTCCCCGTGGAACAGACAAGATGTTTGACTTGTATGACAAACACCTCCTCAAAAAGTTGCCATCATTCACATGTCTTTACATTTTTGCCAGAAAATTTCTAGGCAGTTATAATCAAATTTTTGTTCATAAAGTTATAACATAATCAAAAAGGAGAGACAAGAGGAGAAAACCATGAGTTTTGTTATTCAAAATACTGGAACTAGCCATAGTTCAGATGAGTCTGATGTTTATAGTCTAGGTAATAGTTTGCTCTGTAAATACTTCCTAACGACCTCAGCATGAACTTTCTAGAATATGGTTTTTAAATTGTGAAAGTCTCAGTCTTTGAACGTCGCTGTTAAATATTCACTAAGCAAATTTGGCCTAACGGGTAGTTCTGTTCTTTAGGACCTACCGCTGATGTGTATGGTAATCAAGGACCAGCCAAGGGACATCACGAATCCACGGCGTTCCCTGGAGAGACCACAACAACAAAAATCGTGACGCAAACAAGGTCGGCCCAGGTACCAGGTAGGTTTTTCAAGTCGTATGTTTTAACAATTTAAGCATGGAATTGTATTAATATGAACTGAATTAAGAGAAGAAAATGTAGGTCAAGCAGAATTGTTCAGGCCTTGATCTGAATCAGAAAATATTCAGCATTTTCACTAGTCGTCTGAAAAATGGAGTGCAGTGTAACTCGTAATTTTCCAGCAATGATGAGAGAAATCATGCATTTGGAGAATGGGATTAAGGTCCAAATAACCTTTATAAACTCTTTTGAAATCCAGCAAAATTCAGTGAAGATATATGCATGGGATATATGCGTGATATATCCGTGAGAACGCTCAGGGAAAAGCACAGCTGAGACGAGCGTCGCAGAGGAGGGCTTGCAGATTAAAGTGGAACAGAAAGGAGCCAACACCATGATACAACTGCAAAAGAATGCAACTATATTCTGGGACATATTAAAACATTTTTCAAACAGAAAAAGTAATTATCCCGCTCTACTTAGGCCTAGCAAGTCCTGAGCTGAAGCTCAGTGTTCAGATCAAGGCATTGCATTAATCACATAGGGAAAAAAAAGGAGAAGAGCAGAAAGGAAATCTTGGAAAGGTAACCTGTGAAGCACCCTTCGAAGAATTCATCATTTTCAGAGAAAACTGGAGGGAGATATGAGAAGAATATGCTATAAAAAAAGAACGCTTATCATTTTTTTACCATAGAGTAATGATCATTACCTAATTAGAAGAAGTAATCTGTTTCAAATGAAATGTAGGAGGCTTGTTAAACAAGGGAGACTTGTTACAAACAGAGTAAGGAGTTAGGAGAGGATCTCTGTAATGGTAGTACAGCGTGAAGAATTGGCTGCTGGGAAGGTTGTGAAATCTCCTTTACTAAAAGTGTTAAGAGCAAATGGAATATTCCTCAGCCATCTCATTATTGACCCCGTTTCACTGGAGTGAAGTGTAGCTGATGTGACCTCTTATGGTCCCTTCTGGTTTTGTAGTTCCTTTTTTTAGAGTTTGCCCCTAAAAGGTCGCTTAAAGTAAGATTTTACCTGAGCGTCATCCTGCCTTCCTGCCTGGGACTGCAGGTGCATCATTGCTAAGCCTTTTCTTTTGCTCTTGGAGTAAATCCGTGGTACAACGCCTCCTCACCTGGCCACCAGAGTACAGTGACGGGGGGTGTCATCTAGGTTGGCCTGTCTATAGCTGAGCGATGAAAAGTATCCGAGTTGCACAGAAGCACTTTGTAAGGCAAAAAAGCATTCATGTGAAACAGCAGAAGTACATGAGACGATACGTTAACGCGCTCTCCTCCCCGTCCTCAACTCTCCCCACAGACTGGCTGATCATCCTTGCTGCTCTTCTGGCGCTGGCGTTGATTCTTGGGGTGTGCATTGCTGTTAACAGCCGGAGAAGGTAAGGTAGACCCTTCTTCGGAACGCACTGCCTTGCTGTTCTCGTCTCCAAAAAGCTTCGTGAAAGAGCAGAGTAGCGTAACACAGGAGAGAGCTTCCTCTGCAAAGCTCCGTGGCTTGGGGTGTGAGGGCCCAGGTCACCGTGTCCTGCACAGGTCACACATCAGCCTTCACAGTCACGCGGAACCACGTGAAGTCGGTGGCTGTATAAACCGTTTGGTCTTTACTTGTATATGGATCACAGGGAATTAATTATTCTCCACCCATTACTTATTAAGAGGAAAATGCTGTGCACTGAGAGTGAAAACTGTGTGAGCTGGACATAGGCAGTAGCAGCCACAGGATGAGCTGAGGATAGTCCTCTACTGTTAACCGTGTTGTCTGTGTGCAGCGTGATAATGCCGCTGTCATGGGATTAATTTGTTCCTTCCACCCAAAAGGCATTGTCACAGCTGGCAGTCACAGGGGCATCTCACAGTGCCATCAGAGCACTCAATGGCCGCCTTTGCTCCAATTTACAGATGAAGAAGCTGAGGTATAGAAAGTTGCAAAAATTAGCCGGGAGATTTGAATAAACTCTAGCCTAAAGGCTAGGCTGTAATGTTAACTCTTTCTTTTCTCTGGGGACAGTTCTGAGGTTACTTCTCAATTGTCATAAACAGCTTTTTCCTACTCTCTAACAGAGTAAATATTCTGTACTTGAATGTTGAATTCGAACTGGTTATTTAATCAGAGTAACCATGTAATACGTGGGGCATTTTTTCAGGGAGCAGTGAGCAAATTCATCCCACGTCTGCCGGTTGCAGGAAAGCACGTGTTAATGCTGCGGTGAAATAGTGTCCAGGTCCTCCAGAGCACGATGTGGGTGCAAGAATAAAGTCCTGCCACCGCAGTGGGGGAGCAGCCCACAGTACGGAAAGCTTTGATGAGACAAAGCAGCCCAGGCTCAGTCAGGCACAACGCACTGGTACAGTTCTGGTGAAGTCAGCAGTGAGGTGCCACCTGCTAGGTTTGTCCTCTGACTGCATCCACAACATCAGTGCTTCTCTGACGGCATCGTTAGAGACCGGCGGAAATAAGAAAGATATCAATGTATGGTGAGACAGAGAAAACTCTGCAACTCTCTTTCTGTGAGGTGATTCTGGAGCTGCACAGCCTGAACATCATGGTTTCTTGATTCATCTGTTACGCCGTTAGAAGTAGAAAGGGGCATTGTTTATTCCTCTGAACCCAGAGTCACCATAGGAACAGACAAACAGGGCCTCTCTGGTTAATTATAGAGCGCATCTGACAAGAAATGAAACCGTCTAGAGCTCTAAATTATGTCCTAGATACCGTTAATGGAAAACGTTTCTTTTACCTCGAGCTTCCGTGCAGCTGGGAGGGAGCTGCCAAGAGAGAAAAGTGCGTGTGGGTGCATGTGCCTCTTTTGGCATTTCATGGCTGCAGAGCAGGAATCATTCCCAAAGGTGTCTGTAACATTAGGACAGCGAACTGAGCTACTTTGGATAAAATATCCCTCATCTACTGGTCAGTAGGCATGAAAAAAGTCATTTTCCAAAAGGATAATAGTATAATTGAGCTGCCAGATTAGTCACTCAGGAAAAAAATCTGCTTCATTTAAGAAGATATCACTTCAAAGTACAACTTCACGGAGACGTTGTCCCTCTTAAGAGAGCTGTATACTGTTCGAGGTCAAGTAAGATGTTCAGGACTGCGTAGCCAGAGAACCATCTTAAACCAGTCTGGGGCAAACCTGTATTTCCTCGCTGCTGGTGGGCTTCTAGGGCTGACAGGCTAATACAAAGAAGGAAAACGTTATCTCGTATAATGAGGTGAGAACTTGATCCAGATTTTCTGCTATCTCAAGAATCTGAGCATTTTCGAAGGTCCCAAGTCTGGATTTAGAACGACCCTGTCCTTACAGCGGGATATATACAGAGTTCATAAACATGGGTATTTCCAAATATTAGAAAAATCTTTCCCAGCTTTCAGCAATGAATGTTATTCCCACCTGTAGTAACGGTAGATGTAAATCCAGTAAGTGAGCTCCTGCCAAATTTTATGCATATAATGGTGGATGCTTCAAAAATAAAACATTCAATATGGAGGAACTACACTTTGCATTGTAGAAGTCTGCGCTGGCAGATGCAACTTTCATTTTCAAGCCCTTTTTCCTAATTAATTGACTTTCAATTTCTTTCTCATTTCAGTTAGTCTCCATTTATAGTACTTATTTTCTTTTTATTTCTTTCTAGATGTGGGCAGAAGAAAAAGCTAGTGATTAACAATGGCAAAGGGGCAGTGGAGGACAGGAAAACAAGTGGATTAAATGGAGATGCCAGCAAATCACAAGAAATGGTGCACTTGGTTCATAAAGAACAGTCAAATGACCGAACAGGAGCATGTGACGAATTCCTGACCGTTAACGAAACACAAAATCATCAGGAGCTTGACATGAAGAGTGGAGTGTAATGGTACCAAGTCGCCGAGTAGATCAGAGCTGGGGAAAACAAACTCGCATGGAACTCGGACAGGAATTCCCAGATGCACTGTGCTACTGATGTCTTTTGAACATGATGAAACATAAGTTTTATACATTTTTAATCACGTTAAAATGATGTCTGTGTTACAAAATTGACATTTGCTTTCAGAAATAAGCCCCCAAGAGTTGCATAATGTTTTCAGTTCTCAGTTCCCTCACAGAGAACGCCCAGCCCACCGTGTGCTGGGTGTTAGGAGGGATATGGGCTTACACCAATGTTCCCCAGATGGAGGGTCTTTCCCGTGCGGAGCTACAGAAGTATCTGGTCACTCCATCTTACAAGCATTTAAGGTACTAAACTTGCCGTGGTACAAGAGTGAGTGAGGAACAAATGTCAAGAGCAAAAACCAAGTTTAAACCCAAAAGGCCTCCTGTACGGTGTCTAAATCACCAGAATCCATCAGAAGTGCCTTCCAGCCAGGAAGAGCAGTAGGTGCGTTCAGTCTGCCAGTGTAAACAAAAAGTGACATTTAATAAGGATTTAGGGCTTGGTCTGCAAGGAGGGAAACCCGGAAGGACAACAGTTATTTATCTCTACTTTTAAAGGTCTGTGGGCATAGAGCAAATCTTCTTGGGAGGGGGAAAACACGAGCAGAAACACAACAAACTTCTCTATGTTATTATCCCAACGATCTGTAGAGTAATCCTTGATTTTCTGAGGTGTTTGTTGCTCTTCCCCCTCCCTCCTTCACTGGGCACGGTTTGTGCATGGTTGTAACGAGTCTGTTAGTCAGGATAATGAGGAAACCAGAATGACCCCAGCTCTACCAGACATGCACAAATCAATTGCACAAATGAATTGGAGTTCCGTGGGGAAGATGACAGTATTTTATTCCTGAAGAGTAGGTCTCTCTCTTCTTCTGCCCCATTTTACTTAGGAGATGCTAAGCCTAGTAAAACTTGCTTCCCCTACCATTTTTATTATGTTACACCAGATTGCTGATATTTAAAAGTTGCCTCTGAATTCTGTGTCATCCATGTTTTTCCCTCTGCTTTTTTAAAATACCAAAAGAAACATTCTGGCTAATTGGTACCAGAAGTTCAAATTCTACAGAAAAGAGCAACGAAAATTAAAGGAAACACTCCCAGCCATGTAATATAGTAAAGTAGCTGCAGCAGCACTGTCATATGCTTTTGTTTTGCCCTTATGTGTCTGTATGTAAAGTATTTGTATTAAGTGATGATGCTGTGCATTATGTTGATATGAATTGTCAGAAAGAAAATTATTTGCCACCAGGGGTCTGTGCCATCTTTAATAAAGTGTGTTGGAATGGAGGGAGAATGATAACGTCCAGCTGGGCTGCCTCAAGAAAGTGCGAGTAAAACCCATGTCAGGTGATTGCAACCAGTGGGCTGTGTCAGTCGTGGGGTGGGGAATGTCCTGTAGCGGGTTATTCAAGTCTTCCTGTTCACCGACCATAGCACCCATCCTTGAAGTTGTCCTGCTAAAGTATGTTGTTTAATGTTCTCCATCTGAAGCGACTTGGAGGATGAGTATTCATAGTGTGCCCCAGTATCTGCAGGCAGATCTCCTCAGGGGCAGTTTACACCTGGGCAAGAGGTCTCAAGACGAGGTGTGATTTTAAAGTGGACGTGGGCTGTTTTCTGACTTCATGTAGGTCAGCAAGTTTCATCGAGCAGTCACACAGCTCGTGGTCCAAAGGTGTTCAAACAAGCTGAAGCTAATGGGGTCAAGCTGATTCACACTATCAGTACCCGTGGTCCACTGCCAAACTTCTCAGTCCTTTCACGTAGTTAAATACTGAACTGTGTTGTGGGAAGTCTCTTGACTCTGTGCATTGATTTTTGTTTAATTCCTTTAACGTTTCTAAGCAAGCTTTTCTATTTGTCATTATAAATCAAAATTATCTGTTGAAGGCTGTGATTAAACTGGTGTTAGGTTCTCATTTCACTAAGTATGGAGACCCAGAGGAAGAATTATTCCTCTCTTTAAATCCTGCTTGAGTGTAGGTCTCAACCAAAAGAGAAGGCTAAATTTTTCTTAAAAAAAAAATGAAAAAAGCTGTGGCATGTTATTCATCTCCCTGTTCAGACGTTTAACAGATAAATCCACAAACTCCTTCCTAACTTATGAAACGTTCAGTAGCTATAAATGCACAGACAGCACTGGTTGGCTTTGTTTTATATTTTTAAATAGGGAGATGCTCAAGTTCTCTTTACAGAGGCAGCGCCATTATTTTATATACGCTGATTCTTTTTAGAGTACGTCATGTGATTCATGTGTAATTAAGATTCTTTATAGATTCAAAACTAGATGGCCATTTCACATGTGTAATATAGTACATATTTTTATTAATCTTGGTTTTGTTGTTTGAGGGGTTGTTTGTTGTGTGTATGTATTTTTTATATAGAGCACTCGATATATTTGCATATTTATTTAACAGAGTAATCAAGAATGGAAGAAAATATCATTTCTAAATTGTAACAAGAAATAGTATTGCTAAAAACACATTGAACTGTAAAATAAGCTTCCAAAAAATAAACTTGATTCCACATTGAGGATAAAAAGTAAGACCGGCATTATTAGTGGGCGAGAATTATTCAGCAGGATAGTTGTCTTCAGTACTGGTGAGCCAGGGCTCATTTCTTCTGCTTGCAAACTCTGAGGCAGGCTCAGCAGAATGCCGCATGACCTCGCCTGCCCTGACAGCCTCCCATAGGCTCCCTGGAGGCTCTGGGACATGGTGATTGACTCATGTTTCCCTTAGAAGCAGACAACTTGGTCCAATTTAAGATCAACCCAGTAAGGTTGTATTCCTGGCTCACTGAATAGTGGCATTTAGGAGAGTGTAGCACCCAGCAACATCCAGACCTGCCTTCAGGGTACTGACAGACAAGTTGGGTCTTGGTCTACCCTTGATGCCGGGAAAGAATGAGGATCTCTCCTAAAAATGCTGAGGAGACCAGGCTGGACCTAGTACAGACCCCACAACACACCCTGTTATTCCCTTGACTTGAAGAGTTTCCAGGAAGTGTAATCCAGACCACGTCTCTCGTGGGAATACTGACTACAGCAGGGAGCACATTTAAGAGGGCGATTGTATGTTTTATGTAAATGTAATAACTTCATCAAACAATCCGGGGGGATTGTTCCACCTATATTTTCTTGACGATCCTACAAGGAGTGTTTGATTTAAGCAGTGAAAGGCGGTGTGGCTGTCATGTCTACCTGCATGGATGTTTTCAACCCTTTCCACAACATCGGTTCCAAAATTATATTTTTCCGTGCAATGTTTTTCATGTGACAGGGATATCTTTGGTGTGTCCTTTGTCAACAGCAGCCTCTGTACTAAGTAGTTTGAAGCCTGTTGCCTGGAATATTATCAGGAGCCAATTACCAAGTGTCTCTTCAGCACACAGAGGGGATGCTGGGCAGGGGCAGAGGTCATCATATCGTCCAGCCCTAAGGCTGGGCCTAATTACTCTTTCTGTATAGTTGAAGGACAGGAATGAAACCTCTGTGTGTTCTCCCTCACCTTCACAGATATCAGGATACTTTGTAAGCCAGCAGTTAATGGGTTTATTTTATGCAATATTAGGCCATTAGCCAATAATTATTAAAACCATTCAAGGTTCTGACTTCTCTGTTTGCAAGAGGTTTGATTAGTTGATACAGACCCTTTGGGTAACCACAGGTACTGACTAGTTGCCCTCTGTGGAGGGAATAAGGGCAAAAAGGTGGCAGGAAAAGCACTGGGCTGGGCTGTTCCTTGGGGTGCAGCTCCAGTGCTGTGGGAAAGGGTGACAAAACTCCTGCTCCTTATGAGGGACAAGAATTTTGCAGAGGTGTTTTGGGAGTGGGAGCTCCGGGGGACTAGGGATGGAGGGAGGGTGCAGTTGCTGGGAAAGTAAGTGAAGGGAAAGTGAAATTTCTGTGCTACTGCTGGGAAATTCCCTTCATCACCCCCAGGACCGTGGTACTTGAATGTTTCACAGCTCAGGAAAGAACTGACCTTTTCCTGAGAATCCCCCACTTCCAGGTCACCCTCTACATTCATTTGCAAACCAGTCTTGAATCATTTTCCCCTGGAAGCTTATCTCTCGTTATTACTGTGCCACGCTGCACGCAGCATCCTCCGACACCGTGCTGAGAGCAAGCAGCTGCGACGATGAGAAACGAGAGGGAAATTCAGCAACGATGAGTAACAGCACCTTTAGCATAGCACAAAGACGGTACCTTTTGTCTCCCCTGCCTCACCCTCTTGGAGCAAGGTTAGCAAGGGCCACACTTTGAGAACGCTTCTCTTGAAGATGAACGTTGCTCATCTTCCTGTTTTTAAAGAACCAGACTTAGACGGATCTACACAGGTCAGATGTGCTGCTGCAGAGCTGTTTTGAAAAGTTGAAACTGAAGAAGCGAATCCATCATCAGAGCAGCCCTCCTGACCCCGAGGGGGCTGAATATTGTCAAGGTGCGAGGAAAGCCGAGGCACTGAAATCTTTACGTACGCTTTAAACACAGCCGCCTTTCAACTGTGTCTGGATGGTTCCAGCAAGAGTTAGAAAGGTGTTGCCTGAGCAACAGCTTCAAGGAGTCCCCAATATTTTATTAAAACTCCTTAACCCCACAGGCAAAAGGGTTCTGGATGAACAAGTGGATGGGTGAAACCCATTTTCATACATTCTCTGCCACACAAATCTGTGTGTTGAACGTCGATGCGAATATCATTAGTTTTGTGTTTTCTTTCAGAGAAAAAGGGGAAAAATAAAAATGATGGAGTTTTGGATGAAAACAAGCCCACAAAGACTGTCAAATGAGGAGGCGACTGTTTTTGTTGTCAGCGATAGACATAGTTTTAGCTAGTTTTAATATCCCAGGTAGAAGATCTAGCTGTGCAAAATCACCGCTTTATTTTTTGAAGATTCACCATGCCCAAAAATTCATATAACTTTCCCTTTGTACTAAAATGAAATTCTTACAAGTGATTTTTTTTCCTGTTGGAAAGAAATGTCAGTGTAAATTCACAGTAAAACAGGATTTGTCAAGTCAAACAGGATGTGACATAAGTAAATGCAGCTATCAGAAAACCCACAGGCATTTTTTAGACCATTAGGGAAAAGTCTCACTCTGAAACAGCCTCTAACTCACCTTCAGCTCAGCAGCAGCTTTCTTCTGGTGCTGAAGCTGAGGCAGAGCCTGCTCTGCCAGCGATGCCGAAGGCACAGCTGAAGTTCGGGGTGTGTAGGCAGTGTGAAATCAGCACACGGCTCGGCGTACACCAAACAGGTTCCAGCTCTGCTGAGTTAGTCCTAAAGTCCTTTGAACTCCCAGCACAACCCAGGACGGAGGAGGATGCGATAAGGCGTTTTCCACCTCTCCTCCAGGGGCTGTAGGTTGTGTACCCGGCATCTGAAAGCCTCGCCCGGGGCAATGGCGTTAGGGTGGGGTCTCCTTTAACGCCCATATGCCAGGCCCATGGTGCAGCGTATAAATGCAGAGTTTTAGCTCTAAATCTTGCAGGCATCGGTGTACATCTGGCTTCCAGCACCACATACTCAAAAGGCTTTTTTTTTTTTCCTCCTGGCTTAATCCAAAAAAACATTTTCAGTGACCACATTTTCCTCGTGTGACTCGAGACGCCACGCTTGTGTTTTCCCTAGAACAAACAGTAATAAACTGGGTATGTTTTGCCCCCTGATTGGATGTTGAGTCTGAGATTATATTCACTTTTTATCAGCCTGCTCTTTTTAATAACAAGCATCGGGTTCAGATCTGCTGCAGCTGACAACAGCACAAGGGAGAGAAAAGTCTTCCTGCGCGTGGACAGTGGCACAACCTCACAGCAAACCTCTAGAAAAGGCATGTTGGGTTCATTTTACTTTTCCCATCTACAAATGATTCCGTGCTTTGGCTCTGTTTAAGCACTGGCAACGTTATGTCTCAGTGCTGCCTGTCTCCCTGTACCCCGGCGTGCAGCTCCGTGGGGGCTGTTTCACTGTGAAGCTGTTTTACAACCATCCGCTCCATCAAGTGTGGTTTGTTTTGCAGCGGCAGGTCTCCAGATTCACCAGCGGTGACATTAGCGGGTACTTCCCTGCAGTTCTTCTGTGGTTCATTTTCTAGTTAATGTTCTTTCACTCACCAAGAGAAGGTGGGTAAGGATGCTTGTTTGTTCAGCTGGTGACTTAACACCCCAACTTACCCTTTGTTCAGGAAGGGTTTCTTTCCCTGCCCGTGCAGAGGACAGGTACAAAGCCTTCCTGTCAGTTACACACCAGTCAAAAATGGGAGAAACCAGGTTCAGAGAGAGCTCGGAGGGTCAGCCTGCTGCTGAGGTCTTCCTCAGGGAGCCTTTTTCAGAGCCGCCTTCATTCGTATGGCGCAGTGCCTTCAAAAAATCAGTGCTGAAAAGGGAACAAAGCTTATTTGATGCTGGCAATCTAGGTGGCACTGGTAACCTCGGTGACACGGTGGAGCGAGTTTGCCAGCCCGGTCCCTCCTTGCCCTGCGCAGAGCGGGCAGTCAGCTGCCGTTTCTCGCTGGCACACCCCACAGCAGCATTTCTCAAGCGGTGTCTGTGGGCCGGAGGAGGGTGAACCACGGAGCACCTTCAGGCGCCCCAGTAAGAAAAGAGCCAAGTGCAGGTAGATCGACCTTAATAACCAACTGCAGGGAAGGCAAACACATTTTCAGCTCAAGCATCATGCGTGAGCATGGTCTGTGCAAAACAGACCCTGGGCTGCTTCTCTCAACACTCATCCTGGAACCACAGAAGCTCCATGAGCAGCGTGAGGCCTCGTCCCCCCACCCCATCCCCGCGAGTTTCGGCGGGCGGCAGGCGGCTTTGTCGTTTATCTGTCTGTGCAGACACAATGTGCTTATCGCCGCCGAACCTGCCTGCCATGCCAAGGCCGCCTCCGCCGCAAGCCCTCATCTTGCACGCCATCTCATTTCCTTCCCGTGCCTGCTCGTCGCAGAAGAGCCTCCTGGCTGCACGCCGTCCGACAGCAGCCAGATGCCTGCCGAGGCTTCACACCCCTGTGCAGGGCTCCGCACAGCCGGGGCGGGGGGGCTTGGCCAGCGCAGCGGCACTGAACCCCCCGATGGGGTATTAGCACGCTCTTGCTGCTCTTTTCCTCCCGAAGCACCGCACGCTGGGGCCACTTGCATCTTTCACACCCTTGTCCTGTTTACACGTACTATCTAACACAAAGCAGAAGAGAGTTTAAGGTTCAGCAGCCCCGAAGTGTCCTCTCGGTTTTTGTTTCGTGCCTGAGCGGGTGCAGAAACATCTCTCGGGGTGGGCGAACGCGTCACGACTGGCTGTCTTGCACAGCACCCCATAGCAAATGCTTTCCCGTGGCCAGGGACGCATTCCAGGTACAAAACCACTCTGAAATAATCTTCCTAAGGCTGAGGACGTGGAGAGAGAGGGGCACAAGGGGCTTAGAGAATCGGCCTTTGGGGCATGTATTTGCAAAAGGGACAAGTTCACCCAGCTGCAGAACTGGTTCCTGCGAGGGCTGGGTTTTCAGGTCGTTCTCGCAGAAACATCGCTTTGAAAAAAGCCATTAACACAGGTCACGGTGAGCCTTGCGTCTCAAACTTCTGGGCGTGATGTGTAACAAGAGAATAACCGCCCTTTATGGAAAGAATTTGAATGCACACAGTGCACGTAGAATACGTGGGTGGTGGGGAATCCTGAGCGCATCGGGCTTCAGCAGGAATTTTACGTCAGCCGCGTGCATTTACTAATGACATTGTTGATGAGGCCAGACCAGGATGTTTCTGGCGCTGGCAGAAAGCGGCAACGTGGTGCAGAAAGGGCAGCAGATAGCCTCAGATTTATCTTCTGCCCCAAGACCTTCCTTGTGCCCCATTCGGCCGTTACTGCCTCGGGGCAGCGCGCCAGCTGACGCGCTGCCAAAGCCACTTCCCGCCGTGCCTGGATTGTCTTTGGACGCTTCTCAAGGGGATGCTGGCCTCGGTGAGATCGGTAAGGCGTTGTGCAGACGGTTAAACCTCACAGCCTGGGTTTCGGTTACCAGTCTTATCATACAACGGTAGTTTGCTGTTTCCATAACGGGAGCTGCTCCCAGCATCAACGTTGGAGCTTCCTCTCCATGGGCAGCCACTGCTAGCCCTCTGGGCTGTGGTCTGTGAGCATCTCTAAATTCATGTATTAAGCAGAGCTGATCTCTTTACAGAGTGCCCCAGGGCCCAGCTACAGGCTGTAGTTATTACTTTTTTACAAAGGCTTTGAGGAAGAGAGGTATTTTTTAGCAGCCGGGGGAAGGAAGCAGTTTCTCAAGCACCTGTAATCATTGCATTGCACCCTCCTCCTCTTCAAACACCTCTTCCCACTTCTCTAGACTTTGTTGCCACAACTGTGCATCCTGGCCCTTGTGGCAAATGCGCTCAGCTGCAGCAGGATTTGGAGGACACAGCGAGGGGTGAGATTTCTAACGCTTCGGCCAAGTCGGGTCCATCTTCTACCCTGCTTGCAGATTTCAGAACAGGCAGCCTCTCGCATCGCTGTTTTAGCTAAACTCCGACCCGAAGCATTCCCTGAGCCCAGGTTGACATTAAAACTCACAGAGAGAAGCCATGAAAATTATGAATCAACATTTATTGATGATATGTACATAAGAGGTACGACACTTAGTGAAATATTATAGTCACGACTATTTCCAGTCTAGAAAGAAGGTCTAGTTTGTTTTTATACAGGGAAGTTACAGAAATCAGTTCACGCCGTACAAAAGCATTAAAAGCAAATGACTACCCATCGTTGTGAGGAGGAGAAGATCCGAACTACAAAAATAGACCCAGTCTACGAGGCATTCCCACTACAATGTACAAGAACAGAGCCCAGAGCCGGGAGAAGTTTTATCATCTGCATTCATTAGTTTTTAAACGAACTGTGCTATAGATACTGTACAGTCATTGCAAAATCTGGGGAGCCGGGAGTGTGAGGAAAAGACCAACCTCATCCCTCTTCCTCTTTCTCCTTCCGACATGAAACACCTCCAACCATTCCAGCTCGTGCCTGTTCACTTTTAGGAGGGGGCAAGGGGTGATGGGCGGGCAGCTCACAGTGCTGTGCTGTGCAATTCCTGCTGAAGCATCCTTATGGGACTCACCCAGCAGGATAATTCTGTGCTTTGGGGCCTGATTTTCATCTCCTTCTGCTTACGGGGGGTGATTACGTTGATGGGATCCAGGCCCCGGGTAGCTGGGAGAACCAGCTGCTCCTTGCTGTCCCAAGCTCTTTCAGAACCACCTTCAGCAAGGTCTTACTTTCTCACAGATCTGACCCGTAGCCCTGATCACAGATTTTTGCCACAGACTATATAGTCCACATGTCTGTTTTGGGATCAGACATTTTTGGAAATAACAACGCCAGGGGCTCGAGAAGCACTTAGCTGCGCATTTCATTCGCAGTAACTATTAACATCCTTTTTTAACAATGAAGGAAACAGCACATCTTTGCCCATGAGCGTTTTTGTCTTTCTCAGAGACTCCTCCCCTGCCATGGGGATGAAGCAGAAGGTCCTGCCTTGACTTCCCGGGCACTCTGGAGGGAACGGGCAGCCCCTGCTGCCTGCAGCCTTGCCCAGTCACAGCCCTGTGACTGCACCCGCTTGGCTGGCGCCTGTGGTCACGGAGGAACTGGAAGTGACTCAGAGGGATCCTGCCATGCCGTGACGTGACTAAGGGCTGAACGATGCGCACAGAGTCAGAAGCAGCCAGGGCATCCAGCAGGAGAGCCCTTAGATGGATTTCCTCTTATCCACGGTGCCAATTTAAACCGTAACTCACCCAACTTCTGGTGATAGAGCATCCCAACACGACAAACCAACCAGAAGAGAACAGAACAGAAACTAATCACTCGAGGGGACCATTAATTCTTATCCTTGCACTCACACGGCAGCGGATCTACGCTGGGGTCACTTCCCCGCTGCCAGGGCACTACGCACATGCAGGTACGACCACGGACCACACTAGTTAGATAGCTGAAAGCTAAGAATGACGTATTTACAGTCAGTTGGCTGCACATGCGGACGCCATCAGGACAGGATACTCCCTAACAGACAGATAAAGCAGTTACTAAGCTGTGGAACCTAATCAGTCGAACGGGTGACAGGAAACAAACCCAGAGCAGAACGGAATTGTAAAAGTCAGTCTACTTTTCTACGACGGCTCGATACACAGAAACCAATTAAATTAAATGAAAGCACTGCTACGCATGCGGTATACACCATTTCACTGAAATTACATGTCGATAGCTACATTATCTACACTAAGTGCAGAGAGGCACTGGACATCATGCTTCCACAAAATGTCAAAACTGGTATCAAGAAGGTTTTACAGCTATTAGTAACTCAGCACTACTCTACCTGCAGTTCCTATTAAGATAATACCTGGTTCCTCTGACTTAAAAGACAAGAAAGAGATTAAAATACAAGGGTCTATCACCACACTTCCTACACATATAGCTACTAGAAATTTAGTCTCCAAAACCTCAGCAGAATAACATGGCCCCACAGATTTATCAATAGTGAATTTATGAATGGTTGACCCAGGATCCATCACACTGGGACAGCAGTTCTTGCTATTCAATGTCTTCTTCATTTTGAATCACAGTCAAAGACCTAGTAGGCCATAAAAGATTTTTTTTGTGATATAATTGTTATGAATATTTATATTAATTTACTTTTATTCCTCTAAAAACAGGTCCTTGTTAATTAAATGGAAATTATTATAGCCACGGCCTTGATGCCAACAGGTATTTGCCTAATGGGAACAGATGACCATAACAGAGGAGCAACCCTCACTTGTCCTGGTCAAACACATATAGTGGTTGTCCTCTTTAAAATACAGAAGGAAGCAGGAGGTATTTGTACGGGTTACGCTGGTCCCATGGTGGTTCTGTTGGTCCCTTTCCAAGGCAGCAAAGGCAGGTGGCCAAATCATGAGCTCTTTCCCCAGGATGAACTGTAGCAAGACGGGCTGGGTACCTGGTAACACATTTTTTGCCTACCCAGTTCTCCAGTTTCCTAGAAACACTATTCTGAGTCAGTCGATTATATACGATCAGATCCTAAGAAAGAACTGCAGGATTTGGCACAATTAACAGCAGGAAAAATGACAAAAATGAGGGACGATTGCCCAAGAGAGTCAATCTAGAAGATTGTTCAGATTATTATAACACTGTTCCACAATGAACTGCAGCATTTAAGGACATCTTGAAATTCCTATTTGCTTCTTGCATTTTGTGCTTTGTTTATAATTCATCGCTAAACACAACACAAAAATATTTCATTGATCCTAAAGGTTATAAGAAAACTGGTTTTGTTCGAAGGTACAGATCACCTTTCGAGGATTATCCCGCTACCTTATACGGTCATATAGAAAACACTGTAAGAAAATATTAGTGTCTGTAAATCACAGATACTAGGTAATTTAGTTCAGGCTACACTGTAGTATCCAGAGAACAAGTACAAACCCCTAAAACCTGTATTAATAACTAAATCAGTATTGAGCATCTATTATTTAACAGTATAAATACATACGCAGTTTTTCCTCATGCATTCTACAAGCTCGAGTGCACACCGGGTCTAGGAGACGGGATGGAGGTCAGAAGGGAGCGGGATATCGCATCCATCGACAATACGTTGGCTGGGAGTGTACGCAATCGTCTTTAAGAAGGAGGGACGACCTGTAGCACACAAGCCCGTACAAAACACCAAAACGGAAGCGCAATAATCTACAACACCGCCTGCAAATCTGATTTGTAAACACCACAGTTTGCATCCAGTCCTTGAAAAACTGTAGAAAACAAATAGAAAAGAACGATACAAAAATCCCTGCAAACCGCACTATGTACAAAGCAATATACAGGCACCACACGACCCGGCTCGTGGGATGCTGCCAGTGACAGTTTCCCTTCGTGTCCTGGTCAGCGCCACAGAACACCGTTAAAAACAACTGCAGGGCTCCTGAATGTTGATAGACCGGACTAGAAGGATCGGACGCTCTGGCATGGATCAGCGTTGGCTCTGCAGCAGAGTAAAGTTAGAAGGGAAAGGGATCAACAGTTGGGTGAAAGGAGAAATCTCACAGGTCGTCTTCTTGCCTCCCCAAACCCTGCATTAGCCTGCTGGTTACGCCCCTCCTGGACTAGCAGCGACCTACTCAGTGGCTCAGTCATGTGCTCCAGGTTGTTCAGTGTTTGGAGCCTGGGTTTTCCGTAAGACTTGGAGTTGCAACTGCACACCCACCTTATCTATTAGGATTTGTATCAACCTGGTAGCGGGAAGTCACCGGGTTTCCCCTGAGCTGGGGAAGACGTCTCTGGGATGGTAGGCACATGCAAAGGATGGTTCCTCAGAGCCGTGTGCCAGGGAGCCCACTCATACAAGAAGGAGAAGAATGACCAGCCCGTGGGCATCGGTTTGACTCATTCAGATTTCAAGTTAACAGCAAACACGATCAGGAGGAAGAAGTGAGGGAGGCACCCATGGCACAGCCTGGACCCAGGCACAGGGACTTCACCGCGAGTCCTGCCTTTGGTGTGCAGAACCGCAGAGTCTGTGCTTCGACTGAGGACCACGGAGAGACAGACCCTTGGTGTCTATGTGGGGAGGAAGATCAGTGACTTTGGAAGGAACACACACTAAATACGTTGTTTCAGGTAAATTGTGAGCAAGAACATAACGATTCCAAAAAACCATATGACGAAGCTGAACGATTTGTTCGCAGCTGGACTGCCACCTTTGACACTCCGGTATTAAAACTCTTCTTCATTTGCAGTACTTGAAGCTACACTCTACATATTCAAACGAAAAAGGGTGAATATTTTTTCCTTCCAAGTCATCAATATGATTGGAGCAAAGGAAATAACTCATCTCCCCACAAGTGCTTTCTGCTGGGAACAGGAGCTTCTACATAGTCTTATACGATGAATTACAGCTGAGGTGAATTGTCCCAATGGATTATACACTTGTCATAATAATTAACATGAAAAAAATCTGAATTGTGGCCTTAGAAGTCACAGTAATAAAATCAAGGATAGTCTTCTGGCTCATAACAGAATAATAATACAGTACATTTTTATAAAGTGCCCTTATTTATCCTTCTGTAAATTAATTCAAATGCAGCAATAAAAATAAGATGAATGGAACTTAATGAAATGAGAAACGGTGATACCTTTACGTCTCCGCAAAAGGATTCTTCTGAGCCTAGTACTAAAGCTCAGAGCCCTGTCAAAGGTAATTACAGAAGCGGGTGTCAAAGGTGAGCTTTAAAACTGCCTGAGGTTCGGGGGATTTGTGCGATCGCTGCTGCGTTGCTACAACAAGGCTGCAACAACACAAGGGAAGGCGAGGAAGCAAAGAAAATCCAGGCAGTTACCAGAATAAATTTGTTCAAACTCTCTTGCTGCAGCTTCTCAGATGAACAGTCTGCTCGTCTGCTGCTGGAAAACCAGTGACCCTGGGAGTGATGGAAAACAAATCAGAACTCTGTATTACACGTACGTTTTCAAGTGGCACAAAGCTTGGAATGCCATGTGCCTTGATAAAGAAATGGAGATCAGCTCTGTCTCAGGCAGAAATGGACAAAACCCCGCGGCGATAGTGGTCCTAATTGTTGTGCTGAGTTTTCAATTCATTGCGGGACTTGCAGCATAGAAAAAAGTAGGCAAAAAAAGAAGCATGTTGACAGAAATGTTTTGGATGTGACAATCGGCGTTGTTATAAATAGCAGGCAAAGTCTATTCCCTAGGATGGGGTTGTGAAGCGTCTTCTAACTTAACAGGAAGGGACCTGACCTTTCCTGGAAGCCTGCGACTCCATGGGTTGCAGAGGAGCTTTCCCGTAGTCGGAGCAGTGCAGGCACAGGTTTTCCTACAGCACACAAAGACACACCAAGTTCCTCACCGACTCAAACGGAAGGTGCACATCCCATCATACAGTTCCAGGGGCTCATCTCCCACCTATCGGAAGCACCTTCATGTGTACGACCTTACGGCGCCGGCGCAGCCTTTGTCGTGTACGGGAGGCGATGAAGAGACGCTCAGCAGCGCAGCGCTCCCCCTCTGCTGTAGCTTTAGCGTACGTGTACAGACGTTAGGAGAACACCGACCTACCTCAGCAGTAAAGGCATAAAGCAAACGCGTAAGCATGTACTTAATTAAGCATGCAATTAACTGAGCCTTTGCCTGGTCTAGACTGCTCCATGTGCCAGTGTGCTGCCAGCAATCCAAAGGGCAAAGGACATCCCAGCTGCTCAGACAAGGGTGGGGGGAACCCACAGAGCAGCAAACGAGATGAAGATAGAAAGAAACGTTAATCTGCTTAGGAGCTACACGAGAAGCAAATCCCTTTCCACTGTGCTTTTCAGTTTTGCCACCCCAGCACTGTGAACTAATACCAGATGCAAATGAACGCACCGACTCTCCTCGTGAAGCTGAAGAGAGACCGGCCGGTGACCAGCGCGGTCTGCTGACACACGAACCTTGGGTTAGCCGAGGAGGCTGGTCCCTGGGCTATCTTCTGTTTGTTTAGTTAAGTAGCAACCCAGCCTCACGCGGAATGAGCAAATCGAGAAAGGCAAGCCAGGAGTGAGCTACATTTTCCCAGAGATACGGAAAGCTTTTTGATGGTTAAATACAGTGCTGCGCTGGAGTAACACTGCATTAAACATTCAGCCAGGCTAAAAGCAGAGGAGTGCACCGAACCCAACAATTCTCCTTCTCCCACAGCCACATTTAAATGGAGAAACACCATTGTAATTATCTTGTGAAACGTCCCTGAGTTACTGTATCTACAGAATTACGGTTTCAAAATCACAGTCTGCTATTCTAGTCCTATCAAAAGACCCAAATTTGTCCTCCCTTGTGTGGATGGGGTTTCTCCAGCATCTCATTCCTCCCTCCCCTGGTCTCCATCCAAAGCAGCGCTCTTCAAAGGACAATATGTCCCAGGCGTACGCATATACTAAGAGTTTCTCAGTACATAATTTTGCCGAGCTGACAGGTCACGTGTTGCTGCATTCCTATTTGCTCCCAACTGCTAAACAGTTTCAAACAACAGCTAAAAGTGTACGGACCAGTTTTCTAAAGCTGCTTTCAAGGCAAGCGATCGGTGTGGCTGCTCCTAAGAAACTGCGGCAGCGACCAGGATGGAAAGTCATCTATTAACGGGCGAGCTGTGCCGCGGAACGGCTCGAGAATGCTGGAACTAAACCAGGGTAAACACAGCGTGTTATTCTTGGATATAACTACCACCCGAGTCACAGCAAATTCCACTTGATGTGAGACAGCACCCCCAGAGCAGGGCACATTTCAGGGTACCTGCACAGCGTCCCAGGCACATTTCTGGCTCATAACCCAGTAGTAAAAATGTCTTTGAATGCAAACTGGGAGGAGCAGCAGCCAGCTATAGTTAACTCTGGATGTACCAACGACTACAGAAAAGAGAAGACAACCTGCCTACCGCTTCTCTGAATATCTGAACAATTCCTTCCCTCACACACAAACACACAAAAAACCCCCCTTAAGATGCTTCAGGAGGCCTCTGGAAAAGGTCTCCCCCTCTAAACCACGTTAGAGGTCTCCAGAATTCACAGTGGTTCAATACCTGTTAAATTATATCGGCCATTTTTCTCAGGACTGCAGCCACGACATGCAAGTGTGGACAGAAATACAATGCAAGAAAAATATTCCATGACAACAGATGCTTAAAGGAGGGATACTCTGACAACAGACTTGGTCTTGTGCATCATCAGCCATGCAAGCAGCCGGGGCCGGCTCAGGTCCCTGGGCGTTTTCAGAGACATTTACATGAATGCAGATGAGCAAAAGCAGATCGTATTTATATTTTTAGAGCTTCTACAGAGCCAAATATCACTCTACAGTTAAACACGTTACTCCTGTTTAAACCCCTGGCAGGTCTAAGCACAGGCACCGAATGGCCCATTTCCGTAAATGCTTCAACTCTGCTTTCTGCCGTTTTTCAGTTCACCGTATGCCCATATTCTGATTCATTCTGAGAACCTCTGAGAGCTCTCCCCAAACCTGCACAAAGCCTGACCTGTGCGTAGAGCCTCCCAAGGCCACGTGGCTCAGCTTTGCTATAGAACATTGCTAAGAGTATAATGGCATTCACCAGTGTCTTAAAACTGCTGAGTATTAACAAGCACCTTCAAAACCACTTCACAGGGTGATTATTGTGACTGTAATTTCTTCTGACAGGATGAATCAGCTGCGCTGTGTTGACAAAACACCATCTCGTTAATTCAGATGCCGCGTGCTCTAAGAAACACTTCTCTGGTTCGAGTTACAGGAATTGTTACTCTGTTAAAGAGAGAGATGTATATTCAACGTACTGGTCTAAATCCTGAAATTCTGGTTTATTCTCCATTCGGTCCTAACCCTGGCCAAATTCTATTACCTTTACACGGGTTTTGGCTTCGCGGTGAGTTCAGGATTTAGCCATTCTCTGGAATGTGACACACACTTGAAAGATGGCATTCACCATCCCCACCACCACATTCAAAAGCTCTCCGTTTCTTAGAGTAATGGATTCAGAATTTGTTTACAGCTCGTTATCACGTACCCAATCATGACATCCATGATCAGCCTCAGTAGTACCTTACTCGATAGTCCTGTCCACATGAGGAACCCCTCGGACATCAGTGGAGCAGGGTGAATAGTAAGGTGCTACTTTGATGAAGAATGACATAGCTGAGCCCGTGGTGTTCTGTAATTTGTACATCAGGCATTGATTTAGTGAAGGAACTACCCCCCTGCAATAATGCTGCCTCGTATTCTATGATGCAGTGTGGTCTCAAAGCAGCGCAGCCCCATCGTAAAACAAAGGCTGCACCTGCCCTGCGACAGCTGATAAAAACACATCACATGCACGTACAAATCTAAGGTCTCGTCTCGACGCTAAGTATTAGTTGCACTGATCTACCCAAAAGTCTGGGATAATTTATTGACCTCTACACATTAATCTTGCCCCTGCATCTAAGTTCAGTTTAAAGTACAACTAGGCACAAAAATACAGTGCTTGTTATCATGAAAACAAATAGAAATCTTTATGGACATTTTCCAAAGATTCTTTAGCCATACAGTGCTAAATAGATCAGGTTTGCCACAAGAGTCACCAAAACACTTGAAGGTGCACGTGGTGTTACGTTTCTCTTGTATTTGTGACCCTGAGTCCCTGGAGTGAACCGTACTGGCACTTTGATCTTCCCATTTTGCAGCATTTACATTCTCTGTGTCTTGAATGAAAGGGGAGGCGGGCGAGAGCACATTGCACTGCATGGAGGATTCTCCAGCTGCATCATCCAAACAGCAACGCAAGGGAGACAGATGGTTATGGATGGTTGCTTGGCAAAGACACTACAACGGTTTGATGAGATCTTTGCTAAGTCTCAGTTAAGAAATTAAGTAAGCAGAAACTGTAGGTGTTAACTAGAAAAAAAGAGAAATCTTCTTTAATCGTGAGAGCTTTTGCCAGAAGATAGCTTCAGGGCTTATTAAAGACGGAGCTGGGAATCTCTTCCCTTAGTTTTCACGTTTCCAAGGCTCTTCTTCAACAACACTGAAGTCTGCAGATTTGCCATTGGTTGCCAGTGTTACCTGCAAGTAATTATCATCAACAACCGACTTAAAGGCCAAGGCACTTTGACAGGAAAAGTCACACGTTTCACATGGAAGATCAGGATATTTACAGGAATTACATATGCCACATCGTATTATACATGCAAAAGGTATTTATTCGGAATTCACAGCACTCCGGAAGAGTGAGACTCCTGATCATTTATTATACTGACTAGAAAACCTTAGCAGGAGGAAAAAAGGTTCCATATTTTCCTAGCCTTTGTCATAGTTATTTTTAAATAAATACTTCAGGTTCTACGCCTTTCTATCTCCTATAGATGTCTCTGGATTATCTCAAAAACAGATTTTTTTTTTTTTAATGTAGAAAGTCATACTTTTTCAGTAGAATTCCTTAGCAAAGCAGGATGGCTGATGCTAGGACATGAAAAATACACAAGGCCAGAATAATCATAGATGCGTATCTATACGAACTGACCTACAGTTACACCGCCTTCAGAGAGGCGGAGGAAAAGATACGCTGTGAAAGTACTGTTCATTGTACCACTATTTCTAACGATGTAGTGAAAATTTTGACGATAGTCAGCCCAAAAGTTCATAGTAATGCTATGTTTGTCTCACACGAAACACAGCAGAACATCAGCCTTGCGTCTGAAGATAGGTGCTCATGGTTTTCAGTTTTAAGTATGGTAGAAGACCTACAGCCGTCTACCAACTCACAGTAAACACTGGCCAAGACGTTGATCCCACAAACCACTGCAATAAACCCATGCTTCAAGGTGCAGCCAAATGACTTAAACAATTTAAAAAGGAATAAAATGTCGATTTAACCTACAAAAGTGATCTAGACCTTTATAATGGTGAGAGAACTTTCCATTTCATTCTCAACGGACGGCTCACTCTTTCCTAACTTACCTTGTAAGTTAGTTAACACCCTCAGCTTCAAAGGAAAGCTTAAAGACAGAGCTGAAATTCCCCATGCTGGATAAAAGGGATGCACGGAAGCATTGGGACAAGGAAACATGACAAAATGCACCCATTTTTGACAGAAAGTCAAGCTTTTTCTTAGATAATCGAAAGGGAGAAACATGCAAATACAGGCATGAACAGCTTACTCAGAAATGAAAACCACAGAGTCGTGTGAAATATGGTTATAAAAAAATACAAAAATATCGTGCAACACCAACCACTCCACCCCCGTATAAACTATGTATTAAAAATGTACATTGACCATGCAAAATTATGAACTACGGGCGTTACACACGGAGTGTATTACAGAAAGTCAATAGAAAGGACATGCTAGTAGATTAGCTCTTCAACTTCTGACCAGAGCTGCGGTGAGCTTTTCAACCCACGCATGTGTTCGGCAGGATGAAGAGGTGTCTCTTCGGGTTTAACGGCCAGTTTGAAGCCCCAGACCCTCCACTCTGCTGCTTTCGCTACTTTAACCCTTGGGAGCTGTAGCCCACGTCAACGTGATCCAAACACTTTGCAAACGCCAGCATATACTCATAGCTGACGATGTAGACCATAACATCACACCCTTTTGGCAGCTTGCAGACAGACAGAGCGGCAAGACAGGGGACCTGCTCCAGGTCAGTCCTGTGCTCGGTCCAGCAAGCCCTGGCTCTTGTGAGTTTAAAAGTGCAAAATGAGATTGCAAGCCTACAACAATGAGAAGGGCTCATAAATCACAGGTCCCGGATTTTAATTAAAAGCTGTGCTTAGGATGACACACGGCACCATCATCCGTGTTTTTGAGGTAAGCTCATGCCTCAACTGAGGGAAATAAGAGAAACAGAAGGAGAAAAGGAAGTGCAGCAAATATTGCATCAACGAGCGGCTACTTTCGAGCTTGACGTGGATCTCTGTGCAAATATGAGACTGGAAGGAGATAAAGTTACCAGTATTCCCCTCCATGAACCTCATTCGGTCTGATAGGTGGTAGCTGAGTTTGTCTTAAAAGCCTATTTCACTGTTTTCCAAAAGTTCCAAAAGTAGTAAACCAAAAAGCCTGTGTGTGCACATGCTAGTTTCTAATGAAAAAAGTATTTTATCAAATGAGATCTTTCTTTTCAGAGATTTTCTTTTTTCCTTAAAATTTTTATCTCTTCTGTGCCCTTTCCTTCTTTGAGAAATACAAAGTAATGACCATTTTTAAATTTGTGTAAGCATGTATTCTTTTTCCGTTTCCAAATTTTTTTTCTTTAATTCTTTTCATGGAAAAAGAGTGGGTCAGAAGAGGGAGGGACGAGCCCTATCCGGGAAAAAAAAAAGTTTGTTTTCATTTTAAAAAAATCATTTTATTAAAAACTTGAGGGTAAGATGAAAATTTTTTCCTTCCTGAATTCAAGAGTACTTTTTTCCCCTCGAAATTCAGGTTTGGCCAGTCATGACTTAGAAATAAAATATATTCTAAAGAACGTTTCCAGCCAGGCTGGAGACAGGTGAAAGCCATAGAATAGGAGTGATATTTCCAGTCTGCTCGGGGCTCTGTAACGGACTTGGTGTAGGCTGTCCCAGTCAAGTGCTGGCACAGTTGGGGCACCGGGGAGATGCAAGAGAAGCTGTTTGGGTAAACGGCTAAGGGCGGCTCACTGGCAAATTCACTGTGCCAAAGACAGTGAGCAGGATCAGATCAGAATATTAATAAAGAAATAAAAAAGTCTATGAAATTAGAAGTTCCAGCTTGTTTTGCTCTCTTCCTCCTTTTCAAAACCTCTCTTGATTTTAAATTGCCCCATCCTAGTGCTTAGGAAACTTTTATCCACTAATGTCCCCAATTATTTTCTCATTCAAGTGGTGAGGTTTCTCAAGCTCACTTTGCTCTGATCAAGACGTTATTATTACTATTAATAACCCGTGTTAGTTACAGCAGGGATTAGAGAGAGAATACGACGTTTGTTGTCTTAATGACGCAGGAACGCTGACGGAAGCAAAGCGTAAGCATGCCGTATGAGTGCAGGAGCGTTCTGACGCTAAAGTGCATTCAACACGTCCATCTCTGAACAGCATATCATGGAAGGCAGTCAGCAAATGACAACACCCGTATCTGAATTGCAGCTATCCTTCATCTGGGTTGGCAATTAAGTTCTCTGTTGCCACAGAAAATTAAGTAAACGTCCACAGAAGGTGATGCCATGTTCTCTGCGTCTTGGCATATTCCATAATACGCTGCAGCTTGCCTTTTGATATGTAAACAATGCACATGATTTTTTCCCCTCCAATGCCAACTTTTAAGAAGAGTGCAAAAAACCATCTTTTGAACTGCTCAAGCTCATTCAGAACGTCTGGGGTTCATGGACCTTGTTGTCACATTGTTATTTGCAGAACGATTTGAAAAATACATGCAGGTTAAAAAAAAAAAAGAGAGATAAAATAAAGCATGCAGTGCTATATACATGTCTCAATATCCATAAATGTGAAAGGTACCTTGCACTCATCTACTATGACTGAGTTGTGAGCTGCAAAAACACATTGGTTTGAGTTGTTTTCCCTATGATTTTTCATGTCGTCATAGATTGACTGAGTCTTGGTCATTTCAATGTCTTCGTGCCCTTTATGATGGGAATCAATGGTGTCAAGTTCGGCCTTGGAAAGGTGGTAGACAATGCCAGCACCAAAAGAATCCCCCACTACATTGACTGACGTTCTCATCCGGTCCCTAGAAAAGAAGCAAAAGGCAGAGGCTGAATGGCATGAGAGGAAGAAGAAGTAGGGCATGGCAGCCCTGTTAATGCTACAGCTACGGCATCTCTTTCAGAAAGTTTCAAGCATCTTTAGAAGAGAAAGATGGGAGCTTTCAAGTGGAATTCAAAAAGCTTGCTTTCCCAGGGGACTTGTTCAGACAGGGAGGATGTGCAAACTCCCATGTCCCAGCTGCTCATACTCATGGATTTTGGCAAAGAACTTGTGCTAGAGGCAGAGCCAAACGGCAGAGCCAAACGGCAGAGCTGGGCTGGGCTGCGATCTCCCCAGCGCCTGCTGCTGGAGCGGGAGGTGTCGATGTCAGGGTGCCAGGCTCACATCGCCGCCCCTTGGTTAATCCGAATCTATCAGAGCACCGAACGTAACGCAGCCAGAGGAAGGGATTTGGGATCTCATGAAGGGTTCTCACTTCTGGAACAGATTAACAAATGGCCTCTCCTTTACCCTCAGTGAGCAAACTGGAGTGGAGTGGGTGGCGGGGGGGAAAATGAAGCTCTTCTCCCGGCACTGTCATTACAGATGGTCATCTGCCAGCATGGCAGCGTGCCCACTCACGCTGCTGTATGCCAGCGGTGGGCACAGGAGCCAATCCAATATAGGTCATGGCCCACAAAACGATGAGCCCGTGACAGCATGTCCGTAACGACAGCCCCTCGGAGAGGGGGCCAGCAAAGGTTCACAAAGAAATGTGTTTGTTGGCAGTTCCAGGATGCCATTGGGCAGACGCCACCTTTCTACTGTCATGTTTTTAGAGAGTGGCTCTCTCTGTTGGCAGTGAACTCATGGTTGTGGATTTTCCCTGATTTCAGAATTCTGCCCAAAATTCTGCAAAAATGGGAGAGGGTCTCACAGGGCACCGCAGGGCTATGGGCTCCCGCTCTCTTTCCTGCGGCAGGTAGGTTGTATTCCACACGCTGAAATCATTTACAGCCTAATTTGCCGCCTCTTATCTGAACTAAACATATAGACTCCTAAGAACCTTCGGTCTGAGGGTTGCAATTTAAAGCTACTGCAGCAACCGAGTCTAGCTTTGTCAGAGAAGTGATTTCAGCACTTAATTCTCAGAGGCAGATCCACGAGGACGCATTTGCACAACAGGGGCAGGTCGCACAGCGTGGACATCTGCCAGCATGTAAGACCTCATTTCCCATGAGAGTGATTAATGGGAAAACACCCTTTCTAGTATTTCTGGTACTAGATTTGTGTGACGCTCCTTTTCCTGAGAACGCTAAGAAAAAAACTAAATATATAAAAGCCAAACTGATAAACTTCCAGTGCACATGCCTATTGGTGGCCATACAAACTTGAGCCCTTTTTAACATCTTTGCTTTACATATTTGTAAATCTGCCTTTCCCAGCCATACAACTATATTCCCTTTCAAGTTTCTCTCTCCCTCTCCACACTATCGTGCTTACATATTTGCAGGCTGTGGTGTAATACCTTAGTTGAAGCAGAATACCCACAAGGAAAAAACCTCTCTGATAATCCCCCCGAGAAAACAAACCAACCAACAGCTCCTAGGAGGAAAAGATCCTTCCAGTTTTGCTTCACACAAATGAAATACTTTATACAGCCCTCATTCCATGCTTGTGAAGAGTGTTTTAAACCTGGTCAGAGGAGCTGAATAGGAAAACATGACTTTGAGGGTAATTTTTAATTAAATATACTGAACGTGGCAATATAACTCCACAAAAAGAACACCTGCTTAATTTTTTTTGTGTGAGTGGTATTAAATTTGAAAGGATGCACTGATGCCAGACAGCAGAGGGATAGCACAGGATGCCAAAAAACAAGGTGGAGAGAATATATACATATAATTGAGGCACAATTCAAATTCTGAAAGGGTCACTTGAGGAGATGCTCCAGCCCATACACACGTACTACTAGCCGAGAGATTCAGCGACACAAAGTGCACACGGCTGCAGAACATGCGATCCTGCGTGAGCCGAAGGAAACAAGGAAGTTCCTTACAACAGGAAGGACAAAGCCTCGGCTGTCAGGAATCAGCAAAGTGCCACTGACCTCTTTAGGGCCAAAGAACTCCCTAAGAACGAAGATGACTGTGCTTACTCCGTTGTTAAAACCAACCAACCAGTTAACTCCAGCTAGGCTATAAACAAAATACAGGACAGTTGCAGTCTGGTAAACAACTTGCCCCAACGCAGCTACTTCTGCGTTGTCCGTAACAGCTTCCGAGAGGAATAATGGCACTGAAAGTCAACGTTCTCTCTCAAAAGACAACTCAACAGCTGCTAAGAATGGGCTTTGGAATAATTAGGAAGGAATTAAATCCTGGTAAGGGTTAATGCCTCATTTTCCTCAAACTGGCCTAAATTAGAAGAACTGGAAGCTCAATGATGTAGATGAAAGGAATAGGAACGAGCAGAACTGAATCAGTCCCCCTTGCTATTAGCGTCACAAGACCTCTACAGCACGCCAGCACGCAAAGAACTCGCTACTGAAAGCCTGAAATCCCGGTATAGCAACTGCACTGCGTTTTGGAAAGGAGATTCAAATCTCAGCACACCTGCGAAGTCACAGACCAGGGGACACGTTTAACTTGCCTTACCTCTTTGTCAGTGCAGGAAAGAGCTCCTGCATTCTCCAGGTTAATTCAATTTATATAAGGGCCTGTTCATACCACCCAGACGTCACCTGGGTCTGAATATTTGGAATTTAGACCTAAGCCAAGGAGCGCAGTCAGAACTCCAGCAAGCTTTTCCTGAGTTACTGAATGAAGGTTTAAATAGCAAATAAGCTGCCCAAGCCCATTTTCTCTAATTCCTCCCTCTTCGCTGCAAAATACCACCGTATTTGAGGCTGTGCTCTGATATTTGCTAAGCTTCTCAGTCTCCCATCTGGAAAGTAGCCAGCTTCTGGCTAGAGCAAAAGAAGCTGGTTTTATTCCAGCTGTTGGCATATAGTTACTGTCCTATTAAATGTCACTGCCGTGTTGTGCTCAGTTTTACACTGAGTTGTGAAATCTTGGGAAACTTGCCTGGTGAAAGAGCTCACACTGTGTATGTACGCGTGGGAGGGGGAAAGGTTGAGCAACCTAACCTCCAGATATTGGAGATGCCTGAGAAGAAATCGATAGAGAAACCTTTTGGCTCCGATTGGAAGAAGAGCGCCAAGTTTAAGGACAAGCAAAAGTCAGCTTTGTGTTACACCATAACCAAATTGGGCAAAACTGGTTTTGGTAAGACCACAGTTGCAGGTGATGGGAGTATTGTAAAATCAGTTCATGTTCTGATATTTTCTTTCATCAGAAATACTGAAAAACTCATGGAGTAGGACTTTTTAAAAAGCTTTCATTTGGAATTGAAAGGTTATAAAAGAGCTATTCCAAATAGTCCTACAGGGCTGGTTGCATTTACACGCTGGTTCCAGAAAAGTGGTTGGAACGGGGTCTTAAATATTTTATTCTTTCTCCTCCACATTCTGCTAGAAGTACTGCTGTAACATTACTTGATGATCTAAAGAAATGGAAGATGACAATGTAAGTAAAAAAAGTATCTTTTTTATGACCCTTCATTTCAGATATTCTTTAGGTCTGGTTTGTGTGCCCAAAAGCTTGTTCAAAAGTTTTCTTGTGTGCCTTAACACCAGCAATGTCTGCAGCATTGTTTTCCACATCTCATTAGATCATCGTGGCTACCCCAACGCCACCACTGGAAGATGGAAAACAAAGCTATTAGCTGTTGAACATGCGTTAATTAGCACAACGCTTGCACCAACAAACTTTGCCTTAACTTCACCAACAAACTTTGCCTTAACTTCACTGCGCTACTGGTGTGTCAGAGCTTTTCATCTCCTTTTTTTACCTCTTTCCCCTTTCTCCCTTTCAATCACTGCAATTGTACTGCTGATTGTTAGGCCAGGAGGATCCGAACCCAACTGTTTGTGTCGAAAGGGTCTTTTGCCTGGCTCTGCACTACAGATATTTTTATTTCCTAAGCAGGGTTGGAACTGCTCAGGTTCCAGAGCTAGCGGTAACTGAAACACAACACCTTCTAGTGGATCACAACTGCTGGTAAACTCACAGCTCTGAGGTTTGCTAGTACAGGTGAAGCTTCTCAGTCCACAGGAGTATTTTTAAATGACATTTCCCTAAAAAAACCAAACAAACCGCAGGCTCCCTCTGCACATCCTCCTACCAGCTGCAGAAACCTACCTATTTGCCTCACTTTGAGAGCCAGCAAAACCCTGTGTTTAAAATGATACGCACCTCCCTCTCGCTCTCCTCCCAGCTGCAGATTCCTATGCCGCTTTCCTGTTTTCAACCATGACCTCACAAATATAATAAACCCACAGAATATCTGACTGCGGAACCCAGCCTCATTGCACCATTCTGAGTCATGATACCATGATATTCAGTTATATTTAAAATATGTAAGTCATCTTTTCCCTTTGCCTTCCCAAGCTGTAAATTCCTCTTTCATTCTTCCCTGAAGCAGATTCAAAACACAGGTCAGAGGATTGATCAGGTTCTTGAATTCTCCACAATAAGCCAAAAGATAAGGACAGAAAATAATTTTTCTATTTTATCTTCACATTCTCAACTCCACCATTGCTTCTTGCATATTTTTAGTAGCATATCTAGGAGTGAAAGCTACCACCAGTGGGCAGCTGAGGCTGCTAGTGTAGGAGAAAATGGACAAATAGTACAGAGACATTCGTATATCTCCCCACCTGGGCACCACGGACGGCATAACAGAAATATATGTCTTTACGATGCGAAAGAATATTAGAGGAGAGATGGCTGTTGACCAGAATAATGAATGACGGAATCATGGAATGGATTTGATTGGAAGGGACCTTCAAAGCTCACCCAGTCCAACCCCCCTGCAGGGAGCAGGGACATCTGCAACCAGAGCAGGTTGCTCAGAGCCCCAGGGTCCAACCTGACCTGGAATGGTGCCAGCGATGGGGCTTCTCCCACCTCTCTGGGCAACCTGGGCCAGGGTCTCACCACCCTCAGTGCAAACAATTTCTTCCTTCTCTCTAGTCTGAATCTCCCTCTTTTAGTTTAAACCATCACCTGTTGTCCTGTCACAACAGCCCCTGCTGAGAAGACTGTCCCCATCCTTCTCATAAGCCCCTTTTAAGTACTGGAAGGATGCAATACGGTCTCCCTGGAGTATTCTCTTCTCCAGGCTCTCTCAGCCTGTCCTCACAGCAGAGGGCTTCCAGCCCATGCACCATTCCTGTGGCTTCCTCTGGCCCTGCTCCACCAGGTCCATGTCTCTACTGTGCTGAGGACTCCAGAGCTGGACCCAGCACTGGGCACGGGGTGGGGGGCGGGGGCGGGTATGTGTCTCACCAGAGCAGAGGGGCAGGATCCGCTCCCTCAACCTGCTGGCCACACTGCTGGGCTGAGCCCAGGATATGGTTGGCTTTCCAGGCTGCGAGCGCACGTTGTCGGCTCATGTCCAGCCTTTCCTCCATATACTTTTCATTCATATACCCTGCTGCAGCAGTGCAGGACAATATAAAAGTCTCCAGAGGCCAGTACAGCTTAGAAGACTCCTGAGTCCCTGTCAGCTCCACGCAGGTGACAGAGGGGTATCCACATTGTCCAACGACAACATGAGAAAGGATGTGGCTTGGTGAATGGTCCGTCTATATTTACAGCTTCTGTACTCAAATGTTGAAGAACAAAAGCCTTGGAAAACTCTGGGGGTTATCTGGTTCTTGTCAGAGGACCTGGGACAGCACGGAAAGACTTGGAACTCAAGTCCTCGAAAATGAAAGTAATTCTTTCCAGTTTGAGGGATTTGTCAGTAAAATCAAACTAGGGAATGACTTTCTTTTAGTTTGCTTTCATATTTGTTTTTAGTTTATATCCTGCTCTAGATCAGTTTCTTTAAAGTATTTTACTTCCTTATGTACAAAAAGAGACTTTCCCCACTATGAGCATGAAACATTTGATACTACAAATGCCCAAATCACCCTGTAACTTGCTCACAACGTCCTGAGGGACCCTCTATTTTCATCATTCGTCCTTAATTTTAGATCAGAACTATAAGAAACAGAAATACAAAAGCAAAGATCGGAAAAGCACCCTTGAGCTGTGTCTGTGATGGAGAGGAGTCACTAGGAAGAAAACACACGAGCCCAAGGGTCTTACAAGAAGATCCTTGGCTCATAGAAACTGACTTCAGTAGCTCTGTAACAATTTGCACAAGCTGAGAAGATGCTTTCAGTATCTCCTACTTCCTCAAACAGCCCATTTCCTCCTTTGCTTCATCTGTAGGAGACGCTTATAGTTCTTTAAGAATTTGGACTTGATGATCTTAAAGGTCTCTTCTAACCAGATAATTCTGCAATCAATGGCTGAAAAGCACTACAGACAAGCATTACTTCACTGCTGTTCCTGCACTGAGCAGTGGAGTGGGCAGAACTTACAAAAGCCAGTCAACAGCCACAAGCAAACTGATGTCCTGGGTAGGGAGACCCACAGCAGTAAGGATCAGAAGCATAGTGACGAGTCCGGCGCTGGGAATACTGGCAGCTCCAACACTCGCAAGGGTGGCGGTCAAACTGCAAAAACAAAAATCAAAGCAGGGTAGCAGGAAAAGGAATGTACATTTTCATTGCAGACTCACGTGATCATTAGGAAAGTCTTATTTTTAATGAGCAATTCCCAGAAAAGCGACAACTACGTGATAAATCATGGTACGCTCTGGCTGTAGTTTTCACACTTGCGTTTCTCCAAAAATATTTATTAGGGGAGGCTAGATCTGTAGTGTTTGTTCTGGGAGTTCCAAGAGAGTTGTCTGAGAGTTTTAAGTTCTGTCAGTTGGTTCTGACACTCAAACCTTTGGCCTGGTGTTCTCTGAGCTCTGCCAACACATCCAGGGTGCTGAATCCGGAGTTTTGATCATCCAGACTTGCTGACATTTGGTGGCTACAGGTTGAATTTTCACGGTGGTTCATTTCAGTTTATTTATGGTACTTGAAGACTGAAATTGTGAGGTAGTGGCTGAGAGAAAGTGGTTATTATGGAGACAAGTGAAAGTCTTGGGAGCCAAAACTCCCACAGTACAAGCTGGTGGGGTACCAAGCCTAGATATAAACCACCCTAGATGAAAAAGTAAAATTCATCTGAGTGTTTCATAAATCCAAACTTGTCTTTGTTTTTGCCTCTCAATTTTTTGATGAAGACCAGTTGAATGAATATCCGTGCTCCAAATGTTTGTAAAAATACAACACAGACCATAACAACTATCAGCATCATTGGGCAATCCTATTAAGAACGGAAAATAAGTTTGTCAGAGAAGAAGCCAAGGGGAGAAAAACAGGGAAGAGGAGGAGAGGGAGGGAAAGGGAAAAGGAAGAAGGAAAAAGGAACAAGAAAAAAGGAAAGAAAAAGTTATCTCTTTAAACAGAGAGATGAGTAACATGGTTGTACTTCTGTGGGTGTACCCAACACATCTGAAAGTGCTCTCAGCACAGAAGTAGGGGAAAAAGGTCTCAGTGGGGGAAATGCCAGGCTGTTAGCCACAGAACCAGCGTGTGAGGGTGTTAGCCTGATGCAGAGCTGGCCGCTGGCTGGGTCTGACCCAGACAGCCCAGGTTGCCGGGTGTTTGTCAGGTGTCTGGGTTAGAGTGCGACTTGGCCTACTGAACACTCAGATAGGTCCAGCAGCTCTGCGGGCAGGATGCTCTGCGTTGCTGTCCGGCTCTGCGCGCTGTGCCAGCTCCTCAGGCACTCCCAGCCTGAACTGGTAAAGGATTGCTTCCAAGCTCTGTGAGGAAACGCTCCTGCCAACATCCCACAGCAGCGCTTACAGGCCTGGAGGGGGATGAAGCTGAACTCTGTCAGGTTTAAACAGAGCCTGGCTTAGCTACCATTTCCAAGATCACCCTCTCCCAAATAAGACAGGGAATCAGAGGATCTACATGACCAGTATGAAGTAACTGGGGCTGGTCAACGGCTAATTAAGCGTTTGTGAGTTCACGTCTGGGTCATTTGAATATCCGCAGTATCATACGCTGGATTTGACAGACAAAACTTGACAACCTGTCATTCATTAGTATTGCCACCTCAAGAGATGGTTCTTCTCATCTTGTTGTAGCAAAAATGTTACCCTGCATGAAGAGGAGAACCAACCGTTTCCTCACAGATAGCCCGAAGTTGCTGCTGCTTAGTAAATGTGAGTCACAAAGCTGGCTACACCAGCCCTGAAACAGTGCGGTCGGGAAGAGCTAATGGGTCAGTCCCTCAGAGGAGGAGAAGAGGGGTAACTCAGGTTCAAGTTTACCAAAACTCTCGGACAACAGCTCTTTCCTGAACTTGAATTTCCCTGGTCTCAGTTTAATATGTGGCATTTCTGAAACAACTGTTTTCAGTCTTAGCAACAAATATGTGTCACGCAGGTCTAGATCTGCCTTCAATAGAGGCGGTCCTGAACGTTTTACAGATCGTGGCTTTACTATTTCAGGGGTTGGGGCGGCAAGTAAAGAAATGGAAAATGTGGAACTAGTATAACTGGGCAAGAAACACAGAATTAGACAGCCCTTTGCGGGAGTTTCTTTAGCGTTAAAAGGGTTTAATAAGAGAAAGGTGGGTGGCTGGAAACTACAGGAAGAAGGCAAACTTGGCAGCCTTCGCTTGTGGTTTCCATTTTAACTATGCAAAATGTTAGGCCTGGTGTCTTCATCAAGTTTTCCATTGTGAATTAACTTCAGCTGCAGCAGTCGTAACTTTGCCATTGTTTTTCATTAGTCACCACACCTAATAGGTCTTAAAACTCCATGACAGGAAACAGCTTTCAGACACACTTACCCATTTTTAACGGGTACTTTTCTTTGTCCTTCCAGATACACAGCTACTGAGAAGACATCCAACCAACCCAACGCTTCACGTTTCACAGTCTGCAGAAACAAAACCTGCAAGTACTTTGAACTGACCTCACGGTAACTATCTGGCCTCCATCCAGCTCAATTCCGTTCATCTGCGCTATGAAGATGGCAGCCACAGCTTCATAAAGGGCGGTTCCATCCATGTTAATAGTTGCTCCAACAGGAAGAACGAACCTTGTTACGCGCTTATCAATGCCCAGATTTTCTTCAAGACACCGGAATGTGACAGGTAACGTTCCAGCACTGAAGGAAAGAAAGCAAAAAGGTAGAGAGGACGCAATTACAATATGATATGTACACATCAGGGAGCAAAGTCAGAAGTTCTGCTGTCATCGCTTCCACGTTCTGCTGTGATTCAAGCCTTTTTTAGCCTATTTTAAATTAAGCCTACATTTAGCTGGAGGTGGGATAAGAGCTTGAGAGAGTGTAGCTGAATTTCTCAGACTCCTTTATGAATGATTTCTTGCATTTTGATCAAAAAGACAAGTTCCAGATGTTTTCTGAGAGACAGGTTTCCTATGAGTGTGAGGACAATTAAATTTGTTCGATTGTGAATTTGCTCTGAAAGAAGAAATCAGTGTTGCATTAAGGAATGAAAAAGCCAGGCAAAAAGAGGGAACCCCTGGAGTTCCCAGACACCGGAGAAGAGGAAAGGATGTGAAATACAGCTGGAGGCCAGGAAAAGACATGAAAGATGGCTGGAAGAAGGGAACAGCTCCTCGCGGAGTGTCTTGCTTTTGTGGGAATAGTTCAGGCTATTACATTCACTTGCTCAAAATAAAACACCTTCATCAGAAAATACTGCTGAACACAGAACTTACTCTGTTTCCCTGTAGATGCAAATATCTCCTACTTCTTCCATTTCCTGGCAGGCCTCAGGGAAAGGACTTGCTCAAACAAGCCCGAAACCCAACACAGGAACATGGTTTGGTTCCTTACATTTCTGTGTTATCTCTGAGCTTGAGCCCACCACTAAATGAAGTTGGTTGTTGCCTGAGAAACTGTTCTGGAAGGAAAGCTGACCTGGGGAAACCCCTTTTGATTGGTGTTTTAGAGAGAGGCAGCTGGAGCACATCTGTTGTGGTTTATTTGCTTTGCTTTAGTTGAGTTGGCAGAATCTCAGAGGTCTTCATTATTGTACGCCACTAATCCTGGTGTCATTGCCCCTACAAAAATACTAATTTGCTCATAGAAAAAGACTAGACTCAGCAAATTTTCTCAGATAAATACTTGCAGCATGTTGTTGCTGGTGCCTTGCAACTTCAGGATCTTTTCAACTCACTCATCCACTACCACAGAGATGCTGTTGGGTACAAGAAATGTGATCTTTCCATTTTACAGACAATTAAACCATGGAAAAGGGAAATTAAGGAATGATTGAGGTACTTAACCATAAAAATGTAGTGTCATAATAAACGTCCTGGGTTATTGGGAACCTGTGGCTGACCTATCCCACACGGGATCTATGGAAATCCCAAACCCCAGAAGGACTGGCAGATGCCTGAATCCCTTCCTAAATGACTCCTTTTATCCTCTAACTCCTGTTTCCATAGATGTGGGACATGAGCCTCTAGATCCCCACCTTGTGCTCAAATGACCGGACCTCTCTTTGTTCACAGGGTGATTTTTTTTAACATGTCGATAAAGCAGATTACATGGCACCAATCATTTGTAATTATGATTCATTTTACTGTGGTTTTAATCGAATGCTTAGTATTCTGTGGGTTTAGCCAAATCAGAGAGAATTCGTACTTTCTAAAAACCATGTAGTATGTTCTCCTGTAAGTTACTCCAGCAGCTATATTTATAGCAGAGAGCAGAAAACATCTAGTGAGTCATTAACCAATAACTACTGGTCGGTTTTCAAGTCAGTTCCAGGACCACTTTTCCTCCTACAATAAAGATATTCCTGTATCTTGTTAAAAGAAAAAAAGAATAGAAAATGTAGTTCACTGACACGCATTGAAACTCAGTCAGGTAAGGTCATTTTTCTTCACCTGACCTTTAGTGATCAGATCATCAGCACGAGGTCTGCACTAGCCATGGCCTACCAGGCACTACGCAGATATCATCCCCCTTCAGCTCTGCCACCATGAGCAAGGCCAGGTGGGCAGGCCATGGAGACAAGGTTTCTTCATTAGAAGAGCACAATATGTAGGTGCCTTCCATGGTTCCTCAGCCTGGCCCAAGAGCTTTAATAGGTCCCTGAACAGGAAGCATTTGCAGCTTCCAGAGGTACTGGTTTAGACCATACGATGGTGATTGTTGTCATGGGGTCACTTGTCTGTGGTGCTAAAAACTGCTCCGCTTCTGTTTAGCCCGTGACTCAGATCTGGACAGCAGTTAGCTGGTGAAGCGGCTGTCCAGGTGAATGCATATGCTGGAACCACTCAGAACCCCCTACCTTTTTCCACTTTGGTAACTTCAGCAGAAAAACATTGCTTCATGCTAAAAACACTGCACAAGTGTTGTGTATGGACACTAGATTTTGTATTGAAAATCTAAGTGGAAACTCAAACACTTCAATCACCAAAAGGAAAACGGTGGTCTAGTGAAACTCCTGGCCAGACGATATCTTCTGTAATCCCGCACTGTTTATCACAGAGCCACAGAATCGCTGAGCTTGGAAGGCACCTCTGGAGGTCACCTCTGCCAACCCTCTTGCTCGAGGCAGCTAGGGCGGGTTGCCCAGAACCATGCCCAGACAGGTTTTGTATATCTGTCTCCAGGGATGGAGCCTCCACAACTCCTCTGGGCAACCTGTGCCAGCATTCGACCACCACCACAGTAAGTCACAGTAAGAAGATTTTACTTGTGCTCAGATGGAATTTCTTGTTTCAGTTTGTGCTCACTGCCTCTTGTCCTGTCACTGGGCACCACTGAGAAGAGTCTCACTTCATCTTCTCTACACCGTCCCATCAGATATTTATGCACATCAGTAAGGAGCCCCCCAGAGCCTCTTGTTCCTCAGGGGAGTAGCTGTTCAGTAGAGCGGTTTGGGCTGACCCAAAGAGGCAGATTTCAAGACACCTCAGTTTTCTGGATGGTCAGTTTTGAACTAGGCTTTTTTGTTTTCACCTTTTTAATTCAAATGGAAGACTACACTTTCTTCAGAAATAAAACATCTTTTGAAGAAAAACACTTTAAAATACGGGTTTTCACTGAAAAATATTTTCAACGCAAGAGCCACTGACTGCCCCAATGCAAAGCATCAATAAGTCACTGAGAGCTGAGCTGCCTACACACTTTGTTGAGTCTGTGCTGCGCATTAGCAATGAGTCTAAAATGCTCAGCTCCTCAATGAATTCCCCTTACTCTGCCAGAATGGATGAAAGAATAAAATGAGGCTTTTTCATTTCTTTCTTGAAATCCAGCACAGTTTATTTTTTCTCCCAGTGCAACAAGACTGGTCTTAATATGCTTTCAAAAATAAATAGAATTATCACTGTTTCCTAGAGGAGGAAACAAGTACAGAGGTACCACAATTTGCCCAAGTCATTTGGCCAATGCCAGAAAAGAAAACAAAAGTGGATCTCCCACTCTCTGGCTGACTGTACAACCTGCCTTAGAATTCCCAAAGGTCTGTGGTTACTTTCATTTATTTCAACAGAGCTGGATAAAAAATAGTTTTTATCCAATGGCATAAAACGGTTTTGCAGTGAAGGTCAGAACAGCAGATATATTATCTCTGAACAGCAGCTAATAATCTGCTAAAAAAAAAAAAAAAAATCAAGCAAGCGGTTATTTCTCGAGTGTACCTGGAAGCTGTGCCCAGTGCTGTGATCCATGCCTGGAAAATCCCAGCAAGGAATGAAAAAGGGCTTTTCCTTGTTATCACAAAGTAGAGCAGAGGCAGGAAGATCCCTCCGTGGATGACAAGACCCACAATCACGGTGACCATGTACATGCCAAGTTGTCTAGCGACTACTTCCAAGTCCTTGATGGCAATGATTTTTCCACAGATGAGGCAGGCAATGCCCAAAGGGGAATACCTGGAGAAAGAGAACAAGCAGAGACAGAACCAGTCTGCAGCGTGGTCATAAAAACTGTTCAACAGAGAGTAGACTGGAGAAATACGCATTTCCTGAACAGTCTTTGGTCCCCGAATAACATTGTACAGGAATGCTATAAGGTTACACCGGTTTGGATCGTTGTGAAGAGTGGTGTAGGATTCGTTCTTAATACATCATTTTTACCACCCACCGCTCATCTGCTTTAAGGGAGTTGCATTATTGGCTTCAGTTAAACTATTTGTTGAAATTAACGGCCTTTATCTTGAAGGCTGCAAGTGTTTCCATTATATTGTTTCAATTATTTAGACAAATGCTTTTCAGTTTATGGGTTCTTCATTAATTATGTGCTTTTCTTGGTTTTGTCACCTCAGTCATGTGATTCCTCCATGACATAAATGGAACTTTTAAACAGGGTGACAACTGTAGCACAGTTTGGTAATAAGAAAATTGAAATGAACGGATATTATATTAAAAAGATAATAACCAGCTATAGTGAAAAACACCTGAAAGCGCATGGGTAGAAGACAACGTTTCAATGAACTCGAGGAATCGCATTTCTTACAAAGAACTACACAGTGTCCGAGACAGATGTTGGATTTGGTGTATGTTTGTGTAGTAATGGGAGCCCACGAGTTGCCACAGGAGTTACAGCTCTGTGCAGGGAAACCATAAACCAAGCAACGCGTAACTCCGCATAACGCAGTGCATTTGTCTTTATAAACTCACACAAACCCCTCTGCTTCTGGCCACAGCAATTCTTTAAAAATTCTAGACAGGGATGAACAAGTGCAATTCCCAACGTCAATCTTTTCTCACAAAGAGAGAAATAGAAAGCACCTCAGTAAAAAATAAACATTTACTGTGAATTTCGTGAAACTTGAATGATTTCCTGCCATTGCAACACTGACTACTAGAGAAAACTTATGCTGTCGGCACAGTATTATCCCTTGGGTGTACTGACTGGTGCTAAGGGAAGGAAGAGTAAATTCTAGCTCTGGAGTGTATGACGGTGTAGTCACCATCACTGCAGCATCGAAAGCAGCAGGTTACAGTGCCTATGGACAGCAGGGGGGCTTTGGGGATAAAAACAACTGTGTTTTTACGCAGCAAGATCATCTATGGAAAAGCAGAAGCATAACAGGAATGTGGCGTCATTGCTTCAAGCTCTTCCTCTTGTTCTACGCATTTCCACATCGCTGCTGCTATCTGCATCACTCTTGCCTAACAGTTTCTCTTCAAAACACCGGTGATGCTGCAGACTGGTGCCGAAGGCACCCTTCTCCCTTTTCTATAAACTGTTTCCACCTAAAGCCTCAGAGAAGAGGCATCCTGCAGCCCTGCAACTCCAGAAATCACTTCCAGGGGCACCGGGGAATCATGGGGAGCAATGAGCCATGGCAGGTGTGTTGTTTTGGAGCGCCTGTTGCTGCTCTCAAAGCCCTAGGAGATGCAGCAGCACAACGCCAAACGTAGCAACGCGTTCTCGTGTTCTGAAAAACTGGTTTTGTGGGATATGGCCACGCTTGGCACTGCATACAAATAGCTCTGGGGAAGCCCTTAGAAAAAACATGTCAAAAAAAAAAACCACAAGAAAGAGAGAATCCTCTTCCAAAAATGTAAACAAGGGCTCAGACTTAGTTGTGTGAAGACACTCCCTTCCTTGAGGGCAAGCCAGGTCCCGTTGTGACGAATGGGTATACGTCAAAAACAGGACAGACCTTCCAGTGACCTAAGACATGGGCTCTGCAGAAACTACGGGTGGAGGGACTATGCATCACTGAAAACCACTGGAATTTTATCTGGTGGTGAAGTATTTTTACTAAGGAGAGAGTGAATAAAGTGTGTCTTGAGGCTTGCTTGTAACTGATTACACCTCCTAGCTAATACCCTGGGATTACGGTAAGAGCCCAGGAAGATTTGGAGGTTCCATGTGTGGCATTCTTGCTTGTGTCCTTCTGTGTAATGAATTTCCATCCTCAATGTAGCATTTGAAGGCCTTTGCTGGTACCTCAAATACAAAGAGTGCTGCTGGGGTTCTAACATACCTGTCAAGGCTTTAAAAAAAATGAAGTATCTAATTGTGTTGTTTACTAACAAACTGTGGTCACTATATGCTCTATTAGGGGTTTATGAGGTTTGCTTCAATCTTTTTTTATTCTAGAAGTTAGAACTTCAAACTTACCACATGATCATAGTTACTAACTTCATTACGATCTCATTCAGGATGTTGAAGAAGTCCACCATCATCTTGGCCTGGTCTCCCATTTTCCCCATGGCAATGCCAAAAGCAATAAAGAAACCTATCAAACCTATTGGGAAAAAAATTGCAAGACAAAAAAAAGCAGCAAGTAAAACCATGGGGTTAGGGAAGCTTTTGTACCTGGTTAACATCTCGATACTGCCTGCTCATCCAGTTTTCAGAACTACAGTGTATAACATATCTCTTGGGACTTTTTAATACGGACTCACTTTCAATCTTCATGATAGTATTCAGAACATCTTTTATTCCTCAGTATTTTACTAAATTCCAATTTCACAGCCCAGCTATGTTTCCTTCTTCTTTCCCAAATTGATCTGATCATCAAAAAAATACCTATACCGTAATTTTCTCAGTGCCATGTAACTGCTAGAAACCACTGGCAAACAGAGGAGGCAACACAGTGCCATATCATGGCTCTTTTTTGTTGCTTGAACAGTCACCAGAGACCAAAAGCGTTTTCCTCAAGCATTACAAAAGTCCCTTGACAGATTCAACTTACAGACTAGTCAGTCCTGAGTAGAGGGAAAAGCAAAAGCAGCCACAGAACATAACTTTCACAGGCCAGAGTATTCCAGTTAAATGAAGAAGGTGGGGGTGGGAGAAGGCGGGTTATCACACAGTAAACTACACCACAGAACTCCCATTAAACAGATTAACCTCACTGGAACCGGCTGCCAGTGGATACGTTATCATAGAATTCACTAGGAGTAACATTTGGCTCCTAAATGTAAACGCTAAGGTGTGAAATTGGACCCTCAGTGTGAAACACAGCTGAGTGCATCTGTCATGTGTTATCCTGGAGCTGTCTCCAGTGCTAACCTTCCCCGTCCAGCGATTTCCAGTGTCCAGAGTGGGATTAGTAACTGATACATTAACTAATACCGATTGAGTCTTCAGACATTCATTGAGGCTAAGCTTTCAGTCATGATTTGAGTTCAATGTTTAACAAATGTGTGAGCTCAGCCGGGAAATTCCAAAGGAAAAACCCACCAGGACACAAAAGAGAAAGGAATTTCAGCTCCCAATACTCTGGGAAGAGACAGACTGTCCCATATCCCCACCCTGGGTTTAACAACCACTTGATTTCTTTTCTTTGTTTTAATTCAGTCTCCTGGATACTAAGTCATTCTTTAGCATCAAGTTATCTTTGCTGAGTCACTTGAATAGGGAAGTGAAGTGTAGGTCTGTGTGCTGCAGAGCACAGAGAAATGATGAAAAGTTTCAGTCAAAGACCAAGTAACTTCCCGGAATTCAGACTCCGCATCAGAAAACGTTAGTAGGTGGTTTTGTTTGCTAATTCCACATGAGCTGCTGCATTAGTCATAAGAGTCAAGTTGGTTCATATTTGCAGGAATTTGCCTGGCTTGTACAGTTTTTTGCAAACTGGATGGCAATTTCCCAACACTTCAACAACTTCATTCAAAACTGAACTACAACAAAGCAAACCAAAACCTTTGCAATATTTGAAAGTCTTTGGTCAAAATACTACAGCACACCACCTCCCCACACTGTGTATTTTCTTTCTGCAGGAATTCTATTCAGCCTTCTAGCTCTTCTCTTACTCATGGCAGAGCCTGCACAAAACAAGTCCTATACTAAGTGCAGTGCACCTCTCACATAAGAAATATGGCTTCATTTTAATGCATAAGCAGAACTCAGCGAGGAAAAAAAGGAGGTGAGGGTAACAGCATGAGCGATGAGCTGCTGCCTCACGCAGGGTGCAAAACACCAGTTCACAGCTTTGAAAGAAAGCTCCTCTGCCCACAGATGTGGGATGAGAGGAAGAACCGTGGAGGCAGGCAGAGTGCAGTGGCTCCTGGCTCCTGTAGAGCAGGCTGCTTCGCCGAGAAACATGTCATCTCTGATCAGCTCGCTGATGCTATCTCCCCTACATCCAAGCAAAGCAGCCGCTGCCAACCGACTCACCAGCACTTGGAGAAACTCTACAGGCAGAGCAGGAGCAGCTCATCAGCTCTGAAAAGTCTGTAAGGGGCCATTTGCCCCTAGGAAGTGATGGCCTAGTGGTGAGGTAAAGCAGTGCTTTAGCTACTGCCACATACTGTCCCACTTTGAGGATGTCACCTACGAACACAGGTTTATAGGTCATCCTTAGCCCCACGGACATGCTGTCACAGAGCATGTGTATCTTCAAGCGCAGGCATGCCGATGGGGCTACCTGCCGAGGGCTGATTTGTCACTGACTTCACCCACACCCAGAAACTTAGAAGGCGAAGGAGGAGCGCTCCTCTCTGGGCTGACAAAACGGTGAGTCGAGGCACGGAGGAGAATACAGAAGTGGTGCGGCAGCTCTTCGCTCCCCCGCACTCCCACCCCGGTTTGAACAGGTGCTTCAGGAAGGAGTAGGAGATAGGCAAAGCCTTCATACCACCCCCACTTGCTGGCTTGTCCAGACAGGATGGCACGACAGGAGTTGTTCATAATTTGCAGCTGGTAAAGGTCAGCAGTTAAGATGAAAGAAGGAGGGAGTTCTGACTCAGAGATGTGTCAAGTCTTTCTGGGATTTTTCTTGGGTGGTGCGGTTCACACCCCACCTCTCACTTCAGGCTCTGCCTCAAGCCAGAATCTAGTTCAGCGTGCCCGAGACACCTACTAGAAACAACTGAGCTCAAATTCATCGGGGGTGGGTAAAGCACTGGCTCTTGAAGCTCTCCCCCACACTGTTTTGCCAATATGTGTTAGTAGTAGTCTAGGGAGGCTACTTCTAGGATGAAAGGATATTTTGGGTACCTCCTACGCCCTTCCCCACTGTACTCCAATTAATACCTGCAAAGCTGCCTATCCAGAATAATTCCCTTGACTGTGTCTGTGATACAGTCCTATTTCTAGGAAGACCATTAGATTTTCATTGCAGAGACCCATGGGCAGTGATAACATTCCATGATTATTTGGGGAAACTAACCTTGCGCTGAAGAGCGGATCAGGCAACACTGGCTACCCAGTCACAGCCAAAAGCTGTGTCACACATATGATGTACATATTTGACAGGCAAAAAGTTTTCCTACCCAGCACATTCATGCCATCCTTAAATTCAAGTCCTTTCTTAATGACCAGCTGGGCTTCTGGTGGTGCTTCGCGCACTGTCTCATTCATCAGAGCAAAAGCAGAGTCAGTGACATTAGGCGGTTCTTCAATGGGTGGTGGCACCAGCACCTTCTTGGTGACGGTTTGGATCTGAAGGCAATAAAAAGGGAGGATGAGAATGGAAACACACGGAATGTAATCCATATGGGAGATCAGGAAATAATAAAAAGATTCTTCACTTGAAATTCCAGGGAACAGTATTTTTAAAGGATTCCACACGCATCCCACAACCTCTTAGCCCCTCTTCCAAAAATAAATTTGTTTCTCAACTGTTCCAAGTGTCATAAAGTCCTGGGAGCCTTCCTCAAGCCTCTAGTGTGAAAAGTATGGCAAATACTTGTTCCTCACCACTACGATGTAGCATCTGACAGAGTTACCCCCTTGGTCCAGATGGTTCACAAATGGAGCTTCACAGATTGCACGTCACATGTTGATACCGTTTCTTTATCACCAAAAGGCAGGCGCCTCTAAGATCAGTCACAACAGCAGCTCTGGGTAAGGCTTGCCTTTCAGGACAGTCTGCCCAGCTCAAATCGTGATGGTTAACTGGAACCAAAAACTTAGGACATTTCCAACACTTGGTGACTGTGGGAGCTCAAAATGGAACACACACTCCTCCGAGCTCTCTAACGAAAATACTGTGACAGGTAACGGAAAAATTATCAATGCTGCCACTTATCTATTAAACCAAATCTGACCACCTCAAAAAAGAAGACGTCAGAGTCTGAATGGATTTGGCACGTGAAAGGCAGGGTCAAGGGAAAGCTGGAAAGGAATGGTAGGGGCAGAAACGGGGTTGAGTCTACAGCTAGGAAAAAAGGGAGGAGGGAGTGGAAAAAGAGAGACCTGTGACTTGCTGCTTTTAGAAGGGATGTTTTCCTCCCACTTCCTTCCCTTAAGCCTTCCCTGCCTCTTCATGGCTCTGGGCCTGGCAAAATGCTTAGGAAGCTATGACCGGTTTGCCATGGTTTCCCATCTGCTCCCTGCTTTCCTTGTTCTTAGCAACACGTTTGGGCAAGGCATCAGAAACGGCGCATCGGCCTTTCAAAGACCATTTGCACCTCTTTTCTGTTGAGAAGGACAATGATCCAGATTCCATCTGTATATTTAAAAATACCTCACATCTCTCCTTCCAAAACCTGCTGTCTAAATCCAGAGGGGGGGGGCGTAGACAGCAAACCCACAGAGCTTTGTATGAGACTCTTCAGATGTCCTGAAACAGCCCAACATCCCTGCACATGCACTTTTTTCCAGGGTTAAATTTTCTCTGAGGGATGTGGTTCAGGTCAGTTTGCAAATGAACTGTCTCAAAATTTCAAGTGAATCCCTTCGTTGCTTTCTGCCCAGTCGCAAGGGAAGGTGTGTAAAAGTCCCCACAGACCATGGCTACACAGTACTGCTGCTGTGCACCCTTCAAAATCGTCTTTGGCAGGATTTCTGAAAAAAATTTGTTCTTCCCAAGGCAACCTGGAAACAGAAAATGCTCATGGGGAGAGTCTATATAAATGTACAAAAAGAAAATATATGCTGACACCATTAAAAACATTTTCCTCCTGAAGAGAGGCAAGTAGAGCCTCACTCCTTGCTGAGAAGGCTCCTTTCCAGATGGAACTTGTGCATGACTTACCTTGCAAATGAACGGTGGCTTGTGGCAGAGGTTTCCACCGGCAATTACTTTGCAATCTGATAAAATTAAACACTGGAAAGCCAAAAACCTCAGTAGCTTTTTTGACTGTTTTAAAAACAATCAGTGGAATTGGTGATCCATAACTAGCAAAGTGACCTGAACATTGACATTACACCCGCTGAAAAGGCAATAGTAAGGTTCCAAGAAAACTATCCGATATGGATAGCTTAATTCTCCTTTGTCCCACTTTTGGTCCCTTTATTGAGGTATTTGACCACTTCGACCACTTTCATTTGACCAGAAATCTAATTCTCTTCTCTTCCATGGTTCACACAAGGGAAAGGAATTAAAAACCGTAAGCATCCTGCTCTCCCCTCACTCAATTTTACAAAAATACATTTCACATGACCTGTGATGTTTAGCCACCCACAGTTGGAGCACATGACTGACATTCCCATGGTGATTTGGAAATATTAAGAATGTTCTCTCTTTAAACCCCCAAGGACTCTGTGTTTTTATGTGGAAGTCCATGGAAGAAGTGAAGCAAGCCAAGCCCTTTTGGCAGCTTAGGTTGCCCTCCATTCTTCCACCCCCCATGGCCTCTTCTCCCTCCTCTTCACTTTAGTCTTTGGCCATAACCACAGCTCCAGCTATCATGCCATTTCAGTCAGGAACACTTAAGAACAGGTTTGGCAACAAACCCTGTTCCATCAAAAAAAAAAAAAAACCAGCCTGCATTATTGCCAAACAATTTAGTTGTGGGAAAAAGCAACTTACAAGAAATATGCTTAAGGAGAATTAGGAAGCATGTGTTGTTCATTTATTTTACCCCTCAAAATGAAGCTGTTTTGATTAAGCATTGGTGAGAAGCTTCTAGACAAAATTCTGCACCTACAGAGCAAACACCACATGGTGCAAATGTCCTTCTTTCCCAGCATGCTTCAAACTTGGCCCAAAAGAGCCACCAGTAGCTGAATCAGCCACTTGACTCTATTAACCACCCCCTAGTCTGGACTTTTAATACAGCAATAGAAGTTATGAGGGATTGGGGTACATTTCCACCAGCAACAAGATGGAATATATGGAATCATCCATCAGCTCTGTAACAGCCAAGATCAAACACAGCCTGGGTGAAAAATCCCCTAACTCATCAGCTGTTCAGCCCCCAGCCAGCACTCGTGACCATATATATTGTATAAAAAGCGAGGAAATCTTTTTTACTTAATAACAAACTAAAAATCATCTTCTTTAACAAAACCTATGAATTTAAATAATACTGACAACACAGAACAAAGCATCTATAAATAGTGTTCTTTCATGTACCTGCTCAAGACTTGATGTGTATTTTTTTTTTTTTTTCCGCATTATCATTTCTGTCATTCACCTAAGCAATGATGTTAGCTCTACAGACATCCCTGGTGAGTAAAAAAATGTAAGAGATATTACCAAGGGGTAGAAGGATTTACCTGCTGAAAGCATGCTTGCACTAGATTTTCTGGGAACAGGTTTCGGATCAGATCCAAGAAAGCATCCAGACTAGATACTTCATCGTTCTTCTTCCCTTGGCCCAGCTGCTTCTTGAGTTTCGGATTCCCTGGATGGATGGCTAAAACCAAAATCACGCCTAGCACGGCAGCAATAATAGTGGTGGACATGTAGTAGATCATGGCTCGTGTCCCCAGTCGGCCGCTTGCTTTAGCATCTAAACCAGACAGTCCTGCAGGCGTTTTATTTTAAAAGACAAACAAATACACTGAGACTCAACATCCAAGTCAATCACCATCAAATAAAATCCTTTACTATTTGCACAGTTTCATGACTACCTACAGGCACCTGCTGCTGTCCTTGTGCAATTCTCACCACTAGATAAGATGACCAAAGCTTCTCACTCCAGTTCTTATGTGAAGGATGTCTGCTGCTACTAATTAGACAAGAACCATCTAAGATTCCATCTAATCACAGCAGAGACACTGAACAGGGAAGATACCAATGCCAGCTTTTGCCCTTGATTGCTGCAAACTGCTCCTGGTCTGGCTGACACCACACCTTTAAGACGACCAGGTTTACTAGGTCTTAATTGCAAGGTCCAGGAATGAGGTGAAACAACATATTAAGAAGTTTCTGCTGTTCAAGAAGGCAGTATGCGCACATGTGATGGGAAATAAATTCACTAGAGCATCTCCATATTAAAGCCAATGAAGCTATCCAGAAATTAACTCTGAAATACATGCTGCAACTGCAAGATCCCTGACAGGATCACACCATGATTCTTCCTACACCACAAAAAGCAAACCAGGTGATACCTGTAGCAAGCATCTTAAAGTATTTATGGCTAATAGATCTTACCTGTGATTAAACTGGAGATAATTAAAGGGAGGATCAGCATTTTTAGCATCCTCATAAGTATATCTCCTGGGAAGGCTATTAACATGATGATGTCAGGGTCAATAGGTGTTGCTAGACGAAGAAGACCCCCACACACTGCACCCAGGATGACACCTGGACAAAGAATAAAAGAGAGCAGGTAGGTAAGATAAATACACCTGACTGCACATTGATGTCCCAGAAGAACAGCTTAGAAGAAAAACGGTTACACAAGGCAGCTGGTTTTTGTTACCGAGACAGATTTTGGAAGGTGTCTTTCTCTGTGTTAATGTTCTCCAGTCACAGACAACCCCTTCGTTATTCATTTAGATTTGTACAGTGACAACACCCAAACCCCTCTCCCAGGACTGAGGCTCTTAAAGCATAGTCTAGGGGAAAAAAGGCCATGTTTACCTTCACAACGTGGTCTTTGCGAATGGGTATTTTAGGTTTACATCCAGGATGCCTTTGTTTTCCTGATCCCAATTCTCAAGTGTAATAAAACTTGATGGAAAAGCCTGAGTCGTGATTTGCAGCAACTATGACTCCTCGAAGTGTCGGTTTGATACGACCGAAAATAGGTGTATTTAAAACTTCTGGAACCACATCAGGCACCTTCTGAAGATGATTCAAAGCAAATACTGCCCGAACACTTGAGCCGTATGGGTTTTGAAGGCTGAAAACTATGGATGTGAAATTTTCAGCTCAAGACAAGCTGCAACTGATCTTTCAAACAATAACAAAACAGAGTATGTCTATGAATTTGCTGCATTTGGCTGTGAGGCTTTCAGTGAAAAAGAAACGGGCAAAGAGCCAGTGAACCACAATAAAATGTCAAACTGTTCCATATTTGGAAGCTGCTAAAGCCAGAGGCAATATTCAGGGTGAGATCACGGAGAGCTGGCTTACAGCTACAGAGAAGGGGAGAAACCTTAAAAGCAGCAGAGTGTGAACTGAGAGATAAAAGATGAAGGAAAGAAAATCTTGAAGAGTTTGTCTTTTTCTTAAATAACAGAGAGAAAAAAAATGTGTCATGCATTTATTTCTACTGAATGACATTAATCTGACTGGCTTTGGGACTTAGATCCCGCTCCATTCAAAACCAGATAGAGACCGTATCTTGGTGGCACAGATCTGTCCCATGTTGTGTCAGTAATACCCTGCACAGCCCAACTGAAGCGAAAGCACCTCTGGGCATCCCATCTACTCTCTGGCTGTTCAGCCAGGAGAGCTGATGAGGTCCTACATGAACAGAGATACCCAGAGACTGCCCCGATGCAGCTTACCGAACACAGTAAGAGTCAGGAGCAGGTTCCTGTGGAGCGACTGGCAGAACTGCACACATATGTTCCTGGATCTGTGCTCCACTGGACTCAAATGACTTTCATGCATCCGCACTTCTACTTGCTTAGGCATATTGTTGGCACTAGAAGGAAAAAAGAAAATTGAGTAAAAGTTACAGCACAAGATGCCAAAAGTGAGAGGAAATTCTGGATTACTTCCATCATATATAACAGGGAACCTGATGCATATTCCATCGCTTCCCACACGTCACAAACGCTCTGAAGAAGCCTCTGCAATGGCAAGGGTTTGTCCTTATAAAGGTGGAGCCTTTCCGGTATTTTGGGGGGTTCTCTCTCAGACAGTGGAGATGTAAACAGAATTAATTCACCACATGCACCAACCCAGCTGTTTCTTGGACTAAACTATTGGTCTTGAGCTGGAAAGTTCGGTTTCCCCAAAGATCATCGCTGTCTGCGTAAGTAGGAGAGATGCTGAAAAACAAAGTTTCTATTTGCAGGAAAATGCCGATTTTAATGCCTTATTTAATTCCAATTCAGGAAGAGAGTTTAAAAACGAGGATTTATTTGCAACATAAAGCATTCCAGAAGATTTCACTTAATCTTCCCCAAAAGTTTCATTTCAACATTAACATTTTATTGTAATATAATCAGAAAGCTGAGGGCAAAATAATCTTTTTCAACATGATTCTAATGAGACTTGAACAACTGCCACTGAAAATTAGTCAGAAAACTAATTTCCCCGGGAAAACTTTAGGTTTTCTTGAATTGGCAGTGTTGAGAGGAAAAAGTTTTTTGACTGACTCTGGTTTATATTTGGCTAAGTGACATGCACATGAAAGCTCTGCCTCTAACTTTCTCATCGCCCGAGAAATCATTAGCAATAGACTCCCTTTGTATATAGAAAATATTAAAATGCACTTGAAAAAAATCCTGAAAATACTACCACAAAAAAACCAGAGTTTCCCTAGAAGCTAAGGAATACTTAAATATGAGAAATGGGTAAGGAACAAATTCTTTATTATCAAGAAAATATATATTTTGAGATCTGCTCTTATGCCAGATTAGGACAAGATTTTAGAAAAAAGAAACCAAATCTTCCTCTACAACAGCTGACTAAGGTCCACAGACCTACAAAAGGTCAGAGAAGATGTAGAAACTTTCAATGTTCTCAGGACTAAATCATTTCCAGGGAACCAAACAATAAATACAACAACCAAAAAAAATCTGTTATATACAGTATAGTTCATTGTCTTCATAAAGTTTCTCAACAGAAAGTTACAATTACAAGAGGAAACAGCCTCAAGTTGCACCAGGGACATTAGGGACAACTTCTTCCGTTGGGGTTGTGAAGCCCTGTCCCAGGCTGCCCAGGGCAGTGGTGGAGTCCCCATCCCTGGAGGGCTTTAACAGAGCTGAAAAGGTCTTTTTCAACCAAGACAATTCTGTGCTTAGACCGGTAATAAGGATTCAGTCATTTTGATGCAAATACCTCCATGATTTTCCCTTTCAAAGTGAAACAGCATCTCTTTCCAATCCACTTGGTTGTTAAAAAAGCAGCAACATCAGAAAATGCATTAGAGGAGGGAAAAACTCCTCCAAGTGTTGTAACTATTATTTTGTACCTTTTAATATTTAAATTTTACAATGGTGGTGGCAATAAAATATACTGCTGCTGGTGGAATAACACACATAAGTATCAGCGCGCACTGACAGCATCAGTGTGAGGCATCCCTCCTTCATGAAAACTTCTGAATACAAGAGATACATGAGGATTATCCAGGGGATAAAGTTCGCAGCAGTTATTTGAGGAATTACGAGGAAGATGAGGCAGAGCCTGCAGTTTTCATGCACAGGGGCCCCAAAGCTGTGAAATCACTGGTGGAAGCATGCCACAAAATCAAGGAATGTGGGATCCAAACTTTGCAACTGGGGATTACACCCAGTTTCACTTGCTGTGAACACGAAGGTGTAACTTGTTTAGAGCTATTATTCAGGTCAGGTTGATTATATATTCCCCTGAAACTTTGAAATACGGACAGCTGGAAGTTATTCCACAGAGAACCTTAGCCGCTCTTCCATTAGCAAATTATAAGGCAGAACTGGAGCTCAGTAAACAGAAGCTCTTGATGATGTTATGTGGCTTTCTAGGATTTTGCTCTGGGCTGGGTTGAGTCTGGTTTCCTGGACCCTTTCCCACCTGACGCCATGCTTGTAGCTTCACAGCATCCAAAGGAAAGCCACCTCACAAATACCTGCTTCCTCCGCTGTGGGCCTGTTCTAACTCATGGACAAGGGATGTGTATCATTCCCCTAACGCCACCGCTGGAAGAAGTCCTCCCGTGCAGAAGCTGGCCTCTGCTCCGGCTCTGGTATTCAAGCCTTATTTCTATCCCCATCCATTTCTAAGTGACAACATGGTGTCTGCTGGCCAGATCCCCCTTCCACTCCCAGTCTGGTCAGCAAACAAACAAGGGTTCAGAAGGGAGGGGATGGTGGACCTACTCCCACAGCTGCAGTGGCTGCTTCAGGATTATAGCCCAAGGGAACCAAAGTCAGCCCGGCTTGAGGCGGTCAAACACCACAGAGCTTTTACATGACTGCAACCACCTTCTTCATAAGTTCAGCCATGTAAAACACAGATATCCAATACCCTCTGGGAAGAGAAGGAACTGAGGACACAAAGCTCTGTGAGAACATTCCTACATTTCCAGGAACTGCGTGCTTCCCTCGAGTGCAAAATAGGGGTTTTACACTCTCTGGCTCTTCAAGATTGTAAGTGAACCTTTGGCATGGACTGAAATCCTGATTGGTGCAGGGTTTTGAAAGAAAAATCCCCAATACTGAACGATGCTAACCATGCAGGTCTGTTCCAATAAGTGCTGACAGATGAATATCATCACATGAAAAATGGTACCACAAGGGCAATAATCTCAGCATTCACGCTGTTAGCGCTGCTCTTAGCAGTGAGATTATCACCAGAACAAAGTATTGTTCCAGGCTTCTGAGATTGTTGTGGGGGGGGGAGGCGAGGGGAAATAATATTGAAATAACCTTCTGCGAAGGATAAGAGAAGCTTCTTGTGTAGCACATGACAAAATCAGTATTTTGCACCAGAAATTTTCTATCCAACTACTAGAAGATGAAAATCTGTTTGACCTCTGAATCACAGAAATGAACTTTTGTCTTATGGGCTGAGTCACCCTCCCTGTGCTGCATTTGTGCCTCTATTTGCATCTCATAAATGATATTTAGCTGCAGAAGAACGCAGAACTTCTTGCATCTGATACATTCTAATACATTCTCTATGTTAACAGCTTCTATGGCTACTCAAACAAAGCATTCTGAATGCTCGTCTGAAGCCCATCTGAGCAAGACCTCTTTTAGTCTAACTTCACTGAAGCCAGAACACGGTAATATAAATTCATTCTGCTCATTATTTTCATATGTCATAGTAACAAGCAGCCAAACAGCCAAGCTCCAAAACGGGCCCACAGAGAACCGTAAGAACTGAGACTGAGACTTATTTTTGCCAACTACAGACACTTGAAAACATTGACTGGACTTGTTAAAAAATGAACCAAATACTGGAAAATGTGTAGTCCCATGAAACAGCACTTCACACAAGAGCACGTACCAAGAGCTAGACAGATGTGGTGGCTTTTGAGTGACTGAGTGACACTGTCTAGCCCAGTGTCACCTACCCTTCTCCCTTTTGTGGTGGCACTTGTCCCTGGAAATGGAGAGGAGCTCTTCTGAGCCCAGGAGCTGTGATTTTTACGCACTTTAGGGAAGTACAGAAGTCTCTCAAAATGAACACAATCTGTATTTCACCAACTCCAAATACGCTCTACTCTGCCAGGGCGATACGTAAGTGCAGTAACAGAAATGAGTAGCAGACTTAAACAGCAATTTTTTGTCCTTTAAGCAAAGAAACAACATCTTGCCTGAATAATCAAGTTAGCTACTTGCTCTTTCCACGGTCCCTCATCCCCACAGTATACACGGGGTACAAGAAAAAAATCTGTCCACAAGCATCTGTTCTTAGAGTATCTGAAGGCTTGCATGGGAGATACACAGTGATATGAGATTATTTATCTGCAATTTTTAACTGCAGTCTGCTTCTCTTGCTGGTTGCCACACATAATGGTGTCAAAAGGCAGGAAAACAACTTATTAAAACGCCAACACGCCTGGAATTTTTTGTTCCTACTTCCTCCAAGCATTTTTCTTGGGTTTTATTTTATCTGCTGTTCTATTTCTTTTCAACTGCTTTTCTTTCTCGTACTCCCACTGAAGTTTCTAGGCCTAAAAAGCTGGAAAAACAGTTTGCTTCATTTCCTTGGTTATGAAACACAACTCCTTTCCTCACAGAAGTGAAGGGTTAACAATTTGCACAGTGCTCAACTGACAATGGCCTTTTATTTCCAGTCAGTTATGGGGAAAGAACTCAGCATCTCCCAAATATTAACCCAGCTGGGCATAGACCTAGAGCACAGACAGAGGGAAAACAATCTTTTCACCTAAACAAAAAATGTAGGCAAAGACCATAACAAGGTTGGTGAAAACAGATGCTGTGCGCAGGGTAGATCGTGTTTAACCTGCATAAGGTGTTTCACAGCCGTGTCAATCAAGCAGGTAATTCTCAGCACGGAATTCTGCTTTGGTTAGCACTGCCTGGAGATTCACCCGGCCTTTAGTTCTGGGGCGTGGGGAGCTGTTTAGAGGAGAGGTTCTTTCTTGTTGGCATAGCCAATGGCTGGTTTAGCGTTGGACAACAGAATGAGGAGAATTGTATTTTTAGGGAGCTGGCAAAATAGCTCTTGGGGGTTTACTAAGGGTTATTTTTAGTAGAGATTCAGGGTTTCAGCAAAATATTTAGGAAGGATTTATGGAAACAGTCTTTTCTTCCTGGAATACCATGAATAAAGCACCAGTTTCTCTTTTGTAGCAGTTACTTCAATCTAGGTAGCAAGAGTTCTTGAGAAAGCCTTGGACAGACTGGCTAAGTTTCGGTTTAGGTTCTAAGAACATCTCTTGAGCTTAATGTTTGCCATCAAACCAAACACATCTCTCCCAAAGCAATGAATGAACACCAGGCATAAATGTCAGTCCTGGTTCAGCTGTTCCTAGGAGGACTGGCCTTCTTAAGGAGAAGGCAGGGAGAGAGTTGAATTAGCTTTCTTGACCTCGGAATGAAAAGCAAACGAGGTGCAAGTGCCTTCTTGCCAACCACCTAATAGTCAGACAGCTCTGATCAGGATTGTCTCTCTTCCCCTTTTCCTGGAGAGACTGCGTAACAGGATGATTGTCCAGGACGACGCGCTGTGTTCCTGACAAGGACTATGGATCTGCTCCACCCCACACGATCAAGCCTACTCCGATCCCATTGGTAGGAAAGGGTCTACTCTGGTTGCTAGATTAAAGACAAATGACTAGAAAAACAACTTACAGAACATCACCAGGACAAGAGGGATTTCTCCAGCTGGATATGAGGAGTTTGGACTGTCTGCCACAGCTCTTGTGAAATCAGGGCATCAGCCGACCGAGAAACTTCTAATTTGAGTTGAAATAGAGTCGTCTGCTGCTTAAATTCATTATATCATGACAACTGCTGATGAGCTGGTTTTGGGAGACACTCTGGGACTATATTATTTCACTGTGCCATGGTATTGTGCACATGGGTCACTATTTTCTTAGATTAGATATATTTTTCACACCACAGGGGAGCTGGTAAGGCTTATCATATACAGCCACAATATGACAGGCCATGCAGGGGAACCAGCTAAAACACTTCTAGCATGCAAAGTATACATTACCTTTGGCATCACTCCTGCTATGGGATGCCCAGTTGTTAAACATTGTATTTTACATCAATAAAATGTTCTGGTCAGGTCTCAGCCTGCTCACAAAAAAAACCCAACCCCAAACAAACACTCAAAACTACTACAAACAACAGTGACATAAGCTTTAGTCTGCATTAACAAGGGGTTTATTTTAAGCCTCTTTCTGCCACTAAGCCCTTCTATTGAACTTTAACTGTATTACGTAGGGTTTTTCTTGTTATTTGTAAGACATTAATGAATTCTGAGAGGAGATCTAGTCATTTACCAGGGAGCCTGATTTGGCCTAGGGACTGGTATTACAAGCAACACCCTGAACCATGACTTTACTTTTTGCAGTGGAAGAACTACTTTTCTCCCTGGATCATTTTACAACTGGGTTGTTTCCTCTGAGTGAGCATTTAGTATACACGGGGTGAGTTCAACACAATCATATCAGGACAACCAGACCCACTCAGCATGGGGTTATGAAAGGCAGGTCCTCCTTGACTAACCTAATCTCCTTCTATGACAAGGTGTCCTGCTTAGTGGACAAGGGAAGAGCTGTGGATGTTGGTCACCTGGACTTTACTAAAGTCTTTGACACTGTTTCCCACACCATTCTGCTGCAGAAACTGGCTGCTCATGGCTTGGATGGACATATGCTTCACTGGGGAAAAAGCCGGCTGGATGGCTGGGCCCAAAGAATGGTGGTGAATGGAGCTGAATCCAGTTGGTGGCCAGTCACCGGTGGTGTTCCCTCAGTGTTGGGTCTAGTTCTCTTTAACCTCTTTATCACTGATCTGGATGAGGGGATTGAGTGCACCCTCAGTCAGTTCACAGACAACACCAAGTTAGGCGGGAGTGCTGATGTGCTTGATGGCAGGGAGATTCGACAGAGGGGTCTGGACAGGCTGGATCAATGGGCTGAGGCCAATGGTCTGAGGTTCAACAAGGCCAAGTGCCAGATCCTGCACTTGGGTCACAACAAATGCTTTTCTCAAGCCTTACTGACCCAAAAAAGCAAATCCAACTATGAAACAGTGCAGATTCAGTTTTACTCTAGATTTCAGACCTTAAAGGGATATCAGTTCTTTGTGGAAGGAGGGCTGCTGTTCTGTTTGGAATAGACAAGGTGCATTTCTATCTACAGGGATTATATTCTACCCATCATCCAGAATCTAAAGCAAGACAGTGTGTTTTAAGCCATACAGTGTGATACCTCCCATAAAGATAATAATTCATTATGTAATGCTGCACACATGGAATATCTTCTTTAACTGTCAAATGTCTGATAGGGCTTTACAGTGGTGTAACAACCTGGGAAGTTGCACGCTTCATGTCCCCAGAATTATGTACCGAGGCTGAGATGAAAAGTAATAGAATTAAGGATGAACCACATTATTACGGCAAAGGATATAATAACAATGTGCTCTGTGCAAAAAAATATCTACTTACATGCTCAGAAACTCAGAGACAAGAAAAATCATGATCTTGCATTTGCTTCTACCAGGGGTGTGCCAGGTAGCTCAAAGAAAAAGAGTATGAAATGATTGGGGATTAACATAGTTTAAGGGCACTGAGCAAAGATGAAGCCAGTGCAAATGTGAGAAGATCAGAAAGAGCAGCTCCTAGACATGCTGGCTAGGGACAAAAAGCAGGAGAAGTGTGGAGGTTTTCTTATAGAATTCAGGGGAGTTCACAGAAAGGCAGATTGAACAAGGAGCTCTGATTGAGACAGGTGTGAAGAATTAATTTCATCATGACAATGGGAAACAACATGCAAGCTCTCCTACAAATTTATTTCTTGAGTGATGGCTCTTGAAACACTTTTTCCTGCAGTAAATTCTCCCAGGTTTGTCACTAAAAGCAGCTGCACCAGTAATCTGGGACCACATCACTTGCACAGAACAAGTTTTTAGCAGTCACATAAGTCCCCATGGCTGATGGGTGCAGCAGAGCTCTCTTAACTTACTCTGAACATAGTTACTAGCATTCATCCAGGCACTGTTAGGGATAAAAAACCCCGATTTCAATGGCTTAATTTTTTCCTCACCAAATCTGTACATGAATTGTTTATTAACATAAGTATGTTAGGTGTCAATGGGCAAAAAACCACAAAAAACGAGGAAACCCTTCCTCACCTGTCCCACAATGACTATTGCTCTCGGTATCCCTTTGAGAGTTCCCTGTAGTTTTGACAGTACCATGGAAGTAACCATCAGGTGCTTTAGGAGTCTTGTTAATGCTGTGCTGTGATTTTCCTGGTGATTTCAAAAAAATACAGCTCCAAAGTCTCTTTCAACTGAAAACAGTGACCACAGATAACTGCTTTAACCTGCAAACAGAAGCTCCCTCTCATACCAAAGCTTCACCCTTCTTTCCCAATGTGCTCTAGAAGTTCTAAATCCCACTAGTTGCTTCTCAAAGTACTTAAAAACCTTAAGTTTGTAAATGTTTTCTGAGAAATGACTGCATAATGCTAGGGTTGCTATACACATTCAACCAGAAAACCTAGAAAAATCAAAATGGAAAGAAAAAAAAAAAAAAATCAGAGCTGGCTCAAGTCAGAGAGAGCCGGTCCTTTATATTTTCAGTATTCTCCTCTAAACCCCGCAAAGGGCACAAACAGAACCCAGTTTGTCTAGACTTCAGCTAGTCTTAACAAAAAGCAACCAACTCACTACAAAACGCATTCAGTTCCACGGGATGTTTGTCCAGGAGCCAGCACACAACACTGAATCCAGCACTGACTCTGTTCTAAAACATTTCTCCGTGCTTCCTGGGGGGAAATTATCTCTTCCAGAAAGTATCGTGGATAGAAACAGGAACTGTTTGCGAAAAGAGTAACTACGAAGGAGATTACAAGAGAACAGCTGAGCTCCTATGCTGCCGATGTCAGAATGTGGGTTAAAGAAGCTCCAGGTCCCCACTTGCTCCTACATACCCTAGCAGAGGTCACTTCTGCTTCGCCTGCAGTTGTGTTTCTCAGCTGTTTTCCTTGTAAGTCAGATTTTGGAGATTTTAAATAACTATAAAGCTAATTTACCACTGCTACCTCTGAGTGCCAGAAACCCCTACGGAAGTGCAGGTCATGTCGCATAACGTTTTAAGCAGACTGTATTTGTTCACCACTACAATGTTACCTCACAAGCTGAGTGAAAAAAAAAGACATTTCAGCTTCTCTCACCATATGGCATACTCTACCTTAAACACATCCTGCTCAAGAAACAGTCACTCTTTTCTCTTACTCATTCAGTTACTTTTTCCCCTCGCAGTCCTTGCTTCTCTTTTTACGTCAATACGCTTTTACTACAGCCAGACAGTCAGATTTTATTGCAGCCAGACATTCAGATTCCTTTAATCACTATTGCTCCGACAAAACTGCTTTGGCCAAACTCTGCTCGTGTTCAGGCTCAACTGAAATTACACAGGCTGGGTCCTGAAAAGGTAAAGAAACTTAGTTTTGAAGACATACTGACTTCCTGCAGCATGTTAAAGGGATTAGAGAAATCAAGTGCAGTGTAAAGGAATCACTCGGACACGCTGTTTTAGCCGTGCAGCTCAGCGTGCTCCTCGGAGCAGGATGGAGGATCACGGACAGCAAGCTGAGCAGTGCATGCCATCTGCTGGAGCCTCAACGGCTTCTAAACAACAGAGAAAATCCTAACAGGCAACAATAATGTTCCCCCAGTGTAAAGCATCTTCTTCATTGTCTCATGTGGATCCATAATTAGGGCTTGAAGCTGGTTTTTTTCATACTGTACCTTTAAAACAAATGAAAACCAGCAGTGAACACACTGCAACCACTTTCTTGGGAAAGGAGGGAAAAGTTTCCTATTCACACAGAATTCATTCCAGGAGCTGTGTGAAAAGGAATGGACATCCAGAAAAATAGGTTGCTCTGGTGATCTGTGTATATTGTTTCCTCCTGATTAACATATCAGAGATGTCTGCTAGGGAACTACAGCCAGAAAACCAACAGTATTGAGATGGGCTTTCATAAACACAAAACAGCTTTCAGAAAGGAATGTGTGTTTGGCATTCTGGGCTTGAAGATGGATGAACCACTTAAAGAGCAGCACAGTTACCATGTGAAGACAAATCTTCACATCCAAAAATTGTGTAATTTCCCCCCTTCTTCCTTGAGAGACTTGTAATCCCAACTGCTTAAGGAGAGGCCAAGTCTGAGGTGGCATTGGGAACCTTTGTAGAACATGCTGCACAAGCAGAAAGCCTGCAGAATTTTAGCTTGAATTATGCTCAGTTACATCTCAAATCATAAATTACAGAACCATTTTAACTCCAACCACACTTACTACATCTATGTTTTCCATGGTGAATTCCAAAGCATATTATGTAAACATCACCTCCTGCAAAACAGTGACGTATCGCCAGATGCATTAGTCCAAGGAATAAAAAATCTAAGCCTAGTAATGAACTCCCATGAGGTAAAACCTAAGACTTTTATTGAGTTTTTAACTGAGATTTCTACTAAAGTCACTCAAATGTTTACCTGAAGTTGGAGCTATGGAAAATCTCATTCGCTTTTAGAGGAAATTATTGCCAAGAAATACAAAAAGCCCGCAGTGCTAACGGTCTAAGCAATGGATGTCTTCAAGGGAGTTTGAAAAGGGCCAGTAACACTGTGTGAAGCACAACGCTCCTCAGAGTCAACTGGCACAAGCTGGTAGATGTTCTGATCGGTTTATATCTACAGCTCATGCCTCATCAGAGTGCATTCCGTCAACACCAACAAAGCGGGGAAGCAGCCACGGCGGACACACTAAAAATGCGATGGACTACTAGGTGGTTGCGCCTACGTTCTAGTTAGGGTTAGGCTGAATTTGTAAACAGGCAGAGATTAAGACGACCATGCGCTGTTACGATGCAGTTTTATGGTACCTTACATGCTGCTTTTGGGTTAGCAAAGACATCAACAGTAAAAATCCACAGAGCACATGACTTAGCACCATGTCACTGCAAACAGTACGTGCTGGTTTAATTGCTTGTCTTCAGCCAAGTATTTAGTATACGGATTTAAAGCTGCTGTGAATGCTTCTTCAGGCTGTTGCTGCAGCCCAAGTATCACCCCACTGTGCTGTGAGTGACCAGCAGTGATTAACCAAGGAAACCACATGCCTTTCATGCATCCTTCATATGGCACCAGCCACAGTGGGTTTCAAACTACACAAGTGTCCTTGAGGACATTTACACCAGCACTGTGGCCGGCCCCAAACATGATGAGCAAGCTCCTTCAGCCACTGGAAAGCAGCAGATCCATCAAAATCAAAATGTTTGCCCCAGAGAAAATACCGAAGGATTAACTTCTAGAAATGGCACCCTCAGCATTTTCTCTACCCAGCTTCTCTCTTTTTCCCCTTCATCTGTCCCCAGAAGACAAACTGGGCTACACCAAAATCCAGTTCCTAAGGACTGCACAGAGCTTGAATTTTGGCCCAGACTAATATAAATCCGGGGACACGCAGGACTTCCTCTATTATTTTTTTCAGTTCAGAGCTTTAATTTTTAGGTGACAACTAAATCATTTTATAATACAATTAACTTTACTTTAAATTTGGATTTATTCCTAGTCTGCCTCCTTCATCCTTACTCTGCTTTAAACACTCCAGCAACTGGAGCTCAAAATACTTAATGAAACAAAGCATCTTCAGCTGAGCGGGAGGACACGATTCCTTCTAGTGACCTGAACAGCACAAGGGCTCCACTTCAGAGGGAAGACGACTGATCTGAAATGGCCCAATGTGTCCACTTTTAGAGTGACAGAAGCTAAGAAACACAGTTTATGGTGAAGCTCCTCGCAGCTTTCTTGACGTACCTCCACGCTCAATTCCCCACAGTGGTTTGAGAGCTGGTGGCGTGGAGCAGCGCCTCACACCACTGCACTTACTGGTGTCCCAGGAGTCCAAGTCACCTAACAGGCTTTACCTTCCCAAACCAGGCACCTAAGTGAGAATGATAATTAAGGACCTCTGCACTCTTGCCTCTGGCTCTCGGTTGTAGGAATTTGATCGCTTTCATGGGAAACACCAAGGCAAAAGATGTTTACACCCTTCACATTTTCCATGTATTTCAATAGCGCCTGGCTTGCAAAATTTATTAGCAGCTCAAATAATGACTCACAGGTATTTTGCAAGTGATTATTTGTAACAGGAAGCAGAGGTGTTAGACCAGAAAATACAAACGTTCTTCACCTATGCTCAAAAATAAAGGTGAAACATGAGCAGTGAGAGTGAGCACACATGCTATAGGCAAATAAGTGGGAAAGTACACAATGATGGAGCAAAGTTACAAAACAGAGCCTTACCCTGTTGTATTCGTGTATGAAATCCCACCTCGGAATGACAATATACAACCTTTGCTTTTTAACTGGCTATTTTTGTCAAATAAAATGCTTCTCAGCTTCTCTTTCTTTTAGCTATTCACCTCTAGAACCATGGAGCTCGACTTTTCACCACACCAGAACAGCTTAGCTCTCATGATGGAAAAGTCAAAGGCCACAGGACGGTTGCCAACAAGCCACTCCATTAAACAAGACCACCAGAGTACCTCAGGCTCCTCCTTCCCACTGGCATAACCCTGAGAATTCCCCGGGCTCTCCTGGATCTCTGTTTGGATTGCCAACTGAAAGCCACAGAGGTCTCTCCAGGGCACAAAGTGAGATGTTGGGGGCCCAGGCCAGCCCTGTGCCAGGTGAGGACAGACCATGGTCCGTTCTGCCAGCAGACTGCTCAGGGCTTTCCTCAAGGCAGCTTAATCTCCTCCTCCTGAAGGTCTGGCCATGCTATGCCCATTCTGGTACGCACAACTCTTTGTGAATAAGTTGTAAGCCAAATACTATGCAGAGAAATAGAATAAGTATTCCTGAATTAGAAACACATTAAGCAAAAAAGTCTTACTCTCTTCATGACTAATCCTCTCTATTTCTGCAGTCCAATATTTGCATCTTGCTCACCAGGTAATACAAGAAGTTCCCTAGCTAATACATCCATTTGGATTGTCCAGGACACATTCCAGTAAGACATGATAATGCTCTGCAACCCAAGCCTGGCCTTGAACTTACCTGAAAAAACAAAGCTTTAGCCCTGTTCTGAGAATGACCTTCCCACTCTGTCATTCCTCTTTGCTTTGGAATACTTTCCTATTCCAAGGTTCCAGAAGACAGACTTGAAAGCCACAAGAATCTCTTGGTAATGCCTGAAGGAGCTGGTTCAGACCAAGCAGCTTCAGCAAACATCACCCCAGCTTCCTTCTACCCAAAGCCCTGAATAATTTGTGCTCGTGCATCCCAAAGCCAGACAGAATGGAGGTATGAATTTTCCTGCCCTTCCCTATTTTGGTCTTAACTGTGTCAAGCAGAACTTGGAGCCTGAGTTCTGCTCGAGTTACATCACCTCCTGCAAGCCTGCATGTACAGTAATAACTCCAACAGGCTCATGCCGGGACCTGTTACGCAGTTTCCTGTATTGTCTTTGTGAAGAAGAAAAAACACGATTCTGATTGCTCTTCTCTTACGCATCACTTGGGCTGAAAACAACTAGGCTTGTTATTGCGCTTGCAGGAAGCGTGTTGCAGATTGTGGGGGGTGATGAAACGCACACCTACAGGAGCAGCCAATCTACTTTTAAGCTCATTAAAAGGGAAGTTGGTTTGCTTTGGTAACACAGTATTTTTCTAGCACCGGCACCTTTTTGTCAAACGCAGTAAGCCCAGGTTTGTTCTCACATTCAAATAGGGTTTATCTGCACGCAGCCTAAGAGAAGGGGAGGGTTGGGAGAATTCAGCAGAACATTACTACATTCTTAAGGGTAAAACAACACACTTGATACTCATCACTCACCCATTAGATACACTGAACTGTTGCACATGCTTTACAGCTGCCAAGACACTCGTACCTGACTTGCCTGTTGCCTAGATTGTTCTCAAAGTGGCCACAGTTTGCTCAGCCCATCTTCCACCAGCTAATGATCTACTATCCTTACTCCTGGAACTTTATACCCTTCACTCTGGTTACACCTGGCAAGATACAAATTGCTAAAGGACAAGCCCACATCTTAAAGGCACAGACCAATTACTCCTTACCAGCAGCAAGGATGAAACAATGGTCTTTGAGCACGCCACAACTGTTGACAGAGAAGGTTTCTTGCACCCTTCTCAGGACCACTGCTGAGGTCGCTGACATCAAACGTTGATATAAGCAGGTTAAGCAGTAAACAGGCTTTCTAAAATTAAAGGCTATAAATTTTTCCTTCTAGTATTGTCTTGGAGCTAAGAGCAAAGGCAATATTTTACAGTTCACCTTGGTACTCTTGAGATCACTAAAGCCTGCATGAAGACACCCAACAGCAGCTGGGGCTTCTTTTCGATGGGTACAGCTGAGGTCTGTGCTGGATTTTCTATCTTTGAGGAAATAATCTTTCTCTGACTTCTTTGCCCCTGCCTTCCTCTCTGGCTCTTGCACACTTAAAGCACTTAAGCAGTTTAAAGAACGTCACCACGGGATGTGCATGCGTACATGTCTAATGCCACTTTCTCTCTCTGCTTTCGGTCCAGGGTGCAGTAAAAGTGAAAACTCGTCTAATTTAGCACACGGTCTGTACAGGGAAGACTTTGCTGTACCCCAGTGTCCCCCATGTTTAAGCCACCGACGTTCTGGAAGGAAATGCTGGCAGATCCAGCAGGATTATTCATGACCTTGCCTATTCATATTGCCATTGGTTTCAGCGTGAGGTGGGAGCAAACCGTTCCTGCGTTCACAGTTCTCCATAGGTGGACCCTGGCCATACCATTTTGTGAGTTCCCTGAAGCTTCGTTGTGCACTACAGCAACCAGCCTCTGTGGACTCTAGGAGCATCCCCATCACACTAGATCTGATACATTAGAGCTTTCCCAAACATACAAAACTTGCTCAGGAGTACTTCATACTGCCACACACCAGGACACTATGGAGAGGAGAGGAAACTCTGCTAAACGAAGCTACCCCTGGTGCCAACAGATTCTGTTCTGATTTTACACTAATTACCACTAAAATCTTTGCAGAAATTTGGGCAAGAAGTAGAGCCCAGATTCTGCCTTTGATACATGCTTGTACAATACAGGGCCCCTTCGGCACCAAAAGAGTTTAGCTACTCTTTTGCAGTAGTGGATTTCCATCCCAGTATTTCATGGGATCAGACTGTGCCCTGGATGCAGTTTTAAGCCCTCCAGCCTCAGAGAATCTCCTTAGTGTTAAGTACCATTGAAACTGTCTTTAGTCATTTCCCAAATCCTTTCTTTTCTCTCTGTTATGGGTGATATGGCTACGTGTAATCTTGTAACGCGCCAGAAGGCTCTTCATGGAAAGCACAAAGCATTCTGGAACGGTAGCAGAGATGGAGGATTCCTTAGCTGAAAGGAAGCATCTGTCCAGGCTGGAAGAGGAAAGCTGACTCCAGAGAGCCCCCTTTTGTTTAATTTGTAAATGGCCAGTGTGTCTCATTCGTATCCTGTGGTACGTGATGAGCTGAGTTTATCAGCAGCAGAAATCAGAAAAAACAACTGTTAACTCAACACATTTCATCCTTTTCCAAAGGCCAACTCCTGTGTGCCCTGTGGCCTGAGCGCTTGTTCCCCAGGCAGATTCCCTGGATGACTGTTAGGTATTATTACAAGTTGTTGACGCTGCATTTTATGTCCTTGGAAGAGGAAAGGCACTGGAAATCAAAGTTCTTCATCCAGGCACAAGATATTCTTGAGACTGCATAGAACTTATTTCCCAGCAGCACATTGACCGCAATGGCTACCTGTGGTGTGACCTCCCCCTCTCTGTCTAAACCAGTCCTCCAGGTCACTATCCCTGGGAACAGCTACTTGGTTTTTAGCTCTTCTTTTGCTTTCAGCTCTATATTTAACAGAAAGAAGTGTTATTGTCATTAAGACTGTACAAGATGGACATTGCCTAATTAAAGGGAGAGGGTCCCTTTCTTCATCCATGTGATGTCAAAGACCACATTTCAACTCCCTTTGCTCTTATCTTGGAATATAAAAGGTTGATCCTCTGCACTTCCCAATGAGAAGGTTTTTTGCTTAGAAGAGAGTCTAAGAACAAAATCATTCACAGGTTTTCTATGAAGCCACTGGACTGGCATGTTCCAGTCTCGACCCACTCACTTCTACTAGAAATAATAGCTCTTCAGGCTAATATTCCGTATAGTAACATCCCAGACTGTCAATAAGCATCACCTAAAAGAAAGCCCACCTTCATGCTGAATCCTGAACCGCGTTTTTCCTCTTTATTAATTAGATTTTCCAAGTTAACCAAGGTCAGTACATCTCTTTTTTATCTCTCGCTGGCCTGCCCCTTTAATCTCCTTATGTTCCATTTCTTTTCTGAGCTGCCACCGCTCACACACTGACAGAGACATACGGTTTATATGACTTTTTTTAAGGGCTCGGCCTGCTAATGAAGTGTCTTGTGTTTTCACTTCGTCTGTTGGGATTTTTCCTGTCACTTCCACAGAGGAAAAGATGATTTCCATCTCCTGGTTGCATAGATGTGTATGGAAAGGAAAGATCTGGCTCTATGAATGACCAAAATTAGGAGTACATAAGCTCAGCAATAATCTCCTTCTCCAAGTGCAAAGGAATTTATTAGATGGGACTTTACCATGTCTCTCTATTAAATGACTAATTACCACTAATTCAGGGCTTAGTTAAAATTCAGGGCTTGAAAAAATGCAGTGAGCTAAAGTTCAGAACATATGTGCAGAACAAAACAGTTCAGTTCAGATATGCTAAAACGAAGGTCTCTGGTTACCTCAGGTCCATATATTTTTATCTGCGCAAGGGACATTAATACGATTCACTCTTCCCGTCACAAGACATAAATACATAACATGACCTTTAGCCCATCCTATTAAGAAGAAAGGGAAACCATCTGGGTACCCAAATTACAGCTACCACAGCAAGACAACATCATATCGCATTGTGATAATTCAGCCAAGGCGGTTCCGATCCGACTTGAGTTTGAAGTGATTAGATTTCCATAGGAGGAAAAGGGAGCATGCCTCAAGATCTCTGTCTAACATCCCTTTCTCACGCAGACTCTCCAGGCAGTTTAAACATCTGCTGTAAAATCAGATCCACAGAATTACCCTGATTTTCTTAATCACCCTTCATCCCTGGGCTGTAGCTCCATGACAAAAGAAATGAAACATCCCAGAGTTGTGGAAATCCTATGTTTTATTCCAGTGGTGACTTACAACATTACTGATGCAATGGTACGCTTTTCACTTTCAATCATAACCACGTCAGTTCTCCAGTGTGTGTGTATATATATATATATATATATATGCCCTTTAAGCGCTATTTGCGTGAAATATAAGCAAGAAAAAATCCCGGGAGGTCTACGAAATGTAAACATGCAAAACCAAAACAAACATGTCATCACCACTTGCCAGGGGATATGCCCATAACACTACTCCTCGGTGTATATCCTCAGTGAGGAGCTAAATTAGCAGTAGATTTACAATTTCTACTCTTCAGTTTCCTGACTAGGGGTCATTTGAATTATGATGAAGGTCAAAGCGTAGGAGATCTTCATACTGAAGCAAAAAAAAAAAAAAAATTACAGTTACTGATTTTGCTTGTTCTTGATAAATATATATATGTAATATATACATGTTGTGCAACCATATATATATGGTTTTAGCAGCCTTAAGAGTTACTCTCTTGGAAAAGGAGCATGAGATGGAAAGCAGTACAGAACAGAGCTGTATTCAAACAGGAAAGTCAGAAACTCATTTGCAAGATAATTAGACAAGAGAAAACCATAATCTGACGTTCAAACTTCCTCGCCTCTCCTACAATTTGTACTTGAACCTGACATTTTGCAGGCAGTTCCTTTCACCCATCTCTCTTCAGAGAGCTGAAGCAACATAAAGACTCTCTATGCAGCTGAAGTAGAGGGCACTGAAAACATGCTACCGAGTTACATCGTGGTAACCTGGGTCCTCCAAGTTTATCTCCATGCAGCAGCTGTGGAGAAAAGAGCAAAAGGGATGCAAGAAAAATCGAAGTTTTGGGTTCTCCAGTCCCACCACTATTTGCCAGAAAGACAACAGAAGAACCTGACGAAGTCACCGGTTCTATTTCATGGTCACTATGCAGATTAGATGTTTTCCTCTATAAAATGGTGCATCTGTTCTATGTTATTTAGTAGATTTGACATAGATTAGTTATGAACTTAAAAAAAAAAAAAATGCCAACGGCAATTAGGATTTAAAAATTAAATATATACTAACAAATTCGCTATGCAGCAAATCCAGCAACTCCAAATCCATATGGCAAATTGTGTTGAATGTAAAGAATCCATCTAAAAAACCCAGAGCTCAATGTTTCTATTCACTGTTTGGTTTTTTCCATCTCCTTAAGTCCAGCAGCCCAACCTATAGGACATGGGTTTGGCTCTTTTAAATAGGAAATGCTTCTCTTACTTCCCTTCAATGTAGAAGGGGAAAAAACATCCAAAAAGGAATTTCTTTACAATAGCAACATTCACAGTTTAAATGTTTTTTTCTCAATGTGTGAATGGTGCTGTGAAAATGGACACAAAGCTTAAAGCAGGCAAGAGAGCTTATTCCTAAAACCCTTTGCTAGAAGAGGATGTAGGGCACTGCACGAGTGAGAAGGGTCCTACAGAAGCATCCCTGTGCTCCACAAAGGCAGCAGCAGCAGCTCACCTGCTCCTCCTCCTCCCTCCCCATTCACCCAGCAGCAGGCATGACGGGGCTTTTAAAAATCACCTTACTAGGGCACGATCCTGAAACCGTGACTAATTCCCGGTGAGACTCATTCACCCCAGTAGTCTTAGGGTACAGGGTGATATCTGAAGCAGGAAAAGTGCCGTGTCCGGCCAGCGAGGGCTGCAGCACTCGTACAGGTCTGGAGGAAGATGGGAGCTGGTGGGGTCCTGCGCTGTTGCGGAGCTTTAGAAGGGCTGGCTCGCAGAGCACGTGTAATTAATTCTTACTGCTCCTTGCTAGGGATTTTCAACCTTAATCTCCCTGCCTGAATTAACATCTTTATTTTACTGCAACCAGTCATAAAAAGGAGGAGGAGGAGGTATATATTTTTTTAAAGCTGAATTTGCTGTGCCTGTGCCAAGCAACCAGTGACCACAGAGAAGTATGAAATGTGGGATGACGACTCGAGACGAGAGATTAATAAAGCAGTAAGAAAGTAAGAGAGCAAACAACCCGAGCACTTGAATGAACGCCGCCTTTGACCTTCGTAAGCGCATGTGAACGTCCTAACTCTGGTTTCCCAACTTCGCGTTCTGACGTAAAAGGGCTGTACGCAAGAAAAATAGAGAGACGGAAATTCTACTGGGAGCTATTGATTTCTACAGACAAGGACAGGGCCTCACGAAGGAGGACGCTTTCTCTTACTTGACTTTATACAAGGACAAAAACCCCTCCCTGAAAGCAAACTTCGCCACGGCTACGCTCCAACCTCAAATCTTTGATGGGCACAAAGCTGGGACTATTGTGCAACAAGATGTTGGTTTTATGATGGAGTAGCTTTGGTTTAGATCCTGTTTCAAGAAAGTTCCAGGAGGTGCATCGGTGACTGGCACTCAGGATAAAGGTCAGCAGACAGCAAACGTGCCCTCGCTGTGGTCACTCTCTCCGCTTAGTTGCTGGTTTTTGCGCATTTCTCGCAGGTAACCAATGGAGAAATAGGTACAACCTTGATTCACACTTCAAAACAAACAACAGGATCAACAAACATGGGGAGGGAAAGTACTGCTGTTTCAAAAGAATTTGCTAGGGCTTGTGAAACCTCTGAGCTGAGGCAAACTACTGCAAGTCTGAGTCTGCCCTCATCCAGCCCTGGTGAGGTCCAACATTGTCATACTTTGCTCTGGCAGACTTCCCTGGGTTCATTCAGAGGATGAAGAGAGGACATGGATGCTTTCGCTCTGTGATCTACTTCATATGCTTCTGCTCAAGCTCATAATACAGTTTCAGATGCTACCTTGGAAGATGTTCCTCACGCTCAACCATCACAGACCAAGCTCAGCAAGTGGAGGCTCAAGTGCTGAAGAGGTTGGACTGTGTGAGACACGCAGGTTCCTAGTGCTGGGTCACGTACACAAGAGACAGTGTCAGGATCTCATGGGCTTGTCTGAGATGATAACGCTAAAGGTTTTAAAGAAAGAGCCTGTCTGGTTACTCAGCCTGAACCAAAGTGTCTTAAAGCTCACTCAGCTGTCACTGGATGCACCTTCCTTGAGCAGATGCCTCAGGAGCCCTTTCCCACGGCCAATCAAAAGGCTACAGACAGGTAAAGTAACTGATCTAAAGTAAAGAGCGCGTTTCCCTCGGGTACAGTTCTCCAGAACTGCACAGTCACCTCAGAGCCGCAGGGCTCTGACAGGAGCGAGTCGACTTGCTAAAGGTTAGACGAGTTGAGACAGCACCCAGCTATCCCCTCGTCTTCTAAGACTCGATGCTTTTGAACCCGAAGGAAACCATACTGAAGTTAATGGAGGATTCCTGTTTCTTTTAGTGATTTCCAGCCAGTACTCAAACCTCACGGCTGCCTGGTAGGAGGTCGTGGGCTCCTTTGTAATGAAAAACACGACCCTTAAAGCTGAAAGTACACAGAAAGGAGAAGCCTCCACCTCATTCCTTGCGCTCATCTCTTACCTACTGTGTAACAATTGCATTCAATACACTCCTGGCCTTAGCACTCCCTTACACACCACAAAGAGTAACAAGGTGGAAGAAAATCCAATTTCTCCACCCCCTTCACATGTTATTGGCTTCATGACGAGAAGTTCTGCCCAAAAAGGCAGATGACCTAGATTGTTAAGAGCAGCGATCCTGTTTCTGTCCAGTATGGAAGTCGTTCCCTACCATCTCACAGACACTAATCTATCCTTTCCCCTCCTGCGACACCTCTTCCACGAGGTGTGGACACTACACTCCCCAGCTCAGTTTTCTCTTAGCTCAGTTATGAAGCTTTGAAGTAATTAAAAAAAAAAAAAATCAGTCTGGATTGACAGCTTCAAATCTTTTTTTCTTCCCAGCAATTAGGGTCTGCAATGCCATTGAAGAACGCTCCCATCTCCATGCTTTTGCCACTGGAGCATGGAAATAATTTGCTACGCCAAGTTCCTTTTGGGGATACCGAGTGTCCATGTGCAACGTCTTGGGGGGAGAAAAGGTTCCATACAACACTGTCAAAAAACCCCTCATCACTGCCTTAAGCAGAACAGCCTCTGACTTTGGGGAGTGTAGAGCTCAGCTCCAAACGAACCAACAGGTTTATTTTTAAAGCATGCAATATTAGCGTGAGCTGAAATAAACTCCAAAGAACAATCGGTCCCCTTGTTTCGGGGAATGCTCTTGTGAATAGAACAAGAGGAGGCGCCTGCAGGATTTACACCAGACCACATCCACTGAAAGGACCCTATTTAGTTTTACACATGCAGTGTGCAGGTTACTCAAAACACTTGCCTTTAGAAATGTTTTTCAGCACAGCTTTTCGCTGCTATGTTGTTTCTTTCCAGACTTCCCAGTTTGGGTTTGAAAAACAAACTGCATCTCTGCATTTTTATGTGTTTTTCATTGAAAGATAGACAATGTTCGTGAGAATCTGAAAAAAATTATTAAAAATATGTATAGTTTGTCAGTTTGAGAGTCACATACAACCATCAGTCCAGGAGAAAGTGAAGTTCTGTGTCCTATGCAGGACTTCTATGATACCTGGCAACCATTTCAAAGGCCTAACTGGAGACAGGTCATTGTAGGCATCAGCAAGGGCTTTGTAGAAGACAAGACAGCTGCTGACAGACAGACATTCCAGTTCATTTACCAGTGGTTTTCTTCTGCTGTGAGTTTGAATCGGGATATGAATTATAATAGCAACTCTTAGGACAGTTTGGAACATCTAAAGGAAAACTTGCAGTGGAGTAAAGCCACGGCAGCTTTACTGATGCTGGCAGAGATGCACCAGTTACTGGTGAATGAGATCACTGGGGTTTTGTAGTGTTATAACTCCTTCAGCCTTGTCCTGGACTCTGTCACGGGTTCACTGGTGCTTTGGTGACGTTCCCTGTACCTCCGCTCACCTGCAGCACAATAACTATCATGCTGCCCACAACAGCGCTGTAAGATGCCACCACAGAAATACAACAGTGTTACTGCTGTTTTATTTCAGCTTCCATAAGGAAATCTGATTGAAGGGGCACAGGGGAAGCAGCTCCCTGGCAAAATGGACCAGCAGCCCACACGCCGAGGGACAACTCCAGAGACCTAGCGATGCAGCAACTCAAATGGGCACCGACTGCTGTGAGACTCAGGGCAGAGCCTTGAGGCTTCTGTCACTTTATTCTCATAGACAATCTCCTGAGCCTGGAAACCACACAAAGAACTGCCTCAGAGCAGAAACCCAGGAGAAAGCCTCACAGCTCGGCAGCCTTTATCTTGGGGGGGTGGTAGTAGATGAGGCACCTGTTTTGGCAGCCCAGAGCTCTCCGCAGAGTGTTTTCCAAGGAAAGCCAACACTGACCATTACCGTATTCAAGGTCCTTGCAAAGCATCCCTTAACGATTCTTGCTGTAGAAACTAAATGCCAGCGTGGGTTTTTTTCCCTCCCCTTCCTCCCAGCAGTCTTCCCCAGAGCACATCAGTCTGTAGTGCATCTTCCTCATTCCAAGCACAGATAACATCTCTGCGAACTTGTATCCAAATCCTTTTATCCACCTTTTGCCTCAAGAGGGAAAACAGACTTTAAAGACCTGAAAATGCTAAGGCATCATTATAGACTGTTGAGAATTTCTGACATTTCTGAAGAACTGCTTTTCCCTGTTCTATGACCTTCTGTCTCAACCTACTCCCCTGGATTTGACAATGACATCACTTCTAGGCAGCACTTATTAGACAAAGTTAATATGAGGACTCACATTCCTTATATCTCAAAGACTTTCTATCTCATCACCATGGGAAGGTCATGCAAGGAAAGCCAGTGGCCATGTGTCACTACACCCTTACTCGCCATAATCGCCTGTGGAGATGGAGGCTCCTCTAGGTGCTCTCTTCCATAGTGTCCTAGACACAACGCAGAGAAGCCAGTGCAAACCCTAATGTATGTCTCAGTAACTTTATTTTCTAACAACCCATCCTGCATTTCCAGTTTCAGAATGCGAGATTCCAGTCCAATAAAAATCAGAAATGATTTGCAGGAACTGTGTTACCCTGATAACAATACACAGGCATTTTCCGAAGAACAGACACCTAAACCTCACTCATACAATGACATTTAAACATATTGTCCGTAGAAGAAGTATATAAACACCCTGACCCTCAGGTTTATTACACCAGTCTTAGAGAGTCTGATGTTGCTCAGTTTAATTCTTCTTATCAGCATCAGATGATTCGTACTGGAGTTAATGAGAAGCACAGCGGGAACGCAGACCATCAGTTCATCGGATTCACCCTTGGCACTGTGCAACACGCATGAAATGGAAATGAAGGCACAGTCCGCCTTTACAGAGGGAGAACAAAGAGGAAGCTGAGACAACCTAGCAAATTCAGTCCCATTTGTGGCTAAGCAGGATAATGAAAATGAAATGGGTTATTAGAAATGCCACCTAAATTTGCAACAAGCTTATGCTGAGTTCGACACTGTCACCTTGATTCACAATGAGGACCAGCAGGTTTCAACTCAAGAGTCTTCTCAAAATGCAGTAAGTATATAACATAGAAGAACAAATAAAGTAAGATTTTCTAGAAAGAAAAGAAATATTGACAATTAAGACATCGCCTGCCTTACTGCCCTAACAACCCCACTGCCTTATGTGAGCACACGGAACACTTTGTGACCCACGGAACACTGCCATTAAGTCGATCTTGCAAAGTGCTTCACTTGTCATTTCTCCGTCCAAAGGTATGATTTTGAGAGCATACGCTGCGGTGCAGAGTACAGACTGTCACCGCGTTTGGCCCGAAGCCCCAAGCCTGGGCGTTAAAGCAGGCTCTCTGAACAGATGTAAAAAGGTTAGAGTTTTCACAACACAAAGGTTCTTTCTGCAAGGTGTACACAAGAGAGGCCCCGAATCTTCCCCGCGGGTGAAATGCAAAGAGGTTATGCTGACTATAGCAAACCATCACTAAAACACCACATTATAAACCCAAGAGCTTTATCACGGTCGAGTTTTATTCTGTGTTGTGCAGTGGGAACCGATACTGGACTGCACATCTTGTAGGCTTTAATACAACAGATGTAACTCTTCCCAGAAAAAGTGGGGATCCAAAAAGCATTCCATTATGAAACAGGCTGCTCTGTGGGACAGAAACTATTTTCTTTCTGCAGCCGTACTTGATAGAAGGAGAAGAACTTCATGTTTGGCAAGGAGGCTGAGGTTAGGTGTTAGGAGAACTCTTCTACTCTGCAGAGGTAGCCTGGAGAGGCTGGGGATGTCCTTCACTGACCCTCTGGTTTAAACGTCTGCCAGAGATAAGACCAGAGTGACTGGTCCTGTGTCAGATGAAGGATGGAAGGGCTCCCTAGGTCCCTTGCAGCATTATTTCCTGACACTATAACGGTTGAGTTACTGTGTTGTTGTGGTTTCCACTAACGTGCAATAAGCATTAATACAAACAAACAGCAAAGGGCTTTGATTGCTTGATTGCATTTAATCTCTTACTAATTATCAGCCTGCCTCAGACAGGGAATGTGTTTTAGGGTTTGTGCTGGGCAGAGGAGTCACATCTCCAAACAAGGCAGGTGGTTATTCATTCTGGCTTTGTGATTCCACGCTGATTTAAGCACTGGCATCTATTTGTAGTCCCTGCACCTATTCATGGAGAGAAGCATGACAGTTTATTTTTAGTGAACTTTTTTCCAAAGAGTTTTATTTTAAAGCCTGACTAATCTTTGCTGCACCGCAGACTAGGCTGATCTCTTGATAAATCTTAGCTTAGATTGGTGGTGAGCTGCAAGAAGACACCAAATGCTTTTTTCAATTAATCCTCTTTTGTATCTACCCTTAGAGGACGGTAAGGAAGGCACAGAAAAGAGCCAGAAGCCATGCAACGCTTCCCAGGGATCCTAGTGCTGTTTCACACACAGAAGAGTTGTGAGGAGGACAAATAGCTGACTCCATCTGCCCTGACGTGACAACCTAGACCTTGGCTTACTCCCAGCTGGGCAGAGGTAGAGAAGCAAATACCTTCTCCTAATCTGTGCCAGAGTAACGGCCACGTGGAAAATGGGGGAGCTCTGGCAGGCAGGCACCTCCCCATTTCACCACAGACCTTAGTCAGACCTCAGTGAGAAAAAAACCCCTTGGCTTTATGTTCCTGATGCACTCTGCAGGCAGGAAGAATGCAGCCTTTATTCTTCCAAGTAACCTCGCAGGGACTGCTTATGAGCAGGCATTGCAAAAGCAGGCTTGAACTCTTCTGCCCCGTGCTTAAGTAATCCTCCTTTCCTTTCCGTTTCAGGGAGGGAATAAAAAGATACAAGGAAACAGTGGATAATTCTGATTTTTTGGTGAAATCACACCTAGATGAACTCTTCAGCTGATTTTTATTGAACTGTGGGCAGGGGAACGCCTCATAAGGGCAAGTAAATGCCTCTAAATATATTTGACTAAATCTTATAAATGAGGCTCTAGCCGTAGCATTTTGCCTTTCTTGGGGCATCAATTTCAGCTCTTAAAACCCCCGGCCAATCCCCCTCGCACCTCTGCAGGGCAATAGCTGAGTGGGGTAGGGCTTAACAACCTGCAGACAGCCCGGTGGCCACCAGCCGTCGGCAAGGGATGGCCAGGCTGGCTGCAGGAGGGAGGACAAGGTACAATTGTCAGGGCTGGGTGGGGAATAGCAAAAAGCAGCATTGCTCTTGTCACAGTCAGAACTCGTGGGGTTTCTGGTAATCCTCTATTTTTATCTGGGCCATGAAGCAACGCCTGTGTCCAAACCAGTGCGTTAAGCACATCAGGGGCTCGGGCCCTGCCCTGTCACCCATACGTGGGTGCACGGCGGCTCTCCCTGGGGACTCTATTACAGCCAGCCCCGCCGGCTGAACGGTCATCAACACAGGGCAGGCAAAAAGGACTTATTATCCCCGAGCCTTGAGGATTTTCATGACATTTAGTAATTTTTACTTTACTTTACCTTTTCCTTTCCCTTTTTCCTTTTTTCTCTTTAATTTCTTTTTTTCTTCACTCTTTGCCATCTGATTTGTAACGTTTCCTTTTTCAGTCACAAGCAGGAGGGAGTTGCCTCGAATATCCCTGAATCATGATTCTATCTGGGTTTACTGCATAGCTAAAACATCCACTAAGGACAACCCCACTGCTGATGGTCCCACAGGGTCCCCACGGGCCACCTCTCTTCCTCCCCGCTGTCTTGTTTTCAGTGGATGACACTTCAGGATCACTCCTTGTCCTTAGTAAATAGATCCTACCATGGAACTACACCCTACATGGGGAAGGAATATTTTCTTTCCTGCTAAAAGGTGGCTTTGGGACAGTGGTGGATGAAGAAACTGGAGATAAACAAGTGCTCTCCTTCCTATTTTGCATGCTGAGGATGTCCAGAGAAACCAGTGGAAGGTCTCAAAACCCCAGAGGATCCTACTGCCGACCAAGGAGGGTGGACTTTTTTCATTTCCATTACTGCCTTTGGACCTTTCTCCTCTCAAAGGAAGCTCTAAAGCAGGTATCTAGGAGGTCATTTGGGCATGTCTTAGGCAATTCAGGTGATACATTAGAGTGATTTGCCCAGCCTGCTCATGAAAGTTTTAAGGAATTTATCTTCCACAAGTTCCCCCGAGAATCTCCAGAACCATCTAATGAATCTTGTCATTAATACATAAACACATGCATAGATTTGGACTTTTTTCAGTAAATTCAAGCTCATTTTTCCCTCTGAATATTCCTAATTATATCTCATGAGGACCAAGCAAGTTAATTTCCCTCCTTTCTTCATGGTGTACACACTCTTGTTTTAACCTGCAGCACTACATCTCAGCTCAGAGCCCAGCAGAATGTCCGCCGATAAGCACAGGCAACTTACTGAAAACTTCCATGAAAATCACCGTTTCTCCTTCCCGTGGCAACAGCGGTAAGGGCTAGTTCTGTTTCCCCCTCTAATCTCAGCAGCCTGGTACAGAAAACTTATTTCTAACAAAGCCCTGACGAAAAGGAAGAGCCTGTGCTTTGAACGTCAAGTTTCTCCAGGGAGCCCGTGGTGCGGCCACGCGTTTGAGGTCGCTGTTTGGCCCCATCTGCTCCCAGCTTTGCCGAACCGCTGAGGTCTCCCATCCCCTCTGAAATGGGATCACACGTTTACTTCTATAAAGCTGCAGCGAAGCATGTTCTGGCTTGAAGAGTTGGCAAAAAAGGCTGCCTGCTCTCCAGTTTATTGCTTTTCCTAGGAACGATCAATGCCACCTGCCAGGTGCCTCAGCAGAGCGAGGCATCCCTCAGCCCCGATTTCCTGGTTCTGCCTCTGCCCGAAGGACTCGTTAAGGGCCTGTAATGGACAGCCAGGCAGATTCAGCTCTCACCTGTTCAGCTGATGAGGTTATAACATCTGTCCTAGACCATCAACTTCCTATTTCTGCACATAAAACCTGTCTTTGGTCTTGTTCCTACATATCAAAGCCTAGCTGGAGTGTGAAGAGAGGAAGAGCTGAGGAAAAAATCTGCACGGATAAAGATTACAACAATAATTACCAGCCTACAGTGATGCCTGAGCACACCAGCCATCACAACGGGAAAGGCTGGCGTGGGAAGGAGAAGATGTGTGGACTTCGATGAAGCTGCAGAGCCCTACAGCAAGCTCTGAATATGGCCCCAAGACTTCCAAGTCCCTGCTCACGAGGCAGGAGGGTAGAGCTACAGAGAGCACCCGACCTCAGCTACCCGTTGAGGAAAGAACGGTCTCTCTCCAGGCAGAATCAGCAGCTAGAGAAAGACCCACACATAGGCCTCCCAGATCTACCATGAAAACTCCGGGACAGCCATTTCGGGGAGCATACTAGTCCTAAGTGGAGAAATTTATGATGTAATTGGTATTTACTCAATTATCTTGTTGTTTCAACAAGCAAATTTAGGATCGCATAACGACATCGACCCAATTTCCTCCTTGGCACATCTGTGCAACACCTGTATTTTCCTAGAAGACATTTATAGACTGTGAATACTGGAGGTTAATGCCTGTGTGTTTCTCAAATCACATTTTAAAGACTTTCTGCCATTTCTGTAACAAATACTCAACGCTACCAGCAACGTAATTCTTATCTGGAGGCACCAATCAAACCCTTCAGTGAGAAAAGACTAAGAATAAAGACAATCTGAATAACCAAAGAAAACTGATCGTACAGACATGAGAAACAATGATAAGCACGACGACATCTTTAAGTAGTTTTAAAGCAATAGAGTCCTGTAACGGGACTTATGCAGAGCCTTTTGAAAAAGCAAGCATTGCGTCAACCAGTTTTGTAAGCTTAAAGGGGTCGTGTGACCCTTTGGAGAACAGCCGCTGGCTTTGCCAACACCAGAACACAGAACTATATGTTGATCTTGAAATTAAAGATGGAAAATATTCTGCCCTCAAGTCGCGCCACTGGCATGTTTCCTTGCCAAGTGAATTGCCCTCTTATCCTCATGATGCTTTTTGTACTAAACCCCTAAAAGAATTTCCAGGAAATTTTTTGAAATACAGGGTGGGGGGGGAGCGGCAGAATCCGAGCAAGGAAAAGCCATTATGAAAATTCTAAATACATAGAGAAAAACCCCAGAACTTCAGAGCTCATCCATTTACCTTCTGTTTCCTTAGAAAATTAGAACACTACAGTCTTTCCCTACACATGTAGTGGTCAGAAAAACATTTGTGGATTTACTGAATGTATAAAAAAAGCCTTAAAATCTCCTGCAATACTTTTACCACCATTCCATGCTATTTCTGCAAAGCTGTATCAAAAACTAGCAGGCATCAGACACTTCTTTTTTCGCTTAAACTTTGATTTTTATAGTTACCACCCAGATTCTAATTTAAAACAGTAATTTCATAAATGTCAGGAGGCATTTTCTTTACAATTAAACCACATGAGTTTTGCATTGGAATCTCGAAGCTCAGGGAATCCCTTTCAACCAAAACCCATTCAGCCTGTTTGTTAATGCCTAGAAGAACTGCTAGAGCTGCTTAAAGCTTGGGAGTAGGTGACAAAGCTCCAGGAAAAATATATAAAGAACAGAAAAACGATCTTACAGCTTTCATAACGTCCTGAGAAATCCCAGTGCTACAGAAGTCTTGCACTATGTTCTCACTAAAACACATGACACGCAGACATCGGGAAGAGGGGTTTGCATCTTCTGCTGCTGAAGACCATTAATAATTTACTGCTGACTGACAGTACTTGGTTGCCATAGTAATGTCTGAGATCTCTATTCATAAAAACATATTTGGGCTGCTTTGAACATGAAGGGAAGACGTGTATCCGCTAAAGCTGAGGCTGCCCCATAAAGTAAGGCAGGAGCAGTGGTGGCTGATGCATGGGATGCTTTGTGGTGCTGCCACACAGCACTCACCCAAGGAGGGTCTTGTAGCTTAGAACATTTCTACCAGCTTGAAGTAATTATTACTATTAACAACATATAATTCACTGCTGCATGAGTTGCACACATAGTCCGCCTTGCTCCTCTAGTAGGGCCACTCCTCTGTGATGGATGGAGCCACAGCATGGTGTAATATCATGAGCACTTTTCTTTTGGGAGAGGCAGGGTGAATTTTACAGAGCGGAGGGTGTTGGTGTTGCAAGCGAGTGGAACTGGAAGGGAGGGGAGCTGGGCTCATCCCTGGACCCAATCCAGCCCAGCTCAGCTGCGGCCAAAACGTGCAACCACTAATGGCAGTTTTGTGATATATGTGAAACGGGTGATTGCAGTTCCCACAAACCACGAAAACATTACTTGTGGTAGACACTGCGGGGAGGAGCCAAAGGACAAATTGCCTGTTGGGACTCAATTCGCTCCCTGCAAGAGACAGGGTGAGATTTTTCAAACACACACAAATCAGATGCTTGAATATTTGGAGGCCTGTCTGGAAGAACATACTGAAGCAGTGCTGAGACCTTCCTAGCCATAGACAAATAATGACTGCAATCTGTTCTTCTGGGTTGCTCGTTCAGCATTGTTCATGAACACCGAATTCACTCTGGCTGAGAGTGAGCAAGGCAACATGAAGTAAAGCCACCAGGTAACTATGGTTCAGATTGAAAACTAAGGCTGGAAAGAAAAACCATCAGAGAAACTGCATATGACTGAGCACTGACAAGCAAATGAAGGGGAAAAGCTCGGCATGTGTGTATCTGGGACGAGTTGTGAACACGGTAGTAGTGAGAAGAGGACAACAGGTGAGAGAAAGTTAATTCATATTCTCTTCTGTTGCACTAGAATATGAGGAGCCACCTTGAAAGTGGATAAAAACCTCCCACACTAAGAATGGTATCTAATTACCTAGACAGGGTTTTAGCTTCCTAGAGAACGGCTGCAGTTGGAGGGTCAGCCTTGGGGTTCAGGTTCTTGTGTGGAGACCTGATGGAGGTCAGGACTCAGGTCTGCAACAGCTGTGTCCTTCCTGCTCCCCAGGCCAGGCGCTCCGAGGTCAGCCTGGTACCCCACAGCCCTGACTCGCAGGGCTCGAGCAGCACCCGGCAGGGAGGACCAGCCTCCACCTGCTCAGGCTGACCAGAAGAGTTAGCGTGATACCAGACACGGGCTAATATTCCCAGCTGACAGCCGAGGTACCGGGCTAATGCAGCTGCACAACTCTCCTTGGCTGGAGCTGCCTCACATCACCCCAGCCCAGAGCATGGGCAGAGTGGCCTCAGCACAGCAGCTCTTTCAAACCTGCACCCGAGGCTAGTGGCAATAACAACATTTCAGCTCTCTGAGTCCATTCCTGACCAAGTGTAGCTCTTTCTGTACCTCAAGCATCCACCTGCATGTCCCAAACTGAGTTCTACCAGCACGTGACTCTATACAGCAGCATTAAGCAAACAGGGAGGAACACAGACTGATCTTTCTCCACTTCTTAAAAAATGTGATTTGTTGGGTTTGATGATATGAACCACCTTCCCTTCCCTTCCCTTCCCTTCCCTTCCCTTCCCTTCCCTTCCCTTCCCTTCCCTTCCCTTCCCTTCCCTTCCCTTCCCTTCCCTTCCCTTCCCTTCCCTTCCCTTCCCTTCCCTTCCCTTCCCTTCCCTTCCCTTCCCTTCCCTTCCCTTCCCTTCCCTTCCCTTCCCTTCCCTTCCCTTCCCTTCCCTTCCCTTCCCTTCCCTTCCCTTCCCTTCCCTTTCCCTTCCCTTCCCTTTCCCTTCCCTTCCCTTTCCCTTCCCTTCCCTTCCCACTTTGGGGAGCACCCAAAGGAAATCACAGATGCAATTTTCATTATAAAGCAGATCTAAGCATCACAAATTCGAGGTATTTAACACAGTAAGTATTTGCCATCCAGCTGCTGGCAGAACTGAATTCCAGCTTTGTATTTTTCTAAGGTAGGAAAAAAATGTCACTTATTTTTCTAAGGCAGGGAAAAAAAGTCACTCCACAATGCAACTTGGAAGTGGCCCTGTCAGTGCATTCCCAAGCGGAGTTTCATTAGCCTCTTCACGGCTCTCCTCACAGCCTCGTTAGGGAAACATCTGCTTGGCTTGCTGTGGTTTTCTCAAGTCATCTCTTTTTCATGCTCATTACACCCCCCCGTGCAGCCTTGCTGTGCCCCTGTGGTTATATATCACTGTGCGGCAGCAGCATTTACTGTTAACGAAACACCCCGTGAAGGGAGAACTGGGAACGCTCGCTTTTTAGCCCGCATTTCTGCCTATCGTGTGAATGTTTCTGGGCTCTACCTGACGAGTTTTTCCTCCGAAAGAGCCACAAGCAATTGCACACTGCTTGTTTTTTCACCCACGGCGCAAGGGACCTGCACCGCAGAGGGAACGAGGAGAAGTTTGCAACAAGCTCTGACATGGCTGGTGATATTTCTAAGACAAGTATGACTCAAATTCATTTAGTGCATAAAATCCAGTGGTTTTACTAGCTGCCAGGCTCAAACTTGCCAAGTGTCTCGGGTACTTCTAGCTGGTCGTCAGAAACCAGCAGAGTCAAAAGCAATTCTTTAACCCCACCTCCTGGCCTCGTCTGGGCAGGCACATTCAGAGCCCAGCCAAAGCAAGCGAAGCTGCTCAAACTCACAGTGAACTGAAAGATGGGATTTCTTTTGAGGATGGCTCGCTGCGCTGGGAAGCTGTTGCGGTGCAGGCAAAGGTACCGTGCTGGCTGTGCTACATCTCCAAGGCAGAGCCAGCCACTTCACCTTTGCGTTGAGTAAGTGTATCTGCGTGAGGAAAGAGCGCACAGCCCATGAGCCAAACCGCTGCCTTCGCTGCGGGCAAGCCCACGCATTTCCAGGCAGAGGGCTGGCATGTCTGTGAGCAGCTGCGAAGGACTCCTACGGACTTTCAGATCGACAGGTAACCCAGCAAAGCACCGGAACACATGCGTGACATGTGTCACGTATTTGGTGAAAGTCTGGACTTGAGCAAAAAGCTCTGCCTACTCCATGGACACTGCTTTCATCCTGCCAGCCACATGGGCAACGGTCTCACTGAAGGGAGAGCCACCCGAAATGAGATTTTCCTCGATTATCAGTGATGAGAAGTGATTGCCAGGACATGGGCAAATTGAGCAGCCTGTGCTGGCAAACCCAAACAAACCACGTGGAGTCGGCCAGTGGAGCTGCAATTCAATGCGTGCCACCTCCCTCACATGCCTTTGTAATTAGTTTTTATTGGTTCTTGCAATGGGTGAAGATTTAAAAAGTAATTAACGGGCACAATAGCGGCCTTTCACCTATTAACAGAAGTATTTGGATAGCACTGTGACAATCCTACACCAGAATGTGCTTCGATTCGAAACCCACCAAAACGAGTTCAAGTGGTGCCACTGCTACGGAATCCCCAGGTACAGATGGAGACAGCTACTTGTCTTACCACTGCTGACCAGTCTTCCTCCTTGCTGGAGGAGTCACTGATCGATATCCTTTGACTTCGTTGTCACCTCATCTTTGTGGGACCTCGTGGCACTTGTAAAAACCAACCATGAATCACTGCAGCAAGTTAATGCTGATGGCTTGGAAACACTAACAGTGGCACAACTCGCCAGGGATGGCAGTCAGCTGCACGAAAGGATTTGAGAAGAGGACTAGATTTAAGGCTAAATTCTGTTCCGCACACATCATTTGAGTATTTCAAAAGGAATTAAGAGTGTAGTTCCTTGAAAGAGGGATCTGAGAAAACCCTGAAAGGCATAGATCTGGCTTAGCCAACTGCTACCCCACCTCCGTGAGAAAGAATCTACCTGTTGAAACACGATACATTACCCCAGAAATTGTTAAAGAAACCATCAGCTTCAGGTAGGTTTTGACTCTCCTCTTCCTGAGTGCTTTTTGGTAACAGTCCACAAAACAAACAGTGATGGAAGGTTTGTGAAACGCAATAAGCTGGTCACCTGTCCACAAGGATATTTCCATTCTGGCTTTGGATGTACGTTCAGCACCAGTGTATTTCCCGACGCTGAAATGTCCTGTCTCTCCTTCAGATGTGTATTTTTGGTGTCTAAAAAGCCTGGTTTTACAAACCGCCGTTCATAAACACATCAGTTTCACAACAGTGCTTAGGAAGAGCAGTTCCCAGAAATGCAGTCTGTCTCGAAAAATAAATAGTCTTTGTCAGGTTTTCAGATATTTTAAGCTTCAGGGGGAAATAAAAACCACCTAAGAGAAAGCAAAATGAGAACCTAAGCATTCCTGAGCAAAGCAACCCATCTGAAGACAACCTGGTACTTTCTTTTTGCAGGAAGAGGGAAGCCACTGCAGGTCCACACAAAGACGCAAGTTCAGCCCCTCATCTGGGTTCCCTCCGCTCTAGTCAGGCAGCAAAGGGGCAACCAGCATCACCTGGTTTGAGAAGAGTGGGAAACAGACGACAGCTACTGTGATTTCCTTACGGGGTCTAAAATTATGGAAACATTTCACTTAGAGGGTGATGTACGGTCACTGTGTAACCCAGGGTGATTTCCAGGCGCTAACACACAGCTACAAGATGGTAATTAATTTCTCCCCCACCTTTTCAGTTCTCAGTCAGGCCAAATCTGACCCCCAGGCACCAACTGCTGTTCCTGCAGCTCCTGTTCAATGTGCCTGTCCAACCCGTGCCCTGTTCCTGCAGGTCTCCTCTCATCAGCTCCGACCAGTGACCAAGTGAGGACTCCCAGAGCTCCCTCTGCAGATGCAGAGCCGGGGCTTGCTCTTCCCACCACCTCCAGCACTCAGCGGGCAATGGCTAACAGGAGCAGCCACACGATCTCGGGCATGTGCTGCCTGCTGAAATGCTCCTGTATTTGCAGGAGGAGGAGGGACGCGATGGCTGCTGCACTGACTCACGTATCACAGCGATTTCATACCCTCAATGCAGCGCCTGAATAGAAAATATTATGAGCTGTTTCCACCCAGCAGAATTAAACTGTCACTTAACACTTTCTCCAGTCAATTATATCAAGCTTACACTGTTGTTATATCAATTTGTCACGGAGTCTAAGCGATGAAGCAGCTCCATGTGCAGGTTGAAGAGCATGACACAGTGAAAAATCACCTGTACTCAGCAAAGCAAATGGCCAGGCTGGACTGAGCGATCCGGACGCAGGGGGAAACTTCACTGATGAAATATTTCTGTTCTGCATGTCTTTATTGCTGGCTGGCTCCGCAGGGTATGTTGGAGGCAACCCAAAATGGACAGGAATAAAGACACTGACGTTCGAGCCTTTCTGCAACGACATCTTCACTGCTCACTCAGGACAGGAAAACGCCTTGTTTTCTCCTGGTTTGGACAATACACCCAGCTCAGCTAACACTGTCGTTATCCTGAATTAGAAACATTTCTCTGCAGGTTAGGGAATACATAAAACCTACAGACTGAGTTGGTTTCGGACTCCACTCTCACCGCAGCCCCTATGTCAAAGGGCCATAATAACTGACGGTGTCTTTTTATTCGCTAGAAAACTGCAGGCACAGAGTTCTGCCACATTCCTGCTGCAGCAGCTGGCTGGATCTCTGTAAGAAAGTCTGAAGCAGACAATCGCATGTCCTTCTGCTGTCAGTGTCTGTAACAGTTAATGTACAGCCGGGCTCTGAGCCCCAGCCCAGGCTCTCGGACGCTGCCAGCACAATGACAAACGGTCGACTGGTCTCCAAAGACGCAGAGGCTTCCAAAGCACGCATGACTATGGAACTGAGGTACCTAAACTCAACAGCTTACCCCACTTGTGGAAAGGCAAACTAACCCAAGAGCGTTTGGTAACACAACACCACCGTCCAAGGTAGGGAGCTGGGGAGAACGCAGGTGGCCAATTCCTTTGGTCTGAACTTAGTGATGTATATTCCTGCTTCATGTTTCACAAAATCCTTAACAGCTGCAGATAGAAACATCTCATTGCTAAAGATTATCGAGGAAAAAGAAAAGTGTCTCCACAAAAACAGCCAGGTATGATAAAAACCAACCAACACCTTGGGATTTTACTCTTTGCACTGTGATTTCGCACCTACTGCCAGGTTACCTCAAAAAACGGGGCTTACACAACCACATTATCAATGTCACAAGGGGAACACCACCTGAAAGATATGCAAGCCTCTGTTGCTGAGTGAGGGCGAAGACCCTCTAGATCTCCCTAGGAGGGACCATAGTGGGCGTTCAAGCTTTAATCGGTTCGCAAGGCTGCCACCATGTGACACGAACCTGCTTCTGGGAAAGGGAGACAGCAATGTCCTCCTCAAGGCACTCCAGCAACTCGCTTGAAGAGATGGTGACTGCTATGGAGCCCTTCTGCTCTTAACTTGGAGCCCAGTACCGTGCCTTTCCGAGGGTCCTCCAGGTTCCCCTTGGAAAGGGCTGCTGGGAACCCCCTTGGGAACAAACACCTGAAAACAGGACAGGAAAGAAAGCAAGAAGGAAGGTAACAGCAGCAGGCTTCCTACTGAGGCGCTTTGCTATTACAGTGAGACTGGTTTGATAACGCTTTTGACCTACGTGGCACTTTTTCTGTCAATGGGAATAGTATTTCCTGGCAGTTTCCAGCATGGGATGTTACCATCTGCCTGTTCTGATTCGCCCTAAACTGTCGGGTGGGGGTTTCTGGTCTGTGTTTGGCTTCCTGTCCTAGTTTGCTGCGATATAAATAGCAGCCAGGTGTTTATTAATTCCCATATGGGTGTGTGTGTGGGGACGCCATGTGTTTATATACATTTACATACATTTTTAAGGACATATCTTTTCTCAGTTACTATAGCAAGAGTGGTTCTTACACAGATACGGACCAGATGCTTCATTAATGAGATAGATAGTTTTCTGTCTCAGAAATGTTAGTTTTCTGCCTCAGTACGTACTTCGTGTGCTGCTGCCGCCACAGTATGGGGCCAAGAGTCCTCTGCATGTGCCGGCGCGCACGAGAGCATCCAGAAGATGCCAAGAGCCTGCCAGGAACCTGCCTGGTGGGTAGGAGCATTTACCTGAAGAGAATCAGTAACCAACTGAGGGTAAATTTTTATTAACTATTTAGTCCAAATTGGGAGCAAGCTTCTGGAGCGAACTTCTAGTCCACTCCCATACCCCCAGTTACATGTTACATAAATGTTGGCGTATTTTTAGATTAAGGAAGCCACAGTCCTAGATGGTTGGTGGTAAAAATCATAAACGCTGGCCATAATTTTCACATTCTAGAAGAAATAACATGGATCTTCTTTATCCTTGGAGTGAGAACGCTGTTGAGAAACAGCGTCCAGGCTCTGTATGGGCCTGACCTGGGATGTGAAGGGTACCCTGTCTGCCTCTGTGCTAGCCCTGGTCACCCACACCATCCACATCCTGCCCAACCAACAGAAACAGGCAGGCCCATACGGTTACCAGTACCCTATGGTTACCAGTGTTAAAAACCAACACTGCAAACCCACCACTGTGAACATCAACCATGCAAAACACACCAACGGGTTTTGAGATTGACAGAGAAATGGCTCAAAACTTCCTGGCAATTTTGGAAGCAACACCAGTGAGCCAGCTGAAGACCGAATCAGGTGTTCCCTTGTATGCAGCCAGAGAAGAAGAAACATTCTACTCCAAACTAATCAAAATGGTACTGATGCACAGAGGTGGCCAAACCTCATCTCAACTGGCTGTCTTCACAGAGAGCCCAAGTGAATCGTCAGTCTCTATGACCAGGAAAGAAAATTATTATTGAAGACAAAACAAAAGCCACGAAGGATAGAAGTAAAAGAATGCTCTATACATATGCACACACATATACCTAATGTACATTATATTTATAGGTGACGGTCTTCTGAGGGGAACAGAGGGTCCAATATGCCAGACAGACCCTCCTCTGCTGCCTCCCTGGGGCCTGGGTTAAGGGCATCACTAGGAAATGTCCTGCCCTTGGTCTATTACCCATTGCTGTTCTTCTGTTTGGGTGGTGATGAAGCCCAAGGTGTAGTCCAAGGGCAATCAAAAGAGGCTTTGGGGCCTTGGGACATTCCTCTAAGAAGGTGACACAGCCCAGCTGAAGTGTCTCTACACCAATGCACACAACATGAGCAACAAACAGGAGGACTTGGAAGCCACCGTGCTGCTAGAAGGTTATGACCAGGATGCCATTACTGAAACTTGGTGGGACAAATTCCATCACCAGAGTGTGGCTATTGATGGCAACAGGCTGTTCAAAAGGGACAGGCGAGGAAGGAGGAGCAGAGGTGTTGCCCTCTACATCAAAAAATGTATATAGCATGAAGAGGTATCTCTGATGAATAGCCATGCATAGTTTGAAAGCTTATGGGTAAGAATTAGAGACTGAGGCAACCAAGGGAACCTGTGGTTGGTGTCTACTACAGGCCACCCAATCAAGCGGAGCCTATTGATGAAGTCTTCTTACGCCAGCTCCAGGAGGTACAGTGCTTGCAGGCTCTAGTCCAGCTGAGGGACTTCAAACCACCCCGACATCAGCTGGAAAAATGACACAGCGAGCTCTGGGCAATCCAGGAGATTCCTGGAGTGCATCGAGGAGGTCTTCAGCCAGATAACAGACAGCCCCACCAGAGGGGACACAATACTGGACCTGCTGGTCACCAATGCAAGTGAGCTCCTCGGTGATGTCAAGACTAGAGGCAGCCTGGGCTGCAGTGATCACGCACTGGTGGAGCTCACAGTCCTGATGGATATGGGTCAGGTGAAGAGTCAAGGTAGGACCCTGAATTTTAGGGAAGCAAAAATTCCAGCTGTTCAATGAGTTAGTCAAAAGGACCCTCTGGGACACTGCCCTCAGTTGGGGTTTGGACTAGATGACCTTTAAAGGTCCCTTCCAACCCAAAGCATTCTGTGATTCTATATAAATTTAAATGCCTACAGGAATAGCCCAGAGTTTAACTCATGTGTTGAGAAAATAGTGAAAAAGGCCACAGAGCAGAGAGCAGCCTGGAAAAATGACTGATTTTTGCCTTGGTGTTTATATTTTTTAAAGGTCAAGAAATAGATCAGTCGCAGCCACATTCAAACAAGGTGCTTTGAGTTTGCCAGCAAAAGTTATTAAAAAAAAAAAAAAAAGGCAAATACTGTTTTAGCCAACACAAAATGTTTCCTTAACACAGTGATTTCCTTCACACTGGAGCTCCTACCACTTCAGTTTGGTCTTCCTCTTTTCACTGACCTTTTTTTCAATTGAAAACCACGTTTGAAATGAAAATGTTTGGGCTGACACTACGCATTTCTTTTTTGAAAAGTAAAAATCAAATATTTTTCATTCTTAAATTCCCCTTCCACCTTCTTTCCTTTAAAACACTTCAATGAATTTGATTTCTGAGACATGTCAGTGAACCTGAAATATGGCATTTTTGTGTATTTCACGCCGTTCCTCAGACGCCTGTAATTAGCGGGAGTGTTCTTTAATTCTTTTACGGTTTGGTTCTTTTTTGTTCTTCCTTGTAAGGATCCCCAATTTGGCACTGTTTACACCACATCAAACATGTTCTAGGTAAAAGTTAGAAAATATGATGATCTTTGAACCTAGTCTGTTATCTGTCCCAAGCACTGAGGCATGTATTGCAGCTAATTGTCTTAAAGCTTTAAGCACACTGAGAGGCTTTGAAATTAATATAGAAATGGGATAAAATATATAAAAGCACCCTTATTCTTATTGCTTGCATGCCTCAGGAAATAGCATTTTAAACTGATGAGCTAAGTGTGAAATATTGAACCGGCTTGGCAAGGGAGGAGTTTTCATTAGCAGATGGATGGTACCAGAGATGATGGATCTGACAGACCCAGCCGGAGTCTTCAAGAAGTCATACAATTAATTGTTCTACTGCTATTGCAGCCCTTTGGGCTGGGGACGGGAATTAGATCACACAGAAAATGTGTGTTTATATGCTGAGTCCTTAGTGCATTTGTACATATACATCTGTGTGTAGGTTCAGGGAGAAGAGTCTATATGCGTTTATTTCTCTCACAGAAAGCAAGAGTAAGGCAAGACTTTAGAAAACTTTAGCCATTGTTTAAGCACTATCTATCTCCCCTTAGCCTTTGCACCTCCAATCCAACACTGTAACTTGCTTTTTCCACAAAGTTCAGAACGAATAAGCCCCTGTAGACTCCATAGGAAGTATTTTAATCCTTGTGCGTCTCTGTAAGGATCTGGGGTTAATGTCCAAGGGACAACCAAAAAGTTGGGGCCATGAGAACTATTGTGTCATCAGACCGGTTTTAAGGAACATCAGTTAGCTTCTGTAGAGTCTAATTCTGTTTTATTGAAATTGATGGGAGATTTGCGATCAACAGCAGTGACGTGAGGTCAGAGCCACAGCTAATATGTCTAATTAATAGACTACATCCACTCCATCTGTCCCACAAAATGTCCAGGAAAGAGCACAGAGTAAAACACCTCCATCCTGAGTCAGTGCTGCTCAAATCCTGCACAAGAATAAGTGAGAGCACTTAGATTTCATCCTCTGAAGCATCCGAACACTTGTGCCAGCGCATTTCATCCCGTTTCCATTTAGAGGAATTTTGTGGGTAAATTACAGAGTAAAATCTCAGATGACAAGAAATCTGTGGGTGTGCTTGTGCATATTGTGTGGCAGGTCCTGAAAACCTGCTCTCCCATGGAGGTGCCTGAAGCCACCAGGAATCACAGAGCTAGTTCTCCTGACTCACCTAGGTGTGTCCTGCTGTCTCTGTCATATACTACGTGTCGGCAATCCCTCTTCCAGGCTTTGTCTTGACAACATAGCGCATGGCTTTAGGACTCCAAGCTGCAAAACCACCACAGCCGCATGACTAAAACACTAATCCTGTATAATAAATTAATTCTTCAGGTTCAAAGTTGTTCAGAAAATGTTGACAGGTTATCTTGCATCCACAGGGCTCGATGCCAGGTAAGGCATTTATTATCTGTGCCTCCTGTGAGTTGAATTGACTAATAATCATCTGCCTACAGCCGGTATAAAAGCTGTGTAAGCTCCACAGCACATGCTGTGGCTCATTTCAGAGAAATCAAACCACGCACTCCTGGATCTGGACCAAACTGGTACTGTTCGGTGATCAGGTAGTACAGACAAACCATACTCATAACCATGTAGCTTCCAGGCAATGAAACCTGGGATGAAGATAGAGTGTCTACAGAAGAAGAATGTAGGAACAATTAAGTGTGGAGAGAAGGAATGGAGCACAGGTTTTGAGGTTTGGGGTTTTCTTCCTCTCAAGTGAGATATTGATAAAGTCAGATATCGAGACAGGGATCTCTGTAGCTTGCATGCAGCGTATATGCTACTCTGAACAGAATGGAAGCTCTGCGTCCGTGCGACCTCACATCACATAAACACGATTATTTAGCGTACATAAAACTGCGAAGCACTTACAGCTATTTCACTAATCAAATCACAACCCTAAGCAATGACGCGGTCTTCTGGATTTGCAACCATAATAATGTTTCAGCGTACTCTGCCGCTTCACTAGATTTACTCTGTAGCAGGGTGCACACATAGGCTGTTCTCTAGCACCCAGACCAACTCAAATGGAAGAGCCCACATCAGTATTACCAAACTCTCCAAAATACAGTGACAACATCTGAACTGGGAACGGCCACTGGCCCACACTGACTCCCAACCATGCCTGTGAACTGGGAGAGCCCCAAGCTGTGGTGGGACTGTTCTGAGGCTGATCTGCACGCAGAGGGTTGAGCTGGGACACCTGCCCTGCCTCTCTTTAATTTACTGCTATAGACGCAGTGATAGTGTCTCCTAGTGGTTGTATTCCTGAAGGAACAGACCCAAACTTCACACCTGAGACTCCCCTTCTTCAAAGGCACACAAAACACAAACACATCTCTAGAGTTTTAGAGTATCTAAACCAGCATCACTCAAATAGGTAAAATACAATAAATAATTTAAACACTCAAGGCTCAGTATCTGGGTTACAACGTTGTACGCTGATTTAACATCTCAAACCCATCTCTAGGTTATACAAATACGGTGGGTTGTTTTTTTAAAGAGATTGATGAGAGCCGTAACAAAACCACAAGAAGCAAGGTGTTCAGGACTTTGCTCCAAGGTCTGAAGGCAAGCACGGGCACCAATTGGATCAGACTCCATCTCATTTAACCTTTAGGTCCTCTCAGACCCTGTAAAAGCAAAGGAAATGCTTAAATGCTCTGCCTCGGTATGTCTCCATGGGGTCAGCCTACCACCCTGTGGAGCCCTACACCAGCCACCACCATCTCTGAACACAAACGGATGTCACTGGGTCTCTGCAGTGATCCTACAGCGTATTCGACAGCAAGCCGAAGCCCCGCTAGCAAGGTAGACCCAGAAGACACATGGGTCTTATTTGCTGTGACGGGGACATTCCCCTTCTCATTTTCAAGCGGTTCAAGTTCTCCGTTGTCTCTTGGAAGAAAAGATTTGGGCAGTAAATTTCCAAACATGGATAAGCTTAATCAAATAAGTGACTGAAAGAGACAAATAATGAGTAGAAAGGCACAGATGAGGAAATCTCTCCTAGCAAGTCCTGGCTCTGAGCGACTACTACTTCTTAACAATTCGGTACAGATTTGCCTCCCTCTGTGTATATATCGGGGCCTTTTGTTGTTCATCAAGCATCCTGTCACACCCCTGACAGCCCCACTTCGGGTGTTTTATGTAAACTCCCCCGCTGAAGGAGAAATAACACGCTGCAAAAACGACTGTGGTTGGAGTAGTCCTGTCACCACAAAATAAAGCCTTTATACACTTCAGTCTTGACCAATGTATCCATCTGAACAGCCCAAGAGCCACCAGACACGAACGTGCAGTTTGTCCCCACTTCCAGTGGGTCTTTCTCCATGTACCTGTGTGTGGAGATGCTGCTCTGCTTGCAGCCACGGGCACTTTCTGCTGCCCCTTTCCCCACCATGCTGGTGCTGGTGGAAAGACTTTCTTGAATGAGGTCTGCTCAGTATTCATTTGCCCTGATGAGTTTGCTGACCTTTGGGCCAGAGTTTAAAGCTTATCCCCATCCTCAGTTCTTTACCTGGGGGGAGGGAAAGATGACAGTTCAGTTTTGGAAACGGTTCTCACTGGTAAAGAGGGATTGACAAGCAAAATGCTTCCCACTCAACTTGTTCTCCGCACCTCCTTCAGCTATTGCTGAGCACTAGTTGAAGCAAACCAAATCAACAGTTTCAGCTTGTCTAGTCTAGGGGAGTTTCCTACAGAGTCTGAAAGCAAAGCCTATACTTTTTGTTTCTTTCCTCGCCCTGATGTTTTAGCTCTGTCCAAGCATTTGTTCAAGCCTTCCTGTGTTTGGTGCTCTGATCTTTTTTAGCCCACCTGCTCAGCCAACTTCTCTGAAAAGCACCTCTCTTGCTACACACCTTTAAAACCTCCCTTCACCCAAAGTTGACAAATCCCTCTAACGCAGCCACCTCTCATCATGTCTCCTCTTATTAAACCCCTGCACAAACAAATCCCACGTTTCCCCACCAGTCCGAAACAAGTGCAGACTTCTACAGCCGCCTCATGTGGGAATGGAACCACCAGGTGACCGGAGCTCCCAAAGGGGAGCAAAAGTTGGGTTAGTCCAAGGATACCGAAGGGACAGAGAAGACAGAGCTGCAACCCTACAGTGGGCTCCTCTATCTCCAAGCTTCCTCCTCATGGCTCCACTTACTCAGTGACAGTATCTAATTAAGCGATTTTGTTGTCGGAGGAAATGCTACAGGGCAGATGAAACTGCTACCAAAACAGGAACGTACAAATTGGGAGCAGAAATTCCCCACGAAGGTAAGGCCATAGCTCAGGGTGAAGTTAGTCACCTCTGTCACAGTCCCGTGAAGAGCCAGGACTGCCCCGCAGGTTTGCCCTCTGTCAGACCTGGGGGACTGTTGTTTTTCTAAAGCAACCAAAGCTAACACTTTCTCACCTCCCACTCCTCCAGAGCCAACTGCTGGGGGGCCGCTCCGCAGAGAGTCAGCTCCCTTCCTCTGCCCAGGTAACGGGCCACTTGCACGCACCCCCCCTCAGGCATGTGTCGGGTTATTTAAAGCAGCTCAGCAGGTCTTTTGGCCCCTGAGACACAAAAGCAATATCAACAGAGCTCCCTCGTGCGCTCTGTCCTCAGAGAGTCCTGTCCAGAGCAGATCATGCTGATACAACCTGACAACATCCAGGGATAAGGGAAGGCTCACACCAGACACAGCCTAATACTACCTGGTATTAGAGGGGGACAACCAGAGATCAAAGAAACGTTTTCTTTCCTTTCCTGCTACCAGCAACTCTGTCAACCAAACAAGCCCCCAGTCCCAGCGGGGCGGCGAAGCGGCTGATCCTCACAATCCTGCCACGGGCAGGGAGCAAGGTTTCCTTCCAAGGGAAGGACCAGGGCTGAACTGAGTTTGCTTTTCTTTAAAGCCTCTTGTATAACCCTTCACCCTGCCCAGCATTTCTCTTGCTAGCGCTGTAACGCATTTGGCACGGAGCTGCAAAATTGCAAAACTCCTGAAGAAGTTGGATTTGTTTGGTGCCTTTTTAAGGGGCAGGTGACGGGACAGTTCCTCGATTCCTTTTGAACTATTGATTGTTAATATTATTATTAGATTTAGGAGGCTCCTCGCCCCTCCACCTCGGAGTTAACCATTTGCTTGGACTCTTCTTTCAGGCAGGTGGTTTCTGCTTGATCTGCCCTCCAGGGGTTAAATAAAGAAGCGATGGGAGGAAAAACCAAAACCTTTCCAGTGGCTCATATTTGGAATTCTTTTTTCCTTCTTGCTCTCTCCCTCTCCTAAACGAGGCTCGTCTGCTTCTCGTTTCCTCTCGCTCCCCAATTATTCCATTAGGGAATGGCGAGGGGCAAGGATTAACAATGAAGCAGATGACAGGAAACTGTTAGCAAAAGCACAATGCCGGACCCCCACCCGCCCATCCTCCCTCCCCAGGAGACGGTCCTCCTCACCCATCCGTCGATGCCATGGTCCCGAAAGCCCCCCTGTCTTCTCAAGAGTCCAAGGGGCTATTTTGGACAGCGGGGCGTGAAGGAGGTCTGGCTCTTTGGGATAACCCTCGCTCGCCTCTGGGAAGGAGCACGCAATTCCTTGTAATCCTGGGGGCTCCGCAGGGCGAGGATCCGGCAGCTCCGCTCCTCGGCTCTCCCCTACCCCGCCGCCGCCCCAGCGAGGGCTCTCCGTGGCCCGGGGGACCGCCGCTGCTGCCCCGCGGTCGCCCAGCAGTGACCGGCGCGGCGAGGAAGCGCTGGCACCTGGGCTGTGATCCCCGGCGCCCTCCCCTCGCCGTGGGGTGGGTGCGTGTGTGTGAGGTGGGGGTGACTTCACATCGGCGCGGTGTTGGCTGAGGCTGGATTGGAAGGTTTTAGCCCTCAGCCGTGGATTTGCAGTCTATCCCTCTCTATTTTAGGCACGGGCTGACATCACGAGCCGTTGTTACTCCTATAAATCCCCCCAACCGCTCCTTGACAGAAGCCGGGGGGTGGGAGGGAAGGGGGGGCGGCGGGGGCGGCGAGCCCCTCGCAGGGGGAGGGCCGGGCGCTGCCGACCGCGACCTGCCCCGCTCGCCGCGGACCGCCACCGCCTCCCCCGGGCAGGCCCGGCCCTCCGCACCGAGGGGACCCCCCGGGACTGCAGGGAGCCGGCCGGGAGCGGCGAGAAGGAGCGAATCCCCCCCACACCCCCCCCCACCATCCCCGTGGGTGTCCGGCTGCCGCCTCATGCCGCTCATGTCCCCCGGCCGCACGCCGGCGGGAGAAGAGCCCCGCAGCCCGCCCGCCCAAGGGACACGCCGCCGCCTCCCCGCCGGCTGAGCCGCGCCCGCCGGCAGTCGAGGCACCTGCCCCGCCACGCCGCGGCGGCAACCGCCGGAGGCTGCACGGCGCTGGGCGGCCGCCGCTCTCAAGGCCCGGCCCGTTCGGCCCTTCTCGAGAGCCGTCCTGCCTCGGCGGGGCGGCCCGGGACTGGCTGCCGATCGCGGCAGGACCGAAAGGCCATGGCGAGCGGGGCCCTCAGGGACGAGCAGGGCGCGGCGCGCCCGCACCGAATGCGCGGAGCCCCGGCTCGGCTCGGCCCAGCCCGCCGGCGGCGGCGCGGGGCGGTGCTGCCCCCTGCCGGGGAGGCGGCGCCGCGGCCCCACCTGCAGCCGCGGCGGGACCCCCGGCCGGGGGCGGCGAGGCCCGGCGGGCCCCGGCAGCGGGGTCCGCGCAGTCTCAGCCTGACCGCGGAGCAGAGCCCCGGCGCGCCGGGCCTGGCCCGGCCCCAGGGGAACAGGCCGCCGTCCCGCGGGTGGCCGCAGCGCCTTGCCCAGCCCTCTGCCCGCTCGCACCGCCCTCGTCCGAGCCCGCCCCGAGCCGCGTACCGTTCCGCGTCCCTACCTGCACCGCCCGCCGCCGCCGCACCCCTCCGCCCCGCCCCGCCGGGGGGCACCGCGAAGGCCGGGGGAGGGTGAGGGGCGGGCGGGGCCCCCGCCGGTGGGGCCGCAGGGCGGTGCTCTCGCCGATTGCTGGGGCGCGGCCGAGCCCCGCTGCGGCGGCCCCGGCCGTGCGGGTCAGGAGGAGCCGCGGGGAGAGCGAGAGGGGGGGCACGGCCCGGGTGACGGTCGCCCTGGGAGGCCTCTCTCCAGAGCAGGGCACTCACAGAATCATCACAGACTGGTGGGAGCTGGAAGGGACCTCTGGGGATCATCTGGTCCAACCCCCCTGCTAGAGCAGGGTCACCCAGAGCAGGTTGCCCAGGACGGTGTCCAGGTGGGTTTGGAATCTCTCCAAAGCAGGAGACTCCACAGCCTCTCTGGGCAGCCTGGGCCAGGGCTCTGCCACCCTCAGAGTCGAGAAGTTTCTCCTCATGTTCAGGTGGAACTTCCCGTGTTCCAGTTCGTGCCCATTGCTCGTTGTTCTGTCACTGAGAAGAGTTTGGCCCCATCCTCCTGACACCCACCCTTTAGATATTGGTCAGCACTGATGAGATCCCCTCTCAGCCTGCTCTTCTCCAGGCTGAATAGACCCAGGTCCCTCAGCCTTTCCTCAGCACAGAGATGCTCCAGTCCCCTCAGCATCTTCACAGCCCACCCACAGCAGCTCAGCTCACAGGAGAGCACAGGGATGTCCTGGTGTGACCTCTCCTTCTCACCTCATCGCTCTTGGGAACTGCAGGAGGCTTTATGCTGGAATTTTCCCACAGGCTGGCTGGGCAGCTCTTTGCCTGGCCTGCAAGCTGCAGCCTGGCCACATTTGCAGAGCACCAAGGAGGCAGCACAGAAAGCCAGCAGCCATGCGGGAAGCTCCATGCCACGATAAGAAGCTGCGAGGCTGCCGGGGACGCACAGCTGGGCGGAGGCTGTCTGACCCTGCCCATCCGCTGCCCCAGGACGCCTCTCCTGCCACCCAGCCATTCCAGTACCTGTCCTCAAACCTGGTGGGAACAGCTCAGCTTGCATTCCCGGGTCCTAATTGAATAGACATTTTCTTCGTGTAATCTTAGCATGGACTTTGGTTTGCAAAGGAAACCAGTTACTGGGGCTGTTCCATTAGTGCCACTGAAGGCATGTACTTTACATCCCTTTCCTCATAGCGCTGTTTTTTCACTAAGCATCCTGGCTTTGGGAAGCAATTTAACGCACTCCCAGCCCCAAAACTACACAAAGGGGGAGGTATAAACCCATGGAGTGAGTATGAACGCAGAGACTGCTTTGCTCTGTTTTTTCAAGGTGTTATCCCTCCTGAGCGCACAGCTCTGTTTCTCAGGGGGAAGACGTGTTGTCATCCACGTCGCGCTATTTCACACCCTTTCTCCAACAGATGGCAGAGATCCTCACCTGTTTGGGAAGAGATGTCTGAAATTGGTTTGCATCTTAAAAATAGATCCTCACTCCCAAAGACATCAGCGGTTCCAGCTCACCAGTTGGGTTTTTCCAAAGATTCGCCCCCTATTTTTCCTCATTATCAGTGCTAGATGTTAACCCTTGTTCTGCTCAGGGTGTAGGTGTGGAACTGCTGTGGGTTGAGAGGAGCCCGGCCATTTTCTTCCTTCCATTTTCTTTGGAGAGCATCACAACTGTAAAAAGAAGGGGTGGGGTTGAACTCTGCTGTAGCAACCTCCTCCTCTGATGTTCATTCCATGAATTCCTTCCCGTTTCTCTTCACTTTGTGTGACATACAGCCAGTGAACAGCTATGCTGCTGCTGCCCAAGCCCAGGAATTTGCAGCTATTTGTTTCCAGGTCTGTGAGTGGTTTGAAGCCAAATGGGGATGGGATTCAATGCTGAGGAGGAGTTAGAGGATCTGTAAATACCAGGCCTGGCTTATCTGTAGTAAAAGCAGAAGAGTGAAGGCTAAAGCTGGAATTAACACAGACTTTTGCAGATTCGTGTGAACTACTAGTTCTCTACTGGGCAAATCCTAGAGGAGAAAAAACTGTTTAGGGCCTCTTCTCTCTCAGTTGTAGCAGTGGGGAGCGATAATGCTATGGAAAGCAATGCAATCACGGTGTTGTAACTGAGAACCAGCTCCTAGAGCTTTATGGTTTCTGTTTTAGATCATTTCTCTTACCCTTAGAGTGTAGAGACTCCCATTTAATGTGTCATAGAATCACAGAATCGTTTGGGTTGGAAAAGCCTTTAAGCTCATCGAGTCTACCCGTTCCCCCAGCACTGCCAGGTCCCCACTAACCCCTGTCCCTCAGCACCACCTCAACACGTCTGTTCAACCCCTCCAGGGATGGGGACTCCACCACTGCCCTAGGCAGCCTGGGCCAGCCCTGGACAAACCCAACAGGGAAGAAATTGTTCCTCAGGTCCAACCTAAACCTCCCCTGGCGTAACTTGAGGCCATTTCCTCTCATCCTGTTGCTTGTTCCTGGGGAGAAGGGACTGACCCCCTGCTTGCTCCAACCTACTGTCAGGGAGTTGTGGAGAATGAGAAGGTCTCCCCTGAGCCTCCTTTTCTCCAGGCTAAACACCCCCACTTCCCTCAGCCCCTCCTCAGCGCACTTGAGGGAATCATGGGATTCCCAGTTGCCATTCCTAAGGTAATCACGGGAGAGCTCTGACTGGGCACGCTAGGCTCCAGTAAACAGTTCTATTCCTTTCTCATTTCAGTCTTTGTTGACAGTGTTAGGAAGAAGCACATGTTGACTCGCTGCAGGTTTGCCCTTCTCCAAAACTGTCACCCAACTTCCCTTCTGTCGGTGAGGGACTACCACACTTTCACTGGCACGTTATTCTGGACATTATTCTTCACCCTGAAGATCTACAGAGGAGGTGTTTTGCCATGCAAGTATGTGAACTGACAGAAACCAGTTGTTTTCCTGAGGCTTTCATAGGTCTTTGAAATGATCCGCCTGGAAAAAATGCTTTTAAAGGCATGGTGTTTCATCCCTTCAGAATACAGGGTGGGAGAGAACTTCCCTGATTTCAGTGCAATGGTTCATGTACAGCAATAGCAGCACTGGATGTATTAAGAAATGAACAAAAAAATCTTGTTATTTATGTAATAATTGAATTTTGTGCTAATCTTGCCTTTCGGTGTGCCTAAAGAGTCCTAAGTGAGAGTCACATGCAAACAGACAAGGGAGTAGAGAGTCCCTAGAGTGTGACACAGATAACAGCAAGGAACCTAAATAATGTCAGACATGGGTATGTGGGTTAAAAAAAAACAAACTGTGGTTTATTTAAATGTGTAAAGTACTTGGCGGGGGGGGGGGGGAGGGGGCAAAAGATTACATCGTACAATGGCAATATAGATAGCACATACTGTGAGAAGCTCATCCACCCTAATGAGTTCAGGCAACTCGTTCCAGCCTCCGAGTCTGCTCTGTCAGGCGGACCCTCAGGAGAGGCTCACCGTCGATTTCTCTAGGGGACTTCACACTACGGACTAATTTCAGTCGGAATTTGCTGTCCTGGTTCTTTATGCCAGACTCAGGAGCAGAGCGTCGTCCTCCCACCAGGGGAGACAGGCGAAACATGGCAAAACTTCTCATGCACTAAGACCCTCTGTCATGGGTTTAAGTAAAAGTAGCCTGATGGGACATCTGACCCTGGACAAATTACCAGGCTAGCTGCCTTAACCTTACCCCAGACGCAGCTCATCACTGGGATGAAAAGCCTAAAGCAGCAGAGACCGAGAGATATTCTGATGGTTATACAATACCATTTCCAGGCACAGCTTTTCATTTCAGGTTCTTCTCGATCCAGTCTTTGAAGGGAAGAGCTTTGGTGTAACCACTGTAGAGTTCTAGGCTGCAAGTTTTATCATAACCCCAGCTCACCAATCCCATCAGGTGCCACCTTAGATCAGGAGATGCTTTTCCTGGCAAAGTTATGGCCGCAATCCCACCAGTCTCAGCAGGGCAGATATTAGAAAAGGCTGTGGGGTCTTGTTTGGCACAGAACATGCTGTCAGTGATGCTGACTTGTATCCCGTTATCCTCATACTGTTGCTCGCACAACAGCGAATCCACCATCCGAACAGCTCCCATGCGGATTGTGTCATTCTTGTATCCAGGATCTTTAACGTCAGCCAAGACCTTCCAGCCGGTAACCATTATTTTTAAATCCTCCAGGGATGAAGTCAAGTCATGAGAAGATGACAAGCAAATGGGCTGAACGCGGCTGCTGATTCGGGCTTTGTCCAGGAGTTTTATGACAGCTATGTCAGAATCGAGTAATATGGGGTCGTAATTGGGATGCACTATGATGGCAGAGATCTGGGGAGGAAGCAGAGGAGGAAGAATCGCAGAGTCAGGAGCAGTGGCACATCAGCAGCACTCTTTCCGTACTACTATTAATTCATGTTAGATTATTTTCCATACTTCTCTACCCTCCACTCCCAAACTGTTCTTTCACCGTAGTGCTCCCTCAAATGAGAAACATGCAAAGAGATCGAGCATCTTCTGGATTTTTTTTTTTTTTTGGCTTGGGTTTCAGGACAGTTTTTATTGCGTGGAACTCTTCCTAAAGAAAGCAGTCAAGGACATTTCCAGCAACACGGGGAGTTAATGTGCAGTTCAAGTTTTTCCACTGTTTTGTGAAAAGATTTTACCTGCCATGTTGTCTTCAGCCTGTAGGATTTGAAGGGGGACGCTACAAGGAGGGATAGGATTCCTATAGGGAAATACTGTAAGAAATAATGTATTTCCTTACAGGAAAAGTCTGAAAAAGCTGGAGTTAGAGCAAGAAACTAAAAATTGGGGAGGGGATAATCAAATGAACTATGATTTCTTGGATAAAATCCATTAATTAACTCACACACACCCCCACTCCAGAAAAAGACACAAACACAGTCAAAATTGCTGTATTTCTCCTCATTATCACTTCAACCTTTCTAGTTCTACTTGAAAAAAACCCAAACCACTCTGGTGAGCCTGAGGTGCTATTTTGGGGGCTGGAGTAAGGCATAAACTTCTCTTTAGTTTAGAGCTGTCCGGCCTTGGGGCTGAGATGTGAAACGCGCTCGTGGTGTCAGGCTAGGATCTAGAGCACAAGTGTTTCCCTCATAAATTATGCTGATAACTTTTGACAGTAGCTGGCATCTCTTCTATTTTTTTTTCTGGCAGTAACACTCAAGACATTATGGCCCGTGGAACCTGAGCTATTTTCTTTGTGACCCTTGTTAGGGGTGAATGAACTACAGCATGTGTTCTCCTTGTGCCGTGACAGTTCTGTCAGTCAAGTCTCTAGATATTGCTCAAAGGACAAAATTTTCTTCCCGTACAAGATGGATGTCAGCGGCATCTGTCTGTGCTCATCATTTTCCACTCCCAGCAGACTTACTCACCCGCAAGTTCTGGATGCTCTTTTCATCCCTGTCATCGTCTCTGTAGAATTTCCCCAGAACCACCTTGAGCTCTGCTGTCTTGAGCACAATGGTCTTGCCCAGGTCAGTGACGCAGTGAGCTGCCACCACCACGGTGCGCTCGTTCACCAGGGCCCCACTGCAGATGAGGATCCAGGCCCCTTTCCGGAGACTGTTCTCCTTCACGCCACTGGCCGTCCGATAGATTGCCGCTTGCCAGGGCCACCTGATAGAGATCACTGACTTCTGAAGGGTGATGTTTTCTGCTTTTCCACAGACTGAGGAAATATGAACCAAGAATGAGGTAATGCCTTTTCCCCACCAAAGAATTTAAATATCACTCTTGAGTCCTGCTTAAGTTGTGATTGTTCATGACAACCTTATCAAGCTGCACTATAATGCGATGCCTGCAGAAAGAAATGGAAAGAACGCCCCTGATTCTGGCGTATAATAAAACACCAACAAAGCCAGGAGCGCACTAAAACTCACCCTAGGCAGTCACAGAGCAATTGTGAGGCCCTCTCCTAGACCTTGGCCCAGATGAGTTCATGTCTATGCGAACAGACTTGTCTTGCAACAAGAACCTTGAAGCAAACAAATCTAAATCAACAGCTGGGGAAAAGAAAAAGCTCTGCCTTGTTCTAGCAATACCTTACACGGGCTCAGACCCGGGGTAAAATCTCCTGTATTTTGAAAGAGTTTGCCTGATGTCAGTAGTGGGTTGTAGCAGATCTTTTGATGTTCCTACCCTGACTTCCTCTGGGCACTAGCTCTGGATAAGATATTATCTGGACTTAGGGTTTGCAGTCTGAGCCCTTCCTTAGCAGGGTATATGAAAGGAAGAGACTCTTTAAAATCTTTAAACTTTAATGGTTTTGGCAGGTGTCTGCCAAAGCATAGAGATGAAAGAAAAATCACATTTGCAGTAAATAATACAGGAAAACATGAAGTGATAGCAGGAAAACATTTTCCAAACATCTCCAATCAGGACAGAAACTCACCACACCTTTTGCTCAATAAAAGAGTAGGAAAATGGATGGCAAATTACAGTGCTGAAAGCTTGATCCCTTTACCATCAACTGCACTGGTTCTACTAGTGGATAAGAAAAGCCATATATCCTCCAAGCATTATGGCTCCGATTTCCCAGCTAGAGGCACAGGCAGCCCACGCCGCTGGGACTCCCTCATTATCTGAGATGAACACACATCCTCTTCCCCCATCCACCCAGAGACGTGTGCGAGTTGTTTTTCCCCTCGGAGACTCACTTGGAATGCACACTGGGGCTCTCCCGCTCCATTTTCCCGTCTTCAGACATGTCCTCCTGCTGCTGCCCAGCCGGCGGTAGAACGGAGAGATACACTCGTACTGCAGCTGAGTGTGCAGGTGCTGGTACCCCGGGGGCAGGTCTCCAAATGGCAGTGCCGGCTTCTTGGTGGGATAGATTTCAAGCTTTTGCTTGCTGAACGCAGAGGAGTAAAGTTGATGCAAAGGTGTTTCCCTGTTTCAAGGCACAAAGAACATAAGGTAATAATAATTAATAATAATTAAGTATTTATAAAGTAATAATCATCAATAAACATAATAATTGTATATTATTAATAATAAAATAATAATAATTAATAAAAAGAGTGGTGATGAATAGAGTTCAATCTATTAGGTGGCCAGTCACCAGTGGTGTTCCCCAGGGATCAGTGTTGGGTCTAGTTCTCTTTAACATCTTTATCAATGATCAGTCAGTTCACAGACAACACCAAGTTTGGTGGCAGTGTTGATCTGATTGAAGGTCAGAAGGCTCTACAGAGGGGTCTGGACAGGCTGGATCAATGGGCTGAGGCCAATGGTCTGAGGTTCAACAAGGCCAAGTGCCGGGTCCTGCACATGGGTCACAACCCCCTGCAACGCTACAGGCTTGGGGCAGAGTGGCTGGAAACTGTCCGGGGAAAAGGACCTGGGGGTGTTGGTCAACAGCAGCTGAAGATGAGCCAGCAGTGTGCCCAGGTGGCCAAGAAGGCCAACAGCATCCTGGCTTGTACCAGCAATAGTGTGCCAGCAGGACCAGGGCAGGGATCCTCACCCTGTACTGGGCACTGGGGAGGCCACACCTCGAATCCTGGGTTAAGTTTTGAGCCCCTCCCTCCAAGAAGGACATTGAGGGGCTGGAGCGTGTCCAGAGAAGGGCAATGAAGCTGGTGCAGGGTCTGGAGCACAAGTGCTCTGAGGAGAAGCTGAGGGACCTGGGGATTTAGCCTGGAGAAAATGAGGCTCAGGGAAGACCTTGCTCTCCACAACTCCCTGACAGGAGGTTGGAACGAGGGGGCAGTCGCTCTGTTTTCCCAAGTAAAAAGTAACAGGACGAGAGGAAATGGCCTCAAGTTACACCAGGGGAGGTTGAGGTCTTGAGGAACAACTTCTTCCCTGGTGGGGTTGTGAAGCCCTGTCCCAGGCTGCTCAGGACAGTGGTGGAGTCCCCACCCCTGGATGGTTTTCACATCCATGTCGAGGTGGTGCTGAGGGACAGGGATTAGTGGAGACCTGGCAGCAATGGGGAAACGGGTGGACTCGATGATCTTAAAGGTCTCTTCCAACCAAACCAGCTCTATGACTCCCTGATGCTGTGATTCTTATAAAAGCAAACAGCCTTCTCACCAGCTGTGTTAAGTATCATTTAAAAGCATATGGACTTTGCTTGTGAAAGAATAAGGCAAAAATATCATTCCAACATAGTTTAGCAATACTCCCATTTACATCCCAGCTACTTTATTTACATTTATATAAATACACCAATGTTTATAAATATTCTATTTGCGTCCCCTTTTTTTTCATTTTACAGTTTCTGGATCTCAACCAGAATGCGAAACAATTTTTGCCATTCGCAGGAGGACTGAGATACCATGATTTTAAACAAAGAAATTACACAGGAAGTTGGCTTTGCCATAATTAATTCTCAGTAGAGAGGAGTTAGGCACATCTTTTCTCTAGTGAACATTTTAATAGGCAGTATTAGGAATCGATTCAGATTAAATCATGTTGATAAAGTTGCTTGATTTAGCAATTAACAGAGATAATTGCCTCACCACAGAGATTTCATAATTGCAATAATCACTAAGCTTCCATTTAGATAGTGCAGCTGAAACATGGCACATAATGAAAAAAAATAGATATATGCACCAGCCTAGATATGGACCATCAGCTTGACTACAGCCATGCTTAAATCTTCATCACATCGAATGTATCCCTTGCTCTAATGCTCAAAACCTCATATCTACAGAAAAAACTATTCCTGTCTGAAAAATTCATCAGGAAATTAATTTCCATTGAGGTTTCTGGTACTGCCTGCATCCAGAAAAGCCATAAGAATGGGTTTTTTCCATGTGGTAATTCAATTTTTGATCACGGAGAGACACAAGCTGCCTCCAGCATATAGAATCTGTGAGGTGATATATAACAGCACTCAAGGGAAGTTATTGAGAACAAGAGCAACGGCAAGTTTCTTGTAGTTTGGAGGAAGGAGGAGAGCTGCTGTGGTTATGCTTGGGCTGCTGGGGTCCCGCTCCCTCCTCATGTGTGACCTTGCAATATGGCATCATCCACACTTTGCCTCACTATTGACCAATGAAAACAAGATCCTTCCTCAAGGGATAAAAAAAGCCCACCAACATGAGACACCATCATGGTACTATGGAGATGGGGGCATGTGCTCTCATACAGCTGGGGTCAATACCATTTCACATAAAAAGACCAGTGGTCTACAGAGAACTGAGAAATTTAAGCAAGAAAAATCCCCCCATGGCTACTAAAACCTCCTGATGGCTTCTCAGGGCCATCTCTGCAATCATACATCACAGAGCTGGAGAGTGGGAGAGTATTTGGCAGCACATGCTTGCCTTGTTCCTTCTTCTCCAAGCTACTGGCTATTGCCAGAGAGAGGATATGGCTTGAGCTGAACCTTTATTCTGACCTGGTGTGGCTGTTCTTAAGATCAAAGATGAGGACAGTTCTTGCACTGCATCTAAAAATAAATTACTCATGTACTGCAAAAAAACCCTGAAATGAGAAATTACTACTGGGACAAAAATGAACCTGAACATTGTGACATAACTAATTCAGATTGGGCTTATTTCAAGGGTAAGGCAGGATGGGGTCCGATCTTTCATTCCTTCCTTCCCTCCTTCTCTATTTCCTCCTCTCCCTCATGCCCTCCCCAAACCCACCTTCGTATCAATAGTGTTACATTGCTGTGGATGGTGAAACTTAATGGGACAAGGTGACGTTGCTATGACCCCGTCTCTCCTCGAGCTCTCCCCACTCATTTCTTCACTAAGACGGCACATGTTCCTGTTTTAAGACACACCATTAGCCCCAAGGAACTATTCTCAGACTGTTCTCACAGCCCGTCACAAGCTTGCAAGCCTAATTCCGGCATCGCCCAGTGCTTTGCCCATCTCTAACCGTGTGTTTCTTCTGGGCTGCACCCAGCAGCTCGCAGACCTGTGGTTAACCAGAGCTCCCCTCCCAGCGGCCCTCGGTGCTCAGTTATCAGTGGAGCTGTAGGAACGGCTGCTCGGGCAGGTTAAACACACCGGGCGGGAAGGAGAGGAGGGGAAAAGCAATCACATTTTATCTTTTTACTGTAGTTGAGATATTGCATTCTCACCTTGACTGAACCTGCATTGGAAGCACTTTCTGTCTCACCAGGTCAGAGATCTTTGGCTCTCTGCAGGCTAGAAAAAATACAGTGTTGGACAGAACTTTTCCACATTCACAGCTCAAGTGTCACGGTTCATACACATTTCCACTCTGTCCTCTCACTAGCTATAAGTTTAAGAAAAGAGGCAGTAAGTTACATGCATTAAAATAAAGATAGGCCCTAAAACTTAAAGCCTTGGAAAAACAGTTCCCCACAGATCGCCAGTTCTATCCCATTTAGAACGGTGGAAGTAACTGTCTTCTGCACTGACACTTTCAGCCACGGAGGAAGATTTGTCCATCAGTGTGTGAATGCCAGACTTACACCCCTGCAGCTGATGGACTGGAATCTGAGCAAACTTTTGCGATAAAGGAATTATACAACAAGTGCTTAATTTCCATCAGCGTGGCCACACAGAGCTAATCCCGGTGACTGGGCGTACAGAGAAAGGCTGCGAGATGTTACAGACTTCTGAGAGTCTGTTGGCTTGTGCACCCATTGGGAGGAGCTGAACACTGTTCAAACAGCCTCAGAGTTACCTGAACCTGCACAAAATAACAGAAGGAGATCCAGGATTTCTAATTGTGTATATTCGGTTTATTTACTTTAAGAGCAGGATGAAATACTCAGGTTATCAGTTCTACCAGGATCTCCTTCCTGCCGTGCACAGTGGAAGACAATATCTCGCTCTTTGTGATGACTGTATATGTTAACCTTCATGTCACTATCAAAGTTAACATCAATAAAGATCTTTCCACAAATTATTATCATGACTAAAGATGCTTTCCACATCTAAAATGACAGAACAAAGTGGATTCCCCAGGGGACAGAGGTGTTTCCTTGTATTATCATTACTTCAATTTAAAAAAGAAATCCATTAAGATATGTGTCAAACAATTGCTTTGGGACAATGAGTTTGGCAGTTCCCCAGCCCAAATTCATTCATCCATTCGGGCTTCTGACACGCTAAGAGTAGCTCCAGGTCGTACAACACCATAATTCCCTTTTCTAGCGAAGTATTTAAAGATGTGTTTTGGTGTTTTGATGAATGCAGATAGTTTAAGCATGTCCTCAAGTGGTTTTCTGAGCCAAACCTTCAAGGCTGCAATCTACAGGCTTGGCCTTTTCCACTCGTGACTGGTCCCAGTGACTTCAAAGGATTGTGAGAGGAGAGCTGGGCCCTATGACAGCAACTCTGATAAGACAATTATTCCCTTCTATTTCAAGTCCCTCCTGATATTCTCTGATCTTTTGCAAGTTTGATCCTAGAATGAGGGTAACAAGGGAACATCCCTGTCCATGTTTAAAGAGGGAAACATCTTCTGGAATCGCTGGCACCTTCTCTGGCTGAGTGTAGCAGCTAATAGAGCTGGCAAACTACCAACCTCCATATCAGGTGTCAGTCAGAGGGTTTATTCTTAGCAGAAACAATTGTTTGGCAAGTGTAAACGATACAAAACAAACCCCAGTAAAACCATAGCAGCTTTTGCAAGTCGTGGTGAAAAAGATTGTAAACTACCTTTTATGCAGATTGGCTGCTTCCCTGACCATTCGCCGTCGTCTTGGCAGGTCCTCTGTTCATTCCCACTAAGAACATACGAGTTGTTACAAAAGAAAGCAATGACTGTGCCAATTTTTGCATAGCGTCCATTCAAGAGCCCAGTGTCTTCTACTACTCTTCTGTAGCCATTGAGTGGGCCACCAGGATCTGAGCAGTTTTTTTCATCTAGAACTAATGATAGGGGAAAAAAATAATAACCATTTTATCAGGTTCATGGCATATAGTCACCCATCAGATTTCTCGGCATTTCATTCAGCTGTTACTGCACAATCTACACGTTATTAAAGATGCCTTTTCAAGACCCAACTGGGATCTCTGTCTTCCAAAAGATCAAATATTAAAGAAATGATAATATACAGATGTCTGTTTATAATACACATTTTAGTCTTCACTGAAAGCATAAGATCCTCAAATCAAAAAGGACCTTAAAACGGAGCTGACAACCCTGAAAAAGAACCTTGACTTTACATGATGTTAATGTCCCATTAACAGTAGCAGGGCTGCTTCAAGAGCATAGAAGGATCCACTCATACTACTGGCAGGAAACAGGCCCTGGGCGTTCTTTTCCCTCCTCTGTATTTTCAACGCTTCACTGGACTTGGATAATAAAACTAGACTACTTCATTTTACTGTTAATGTTTGGTTGCATTTTGGTTTTTTAGCACTAAGAAAGAGATCCCAATAACCCAGGGAAATAGGGGAATTGAAAGAGAACATATACACCTATATATTTACTGATACTAAAAGTTTCATTTGGAAAGCTTACTCGTGCTGGGTTCTGCCTGTAAAACCTCTTTTACTTCCTCCTTCCCGATATTTTCCCCTTCTTTTTATTTGTTGTTGTGGTTTTTTTTCTCTCAATAAACTTAATTTTTTGGCCTAAATCTGGGTGACAGTACTCCCTGTGTGATGCTGATAAATGCTTCTCCCTATATTTTTCACTCCTCTGCTCTTTCTATTTAGTAGCTGAAGAGGCATTTTTTATTTTTTTCCCTTTGGATTTCACCTCTGTTTTCTTGTCAGGCTGACAGTAACAGGCAATTCTGTTTAATTCCTCTGCCTGATGTCTTCTTGCGTGATAACCAGTGAACGTCTAGTTTAGACAGCTAGTGTTGGTGCTGCTCTGCTTATGGAGGACTGACAAGAGACGTATCAATTGACCAGGAATGACCTCGTCCACGTCATCATCGCTTCAGTCTTGGCTGCCTGCTGAGCCTCACTTCACAAAAGCACCAACATATAATGAAGAACTCAAACACTTCCTTTTAATTTGGCTCTGTTTTTCTTCTCCATACCCCACAGGCTCTCAGTTGTGAACCACAAGTGCCTGATAACTTGACAGCAGCTAAAGACCGCAGGGGATCACCCGCAGTACAATGCTTTAGCTGCGAGTTGCTTTCTGCGCTGGTATCTAGCCTAGAGGCACCATCTGAGGAGCGGAGTGCCTGTTTCCAAAGGTGCCCAAGCTCGGCCAATAAATCAGGCTGCCTCTTAGTTTATCCTGTGCCTCAAATAGAAGAATGCCTATTGCTTGCTCTTCCAGATAAACAGTTGTTTCACAATACTCCCCCCCAATTTATATTGTTGGCCACTAAAAGCACTTTTTCAATTTATACAAATTACTCTGGAATATGGAGATTAAATTGTGCAATACAAAACAACTAAAGCAAAATTAACAGACTCTTTGGGAGAGAAGAAGGGGCTCGGAATGTCACAGCAGACTCCATGTGAATGGCAGGTGTGCCAGCTCGCACAGCCAGCATGAATGGAAGTTTCTCCTTTATCAGTTTTCCTCTGGGATGGGAATTCTGTTGAAATAAGAGTCTACTCTCCATGCAGCAAGCCCCTCATCACCTCCACAGAGCACACCAGACTTCTGCAGAGAAGGTGTCAGAGGTACATCATGATGAAGTAGCTATTCATTCTGCACAGTGTCCCCCACTTGGTTTTGGTCCAGACATTTTCAGTCTGTGTGTGAGAAGGATCTATGCCTAAAGTCTTTGAGGAAATTATTTTCCAGTCATTTAATGTTTCAGTCAGACCTTTATATAAGCAAGCCTTGCAGGCTTGGGCTCCAGCAGAGGACAGTAAGAATCCCTACAGCTTCTTAAAGACAGGAAGACAAAAGAACATCATGTTAAGCCATGGATCTACCAAAGTTCAATGAGATCTGGATATTCTAGTTTCATGTGAACACATTGGCTGAAACATTTGATAAGAATCAAAACTTAAAGTGACCTTACCACATTCTGGATGATGTGCAGACCAAATCCCATCAAGCTGACAGTAGGCAACACGGCTGCCTTTTAAGCTGTAACCTGCGTTGCACTTGAAGTAAACCTGGGCCCCGTATTTAAAGTCATCTCCTTCCACAATACCATGAGCGGGAGCACCTGGAGTCCTACACATCACCACTGACAGTTCAGATATTTCAAAAAAATCCACTTTATTACAAAAACAGGACTGTGTTAGGATGATTCTTTATTTAGAACATTGAAAAACCAATTAAAACGGGCATAGGAGTCAAAATTACAGTGATTTTTATGAAGCCTTTTAGAGTCAGCTCTACCCACACTTACGTATATGCTGCTTTTCAAAACATAGCTAGATCCGTTCAGTCAACGGGATTGCTCAGAAGTGTGAAGTGACCATTAGGGCTCATTTGCTCAAAATATTAGTACTTGAAGCACTTTCCATCTTAACAGGAGCTTTGAATGAACTACCATGCTTGGTCAGGAAAAAATTTAGATCTTTAAAAGCCTTATATTGAAATCCCTTCAAATTCTTCTTTCCATTTCTATATAGTTTTTCAGATAACCTCAGTGAAACATTAAAGTATCATTATTTGTGTAGATCAAACATTATCATAATGACATTAAAAAGAAACCTTGGTATTTGCCAAACTGTGATATTTACCCTTTCCTCAGGGTTTGCTCTGTCAGCAAAACACGTACAGACATTGGTCTATTTAACTACTGCAAGTCGTAAATATTCAATTAAGCATCGTAAGCAAGATTTCTCTGAGAGCAACAAACCAGCCATGCTAAATCAGAACAAAAGCCCTTCCAGCACAGCAACCTGTCTTCAGTGGTGGAAAACAGCAGACTTGATGGAAGGAATATAAAAACAGAGCGAGCATATCAAATACTGGCAGCATTCAGCAATCGGGAGCTCAAGGACTACCAGAACTACAACAGCATCTTCAGTATAATGTACCCTGGGGGTGTATGTGTGTGTGTGTGTTTAACATTAAATTATCTGAGTAGTTTCTAAACTCAACTATATCCTTGATGTCCACAATATCCAAATCAAAACACATCCAGTTAGGGGAGTTCAACGTTTCCTCTTGGCTGCAAGTGTTCTGCATCAGTGTCACCTTCAGTGAAAGAATAATGATAGAAATTCAACAGAATTCATTCCTAGCCCTTGATGTTTCTCCTGTGAAATACAGGCACACATACGTGTACATGCATCTATCGGTGCCTACGTGGATACACAAGCACATACATAAATGAAAGGGAAATAATGGCAGCATAGGTTTTCTAGGTGGTTTAAATTCTCAGAACGCTCGTCTTCCCAGTCATGGTCTTTGCATTCCCAGTCGCGCCCTCCATCTCTCTCTCTGAACAGCAATTCATTTAACTACATTTCTATTTCTCCCTTTCGATGTAAAGTCACACTCAGCTTGACAAATGAGAAAAGAGGATGATCAGACACATCAGTGCACCACTCAGAGTTCTCCTTTTTACCACAAATACAGGTTTTCTGATTTGCTTGTGGTCCCAGTCAGCTCTGCAGAACAAATGTTTTGGTGCTTTTGTGTTCTAGGTCCATCCTGGAAAAACTGTCACCTAGCTGCACTTATTTTTTTTTTCCCCACAAACTCTAAGTATTTCTTCTTGTTTGGTCTCCTAAGCAATTAAGAGGTTTCATTTCTAGTCCTTTTGATGTGCTCTGCTTCCCAGATTTTCTTTTTCAGCTGGAACATCTCTGGTTTTATTTATGGTTTAATTCAGCATCTCATACACAGATTCATTTAGTACTGGAACTATGGCCTAGAGTAGAGGATATGGAGGCAGAAGGTCATGAGATCTAATCATAGCTATAAAACTGTGGCCATGGGTAAGTCACTTCATCTGCTGTACCTAACAAATGAGAGCACCACTTTCCTCACAGGCATGTTAGAAGCATTAGCTCATACCTACTTGTGTCACAGAGTCACGGTGGGGCTTCTCTGATGGCAAAACAGCTACGTGTTATTAATAGACATGTCCCTTTTGTTACCTGTGCCTTTATCTACTGGTTGTCTGTTCTCTTCTAACACAGGATCTTCCCTCACGGTCTGTCCTGTTCTTTAAACGTTGCCACTGGAGGCACAGCCACTCATTCTATCTTTTCTTTGGATCATTTTGTAAGTCCACTGTTTCTCTCTGCAAATTAAATGTGTTTTTGAATTTTGAGGTGTTCCCTGCATCTCAGTGCCACAGCTGAGCTGAGGTCTCTGTTTCCAGCTAGATTATCTACCCTGAAAGTCACGTACAGTTACTCTAGTACCTGACTCTACTGCTTTGGTTTGAGCTCTCAGCTTTCTTCCCTCTTCAGTTTCACTTGCCTTTTATCCCTTTCACCTAACCTGTTTCAGGCAGCTCTTCTGTACCTTTTCCCTTTACTTGTGAACACTTCAGCCAGTGGAGTTTTGAACAGTTATTGGGAAGGGATTCCCAGCACCTGTGTGCTCCAGCCAATTCTCATCTTTTTGTGGACAGCTTCCCATCAAGAGTGTGCATTTGACTGGTTCTTACATCTTGCAGAATGTGCAGTGTATGCCACTGAATTTTAGGACAGCCTCCTTTGTTTGAGATATTTTATTGAAGTCTTTCAACATTCTTGCCTGGTGCAAGACTATATCCAATTCTCGAACTGACGTTTCTCAAGTCAAAAAGAAAGGAGGACATTTTGTACACGTCATTCATACCTGCTCTGCCCTTCCCCTCCACATACACACGCTAGCCATAAAATCCAGCCACCTGAGCTGACCCAATGTTCTTCCGTTTCTAAGCTCTCTAAGATGATACGATTTCAGATTCCCTTGCTAAGGTAGGATGGGCCTGACCCTGTCATCTACAGAGCATTTCTGAATATCAGACCTCCTCCTTTCACCATCACACGGGCTGGATCCCCCTCTCAGCCTTCACCACCCCACAGCCTGACCACTGCAGCAGAGACAGGGCTGTGAGCTGTTTGGGAAGCAGTGGGTAGGCTGGCCAGGAGCGCTCGGTGGGCTCAAACTGTTCCTAGGTCACTAGTTAAGCAGCTCTGCTCCACGTGAAATAAGTGATCCATACTGCCCTGTGACTCTGCCTTCCTACCTTAGCCAGGTGTTTTTTGTGCTGTGTCTGGCTGTAGCATTACTTGTCCACAGGAAAGTGAGAGAGGAAGGAGTAGGACGATCTGTCTTGGCAACCCATGGGAGAACTCTCTCACTGACTCAGCCAGGGTTAAAGAGAGAACTGGCACCCAGCATCTCATTCGACTTAAAAGCCTTATCAACATCTCCCTAGTGTCAGTTCAACGCCCTCTCAAGAGCAGTCCCTGCCCAGCTTTTCACAAGATTCACACCTTGCTTTTCGAAAGCAGAGGAAGAACAAAAGACAAGGTAGAGATCTTCTGACAGAGTGATCTATGAAACGTACCATGAAGTCAGCAACACTCACCCCAAACTGTAAGGCTTGAGGCAAGCCTGCCAAAAAGGCACTAAAAGTGTCAGGATTTCAGGTTGCAGTCCTCAGTCTCTGCACCTTTCTTCCCACCAACAGAAGACCAAAGCCACCAGGAACCCAGGAAATGGACTAGGTGGCTACAAAATGCTACTCTCAGATGGTAATGGACAGCCAGATATGAAAGACATTCATTCAAGGTCTCCCAAAAAAAAAGTCTGAGCAACCCAGAGACTCCATGAGAGTCAGGCTGATCCTTTTGTTCATGTCATGGGGTCATCACACCTATAAAGGTTCTGGGGAATTGATATCTAGAAAACAATAGGAAAACTGGAGAGATTTCAGGGAAAGGTGAAACCGGTGTTAGGGAACTGGCAGAGATGCTCCGTCGGGACAGCCCAGTTGTTAAAGACTAAAATCCAGAGCTGCCTCGAGTGTCTGTGTAACAAAGTCACAGACTCCCAACAAAACTTATTACCCTTCTCGCCTCTTAGTTCGGTGTCTTGGAAGAAAGAAAACAATATTTCTGTCCCATATGAAACATTAAAATGGCTCCACATTTCACAGACAACTTTGCACAATCTGAGAAAAACTAGACTACAGGAGCAGAAAGTTCCTGCATTTTTAACTAAAATGTTCCATTATTAATAATAACAGTGCAAACTCCGCTCCCTTTTAAATTATATGGAAGAGACAGAATGATCTGCCATTTAGAAAGAGTTTTCATGCTCATTTTATCACTAGTGAGATAAATTAGATGCTCTCTCGAGCTACACTGTTCTCTCTTCCATGTCCTTCAAATTCTGCCTGATGAAATTATCATTTGCTTTTGTCCCCAGGTCCCTTCATTAAGCGAACACCATTTTTTTCTGCTGCCTTCCTCTCACCCATTTCCTTGTTAAATAATATATACCCCCCCTCACACATATCATACATTATCTCTAAATTCTGCACAACCTTTCAATAATATATTGCATGCCTGAAATAAACCTTATTTCTCATTGCTGGTACTAATAAAAGGTTTACATTCCCATTTTTGTCCCTCGCCCCCTGAAATATTAGGGGCAAGAGCTTTGGAGTTTTGTTCTTAATTCGCTTACAGGATTTTTTAATACTGCTACTGCGAAAGAAATGTATCGCGTTGCATATTCCCAAGCCAGAGTTTGGCTTCCAGACTACCCTGTGCTAATGTTTATAGCACATTTGGACTATCGAGTAGCGGCTCTGGGGAACATTTTTCTACATACTTGTAATATTGCTTTCGCATAACTTGTGCTGGCAGGCTCAGTGGAGGCCAGGCACTGAAAATGGCCACAGAAACTGCACTTGGAAACAAGGAGGGGAGCAGGGTGGCTTCTGCTGTTATGAGTCCTAGTGAGTATGTCTTCTGCAGCAAAAGAGCAAGCTGTGGATTTGCTCTGGGGACGCCGGGTGCCACCACGTAGCCAAACCAGCCTAATGACTGTCAGAGAAAGCCTGAGAGAGCCTGGAAGTGAAGAAATGTAAATAACTATCCTCAGAAAGAGGATGTTTTGTCAGGAGAAAGCCTAAATGACATTCTTTTCTCCAGTGAATGCTCTCATGACCCAGCATGCTGCTAAAAGTCACAGCAGCCCCTGAGCCAGCAAAACGCTGTGCAGGGAACCTCAGCAGCAGAAATTTAGATCCTGAGCTTTGGGGTTCCTGGTTCCACGGCAGTGGCTGGAGCCAGAGAACCTGGAAGCCCCAGAAATCACAGCTCCAAGATGCTGTTGCTGGAGGGAGCATAACACGCAGTATGTGGAAGAAATAATTTTTTCTCTCTCTCTCTGATTAAGAAAATAACAATTAAAAAAAAAAATCCAGCAGAAAATATCCATTGCTTTGAAAATTTACCGCTATGAAACCATTCTAACAGCAAACTGCCAGCCAGATCTACCTACATGCCCTTCATGTAGCTCTCTGATATTTGCAGTCTTGCCCACAGCCAGGGCTGCTCAGGTCAATAGTGGTAAATCCCATCGGGTTCAACTTCTGGCCTCCAAGTCTCTGACTTGATCCAATTCTTTTTCTTGGTTTAACTTTTGTTTCAAGGGCAAGTCTGATGATGTGACCACCTGAGCATCATTCTATAACAGTTCTTAAAGCTTATAGTGTCTGTATTTCCAAAGGTTTTTATAAAATTAGTGCCTGTCTGCATTTTCCTGCTGGGGAAGCTGCAGCACGGAGATATCGAGTGATTTACCTGAAGGGAAACAGTGTGTGAGTGGTAGAGCTAGGAACAGCTCTGTCACCTCCCGATATTCTTAGTACGTTTACATTTAACTTGACCCAGCTTTGTGCAGAAATCAGCATTAAATAATTACACCATTACGTAATGCACACACTATTCTCAGCAGCAGCGTTTTGTACCGAGGAGATGGAGCCATATGGGAGCAGATAGTTCAGTGCGCCTGAACGCAAAGCACAGGAGTTGGGGAGGGAACCAGCCACCAACAGCTCAGCAGTTCCCGGGATGCCCTTTGCAAAGCTCTGTGAGCAAAGAGCCTTTGTGAATTCAGACTTACAGAATTTGTGGTCTTCACTCTTGGCCCATGAGCTCTGTCAATCTCTGATACCATTTATCCCTACACTCGTCCCTTCTCTCCCTGGTGTGCACCCATAAGGTGAGGACGCCCCAGGTTCTCACAGGGTTTCCTGGCAGAAAGAACTGGCGTGGAGGAGGACTCAGCTCATTCTCCTGAGACATCATCCCTCTGTGGCTTGGCATAGCAGCCCAGAGACAGTGCATGCCTAACACATAAACCCACGGAAACTAACTTTAGCCTAAAGCATAAGGATATTGGCTGTCAAAATTGTTTTGGAATGGTTGTGTCCTCAAGGAGGGAATGAGGTGAGGGATTTCTGGAGGCCGTGGCTCAGAGTGCTCAGAACTGCCTGTTTTATTCCTTCTCATAAGCAGTGAGCTTTCAATGAGTTTGGTGATGGATTTGATGAAATAGGCCACCAGCATCATGAGGCATCGGTCGTCCTGCCACCCCGAGGCAGCGTGGCTCTGCCACTCCTCTGCACGAAGCTGTCAGATCTTCATGTATCAGGTCTCACGAACCATGAGGCAGAAGCCCTGACTCCAGAGTTATGCTTTAGGAGTCCCAGTGTCCTTGTTTGGCTCCTGACTGCCTTCAAGGTTGTCAGCATGCTGGGATCATGGGCACATCATAAGCCTGCTGATAGCAACATGGGATTCACGAAGGAAATGCTTTCCAAGGGTGGTGTGTGTTTACACAGTCCATGTCTGAGGGGGCTGGTGATGTTATCCCTCAGAACTTTTACTTTTTGGAGCTGGCAGGCTCTGCGTTTTGGGTGAAAAAAGAGTGTGGTTGCAACTCTTACAACCAGAAGTTAGAAGGGGGTGAACAAGGGAAGCCAAGAGTGCTAAGGGTTGGGTTGAAATGTATTTTTTTTAAAGCAAGACTCTCAGAGCAGCACTGCTCTGCTTGGTCATGCCTGTCACCACAGACTCAGCAAGGACTGGGTGAAGCTTTAGGCGAGGGTCTCAGAGGTACCTCCAACCTCTACCGTACCACAGGCACTTTAGCCAGCACAGCTAAGACACAACAGCCAGCTCCACAGAGATGCCCATGTCACAGTGATTTCAGTAGCTAAGAGGTGCCTAAGTAGGTGCCTAAGTGTCACTTAGGAACTGGCCTTCAGTACCAAAGTTCTGGAGGGGTAACAAGGGTTATTCCCCAAAAGTGTCCCCCTGCATTGCAGTAGCTTCCATTCAGGTTGCTAGCAAGGGAGGATTTTGGATAAACTGCCTCTGCACTCACTCACGTGTGTTCCAAAAGGGAGGAAGCTCTCCGCCCTCCTTTGTGCCTCTTGTGATGCCCCCAGCCAGACACGTTCAAGCAGCTCCAGCCACAGCTCATGCAGAAATGCTGGGACAGACAATTCTCCACAAGGATTTTTTGCCTTAATTTATCCCCCAGGAAAGAGTCCTGGAAGTTCAAATCTCCTCTCATTGTTGCATTTTGCCAGCCCTCACATTAATCCTGGAAATGTCAAAGGAAATCATAACGAAAGCAGCCGATCAGCCAACCCCAAGTACCAGAGAGTGCAGATTTCCAGTCCCACTCTCCGGGCCTCTTCGCTTTTGCAGTGGTTCCACCAGCTAGGAATAATTACACAAAACTATGATGTAATCCCTACTGAAATCCAAATCTTTTCATTCCCTTCCAGCCAATTGGAACTCACCCCTGATGTTTTCCAGCTCTCTGCCTCTGTGAATGAGACCGTATCCATGTGAAAATATGCTTGGATCACCCACTGTGGTTTATTCATCCGGAGGCAATTTGGAGGTTGTTGCTTACAATTAGCCACTTGATCTTTATCAGCATTGTTCTTAGCCCTTAGAAAGCTGTGTCTCTGGATACAACCTTTCCGGTACTTGGATGGCCTATTTAATTATACAACTGGACCTGTTTGTGCATGGGGTACTGGAGTGAGGGAAATCCTAACGATCCTCAACACTCACTTTCTCTGTCAGCGGCAAGAACTAATATTTAGAATAAGTTGCCCAATGTGTCCCTTGGAAAACATCACGCTGCGGAGGAGATCACTGTTTGCTCAGGGGGTAGATTGTAGGGCAGCAGAGAAGCTGATATGCTCATTATTAGACCAAATTACAAAGGAGAGTAAATCCTCTTGAGCTGTTTCATTTGGGAGACATCAGCTCTCCAGCTAAACAGGGACTTTCCAGCTAAACAGGGACAATGCTGGGTGAGAAAGACACTCTAAAGAAAGGCGTGTTGCTTTGAAACGGTGTTTGTGAATGTGCATTAACTGTAATGGAAAACACCGTTTAATGATATAGATTCACCCCAGCGCAGCTGACAGAAGACTTTATTCAGCCTTTTGCAGGGAGTTTCAGTTTCTGCCTGAAACCCTGAGCTGGGTTTCAGGCAGAAAGGAAGATCTGGCATTGCCTGTTTAAGAAAAGCAGATGGAAATTACCAAGTGTTGAGATGAGAGTGTAGGGAAAAAGAAAATGAAGGTAACTAAAAAGCAGGAGGGTACTAAGGAAGGAGCAGGGCACTTTGCTGGGCTGTGAAATGCAGTTCCTGCGCTCTTGAAGAAACCAAAGAGTATGGGAGCCATAAGAAAGAGCAAGTGGGATACTGCCTGGTGGTTTGTGTCATCATTCGTACCACCCAGGGCCATTCCACCTTGGCAGTGCATTGTATCAGCTGCAGACAGTGCAAGGCAGTGAAATCACACCCAGGAGCGCGACAAAGGGAAGCTAGGAGTGCCAGTGTCAAATCCTCCCGGAGGAATGAAGACTTTGAATGAACTTCAGGGGGACAAGAATGAAACTGTCAGCATTTGAGCACGCTGGTTATTGCAGCGAACTTTCGAAGTGTTTTCACGGTTACCCCAAAGCACTGCGAGAACGTGCAGTCTGTACGCTTGCACCCCAGAAGCTGTGAACGGTGTATCAGTAGGCTTTCAAGAGGACAAGGAGTGGTTAGGGGCAGAAACCCCAAATCTCCTGCAGGAAAGGAAAAGTATCTTTGTCCCATCCAGCGTGGCAAGAATACCTGGAATGAGCGTGGTTCAACCTATCCTACTGCCACACTGATTCATCCTTCCACTAAGTCGCACCAGGGAGAATCCCGAGGATGGTTTTATCCCTGAGGCACGAGAAAAAAGCTCAGGATGGTTATGAGGTGGGGCATGTGGAAATTCCCTATGAATTCATTTAACGTGGTTTAGAAATACGCCTCTTTGCCTGTGGCAGGTCTGTCCTTGGATGGATTACATTAACAAGAGCTGAAGGAAGGAGTGGTCCTAGGGACCAGTTTTCTGCAGGCTGATGCACAAGCAGCAGTTGTTTAGGGGTTCCTTCAGACGTTTGTAGCAATCTCCCACCTTCTTTTTCTCTTAGGTGCTTCTGGCCTCCTACGGGGCATCTTGGCTGTTTGTGTAACAGGAGCTGAACAGATTTAGTTTATTGCTCAGTGAATTAAAGACAACCCAAAATTGATGTTAGCCTACCTTAAAGCACCAGACATAAGGTTTGGTGGTTGGGCAGTTGCTGCATGAATAGTTCCAGTATCCTTCTAAGGGAGAAACCTTCAATAATCAAGGGAGATAAACCAAGGGAGAAACCTCCAGGAAATACATTGAAGTGAAAACTGGGAGCAGAAATCTCTACCTCCATCTCAAGCCAAACCCTTCAAATTCACCCAGCAGGCACTAAACTGTACACATCTTGCCTTGTAAACACAAGATTCTCCTGGAAAGGTGTGTACTGTGGGGCAGCAAGGATAACATCCTAGCAAACGTCCAGCCAGCATCTCAATGTGCTTCTGATCAGCTCAGCAGAACAAAAGAGGACGTTATCCCAGCAGAGCTGAACTCTGAAGGTGACTTATTAAAAACCTCTCTGAGGGCTGCAGATTATTTTACCTGGCTTTGCAGAGACATGGGGGACAATGAAGCTTCCTGTACGACTGCATTGGCCATGTCTCCACTGCAGGGTTGTCTCACCCTGTCTGAACTAACTGTCCTTCTGAACAGCCTTGCCCATAAGTGCTTCAGTGGCACCAGGACTTGAGTTATTTCCCGGCCTATACACACAAGCCTATAGGAAGGACAGTAGAAATGTGATGGAGAAAGAGTGGCATCAATCTCATCTCTTTGACATAGCCACCAAAAAAGCCACCTTGATGCAAGTTGGCAAGAACTCTATCCCTTTAAAAAAGCTGTAATAAGCTATTTTCCACTGGAGAAAAAAAGCAAAACCCAACAAAGAGCCAAAAAAAAAAAAAAAAAAAAAGCAATGGCAGGTCTAGGAGCATTAGAGTCATATTTCTTTTTGGAACATTTTCCCTAACGGGAATAGGGCTGATTTCCAGGTCGGAGTGGCACGAAAGGGCTTGGGGCCATTTGGTTGTACCTGAAGTTCTCCAGCATAATCACACAGCGCAGGCACAGTCTAACACACGTGGGCTGCAAACAGCACAACATTCACCAGGGATTATAGAGAGTGATCATGGCACTCCTTGAAATCTATCGCTGAGAATCTTTCTGACAAAATTTAAAAGAACTCCAAGAGTTCCCTTAGAAGACTCTGCAAGATACATCCAGGGTTCGGTAAGAAAACTAGGTTTAATGTCCAGAACCTTCACCAGTGCCTCATCCCAGCCTCTGCTGGGATTAAAACTCTGTCTAGCCTATGCCAAGCACTGAGGGCTGGGCTTATTTCTCCCATAGCAGAACAAGGCAGGGGGTGGGAGAGTGATAATGCTTTCTCCCTATCTTAAAGATCAGTCAGTCAGTCAGTCCATTAAGGGTGAGGGCATCCCTAAGAACCAGCCCAAAACACAGTTGTATGGGGCTAAGAAGGATGGATGGGGATTATATCAGCAGTGGGGAAGGGCCTGAAGGCTGTATTCCTGTTGGAACTGAGCAAGACCAGCGCTAGCAACATCAAAGGCTACAGCAGAGAGTTCATTTATTCAGCTTAGTCACTTGGATTAGCCCCTTCATTAGGATGCAGAACAAACCGCTGCTTCTTGGCAGACAGGAGCGAGGAACAGAATAAAAATGGAAATCGGATCTGAGCCCTGAATTCCCCATTCAGCACAAGTTCCTCTTATTTGCGTAGGAGCTCTGGTTCGCCTGGCTTTGTCTGAAATAAAGGTAACAGGAAATTTCAGGGCAGGAGGAGGTTAAGGTCTCTTGCTTTGGGGCCAGCAAGCCCCGGGAGGACTCTTGTGTCAGAACACCCCGTCCTCGGAGTGGAAGGACAAGCAGAGGGGGAGCGCATTTGCCATGGGGTACCAGCAGCACCGTCTCTCTACAGCTGCACCTTCAGCAGGCAGTCAACAGTGACTCTCCATCACGCTCAAGCAGCTATAACAACAAATTCAGTTTAAGATCAGAAAGAAGCCCAAGTATTTAAAACAGGAGTTAGTTTTCTCTACTTAGTGTATCATCATAACAAAGTGTGCTTATGTGCAAGAATGGATTTGTTTCTAGTTTCTAGGACTTGTCTTTATTGTGTTTCAGGGCAGAAGAAAAGGAAAGATCTTTCTCTCTTGGTTAGCATTTGTTTTACCATTTCATATTGATTTTTTTTTTTTTTAACAGTCTCTGGAGTCAAATCAGACATACCTAGATAAAATATTTCTTGCCCTGAAACAGAACTGATTGAAATATTAATGGCTCTTAGAAAGACACACACCTGCATTTCACTTCATGCCGTTGAAGTCTTTAAATCACTGTATTAGCCCCTCAAATTGTAAACAAAAAGCCAATTGCTTGGCTGCCAGAGTAGAAGAGAAAAGAGACTGCTAGTTCTAAGCAACCTGTGCCTGTAATTATTTTATTAATATTGCAAATTGTAACTGACAGAATAATTAGGGTTGAATATTACCCCAGGAAAGCAGCTTGACCAATGTTGATCACGTTCTTAAATAGAAGGAATTTAGTTTAATAGCAGAAAAAATAGGTTCCTCGTGGCTTATCGGATTAAGGCGATCACCATAATTCCAGTAGTGATTCCACATCTTTAAAACTAAACTTGGTAACAGACAAAGAGACATGGCTGCATTAGGACAGTGAGGGACTTAGAACTGATCCTGCCATGGAATGTCCAGTACTGAATATGTTTAATTTGGCCTTAACTTATTCCTCAGTGAGATAATCCCTCAGTCTCCCTTCCTCTGAGGCATGTCCCTTCCATTTCTGTAAGACCCTCGTACCTCTCTGGGTACCTTCTGTTGCACCACCTCAAACCTACACACACATAACATTAAGGGTCTCTAATTTTCTGCTTTCTTATACCTATTTTTCACCAACCTAAATCCCTTGACTTTAATGGGATCGCACTTGACTTGCTCCAAGAAAACCAGACTGAAAAAATCAGCCTCATGGTGCCCAAACTCATACTTGATATTCCAGAAGTGACCATTTTGTGATTGTTTTCTGCTGAAATATATTTATTTCCCTTGGCTCCACCTCACAAGACAGCACCGTTGCTGCAAGACCCAACAGACAGATTCTGAGCATGACACCATCTCCCTTTAACATCTAAACTGTTCAGGAAACCACATGACTAATTTTTAAGGAATTACAGCCACAGATATTTTTTCCAGTTCTTCTTTTTGCTCTTGAAAACCAAATCAAACCTTAATTTTCTGCCTTTTTTCCCCCCATACCCTGGAAAATACTTAGGACATGTTTTGGCAAAACTGAAGGAAATATCTTAAGAAAAAAAATCTTTGAAGCCAGAGAGAACAGAGGTTTGCCATGATGTTTTCTCACCGTGAGGTTTACTGTTCACATACAAGGGGGAAAAAAAGTGAACCTTTATCTATATTATAGGAGGCAGGATATAGCTGCTGAGAAAAATATTTCCTAACATAAGTGAAAGGCAAGAGTACGGCCGCGAGCATCGCTCGGTGAAAGTATTTTATCCACCTGAACTGTTCTTTCACAAATAGAGCCTGTTTAGAGCCTGCCAAATGCTGGAAATTGAATTAATTTGAAATTTAGGTTGGTTCTGAAGCAGGCAGGAATCTTTTCTTTTTGTTAACTCTCTCCTAAAGACAGGAATGGAACTAATCTCCCTAGGCAGTTGCGAAGAGCTCGGGACTTTCCAGTCCCTAAATGACCGGCTGAACAAGTCCTCACAGGAAAGAGGCTGTTAGCAGGAGAGCCAGACACATCAGCGCTGAGGTCAGGAACCCGCAATTTGCAGCAATCCCTTTCCTACAGAAAACACACCAGGAATCTGGGCAATCCGGCAGAGTGCGGCTTTGCTGTTCAGAACGAAAACGTGTTCAGGCTCATAGAAAATGTAAAACTACCTCTCCTCTGGTCTGCTGGGAGAAAAGCCAAGTCTTAGGGGCTACTTCTGGATCTGTAGAAACCGGAACGTCTTTTATCTCACAATGATCCATGCAAGGAGGTACCATGTCACTGTGATTTAACTTCCCTGATGAAGTAAAAGCAATTCCGGGAGAGAAATCCACTCCTGACAATGGCATGTGTGGGGAAAAGGGTTTGAAGTAGTGAGGTATGGTGTGTGTTGGCTGCTCTAACATGGAACTGGAAACTCTGGGAGCAGGCAGGGCATTGTGTGCCTCATGGCCACAGTAATGCCCCAGAAGGGCACACTCAGCCACGCTTTCAGTCTTGGGCCAAATGTGATCCCAAGTGTGTTTCACTGGTATCCCTGAAATCCTCCAGGCTCAGACAGAGCTCTAGCTCAGTGACTTTGAATACTGCACGATGCTCCTTCCAGATAGCAGAGATGACACAGCCTTTAGCACAGCATATATTACTCCTCATTGCTCTTCCAAGCCCTGTTAGATGTAGACACTTGCTCAAGCATGAAGAATTCAATCACCAGAACAGACAATCGATTAGAGCTCATTTGAACCCAGTTACTATACAATTCCCTTGGCAGGACAAAACCAGGTATATGACTACACACAGTGAGGGCCACCAACAGAGATATGGACAGGATCTAGCCTTTCTCATTTGCTTTGATCCCCAGTCTCTGTCATTCGTGGTGCCAGGACTCTGCCTTTCAGCTGGCTGTGAGGGAAGACAAACTTCCCAGGCCTGACCCTGCCCAGAGCACCAAGTGTGGGGCTCAGCTGGGGTATGTGTGTTCAGAAGAGAACAGCCGATCCACGAAGCGGGAAGCAGCGGGCAGGTCTAACTGTCTGATAAGGCTAGTCCAGTACAAGGTTTCATGAGTGCTGCTTCCCAGCTCCAATTCTGTTCTACCTTTTTCCCACCTAGAAATAAAGCTCCAGAACTATTTAGTGGAAATCTTCATAAACTGACTGACCTACCTACGTATCACTGACACTCCTGACAATTCATGGGCTGCACCAGTGACAACCTGGGTGGCTGGTCATACACACAGTGCCTGTACTCACAGTTTTCACAGCGACTCCCGGTGTAGCCAGCCAAACAGGCACATTTGTAGGTACCGCTTTTGTCTAGAATGCATGTTCCATCATGAAGACACGGAGAGGAAGAACAAGCTGTAAAAGAAAAGCAAGAACGTTCATGGTTGCTCACAGGATGGGGGTCCTGTCTATTTCTCCTCGTGATGGTTGTGTGGTAGATGTGTAATACACGTCAAAAAGCTTTCTGTTCTTCTTTCTCGCACACTGGAGAGGGGATCTTATAGGGCTGAGCAGATCTTTTTCCAGCATTCATCACTTACTGCTACCATTTCCTTTAACTGTCATCAAGTGGTGAGAAAGGTTTGGGCAAGAAAAAAGTTACAGCAAGCTCCAATAGTGTTTAGAGCTTAGCCTAAATTAAAGAAGTTTAATATCGACCTATGTTTCTCTTGCCATTCATCCTGGAGTTTAGGGATGAGTTATGGGATCCATCGTTCTGGTGAGTTTTTTGGGTCTCAGATCTTGTCATCCCAGACTTTGGGACTTGCTTTGCCCCTGAGGAGCACGTCTTTGGTGCTGGGAAAGCTCTGAATGGTCATGATGACCCTAAGTCTGCTCAGAAAGCTGTTGCACACCACAAATCTAACAATGATACACATCAAACTGTACATATTAGCATAAATGCCATTTAATATCAGCAAATTCCACTGTGCAATAACACACACGCTTTTTTTTTTGTGCCTTCTCTAAGGGGAGATGAGTGACTAGAACATAATTTTCTCGAAAAGCGATAGAAATCATTTCCACTTCGATTGCTTTCCAACCTGAGTGTGGGTTTTAGCAACCAGAAAGTAGAGCTAAAATCTCAAAACTTAGATCCACTTTAAGATTCAAGTATCTCCAACACCCGAGGCATTCAGGATCTGATCCTGCTTCAAGTCCATGTTAACGAAAACAAGACTCGGCAGCAAAGTTCACATCTGGATCCATACCAGGATTAAACTTCGCAATCATAATTGCTAGAAAGGGCTGAATTCTAATTCATTTACCGATCACTTTTGTCTTTCCATGCTAAATACATTGATGACTTCAGTTATAACAGAGATATGAATCTTCATACCAGCCACTGAGTGCTGTGACCCCAAGCAACCTGCCCTGGGGGACCCATGGTGAAGTTGTGGACTGTCACATTTAGAGCATTCTCTCTGCTGCAGCAGTTTTCTTTGCAGAGACTTCCCTTGAAGCACAATCTTTGAGTCTCTTTCTTACATCCAGATGGTAAGAGATGAGAAATAGATAGATGCCACGTATGGATTTCTCTGGAGGTTTCACGTGGTGATGTAACAGCAAATCATACGTGGCTGGGCAAGGAATATCTTCCAGGTCTCACTGAAGACTTGGCTCTGACTCAAGACAGTGATTCATTTGTTAAAAGCAATAAATACGTGGCAATTGTATCCAACTAATGTAAAATACCACTGAGGAAAGGCGAGAGAGCTTTGTCCTTGCCCCAGCTTTGTCTCCTGATTTGTAAAAGGAAGCATGTCAAGCGAATGATATAAGTGCCAGGTACTGTCCTTTAAAATCCCTGACACTCCAGAGCTCTAAATATTTTTGTTTTTAAAGGAGTTTTGATTTCCTGGCTTCAGTCAAACACCATGGGACAGTACTACAAAAGGTTGAAGCTCCCACATTGTGTCAAAGATCACTACCTTGGGGGTACGGAGAGTAGAGCATTGAAATTCAATATCAAGCTTTCATCTAACTAGATCCAGCATATGGCTAATACCCGAGAGACCCTGATGCCTCCCCATCTGGCCCCCCAACCTTCCCATCTGAAGGCTGTTGAGTGAATTCTAGTCACTCAGACCAATTACTGGTCCCCATCTGACACTTGGCATGGGATGGGACCTACAGCTCCTTCCAGACCAGGCAGTGCAGCAGGTTGTGGGGTTTTGTCCTTTGATAACTACACGTGCAGTGATCTTTCCTAAAGGGAATAGAGGCTTTGTGGCTTATTTGGTGTAATCAAACCCTTTTGGCAGTTGAACCCGTGACCTCTCTGCAGCCAGTGCCACCGCTGCAGCAAGCTCTGATTTATAAGCTCAGAGGAAGGGAAGGAATTAAGTTCTGACAGCATAAAATGCTTGTTCATTCCTCTCCATGACACCACTAAGGTGCTAGGGACATCAGATCACCTTCATGGCCTGGCCCACATCCTGCAAGCCAAGTGCTACTGCTGTCACCCACAGCACATGGAATTGTTCTGTGCAATCTGTTGTGGGGACCTCAGCTTTTCCACAGTGCTGTGCACAGAGGGGAATTTCAGGAGAAATGCTTCAGTTTGTCATGTGCTGCCAGAGCTTTCAATTCTGCGCTGCCCCCACTTTCATTTCTACGCTGTATGCTTCTCCTAAACTGTCCTGCTGGCCAGGTTAATGCTTCCCACAAACAGACCCTGGGAGTGTTTTAAAAGCCTTTCACTGCAGCTACACATTAGGCCAGAACAGCCTCCTGACAAAGCACACAATAAAACTTCCTCACAAACTCTGAGAAGCCCTTTGCGACGTGCTCTGCGTGGATTACCACGCTTGCAGCCACGCAGCCTCAATTACCACTAAAAATGGGGCAGAAATAAAGCACTCAACAGCATTCGAACAGCAAGTGTTCCCTGCTGGGCAGAGAAAACAGAATCAGTTCAGCCCACACCATATGGAAAATGTTAGTTCCCCATGTGTAGGCAGCCCTTATGCAACACCACCCGCCCCACACTCACTGGTTCTCTATCACCTCTCCTGCACACTCTGATTAGGCTTCTGGGCCAGGAGTACTGTGGATAGATGTGACCAAAATTCACTACGTAGCTAAACAAGGAAGAACCAGGAGGAGCGTAGAGGCCGCTTCAAATGCAACGGCAAAATGAGGAGCCAGCTACACTTTGGATGTTATTTTGCAGCCAGAAATGATGGAAAGCAGTGCGGGGGACTGAGCACTAACAAAAACGCAGGAATTCTGGAGCCCTCCTTCTGTCATTCATAATGCCGAGTTCACCACAGAATGGGAAATGCCTCCTTTTTTTTCTTAAAGAAAATAATTTGTCCTTTGTACGCACTTTTGGTTTTAAGCCCTAGTGATATGATACATGAGCCAACACAAGAGTCCTGTCAGGGCATTTTCACCGAGCTAATTTTATGAGGCTTTGCACCAGATTTTTGCTAATTGAGACAGCGGCTCTGCTCCTGCACACAGCATTGAGCAATTCTGCAATTGCAGACACACGTGTCCCTCCCTCTGTTTCCTCCTGTGCTCTTAGTTCTCAGATTCAAACAGAAAAGTCTCACCAAACAGCAGCTCCTCTGAGCTGGCTGATGTGCTTGTTCCTCACCCAGGTAGAAGGAACTCAGTTTTTGTTAGAAAAGCCCCATGTTCACAGGCCATCTGATGGCTTTTCAATCCTCCCTGCACTGACTTTGTGTAAGTTGCTGTTGGCAACACAGCGTGAAAGTTTTTAATGAAGCAAAACAGGGAGAGAGATTAGTGAAATCGAATTAATGAGCGGCATGTTCCACTTTTGGAGTATCTTACCCGTAATTTCTTCAAAGACAGCATGAAACCCATCGAAGTTCTTGGATCCATCGGACTGGAAGAGGACATGGAGTGAAGAGCCAGTGCTTCGGATGGGAGGCGGCCTCTCATTTCCACAGAATCTCTTAATTATTCGGCTGTCCAAGTTGTCCCCATCACGGACCTCCACATAGTCATACTGGCACATGTAGTCAAACTCCAGGCTCAGCATGGAAAATCTTGGGGAACGAGGACACACAGTCAGACTGCTCACCTGTGCACCCCGACTCTGATGTATTGGGATGTTTAGTTACATTAGTGCCTCCCCTCCCCATCAGTCAACAAGTCCCTGAACACACAAGGTCCCTTCACTTCATCCCAGTTTTTTGCATCACTTTCTTCACTGAAAGGGTTGTTTCTTCACCAAAGGCATTGTCAGGCCCTGGCCCAGGCTGCCCAGGGCAGTGGTGGAGTCCCCATCCCTGGAGGGGTTTCCCAGCTGTGTTGAGGTGGTGCTGAGGGACAGGGGTTAGTGGGGACCTGGCGGTGCTGGGGGAACGGTTGGAGTCGATGATCTTTTCCAACCAAAACGATTCTGTGATTCTATGATCCTCAGAAGCCAGTTCAACTCTACACAGTTGCTCCATGAGAATACTGAAGTGGCAGAACAATGAAGCCTAAACTGAAGTCACACGGTCTGTTCAGACTCAAGAGGTCCCCAATCACGTTACGATGTTAGAACTCTCATGTAGGGTCAGACACTGCAGGGAGCACATTTCTATCATGGCTGTTTGGTAAAAATTGTTCTATTTACCCTAAAGAAAGTTCTAAGTACTGAAAACAGCAGTATTAAAGACCAAGGCTCAAAAGCTATTTGCATCGTGATGCTCAGAAGTCAGCAATCAGGGGTAGAAGGAGAGCTTGGGGATGAAAGAGGCGGAGAAACAAAATCTGAAACACTGCAGCATGTTTTGCATTAGAAAGTAAACGGGAAGTAAATCCCCAACATCTGGCACTTGCCCTTCTTTTGGGGGCAGGAATAAGGGACAGGAGTTAGTGCGGAAGGGAAATATTTAAAGCCTTTTCCCAGAAAGTCTGTGTTCCCGAGCTTTGACCCAGCCGCTGCATGAGTCTCTCGTTCGTTAACAGCAATGTTATCTGCTGCTGTTTGAGTTCAGCGGGGCACAGAGCCAAAGCGCCCCGCCAGAATGTGAATGGGAAAGAGGGCAGGAAACACCAAGTGCCGCTGGAGAGCGAGCACTGGGCAGGGGTGCTGGGCCCAGCTTGGGTATGATGGGTAAGAACGAGGAGATCTGGGCCTGGGAGAGGCCCCGCTACTAACTGTTCAGTGGGATATTTTACAAATGAAACTTGTGGTGTACTTGATCTTCCCGAGAGCTCCTAACGCCGCAGACGTGCATGTTTAGCATAAGTCTAAACCTCCCACACTAGTGTTGGCCTAGTGATTGGCAAAGACTGCATTTTCACCCCAAAGAGGTGAGACAAATTTTGGATCTGCTGCTGGGTCTCCCAGTGTGAAGAGGCAGGAGGGTACTGGAGCCTATTTCCCACTCTTCTGTTCTTGGGACTCCGGCCCCCATGTTAAGGAGGTCCCCATGTTACGTGAAATGACCCTTCTTTGACGACTCATGAGCTGACTCAAGAGGCCTCTTCGCTCAGACACCTTTGTTCATGTCATATGGTTGGGTTTAGAGCAGCAGGAGTACACTACACAGAGGGACATGAATGAGCAGCTGTGGGGAGCTACACCAATGGAGCAGAGCTCCTCGCTTTTTAAATCATCCGATGGAATGTGGAATCAGAAACAAATTACATCTGCTTTAAATATGCACTAGAGAGAGATTAATTCAACCTAGCTTTGCATAAAGTGCATGAGTTGAATTCTAGTTCTGTCAGGTTTGCCAGAGACATCCTCACAGGCATCAGGTCATACGCAACATCTTCCAAACATTCTTTCACTGGTGGATGACACCCCAGGGATCTACCCTTGTGGAAGTTACAGAGCGATAGAGATTAACCCATTCATCCTTGTCACACTTATGAGGCTACAGCTTATCCTGACTCAATCCTAAAAATATTAACCTGTCCTCTGAACTGGTACATTTCTGATTAAAATTAAGTATGTGTGTGAGGACAGAAGAAAAGTTCCTGGGCTGCCCACCATGGAATGGGAGCAGAATTATTTCTAGATGTAAAGGTACACTCTGTCTAGCAGCGTGTTCCTGAACAAAGAATATCAAGATGCTCACACAGAGGGGAGGCACAGAATGAAAGAGCCATGCACAGAGCACTGGTTTTAATCGTTTGCTTTCTCTGTATTAAAAAATGGTGAAAACAAGAGTGGAAAATGTAATGAACCTCAGCTCCCTCACTGGCGAAACTGTAACTGTATCATAATTCTCTTGGATATTATGAAACTAATGGTAATTTAGTGCTACAGGTCATCAGATACAGAATGGAATGCAAAGGATTGTCTTGATTTCACCAGCATCTGCAGCACAACTACATTCACCAATCCTCTGAGGAAAGCTTCTAGCCAAAGGAAAATATTTAAAACTGCAGCTCTGCTGAGGCATCAACAAAAATGGTTGAAAATTGTGAGCTACTGCCACTGTGGTATGACATCCCCAACTGTTCCCTTTCCGGATCACCCTGTCCCATCCCTGCCCTCGCGAGCCATCAGGGCAGCAGCTAACAGAGCGAATGGAGGAAGGAGCTCTTTTGTTAGCAGTTGTGCTGGTTCAGCACTACAGCTCTAAGCAGAGTTCATGCCTGCAGAGGGGATCAGAGGAAAACGCAGTGAAGGCAATGATTCAGTATGGATGGCAGACCCAGCAGGAAAACGCTGGTAGCCTGCTCAGTCGTACCTGCCCTTCTGTGTAGGAATGGCCTATAGGAGAAGCTTTAGGCAAAATGTACCAGTTTTCCACAGTATTTAACTGGTGAAGTAACTCAATGGCCAGCTTTGAGGTGGTCCACCCTGAAAACCTCAGGTGACTCAGAACACGCTCCAGGGTTACCTTATGTGAGGTAGATACATGTATTCACATTGTGAGTTTGCCTCGGAGGCTTCCTCCTGTCTCTGGGCTTGCAGGTGGCAGCATTAAGTGGGGACATCCAGGACAGTTCCTGATCTTTCCCTAGAAGAGCTGTGTCGTCTGCTGGGATCTTTAGGCACCCAGACATCAAGCTCAGTTCAGGCCAGGCTCAGGGCTTTAGGCTTCTCCAGTGCTGTCCAGCTCAGATAAATGTAGCTGCTGACAATAGAAGGCTGTAGGAGCTCAGGTTTCTGCTTTGGAGACTTTCACAGTTGGAATGTAACATTACATCACATCAAGGAGATGCCTTGTGTTGTGCTTGTTTGACTGTGAGAAGGATGGGCCGGGGGAAAAAGAGAAAGGTGCTCTCTGCAGGATGCCCCTCATGTAAAGTGTTGCATCCTCTGGTAACAGCCAAGGTAAACACAGGTCTGAGGAGCCACTGCACGTACTGCTGATCCATCTAGTGTCCTTTGTTACAAGAGCCTTGTACCTTGTGCCTGGTGCCACCTGTCTGTCAACTCTCTACCAGAGATGGGTGCGTTCCGAAATGATGGGCCTGCACAGGATCCATTTCCACACCCACAGCCAAAAAAGTGAAGACTAGGGGACACCTGCAGCTCCCGAAGCACTTTTTAAGCCTTCCAATTGACAAGGCCTTGTTCAGAAACGTAAAAGATTCCAGGTTAGCACCTCCCTGAGTTTGTACATAGGAATGGCAAGAGGAGTAACTGAGGCTGATAGAGGACAGGGCTCTAGATAGCAAAGATAAGCAAAAGAAAAGTAAGAGAGGGAAAATACAGGCTAACTGCAAGGTAGGTCCCACGGGCAACTTTCTCTTGGCATGAGACACCATATCAAAATGTTCCTACAACTTTTCTTCAAAGAATGTTTTGGCTCAGCCTGGTACACTTTTCAGAAAATACTGGGTGCTTTGGTGTCAAGGTCTAGAAGAGATATCTAAGAGGTACTTTCTGCCCAATATCTGAGAAACTCTCCATAGCATCCAGCCGCCCTAAGCAGGAATTGAAGGCACAGCATTCATGATTCATGCACTGGCTGCCCATCACAAGTGAGACCAGGGGAAAGAGCTGAGGTTCCAAATGCCAAGAGGTGGCAGCCCCTTCAACTCCCAGCCGTTGACCCGCACTGACCCTTGGTTATCCACATGTCTCAATGCTGACTAAAAGTCAGTAGGACCTACCTTAACTCAATGTTAAATCCAGCTTGAACATGAACGGTCCATTCACATCGTGCGTTCAGTGGGTAACCCTCCAGCAAAATCTGACCTCTGGAAGCGCGAAGTACATGCCCACACCCTGGGGAGCAAAAGGAGGAAAAAACCACAATGGCTATAAAGAGTTGACTCTAATGGAGTATTGTCTAGGTTAAGTGCACTCCTAGAAAAGTTTTGGTTGATTGCTTCTCCCTGGTTTGCCACACAGTCCCAGGAAACCACTTCCTACTGCTTTTGTAGTAAGACACTCCAGCTCAGAACAGTTTTGATGGATCTCCTGTTGACCTGTGTAACCACTGAAGCTGAGAAAGCTGGTGGGCAAGTGCCCAAGATACGATGAATTAGCTCAAGTGAGGGAAACAATGAGAGGAGGAGCTGTTCCACCCAACATCGTAGTTTCAAGTCCTTCACAAGGAGCCTCTGGGAGGAAAAACAGTTGAGTCATTCCTAGAGGAGACATCTGCTTGCCCTCAGGATTCGCCACATCATCCTTACCTGTTAATGCCACCATGCCAATGAAGATATATAATTATCACAGCTTCTCCACCAATGACCCAATGTGACACATGTATAATATATATCCCTAATCCCTTCTCTCCAGTTCATTCCTGTCCTTCCTCTCCTCCTGCCCCACTCCCAGCTTTTCACCTTACTATGAAATGTACCTCGGTGCCCAGCATTGACAGAGTAAGATGAACTGCTCCGGTCGTTTGTGCCCAGACTGAGAAACCCATCAGAGGACAATGACCTGAACAAGAGGCAGACAAGGTCACGTGTGGAGGAAGCGGCATCTTTTCATGGCTCTCCCGCAGCTGTCCCTAGGCAGCTGACAAAAGATAGTTGTCCCAATTCCCCATCTCAGATGCTGAACATTTTTAGTCCAGAGAGTTCTCTCACCTTCGGTAACCTCTCCCTTTCCCCCAGCTATAAAATATGGCTAATAGTGTTTTCCTATGTGAAAGGAGGAAGGTTTAGTGATTTTTGTAGAACTTTCACTGATCTGTAAACACAAGTGCTAGCAAAGTGCACAGCTCAATCATGGCGCACCAAGCCGAGCTAATTTCTCAGTTTCTACTTTCCTGACTACATCTTTCCAAACAGAGTCTTGCACACAGCCATGTTCCCTGGTAAGTCTTCTCTTGCTTTGCTGTGGGATGAGGCTGCATCCGTAAGCCAGAAATTGCAGTTGAGCCTAAGAGCAGGGGCTCTGACAGGCTGCACACCACAGATAACGTGGGTAAGAGAGAAGACAAATGACCCAAAAGAACTTCACAGCAACCCTCTTGCTTCTTTTTACCTCCTTAGTCCAACAGAAAGCCCTGCTCCTTCCATCTGTTTCCAAAGTGAAGCCCTAAACTTCTAACCAGTAACACAGGATGAACATTTCCTGCTGAAATGGTGGGTTTTAACAGTCGCCTCAGGGCCCTTCCTTCCTTTGGGAAAAGAGGGTGACAGTGACCTGATTTGGTGACGTACCAAGCGTCTGCGGTTCCCATTGATCTTAGCGTCTGGAAATCAGTCCTGCTGCATCTGGTCTGTGGGGAAATGTGAAACTGCAGGTCAATTACTCCTCTTTCTTCTTAAGAAAGTGTTGCTCAAGTGAAATAGCCTTTGTTCATTTACCCTTGGTTACCCTTAATTAAGCAGGACCCAAGGAAACAGAAACCCTGCTCAGAAGAGTTCCTCAAAAGTGTTTCATCCTCCTCTATGTCTTGCTTAGTTCCCTCTGTAAAAGGCAAGGATTCATGACTCTGCCCAGCAACCACATTAGGATTCAGGGAGGACAGCAGGATCCGCTGTGGTGGCACATGATAAAGCTCCTTCCCACAGCAAGAAACAGGACCTTGTGCTGCCATTGGCTCCTGCCTCAAAAGCAACCTGAGACAAAGCTTCTAGAAATCTTCAGATGGTTTGACAGGGGGCTTGGACAACCTCAAAGAGAGTTTCCCTTTCGTCCCCAAGGGCTTTTGAGTTTCCAGGGCCTTTAACAAAGGAAAGCCAAAGAACTGGTGCAGAGAGATCCCTGTATGCACAGCATACTAAACGCACTTCTCTGTTTGCAGCGGTACAGCGTGAACTCTCTGAACGCTGGTGCCAAGGAAGTAGGTTTGGCCAGCAAAGCAGGTGGTCCAGAGGCTAAAGAGCCATTCAATGTCCACCTCCAAAAGAATGTTCTCAGATTTGCAACCGCCCTTCTCTGCGTGAAGCACCTTTGCGATCACATTGGATCTGTGCTCTTACATCTCCAGCCCTTCCAGCAGAAGTTAGGCTGGCTCCCCAGACCAACAGTTCAATCATCTATTGATCAAAAGGAGGCTTTTCTCTGCCCATTCCAAATCTGCAGGAGACCTGGAAAGCTTTCAAAATTAATTTGCATCCTAAACACAAATGCTGGCAAATTCTGCCTCATTTACAAAAAAAATTATCCACTTTGGTGGAGCACCAACATCCTTGTTCCGCTCCTGTTCCTGAAAAAAAGGCAGCTTTCAGGGCCACAGAAAGATTTCCTCTAAGGCTTGTTACTAACAGAAATGAAAACAATTCAGGAGACGTCTGAGTTGTAGCCCACGGAGACCCGTGGGTCAATGGAGGGAGAGGTCCTGAGGAGACCTCCGGTAAGAACCCATTATCTGCTGTTTGAGTGCTACAGCATCGATGTGCGGCTCCTTCAAAGGTCAAGAGGACTGAATAGAGGAGAATAAGAGTAGAACCGTTACTGGTGTTCAGAAACAGGCTGATATGGGAAGGCAGCTGTCACTCATCACACTTTGTTACTACCGGTTGCTTGTTGGTCACCAGTATTACGTGAAACTCTAATGTTCTCCAAGTTGCTAGAACTACAAGTACTGTTGTTCATCTTGGGGACCACACTCAGACAGCAAGGCTGAGGACAGCTGTTGGATAACACCACTTGCTCCCCTGCTTTGATGGAGTATTTGTTCTCAAGTGAAGGGACAATCAGAGGTTGACAGAGGCTGCTGGAGTGCAGGGTACAGAGAAAAGTGTCCTACGGGGTCATTTTTCTCCTGGTTTTAGGTCCTGATGTGCCTTTTAGGGCATGACAGTCCAATCCAATAAACAGTCCCATTAGGAATGACCCAGTACCCAGTTCATTCAGCTGTTCATTTCCTCATTCCTCTGGACTACCCTATACCATTTCTCTTCTTACCAAACGCTCTGGTGTCCTTTGGCTGTTCTTCAGCCATGTCCACGTGTCTGGCTATGCCAGCAGACAGCACAAACTGCACAGCCCCACAGGCTGACCCTGCTTCTTCTTCCTTGCCACGGCCCTCCAGACATGTCATCACTTTTGCTGGCAGTTCCCACCAAGGGCTCCCAGGGGCTCACCCCAGCCTCGAAATTACAGGCAGCCCCTTGACGTGACCCCAGCCCATGGAGGCTGATGGGGCACCCCAGAGCTGTGGGGCTGCTCCCCTTGGGGTGACCGGTTCCTTCCCCACACCTGCGCCCTATTAAACAGGCGTTAATCCTGCCCATAAGATAAACCGCAGCTGCGCTCCATCCTGGCACTCATCCCCTCGTGCCTGCGCACCATGTCCGTGCGGCCACCTCCCCTTCTGGCTCACAGGAGGGGCCCGAAAACCGGGGCCCAGGCGGCGCGCCCTCCGCGGGACCCCCGGGCGCCACCTGGCGCCCGCCCAGCGGCGGTGCCGCGCGGTGCCCGCGGTCGCGCCGGGGCGCCTGAGGGAAATGGCGCGGCGGGAGGGCGGCGGCTGCACTGCGGCAGGGAAGTCCCCGCCGGGCTGGGCTGTGCCCGGGGCGGTTTCTCAGGGCGGTCTGGTAGCGAACGGATGGAGCGGAAGGGGTGCCCGCTCGCCGCTGGGATGCTCACCCGCTTACGGCGGAGCCCGCCCGAGCCCCTCGCTGTCTTGGTCGGCCCCGGGAGCAGGAGCCGGTGCTCCGCGGCAACGCTTCCCGCGCCCCGCGAGAGGGAGACAAAGCCCGGCGCTCCCCGGGCGGTGACGGCGGGTCCGCCCGGAGCCTTGCGGGTTGCCCGGGGGGCCGCCTAGCCCGCACCTCCGGCTCTCTCCTCTGCACCGCTCCGCGCTTTGGGCAGCCGGCCTAAAGCGCTCAGGCGGGGGCGGGGGTTGCGCAGTCTGCGGGTGGGCGGCCCTCGGCGCAGGGGCCGACCCGGGCCTCGCTGGGCAGGAGGAGATAAAAGCCGGGGAAGCAGCTTCAGCTGGGGACGCGTAGTGCGAGCAGCTCTGCCAGCAGGAAGCAGCTGTTCTCCCCACAGCCGCCGGCCCGGTGTGGGGGGAGGCTTGATGTGTGGCGGGTGTACAGGACCAGGGCAGGCCACAGAACCACAGACTGGAGGCATTGGAAGGGATCTCATCGAATCCCCTGTCACCCAGAGCAGGTTGCCCAGGATGGCTTCCAGGCAGGTTCAGAACCTCTCCAGCCTGTCTAGGCAGCCAGGGCTCTGCCACCCGCAAAGTCGAGAAGTTTCTCCTCATGTTCAGGTGGAACTTCCTGTGTTCCAGTTCATGCCCATTGCTCCTTGTCCTGTCACTGGGCACCACTGAGAAGAGTCTGGCCCCATCATCCTGACACCCACCCTTCGATATTCATCAGCATTGATGAGATCCCCTCTCAGCCTGCTCTTCCCCAGGCTGAACAGATCCAGGTCCCTCAGCCTTTCCTCAGCACAGAGATGCTCCCATCCCCTCAGCCTCTTCATAGCCCTTGCTGGACTCTCTCCACTAGTTCCTTGTCTCTCTCAAACTGGGGAGCCCAGAACTGGACACGATACTTCAGATGTGGCTTCAGTAGGGCAGAGCAGAGGGCGAGGAGAACCTCCCTGGACCTGCTGCCTGAGGGCTGTCCGTGTGCTTGCTAGCAGCAGGCACCGGCATTTGCAGTGTGGGACGAAGTAGACCAATTACATCCCACAACTCCTATGGCTGCGCTCCCTCGTGTTCCTGGCATCTAGTGGCACTCTGCCAATGGCGTGGTGGCTGGGGCAGGCTGCAAAGTTCCAGGTACCAAAGAGAGGTGCCTCTTCCTTCGCTCTCCAAAATGTATTGTGTTGACATATCTATGGCTCCAGCAGCCAGTGCATGCCGTTGCTTGAAGGCTACTCTCTGGCTGCCCTCCAGACACAAAGCCACATAGCTGTGAGCCTGCAGGCCAGCACCTGGCATGGTTATAGGCAGCTTTCTGGACACACGGTCTCTGCATGCCTGGCAAAGGCCAAAAGACAGGCAGGGGAACTCTGGAGTGTGCTGGTGTCACAACTGTCCCCCACACTCCTCCTTAAGAGTGGAAGAGACAGTAGCGCTGTCTGCCCATCCCACCCTGCCTCTGAAGTACCACGGAACTACGTGGAAGAGGCCACATCCTCAGTGACACGCTGCTTCCCTCAAAAGAAGTAGGAAAACCACGATAAGGCAAAGCGCTGCAAAATTTCAGTGTTGCAGAAATGCCCACCCAGGCTGCAGCATGTGGGTGTCTATACTTTAAAACATGAGTAGGCAGAGCAGGCTGAGATACATTATAGGCAACCGATCTGCCCAGGCAGAGGGAGGAAGGATCAGATGAGCTAACAATCCTTCCTTCTCTCTGCTCTTACAGAAAGTTCCAGGGAAGCTTGACCATCAACCCAGAGCAAACGGGACTTTAGAGTGTTAGAAAAAATCACCCCGTAAATGGCAACGGACTCGCTTTATCAACCTCCGAAGTGCCGGGGTAGAGTTAACCCTGTTGCTGAAACACACTGATGCCCCATGTTCTGTTGTTTGAAGCGATGGGTTTAGTTTGTTTGCTTTCACCTCCTGAACGGTCATGGGCTGTGTTGGGAAAGCAGGTTCTATTGTCACTTTACAATCAGTGATGAAGCGGATACAAGACTATGGTGTGTAGCTGTCAGGATCAAAACCTTCAGATACCGCTACCGGAGCCTGCAACCCTTGTGGTCCATCACGGCACTGTGAGCCGTTGAAGACACAGTTTTCCAGAGCTGCCTTGGAGTGTCCTGGAGCTGTGCGAAGGATGGAGGGAGCTCTGGGACTGCCCTGGGACAAGTCCTGCAGCCCAGGGGTTGAAGGAGGACAGAGAAGATCTTGAGATATCTTGAGATGGCTGTTGCCCTTGTAAATGTTTATGCTCTGCTGAAGGCCTCTGGGGAATCTGTTACACTGAAGTATGTCCAAGAAATGCAGAGAACAGAAGATTTCCAGAGTCACAGTAGTTAAAGTTTTAAAATAAACCAAAACAAACCAGAAGTTTAGTAGGGTTGTAACCTCCTGTGACTTGGGGCCTGGGCCAATCCCCAGCAGAGGAGCCCTGCAAGAGAAGTTTTCCCCACTGCAGATCTGCCTGGTTGTGTTTGCCCTTTCCTGCCTGTGCCCTTTGCAGGACTCACCGTACAGGAATAGCTGGAAAGGCACAGCATGGCTCTGGCTCCGTCTCACCCCTCCCTGTCCCTGACATGCCTCCCTGCCCCTGTGAGACACTTACTCATGCAGTCCCCTCCGTACCAGCCAGCCCTGCACTCTGCGCAGTAGATCCCCTTGATGTAGAAGTCATCGAGCGTTCCTCCCCAGGAGCCGTTTCGGCAGGACTTGCAGTTCTCAAAAATGGTGCAGCCTGAAAGGAGAGGCACCACGTTAGAGGAGAGCCAAGGTGGATCGTCCCGCGGGGAAAGGACCAGCCTGTCGCTCTTTTCCACAGTAAATGCCAATGACGTTAGTGACTGCCACGGTGCTGACAGCTTCCCCACTGCGAATTGTGCCCAGCCTCCAGCCCCAAACCCTAGACAGCTTGGACTCCAAGATTTGAAGCCAAACTCCCAGTCAGACATGCCCAAACCTCTAAATCTCATTGCTCCAACTGTTAATGCCTCTCTCAGGAGTCTGGATGTGGATGCTGGTGCCGCTTGGGTCCAGCCCAAGTGATTCTGATGTCTTCTAGCCTTGTCCCATCTCCTCCTGCTCTCACCTTTCACTTCACCCTTCTCTTCTTTCTTGCCGGACTTCCAAGTCATCTCTCCTCTCTTACTGTGGGGATGCAAATCATCCCAGAGCACCTACAAAACACTCCCGCGTGAAGCCAGCTGCAGCTTCCAAGCCTGCCCAAGACACCCTGAAGACAACGCTGCTGGTAGAAAGTGTTGGGGTTTTTTTCTGGCAGCAATTCTACCTGCTGCGGGGGCACCTTGCCAAGAGTCAGCAGAGTGGCAGAGGGAGTTCCCGCAGAGATGCAGGCAATCCCACGCCCCAGTGAGATGTGCCTGTCCTCACCGCTCCCCTGCCCAGCAGCTACCATCACGTGCTGATGCATTGGGCAACGAGGTGATGTGAAGGCAGCACGGCCCTGAACATACCTGGGTGGATTAAGCAGGAGTCGCACTCGTTCTCCTCGTTCCTGCAGCAGGGGATGGTGTAGCCCACTCTTTCTTTCCGCCCTGGGCAGACACACTCGATTTGGTCGTATTCACAGCACTCCCGACACATGATATTCCACTCGGCGCCCGGGCAGTTTTCATTGATCACTGTGTACTCTGCAGGCGAGGGGGACACACAGAAATAATCCATTATCTGCCGAGGATTCACAGGACTCATTATTCAGCGACTTGTCAGATCATGTATGGCATGAGGCTGGCCAGGGTCTTTGGCCCAGGAAATCCCAAACTACGTGGTAACATGTGGCCGAAACATCAGCTCAGTTTGGGTGTCTAAAGAACACGCAGGCAGTTTTGCAGTGCCAGAGGAGGCAACCAGACCCGGGGGAAGGAATATGTTCACTGGGGTCCTTTCTCTGCAAGGCCTCCCTGTTTTCTTGGTGAGAAAAACAGTTTTAAAAACCCACAGACATCACATGAGAAAGTCTTTGGCTCGCAGGACTGATTTACAGCCTCATGTACAGCGCAGATTCTTTAAACTGCAATAGCAGGGTTTGGTCATGTTTCTGGCTTTTAATTTGCTGCTCTTGAAGCCCAGGGTGTCCACTAGGAAAGGCCAGTTTTGAGGCTGGGTTTAGCCGGTTTCACTCCCTATTTTCAGTCAGCAGCACACGGTGTTGCATTCGGCTTTGCTGCCAAAGGAAACAAGATTTCTTATTATTTTTAAAGGTTCATTTTGTCTGGCCTTTCTAATTTGGTAACATTAATAAATCTTTATATTATTTAGCATAACCTCATTGTTTCATTGTGCCTTATAACCCAATTACCACGTCTGCCGGAGCTCCCTACCACTGAACCTTGCTGCTCTGTCTCACTTGATTCTCCACGGCCTCATGAAACCCGGTTCCTGGAAGCTTATCTTTTCCCCTGATGATATTTGCTGGCTTCATAAAGAGAGGACCACCATCAAACTGTTTCTTCATTTATTTCGTTTTGGCTGGGAAATGAAATTCAGCCCTTTGTGCTCCTCAGAACTGAGCCTTTCCCCTGTGCCTGGTGTACTGCTCTGGGTTTGGAAACCAGGGTGCTGTTTGTGCTGGAACCTTTCTATTCCTCCTCACCATAATCACTCTTTAATTATGGGTTGAGAAAGTAAAGATGCTTCTGTTATTTAGTAAGGGTCTGTAATTTTTTATTCCAATAATAAATTCTTGCATCCCTTTCACCTCAGTGTTCAGCAGGTATATAGCCTTTGCCCTGCAGATCGCGACATGCTCTACATAGTCCTTTTTCCAGATGGGAAACTGAAGCACAAGGGAGGTGAAGTGACTTTGCTCAAGGTCCCAGAGAAAAACAACAGCAAAGCCAGGCATGAAACTCATGCCTCTAATTCCCAGAACAGCAGTCAATCAACTTGGCCAAGTTGGGACTTTTTAACCTATGGCTATTATTCTCTTTTAATGAAGCCATTTATCTATGAACTGTATCTGATTCAGATTCCAGAGCAAATTGATTACACGTGTCTAATTATCTTATTAGAAGTGACTCTCGGTTTGATACATCACACCATACAGGACTGAAAATAGCTGTTTCTGTGGTGCTTGGGGATGGGTGTCTCACTCCTTCTTGAAGGAGGACTCCCCAAAGTCTGGGTAACAAATAACTACTAAAAATGGCTATATCCACTTGGGCTGTAAATTGCCCAAGAGAACTTGCTCTCTGTAAAATGACCCAGATGTTCACAGGCAAAGTTGCACTGGGGTGACTAAGGTACCTCTCCATCCCTGGAGGAATTCAAAACCTGGTGAGATAAGGCTGCGAGCAACACCACGTAGCTCCCAAGTTAGCACTTCTCTGGGAAAGGGGCTGGACCAGGTGACCTTCAGAGGTCCCTTTCAACCTAAATTACTCTGGGCTTCCACAAAATATTACATGTGTATTTGTACCTGTGTAGAGGGGGCATCTATATATGCATATTTATTTTTATATGGAGAGCTTGTTTACACAGCAGGCCCAAAAAGCAGATGCCACACTTACTCTTGGCAAATCAAATGGGTCTGTTTGACGTGTAAGTTGAGTTTAAGTCAATATTTAGTGTTAAGATGGGAGCAGCAGATCTTGGCCCAGGGAGGAAGAGGTGTAACCACTTGCCCACTTGTGTGTTTGGGGAATGGCAACCACTGGCTGTTCCCCACACCGACACTTGGCCATTGTTACCCCAAAACAGAAGAGAATGAGGCAAAGAGTAGAGTGAGACGTATTGACGGAGCAAAATCCTGGAAGCCAGGCCTTGACCAGCTGTGGCAGAGATAACTGTGGGATGCTTTGTGGGCCTGACCGGGATAGTCCTCCAAAGCTGGCAGTCTGGCTTGCAAGCAGTGGCTGCACCTCCCAACATCAAACAGTCCAGAAAGTGGCTTGACCTGGTTTTGGGAGAAGCGGGAAGAAGCTGCTTGACAACCCGTGCAAAATGTTTAGCCAAAAAGAACAAACAAGTCTCTGGGCAGGCAAATAAACAGTGGATTAATTTATGGGATTTTAATGATGGAAGAAAAGCCCATTATGCCATTTATCCAGGCATAAACAGCACACATGGAAGCAGCTCAAGACCGTGAAAACCAAATGAGAAGTGGCTGTGTTGGGAAGGCACACAAACCTCAGGGGAAGGTGCTGGAGGGAAGACCTGCTCAGCTCAGGCACCTGACAGAGCACAACACAACGTTTCACCCGATGCTTTGCGCCCAGCCTGAGGGACAAGAGAGGTGGGAGATGAGCTTAGTCCCTATAGCACCTTTCAGATGCTGAAGTCTGTCAGCTATGGGTTTTTAAGGCAGTGGTAGAAGGGGATGGGTGTTCCCGGTCAATGTCCTCTCTATTAGCAGTGTCAGTCCGGGGACTGAGTTACAGCAATGGCAATTTGTTACAAGGACAGTGATGCTGCCACCTCCCCTGCTCCCCCATGCTGAGCTGGGGCTTTGGAGGAGCCAAAGGCTCATCGCTCTGGGGAGCTCTCTCTGCTTACAGGTGGGCCCTGAGCATCCCCGTGAAAACCTGCATGTGGGTGCTGAGCCACAGCCAGGAGAAGATGCAGCAGGATCGTGTGGTCTATCTGCTGGGCTGTCAAGCTTCTGCTGTCACTCACTTCCTTTATGAAGTTGCAGCAAATCCAGCTCTGACTTGACTTTCCAGGCTCACTCACATCCCTCACTTTCGCTGGCCCAGAATTCCCTTTTGTGCTTCTTATGTTTGCGTCACCCTTTCAAAACGTGCTGACTTCCTTGGCCAAGATGTGCTTGGGCAGCTTGGTGAGCAGCGGAGGAGCTGGAACAGTTAGCAGTGTAGACATCATCTCCCTGACACAAGCGTGTCTGCTTTTCCTATCACCCTCATGGTCTGGGCACACGTATGACTCAGCCATCTCTGCCCTCGCTAAACCTCAAACACTATCCTGTTCCAAGCTGCAGGACTTCAGAAAATGAGGTGATTAAAACCACACAAGAAATTCTTTTATTTGTACTCAGGAAGGATCGTGATGAAGGTTTGAGAGAAATATTGTTTGAAATTGAGTGGAAATGCAACTTTCCAAGAGGGCAGATTTTCCTGCACCATTCTGAAAAGCCACAAGGCTCCTCAGAAGATAAGTGAAGGCTCTGTTAGTGCTCACCCTGAAGACTGGAGATACGTTACTAAATCTTATGCTGGTGAGTTCAAAGAGGATGCCCCAGTAATAAAAAATAGCTGCAAGGATAAGACCATCTTAAAGCACCAGTTCTATTCAATACAAGGTCTGCTGGAGAGGATAGTGATGAATCCTGTGGGATACACAATGAGCCCAGTCAAGTCTTTTATTCAAGGGAAAAGCAGAGACTTATCAAGGATGGAAAAAAAAGTCTGATCATCAAAGCAAGCTATGTCTTTGACCTCAAAGACAAAGGAGGAACTGCCAAAAGCCAAGCAGAATTCGACCTTGCAAGGAAAATTAAAATAATAGCGAAAAGTTCTTCAGCCATATAAAGAAAAAAAGAAATAAGAGAGGAGGAAGAGAAACTCCTGTGGGATGGGGCTGTGGATGAAATGTGAGTCCATGGTGGAAAATGTAGTGAGTTACTAGCTTTCATCTTCAGAGAGGTTGTGTATGAGGAGCCTGTGAGCAAGAGTTTGAGGGTGTGGAAACAAATCAAGCGTAATCCATATATTAGTGAGCTTCTAACCAACTGCAGTTTGCACCGTGGGATATTCAAGTAAAGCTACTTCAATTGTGGTTGATCTTTCTAGGTCAGGCTTAAACCCTTGGTGAGTTGGGAGCAGACTCACAGGCACATTGCTGCCTCAGGGGTGTGTCAGGCAGCTCACCACCGTAAAACATCAGCTTCAGCGTACTTGTCTTGGTGAGTTTGTTAGTCATAGATACCATGCTAGATAGAAAGGGGATTTTTGTTCCAAAGGTCTGGGAGCTGTGAAAATTATATGGCTATGAACTAAGGTGAATTGAAGCAAGTCCCATTACACCAATTAACTCTCCCGTTTAAGCTGATACAACCCCATGCTGCTGCTGAGATGGACACTTTCCTCCCTTCTCTTTTCCCACTTCCTTTGTGCTGGCATTAGCTGCTCTATGGAGGGGTCAGAGGACTGATCCACCAGCAAACCAGTTTGCCATCTCCACCCATCCTTGGGGGAAAAGAAAGACAAGTTTACCACCTAAATGTGATCTACAGGCCTCCAGAAGAGAGAGCACCTTAGGAGCCTGTTGGGTATGTGTATTTATAGGAACTCCTGGAAGGTGGAAGAAGATGCTTATCCATGTCTTGGTTTGAACTGATGGAACTTCTCATCCTGCAAGTCCATTCTGTTGTCCTGTAAAGCTGAGTTCTTCTGTCATGCCTCAGATTATCCATGGGCACCTTGGTAAAACACTACTTAGGCTCAAAGAAGTATTATTTCAAATTGCTTTGAAAAGTGCCATACAAATGAACAGTCATTGTAGCTAAGAGCAGAAACAGAGATGTCTCTAAAATTAGAGTTCATAGAGGCTGGATTTTTCAAAGTGATTATTCAACCAGTTCATGTTCCACAGATGAGAACATGCCCCTTTTTATTTGATTGCATGTTAATTTTTCAGCATGATGCTCAAAAACCTTTACTGTTTCTGTTTCCGGTCCTATAGTGAAAACACAACGGTCAATTCGCTCTTTCTACATGTATAGAGCTGCGGAAATCCCCCTGCGCCTCAGCCGACACCACTTCAGTTGTGATGACCAACTGGTTGTGTCGTTCCCACTGTTTCCCGTAAACCTTCATGCCCTGCAGCCCCTCCTCTTGCCTGCTCTGCCCACTGCTGCGGGGAGGACTGACAGGTGGCTCCAGGGTAGGATGCTTGTTCCTGTTGGAAACCTCCTATTCCCTTTCTTCCTATGTTCCAGCAGCCCTTGATCCATGGTGGTAAGCTGTAACGTGAAAAATAGAGCCACAGTCTGCTCCTCCCGAGTAGAAACTCTGCTCCTTTCCCCATATTCTTGTACCAAACCCCTACATCCCCCACTTTCCCTTTAGGGACAGGCTGGTTGGGCCTCAGGCCCAGAGAGCTGTGTCAAGTGTTCATGCCTCCACCACAATCCAGCTCCAGTTCCAGTTTGAACCTCGCTCTCCTCTGACTGCATCTTCCCCTTGCCCTCAGAACACCATGCAGCTTCCCTTTGCTGTGTCTTTCCGTCACAGCTGGATTTAAATTACAGGCCATCTATACCACTAGCCAGGATGTTTTCAGCATCTCAAGCAACCTGAAGAAGTCTGCCCCAAACCTCCTTCGGTTTCTTCTCTGTAATTACGAGCTGACCCTTGTGATCTTATTATCAGCACTGTGGCCTTGTGTCTTCGTCTGAGAAGGGCTGTGACAGGCTAAAATAGCCAGGGTAAGGCTGAACCTCCTGCTGCCCCATTAGCCTTCAGGGCTTGATTTCTTTCTGGGATAAAGGAGCTTATTCTGGCCAGAAGAATTACACTAGTGTGATCAGGAAGACACTTTGTCTTCTCTGTGCTGGAGAGAACAGGGACAGGTAATGAGTGCAGCACTTTTGAGTTACTGACATCATTGATGAGGTTAGAGAACCCGGCTCCTGATAATGGGGTCTGGGGGGCAAAGCTGGACTTCTGCCATAGGTGAGATTATTTGGGCATCGGTGAAGAAGCGGCAGCTGCAGTATTGAAAATCATGACCACAGAATACGAGAATGTGCTTGTGTTCTAACCATGGAGGAGTGGTGCTAGACCTGTCTCGAGCGCTCGCTTGCTGCAGCGGTGTGAGACCTGGAACACATGGCAGTTGACGTTGCCGACATAGAACCAGTCCACACAGACAGCAGCAAAATCCCTGAGCCCCCCTCTCAAGTTTTACCCCTGCCGGCTCTCCCAGGGTGTGCGGTCCAGCCCTATCCAAGGACAGCAGATGCCCTCAGGCTGCCCACCCTCTCTCTGCCCCTGCTGATAGTTCGACTTTCTGCCCTACGGCCTCCCTCTCCACTCGCCCCCGCACCACATCCCTGGTTCTGCAAGAGAGAGATGGGCATCCACGTCCCCAAGGGAGCTCGGTGGACACCCAAATCCTGGGCACCATCAGGCTGGCAGGGACTCCTGGGAGCCCCTTGAGATGGCCTCAGGGTCGAGAGTGAGTAACCCCAGCTTTTCCCCAAAATAAAAAGCAAGTTTCTTCCCCTTTGTCCATGCTGGGGACCTAACCATGTGAACTGAAGTAACCCATTTGCTAAGATTGAATGCATCTGGATGCGTCGGAGTGCATCTGGCCTCCACTTCTCTAGACAGAGGCTGGGGGGGAGGGGAAGAGAGGTTGGGAAGGGTTTAGATAGGCAGAAGCACACACAAACACACATATATTTTTAAGGAAATATGAGTCACTTGCACTTCAAGCTTATTCCAAAAATCAACTCCCAGACCTCCCCGACTCCTGCCCCCAACTCTCGAGGCAGGCCCTGTGCAACTGGGTGTGATAAACACGGATCAAAATTGGATACATCTGTGAGGAGGAGGCAAAACGCTGTTTTCCAACCTGCCCTGACATCGAAGGCCATCACACTTCTGAATTGCTCCGCTGTCTCTGAGTGCCGGAGAGGAGCTCCTGGCCCCCTCCTCATGCTGCCGGCTGTGCGCCGGGCAAATCCGCACTCTGGCCGCTCCACCAGCAGCAGCGTGAGGAAGAAGAGGGGGTGAAAGGGACAGCTGTCCTCTGTGTCCTACAGACCCTCCTCATCTGGAAAGATATGTGCCGGCCCCACAGCAGAGGTTTGTTGCCCACCGAGCCACTTGGCAGCCGCAGCCCATGGCTAGGGCTGCTATGTCACCTTCAGGGTTATTCCTGTGCCACTCCAGCACGTGCCATGGAGCCACTTCGCCTGGCCAGCATGGGGACAAGTCGCTGCATGTAGGACAGAGGTGGGGAGGAGCTCGCTGTGCTCATGCCCCAGGGAGAAGCTTGGGCAGGAGGACAGTCTCCCAGGTACTGGTGGCCAGCCTGGTGGGCAGGTGCCCCTGGTCACCCCTGTCACCTGCACCCTGGGGCCTGAGGGGCTGGCAGGGAAGGGCAGGAAGAGGCAGACCCTCTGCCATGGCCTCTGGTGAGGCTGGCTCCAAAGTGCTGTCCTTGACACTGATTATTTATAGCCGTCGCAATCGGAGCACCCACGTACCTGACAGCTTTCCGGGTAAGAGGCATTTACTGTGCCCGGAGTACCGCGGTCGGCGGCCACTGCAAGGGCGGTTGATTTGCAGCACCTCACTCCCAGTCCTTAGGGCTGCAACTCCCGAGAAAGCAGCCGGCAATGCTGACAGCTACTGCAAGCAGCTCCAGCCACCTCCAGGTGTAAACAGGCACATTTGCCCTCGACAGTAAACACTTTTCGCTTAACCTTATCAAGAAGAAACCGTACGTGCTGGTTCAGCAGAAACTGAAGCAGGGCTTGAGAATAAAAAAGATCATTCTGCTTTAACGAGGCTTCCCCTTTGAAAGAATAATATTGGCAGAACTAAAGCCCAGATCGGAAACAAAGTGTGGCTTTTGTTTTCTTTTTTTCCTTCACTTTTTTCCTCCCTTGCCTTCATGCTTGGTGTTGGGGCTGGAGAGGAAAGTCTTTGTCTTGCCAAACTAAACAAATTACGCTTTACATTTCAGAGCCTTAAATGCCTCTTTTTATCATCATTTCCTTAGCACTGAGTGTTGAGAAAATAAAGCAGTAGTAAGCAAAGTGATTGCATACCCTTTTCTTGATGGCCATTGGCAAACAAATCCAGCCAGTTGTTTCTCTTTAAGGCTACGAAGTTTGCCTGGAAATCATCCCTGGGCAAACCTCCCCCCTCACACACTCCATGCCAGCAAGAAAGAAAATAAATAAAGCAGAGCCCCTTCTTTCTGTTGTTACCATCCCTGCAGATCTCCCTACTCCTCATGGCAGCACATGAGATCAAACCCCTCTGAGCACACCGAAGGAGAGGGACTCACTCGGCTGTGCCGGGAACGCACACGCTCACTTACGGTACCTCTTGGCAAGCAGGAGATGAGCAGGAGCTGGAGGAGAGCAAGTCCTACATGTGTCCAGGGGGCTCGCTCCATGCTGCCCAGCCCAGCGCAGCGGTGTGACTGCTCGGGAAGGGAGAGCAGGCAAACAGCTTTTACTGGGACCTCACCAGCTCCAGGCTGAGAGGGATCTCGGATTTCAGACCTCAGCTCGCTCCCATCCTCACCAGAGGGGAACTACCTTCAAGAGACTTCTCAGGCATCCAGAAGCACGACGTCACCCCAAACCTCTCCAACTGCTGCCTTAACCCTTTCTGGACCCTGGCAGCCGATCCCTTTTGTGATGGGTTTATTGGCTCCAAGCTCGGCTCTGAGCGATTTTCATCTCAGAAAGAAAGATATTGTAAAGGGGGAAGAAGCAGAAATGCGAGTATCTATTTTTACGAGTCATCCCGGTTGCTGTGGGTGAGCTGAACTTACAGACGTCTCCAGAAGGAGGCACTTTGGACCTGTACCCTCTGGGCTGGCAGGGGTTGATGCATCCCCGGGGTGCTGCCCCACAGCGGGCTGGCTGTGGGGTGGGCACAGAGAAGGACTCCCGTCAGCCTGGCCAAGTGACATGTTCCACTTTCCAACGTGCTTAAAATAGCCGTGCGTTTTTATGGTGGGGCAGATGAATGAATGAGGCTCACTAGAAGTTCACTCCACAGTGGATGAAAACCACAAAACACAAAAGGAATCACTTGGCATGCATGCACTCGAGCTAGTCAAAACCTTTTTACAGAGTCCATTTCTGCCAGGAAATGCGATTTTGGCAAAATGGAAATGTTTTGTCGGAACATGTTGAAATTGAGGAAATGTTCAATCCAAACAAAGGAGACCATTTAATTTGGATTTTATCTTTGCGTCATATTTTGTTTTGCCTCTTCTATTACCACATGCTACTGATTTTATCTGGTCTTCAGCCCATATTTCACAGCCGTATACATTATTTTTTCTAATATTTTTCTTGCACAAATTTTCAATAGTATCCAAAGGAAATATTTCCTAGTTCTAAATCAGACTTTCTCAATTTCATTCCTGTAGCAAGTTTTCAAAATTTATGTAAGTTGTGAGGGGGGGAAAAATTGAAATATTTTCATTTGCTTTGGAGTAGAAACTCAAGTATCCCCAAAAGCTTTAACAAATACCTATAGCTGTTTGTAAAACTCTTAGATAACCTCAAAAATCTGAGAGCGGCAGCCAATGGAAACCTTCAGTTGTTTACTGCAGTGGAAAATCCATTACACGTTCAGGTGGTCCTTCATGAGGTGAATTCCTTTATCCAGACATCTCTCTAGGTTATGCTTCTCTGTCCACCAACCTATTGACTTCGTGAACAGGCTTCGCAGTGTTTGTGCACCTTTCATATAACACAATACCAAAGCATTCATGATCATCATTTTTCTTTAAATCTCTTAACACTGAGGCAAAACCACCATTGAGAATATTAATGAAAGACGACCTGAGAGATGCCAAGATTTTAACCATTATGGCACATAGTGCTACTCAGAACATGTCAGCGTGACATGGTACTTGAAGGACATTTTGCCCAGGGATATTTCTCACTTTTTTCCTCTCTCTCTCTGCCTGTCCAGTGTTTTTTGCCCTTTCTTAAACATGCCTTCCCCGAGGTGCCCTGGGTGCTGGCAGCTCAGGAGAAGGCTACCCAAGCTCTCCGAGTCCCAGTGAGCCCTGTTATTGTGCAGCTACCATGTTCCCCTGGAGCCCTTGACAGGCATCTTGTGCCCCAGAGCCCTGAAACCCTGCCTTGGTGGCCCCCTGCTGCTTTCTGATTGCTCACAAATATGCTCAAAACTCTCCTAATTCCCCCTTTGGGTTCCTCTAACGAGCCATTGGTGGTCAGTGGCAGGAGAAAATAAACTAAGGAAAAAACCCCAGATGAAAACAATGAAAATGGGGAGCTCTTACTTCTTCATAAAGAAACACAAAACTATTTTAATGTCTGTGGAATCGTGGTTCGTTTATTTGAGCCAGTTCCTGTGGTAGAGACGTTCAACACGGTAGAAAAGGAATAGCTGAAGTTGGGTCTTTGTCCTGTGCAAGGAGCAACTCTGCAGGGACACTTTCTGTATTAGGGTGGAAAATGGTCTTTCTTTTATCAAGGAGTGGGCTAAAGGGGAAGACTGGTAGATCTACGACACCTTTTTGGTTTTCTTGTCTCTGAGGGAAGGTAAACGCAGCACCAGGAAATGTAATTGCACTCAACGTTACTCTACAATGCTTCCCTTTGCCTGGCACCTTCCAAAATCAGTTTAGCTGGTGGATCCACCACTGCCTCCTTAGAGCAGCCAAAGAAGTGAATTCAGCCATGATCCCACAGATTTTCACCGATTGTCTGGTGGGGTGTAGCTGTAGCCCCAGGAATGACTCTGGGCAGCTTACACCGAGCTCCTGAGCACACTTCTTGCATTCCTGTGAAGAGGCAGGGACCAAACCAGGCAGATCGCACCAGCCAAATATTTCAGGCTGTACGTAATCCTCCACGAAAGCAAGCGGAAAGCTCTTAACCACGTGGCTGTGCTGCTGAAGAATCTCACTGTGGCATTTGGTTGCGATGTTTGTAGCTGCCCTATGGCTTCACATACGTAGAATCCAGGCCTGAAAATTGCATTCCACTGAAACTGAATTGCAGAGCGCTGCAAAAACTGATGGAGTGATCATGTTTTAATAGTAATTTGGAAGTACCTAGCACTCCCTTTCAACCTAGGGTGAAACAAGCTCTTTGATAATTAAAAATTAACCACTGAGAGAATAATTAATGTGTAATTAATACCACTGACTTGTACTTCTAATAGTCCACCAGCAAATCCAAGACATGAAAACACTGTGTGGTCCAGCCTGCAAGGACATAAAGAACATCACCATTTTATAGCGGGGAAAAACCGGCATGCTGGGAGACGAGCTGAGGTTCATGTCCTGAAGCAGTGGTGAGTCAGGAAGGGAATGCAGTGAGTTGATCCCCATTGTGTACTTGAAGCTCTGGACTGCCATGCTTGAGAGGACTCGGTGAAGAGCATGAGGGATGAATGTATGGTTCTGAATAAAATCAATTTGGACTTGAAATAGAATTGGAGCCAGAAGGACTTTTTTTTGATCTTTGAAATTTTAGTGAAGTTTTTGTTTCCCCCATGTTCACAAGCTACTGAAATCTCGTGTTTCTGTGACTGGAACATTACCCGAAGAATTTCTTGTTTGGGGACTTCTGCTGAGATGATTCCATCTCAAACAGCTCCAGAGGTTCTGCTGGAAGGAAATGTGTGTTTTTCACTGTTATTCATGTACGCTACTCCAGATTGGATGCCTTCACACGACATCCTTCTCACATGAACATTTGGAGCCCATTTCTCTCTCTTCTCACAGGCAAGATTCCCACTGAAACTAGTGGAGCCAAAGGAAGAGTTTGAGTCACCGGAGCTCAAACGTGTTCCCAGCAGGGTTGGAGGAGTTAGTCTTAATCTTTAATGACCGTCCAATAATACCCATCCCACTCAAACAAAACCTGAAGAAACCTTTTGAAAGACATTATAAAAGAAAATGGACCCATTGAGAGGCTGGAAAGGGCTTGTATCTCAGAGGGAAAATAAAGTTCAGATGAAACGCAGACCTGGAGCTTTAATAGTAGCGCAAGAGCAGTTAATGAAAGATTAGCACTAATGATTTATTCCTCCCCTCAAAGCATTATTGTCGAATAAGGGGGTCCTTTTAGAGGACAGATTATAAAGTGTTTGCTTTAAAACACAGCTTTTAAAAGAAATCCCAGACCTTACTGTAACAACTGCAGAACATTTTATAAGTTTCTAGGAGTATTAAGAGTATACTTTGCCCTTCGGGCTTCGAGTCCTTTCGAATGTGTGCAAGGCAATATCCAACATTTATGAACCTCAGCAGAACTGCGGCAGCCTACCTACACAGGCACTTTTTGCAGCGTTTTCTGGCCTGAGCTCCACAAACTATTCCCATCTCTGTGTGGGATGTTAATCCTCAATGACTGAGGCATCACAGTCCAGGAAAGCTAAAGAGGCAAGAATGGGAGAAGCCAAAAGAGCTGGGAGCTGTAGTGCCAACACCCATTACAGCCCCTGACCTAATGGGACTTGTGATGACAATGATAGTGTTTGTATTTGTTAAAACAATTTTGTCAGGAAAATCGAGGTCGTTTGAAGTTTATGATTCCAAATGCATTTCTGGGCAGGTGATCAGCAAAATATGGCCAGAAAATGCTGTTTCTCACTGGCTGCTCGTGGCTTGGATGAGTGTACTCTTCACTGGGTAAAAAACTGGCTGGAGGGTCAGGCCCAAAGAGTGGTCGTGAATGGAGTCCAATCCAGTTGGTGGTCAGTCACCAGTGGTGTTCCCCAGGGATCAGTGTTGGGGCCTGTTCTCTTCAGCATCTGTATCGATGATCTGGATGAGGGGATTGAGTGCACCCTCAGTCAGTTCTCAGACATCACCAAGTTAAGCAGGAGTGTTGATCTGCTTGAAGGTCAGAAGGCTCTGTAGAAGGACCTGGACAGGATCAATGGGCCAAGGCTAATGGTCTGAGGTTCAACAAGGCCAAATGCCAGGTCCTGTACTTGGGTCACAACAACCCCCTGCAACGCTGCAGGCTGGGGGAAGAGCGGCTGGAAACTGCCTGGGGAAAAGGACCTGGGCATGTTGGTCAACAGCAGCTGAAGATGAGCTAGCAATGTGCCCAGGTGGCCAGGAAGGACCGTGCTCCACCTAGAAGGCCAGCCTAGCACTGCAGCATGAAGTCCAGCCAGATGAATGCATGCATGAAATAAAGATCAGGAAAATGTACATTGGAAGTAATTGGTGGAAGGTCAACTTTTCAGAGTTGATGAGTGCCTGGTTTTCCAAACTGGAACGTCAAAGTATAGCCCTTCTCCAAATGTGATTCACACGAGCTGTAGCCGCATTGCAGTTAGATAATGGAGTGACGTAAGACTTGAGCAGTGCTGTCTAACAAATTAAGAGCTTAGTTTGAAGTGCACATTTTTTGTGATCTCCTTTTCTCCTTTCATTGATCCCCATAAAAACTGAAATTAAGGCTCACTTTCTCTGTCCCTGTAGGTCAAATTTGCCAGAATGTCCTTGTGAATGTTCTGTGGGAAAGTCTAGTTAGGAACAACTGTGAAATTCTAATTACAAGGAGTAATGAAATCATTCACCTATTCGACAGTTGTCTTGTGTGTCATACAAGTAAATAATCAGGAAATGTACAGTAACACTCCATGTATCTTGCCAATGTCTCTTTTGGGAGTTCTGCCATCTATCATTTAAGTTTCTCTGTCCTTCTCCCTTGATTGACTTGACTGACCTTGACAAAATGGGGGGACTTGAATAAGATGACAAGGACAATAAAAAGATAATGACTCAGAAAAAGAGAGTAAAATGGCTCAAACTAATAGTGAAGTGGCTGAGGTCTTTCAGAGCAGTACTCCACCCTAAGAACAATGGGACAAGGTCACCAGGGCACGCAAAATTTGATCTCATGATATAAAAAGATACCCTGATCAAAATCTCAGGCTAATATGCAGTCAGGCCTTCAATTTTATTTAAAAAACAGCCACCAGCATCTTCAACTAGTGCAAAACCAGGTGCTGAAAAGCAAGTTGCTGAAAAGTAGCATCTTGCCCACCTCTTCTGTCCCTATCAGAGATTTATGTGGCAGTTGACAGTCCTGATGATTCTGCTTCCACATATTTATTCTCCATGTCATTCTTGTCTTCTTTGAACTCCGGCATGTCAGGCCACTATTGATGTTGCACTTAAAAACTTGAAAAAAATAATGAAAAATGTTGCCTTATAATTTTTCTTTTATTATTTCTAGGCATCTTATGTCACAAAAAAAAAAAAAAAAGGCATTTTAGTATAATTCTGTTACTTACAGCTATGTAAGCTGGGGAGATTTAGAAGATTTAGAAGGTGTTAATCAAGGAAAATTCAGGGGAGCTAAATGACAATCTTCTAAGTTTTTAAAGCCTGAAGGTCTTAGTGGATAATGGTAAATGAAACCGGGAGAAGTCAGGGCTCACATGGAAAGCTTTGTCCCCAGGTCCTGGGCTGGCTGGACTTCCCACACCTCCAGAGATGTGGAGCATCGCTGTCGATACTGCAGTTGCCTCCCGCAGCAGCAAACAGGAATGACTCTTTCATTTTGCAACATGCTGCGGGCTTTGTACAAGAAACAAAATGAAATAGATTCCCTCAGACCAGATCTCCCACTGGGATTCCCAGCAGGCCACCAGCAGACCACTGCTTCGGAGACATAGGAAATATTTATGTAGCAGCCTTCGGGATTATCAACAGCGCTGCGTCCCTTGAAAGATGGAAAAAACTCAGGTGAAGCAAAGTAAAAGGTTTTACCACACGGTTGCTGCTCCCCTTGACTGTTAGCATTCAGTGGCATGCAAGCTGACAGACGGGGTATTGATTTTTATTACTTTGAACGTTTCTTCATGGAAGAGAAGCCACAAAAAGGAGTAGAAAAGAAATAATAGCAATTCTTGTTTTCTCCCGCAGGACTTCGATCTTGGAGGTTTAAGCAGTAAAAAAAAGGAATAGTCGATTCCATTGCACTCTGCCCTGCTAGAAAAGCCACATTTCTCCATCCTTGTTATTTCTCTGTCTTGAAACCACGATGAGAATGTGTGCCTCATGATGGCACAGCTTTAAACTTCTGTTATCTATTCACGGCTCCTTGAGGGCTTCCTGAACTCCCATTGCACTGTAAGACACAAAATGGAGCAAGGAAGGACAAGTCTACACAGAAACGTCTGCTTTGAGTAGTCTCAGCTGCTTCAGGAAAGACCTCAGAAGAGACAGTCTTGGATCCAGTAGAGAATTTTTAGTTTGTGATAAAAGAGTGTTGACTATTGTGAGGGTTCTTCCTAAATATTTGGTTCTGTCCATAATTCCAGTTTGTATTCAGTCATTGTCTTCTGCGTGAAGAATCTCTTGGCCATTGACATTTGCTGTAGATTTGTCTTCTCGTATTTTTAATCCAAACCAGCTTGATCCAAGCTGGAAAGACTATCACTGAGTTCGGTGGCCTTCAGAGGAGGCCTACGAGGATCCTGATGATTTGAAGGCCACGTCTATGCTATGTTGAAACAGAAACATCTGGAGTGTTTTGAGCATGGTTTCTTTCCTTTCCTGCCTGTCTTACCTCTTGCCTGGCCTGGGCATACATGGTCCTAGAGGTGATGGAAATGGTGCTCCAGTTGTGCCTCAGACCATGTCTGGAAGATCATTCTATGGGAGATAGGCAATTCGATTCCTGGGGCAGTCGTGGGACCTTCCTTTGCAGGCAGTATAGGCACAGTAAATATGAGCACACCACTTCAAATAACTTTATCGTCTAGATCCATGTGACTACAGGCAAAATTGTACATTAAATATAATATTTCTTCCTGCATTAAATGTGCTCATGGACAAGGATTTTCCCAAACACTCTCAAAACAAACCTTCAGAAGAAATTTCCTGTATGGTCTGTTTATGTTGTAACTATCCAAAGTTGGCTTTTCTGTGCCTTCAGAAGTAGCCGCTGTCAAAGGCAGGAGCACAACTGAGTACATCCAGCTGTTTGAACTCTGAGGAAAATTCTTCTCTTGTTGATGTCCTCAACTGTTTCCCAAATATTTTGGCATGTTAACATTTATAAACTGTGCACATCTTTCCTGAGTCACCCAGTAAGCATCGCCTTTTAGACCATTAGCTTGTAACAGTAGTGTCTCAAGGCCAAAACCAATACCAGCACCTTGACATGTTTAATTAATTTTCACATGCAGCTTTTATCTCTCTCCTCTAAACATGCAACTGTCACACACATCATTATGAGTAAGAGATCTTAGGCAGAAGCCTACAAAAGCAACTCAATGACCCACTTTATCAGATTGTTGCATGTGGTAGAATATTACAGTGCATAATTAAGATGACAGCAGTCACTTTCCTTTTCATAATAATGGCATTTCTGCTCTTCCAATGTTAGTCAATCAGGGAAAATCGGTTCTCCTGCCTCATCTTCTAGTCCTGATCTAAGGTGTAATTCACCTGACATGTCTCAGTCCTGGCCTCTAGTATTTGGTCCACTTTCATGGGTCTTCCATTTCAGGTGTGAGGATAGCATCCACCTCACCACATGTTAGGCGATTGTATGTAGATATCTGAGTTAGTGCTTTAGGTGCTCTTCATGGTGTGAACTAGAAACTTCTGGTACGTGGTTTATTCGTGCTCTTTTAAAAATCAGCTCTAGGATGAGTTTTCTGTTCTTCTCTATGCACTAGAAAGGGTTTTTGGAGCACTACGTTTGATGTAAGCACTGACATTTGGGATGTCTGATGTTAGATACGGTGAACCCAAACCCAGTCTGGTGAACATCTGTGAGGGTTGTGTGCCGTATGAAAAACACATAATGGAGTATTGACTTAATCCACAAACCTGTATTTCATGGGTCAAGTTGCACTGGTTTGGGTTGCCATTCATCGTGAAGAAAAATACTGTCTTCTGCAGAGGACAGAAGCCAGAAGAGTGGCAGATCCTCACCATGTAATGATCCAGCCTTCGGTGCCAGCCCTTCTCTGCTGTTTTAGCAGAGTAAAGCCTTACTGGCCAGTACAGATGAGCTGCTTTCAATGTTCTATGATTTTGTCAACCAAAAGAAGCCACATGGACCACAGTGTAAACAAATAAAAGGGAACACTAAGATGCACATGACAGAGATCTGCATATTCCCAGCTATCTGGGGTGTATTTAGTGTTATATCATCCCATTCCTCCATGTGATCACAACTAAATGGAACCACTGCTTTCTTTTACAGCCTTTCCCTTTGAAGTGTGACATATCAACTGCAAAAAGAGGAGGAAAACATGAATCAGGATGCCTTAATGAATAGAGCTCCAAATTAAGTTGGGGAGACCTTTTTTTTCCCCCTCTATCTGTCAGCACAGAGTAAACAGGTTTAAGACGCTTTTATAAGGTCACAGTGCTCAGTATGATTAACTGGAGATGAAATTTGGCAGGCAATATGTTCATAATATGATCTAATCATGTTTGGTAGTGTGGGGAGGGGAAGAAAGAAATTGGCTGAGAGAGAATTGCTTGAAAATTGGCAGCATTGCAAATACTGTAACTTCTTTATGGAAATCTCATCAGAATGATGAGCCATCCAGCTTTTCCGAGCCCGTCCAGAATTTTTCCTTTCAAAATATTTGTGCCTGAGTGATAATGGATGACTTCTATTACTGGATGGCTCTTGCAGTGCACTTCAGGGCTGACCTGAAGTATCCCCTGCTATTTCATTACTGGACTACAAACTGCTCTGCCAAAAGCTGTGCTCGCTCCTCGATCCCTCCTTTTCTTTCAGGCTTTGGGTTTGTAGGTCTATTGGAATATTGTCACATAAACACAGTTAGGCCAGACAAGATTGCGTATCCTCTTTGTATAGTGTTCTGCCTCCAGAAATGACCAAGACCATGTATTTCAACAGACAGAGCCAGTAAACTCATTGGGATAACCTGTTCCAGCTCACAGTTCCATCCTGTTCTCCACTACTAAAGACTAACTCAGCTCCTAAAGTGTTTATGGTGTAGCAATTATATTCCTTACCCCTTGGTATCTACACATGTGTCTAATGTCCCTTTTAAACACCCTAAGATTTTTCTCCTGGAGGTACGCTGTGGAAATGATCAATTATCTAACTCCATGTTGCACCAAGAATCATTTCTCGGGTCAGATTTGAACTGGCTGCCTTCTATTTCATTAAATTACCCTTTGGTTCCTAAAAACCAAGGCAAATGCTTAACCCATCCTTCTCTAACATTTTCTTTGTTCAGCAGGTGACTATTTTTTGGTAAGACAATTCTTTTGGTTTTTTAATTGCTACCAAGATACCAGTTTGATGTTTTTTTCCCTGCCTCTCCCCTTTTCCTCTCCAGCCTCTAGTCCCACCACATCCATTTGAAATGCAGTGACTGGGATGAGGTGAGTATCCCACAGGGGCCATCCTACTGATTAGATCAAGGCATTGCATCATTGTGTTGGTCCTGCTCCCCTCTGTCAATACTCACTGGCATGCTGGGATGCAGCTGCCACTGCAGCCACCACCCCTTTGGCCTGCCCAGAGCAGGACCCACCTCACTTGCCTGAACTGGTATAACTAAACTCTAGCTGAGAAGTGCAGGAGCAACTTACTCTTCTGATGCTCATACTGAACTCCGCTTGTTGTGTTGTCTTGCTTAGACTATGCTTGGACCCTTTGCAAGTTCCTCATGGACGTTCCTTGGACTGGACCAATCAGCTTAACCTTATGCTATCTGCCACAGTTGCAAAGTCTCAGCTCACCCCTCTTTATTTATTAAATATGTGTATTGAACTACCTATGGCTTCACATCCATGTTAGACACCTCGCTACACCCATGTTGTCAGGTATGAGAAAAAAACATTCGTCCCTACTCCTTCTTCCTATCTCTCAGACTGCCCTCTATCTGCTGCTTTACTCTCCCGTAACTTCCCTGGATTTCTGTCTTGCAATGCCTGTGGCTCAAACATGCCGCCATTAGGTCCCACCGCAACATCACTCTGAGGTGCCTGAAATTTTTGCACCAAAAAAATTGCTTACGTTACAAAGGAGAAATAATAGCCGTGCTGTCACTAGAGAATGATTCATCATTCTGTAAAGCTTTGGCAATGTGATGCAGGGCAAATGTGCAGGAAAAGAGACTATTTTCCCAGTGTTAGTAAAATGTTCAACAAAATAAATATGAACTCCCTGGAGATCACAGGCAATGAACATCTAATTTCAGTCTCCACAGAAATGCATCATTCTTTCTTTTATTCTTTGTAGTTACCCAGAATAAGGAATGTATTTGTGGAAGATTAATCTCTAGATCGTGGGTTTCCCATGACAGGCATTTACCTTTTCCGTACTCTTTTCACTCTCCAGAAACTCACACATGGGTGTTCGGAGAATTAATAGCCAGGCAGTTATTTGGTCTGGGGTGCAACCTTGGGCACACGCTGTACGAGAGGTTCTTCTAGCATTGCAAATTGCCTTTGATTTGCCCATACTAAAATAACTTAGAATTTGTGAAACACAGAACTAATAGGTGCTGGGCCAGTGTGACAGCAAACTCCACAGCACATTCTGCGAGGTCCTTTACTCGAGGCAGGAACCCTGCTTTGGAGCAGGTGCTTCAGCCCTGAGCATGAACCTTGGTTTCCAGAACTGCTCTGCCATGGAATGTGGTCCTTGTCTCAACAAGCGCCTGCCAGAAAGGGAAGGTGCCAGTCATTAAACCTTTCTGACAGCCTTCCTAAGGGAACCACTTTGAGAGGATGGGCTGGCTACAAGTGTTTATTAGCTCCTCCAACTTCTCTGCAAGATAGAAAGGGGAAGTGGAAAGTGCAAGATGTCTAACATCAAAGCAAAAGGACCAGCTGTTGGTGATGGGCTGTGTAAAACTGAGGAATTCACAAAGCACAGGAGATCTTAGCAGGTGAGAGGATCAAAGGAGTGTTTTCACAGCAGATCTCCTAAAGCGTGGGAGTGGGCAGTCAAAGCACGCAGTTCTGTAGCAAGGAAGAAAAGAGTGAGAGAGAGAAACAGCATGACTGAAGAACAAAGCAATTTTCATTCACTGTTCAAGTCAAATGCCTGTCAGAGAAAATGGAGGTACGGGCATTTTTCACCACTTTGCCCACTTTTTTGTACTTTCATTTTTGTTTAAGTAAATCCTTGTATTCTGCAAGATTTTACATCCAGAGTGTTTACTTTCCCTGCCATGGGAGCTGCAGTATTATCCCAAACACCCTCCAAGCAGAAATGCCAGGAAGAGGTGCTCCTATTCCAGCACCCAGCAGGATGGCAGCAGCAAAGAAGCCAGAGTGACACTTGCAGAAGGGCACTTTGGGCACAGCAGCAGCCTGCTGAAGGTAACCCAGCATCTCTACGGACAACAGGGAAGAGAGGACACCTTATGGGAAGGCTCAGTCATGACCTGGTGGCTGCCTGGTATGGGGAACTGGACCGGAAACAGGCAACTCCACCCTATGGTGGAGCATCCACAGTCAAAAAAGCTCTCAAATAGATGCTTATCTTCATAAAGTTTACCATTGAATGGGTCCTTAAATGCTTTCCTGAATGGGGCTGGACTGAAGCACATTCAGCAGCCACTGTTGTTGCACTGTCAAAGGGGAAGAACTGTCATATCTGGGTCATTATCTGGTTTAAATTGACCTATCAAATATAAGGCTTACAAAGTTTTCAAATGTCTCCAGAAGTGCAACTACCTTGTACTCCTGGCGTAAGGCTTTAGCCCCTGTTTTTTCTTATCCTTGGCTTTTCCTATCCTAACTCAGCCCTTTTAAACATAGTGTCCTTGTGTAATAGAGGGAGAAGTCGTGATTAAAATCACATGATGATAATATGGCACAGATCTCAGGAGGGGGAAAATTATTGATTAGGCCAAGTGATATAGCTGGAAAAAACAGACAAGCTTCCAAGCACAAAAGCATGAGTGAGCCCAGAAGCTTGGCAGTTTTTCCCAGCCGTATCATTTGGCATAACAGAGCTATTTCCTGTCTCTGAGAACTGGTTTGTATGGATTCTCTGGGGGCACAGCATGGAGAATGCGCTGAGAGCAAGGGAGACCACTGAAGTATTCCTAGCATCCCACTGGCATAACCGTGGGTGAAAAGTGTCTTGAAATTATTCAGTTGCCTTAAAATCGCTCTTAATACAACCCAGGATAAGATCAGTTACAAATAAAAGTATTTCTTCATGAGATCCAAAAGAGATCACATTGTCACAAAATTTATAAAAGGTAAAGGTGAAACAGTGGAAGGAAAAAACCATTTGAGATTCATATGGACTCCCTCTTACGCTCGCCTTCATTTTCTCTCTCCTTTTCCCAGCAGTTCACTGCAGCCTCTGCCCATGCTCACCTGGCAGGGGTGGGCTGTGTCCATCTGCCTTCCACCTCAGCCTTAGCTTGCAGGAGGACTCGGCTGGGCACATGACAGCTCTCAAGCCTGATCTCCCCTTGAAGCCTTCAAGGAGGTGCAGACAGGCGTGATCCATCTCTCTAAAACTAATCCATTTCTTTTCTATCCAGACAGGAACCTGATCGATCATTCATTAAAATATGGGTTTCTTGACTTTCATGGGGACTTAAACATCTCTGCAGTGGACTAGAAGTTATTTTCCAGTCTTTTCTGACCCCTTGCCCATGCATTATGCTTCCTTCCACGTCCTCCCGCTGCCATACACGTGTGACTGCGTTTGTGACCTTACACTGAACCCCAAATGTCATAATAATCGGGACCTTAACAAGTGTGCTTGATATCAGCATCTCTGGGATAACTGTGCATCTCCTGACTGGATTTGGACTGAAAGCAGACACCGAGGTAATTAACCTCTTCATGGCAATAGTGGATTTACAGTTGTGGACTGCGAATCTCTTTCTTCTCAACATACTCGAATAACGGTCCTGCCCTTGTGCCTCGTAGCAGTTAATGAATGCTTGCCCACAGCTCTGAGCAAGGAGGTGGTGACTGTATCTCATTTTTTACTCAAGGGGCTGAGACAGATGGGCTGGCGGTTTAAGCACAGGAGTGTGTTTGTTTCTGTGGTCCAAAATGAGATGCTTACACAGGTTTTCTTTTCTTAAATTCTGTGGTTTCTTCTAACAGTACCAGAGCAGACTTCCATTAGCTTCTGTTACCGCTGTCAGTGCCCACCCTCTTGCTGGCATGTGAAGAACCTGGAAAAATCAAATGCAAATGGCTGAAAAGCTTGGCCTAAGGAACCCAGATGAGGTGTTTGGGTCTTCTGTGCCACTCACTAACATGAGTAATGTTATGAATAAAATGTGCAGGATTCTCCTGCAGGCACCCTCCTTTTCTTGTATTCCGGGATTTAATTCTCCACAATCCTGCTAATTTCTGCAGGATGTACAGCAGAGGTCTGACTGCTTCCCACCCTTGGTAAAACACCGTAAGGCAACATCTGGCAAGGCTTTCCCTTTGTGTCATTTTGTACAAGATACGCAAAGCAACTGGTGGAAACGGTTCTCTGGATGATGCCCCTTCGTTCAGGACTTTCAGCGCTCCCAGAAAACCCTGCTGTCTGAGCAATCGCTGTTTTGGGGTTATGTCTTTAAACATTCTGGGATGTTTCAAGCCCAGTTGCAAGGTCACCTTCTCAAGGTTGAGGGGGAGAGACACAGCTGGGCTGCTTGCCACTTGGTGGCTCTCCAGCCAGAAAGTTCTGCCTTGACTGCGGCTCTTTGCTGACATTTTCTGAGCTATAAGGAGAAGCAGAAAGGTGAAATGGCAAAAGGAAGTGCAAGATGAGCCTGTGCTCATTCCTTTTTGAGACAGATTTAAAAAAGCCTGAAAAGTGGAACTTTTTCTCCCTCTTGAAAAGTCTCCATCCTCTTCTCTTTTTTAACCTTCAGAAAGGTCAAGGCTGCTTTTTCTTGTGAAACCCCATGGATATCTGTGATACTGGCTGCAAAGAGGAGACCGAGCTGAATCTTTAGCAGATTGGTTTTTTTTTCTCCAGCTGTCTATAGGGGGATTGCATTAAACATGTACTGACAAAATGCAGCATTTTAGACAGCCTAGATAAAATCTACTTCCTCTCCCAGCTATTCGTGCTATACCTTTAGACACCACAATTCTATTAGTTCTCACGCTGTTCAGATAGTCTATCAGGAAAAACAGTAGAGACAAGATCTGAATTTTCATGAATGAAGTATCTGCTGAAAAGTTCTCTCAAAATATCTGTAAAATAAAAATTCTTTCAGCTTTTATAGCTAGAAAAGGAAAGAAAAGACATGGACCCATTTGTTTGAGATCATCTCCAAAAGCTGGGAAAAAGCTGAATTTAACTCAAATAAGCTCAACTCAACTCCTACCAGGATGCTATGGCCCAGGGTGGCCTGACAGTCCATGGTCACCAGTTTTGAGCTCCAACACCAAAGACAGCCCACTCACTGCAGCGCAAAAGCCAGCAAGGCCAAGTGCTGAGTCCTGCACTTGGGTCACACCAACCCCCTGCAACACTCCAGGCTGGGGGAAGAGTGGCTGGAAACTGCCCAGGGAAAAGGACCTGGGTGTGTTGGATGAGAGTGGTGGAAGATGAGCCAGCAATGTGCCCAGGTGGCCAAGAAGGCCAACAGCCCCTCCCTCCAAGAAGGATATTGAGGGGCTGGAGCGTGTCCAGAGAAGGGCAACGGAGCTGGTGAAGGTTCTGGAGCAGAAGAGCGTTGAGGAGCGGCTGAGGGACCTGGGGTGTTTATCCTGGAGAAAAGGAGGCTCGGGGAGACCTTCTCACTCTTGACAACTCCCTGAAAGGAGGTTGTAGCGAGGTGGGGGTCGGTCTGTTCTCCCGAGGAACAAGCGATAGAACAGGAGGAAACGATTTCAAGTTGTGCCAGGGGAGGTTTAGGTTGAACATTAGGAACAGTTTCCTCCCTGAAAGGGTTGCAAAGCCCTGTCCCAGCTGCCCAGGGCAGTGGTGGAGTTCCCATCCCTGGAGAAGTTTAACAGACATGTTGAGGTGGTGCTGAAGGACAGGGATTAGTGGTGACCTGGCAGTGTTAGGTTTATGGTTAGACTCAATGATCTTAAGGGTGTTTTCCAACCTAAATGACTCTATGAATCTATGATTCTAACAGTTTTAGATTTCTCCTGCTCTGAGCTTGTAGGTTGCTTTCCAGATACGAGACGTGCACAGCTGATGTGGTGAAAAACAAAAGCCTTTCAGGCTTCAAAAGTTGTTCATCTGAACAATAAAACCTCTGATCCCAGTGACTATTATTTCAAAAATGTTGAGTTCTACCTCCATGCAAAATGTATCAGGGTTGTATCAGGAAGGAGTGTCACAGAGATTTCCAGTGCACCTTCAGTGGTTTCCTCCAAAGCTTGATATGGACAGAAGCTGTTTGCGCGTGTTTGAAATGGGCAGGCGAGCCCTAGTCCTGAACAGAGCTGTGGGAAATGTGCTCAGCTGAAACACAACATCGCGTGGAATCAATGTTAGACACTTTGGTCAAAAAGGATCCCTTTGCCCGGAATGTACCTGGCCCCAGTTCTGAGGAAACTTGGATGAAACCGTGAAAACCATAAACTGCTTTTTTTTTTTTTTTTTTTTTTACTTGCAGAAGCTTGGAGAACACAACTCCACTGAGACAGAAGCCAAAGAAAACAGTTGTCATAATTCTCGTTTACCCTTGTACCCACTTCTTCATGATGCCTTTCCAGGACACACATTGACACGTGTTACAAGTCCTTGAGTGAAGGAACACAACTCTCTGTACCATAAAAGCAGATAACTTTGTTGTGACACCAGAGAGGATGATCCATGACAAGTTATGGTGTCCTTTGTCCAAATGAGAGACTTTGTCATTACAGGAAAAGGGAACTTGGGCAACAAGAAATGAAGGAACTAGTCCAAGATCAAATGGTAGACCATGGGAGAGAAGTAAGCACTGTCGTGTTCCTGCCCCAGGATGAAGGGGAGCGCTGCTTCCTCAGTTTCCTCTCCAAAGGGAGGAATTCACGCTGATGAAATTTCATCTTCTCCCTCTACTCCTGCTGCTACTCTTTGTCATCTCTGGCCACCCTGGCACATATTTTCTCCAAACCCTGAGCAGCCTGGACACAGAAACACCGTCACCAAGAGAGGGCAGGTGTGCTGTGACTTTCCTTGCTTTGCTGCAGCCAGTGCTCCACGTACTGCACACACACATCACGCACACTGTGACCCACAGCGGTCTCTGTGTGTTGCAGTAGCCTGTCCTGTCCCCAGAGCAGTGGATGTTCAGGCCTTACGTCTCCTCCTTACATCTCCTCACAGCCTGGGACTGGCTTACAGCCAGGGCCTTGGGCTAAGGGTGAGGAGAGTGGGGAAATGAAGTATCGCCTTACAGGAGGAGAAAATTGGCCAGTCCAGGGAAGAGATGCTCAGAGCAGCTGAACAAGAAAAAGAGATGGAGTCACTTGCCCGAGATCCAGATGTCATTGCCATTGGATGCTGAGAAGCAGAATCTTGTGATGTCTTTTTTTTTTAATTAACAAAACAGTTAAACACACTATGGAGAATTGCCCCATTTTTTATAAGGAAATACGCCCGTTGCACAAAGATGACTTCCAAATTATTATACATACATCATGAGGAGGTAACAGCTCCAGGAGCCCGGAAATCCAGGCGCTGAGCTTTGCAACGTGATGTGCTGCGGGGGAACAGCCTGTCAGAGCCTTACATGACGAGTTCATCCCATGGTGATGTGGAAGGAGCTTCACCCGGTCTCAGCTCAGGTTGAAGCCTCATTATGGTGGATGCTGTACACGCACACTGGAGAGATTCCTTGCCCAGATGGGTCATGATCTCTCTAACACAGACACTTCAGAACTTGAAGGCATAGTGAAAGGGGATGCCTTGTCAGCATCTCAGAGGAAGGTTGCAAAGACATTAAATTCAGATCTGCTGAGCTGAAGCCCACGTCCCTGCCTTCCACTGAGCACTTTCTGACTACTTTTTACCTGTCTCTCCTCTCCAGATGTTTACTGGAAACTACTGTGCCATGGTGGTTAGAGGTTCAGATCCACAAAGGAAATAAAAGAAACAAGAAAAACCTCCTTTGAGCTACTCTGGAGAGAAGTCAGAAGGGTTACGTATGGAAATTATCTCTTTGCCAGGGATTTAGGGGTTGAAGGGAGAACTGTGAAGTGTTGTCACTAGGGCCAGGATAAACTGGGATAAAACCCAGCATATCCTTAACACATACATCATTTTCAACAGGGAGCTGTCAATTAGCACAGAGCGAGTCAGATGTCACTGGAGAAAAATCCCTGCTCCTCAGGGACGGGAGGAATCTCTCCGTGACTCAAGAGCGGATGGTTTGGTAGCAGCAGCTCAGCCGACCCCTATCACCGGATTAACAAATAACACAGATATGCTCCCTCCTTTGTATCTACAGCACATGACTGGGAGGAAGGCTTGGGGAAAAGGAATAATGGGAGAAGAGCTCAGTTTCCACACGTCGTGTCAGCTGAGTGTCCAGAAGGGACTCTGATGAAAGCCAGCAGCCTGCAGCAGGACGCTGCCTGTCTACCTCCCACACATACACCTCGCTGTTTGAGGGCATAGGATCCCACCTCCTCATCCCAGACAAAACACAGTGTTATAAACTACTGATATTTCCTCCTCTGTAATTCCCGGTGCTTAAATTAATGCTGAGCCTGTGTCTTTAAGCCCTGTTTGTTGCTCCTCTTGTTGCCATAGCATTTAGTGTTTCCATGTCGGAGATTTACTTTTTTTTTTCCCAGACATTACCCCATCAGCACAGTTCCAGACCTGAGATTCCAGCCACTTTTGGCTCAAGGGAAACTCTTTTTTGTTGCTATAAAAATATCAAGCCATGTAAATGCCTGTGGCTCAGAGTTAGGTCCCTGTGTCTAGGAATAGCAGCACAGCGGAGGGTGAATGAGAGAGGAGAGGAAGAAGCAAACAGACCTCTGTGCATCCTGTCTCATTCCTCTGGGTCAACCTGGCCTCTCAAGGACAAGGAGAGGAACAAGCATCTGGCACAGTAGCAATTCCTTGTTTTTCTGGTGTGAAGGATGCTCCTCCAGGCTGCACCTGCAAGAGAGCTGGCCAAGGCCAGCCTGACCCACCTGAAGTGCTGACCCGTATGAAAGGGTCTGGTTTGAGCTGTAGCTGAGAGAAGGTGTCACCCACTCAAGAATACGACTCAAAGACACACGGAATTGCTCAGTTTGGACCTGATCCAAAGTCCAAGGCAGTAGAAAGTCAGCCAGCCCCTTATGAGGTGTGGTCCGTGGTTAGACCCAGCTTGACTTCTGGGCACTTGCAGCCCAGAAGCCAACTGCGTCCTGAGCTCATCCCCAGCAGGTCAAGGGAGGGGATCTAGCCCCTCTGCTCTGCTCTGGGGAGACCCACCTGCAGTGTTGGTCCAGCTCTGGGCTCCTCAGCACAGCAGAGACATGGACCTGCTGGAGCGGGGCCAGAGGAGGCCACAGGAATGACCCAAGGGTGGAACCCCTCTGCTGGGAGGAGAGGGGAGAGAGCTGGGGGTGTTCAGCCTGGAGAGGAGAATGCTCTGGGGAGACCTTAGTGTGGCCCTCCAGTGCTTAAAGGGGCCTCTAAGAAAGATGGGGACAAACTTTTTAGCAGGGCCTGTTGTGACAGGGCAAGGGGTGATGGGTTAAACTAAAAGAGGGAGATTCAGACTAGAGAGAAGGAAGAAACTTTTTATGCTGAGGGTGGTGAGACCCTGGCCCAGGTTGCCTGGAGAGGTGGGAGAAGCCCCATCCCTGGCACCATGGCAGGTCAGGTTGGACCTTGGGGCTCTGAGCACCCTGCTCTGGGTGCAGATGTCCCTGCTCCCTGCAGGGGGTTGGACTGGATGGGCTTTGAAGGTCCCTTCCCACCCCAAGCATTCCATGATTCTGTGATTGTCACTAAGGTCTTTACTGGCATGCAGTGGACATGGGAGGAAACGTGACGCCAGAGGCTCCCCCTTTGCCTCAACCCACCTTTGCAGCCAGCATAGTCTGCTCTCTGCACTCAGGATGAACAAGGTCAAGGGCCCCTCAAGAGACCAAGAGTGGCTGGTGTAAGAGGAGAGGTGAGCTGAGCCTTCTGAAGTGACCTGTCTTCCCCTGAATACCAGAGAGGTCAGAGGGAAACTTTGGCGGGGCAGAGTGTAAGTGCTGTGTTGCTCCATGGGCCAGACTCCTGCCACATCTGCAAACCTGAGAGAACCACGGGGTGGAAAAGATCCAGCAGCACCCACAACACACAGATCCCAGACATGAACGGGGCCCTGGCGTGGCCGCACTGGCCAGAGCCTCTGGTTGCCTGTCTGGAAAACAGGAGTAACAAATGGATCGTTAATTGTCTTAGCAAAGCGTCTGCTGATAGAGGGGTGGAAAATACGAGCTAAGCACAAAGTACCACTAACATTAAGCGATTTCTTACATCATTGTTAACACTCAACTGGCACTCAAATTATTTATGCTGCACCAAGTGTCAACCCGTTACATTGCAGCACAGATTGAGAGTAAGATAAAATACTCCAGGGAATCTGGCATGAAGTTTTAACTAGCTCTAAGTAACAGCTCCTGCTAATTATTAACGTTACATATTTCACTAAATTACATTAAATTAATAAAGCGTTTCAGCTACTATATTATGCCATATTGTAATATATCAGAAGCAGCAGTGCATGCTGGTAATGTATCAGGAAATTACATTAAAAATGCAAATAATTTAAAAAGTGGGGAAAACAAAATTAAATTTGAAGTCAAATCGTGATGCGAACCCAGTGCTTTTTGAATTTTGAACACTTCTTTCCCTTCAAATTCTATTCACGAGCCTCATGGATCCTGAGGAGAAGCAAGTCCAAGATCATTCCTGGAACTTTTCATGAGACTAAAATGGGGAGTGGGGTGCCAGAATAAAACAATTTTCCTCGTTTCTACCCACTTGTGTTTTCTTCTGGTTTTGGATCAATGCTTCCTCTCTAATACTCATGGGTTGTGTTGTACAGGGAAAAACCCAGAAAGAAAAGAATTTCAATGCAGAGTTGATCGGCCATGGTGCCAGGATTTATTTTTATCACCACTTGAGGTAGTATCTTTTCCTTTTCTTTTTTTCTTTTACTTTGCACATGAAAGGAAAAATGTTTCTGGCACAGGAGAAACTAGTAAAATCCTCAGGGCAGAAGTCTCTTGTTTGGACTTTCTTGAAAGCCCAGGAGGAAAGAGGGCTAATGACAGCAGCAAGAAAAGAAGGAGGTGGATAAATCTTGGTTAGAAGTAGAAGAGCTGCTCAGCCGTGCTGTTCCTCAGCAAGCAGGAATCCCCAAGCCTCGCTACCAGAGCACTGTGCAACCACGCAGAAACTTGCTGCAGCAGCAGCGGAGAGCCCCTGCTCTGCAGAACACAGGCGGGGATTCTGGCTTCCCCAGGGAGACCCCTCAGGAGAGGCTGATACGCTCTGGCATAGTACAAAGGGGTTCTGCAGCAGAGCAAGGGTTATGGGTGCATTTGTTGGGCAGCCCAACTGGTGGACAATGCCTGGCCTTCCCAGCAGATCCCCCACCGGGATTTCTGTTACCTGAGCAGCTCACATCATTGCACCTCCCTAGTGTGGCCAGGATCTGTAATGAAATCTATTCAGCTGGCCAACAAGGAGCACAACAAGTAGCCAGTAAAGAGTGAGAGCTGTGAGGCGATGTGGATCTTCTCCTTTTCCAGGCTCCCTGGCTACGAGTCAATGTGCCCATTTCTGGGCAAGTCGAATCAGAGCCCGCAGGAAATACCAAGGGAGATACAAAAACATTCGTAAAATGAAGATGCGCATTCAAGCAATGCTGTCTGGTGGTGTGAAAAATCAAATCATGGCTTGAGAGAGGAAAAACTTAAGCTGTGCCCAAAATCCTCAGGTGGATTTTAAAGGACCCTACAAAGTATCCTACAGAGGGTCCTAAATAAAGATTTGTGGCAGATGGAGTTTCACAAAGATTAGAGACAACCATGTACTGACACTGCACGTAGGAAATACTCAGCTCTAAGTTTCTTACTATTAAGGGCTCCGGACTTACCCCTTGGGTATTTGACCCCTTGGGTAAGAAAGGGTGGGGACAGCCCTGGATGTCCCCTTCTATTCCCTGAGCTGCCTTCTGTATGTGCCAGGCTACAGATGATTTCTGTTCCTACCCACTCACCAGCCAACGTAATTGCCCAGATAATTACCCCCTCACCAGCCAAGTTAATGGCCAAGCTAAATTCAATATTTGGATTTTGACCAACAGAAACATCTTGGAAATATATCAGCACAACTCTTCTACCAAGGCTGCCTGAAGGGAACTCCTACAGGCAACCAGCTTTCCTGGAGCAAAGATTGATTCCATCTTCTGTTGGTTTATTTTAAAGATCCAGAGCCCAGATGATGTCATCTTTTTGTCAATTAAACCCCAGTCAGCACAGTCAACTGCATCCAAGAATGCAGGGGTCAAAGGCTCTGAGCTCCAAGAAATGTCACAGCTGGCTCTTGGCTCCCCGTGGCTCCTGGACACGGTGCACATGTGCACCGGAGGCAGTCACTGTCTCCCATCAAAGCTGACATCCCCGTCTGTAGAGCTCCCATCACGAGGACTGAGTTTGATTGCGTGGTTTTGACTTTCCCCCACACAGCGATAGCCCCGTGTGCCACAAACAAAAATCCTGTGCAAGCTGCATGTGGCGGAGGTACCATCCAAATTCTTGTTCTGCTTGTTTGCAGAAGAACCCAGCCTCCCGTTTCCGTGACTCCCTTTAGCTCAACACCTTATTGACCTCATTTCCTCCAGGGTGGGGAAGAAGTCTTGTACAGACGAGTCTTGAGAGAGAGGAACAGTTTATTTCTCTGTTGAGGTTCTGACCATCAAGCCCTACTAAAAACAATAAATCACAGAATATTCCATTTAAGTAGAGACTCTTAGTGGCACATTGGCTGCATTTTAACTGCTTTGGACATTTCAGAGCATTTGACCATGAGCAGATTCAGCCTCGACCTTCTAAGTTAATAAAGCAAATAAGATGGGTGCTGCACATTAAATATTATTTTGTTTCCTGAGCAGAATTCATTATATAAGCCCATCTGAGCATGTCGCAGCTGGAGTCTAAAGCACAGCCTGAGTATTATCCTCACGGTGCATATTTAACCTAGTGAATATTGGGCTTTCTTTGGGTTTGGCAGCAGCAGACGGGAAGCTCTCAAAGTCCTCGTCCTGAGTGCTGCAGCTCCCCTGAAAGGATATACAGGAGGTCCAAGGTCTTCACATAGGCTTTGTCCTTGTCCTTGTCCTTGTCCTTCACCTTAGCAGGCAGAGGGGAGAGCACCCAAACTCGTTTTACATCCTTGCTTCAGGTTGCCCATCCATAGAGTGGCAGAACACCGCAGTACGGGGCGCTGAGGGTGACGCTCATACCTGCCTCGGTGATTCCAAAATCCTAACGCAGACCTTAAAGACAATCTTTAACATAAGCTCAGGGAGCCAGAGAGGGGTGCAGGTGGGTCCTGGTGGCCTGAACATGCCCATGCAGCTGCTTTTCCAGGACCAGCTCAGCTCCCCCCCACCACTGCTTGCCATTTCTTGGAGGGCAGGTTACGTTAAGCCATGTCTCTAGTGCCACTCTGTGTCTGAGGAAGTTCAGATGTCTGTTCATCTCAACACTTAAAAAATAAATGTATGTTTTTCCATGATGTCTTTGTTTGTGCTGTCTCCTGTTATGTCGTTGGTCCAGGTTTTTTGTGACTCAGTGGAAAATCAGCTCCTGCCATGGCCAACAAAGAGCAGGAGGAAGAGAAAGCTCACTTCAGTAACTCATGACTGTGTTTGTTTTTCTCTTCTTGGGGGGAATTTATTTTATGAACTGTTTACAAAAAGTTTGACAGCTAGGCAGAAAGTCATTCTTGAGGAAACTGGGCTAAATTAAAACAGAAATGTTGGTCGGATTCCCAGAGGAAAAAGGGCTGTTTTCTTCAATGTCTGCGCTGCTCTTCCTCTCCACCCACATGTTGGGGAAGTTCAGATGTAATAACGGCGAGCTGAGCAGGGATGAAAACTGAACGAGCTGTAGCTGGTCTGGAAGATGGAGAAGCCCGTTTATCCCCCCAGACGTTTTGGGTTTTTTCTGATCTTTAGTTTGAGATCAAAGGACCCAGTCCTACACGCATCAGGAGTTAGGTGAAATGGCAGTGTATGGCAACAACAATAATAATAGAATTCTACTGCGTTGGCTTTCTTGAGGGCCCACCAGCTCTTCCCAGCTCTCAGGGAGAACTCAAAGACTTCTTGAGACATCATCAAATAACTTATCTCCACAGCATTTCATTCTGCAAGTGGAGAAACTGAGGCACGGCCAAGCTCAGTGGCTCATCCGATGTCGCAGATGTGGAAAACTAACACCTACGTGATCTGTCTTGACAAACTATTGGATGCAAGAAAGGCTGAGGGAGACACTCACTCATATGCTTTTGTATTTCATCATTCCTGATAAAAGACACACTTTGTACATTTTTTTTTTTCTCCTATTTAATACAAAAATGTTTATGGTGCTCTTAGATATTGGGCAGATTCCGTTCCTGACTGCAGTCCTTATCCTCTGAAGAGTACTTTTCCAGTTCCTTTTAAATCACATGCAGTAACTATCACTTGCTTCTGACTCTTTATTCATTCCTTAAGAGAATGCTAGTGAAATACCAGATAAGTAAATACGTAATCAATGAGACCTTTATTGAATGTTAATGCTGTCTTTAATAAGGCTTAGAAATTTAAATGGGTCACATTAAGATGTAGAGTGCGCAGCAGGGAAACTTCTCAATGTCACCAGCCCCAATCACAGAAAAATCACAAGCTGGAGCCTTCAAAACTGGGACACCTTGGTGACTCGGATGTGTGTGTGGGGTGGTCTTTTGTTTCCTCTTCTCACCCCATCAGCGGGAGGGCTCCTGACAGGGAACATCTCCACGGACTGTGGTGTAGCGATCACTGAGGTTGCAGAGACCCAAACTGGTAAGTCCCTTTGAGTCTTCATTTAGGCTAGTCAAGCAAGTGGGGCAGTATTCCTGTGCTGATAACCTGACCCCCAGCTTCTGAGCTCAGAGAGGGAGCCTGGGAGAGGTCTGCTGGATAGAGCCATGGGGGCGGAAATGTTAGTGCTAGAGTCGCTTGAAACTGGACAAAACAGAACCCTAGAGAATGTGGAGACAGAAGAGTCCCCACAAGCGAGGAGAGAGCCTCAGCGTGGCCTGATGCAAAAGACTATACTGTCACCTGAGATGGGACCATACCTGTCCTCAGCAGACTTGCTCCCCATATGTGGCTGGAGGTCACATCCTGGAGTACACACGGTACTGCACATGTTGGCTGCTGGTTGGGCCGGCTCTTGCGCAGCCCTCGGTGACTGAGTGTCAGGCCAGGGATGTCCCTGAGGGCGAGCTACAGGCTCCCTGGGGTGCCCGGTGTGGGTGAGAGGCAGGCAGAGCTGGGAAACCCTGCACCATGCAGGCACAGTGCGGAGAGAACCTCCGCTGGCAGGACCCATGGGCCAAAGGAGGAGGACTGGGACGCTGCTCCCCATTTCTCACCACCTCACGGCTTTATGCGGGGGCAGAGGACCCCTTCAAGGAGGGGAGAGGCTGGGGGCAGGAAAGCAAAGGTCCAGGGAATTCATACATTTCTTTCTTCTGTGTCTTCCCCCTCCAGCACTCTTGGCAGCCAAAGGGGCTCCTCTGTCCTTGGAAGGAATCCAGCTGCCTCTCCAGGCAACACAACAGAGAGAAGATATTAGGGGCCTGGAAAGCGGGTTTGCTATTTAAGCTGGTCCTTTTCTCTGCTTCGCTCCGAGAGAACCGAACAGCCGGCTTTCCGCTGGCGCAGCCGGGGTTTTTACCTTAACGCTAATTAGAACTGTTTCACTGGCAGTGCGAAAGCTGCACTTTTTTAGGACTTGCTGAAAAGTTTAAGATGTGTCCTGGGTGTATTTTTCCAGCAGAAGCTACATTTTATGACCATTTTTTTTCTTCCCTCCTGCAACAATAGTAACTCTACCTTTAGCCTGGCCTCATTTTTCTAGTCAAGCCTGATCCATCTCGTTTTTTAACTGGGCCCATCACCGGGCTGACGAAGTGCCTGGAGAACACATTAAAGTGAGGATATTTTTAATAGTGAAGGTATTTAACCCCTGGCCCAGCTTACCAGAAGGTGATGGAGAGTCTCTACCTAAAGGCAGCATTTTTCCAAATCATACGTACTTCTTCAAGTGCAATTTCATGGGTCAGGAGGAAAGAAGGTCCATGGGCTGTTGTCCAGGTGGTTTGACCTTATCTCTTCTGGAAAGATACCAAGTTTGGGTTTCCCCTCTCTCTTCTGCTATGCTACACTAGTGCAGGGATTGCTGTGAACTGTAGGGAACAATATTCTTCACTCACATGTTTTGGCAGCCAGAAAGAGAGGAGAAAAGTTATCGATATATATGACCTGAATATTGCAGGCCATGAGATCTGACCCTTCAGGAAACCCTACTTGAAAGCAGAGGCTGGTACCCGATGCATGATTTATCCTCTTATGGGGTAATTACCTTTTGCCTCCCTAAATCACGTCAGCAGTTTCACTTGAAGAGGTTTCTAGAACCTCTTCTACTGTGTTTCCCTGCAGACCTGACTGTATTTCAGGGGGAGCAGGGAGCAGTGACCTCCCACAACTGTTCTGTCGGGGGTGCTGCAAGGTTCAGTGAGCCGTTCACCACCGAGCAGCTTTGCCAGTTCAGATCTCACCCCGCACCATGAAAAGCAAGGCCATCGTGCCCGATGTTGCCGCTATGGAAAATCCCCCTAGCTGTATCATGAGCTCTTTGGAGAGGCTGGGGTTGTGTTTGTATATCTGACCTATCATTTCAATATATTCTTTCCTGGCTCTTGTGCAGAGCCTGCTTGTCGGAGACCCTGAGAGCATCAGTCTGGGCATAACACAAATTTGTTTCTATCTTTGCAGTTCACCTTTAATAGAGATGAGAACAATCCCCCAGCTGACTGAGCATCATCAGGCACCTGACAGGTCTTAGGAACACTTTCAAGAGCCAGGCACAAGAGCTCAAGCACTTACTCATTTATTGCTTTGATATTAAAAGCAGAGAGTCACAGATATTAAAAACAGAGAATCGCAGAGTACGGGGCAGATGGGACCTGTTCTGTGTACAGAGATTGCCCAGCTTCGTGATCTACATGGTGCTTCAGATTACAAAAAAAGCCCTTGTAGAGTCTCATCTGTCTGGGAGCTTTTCCACAACATTGACTATGGAGTCAAAGCAACAGGAAAACGTCCAGATTTCTCTATCTAGACAAGTTTGTAAGTACCTCCAGAAATCGCCAACGTGCCTGCAGGGCCAGGTCTCCAACATTCACCTCCTTGCTATGGCAGCAGAGCACCTTCACTTCCTCAGCCCTCCCCCAGCACAACCAGCTGTAAATGCTGCCCTTTGGTTGCTGGAAGAGCTCGTCATGAGAGATGTTTCTTTTAGGTTGAGAAATCCAAATCCACCTTGACATTGTCAGGCACATACATGGGCTGCGCTGATGATGTATTTGTAGAAATCCCTCCTAGTGTGGAAATAACTTAAACACTAAGCACACAACATTTTTGCACACTAACTTTTTGCCAGTATAGTTTATTCCAAAATTCCCACCCTTCCCCAGGAGAAACAAGCTGCATTGGCAGTAGCTTTGTTTTGATGGTAACCCTGCATCTGGACTAGACAGCTCTGCAGGCACAACTCTTCTCCCCTCGCCAGATAGTCCAAGTAAATTCCTTGCAACGGGAGGAATGGAAACACAGGGGCCGCATGAACGATGGGCTCTGTGCAGGAGCTGCCCACATCTAGACCATAAGGTCCAGATATCCAGATGGAGATGGGTGACAGGTGGTGTCCCTCAGGGGTCCACACTGGGCCCAGTGCTGTTTAATATCTTCGTCAGTAACATGGACAGGCTGGACGGGGCTCTGAGCTGCCTGCTCTAGTTGCAGACGTCCCTGCTTACTGCAGGGGGGTTGGACTGGGTGAGCTTTGAAGGTCCGTTCCCACCCAAACCAGTCTGTGATTCCACAAGGCACTCTCACCACCAAGTAAGCCGGTGCCAGAGAGGCTGCATCAGGAGGAACCTGTCATCAGCAAACAAGGAGTGTTGTAAACCAGGTTATGGGGATGTGGAGAGATGACACCGCCCCGATGGAAGGCTCCAGAGACCCCCATTTTCACGGATCCAGTGACTCAAAACGCAAAGAGAGGGAGTGCAGAGGGACAGGAACACACAGCACTGAAGAAGCAGAGGCTGCAGCCTATCTGCAGTAGCTTTCACATCCCCAGGGCAGATCCCAGTTCCACAGGTGGAGGCGCATTGCACCATATGCTCAATGCTCCTCTCCTGACGGCAATCTCAGGTGGGCCCTCTAAAAACGGCTATCACGAGTTTGGGAGCTCGTTGGCACCAGCTCACTGCCAGGAGCTGAAGCTACTTAAATAGGGGTTGGAACAAGCTGCTCAGGGACAGCTGAGGAAATGCTGGATAGAAATAGAAGTGTTTGCTAACCTGATGGATAAAGAAGAAAGAGTGGAGATAGAGCTGGACAAGTACTCCATGGGGGAACAAGCTGTATAAAAGTCTTAGGAAGGTGAAATCTAGAAAAATTATGTTGGACTGAAGTAAAAAGCCCCTATCCCACCCTACCCAGGATCCTGAACTGCATTCAGAGTAAATGAAGGATTTCACGTGTGGTGCTACCGAGAGAGAACTCCGTGAAGCAACAGCTCTGGCTCACCCCCTGCAGTCTCCAGGCAAGCAGCTCACAGCCCTGCTGAGGTTCATGTGGTGGCCACTGGATGAGGTAACTTGGTGTGAGGCGAGTGAGATCCAAACCCAGTGATGAACAGAGAGTGTCTGTCAGTGCTCAGTGAAGGGAGAGAGGTTCCATGAGCCCGGGAAAGATTCTGGGGGGTTAATCTTGGCAGTCCAAAAAGGTCCATGCTGAGAAATACCTTCTGTGACAATGCCTCTGCAAGGTGGCAGGGTGGAGGGTGGTACTGAAGCCCTGAGCTGTGGGAGAGCATCAGATGAAGATACTCAATGTTACAACACGCCAGAACTTGCCTGAGCCAGAAGAGGCTGGGGCAGCCCTCCCAAGCTGTCCTCCCTGCAGCTCCAGCCAGGGCAGAAGGCTCCCTCCTGCCCCAAGAGCACTGGTGGGTCTCTGGGTGCTTCGGAGCTGTTGATGATTTCAGGCTCTGGTCTCATGGAGACTGGTTCCGCACCTGCTTTGCCAGCCTTCCTCACCCAGCAGAGATTGTTAGTAGAACCCAAAGTCCAGCATAGGCAAGATGTGTCCAGACAAGTAAAGCCCCACCTGTTTCCCCCGATCCAAATCCTATCAAAGCTCATTATAGTTCAGCCTTTGGAATATGAAATAACTTTCACTGCAGGGAGAAACCTTGATGTCTCTGTTCACTCCCCATTTCTTCTGCCTTTGATGGGAGGAATTGCTGCTGCCTGTGTGGACAACTACCCCACAGCACCAGCAAGCTGGGTACTGGAGGTCAGGGGGAATGAGGGGAACAAACCCTTCCCTAGCAGCTAGGGATTCCATGAGCAGGCAGCTAAAACCGAGTTAAGACACAAGATAGGGAAGCCAGAAATTATTTTATTCTCTTTTTACTCACTGGGATTCTGGGTCTGGACGGTGGCCAGCTCTCCCTTCCCCAGTACAGGGCTGAGAAGCCTGGAGACTGTTCTCCTTTATCTCCAGGCTGCAACGTCTGCAAAGCAGTAACAAGACATCTGATTGACCCAAATATATCACTGATCACAGCTCCAGGAATGCTTAACACGCTGTAAATTGAACTGCATGTCAGCTTGGCTGATGTTTAACCCTCTCAGACCAATTGCCTGGTTTTAAAAATCGTGCAGCTTGTAAGCAGGACTATGAGCAAAAGCTCAGCAACACCCTGTCTTGTTCTCCTTCCAAATAATGTAGTCAGGAGGAAAGATATTTGGGGGAGATGCTGTTTTCTGAGCTATTGGTTTAGAATCATGGAATGCTTTGGGTTGAAAGGGACCTTCAAAGCTCACCCAGTCCAACCCCCTGCAGGGAGCAGGGACATCTGCAACCAGAGCAGGTTGCTCAGAGCCCCCGAGTACAGCCTGACCTGCCATGGTACCAGGGATGGGGCTTCTACCATCTCTCCAGGCAACCTGGGCCAGGGTCTCGCCAACCTCAGCATAAAAAATTTCTCCCTTCTCTCTAGTCTGAATCTCCCTCTTTTAGTTTAAACTCATCACCCCTTGTCCTGTCACAAATGGCCTGATAAAAAGTCTGTCCCCATCATTCCTATAAGTACTGAAAGGACACACTCAGGTCTCCCCGGAGCCTTCTCTGCTCCAGGCTGAACTGCCCCCAACTCTCTCCCCTCTTCTTCCAGCAGAGGGGTTCCACCCTTGGGTCATTCCTGTGGCCTCCTCTGGCCCCGCTCCAGCAAGTCCATGTCTCTGCTGTGTTGAGGAGCCCAGAGCTGGCCCCAGCACTGCAGGGGGGATCTCCCCAGAGCAGAGCGGAGGGGCAGGATCCCCGTCTCGGTCCCACAGGATCAATCTAATCAATTAACAATCTAATCTATATCAGTTTTAGGGTGTAGGCACAGTATAGCCTATGGGTTAAGTGCATCACTCCAAGAGGAAGGCTGTAACTGAAATGAACATCTTACACTCGCCTTAGTAAGAGAACTGTAGTGTCCTTGTCCATGGAATGGTGCTTTTCCAGGGGGACTTCCCAGTGCAGGCACTGGCAGCTGGATGCTCACTATGAGCATGATTCACCTTGGAAGAAATGTGAATAATTCACTTAAATCAAAATACATGTACGGTATAAAATTCATTTTCTGCTTTCAGTCCTTTTCCACAAGCTTTGAGTTTTCTTAAAGCTATTTCAAGCAGGAGAGAGGCAGAGAAGAGAGGCAAATCTGTGCCATTCCTTTGGTTAAGATATTCAGCCTACTGCTGGATCAAAGCCCCTGCTCAGTGTAGCAGTCCTGTTCTTACTGGCCACTGTGGACAGGAGCGGTCCTCAGCTCCAAACCACACACCCGGTGTTCACCACGTGGCTTCAAAGGGTGAAAGTGTAAAGCATCATCCGGCAATCAGGCATCAGGGTCGGACCAGCACGAGACCCGAATTCACGGGTAACAAGGGGAATGGTTACCAATGCTCCCAGTTACAGCAGTCATGACGAGATGCACGGGCTTGTTGGTAGATAAGGCACCAGCTGCAATTTTTGACACGTGCTGGCTGTCCCTTCTGTGTACTGGCAGGCCAGTAGGTCAAGGGGGATGCTGCTCTCCCTCTACTCTGCCCCACATCTGAAGTATTGTGTCGAGTTCTGGGCTTCCCAGTTCAAGAGAGACAAGGAACTACTGGAGAGAGTCCAGCAAAGGGCTATGGAGATGCCGAGGGTATGGGAGCGTCTCTGTGCCGAGGAAAGGCTGAGGGACCTGGGGCTGTTCAGCTGCAGAAGAGCAGGCTGAGAGGGGATCTCATCAGTGCTGATCGGTATCTAAAGGGGGGTGTCAGGAGGACGGGGCCAGACTCTTCTCAGTGGTTCCCAGCAACAGGACAAGGGGCAATGGGCACAAACTGGAACACGGGAAGTTCCACCTGAACATGAGGAGAAACTTCTCGACTCTGAGGGTGGCAGAGCCCTGGCCCAGGCTGCCCAGAGAGGCTGTGGAGTCTCCTGCTCTGGAGAGATTCCAAACCCACCTGGACACCGTCCTGGGCAACCTGCTCTGGGTTCCGGGAAGGGGGTAGTGGCGGCAGGGCCCGGCTGCCCGCCCGCTCCCGTCGGTGCCGGCGCCAGCGGCTGCAGCGCGGCTCCGTGTCCGGCGGGGGGCGCTGGAGCGCCGCGGCCGCTCTGCTCCGGGGCGGCGGGGGGGGGGGCAGAGCGTGGTGTGGTTGGGAGACCAGGAGTTATGGGGTATCTCGAGAGAGCGGGAGGAGTCGAGGAGGGGAGGAAGGGATTTATTTTTCCCTTTGCAGTGTTTAAGATGCTGTATGCGGCGGTTTGGCCTCGCTGATCCCCCGCCAGTAGCTGCCGTGGAGGACAGTCACGGCGAGGACCGAAGGAGGGAGCGGTGTTTAACGCGGCTCACGAACGCGCTCCTCCCGAGAGAGGTCTCCAGTAAAACCCGGCGAGAGCAGAGAGGCGCTCCCGTGCCTCGGGAAGGCGAAACTGGGAGCGGGGGGGACAGAGAAATAGCTTCTCGTCTTCCAGAACACCCTAAAGACCTCAAAGGGCCCAGACGTGCAGAGGAGGGCTGGCTGTCGCGGGAAATGCCGCGGGGCACCACCGTGCCCGGACGAGGAGGTGATGCGCCCTGGGGTCCCCCGGTCAGCCCCATCACTGATGCCCGGCACGAAGCCTCGGCATCCCGCCGCAGCGTCCCGGCTCGGTGCCGGGCTCGGGCGGGCAGTTGCGCGGGTCCCCGTACGTGCCCATACGAACACACACTCGTGCTGTATGTGCACAGCGTGGCCGATCCCTTTGTGCAACCACCTGCCGGCTCCCGGCCCCTCACCGCCGGGGAAGGGGGCAGCGAACGGCGGGGTGCCGATCCGCCGGTGACCGCGGCGCGACCCCATCGTGGCCGGCGTGGGCGGGAGGCGGCGCGGCCGCGCCCGGAGGCTCCGCGGGAGCCCCTGCGCCGGGGCGGGGGGCGGCTCCACCGGCGTGCGCGCCGCCTCCCCCCATGTGCCGGCTCCTTTGTGCTGCCGGCAGCGAGGACGAGGAAGCGGCGGAGCGGGCGGCCCCCACCCTCGCGCCTGCCTGACGTTCCCTCCGCCACTGCCGCGCCGGGCATCGCCGCTTTAAGCGCAGGACCACGCCGGGAGACGGGGCGGGCCGGGCGCGCCCCCCCGGCTCCCCCACGTGGTGCGGGTGCCCGTTGCCTCCCGGTCGCCGGCGGGGCTGGGCGCGCACACGGCGCGGTGCTGCCGCCGGGGCTCTCCGTGCTCGCCTGCTCCCGCTCCCCGGGCGGTCGGTCCGGCTCCGCGGCCATGCACCAGCGCCGCGCCGAGAGGCCGAGCGGCGGGGCTGCACCGCCGCCGCGTCCCGCGGCAGCGGCGTGAAGCGGCGGCAGGATGAAGCGGGCGAGGCGGGCCGCGCCGGGCCCCCTGCCCGTGCTGGGGCTGCTGCTGCTGGGCGCTCTGCCGGGGCTCTGGACGGTGCTGCTGCGGCGGGAGGCGGCGGCGGCGCAGCGGGAGCCGGAGCCGCGCCCGGAGCGGTGGGGCTGGGGACGCGCCCCGGCGGCGCGGGGCGAGCCCGGCGGCGGCGGGCAGAAAACTTTCCGGGCGCTGCTGGCGGTGCCGGCGGCGGCGGAGCAGGAGGAGCGGGGCGGCGGAGAGCGGTTCGCTACGGCCGGCCCGTCGCCGCAACCGCCGGCTGCCTCCGCCTCCCCGGTGGAGCGGGGCATCTTCTGGAGCCGTGAGCTGGAGGAGCAGGTGCCGCCGGGCTTCGCGGCGGAGGAGGCGGCGGCGTGGCTGGCGGCCGCCCGCGCCGCCCGTGTGGCCTCGCTGGAGCGGGGCGGCTGCGGGCGCAGCTCCAACCGGCTGGCGCGGCTGTCGGACGGGAGCCGCGCCTGCGTCCGCTACGGCATCAACCCGGAGCAGATCCAGGGCGAAGCGCTCTCCTACCACCTGGCCGGGGTGCTGGGCATGCAGGAGCGGCTGCCGCCCATGGCCCTGGCCTTGGTGGAGGCCCGCGGGCGGCAGTGGGAGCCGGTGCGGGAGGAGCTGCGCGGGTCGCACTGGGCCGAGGGGGCCGTGGTCAGCCTGACGCGCTGGGTGGACAATCTCACCGCCGTGGTGGCCCCCGAGCCCTGGGGCGCCGAGGCGGGCTCCGGCCGGCGGCTGCAGCCGCTGTCGGCGGGGGAGCTGGGCGGGCTGTCACCGTCGCAGCTGGTGGAACTGGTGCAGTGGAGCGACCTGATCCTCTTCGACTACCTGACGGCCAACTTCGACCGCCTGGTCAGCAACCTCTTCAGCCTGCAGTGGGACCCGCGGGTGATGCGCCGAGCCACCAGCAACCTCCTCCGCGCCCCTGACGGCGGGCTCGTCTTCATGGACAACGAGGCGGGGCTGGTGCACGGCTACCGCCTCCTCGCCATGTGGGACCCCTACAACGAGCCGCTGCTCCGCTCCGTCTGCGTCTTCCGGGAGGGCACGGCGCGGCGCGTCGCCGAGCTGCACCGTCGCCGCAGCGCTGCCGCCGAGCTGCGCCGCCGGTACCGGGCTCGGGAGCCGCTCTGGGCCCGCCTCGGCTTCCTCTCGGAGCGGCAGGCCGAGCTGCTGCAGGCCCGCGTCGACTTCGTGCACCGCCACATCGCCCACTGCCGCGCACAGGCCGCCGTGCTCTGACCGCCCCGGGGCCGCCCGCATCGCTCCGGGTTTGGGGACTTGCTGGCCCCGGCGGCCGCCGAAGGCTGGGGCGGACCCTGCCCGCCGCCTCGGTGCTCGGTGCCCCGTAACCGCCGTGGCTGCCGGGGACGGAGGGGGGTGGCTGCCGCTGGAGCGGCCGCTCTCGCTGGGGTGCGGGTAAGAAGGGGCTCCCTGGCTGCCGGGGCTGTCCGGGGCAGCGGCTCATTTCGCGTTTGTCAGGTCTGTGAGGATGCTGAGCGCGATGGGTATAATTACAGGCGAGTTGCACTCCGGGGCTCTGCTCCCAGAGCGTGAAAAAATGAGAGGATTCAGCATCTTGAGTGCTTCCCGTAACTCTGGTGGTGCTCTCGCCCTGATAAGAGACCCTGCAGAAAGCTGTCGTCTTTGTCTCGATTGGGGTCGACTACCTTTTCCTTTCAAAGGAGGCAGGCAGAAACATTTTTTTATATATTCTCCCTTTTACAACAGCATATTTAAGTACGAATGTTGGTATTCATAGACCAAGAACTGATTGCACAATAGGGGAGCCCCTAACTAGCAAAACTGCCCTATTTATGAAGCTCGTTTCTTACCGATCTTCTTTAACGAGAGTGAACCTTTCCACCGATTGTGAAACCTTGTCAATGAGAAGTGTATAGGAAGCCCATGTTCTGGTAGCTCTTAGTCTCTGTTGTGGATGCATCTGGTTAAACCGTTTTGGTTCCAAAGCCTTTGTTTGTAATCATCACCCTCATCCTTTTATCTGACCAGTGAAGTAAGCGACTGGTGAGTGACACAAGGATCTCCCAGCTTTTAAAGCGTTGCTCTGTGCTAAGACTTGGACGCAATAGTTAAAGTGGAGGAAAAACTGTCTCATGCACTTTACTTTGACTTTTTAATTTTTTTTTATAAAATAAGACCTTTTTATTTTACAAAGTCTGCTTTTTATGTACAATATAAATGTTCATAAGCTTTTCTGTAACATACTAAAGAAACTGATATTTCAGTAAAGTGTGTTAAGGTTTTGCCTTCTCTGTCCTGAGTGTTTGCCTGAGCTTTGACAGGGAAGCGCACACCTCCGGAAACCACCTTTTTCCAGCTTCTCCCTCCACCCAGCTGGACCAACTTCTACTGGTTCCCTCTAAGGGGAGAAGGGGTGAAGTTAAACTCTCCAGTGCTGCCCTCCTCTCCCTCTCTTTCCTAGCTGTCATGTCACTGAAAGGGCAAAAGCTCTTCAAGTGGCTCAAATAATCTGACTATCGTGTACTTGAGCTGAATAGACTGTTGTCTGGTTTTCAGGCTCCCTCGACTAGCCCTGACATACCTGAAGCACTTTAGTTTCAGCAAACTGGTATAGATGGTGTGGGCTCCGCTGCTTGCAGCCTCATCGGGTGCTGGGGCTGGGTACCAACCTCTTTATCCGGGTCATATCACGTGTCACTGTACCAGGAACCTCTCTGGAGGTGGTGTTCCTTTCAGTGGGTGTTTATACTGGTTTCCAGTCCTCTCTTCCCATGTTGGTTATCTTTGCAGTGGGGGTTGGGGCAGAGTTGAAGAACAGGAAATCAATCTTGCTGAAATGGTTGAGGGGTTTTGTCCTACAAAAGTTTTGCTCCAGGTAGGGTGAAGCGGTAGCAGCAGGTGTGCAAAATAAAGTACCTGGGTCTCTTGTTTGCTGTTTGACCTGTAGCAGGATTCCTAGAAAAGCCCGTTGCATGGCTCAAAATACAGCCACAATAAGGACAAAGGACAAACTAATCCTCTTTAAACCCCAAATGCCGGTATATATCCTGCTGTCATCAAACAGTGAGTAATCTCTCCTACATCTGGCCAGGCACCTCTCTCGAAGGCAGCGGCGTCCTCATGGCTACTACGCAAGTAGGTGCTGTCTTCAGCCTGTCGGGCTCCCTGAACTCCACGAGGGCTGTGCATGGGTCTCTGCTCTGTTAATAGCCATTTATTTAGATTAAATGTCACATAAAGACAATTTGCTTTGGCCATTACAGTATTTTCCTCTTTTGTTTTAATAGGACAAGACAAAGAAAATTAATGGTTGATCAGTTAGATATTGCGACTGTGAGTACGAGTATTCATTTTAAAACGTCCCAGCAGCCTCCAAGAGGAGCTTTCATTCAACTGCTTAACTGACAGGGCTCTCTATTGAACTTGTATTTATAGTTCACTGCATTTCTCTCTCGAACAATGCACAGAATCCCATGTGACGATCCTGTGCCATTTACATGATAATACACAATTTAACGGTGTAATTCTTAATTCTTCTTCAGCGTTGCTTTGTAACTCGAATGCGGCAGCTCTGTCGCGTTCACCTAATGAAAATACATTTAAATAATAAACTGCCGGCATAAATCTTAAACCATGGCGAAGAGCAAACTGCTGCGCCACAAACATCTAACGTTTCATTTCTGTTTAAGTGCTTCTCTAAGTATGGCACAACTGGGGGCTTGACGGCTAATGGGAGATAAATCTCCTGTGCAACATCTTGAGGGGCAGAGCCTGGATAATCACACCTTGCGAGAAGAAACATGGTTTTCTGTCTGGTGACTGGTAAGCACCTCGTTAGGTATCGGTTACGCGCTCCAAAATGGTGCAGCTGTAGGTTGGTGTGAAACTAGAGAAGCTGTGTCCTGCTGGGAAGTGGGGCTCCTCAGAGAGAAAGAGGCAGAAAACTGGCTTGGCTGGAGGATGATCTTTCACTTTGTCGCTGTGTTCTATTCTTCTGGTGCGGATCATCTGCTGCTGTGCCAGGGAAAGCTCTGAATTACCCCCGCGTTAAGGAAAAGGCTACTTTCTTCCATGGGATTTCTCTAAGGCAAACTGTCTCGAAGCGCTTTGCAAGTGAGTGGCCTGGTGCACTTGCTGCAGGCTGGTTTTGCTGGGCACGCAGTCTGATGTTGGACTCTCCTGCAGAACCGGCGGGTGAAACTGTACTATAATTTCAGTGGCACTCATCTAACTCAGCTTTCTTCCAGTGGAGTTCGCTTTCAGTTACAATAATCAGACAGACAAGGAAGACGATGGTGTATTTGAGAACAAGACTTTAGGACCTGGAAGTTGTGAGTAGAAGGTTGTTCTCGTGGCAGGATCAGCCGTTTCTGGCTGTGCATTGCCGACACTCTGCCTGAAGCTCAAGGAGCTTGTAGCAGAACGGGGCTGTAGGGTTTTAGGGCTCGCTCAGCAGAATGTTGAAGGGTGCACTTGACTTCCCACCGCTTTTCAGAGGCTCGCCGTGCTCACAGGTTGGCTGTGCCGGTGCCTCGGTCGGCTGCGGGCTGGTGCGCACATCTGAGAAGGCTTGGGAAGGTTGGGTGGGGTTGGCAGCATGCTGTCTGTCCCATATGCGAGACAGGAGGTCTGGTTTTTAGCTCTGGGGAGGCTCATGTGCTTAACTGATAACACCATCAGAAAAAAGAAAAAAAACAGGAAAAAATATCTGAAGGATGTTGTAATTGGAATGTGCTTCCTTCACTCCCTGTTTCTGTGTTGCACTGATGAAGTTCAGAAGCCTCCCCCAGATTTTTTCTTGCATTGGAATCTAAGGAGGCGCGTAGGGTAGGGGGTTGTTGCTAATCCCAGCTTGAGTTCCTAGTCACCGGGATGTTACCTCCAAACCCCCAGTTTCTGAGAACGGCCTAAGGGGTATCGAGATCGTGCTTCAGTGGCTCCTGCAACCCTGGGTGAATTCAGCGGGGCTCCCACTGAGCGAGAAAAGCCAGACTGGCGTTCGCAGCACGGATCTCCTTTGCTGCTGTTTGTTTGCCTCTGAAGTCATTTCCAACCTGGATTTATTTCCATTGTGGGTTTCCCCGTGAGAATCTCCCCCGCTGCTTGGGAAGCTCTCTGCAGGAGCAGAGCCCCTCGCCTCTCACACAAAAGCAGCTGCCCTGAGGATGGAGCCAAGCTGACCGCTGGTGCCACACTTCGCTGCCCGTTCAAAGACTCGAGAAGTAACTCAGGGCCAGTGGAAGACAGTGAAAATATAGTTAGTTGCACTTTGACTTCCTGGGCGTACAACTCTCAACATCACCAGCTTAGTTTTTGCGGTTTGCTTTGCCTTTGAAGTTCGGTGCATTTTTTTTTATGATAATAATACTTGGAATTTTCTCACTGACATTACTAGGTGGTCCAGGACTAGCTTGGATGTGAGATCATATTAAAGCTTAATCCCATTTTGCATGTTATTCCTACTTTGCAACCACAGCATAAAATTTAATCGCTCTTTCAGAGCTACGCTCCCTGGGTTGAAGGCGGCAAAGCTCCCACGAGAACGGGCTGGGCTGCACAGTAAGCAGCGCCTGCGATTCTCGATGACCTAGAAAACCTTTTACCTTCCCATCTCGGGTGCTAATTTAGCTCTTCTGCTGAAGTAACACACACTCCTCTGAGCAGAAGCAGGCGAATCCCACCCCAGCTATATCGCAGCAATGGGATGTGTTCAATGGATCCATGTGTGCCACCTTGCGAGGTGTAGAAAGACAGAGGGATGGAGGGGAAAGCACCCCAGAAAAGCACAGAGAACAGTTGAATCGGTGCTGGGGATGGCGAGCTGCAAAAATCCTGTGAGGAAATAGCACGGGTGCAGAGGCAGCATGTACCCCCCAGCCCCTTTCTCTAGCTTTGGTGACAGGTTTCCTGCTATAACCTCTGAAATGGGTCTTTTCTAGGCTGCCTGTGTCCCAGAACAAGGAGAAAACTGTGTGCACGAGGATGCCTTCGGCACTCGGATAAGAGGGATCTGCCCTTTCCCAGCGTAGAGCACTGAAAATTTGAGCTCTTGAAAGCGCAGGCTCATTCTCCAAACCTGGCATCGAATGGTTTTGTTATCTGATGGATTTCAGCCTGTGAAACGTTATGTATGGTCAAGAATTCACTGCCCTCAATATTTAATTCAACCCATTCAATATTATTTGCCAAAACTCATAAAATGTTGAAAATGTTTTTACTTTTCCTGTTCTGAGTTGTGAGGGGTTCATTAAAAAGCTCCCTTTCAGTGCCATAAAATCCACGTATATCAGTTAATATCCAAGTGTGTAACAGCCCAGGGTTTCCCAGACTATTCGGACCAGGGGATGCTGTCAGCCTCGAGGCATCCTCTGAGCTTCTGCCTGCAGCTCTGCGATGAGGAGGGTCTGGGGTCCGTGTAGCTGAAGGGCTTTGTTCCCAAAGGCATCTCACAGGCTGTTAAAGTGTCCCTGTCTGTCCCACCACCACCACCACCACCAACTCCTCCTCCCTTAAACTCCCTCCTCTGCCCAAAGCCTTCACCCCTCATGGCCTTGCCAGGAGGACAGAGAGGCATTCACCTCAAGTGATACCAACACCCTAATGCAACCCTGCAATGAGGTAAGGAACGGACACGTTTTCTCTCAGCATCTCCAGCCCCAGCACGCACGAAGAGGGCTGTATTTCTGCGTATCACACGTTTCAGTCAGAGGAGTCGTCATTTTTTAATGCGCCTGTCTTGCTGGTTTCCTTTTTGTGTCCTGCTGTGGGGGAAAGGGCATTAATAAACTATGGCTTAAAGCTGCTGAGGTGAATTTTTTTTATCCATACATGATTTCTTGTAGACAAGCTAGCAGTCTGCTCATAGAATTTATTTAAGTTAGTTAATTTGCTTTAGTTTAGCTGGGTCATCATCATGCCCAAAGTTTTCAGTGCCCTTTAGTATGTTGATGCTAAGGAAAAGTAATCGCTTCCTTTGCTTTGTTGAAAACATACCGGATTTGCTCATCAGTTTTTATTTTTTAATCAGGTGGTATGGATGAACCTGGATCTGGAGGATATTAATGGTAGTATTTCCTTTCACACCAGCTACCCAGCGAGGCAGCTGCTCAGTGGAGATATTCCTGGTTTGGCAGCCACCAGAGCTCACACCCAGGCCCTCGCTTTGCAGTTTGTTAAAGGCAAGGACCGGGCTGAATTCTTCCCTGATTTACAGCCCTGCAGGGGTACGAGCGTGAATTCCCTGCAATTCGGATGCTCAAGCTGGTGGTGAGTAAATCCATGAGGAGTATTTTTTAAGGTACGCTTCATCCCGCTTTTAGAAATGCCGAGGGGGGGGTGACAGCGGTGCTCCTTGCTCACAAACGGCAGAGCCCAGCACAGTCCTGTATCGCTCCGTTCAAGGCAGCGCAGGGGAGCTGCTGACCAGGCTCTTCAGGTGCCTGTCAGCTGTAGAACGAAGAACCACAGCCGATGGCTGACAGTTTTCTTACCAGTCTGTCATTTATTATGGAGCTGAGGAAATTGTCTGGCTTTCTGAAGATGAGTGGTTGGAGCTGGTACGAACCAGTTAAACGGGTGCTCCTGGGTTAAATCTGTTTTTCTTTAAGAAAACCAAACCATTTCCCTTCCTTGTGTTTCTATCAGTGCTTGAGATGATTAAAACTGAATCAGAAAAGTGCTTTACTTGTCAGTGAATAGTCTAGGTAGTTATTTCACTTGTATTTCACTCCTTCTCGTCAAGGCACATAAATGAGGTGCTTTTTGTCAGTAATGAGTCTCCAGGCAGTTTCATTTTCTAGCCCTCTCCCACGCGATCAGGACACCGCAGTAACTGTTCTGTAGACTCGACAAGTGGCATTCCTTGAAACTAAGCTATTCCCATTAAAATAATTAAAATTATTTCTTCATATATTTGGTAAAAGAGAATATTTAGGACTTTTTTCCTTGTGAACCTTAACAAATCAGGCTACAATTTTTTCGTCTTTCCACCTGTCAGGTTTAGTGCCGAGGAGAGAGCAGATGACTGCTTCTTGTGGCAACATCTACTTGCTGTGGAACGGCACAGCAATCCCATCTGTCTTACCAGTGCTTTGGGGACCATCAGGAAAGGCGTCTCTGATCAAAGAGGCATAGGACAGGTAGGTTCTATACTGGAGGATGGATCGAAGGCTTGGTTGCTTCAGGGGTGATGTACTGCTGCTTTCTGAAGGTACGGGCAGTTAGTACGTAGATTCCTATCGTTGATCTGAATCGGGGCACTGGTGAGTGCAAGTGTTAGAGAGGCTTCGTTTGGCCCTGGGAGAAGAAAACCCTCAGGATCAGCCCCAGTGCAACAATCTCCCTTCCTCCTCCTGCGCCTCCTACCTCCTGCTATTGAAAATAGATGGTCAAGCCACGACACAACCCAAAGCGCGTTCAGACAGGACCAAAACAGGTGGCTCGGAAAGCTGCAAGGTCTGTGCTCGCCCCACTGACGTAAGCGTAATCCGGCGTCGGCAGCGTGGCAGCTGGTGGCAGGGGACGGAGCCAGGCTGCTCCAGGAGCAGTCACCCTGTCTGCCACCAGCACTGGGCCACGGCTCTGCGCTCCATCTGGCCCCATGTTACCAGCTGTGCCGGGGCCAGGAGCCAGGACAGGCACAACTCTCATCTCACACAAGGGGGAAACCCAATGCGTGATTTCTAGCAGGTACCGAGTGGCAAAAAATGGATGTTTCTGTATATTTGCTAACGAAAGGTATTGCCTTGCTGCAGACTTGGTGCTTCTCCCTGCCAGGATCATCCTCAGGCTGCTCTTGAGATACAGGGTTCAACTCGGAGCTAGGGAGCAAAAGCAGAAGGATCCATCGGGAAGCAGGGAGAGGCGTCCTGCAAGCTGATGCTGCAGCAGCCAAGGTTTGTGATCCCTGCTGGGGAAAAGGCTGGGACAGGGGCACCACCAAAACGTGGAGGGGGAACGGCTGAGTCTGCAAGAGACTCAGCAGACTTCGGCCAGCAGGAAGGAACATGCGCCAGCGAACTTGTCGGTTCTGATGATGGCACTTCCAACGCTTAAATACTTATTTACGACACCCTGGCGCATTTGTGTGCCTCACCACGGGCTACGTGGGATTGAGCGAATGACGTGTGGAAAGGGAGCTTGAGCATATTGACCCCTTGCCCTGTTCAAACCTCTCAGCTCCTTTTCTTTACCATCTAGATCATTTTTGCTCCTGTCCACACTGCTGTAAGTTCTCAGACACTGCGGATACTTGCACATGCTGGTACATGTTATACCAGGCACAGGCGGGTCTGCCCGCCCGGTGGGGCATGCTGCCTCCTCTGTGCTCCTCTGGGCTAGGAGGACCTACCCATACTTACACATAGAGCCCCAGAAAGACCAGCTAGGGTGGTGAGGAGCACAGGACATGCTATTTGATGACAAAATGCCAAGAAGCATTTTCTTCTTCATTGTAATTCTTCCATCTGCTGTCAATTTAATGATATCCATCTGTTTCTCAATTCCAGCAACCATAGGTATGTTCACAGTCATCAGGAGAATTTCTTCTCAGAAGGAAAAGTACTCACTGGACAGCTTGAAAAATTACCCTGCCTGGTACAAAATACTTACAAAGTTCATTTACATTTCAGCTCTCAGTTTGCATAATAGCTGAAAAATCTGGGTGTGCCAGGCAGAGCCTTTTGAGCATTAGAAATGACAGAATTTTGACTTCTTACATTTCAGATGTGCGTACGTCTTCCTGAAATTGTTGGGAAAGGGCAGATAGAAGGAAAAGCATTCGCAGCATCTCTGTGCAACTGCCAAGGAGCTGAGATATCGCGCAAGTAGATAATAAATACTAATATTCGTGCTTAATCATGATGACATGGACCATTCAGAGATAGCGGTACAATAAATACTGAGGTAATATCGACAGCATTACACTAGTGCTTCGGGCTTTTGAGAGCACTCCATGATGGATTTGAAGCGCTGGACAAAGATGAGTTGGGCACCACGGACCTCTTGTAGCATGTTACAGAGAGGAAAACGGGGATGGAGCAGCCAAGGGCGCGTTGCACGGCACTGGCAGAGCTGGAGCGCCTAACTTAGCAGGAGAGCGCGGCGGGTGGTGGGTGCACTGGAGGTGGAGGTACGCTAAGGTGAACCTCGCGCCGAAGCTGCCAAGACTTGGGCACAGGTCCCCTGCAGTTGGCCGTGCTGCGCGGGCTGCAGCGCGCTCTCGCTTCAGAGGCGTTCCTGACGCCAGGAGCTACAGGGAGCCTTCACCATCTGCCGTGGGCCCTTGTTCGCGGCCCCTCGGGGACCCGCTTCCCCCGAGCTGGCAGCTGGCAGCTCAGGCCGCCCACGCTGCCGCCGCGAGCCGGCAGAAAGCTGGCTGCTGCTGCTGCTGCTACCACGGCCACGCTGCAGAGCTCACCGTGTCTTCCAACACCACCAGGCAGGCTTCAGAGCACAGAAAAGGTAACGCTGTCCTGGGATTCTAGTTACAAGCCTCAGGATCATAACTGCAAGTAAAAGAAAGCTGTGACATGGTTATAGCCTGTATTTAGTGGGGCATCTTTGTCGGTCTCGTATTTCTCCCAGAGTCCTGGTGTGACAGGTGCCCCAAAGGACAGCGATGTGGATTTAATGGAATAACCCGGCTGCAGGCACTCCAGATGAGTTACTTCTCTTCCCCCCGTTATTTACACGAGATCTTCCTGTTCGTAACGAGCACAAACTTGGCATCAATAGCTCACATGCCTACATCTGCCTTCCAGGATCCCCGCCCTGGGGAGATGGCTTAATACACCGCCTTCAAGCGTGCTGACAATCTCCCAGGTTTTACCCAGCAGCGCTGTGATCACCGTACACACGGGCTTTGTGCCTTCCTGCCTTTGCCAGCGATCAGCTAAAACATCTCTGGATCTCTTCTTGACAAGAGGCCAGGGAGGAGCTCTTTTGGGCCGCACTCCTGCTCCGTAGGCAGGGCTGACCCAGGAGTGTCAAGCTGGTGATGAGCAGGGATGATTTGCACGGCGGTTACAGCTAGGACACGATTTTCCCACGGCCCTCGCTGTCGGTGTGGGAATTTGCACTTTGAAAAGTTGTGGATCATAGTGATTGTAAAATTAAACCATATGAGAAATGTATGATTTTAGGTACTTTACTCACTCTGAGATTGTGTAAATAAGGCCCTAGGGACAGAGCAGAAGAAAACCAGGCTGTTTTACGCTGTTGACTACCTAATTAAATTACTAATTTAATTCAACCCAGCTTCAGAATAACCGGGTTTGAAAACAAGAAAATAAACATACCTTTATTAAGACAGAGAAGTAATGACCTTAAATCATTAAATGGAGGTGAGGCTGTTGTCGATCATCAGATCTCAAACCCGGTGTGTTAGCAACGCTTCAGGGTTCAGGCACATGGGAAGGGCTTTGCTTTGCTTTAAAGCTCTGCATATTTTATAGCTTTCTGCCAGAGAAGACACATCAGGATCAGGTTTAGAATGTGCTTGGTCCAAAATGTAAATGTTTGATCTTTCTTGGTGGTTTGGGGGTTGGTTTTTTAATTTGTGGGGTTTTTTTTTTTTTTGGGTGGGGAGTGCCTTTTTTCTATTATTACTTTTTGAGAATTAATTGTTTGCTTGTTTGATTGCGGAGGGTCGGTGCTGGCTCTGTGAGTTTGCGTTAGACTGTGAGCAGTGTCAGCTGAACCGACTCTGCCATTCATATGCTCCTCACAGAGCCCCAAGTTTTGCTCTATCAACACTCCCCTGAAGTGCGTTGCATCAAGAATTCCGTATGACAGGTTTGCACCTGGAGGCACAGCCCATTCCACCCTCCTCCCCTTCCCTGAAACCCCAAGTCTTTGCACAGCAAGTATTTAATTCTCCTTTGTTCAGGGTAAAATGATACGTAAAGTATGTGTTGCCATGGATGCAGATCTGCGAGCCTAGTGATCCTCCCCTCACCCAGGTAGGGTTTGAGCAGGGTGTTTAACATCAGAGGGCACTACGGCACGGGTGGCAGGGCCGAGACAGATCGGGGCAGGGAGAAACAGCTTCGGAATTGAAGTTCCCCAAGATTGAAAGTGTCTGGTTGGAGTAAAGCAAATCTTGTGCCTCTCCGGCGGGTTGCTGGACTTGTTCTCTGCGTGCTCGGCAGCATTCCTCTGCCGGCACTTGTTTTCCTCCCTCCCCTCCTCCATGTGCCTCCCACCACACAAATGGCTCAGATGGGTCCCACTTCCCACCCAAACCCACTCGGGTTGGAGCTGTGGCCCACATCAGGCATTTTTGTGTGTGTTCACCACAGGTTAAGAAGCAATGGCACGATAAACACCGCGGCAGAGCGGTGTGAAGGTGAATGTCCGAGAGTACTGCAGGAGGATCCCCCACTGCTGATCGACCCGGCGGGGTCAGGATGCTCATCCCTCTTGGGCAGGCGGAAGGGCGAGGGGAACGCACAGCTGCCCAGGGGCTTCTGGAGATGGCACCTCTGCCACGGTGCTTTCCTCTCGCGGCAGATGAGGCTGTGCACCCCGTTTTCAGCACAAGGGGTAGTGTCGAGCTGCGGGTGCAAGTGCCAGAGAGGGACACAGAGGCAGGCTGGTATAAATGCATGTATTTCAGAAAGCAGTTTATGATGTTCCCCTAACTTATTTTTTATACTTACTGTATTTTCCGCGGTTTCACATCCTTTCCTTTCAGCGGCAGTGTACTTAATATCAGAACATCAGTTTGCCATTGTAATTACATCAGGCTGCAGCCTCCACAGAACTCCACTGGAATTGTTTCGTTTAATTTGGTCTAAAGGGTGTAGCATTGCCTCCGTAGACTTGCACCAAAATTGGCTCATTTTGCTTCAAATCATCTTTTCCGCGCTGGATGGGATTGTTATGGCCTGCACTTGCTCCTCGCTGCTGAAAGCACGCTCTGCAATCCAGCTCGGGTCATGAGTTAAATGCCTTTTTAGGGTGTTTTTAGAGTTTTTGGTGGGGCGAGCTCTGTGTGCTTGCGGGCAGGGCACCGCCAGAGACCTGCTCACCAGAGGAGCCTGCCATCGGCTGAGCGTGAAGGTACAACTAGCTCCTCGTTCCGGCAGCTCGATGTTTCTGTTACTGGGCTGGGGGAAAGGTGAGGGCATCTGCAGAAGCAGCGGGGACCATCGCTTCCCAACAATCACCCTGTCGCCGGGCCCTCGCTCCTTTGTCATTCAGAAGAGCTACTGCAGCAGAAAGACACTTTTCTTTTTTTCTAACCGAAATGGGCTTTAATAAAGCTATTGTATTTGATCGCTGGCTGAGGAAACAATAATTTAGCATAATAGGGAAAGATCATTAATGTTCAATGAACCTAACACTCTGCTCCAGTTTTTGCTGCCCTAGAGAGACGGAGTAAACTCTTCTCCCTTAATTGAAGACTAAATAGAGTACGTTTCATTTTTCATTTCCAGCCCTTTTTCCAATAGGCTTGTGATGTTCGCTAATGCGTGCTGAAAGGGGTGGACTGCCAGGCAGCAGGGGAAAAATTGGGTGGGAGGGTTCTGAGCACATAAAAAACCGCTTGCTCTTCATCAGATAGCTCTCTAGGGCCTTCGACTTCTTTCTTGACAAGCCTTATTTCAAAAGCCCCCAAGGACCATGCCAAGGAGAGGTGGTGGTCCCTTATTTTACAGAATAGGAGTGGAGAACAACGTCATGTCCCCTCTCCCACAGCCATCCTTCCATGGGGCTCCTACCCTGCTGATTTCTCTACTGGGGATTCCCTGGGGCGTAGAGGGGTTTTCTGAGCTGCCAGGTGAGTGGGTTTCCTCCTGCCGTGGTCAGATGAAGGACTGATGTCTGCAGTTGGTGTCCAGATGGCATTTTGACTGCAGTTTTGTATGAAAGCAAGCTGATAAGTGCTCACAGCGGTATGTTTTGTGCCACTGGATTCTCTGCACCAGAGGAACCTGAGAGCTGCATCCACCTCCACTGAAGATAGAATCATAGAATAGAACCACAGAATGCTTTAGGTTGGAAGTGACCTTCAAAGCTCATCCAGTCCAACCCCCCTGCAGCTACAGCAGGTTGCTCAGACCCCCAAGGTCCAACCTGACCTGGAGTAGTTCCAGGGATGGGGCTTCTCCCACCTCTGGGAAACCTGGGCCAGGGTCTCACCACCCTCAGTGTAAACAATTTCTTCCTTCTCTTTGGTCTGAATCTCCCTCTTTTAGTTTAAAACATCATCTCTTGTCCTTGCTGAAAAGTCTGTCCCCATCCTTTTTATTGGTCCTCTTTAAGCACTGAAAGACTGCACTAAGGTCTGCCTGGAGCCTTCTCTGCTCCAGGCTGAACCACCCCAACTCTCTCCCCTGTCCTCACAGCAGAGGGGTTCCACCCTCACATCATGTTAGTGGCCTCCTCTGGCCCCGCTCCAGCAGCTCCACGTCTCTGCTGTGCTGATCACTTCAGACTCTTCAGCCCCATCGTTCCCAGTCACCTGCACCCACCTCCCCTACCAGAGCCAGAGCACAGGTCCTGTCCCGAGCACTCCCCTCTCTTGGGTGGCAAGGTCGGCATTTCTGGGGTGTGCGGTTGGCTTTGGCTGCTACGCCTGCTGTGGGAGCGAAACACACGGCAGCAGCGGGTGTTGTGGTTTGAGCCCTGCCCAAGCAGCCACGTGTTTGTCGCTGCCTGCAGCAGAAGGTGAGGTGAGCGCTGGGCCAGCTGGATCTGCCCGAACAAAATGCCCGAGCGCGGCCCTAACGACACGACACATCTCCGCGGAAGGGCTGGGACACAGCTCACCGCACCGCGTTAACCTCCTTTCAGTGCGATAACCACGGGCACCTCCAGCGACCGTTTTCCCCGAGAGTTTCCCTTGATGGATTTTGCCGTGGGAGGATGCACCTGCACCATCCCCATCCCCATCCCCTGCCAGGACGGAGCACACGGCCGTCGCGGGTAACAAACGGGCGGCGCTGCCGCGGCGGGGACGTACCCCGAGTAAAGAACCGAAGATTTGCGGCGTGTGTGGCTGCGCCCCGCCGTGTTCGCGGCGGATAACAGCCGTGCTAATTGTAGGGATAATTAACAGCGAGATTAAGGGAAACAGCTGGTTCCACAGCGGCCGTGAGCCCGGGGCGATGCAGCGTGGATTGGCTGACACTGAGGAAACACGGGTGGGGGTGGAACACGGGCGTTCACCCAGGAGCGCGTTTTGCGGGGGTGTTGCCCTCGACACTCGGCTCCCCCAGCAGACCCCACCCAGCCGGCATCGCCGCTTTAAGGCGCCGGAGGGCCCGGCGCGGCCCCGCTCCGCTCGGCCTCCCCCGCGCAGGGCCGGATCTGACCCCGGCGGCCGCGACCCCCGCGGGGCAGCGCCAGGGAGCGTCGCGTCGCGTCGCGTCGCGCCTGGCCGCACCCGGCCGCGCCTCGGGGCGGTGGTACGGGGCGGGGGTGCCCGGCTCGGCCGTCGGGGGCGGCTGCGCTGTCTGTTGCAGGCCGGAGCGCCGGCTTTGGTGTGTGGGGCGGGGAGGGAGGTGCCGTGGGGAGGAAAAGCATTTCTGTCCCGTTGGGGTTGTGCAGGTCTGTCCCAGCTGCCCAGGGCAGTGGTGGAGTCCCCATCCCTGGAGGGGTTTCCCAGCCGTGTGGAGGTGGTGCTGAGGGACAGGGGTCAGTGGGGACCTGGCAGTGCTGGGGGAACGGGGGGACTCGATGATCATAACCCAACCCAAACGGTTCTGTGACTGTGCGTGTGGCTCCTGATGCTGGTCGCAGTGCTGGCTCTCCTCGCTGGCTCTCCTGAACACTCTCCCCTCTCCCCCCAGGCTCCTGCGGGTCACTCCAGGGGGGTGCCATCCCCCTGCCCTGGCAGGTGGAGTGGCAGGGCTGCTCCAGGGAGCCGCTGGTGCAAGGTGCCCTCAGGACCCTGGTGGGTCTCGTTTTGTTATGTCTCCCAAGAAGTTGCTTGGGGGCCGCTTTCCTGAGAGCCCAGTAAAAGCAGTTCCCTGTACCAGGGGGAGGCTTTTAAATCGTGGTGGTTGTTAATTTTGCAGCCACTGAAATAGACATGGAAAGGGGTTTCTATTCAGACGAAGTTGGGGGTTCAGTCTCTGGGCTTTATGAAAACTGCTCCTCTTTTGTGCCTGGAGCCTGCTGTGGCTTTGGTGGAAATTAGGCTTTATTAAAGTTTTGGAGAAATGAGGGGGTTTATCTAGAGGAACAGAAGAAATGTAACTTGAAGGCTTCCTCTAGGGAGTGGCCTGTGGTCTTGAATGCTTCAGGGTCCTCCTGAAGACTATGGCTTTCCTTTTTTTCTAAAGGAAGCATCATTCCACAGACCCGCTCACTCAAATAAGGTTGTTAGAGTTTGGCTTGGTCTCGAGCATCCCTGCTTTTGGAGGAGGCAAGAATCCCTTTGTGCTTTGGTTCAAGCTCCTGTTAAAAGGAAGTACAGATGAGTGAGCCCTTGAAACAACCTCACCTTCTGAAGGTCTTCCCTCGAGTCTGCTCTGGAGCAGAGTGGCCTCTGTCTAGCTTGTTGTTCCAGTGAGGTTACTGTCAGTCCTTTCTGTCACTGTGTGACCCCCTCCTGCTACCCACAAGTTGTGCAGAATCTTCCCTGGGTCCCCGCTGACTCTTATTTATATCATAATGTTCCCAGGTTAAATTAATTCCATGTTACTGATTTAGATTTACCCAAATCTAATCACGATGCTCCCATCTCCATCACTGACAAGATGAATACTTGCTAGCGAAAGCTTTAATTTCCTTGGAGTGCTATTTTTCTTTTCTAGCAAGCAGGCGTTCATCCTGTGTCCTGCTGACACCCTCCCAGGCTCTTGGTACCTGGCTGCACCGTCTGCTTGAGGAGAGTCCACATCTACATGTCGGTTGGCTTCCTGCTGCGGGGAGGGAGCTTGGGTCAGGTGGAGGCCCAGTATTTGTGCATACTTCAAATGGTCGGCGCTTTTTCTGTCTCTGTCAGTCACTTTGGGGGATGTTAATGGACCATGGGGATGCTTTTTGTCTCATTTAAGTCATTCTGCCTTCTGTCTGGAGTATTACTTGTCCCTCAGGACACTGACGCCGATGCTGCTTGGAAAAAAGTGCCAATTGGAAGCAATCCTGCCAGCGTATGCCATATGTTGGGAGTTTGTGGTTTCCTTGTTTGGTGACTTGGGGCACCTGTGTGAAAACATTGTTGCTTTTGATTTTTATCTCTTGCTGCTGTTTATGCTTGTTATGTCGCAAGCTGATTGCTCAAGAGATAATTGTGCTGTCCAAAGTGGAGGATGCAGAGCCTAGAATTCTGGTGATTGGCACTCTGTAAGTGTCAGGAGGCTTAGAGCGAGAACGGAGGGTGAGGAGCAGGGGAAATTGATTCGTTTCCATGCTCCAGACACCAAATACATGTTGAGAAATAGGATTTGTTTTGTGACAGGCTGGTAAATGGAGTTGAGGGGCTCTTCAGCAGTGGGATGAGCACCAGGAGGTGAAGAAGTTTTGGTAGCTGGTGGTATGGCAAGAGAGCCATCAGTGCCCTTGGGAGGTGATCTCCTTTCCCACCTCCCCTTGTCTCCAGTGGTACAGTTAGTTTAGTCTGGGCTTTGCCTCTGCTCATTTTGGAAGGCTTCTGTACTAGCACTGACCACCCACGTTGATGCCGTGACTTGTCCCTGGACTGGAAGGTTGGGACTGTGGTGAAGAAGGGTATCTACACCCCTCTTATTTCCAGCTGGGAGTGGAGGTCAGAGATGAAGTGCCTGATAGCAGATGGTGCCAGTGCGGTGTAGCCGTCTCTTGTCTCTGGTAGGCTGTGGTGGAGGATGGTATCAGGATAAAGCAAAAATAAGAGCAACTTGATGTCAAAACGCAGTAATTTTTCTAGTACGTGCGGTGAATGGCTGGGCAGGAACACAAGGAGGACCTCCTGCATTGTTTCCACTCTTCAGTGTGTGAACAAGGGGGAGTTTGTCAAGAGCAATGTCTTTGAGAGGCTGGATTTGGGAAAGAGCCTTAGTCTGAGCATCACATCTCCCAGCTTTGGAGTCATCAGGCAACTACTGTGATACCTAGTACCCTTCTGATTTAGGGCCTGTGTGAGACCAGCTATTGCCTGAGAACGTGATTTAGGAAAGCCAGAATGTGGATCCATGAGGTCGACACAGGAACGCTTAGGAGAAATACAGAGTTTAAGCTTTATGCTTTGTCTTCCATGCCAAGGAGAGCCCCTATTTCAGCTTGGGATACACAGCAATGAATCTTCTCCTTTTGCTGTGTTCTGACTGATGCCTAGTTATTTGTTAGGTGTAGAGAGGTGGAGATACTGAGTTCTGCCCCACAAGGGCCAACAGACCAAGAGCTGGAGCATGAGAGGACCCAGCTTCAGGTCCATCAAGCAGAGAGCATCACCAAGCCTGATCTGTGCTGGAAGGGGCTGTGCAAGACAAGGGGGTCATGAGGGCACTGCTTTGTTTTGTTTTACATGTGTCCTGGCTGTGGCAAAGGCAGAAGAATGGTTCTGTGGATGAATTAGGTGGGAAACAACATGCAAGGCTGCTGCCAGGCTGTCTGGTCTTTAAGACCAAGGTGGTCTCCATGCTAGAGGCAGGGGGAAAAGGATATCTAAAGTATTTTGTTGGCAGGGGCTCAAATGTCTTCAGGATTAGGTGGGAGGTTGAAGATTGACATTTTGGATGTTGGCATTTGCATCAGGGGTTAGTTATCTAAGCCTCCCTCCAGCAAGGTGTCAGCACATTTCTTGGATTCTCTTCTGTTAAATGCTGTAGATAAAATCAGAAAATGCTTCTGGAAAAAGCCTCTGTTGGACTCAGCTTCAACTCTCGCATTTGTCAATGTGCTGCTGCCTCTCAAGAAAGAGCAACAATTTTTTGCAGGGAGTAGTCGAAGCAAAGGAAACAAATATTTCGGGTATTCCTTAAGTGCCTCACGCTTCACTCTCTCTCCTGAAGCCTGCATCCTTGATTACTTCCTTAATTAGTCCTTTTAAAATCTCCCTCTATTCCCATTTATGAATAAATCAAAATAGAAATTCAGAGTATTAATTTATCAGGCACTCTGTGCATTCAAGAGAGCAGATTTCGCACTTACACATGCAAGGATTGAGTAGCCCCCACAAGCTCCTTAGCCACTGTGGCTGTGGAGCATCCAAGAACATCTCTCATAGCCCGACTTCATTAACAAGGATGCAGAAAAGCCATGAGAAAAATTAATTGCCTGTGCAGTTGCATTTAATTTTCATCCTAGCAGGTTTCCCAGTTCACTTGGCAGCTATTCTTTTTTTTTTTTTTTCCCCAATTCATGCTTTCTTTCATTTTTTTCATTCTTTCTTGGTCCTTTTGACTGAACAAAAGCAGTCCCTCAAGAGCTGTCTAATGTATTCATAGTTTTGCTGCAACTCAGCTGATAGAATAAGCTGAAAAATTGCTGCCTCCCATTGTTTACTGAGAATCTTTGTTGTGCTTTGCAGAGTTGAAATAAGTGCTGTCTGGTGCCCTCTGCTCCATGTCCTCGCAGAACAGAGCCTGTTGAGCCAAACCTGCTCAGGCTGGAGATGGTGGAAAGGCTGAAGTTCAAGTTCACAGACCCAAAAGTAAGTTACAGAAGCGATTGCTTGTTCGAGCGCTTGCTCTTGCCTTTCATCCTCCTTGGTCTAAGTGCAGTCTATTGTTAATGCCTATCTGAACATTGCATTAAGCTCTAATTAAGCCTGCCAATCAAAAAGCCCTGGAAAGTGTGTTTCTAATGTGCCTGAATGCAAAGTCATATTTTCCCCCTCAATTTTCTGAGTATGAACATGTAACTGGTGAGTGCGGGTTTGTTGTTTCTGGTTTTTTTATCCTCTGAACTGCAGACAAGTGCTTAATGAACTTGTACCACAGTGTTTTCCTTCAGGGCTACCTTTCATGTACCATGGCTTTGGACGAGCATCATCTCATGAAAGGTCCAGGCTGAAGCTAAGGTTGTACTGGAACATTGTAGAGAAATCAAAGTTGTTCTCAGCTTTTCATGCAGTGTCAGAAAACACACTAGAAGTAACGTGATCAGGAGGAGTGAGTATGACAAAGCTGCCTGGAAGGTCTTTCTGGAAATAGGAGAGAAGGTGCAATGTCTAGAGTATTGACTGGATCCTCTACCTGACACTGGAGCAAGAGCCACCAATGGTTACAGCTGGTGTAAATCCTAGTTTGCTGAATCCAAAATTGGAAGTGTCAAATGAAGTGGCTTTGGAGCTTCCATTGAGGTGCTGGGAGTGAGGCAGCTAGAGGGCAAAGCCACCATCTAAGTATTACTGTTTTATAAACAACCATAAAAGAGGGGTGGCTTCTAACCCACAGCATGTTTGTAAAATAAAGCGTATTGGTAGGATTGAGGTGACGGTGTTTTGTACAAGAAGCTTTTCATGACTGTAAGGAAAAACAAAGTGGGATCACACAAAAAAGTCCCAAACCTCAGTCGGTAATGATCTTCCTTTCAGGAAGACACCAGAAGTCTTGCTACCTCATTTTGTTATGAATTGAACCAGGTAAAATAATAGCACAAAGCAGAGACTAGAGTGACTAGCCAAGATACCCCCATAGGTCTTTCCCCTCTCTAACCTTCAGCATCTATTTTCCTGTGAAGCACGATGATGGTTTCCACCCTTCTGAGCTGCTGAGTCACTTGAGGCAAACTTCACAAGTGCTCAAGTTGTGTAGCAGTGGCAAGCCAATGCCAGACACCTGAAAGGCGGTGGAGGAAAGCTGTGACTGAAGACATGCAGCTCCTAGATAGGCCATCCTGGCTCGTGGGCCTTAATAAGAGATCTCAGACTAATTAAGCTTTATTGCTGTGGTAGGGAAGGCTGACAGCTCTGCTCTAGCCTGACCCGTTTCTCAATGTGCTTTTGTGCCTGCCCAGTTTTTTTCCCCTTCCTTCCCCTGCTGTAATCCTTATGGAACATCTGCCCCAGCCAGGAACAAACGGCAGCTTGTTCTCTGGACGCCGTGTCCCTGTCGATACGCTCAGGTCCTGAAATCCTTCCGCCCTTTGTTCCTCTGCTGCTTTTTCCCCTCCCCTCTAACACCACAAGACTTGATTAATCCAAGTGCTGAAATCCCGCCGGTGCTGTAGTTATTTTTAGCATTAACGTTAGAGCTCTGCAAAGAGTGAATGAAGATTTATGATTTTGTCTCCTACAAATCTCGCGGCCTTTTCTTTCTCTGCTACAACTTGGATGGATTCCAACATCTCCCCCAGCGCCCAAAACTGCCTTTTATTTCTTTAATTAAAGAGCTGCAAGGGCCAGCAGGTCTTGCCTCGTGGGGCAGAGCGGGTCCCGCGGCCCTTCTGGAGTTCAGCTCATCCAGAATTTCCGCTCTTGTTTGAGGTCATTAAAACTTTGTATATCTTCATGCTGGAAAGAGCCTTTTTAATGCTTTTCATTGCAGGAAGAAAGGTTGCTTAAGTGTGTGAGCACCCAGTCGGAACTTTCACAGTGGAAACTTGCTTTATTTTCTGCTTCAATGTTTTCATCCAGGCCTCCATTTCTTCCCACAGCTAATGTATCCACGCTGGACTTCGGCGGGCACCGAGTTTGCCCTCGAGAGGACATGGAGAAAGATTTTTGCAGTAAGAAATGTCAAGAATGAATTTGGGTCTCTCTCCACTTGTCTCTCATGCGTTGCTCTCCTTCCTGGGCTCTGCCTGTCCACGTCTGTCTGTGGTGGTGCAGTCTGACCAGGATACAGTCATTCCCGCGGACTGTGTGTTTTTCCTCAGGTCAGACACACCATAATAGCTGTTTCTTGCCACACCCATGTCTAGTTTCTGATTTACACCCCAAAATCCCACTTAAAATGGTTTTAACGCATCAGGGAGCCAGCTGTAATTACCATATATTTTCCAACATGTGCTTAGGCAGGTGAGTGTGCTCAGTTGTGCCAGTTGGGAGCTGCTGGTTTCTCCCTGGGTCCTCCTTCTGCTTGCAGTGTATCCCCCCTACCCTGGGAGGGCTGCGCTCTGGGTCTGGCAGGCACAGGATGCTCCTCGTCTACAGAATCAGGTACTTGGGAAAAGTTTTTGCTCTCTAAATTATTCTGCTTTTTTTGAAAGCAAAATTTTTCTCTTTGGTGCGAAGCTTTCTAAAATCTGGGTAATTATCAGCAGTTTCTCTGCCTTTGCAGCAATGCTGTAGACTTTGAAAAGGGTTTTTTTGTGGCTCTGGACGCGACAGCAGTTCCTGTGTTAGAGGATCCCACCTTTTCCCTCACCAAGCAGGGTTTCCAGTGCGGCCACGAGCAGCCTGGCTGTCCCAGCTCAGGGTGTCCCCAGCTATACGTTTCCCCAGCCAAACATGAAATCAATACGCTGAAGTGATGAACTAGACATCATAAACTTCAACTGGCAAGTTTTCAAAAAGGCAGCAACCGTTCCTGGGTGGCTGAGGGAAATAAGCTCAGGGCACTTCTTTTGTTTAGCTGGTGAGGAGGACACAAGCAAGCTGAAAGAGGAGAAGATTTAATGGCCTTGTTTCAATCTCAACTTAAAAATATAAATAAAATTGAGACAGCTGTATGTCTTCTGTTCCACGGTTACAAGTGCAGAGATCAATCTTTTCAGCATCTGAATAGGATTTTACAATTGCTCTTACTCCCTACCGTCACCTCTTTTTGCTAGCATTAGTGAGTAGATTCTGGTAACTTTTTGTTTGGCAAAATGTTGGTTCATTTGCCCAAAGAGCTGAACGAGGCAACTGCTGTTATAGGGGATGACAAGCAGAGCAAAGCTGTCAGGCTTCTTTTCCCTGTAGGCAGCTATGCTTTGTGTTCCTGGTGTCAGATAATATTTGACATTTAATTTAAGACCCTCAGTGCCTGCATATAAAACTTTACTATGATAATAGTGATAAAGTGGCTGAGTGTATTTGACAGCCTTTTCTTCCTCTCTCCTGGTTCTTTTCCGTGCTCAGTTTGGGCTGAAGGATTTGACTTGAATTAAGGAGAGGAGGAGACAACACTGAATTTTTATGAATTGCAGGGATCTGACTTGCAGATAAAGATCTAACCATGAATCTTACTCTGGCTGAGAGGTCTTTCTCTTCTAGGACACCAGGCAGGATTTATGCAGAGGAGAAGGCATGGGTGAGGGATAGTGTCAGCAGAAGAGAGGGACCTTCTGTTTGTAATTCATCCAAGTACTCGTCTTCCCACAGAGCAGCACATACGGTGATGATCAGTAACGCATTTCCCACACAAAAAACCAGCACTAACAGTATCGCCAAGGCTGTTTGTACTGAGAAGATAACTGGGTTTTTCCAAAATCCCGCTGAGCTGCATCAGTGCTGATGGTGTCTGCAGGCAACAGTGGGTCAGGCCGGTGGCTCCTGGAAGGAGAGGCCAGTGATGCCGTGGCAGCTTGTCCCTTCGGGGAGCACGGGGCTGCCTTCTGCTGCAGGGCGTGACAGAGGAGCTCATGACAGGGACAATATGTCTGTCTTCCATAAGCAGGCTTGCAAGAGCTGAGGTGATAGCGCTAGGGTGGTGTCAAGTCAGTGGTGCTTTGACCCTGCATTTCTCTTCCCTGGTGCTGGCGTATCCCCCCGAGCCTCTGTGGCAGCAGGAGCTGGACCTCGTGGTGTCAGCGCCTCAGGATCAAAAACGTGTGTGTTATTTTTCATGCTTAAGTACGTGGAGAAGTCCTGGAGAAGACAGGCTGATTTCCACGCAGTCTTTGGATCCTAGACGAGGTGGCACAGAGACAGTCCCTGTCTCTGCAGGTATAAAAACACAGTGGCAACTGAGCTATTTTTTTCTCCTTTTGCTTTTCCCCATCTAAAAAAATACCCTGTTACTGGGATCAACACCAATGCTTTGTCACTTAGCTGAGTGGGGAGAAAAAGCCGTGGTGAGAGATGCTTTTAATGTAGAGATTAAAACATTAGTCGTGAGTATCTGTTGGAGACAGAACTTGTGCTACTGCTGGTAGAAAGCAACTGGGAGGGAAATTCTTATGGGAAGAAAAAACGTTTCACAGAGTCTCTGGGATCTAACATGCTTCCCAGGAAGAAGTTATGTACCCAGTCCTACAGCAGAGACTAGAAAGAGGACATGGCTGCTGTTTGAAGCCTTTCAATTTAAAGTGAGTGGGCACAGCACGGTATGGGGGAATGGATTTTCTTGGAGCAGAACAATCATTTCACATCGGGGTTTAAAAATAGTGCCTGCCTGCATGAAGCCCCCCAGCTCCTTGTGTCACTTCTAACCACCCACTTCCTCCATTACGGTCTGGAGAGCACTTGTTTCTCTCCAGCTTTTAGCAGTTGCTAAGACAGCTGTTTAAAAAAAATAAAACCAAACACCCAAACCAAAAAACCCCAAATAAAGCCCAAATTGCCCTCTTATTCTTGGAGAGCATTAGAATCATAGAATCACAGGATGGTTTGAGTGGGAAGTGACGTTCAAAGGTCATCTAGTCCAACCCCCCTGCAGTGAGCAGGGCCATCTGCAACTAGAGCAGGCTGCTCAGAGCCCTGTCTAACCTGGCCTAGAATGTCTGTGTCCATGCTGCTGCTGTTTTTCTGTGCATTTTCAGTGTCGAGGTTGCTTACCCTGGATTCCAGAGCTCAGACGGAGTTGCCTGAGGGATGGCTGGCAGGGCTTGCCCCGCCTTGCTCAAACCTCCCTGAGGAGTTGGTTTTGACCCACCACCACCTTTTTTGCTGAAGCTGTGCATGGCATACTTTGCAGTGCTGTGGAGGAGGAGCCCTTGACTGTGGCTTAGGCTTTTACACGTGAGGCGTGGGCTCTGGTGACAGCAGGAGCTGAGGTGGTGGGGCTCGGAGGGGGCTGTCCGCTGCCACAGGCATCCCAATGGTGCTGCCCGAGCAGAACGTAGAGACCCACCAAAAAAATGCAGCTGGAAAGATGCTCTGGGGAGCATCAAAGTCTGCCCTTCCCCCAGGGCAGGATCATTTGTATCTGCAGTTTCCAGCAGATGTTTGTCTAACCTTGTAATGCATACCTGAGGCGGTGGCATTCCACAGCCTCTTCGGGAAGTCAGCACAAGGCTGTTACTGCCCTGAGCATTAGAAAGCTTTCCCTAATGTCTGTTTTAAATACTCCATGCCGTAATTTAAACCTGCTATTACTAGCGCTTGTGTACTGCTACTAACTACCATTTTTCAAAGTACTTATTCCTTATTAATAAGAGGCTTGTCCAGTGCTCCTGCTTACAAAAATGCCTCATACCAGATGCTCTGAGAGGAATTTTAAATTAATTCCTTAAGTTAGATAGAGGAAAGGTTGGTGGGATCTGGCTGAGGAGATCTAGAACAATCAGCTGTGTTAATAGAACCCATGTCAGGAGAAGCACTGGGTGATGACACCGTTTATGGAATAGCAAAGCAGAGAGAAGGCATTTCCCGGTTTTGGGTATAATGGTGCAAACTGCTGTCAGATTTTTTTCATTGCTTGCAAAAAGGGCTGGTAAGAGGCAGTTTTGGGAAGGTTTCCTTACCTCCGTGTCTGCTGGTCACTCTCAGCTTCTGCTGTTAGAAGAGTCCTCCCAGCGCCACAGTGCTCTGCTGGACGGAGGGGACTGCCAAGAGCGGGTTGATTCACGTGCATCTGGCTTATTTCTGGCTCTGCTGCCGGGACAGCGTGCCAGAAGTGAGTGAAAGCGAAGAGGTGGAGGAAGGCCTTTCAGCTCCTGATAGAGCCGTTGGGAGCTGTGACTCGTGCGGTCAGAGCTGGTGCTTTAACGCTTGCTCCAGGCCTGTGTAATTCAGTTGGCGTGACTGAATTACTAACAGCAGCGTTTCCAGGGGGGTGCGTTCAGCTGCCTTAACTTGCACCCCCACACCCTTTTCCTTGACTGATGTTTGCAATGGTGATAATAAAATACACACTCCATAAATTTTACTTATTTATATTATCCTTTTTGGAATGGTCTCGATCCCCCATTTAGTGGGGGGAGTAAGCAAGGAGGGAGGCAACGAAGGGGATGCATGGTGTGGTTTGTGTCCTCGCTTGGAGCTAGACCTGGTTAGTGGGATGCGGGCAGGATGTGGCAATCACCGAATGTGTTATAATATACAAATCCACTCTGCTGCTGCTTCTGCTGCACTGCTAGGTAACATGGTGGAGGAACTCACTGTTATGGGCCCGTTCCCAGGCAGGGTGGTTAAAGCAACACCCGGACCCCTTGCTAACCTGTTCACCTGCACTGCTGGATGCTCAGTTTACAGCTTTGTGAACTAGGACTCCGTCTCGTTATGCTGTAATCTCTTCTGCTGCTGTCTCTGGACTTTTCACCTTGTTCTCTAATCTGAAACAGCTGGTGTGTGTTCAGGATCTGCTTATTCTGAAAATAAATCTCTTCACGGCTATAAAAGGACCTTATCTCAACCATCAAAGTTAAGGGGTGTCACCAGAGTGCTGGCTCTTTGAGAAGCTTGAGGTGGGGGTGAGTTGTCTTGTTTTTCTAAGTGATCTTCTCTACGTTAACCTGAAATATGAGTAGAAATTCATGTGGGGTTGTAGCTCTCAAAGAGCAGGCTGGGGTGAAAGCAGCTCACTTTCTAGCAGAGCTCGGGGTGAATGGTTCAGGAAAATAAACTGGAATTTGGGGAACAAAGGCTGAGTGTCAGAGAAGGTTAAAGACACTGAAAGCAGGTCCAAGGAAGCAGGAGATAAGTAATTGTGGGGAGGTGCTGAAAGCACGGTATAGGGACTGTGGGAAAGATGCTGAAGAGATTCTCACTGCCAGCCTGTGCTTTTGCTGCAGCTGCTGTACAGCAGAGCAGGAAGGATTAGGGACAGCTAATCCCACGCTGACCTGCGTGGGTTTGACACATGCATTGCAGTGTTCTGAGGCTGGGCAGCACCGCGCCACGAGCCTGCTGGGCTGCGTGCTCTTAGGCCATGTGCTTCTTTATGGTTTCCTTGTGGGCATTTTTTATTTCACAGCTAGCACCTGCTCTGGGCTTTTAAATAAATGGACATGCTCTAGCAGGACACGGAGTGTTAGCTGAATGTGTAGAGGAAATGAAGTATTCCTCAGTTGTGTTGGAGGAGGACTGTTCGTTAACCCGCCCTTACACGGGCTGACCTACCGGGCACTCCAAGCGAGCGGCCGTCCAAAGGTAAAGTGCACATTGTGCTAATGAGATGCTAAACTACTGTTAGAGACATCGTTTCTGGTGGAACTGAGCTGCGTGTTAAAGGGATGAACTCGGGTATTTGTGACGGATTGTTCCGGAAATTGCCGAGAGGGGGAAATGTGCTTTTAATTGCCGGGGTTCGACACTCATGAGTGTCTGGACCAGGAACAGAGAAGTGTGTCGAGGAGCACACGGGGTGCAAAGCAACAAAGTATGAGAGTCAGGACATGCGAACAGAGCATCTTGTCAGCTGTAAACTTGACGTGACCCTCATGCCGGGTGCCTGCGTCCCTCTCGGCTGCTCAGCGCTGGTCGGTTCACAGGGCCGCGGCTGGAGGGGTGGCCTGGGGCTGAGTCCTCCCTAGTCTCGCAGTTGCTGAGGCAGCTGCTCTACGCATCGCTCCCTTATTACGTGATCTGTTGGTCTGAAGTGAATGCTTTTGGCTTTGTAAGGGACAACGGGTGAAGTCTTAGATGCATGAAATTGAGCATAAACCTGCACAGCCAGGTATTTTTTTAGAACACCAAAGAACTCTTAAAGCTGTGTTTAAAAAAATAAAAAACAAACAACAAAACACCAAACCGAAACAGCAAACCCAAGCGAAGTCAAGTATCCATCTGCACTTTTCCTCTCTGGGCACCCGACAAGGGTACTGCAAAAGGCAGGGACGGTTTGAGAGCAGAGCACAGTGAGATGTCCCGATGGCTCGTTGGTGCTGCTCTGTTTTCAGTCAGGCTTTACTGTGTTTTCAGGGACTTTAGGGCAAAGGTTGAGATCTTTCTCTCTTCATTAATTCCCTGATCCACTGCGGGGGGAAGGTCTGAGAATTTCACCTGGTGCATGGAGACTGTGGATGGAGGTGGCTGTGGCACGTGGCGTAGCGTGTGGATTAAAGTATCTCCTGCCACCAGCGAGTGTGGTTGTTACCCAGAGGGCAGGAAAAGGACCCTTGGCTCTTTCGTGCTCCTTCACAGCAAACTCTTCCCCTAGCTGGGGATTCCCAGCATGGGTGGTGAGCGAGGCCAGGTATGGTTCTGGTGGAGATGGGGCAACTCCTCACCCACTGCTGGCATCTGCCTGCCTTCCCAGCAGTGGAGCACAGAACTGCTTTGGCAGGACAGACCCAACTCCTTCCAATTTTTTTCTTTTTTAATTTTCTTTTTACATTCAGTTATTACTTGACAGGCTGCCATTGTTTTCTGAGGAACACCAACAAGGGAAAGGAAGCAGCATTTTTTTTTCCTGCTGTTTGTAAAGCAATAAAACTTGGATGGAACTTCAAGGAGTAGGGAAAAGGCACTTTGCTAGCTTGAGGGCTTTTCTCCATGACATTAGAAAGATGGATCCTTTCCAGAGAGGCAAGAGTGCCAGACTTCTCCTAACAAAGGTTGGGTTAATCTCTCATTCTGGAAAGCCCCTTTTAGCCAGCAGAAGAAAATTTCCAGATATGTGCTATATGAGCACCCGAAGCTTCAAAATCAATTAGCTGATGAGCAGGTACCCAGTAAGTGCCACCGAGAAACACCACCACCTGACTAGTGGTATTTCCTCATCCTCCCAAATGAATGAAAGCAGGGCTGAAGATAGAGAGAAGTGCACATTCTCTCAAGGCATGTCCCTTGCTTACAGTAATCGGGTTTTATTTTGGACAGAACTCGGTGCAGAGGGTGGTTTGGCACTCAGTTCCAGTCGCCTAATTAAACTTCTCGAAACAACAACAACAAAATGCATCACCCCTGGAGCAGGCCAGAGCTTTGGAGAGCAGCCAGATAAATCTAAGAACAAATGGAGAAATTGCTATTCCAGGCTTACAAACTTTGAAACCTGGACAGGGTAGTGCTCCGGTGATTGTTGACAGGGCAGCCCGTGGCAGGCAGAGCGTGTCCCCTTGCTCTTCTCTTTTGCTTACCTCTCTCCTCTTCAACACAGTGACCGCTCAGATAAGCACCTGAGATGTGCTCCTGCCTTGATGTTTATTATTAGATCTCCACTTCCAATTCCACCATCATTTCAATCCTTGCCTGGTAGGTGAGGCAGAGCCTTTGTACCCAGCAGGACGGCTGGTTAATAGGATAAGTGCCTCCGCGGCGGCTGCCTGCCTGCGCTGCTTCCTCCCCTTGACCCATGCAAGTGTTTGCTGGATGATACCCTGTGAACAAGTTTGAAGAGAACTTTCTGCACAGGCGTCCGTCAATATCTAACACTGTTAATTAAAAGGAAACCTATCACGTAGAAGGCTGCCTGCTGGTCCCAGCCTTGCCCGTCAGTCGGGGTTAGTCTGTGCCTGTTCAAAGATGCTGCCTGTGGATGAGGTCTAGTGTGAGCTGTAAAGGATATGGGTTTTTTCTGTCTCTGTTTTAATTGCAGCAAGAAATTTTGGTGTTTTGCCTATTAAGATCACCTCAGCTCTCTGTCCTAAACAGTTCTCAATCGATTATAGTGTTACCAAATCATAAGGATTTGGGCTGAAGTTTTTTGTCTGTGCTATTTATCTCACCATATTTATTTTTAGGTTTTCATCTAAGTAAATGTCCAACCTTTTCCAGGAGCAAGACTAGGAGGAGAGCATTGCTTTACGATAAATCAAGCGAGCAAACGCATCCTGGCAGCTGCCTTCTCCATGAGCTGGAGTGCCCCGAGTGCTTGGAGGCCAGTTTGGGGATTTGGCGGAGAGGTGGCCTTTGGGCTGGTGGTTGGACATTTCCCCCTCTGTGAGAAGCTGCCCAGCTTTGAGCCATATCATGTGTATTCAGCCGTGACTTCAAAGTTTTCTTGCTCAGCACAGCAGAGACATGGACCTGTTGGAGCAGGGCCAGAGGAGGCCACAAACATGATGTGAGGATGGAAACCCTCTGCTGTGAGGACAGGGGAGAGAGTTGGAGTGGTTCAGCCTGGAGAAGAGAAGGCTCCAGGGAGACCTTAGTGTGACCCTTCAGTACTTAAAGGGGTCTGTCAGAAAGACGGGGAGGGAGTTTTTGGCAGGGTCTGTTGTGACAGGACAAGGGGTGATGGGTTAAACTAAAAGAGGGAGATTGAGACTAGAGAGAAGGAAGAAACTTATGATGCTGAGAGTGGTGAGACCCTGGCACAGGTTGCCCAAAGAGGTGGTAGAAGCCCCATCCCTGGCACCATTGCAGGTTGGGTTGGACCTTGGGGGCTCTGGGCAACCTGCTCTAGTTGCAGCTGTCCCTGCTCCCTGCAGGAGGTTGGACTGGCTGAGCTTTAAAGTTCCTTTCTAACCCAAACCAGTCTGTGATTCTATGTTTTAACATTAGTTTTTTATTCACTGAAAGTCTAGACCAGTCCCATCGCTTGCTGCTGCCCAGCCTGCTGGTGAGCAGAGCAAGTGAAGATGGATGTGTGGTGCCCTGCTTAGAGACAGGAGAAGGGAGAGGCAGGAGGGTCATGCCCAAGGAAGTGTGCCGCTGTTACTCCTGAAAGCTGCCGTGTTTGCCCAAGTGAAGGAGGTCTGCAAAGCAGGCAGAGTGTTGCCATTGATCCCCAAGGGTGACGATGTGAGATCACTTCATGGTACTTCTCTTCTGTTGGGGTTTCCTAGAATTTCTTCTTGTAGTTCATTTTGCTCTTGACGTACATATGAAATGTATGCAGAAAAGCTTGTTATTGAGACTGCGAGTAGTTTTGTCCAGGGTGGGCCTGCTCTGAGAAGAGAGGGGTTAGAGAGGAATGGAAGTGGCTGCGTCCCTTGTTCATTGCAGAGGCCGTACAGCATGGAAGGAATACTGAAGGAGTAATGATATGGCTAAAGCAATTACATTGGTTGGTATAGTGATTTTTTTTTTTTCTTTTCTCTCTCCCTCTCACCCCAAAACCCCATTGGCTGATTGACAATTATCTCCTCCTCATTAATCTTAACTGAAACAATTCTACTGTTTAAACATCTCAGTTCTCTTTTTACATTCCCAAACTGTGCAGCCTCCTCAGTAGCTGCTTAGAAGCTCACACAAAGATACTCCTTTCATTTGTGCTGCAGTTCTTTAAGTGAGAAGGGGACCCTGTTGGGAGGTGATGTCCTTTTCTCCAGAACACTGAGTCCTCATATTATTACCCCTTTGTCCTGAGCAGACCCTGAACAGATGAGATTTTACCTTGTGTATTCTCAGCTCAAGTGCACGTAGGTAAAGGAGAAAAGTAGATCAATCCTTCTATTTTGCCAAGTATGTCTTCTTTATATGTACAAGACAGACATAAATAAAGTCAGCCTCTGCCCTGAGGAGCACTGAAAACCCTGCTGAAGCAAGGTCACACTCCTTTTGTCTGTGAAGTTTTCCCCGAGTTCAAGTGTCTTTGGAAAATGCACAAACCACTAAGAGTGCTGCAGTGTGCTCTGTGGGGTGACCCAGGAGGGTAGCTCAGACTTTGAGGGAGAATGGTGGTGCTTGCTTCCTTAGTGGTGTTTCACGTGGAATATATTGTACCAGGGGCTGGTAGTGACAGTTAGCTCAGTGGTTTTTGGATAAGAGGATGGTCTTGGCTTGACAGAGAAAGCCTTCTGGGGCTGGATTCCTGGGTTCTGAGATGACTTTTCTAATGATGAAGCAAAAGAAAAAAAGTCTTCCTTTTGCCACCATTTCCTCTGTGGATAAACCAAAAATGTTTGCTTTGACTGTTGTAAGGCACTTGTTAACTGTTGGCATTTAATTAATAGTGTTAATCCTTAATGGAATCTAGACCCGTTAAGTCACAACAAAATTAAAAACAGTGAAAGGAAAAATAATATCATTATTGTCCATCAGTTGCCAATGAAACTTTCCTTGGAGGTCAGAATTGTCCAGCTCCACAGAGGTCACCCTGCTTTGCAGGACAAGTATGTCTCTGAGATAACTGCTTGGTGGAAGGGTCGCCTTTTTGTGCGTTGTGGCAGACTCCCGTAGGTCATCCGTGGCAACTACCATTCTGTAACTGTTCCTGGTGACCCTGTTTTCAGTTCCCACCATCAGTGATTGATATTTGCTGATCTTCTTCCTCTGGTAGATTCTCCTTTCCACAGACAAGAACGATGTTTTGTAGTTTAGCCCCAGCATCTTCTGGATCATGAGGATGTCTTGTGTCTTCAGGCTTCCATTTCAAGGTACTGGTACTGGCTACCCATTACAAAACGTTAATTATTTGCCTGTGTTTCCCCTACAATGTTTGTTTGCCAGCAAATGCAATTAATTGTAATATCTCCAGGAAGGCTTTTATTGCACGAACCACATGTGTTAAAGGGAGAAAAATACTTTTTGTTCGTGTGCCAGTGGTACGTGTATGGCCTTAATAGAGGCCTGACCTTTGAGAGCAGAGTGGTTTTCTTTGCTGTGTACATATAGTCCTACGCAGTTAGTATTTAATTAACTGAAATACAAAGGAGAAGGCAAAGTGGAAAAATGGGTGGAGAATATTGTATGTTGATGGCTTCCAAAAGATGTCCTGTTTGAGAGGTGTGAATTTATGCATTGCATTTCAGGCTCCTGTGCGGAGGAAAGTGAATGCTCATCAGGATTAGCAGCATCTTCTGCGTGAGAGGTGTCAAAACGGGCTGTCAGCATAATGGACGTGTTCCTGTTATTCTGTGTTTTGAGACTCACTCTGTCAACTCAATGCACCTTTTAAAAACGTATTGATTTACGTGATGCTGATTATCTGCTGAGGTCTGTGGCCACAGGCTAGATCCCCAAAGATGGACAGTCATTTCACTGTGTTCAGGGGTGCTTCAATACAATAAGCATCATTACTCCTAATTTGCCCTCTGTCAGTTCAGGGCAAAAGAGGTTTAGTTTGGCTTTGCCCCTGTGCTTTCATTTCCACAAATGTCAGGACCCAGACCTATGTCTCAGAACCCTTTGTTAAGAGATAGGCAATGCACTAAAATTATGTATACTGGTCCTGTGTGCTCTGCCTTTCATGGGGAGGGGGGAGATAATTAATTGATAGAAAAGTGTGTTTATTCATATCAGTCACCATGGTGAAACCAGAAAGTCACAGAACTGAACTTCCTGTCCCTGGGACTTTGTGGCCCAGTGTAGAATATACTCTGTCAAAGAAGAAAATCACTTTAACAGGCTTTAAATGTAGGAGCATGCAGAACCTGTAATTACTGTCCAGGTTTTGAAGACTATTCATTTTGTTCATTGACTGTTTTTGTTTGGTGTGTTGTCAAAGCTGTGACAATCGAAGGACACAGGTAATCCGAGGTTTGTAGGGATAATATATTGTATTAAACCAGCAAATGCAGCTGGGAAAGTCAATGTTGCTTTCAAACACACAGGGTGATTTGTGTGCCCAAAAGCCTCTTTGCTTCTCCCAGCTCTACTGTTTGGCCTGATCGATTGTCAGGCCAACACGGTGCTCACTGGGTTCTGCGTGAGGTCATGTCGTCCTTGGAAGGAACAGGGTATCCAAGTACCCTGGAGCACAGGAATGTAATGGGTTCGGTATGGGTAGCAGGGGTTTGCTGCCTTCTGGGTCTGGTAGCAGACCTGTGCTGTACCCCACGAGCTGTGAGCGCTGTATTTCTGGAGGATGATCAGGATTCACTCAAGGAAAGGGAGGATGAGTTTCAGGGTCCGGTATGGGCTCTGTCCTGAGGCCATGTCCAGGAGTATGGCCAAAGTTCAGTCACCTGTTTCAGTTAGGCTTTATCTGCATCCAGGCACCCCTTTGAGGATGAATGGTATAGACGTTATAAAAAGGCATTTTTCTCTTCTAAGATCTGCAGGTAACCTGGAGAGGCAAAAATGTATATTCAGCAGGAGTTTAATAAAGCACAGCAGCTGGTCTGGAGGAGGAGCAGAGAGCTGTCCACCCTGAGGAGCTGCAGGAAGCAGTGGCTGCTGCTCGTCTGGCTGGGGTGCTGGCTGGAATCCATGGCCACGTGGCAAACCTAAAGGCAACCGAAGACCTGCCTTCAGTGAGCTCAAACCTGAAGTAAAAGCTACGAACAGGTAAAGCAGATGACTCTTTGGTGTGCTCTTCTTTTGCTTCTGTCAGCATCAAGTATGTTCATAAATGCCACCAAGTGATAAGCCGTGATGTAAGTAATAACGCAGGACAAGTCGTGCGATTCCTTTTAGATGCCCACGTATTGTCTGTGGGTATGAGGGGCAGAACGCTGAATGTCTTCAGCCACTGAATATTGGATTTTTGGTGTATCGTACATAAAATTCTTGAGAGATGTTGTTGCTTCATAAAACATGAAAGAGCACTTTGTCATTTTTATAGCTCAACTGTCAAACAGGGACACCCAGCTAAAGCTCCCTTATAGTCCGATCGCTTCTCTGTAATAATGCTTTTTGAAAGCAAGAACTGTTGTAGATGCAATATTATGTGTGTCTCTAGAAAAAGAAACTGTTATTGCTATTACAGACAGTTCTTAATTCCTCTAGACCCCCAGGAGCCTCTGCATCTCTGAGCTTTCTACTCATTGCCTGGGTCCTGGGTTGGCTGTACAGGGAGGGTAGAGTAGCAAAGGATTTCCCTTCTTGCCTGATACAAGCCAGACTTTGGATATGGATTTGCTCAATTATAATTTGAAGTCTTCATATTCCAGAAGGTACATTGTAGAAATGAAAGAGAGCAATGAAGGTTTGAGCAGTCCACGCTCTTACTTGGACAAAGCAACTCGATGTTGAAATCCCTTAATATTTTAGCTCTTCATATGGAGGCTGCAAGTAATTTTGAGTAATTGCATGTCTAGAAGCTCTGTTTCTGGCACAAATGCACGCGTATGGAGAAATTCCAACAAAGCCAAGGAAGACAAAAATGAAATTGGTCTCTTAGAAAACAGAACTAAACAGATGAGAGGTGTAGTAAGACTGGTAATTCTGATTGCAGAGAAATATGAGCTGCTCTTGATGTTTGGGAGCTCTGAGTCTGTACTTTAAATCCTGAATGAGTCCTGGAGAGAGGTGGGTGAAGAATAGTTGAATTTGCCCTGTACCACATAGGAGGCCTGGCAGAAGTCTATTGGATTTTCACTGAAAAGAAAGAGTTTTGCAGGGAGCTGCAACACTAACAGCTGAACCAACTGGGCTTCTCGTTATTCTGCAGCTAGGCATATCTGCTACTCCGCTTCCATTAGTAAACTTGGCCTTGGAGCCAGCATCTATACAAACAAAAACCTGTGATGTGGTTCCTGTTTTTTCCCCAGACAGCTTTGACTTTTCCACATTAATCATTTTAGTCATCAATTTGTTTTCCTTTGCCCTTCACTCAGCAAAAGCTTCATAAACCCCTTGCTGTTTATAGTTCCGGTATTTGTTGTGAGGTGAGGAAAATTGCTCTTCTTAGGTCATAAAACAACGCAAGTGCTCGATACACACAATCAGTCAGGGCTTCAGGTTTCCAAACCGGAGCTGTGGTGCCTGTTCTTCACATGAGGCTCCTAAATAAATGTTTAAATTAGAGCTAAACCCATCAAGTGGCTGTTTGCATGCTTGAGGACCTGTGGTCTTGGTATGGAACTTAGAGAAAGTTCTTGCAGTCAATCAGAGCTCCATAGGCAAGGCATGTACCTCGTGTGCTTAGCACTGCATAGGTGCTTGGTGAGACCAGGAGAGTTTGCAGTTCAATATCAGTATTTCCTGAAGGCTTCTATATTTCAACAGGAAGCTTATCTCGATATATATGCTTTTAATTCACTTAATTCTTTTAACTCAGCCCTCCAAAGCTCCACTGAAATTCAGTTCATTGGACATTCAGTTCATTGGTGTTACAGCAGGGAAGGAATTTTTAAGACATGCAGATTTGAAAGAGCCCAGCAAGACTGCACTGAAACTTTAAGGTTTTTTTTAATGGTCTAGGGAGAGATTAATTCTGCTCAATCACTTTTGATTCACCTGCAGCATAAAGGGAACTGCAGACACTTTAATAGCTGAATTGAAGGGATGTTGAGTCACCATTATATCTCTGTAGTCTTTGTTCACTTGCTATTTTGCAGCTACTTTTACTGTTATTCACGGAGTTGCCGTGGAAATCTCTGATAGTGGTACTTTGAGATTTTTATTTCCCTGGCAGTGGGAGAATCCCAGTGCTAATCCAAATCATTACTGCTAGCACCGGGGGGCTTTGCATTTAAAGTGCAGGTTGTACGGTAGAATTTGCAGCAGCAGGTGACTGTCTCCAAGTGTTAGGGAAGGGTATGCTGGGTTTTGTGTGAGAAGGTCCCTACGCTTCTGAGGACTTACATGAAATGTGCTTTGTATGGGACTTAGGACCGGGAGTACTACCATGTAGCAAGTAGTTAATAACTCGGAAAGTACATTGTTGTATCACTGCATTTCAGCTATAGGAACTGAACTGAATCCTCCCTTACATACACGCTGCAATTTGAGTAGCACCAGATTAAGTTGCGTTGTCCTACTTTTTTCTCTTGTTTATCATGGGAGATGACTTCATGGGCCCTGAAGTACCTTCTATACTTCGCAGTGGTACACAGCCCGGAGTACCGAGGAAAGAGAGAACTGGTGTTTGCCACCTTTACCCCTTACTATATCTGGGTAGGAACTGTAGAGGCATAGAGTTTGGGTCGTGAATGGCTTTACCATGTGGCCAGCGGCATGGGCTCAGCTGTTCCAATATGATACAGTGCACCAACAGACTTATAACTTGCCACACCATAAAGAAATTACTAAAGTAAAATATTCTGAGAGGAGCTTCCTGGTCTGAGAAACCATGAGGAAAATTTGATTCTTAATTCTGGATTGCCTTAAGCTCCATGTAGCCTTTGAGGTATTAAACACACTTGTAGCTGGTGCCTTTGGTGTCTCTGGTCTTTTGCAAGCAAGGGTGATAGAAATGGGTGGAAAAATAGTGCAGTGTGTGAATATATCCAGCCAGATTGCTGTCCTTGTCCTGACGGGTGGTGAGGAGTTAGTTAGCAAGAGAAGAAAGTAATCTACGTTGTCATAGTTCGTGTAAATGCCTAAATAACGGTAAGAAAATTGTCTGTTAGCAAAAGTGTCTTAACGTAATGCCTGTCAAACTGCTGTCCACGAGGCTTTGGTTGACCTACAAAGCAAATGCCTGAAGGGGTCTGAGGTGTGCTGAGATCTGCTCTAGATGTTTAGTTCCTTCGTTATGCAAAGCATGTTAAATTGCATGGCTGCTGTGGTTTATGTAACGTCATTACCTTCCAGATTGTCCAAGCAATTAGAAATCAAGGCTTGCTTAGTACCCTTCCGTCTCTGATTTTTTTTTTCTGGGTGGAAGTAGTGGGGAGCAGGGGAAAGGGTGGCTTTTGCGTGTGCCCATTGCAAAAATTCCAGTCTGCAGAGGTCTTGTGTGATCGATGCAGTTACAGTCACCCGCTGTACGTAATCTAGATGCCTTCTGTATCGTGTATGACTTCGAAGAACATTGATTCTCTGCTGATACTTGTTTTACACCTCTATTTTTGCTGACTTGACTGGAGTTTGTTCTTATTGGAGTGGTTTGTGAGAAGAAAGAATCTGCCACTATGTGTTTTGCAGCATTTGCAGTTTAATTTAAACTCTGCTATGGATAAGAAATGGGATCTCTGAGGTGCTGGGTATCGTCAGGCTCCTGGTATTTACACCCCATCTGCTTCGGTACGTAACAGAACAGCTCCTCTCTGTAGCCGGAGGTACCATGGTGTTACTATGTGGATAATATTGGTCCCAGTTCTCTACCAGTACAAAAGGAACAAAAACAGGGCTTAAAGAGATTGTACATGTATTTTAATCCTCTGTAAACTGCTGTGATCATATATTGTTCTGCTGTCTAAATGCAGTAATAAAAGCATTTGGCCTGTTAGCTCCTTCTTGACCCAGTCATGTGAGGACAATGACCTCAGCCATCAGGCTGTGAGGTCTTGTCTCCCCTAATGACAGCAAGCACTTTTAAACCAGAGTGGAGAAGAAAGCTTGTAGCCATCAGATGAGGTAAGTTCTTGACCAAAAGAAGTAAGAAGATACCAAAGATTTCAAGTGTCATGTTTATTGAAGCTATTACATGCTTGAATCAAGAAGGAGCTTGGGCTGCTGGCAAAGGGCAATACGAACTGGTGGACACATGGTGTTTTAAATAGCCATGGTGCAAAGGCAGAATTGAGCACATGAGGTTATTGAAGTTTGTGGCTATGAGTTCTTCAGCATACAGCGTTACTTTCAATTTTAATAAGCCAGAAGCTGGGGAAACCGTGGCTGTTGACCTATTGGTTACTAGTATTGTGTGTAACCTGTATTCAGTCTGAAATCTTATCCCTTAAAAATGAGCATGGCAGCATGTACAGCCTGTCAGTCCAGCTGAGGCTCAGGAGGAACGTGTACCTTCCTGAGGAGCCACCCTCTCCTACCTGGATGAAATCGTGAAGATCTCTGTGGATAGACTGGGTCGGATGCTGTGGTGAGGATGAGATGATGAAGGTAACTGGGTGATGGAGAAAAAGCAGATCTTCTTGCTCTATGGTTGTGGGACTCTTGGTCTGGTGGCCTATGTTTTAATGTCATTTTGAGACAAAAGCCAGGCAATAAGGAAGAGTTCAACTTCTACGAAGCTGGTGATGGAGTGCTGCCCTGCTGCACTTGGTGCTAATTACTTTGTGTCTGTTGAGCTTCCTTGTGACTCGCTCTGTTCTAATTAACACTTCCCTGCAGATTGCTGCTGCACTCCAGAAATCTCCTTCATTTCTGACACACATTTCACCATCCTAGGGAGACAAATATATTTTGTTGACAAAGGTGCTGATAACACTATTGAACTGTGGTTTAATGTGTGTGTCTCCGAGATGGAGAGAGGTGACAAGACAGCCTGAGAGGGAGAAGAGAGTTAAAAATAACAGGAAGAATCTCAGCTGTAGTTTGTCTACACTATGAATTGTTTGAGCCCCAGCCCTGTACTCTATCTGCTACAGACAATTATAAGCAGTGTTTATTCCTTCTATCTCTGCCTCTTTATCCTGTGTAGTAACATGAAAAGATACAATTGTTGAAATGAGAAGCTTAGGGATTCTATATACTGCATATATATTTATATATAAATGCACTATATACAGAGATATGTATTTAAAAAATATAATTAATTTGGCTCCTTCTTGGAGGCACCACCCTTCTAGTTTGCTAGGATCTACTCAATGTAAAAGGCTGTATCTTAAAACCTTTGAAGTCAGAACTTTGTGTGGATGTTCATGTGGCCCTTTTGTGAGATGGGCTTTTCCTTGGTCTTTCCCCTTCTCTGCACCTTACACTGCTGCCTTCTGTGTGGGCTTTGTGTTTTACTGCTCCTCTGTAGCATGATGAAAGCTCCTCTGGAGATGCAAGAGGCAATTTTTCTGCCTTAATGGCTAACTCAGAATGATTTTGCTTTTGCCATTTATCTTCAATCCTCTCTGCGACGTAACAAATGGCTCATCTCATAGCGTTGGTTCCTTTGGCCATTTCTGTGCATACTGTGGTATGCCAGAAACTAGACTTTCCCCATTGCTCATTTTCCCGGGTCCAGTTAGAAGTTATTCTGAGCATCGCTTACATCCCTGAGAAAGCTGAAGAGACCAGCCTAAAACTGACAAGGACAAAGCCTTGAACGCTCTAGTAGAGCATGCGGTGTATGAAGCCTGCATGGATCTCTCTGAATTTTGGCGATATTTGACTCTAATTCTGTTTTTATGGCCATGGGTTGTTTTTGCAGCCTCCCTTACAAAAAGCCTTCAATTTTACATTTCAAGGATGATCTCTGGTGTTAAAATAACTTCAGAAAGTGACTTTGGGCACCCCTTCAACCCTGGACTGCCTTTGGGGAATCCAAGCCGAGCTAAAGCTGTCTCCATCACAGTAAAGAGATGTTAACAGGATCCCAGCAGAAGAATAAATTACGAACCCGAACAATCTGCTCACCTTACAGCGACCAATACTGAGCTAATGGCTTAGCTTTGCCACCGGGGAGTAGTTGTCCATTGTCCTTTCCATCTGCCCTTCTTCTGTCTCAGCTTAATTAGAAATGGCTTGAGTGGGGCTGGAAATGGAGATTTAACTAATGCTTTGTCATTTTAAAAGGGTTTTTGTGAAGAATAGGTTTGAAGAATGGATGTTTAAGCAGGAAGCTTCTTGTTTTGAAGCAGCATTTTTCTGTTCTGTTTCTGTTCAGCTTGGCTTTGCCCTTCCCCAGCTTAATCTGAAGGGAAAATGTTAAACGATGGCAAATGTCATGGAAGAGCCTACTAGCCCAAGCACAAAATCTTCCTGGGATGATGAAAAAGCAAGCGGTTTACTTGATTTGACAGGCAAGTATCTACCCTATCTTTTATATATCAAAAATGAGTATTACAGCTTCCAGACACCATATAATGCTCATGTCACTTTTCCTGTCCCCAGTACAAGCCATACTTTGCTTTAGGAGTTAGTTGTATATTAAAAAGATATGAAATAATTGGAAACTCGAGCGATAACATCTCTGCAGTTTGCAGTTGCTAAAATATCAACCTTCAGTGCTTCCTGTGCCAGGAGCCCTCATGGAGGGAGTTAGTGTTAGCAATAGTGCTCTGCTCTTGTGGTGCTGATCAGAGCCCCCCCTGCAGCGCTGGTCCAGCTCTGGGGTCCTCAGCACAGCAGAGACAGGGAGCTGTTGGAGCGGGGCCAGAAGAGGCCACAAACGTGATGTGAGGATGGAACCCCTTTGCTGGGAGGAGTGGGGAGAGAGTTGGGGTGGTTCAGCCTGGAGAAGAGAAGGCTCCGGGGAGACCTTAGTGTGGCCTTTGAATACTTAAAAGGGGCCTGTAAAAAAGATGGGGAAGGGTTCTTTATCAGGGAGTGTAGTGATAGGATGAAGGGTAATGATTTTAAACTAAAAGAGGGAGATTGAGACTAGAGCTAAGGAGGAAATGTTTTACACTGAAGGTGGTGAGACCCTGGCCCAGGTTGCCTGGAGAGGTGGGAGCAGCCCCATCCCTGGCACCATTGCAGGTCGGGTTGGACCTTGGGGCTCTGAGCAGCCTGCTCTGGTTGCAGATGTCCCTGCTCCCTGCAGAGGGTTGGACTGGATGACCTTTGAAGGTCCCTTTCAACCCAAACCATTCTATGATTCTATGATTAGCTTTCCCATCCTGGGAATAGAGGCCTGGTTCCTTTCCTGCTGAGGTGAGAACAGTGTAATTCAAAAATTAATCAAAGTAGTTCCCAGTTTCCTTAGGTTTATATAACAGGAGATCCTGACTTCTCTTTTCACTTTAACATTAGCATTTTTATTAGAGACAGTTGGCACTGAGTAAGGGTGACCTGAGCAACATCATCTGCTTTGAAGCATTTGTTTCATTAATCCTTTGCCCACTGTTACGTGTTGGGGACACAAAATGCTTCTCCAGACACTTTGTGGTGCAAAGAGCACTTCTTTCCTTTTCTCAGTTACTGGTCCATCGCCCTGTTATTGCATTATCTTATTTTCAGTGCACTTGTGAAGAAACACAGGCATGTGGCATGAGGCTGGGGGAGCGTGGGATTTGGGAGCATGTAGCCATTCATCCTTCAAAGAGGTGTTGAGGTGTTCAGGTAGGATGGGCACGTGGAGTCCATCCACAGTGCAGACAAGCAGAGTCCTTTTCCTAACCTCTCGTAAGATGAAAGAGTTTTGTATAAATTCAGGCAGTTTTTCTTTTGTTTGATTTTTAATAAAACTAAATAGTAATTTATTTTCAGAATAAACAGCCCAGTAATCACGTCTCTCACTCTGTAAGCTTCAGTGTGCTTCTGACAGACTCTCCTCCAAGACAGAACGTGTGAAGTGGTCTGTTAATTGCTTATTGTATTGATTTAATGAGGCCATCTTAATTTATGATAGTTTGGATTTAACAGCAATCTTCTCCATAAATCCTCATGCTTTCATTTTCTTGGTTATCTTGCTCTGTACTGGAGGAGGAGAGATTTTTCCAGAAGCCACAGCTGGTCAGTTGTCCTTCTCCAGAGTGAAGGACCCTACTCTGGTTGTGGTGGTGGTGTAGTGAGGAGGTGAGAGGGTTGCTCAGAGCAGCCAGGCAGTGCATTACGTGGCTTTTTGGAGAGCAGCAGAGCTCATAGGGAATGCAGCTGCCTCGAAGGGGATCAGTAAATGCCTCAGTGCAAGTTCCTGTGGCATATGTGGACCTTTTTGATGTTAACTGTTTATAAAAGGCAGCTCAGGTGTTGGGAAACCAGTAACTTCTAGTTCGTTGCTGCCTTCAGGCCGTGCCTACATCATCTAGTCTTTGAAGCAATGTCCTCAGTGTCCTGAGAGCACCCAGGTTAGTAGGCCATGGGCAAACCAACCTCAGGACTGCTCAATCCATCCCTGTGTATTATCCTCTGACGTGGTCTGGATGACCTCACTCCAAGAACACGTGGTTATGGCGCATGTTTTGTGTTCATGGATAAGGCGTGCAGTGGTGTCAATGGTCAAATCCCAGTGCCCCAAGGATGGAAAGCAGGTCCATAGCTAAAAGCAAGGTGGAGCCTCATGCTGTCCCTATTCTGATCTTCACCAAGGTCTCTTTGGTATTGCCAACCAAATACTGACTGTTTTACCTGGAGCCCTGACCAGTCTGGTGCTGAGCTCCCACACAGCCCTGAATGGGAAGAAACAGGCTCATAACCACGTTTGAAGCACTGCTGAAAAGAGGGTGCATTGTCCCACAGTGGCACATACTGTATAGGGAGCTACTGGTTTCTCTGGCCCACGTGACCTCGTAGAGATAGGTGCACACAGACCTTGGGAGAGCAGGAGAGAACTAGTGGAGGGGTTCAGCTCCTGGGCTTGTTCCCTCCTTCCCATGGAAAGCACTGGTCAGGTGGTGAGCCTTACTCAAGGCTGTAGAGCAAGAGTCACTGGGATGTGATGGAACAACTAAGTATGGGGTAGGGTGGTTACTGGGAGGCCTCTCCTCAGCTGTGCTGCAAAGGCTTGTGTGTAGACAGTGGGGTTTTGGGGTGCCTAAGCACCGCTCTGGGCAGTCTGGAAGACTCTGCTGTGTGGAAGCTCTGGAGGGCTGCTGGAGCATTCCTCCCTCATAGGTGGTTTCCAATGCTGGCTGCATAGTGGCTGGAGGGAGAAGAGGTGGGGCACAGGGAGACAAATTTCCCAGTAAATGTCTGTCTCTGGGTACATGCAGTGATTTCTCCAGAGACTTGACTTATGGCAGGAAGCATCAGATGATTATTGATGAAATCTGGGAATTACTCATGAGTAAGAATGGCTCAGTGCCCTGACATAACATCTGTTTGGGGTCACTGAGCTCAATACCAGCATCAACTGTCCTGCCCTCCCTGTCAGGGCTGCTGGGATTGGTGCCGTTGGCATTGACGTCTGTTGTTTGACCGTGGGAAAGCAGCAGGAATCAGTGAGCCGCTTTCTCAGCTGGGTTTAAAGGTCGGATTTTCCTGAGGAGTTATAATGGGGTGCTCCTTCCTCACCTAAGAGACGGTGAGCTGATGGAAGTGCTTTGCTCTGACCTAGCTTTTGCTTTGATATATTTTCATTTTAATAGTTGAGTCAAGCTTTAGCAATAACAATCAGGCATTCCATCCAAAAATAGTCAAACTGAAAGCCCCCAAGTTCACGCAGATAAAATCAAAGTCCTTGGAGAGGGTTATGGTTTTAGTGTTAACTTTATTTTTGCGATTGGATTTATTTTGTGATTGACTCTTCAACTGCCCAGGCCATTTTTTCATGACCACATTTTCAGTTTTTGAATGTTACTCAACCCACTTTGCGCTTAATTAACAAAGAGCGTTGTACGAGGGCTCTTTCAGGGGGTGACCTGTCAGTATGGATGGGGCAGAAAGCTGTAATGAGGGTCTGACCCATTTTAATTATTGGCCAGTGGATTCTTTTGATTTGTGTGTGTCTGGTTGTGAGGCTGTTCCTGTTACCAGGCATCTTTGTCAAAGTCCTGTCATCTCGTGTTGCAGGAGTCGCAGGCCTGAGTGAGGTCTTCCAGGCATTCATTTTTCCTCACTAACTTGATGTAATCTGATCAGTCTGAAATACCGAGTTTTCCCATCTGATACAACACGGTATTTAAAAGCAAAAACCCCCAAACTGCACAGATTTATCTAAGTATGCAGTTAATGATGCACAGAAAAAATGGCACGTTCAAAAATACTTCCACGCAGCCGCGGTGACTCAAAGCTTCTGAGAGTGCTCCCCTGCCCCATGCTGAGAAGTCCCCTTGGATTTGGGGAATCTGATTCCCCAGACAAAGGGTTTGTGCTCCAGGGATGCAAAGCGCTGAAGGGCTCTTGGAGAAAGGCTGTGGCTACTGCTGTCTAATCCAAATGCTGCTGCAGAAAAAACCCAACCCCAGACTGATGGTGTCCTGCATCCAGCTTTGCTCCCGTATTCAAATCCTGCTCCTGACCTTGTGTTGGCTGTTCTGGGGTCTCTGGCCATCTCAGAATTACTTCTGCAGTATCTTTTTTTAAAAAATTGATTCAGATAAAAATTATTTAATGAATAACATTTGCATGACAAAGCAGTGGTTAGTGTTGCTGACCCTTTTTTTGAGAGCTGGGTGCTCTCTCCTCTGCTATTTGAGTCTCTCTGGGCTGGGAAAGTATCTTTTAAACTGCTGGCCATGTGCAGCCCCCCTCGGAGCACATACACACTCCTCGGGATGATGGTCTCAAAGGTGCTGCTGGCAGCTAGACGTCACATAGCAGCAGGAAGGAAGGTTGTCCTCTCCCAAAGCTGCAGGGACTGACCCGTTGTCCCCAGGGGGAAGGAAGAGCCAAGTGTGTGCAGCATCTGGGAAGGAGGCGGTGTAGGACACTGCTGAAAGCTCTCCTGGTCCCTTGGGTCTAACCTGCCTCGCTGGATGAGGAGCAGTTTCTCACTGCCATGCTCTCAACAGAGTGTTGTTCCTCTCCTCCTAGCTGAGTTTTCAGCTGCCACTGGAGGCTGAGCAGCCAGGGACAAAGAAGGGGCTCCGGGGAGACCTTAGTGTGGCCTTTGAATACTTAAAGGAGGCCTGTAAGAAAGATGGGGGCAGCCTTCTGGGCAGGGGCTGTTGTGACAGGACAGGGGGTGATGGGTTAAACTAAAAGAGGGAAATTCAGACTAGAGAGAAGGAAGAAATTGTTTGCACTGAGGGTGGTGAGACCCTGGCCCAGGTTGCCCAGAGAGGTGGGAGAAGCCCCATCCCTGGTACCATGGCAGGTCAGGTTGGACCTTGGGGCTCTGAGCAACCTGCTCTGGTTGCAGCTGTCCCTGTTCCCTGCAGGGGGGTTGGACTGGGTGACCTTTGAAGGTCCCTTCTAACCCAAACCATTGGATGATTCCATGAAGCACCTTATTTGCATGTAAGATGCACAAAGATCTTGTGTGGTAACAAGGCAGTGACATCGGGAAGGCTGCCCACTGCTCGGCTGGAAGCACCAGTGATCAGATCAGTCTGTCTGTCTTGAGGGTCTCACATAGAGCTCACAACGTGGCCAAGGTTTTCCTGGTTTTTCCTTCTTCAGTTGTTGCTCTTTTTCCAAGGCAAACTCGCTCGAGCTTGTTGGCAAAGACCACGTGGCCCAGACAAAGAGGAGGTCTGGGCACGTCTCTCTTCTGTGCAGCTGCTTTACAGTCACCCAGGAACCCCGGGAGGTCGAATTGCAGGGAGAGGAGTGATTCCACTCATGTATGTGCTGTGGCTGGGTGGGACAGGAACTGAGTGGCACTTCTGGGTTTTTACAGAGTTTTCATGGGGTAAAATTTAATGAAGAACAGCTCTGCTTTTGGCAGAACAGAACCTCAACAATCAGTCAAGTGGACTGGAAACCTCTTAGCCGGCTTCTTTGTCCCTGCTCAGAATAAGGCTGTTCCTTGCTGTGTAATTTCTCTTTTTCTGTTTCCTTGTCCCTTTTCAAGTATCTTAGTGATTAGGGGTCCCTTTATTCCTCCCCTCTCTGTTTCAGGGCCCCTGCTCCACAGAGTTCCCTGCAGACAAGCTTTTCCTTGCTGGGTAAGTTTTCTGTTCACTTTTTGCAACTGTTTCCTGTTTTCACCCTCCGTGAAAAGTGATTAAAAAGGCATAATTCAGTTTCTTATTCCTTCCTGCAAAGACCTTCTTTCTCTCGCTTATATATATATTTTTTTTAATTTTTTTTCCTCCCCAGGAATCTTACTTTTTCTGCTTCTTCCACCTGACAAATGATTATTCTCCCAAAACTGTTAATGTTTTACTAAGGCCCAAGCTCGGACTTGCGTGTTTGCATAAAATCTTCTGGTGTAAACCCCGTTTGCTGACAGAAGCTGTGGAAGACCAATATTTTATTGGTTTACAATGTTTTCGTTCTCAGACAAGGCATTATGCTTTTATGGCAGGTGAAAGTACGCAGAAGTTACGGCTGTGTTTTTCACAAGCAAGGTGTCAGGTTCAGCTTCCTCATTCACACTCACCCGTGTTTAGTTTCTTGCAGAGCTCTTCAGCTCCCTTTTGTTACCAGACGGAAAGCTAGGAGCCCACCACCTTTGAAATGTATTTAAGACAAAATGGAAACGCCTCAGATTTAAGAAGGGAGCTGAACGTCCTTACTCAGTGCCAGCCAGTTGGTGGCAGGGCTGCAGGTGCCAGGTCATCCTGTTTGGGGCACAAATCCTCTCCCTGCACCTTCCCTGCTCAAGGGAATATTAAACACTCTCTAGGAATCACTTTCTCTGTGTCTTATCTACAAGATAACAACATACAACTCCCTCCTTGTTGCCCTCATCCTTGGCTTAGGGCTGAGCAGAAGGACACGAGTGTCACCTTCCCGCTCGCCACTCTTGCCTTCACGACACCAGCTTCTCCTCGGTCCTCTCAAGATGGGACGGGGTTTGACCTACCTGAATGTTTGCAGCTCCCACTGTTAAAACAACAGGCTCCAGCCAGGCAAAGCCTTCCAGAGCCGCTGTTGGTTTTACTTAATAAGATGAACTGCCTGGGTTTCTTCCCCCTCCTCTTCCTGGAGTTTTACTGCTTGACAAGGAGCTGTTGGAATCTGGAGAAAAGCAATTAATGAGAGAGTCGGGGTTTTTGACTGACATAGTAATTACGCTGGAAAATGTAATTTTCCCTGCATATTAGAGATGGGATTATTTCAAGGAGATCTCATTAATGTGCTGTTCACCAACAAAGAGCCCAGTAACCCCTCTCTTAATAAGATTAGTGTGGGGGTCATAATGCAGAAGGCTGTCTGGGTGATATATTCAAGTTTTTGTTCAAAGAAATAAGTTATCTTCTGCTGTCTGGTGAGGGCCTACAGGAGTAGGTCTCGTCTAAAAAGTTGGAGGCCTGACACGTCCTCTTTTCCTGATAGCCAGCGGATAACCCCTGCCCATCTTCCTTTGTCCAGATGTTGTAGGTCAGCAGTGAAGCCCTGGCATTCGGAAGGGAGGCTGGAGCAGTGCTCGGAGCAGCTGAGGATGGCCAGGCCACCACCTCCCCTGGCAGCCCTCCTTAGATAAGTGACTTCTCTGCGACTGTAAGTATGACCCTCTAGTGCCTGTTCCTCTTTGGCTGTAGTTTGACCAAGGTGGAAATTCAGGCCTTGCTGGGATACCATGTAGGCGATGGAGATGCTTTTTCTGGTTGTGCAAGACTTCCTCCCCACCCTGCTGATGCCTGTGGGGGGTTCTTGGGTACGGCAGAGTGACGCTGCTGAAAACATTCCCAGGCAGCTTTCCCCTTCCTGACTCCCCTCACATCTGTCTACCATCTGTTTTCATTTTGCCTCTGCTCTGCTACTTGTAAACATCCGCTTGAAACGTCCGGGGCACAGAAAGCTTGGGAACTCCTCCCTTCCAGCACAGGCCGTGAGGGACAGTGTCCTGCTGCCACATAAAATGTGAGAGACACGAGCAGAACCAGCTGGTATTTGTTACTGGCACTGCTGGTCTGCAGAAGCATCTCAGTTACGGGTGAGGAGTCCCTGTTCATCGAGCTGAATGTGTGAAGCCCACCAGAGTCCAGTCCCATAGCGTCCTGTGCCCACCCTGTGGGACTGAACTGGAGTGGTAGCAAGTGCTACAGCTGTCCAGAAGTGTTTGTAGAGTTAAAACCACAAGTCAACTCAACCCCGAGAAGGGACATGTGCTGGATGGTGGAGTCTTGAATGTCACTGTTGATTTTTACCGGAGAGACACTGATTTATTGTCATGGAGTGCAGCGGCGTAAAACCCCTCGGTTGTTTACTGAGGGAATTCAGAACCTCACTGGCATATAAGCTGTGTGTTTAACTGCTTTAGCATTAAAATAAATAAACAAATCAAGCACTGCTTATCCTCTGAGTTTCATGATATCTCATTTACCTTTCAGACAATACGCAGAAATAGGAGTAGGGAAACGTTGATTCAAATTTATGGAGGTTGAAAGGTTTTTCCAGCACAGTGGTAATGAGCTGCAGGTAGGAAGTATATTTTGAGGCAATTTGCTTGTGAGCTTGATAGTGCCAAGTTGTCATATTATGTTTATTATTCCTATACATCCATAGGTGGAAGTCATGTGGTAAATAGCAGAGCCATGACACTTTCACTTCTGCTGTGTACGCTAGTAATGTCCTGGGGTATTTGTACAAGACATTGCGTGTTAAATGTTATTTATTTCTGGTTGGAGCCAGGGGAAGGGTGGCATGCTCGAGAACATTGCTTTGGCGGACTTCCTGAAAACTTGGGCACAGGGACAATCTTGTGCTCTAAGAAATGCTTTTTGAAGGGTATCTTATAGAACTTGAACAGCCTAAACAGAGAAGAATGTCAATGACAGAGGAAGAGGGCTCTGGGGTGAGCAGAGGGGGGCTTGCAGTCATCCTGTTAGTGCCTCAGTTACCTTTCTTGGGCAAGAGAGAGTAAGAGTTTCCCTTTTCCCCCAAAATACCTCTATTAAAGGCCACAATGAGTTAATCTGTTCAGAGTGAAGTAGTCAAGCAGCTAAAGAACATCAATATCGTTAGTTTTTTAATATACTGCTGTGTCTCAGTTGAGTTGCATATAGGATTTTCATACTTCTGGAAAGGGAAATCATGGAAAAAGCTCTTTTGGCCTCTCAATATTTGATTACTTTCTTCTAGCCAGCTGCAGGCATACTGGAATCCCAGTTATGCTGTCATATCTGCTCATCCTCTCGTTGTTAAAACAGCACTAAATACCAAAGACTGCCAAGCAGGGGCTCCTTGGTGAGTGTGGAAGGACTTGATAACCAGTATAGCTTCTCACCACTCCAAACCCTCAATTCCAGATTTCAGAGGCTCTCAGTTTCTTCCCCCTGATGTATCGCTGTTAGGTCTGATTTCTAAAAAATCTCTCTTGGCAAAAAGTTGATGTAATTTAATTTTCAGTGGAGATAAACCGGGTCAGAGTCTGTGTCAGCAGAGATAGCACTCCACTTCAGTAAGTAAACAAAGACAAGGAGCAGGTTTCTGTAGTCTGCAAGCTGTAAACATTGCTTCATCGTCTGCTCGAAGAGCAGGGTGTTATTTATGGCCTAACCTCTGATGTCAATGCTAAGGCCAATTAACTCTGCTGCTCTCTGTTAGGTGACGCTTCCTTAGGGTAAAGCGAGTGTAAAGGCTCCGCTGGACTGCAGCTCTAAGAAGTCAGTAAGGGGAAAGGCGTGATTTCAGTGAGTTACCACACCTTAAGGTTAGAAGGGACTGTCAGATCATCCCTCCTGGCATCCCCAGAAGTCCAGGCTGGGAATTTCATCTGTGCTGCTGCACTGGACTCACAAGCTGTGCTCATCCAGCGAGATCCCTGCATTGGAGCACGGGGATTTGAGATACCTGTTCAGATTCATTCCAGACTGGTCAAGACCAGAAGCTGTGACACGAGGGTGGCTGGTTGGTAACAGAGGATAGGAGGTGGTGAACCATCTCATAATTGACGTGCCAAACTGCCTGTCTGCCTTCTGCTCCCCGGGTGCTTTGTGTGTTAAGTTGGCAGCCACCCCACCCCATCCCCTTTGAGTTTAACCCTTTCGCTGCAGTTTTAGTGGGATACCCTTGGTGCCTGCTTGTGGTGAAGACTGGCACTGTGCTTTTTTTTTTTTGTTGCGCTTAGGTAAGAGCCTCTTGCCCACACTTCATTTCCTTCAGTCGTGGAGCTGCCCTCTGAAAGAGGGAAAACTGTGCCCTTTTGTAAATATAGTCTCTCTCCAAGGATCAAAAGCTTTAGGATTCTCCCTCTGCATCCAAAATCCAGGCACAGACAACAGGAGAAATAAATCTCAGCGTGGAAGCCCCACAGTTTGAGCACTCGGGCTGTTTCTCAGAGGTCACCATCAGCCTCTCCTAGATGGAGCAGAAAGCCTGGCTCAGGTTCTTCCCACTCACCAAGTGTTCAAAAATGGAGCAGGGCAGCTTCATGGGGTGAGAACTGTATGACACATTATTTTCTCTTATCCTGGGTTTGGAAGCCAGCAAAAAAACGACAAAGCAGAATACCCTTCTTACGAATTCACTGTAGCAGTAACTTTAAGTATTATTGAGCACAAAAGCAGAGCTGCTGAATGACAGACTCTTGCGTATTAGCACCCTGTAACAAATATGAGAGTGAGATGTTTTCAGGTTAGTTTACAGAGTTCTTGTGAAATTGGTTTTAGATGGAGCTACTTTTAAAAGCACATAGGAACGTCTTCTTCCTAATCACCTATTTCCGAAAGCAGCTTCAAACCTAAAGACCACTAACTTTCATCAAAGTTTAGTGAGACTTATACGCAGAGATTGCTTTTGTGTATGAGAGTGCAAACCTATTTGTTGCCAGCATTTGAGCTTTTAATTTTTAAAATAAAATCACCAAGGTTATAAATGCTTTTGCTGTCAAGGTGTTCTCAGGCACATCGTAAGATGGCACCAGCAAATGATTCTTTCCTTTTCAAGGACAAAAAATTAGAGAGTTTCTAGCTCTTTTTCAGCTTAAAACATAACTCCATCACCCAGCTGTGGCCTGTCTGTGCTAAACATGGAGTTTTTCATCACAGGAAGGAGGTAGGGGACAACATCAGGGATCGTGGGGATCTCCCAAACCCGAGGAGGCTCACAGGAGAGCTGGCTTCGTGTCCTCTGTGGGCAGGGCCACAGGACCGATTTCCATAATGTGCTGAAGGCACTGAGCCCAAATCAACCCTGGTGGTACAGAGCAATGCTTTTCAGCAGCGCCGCATTTGTTTACTTCAGCGAGTCCATGTGCTCTGCTTCCTGCTGGGTATTTTTTCCCCGAGTTGTTGTGATGAACTACCTGAGACACTTTTAATCTTTGATCATAGGGATGAGAAAAAAAGGAATTGCCGAATGCTGGCACAGCTTCTGCCGGTGATGTGATGTGGGAACAGCCGTTGCAGGAAGCTTTGCCACCGAGTACTTGCCCCATTCCCTTTGTGCTTGAGGGCTGTCATGCTGCTGGGGTACCTCTCCTGGAGAGAGACCTATTAAAGCAGGCTTTCCATAACAGAGTTTAAGGGTTTCAGAGTGTGAAGCTGAAACTGCCCCAGGTACGGCATTTGCAGGGAAGGTTTTGTATGCCTGTCCCAGGGAATGTTGCTGGCCTTACCAGTCCGTACCTGCACGCTTATATACTCCTCTTGCATTTTTTTGCACTTAGGTAAGCTTGATAGTAACCAGCGCTTTGCCTTCAGTGAGATGACTTTGCTCCTTGCTGGCTGATTTGATATAACAGTGGAAAATAAACTTGTGTGCCTCAGACATCTTCCAGATCTAATCCCGACTGTGGATAACAAATTAAGTAAAGAGGTTTGGGTTCGCTTACAGGTGCTTGTTCCAACCCTTAACCTCTCTGAGGCTGTGTAAATTTTCCAGGGGACTGGTCAAAAGCCTTGATTTTTTCAGATGTCTGAAAATTAGGTTGGATAAGGCAGAAGCAAGTGTCCTATAGGGAACGTTTCTGCACTGGAAAGTGGTCTGGATGGCTCAGATTCAGAGATGGAAAAAGATTCATTACAGTACAGAGCAGCAACAATTCTGCAGCTGAGGTGCTAAAAACCACATGCATGTGTATTTCTTTTCTGTGCCTTTGAAGCAGCAGCTTGCCGGTGCCCGAGGTCCTCTTCAATTTATGCGATGCACCCATTTCCATATTATCACTTTTATAGACAGGGGATCCAGCAGCACATTACTTCTGAAATGTCCTGCCATTATGAACGCATTTGCTGTTCATTGTAATAGCACCAATCACAGCGAATTAATTCTACATTCATGAGGATGTCGTGAACACTTCGGATTATTTTTTTTTTTTTCCTAATCTAAATCAGTAAAGAGGCACTTAAAAGCATTATCCGTACACCCGTTGCTCTGCCAAGGGAGGAAGGGAAAAGCGTGCCTGTAGATTCAGGTTTGCATAATCCCCCGCGAGGTGGGGAAGCTTCCTCCTGGCTAGAAATTAGGAACCAGCCCTTTGGGATTGATTGACTGTTCCTCCTGACAGCGTGGACCTTAATCAATTTGTTGCATACACAACGGGCACATCTGTTCATGCCGTAGGCGTTCCGCTGTCGTTTAGCGGCTGGCTCAATTTAATGGACCACTTACTGTATCAGATACCTGCTTGGAGGGGTTTTTGGAGCTGGGGAAGGGAAGGAGCTCTCTATTTATTAGAGGAATCGTCCCCTTTCTGTTTTTTGCAGCGTGCTTTGGGCGCTCCCCCTCACATAAGCGCACTTTAGCTGCGAGAGGTTGGCACTGCCGTGATAAGCCTGTTGTCAGAGGATAAACTCTGTAGTTCAGTGATGCAGAATCTCCGCTCAGTGAACCAGGAGAGAGAAATAATTTGATGGCAGATGTTTGGAGTTCAAACAGCACTGAACTTCCAAGTGCTGATATGAATTGTAGAGTGTGTGGGGAGGGTACAGAAGAGGAGAGCAGGGGGACCAGCGTGCTTGTGCAGACCCAAGTGCAGAGTACCAAAGGGAGGCATTTAAATGCCTCCACAGCTGTCCTACTTGACCCAAGCTCTGCTGGGTCTGTCACACCACCAAACAAAATCATGCAAGTTTTTATATACCATGCACTCACATTGTTCCTTGATGAGTTCCAAGTCTTTTGAAGATCTGAGTGCTCCCGGTGGCTCTGGAAACCCATCAGAGCTATTTTGTGTATCACTGAGCCCATAAATGCTCCAGTTTCCTAACACTCTGGTGAGTCAGCTGAGAAAACAGTGGCACTGCGGAACTACGCGATCAGCTGAGGGCTGCCAGTGAGGTAAGCTGCAGGAAGGACTAGAATGTGGAAGGCCCCGTTCCCGGGTTCCTTAGCGCTTTTCAAGTCTCCTCTCTTCTTTCCCCACATCTCAGTAGGTCAGTCTGAAGGCCAGAGTCCTTGGTGCTATTTTTCCAAATCAGACCCAGCTGGGCCCCAAGTATCTGTGACTTCACACCATGGTTCAGGTCAGTGTCCTGAGTCACCAAATCGAGCGTCAGGTCTCAAACTGGTGGGCTTTCTTTTCAGAAGTTGGAAGATAGAAAGGCTGAAAAACTGAAGAACAGGAAACCCAGGTTGAACGAGAGCAGCAAAATTTGGGAACGCTTTGTTGAGACCTGTAAGCTTTTTTGATAATACAGTCACGATCTCATCATGAATAAAACAATGTGTTTCACTTGACCACTCCACCTAATAAGGACTCCCCTCCACTGGATTCTATCATTTTCAAAGTATTGAAATCTCTGCATCACCTTGAAAGAGATAATTTGACCCCTGTGTTTATAGCCATGTACATGACAGCAATTTCTAGAGGGCACCCAGTAGGTCCATCGCTCCTTATGTTTCTGATGCAGGAGAAAAGCTTCTCTTCAGCTTTATCAGTTCAGACAGCTAGCTGGGAATCACGGCTTGGAAATGACTATTCTGTCCCCGCCACTTTCAATGCTCTTTTTCCACACTGAGAGGGCTGTTGGGTGGGTTTAGGCATAATCGCTGTAGACACTAAACTGCAAAGAGGAATCCTTAATGTGAAAGGGGAGCGCGCAGATGGGGAGTGAAAGTGAAATAGCTGCTGTGCCTCACGTGTAGACTCTTAGTTGATTTTGAAATAGTTTTGAAACATTCCCTTGTGGATCAGCTCTTAGAGGTACTACTACCTGTTACTGCTTTTTTTAGGTGGAAATTTATAGTGGTTAATATCTGCTGCTTCATGTCTATGCTGGAAGAAGTTCGGGGGGCCATAAACTGCCCAGCTGCCATGGCCACCTCTTTATGCAGTCGTAACATATTAAGCCAAATCGATTCCTGCTGCAAAGACTTACATGCACCTTATTTCATAGCTGAATCTGAGTGTTGTGATTTTGGGGCACTTTTCTCTTTGTTTCAGTAGAAGTGAAGGGATCAGATTTAGTCTGGTCCTCTTAGCATGACCGCCTGCACCTCCTCTCTTATAACAGCATTGTGTAAAGTGGCAGAGTTGTGGAGCTTGTTTATACAAGGTGCTGTAGCTTTCAGCCCTGCCTCATTTTTGAAGCATTCCTGAAAAATGCTAAATATTTCCAGCGCTGAAGGTCTGGCATGCTCCCTATCTTATGTTTCAGTAATCACTTCAGGTGAAGTTCAAGTAAATAGCACCTTCAGATGGAGAGTGTATAAACCTTGGTGATTTTTTCATGATTATTTTTAATGGGTTTTTTTGGACGTGTCCAAGAATCAACTCCAAATTCAGTTTAGGAGCAGAGGTGTGAATGTATGTGATTTGTGCATTAAGTTGTTCTTTGGTGTCAGCATTTACAGACATGACATCCAAGTGCCACTTGGAAATGCTTCTGGAGATTACAGATGGGATATGACATCCTCTCTTAAGACCAGGCCAGTGTTCCGTGGATGAAGGACAGTTTCTTCGATGCAGTGACAGCAGTGGAAGCATTGGGGCTGCTTCTGTCAGAAACGAGGTATTGCCTTAAAGCCAAAACTGTTAATGGTGCTCAAGCCTTGCAAACACCTCAGTGACCTGGTGGCATGAGACTGTGAAGTTTGTTTAGAACATTAATGATAATTCATCAGCTCTGTCCCCAGGGCACTGAGGTGGTAGATTGTACTATGTTGTTTGTCCAGTTGTAATCAGAAGTGGATTGTCTAGGGTATGAAAAACCAGAACTGCAATCTTAGCACAGACAGGTAGGGTTTGGAAGGGACTTCTGGAGATCGTGTGGTCCAGCCCCCTGCTAGAGCAGGGTCACCCAGAGCAGGTTGCCCAGGACGGTGTCCAGGCGGGTTTGGAATCTCTCCAGAGCAGGAGACTCCACAGCCTCTCTGGGCAGCCTGGGCCAGGGCTCTGCCACCCTCAGAGTCACGAATTTTTTTCTCATGTTCAGATGGTACTTCCCATGTTCCAGTTCGTGCCCGTTGCCCCTTGTCCTGTCACTGGGCACCAGTGAGAAGAGTCTGGCCCCATCCTCCTGCCACCCACCCTTCAGATATTGATAAGCATTGATCAGATCCCCAAGAATCTTTTCCATTTTAAAGCTGCATTTATTTACCCCTTGCTTTATTTGGTCTAAAAACCTTCACTTGAGCTAGCACGGAGGCTCATTAAAGATGTTCTCCAGTTCGAGTGGGTGTGTGTAGGGCAGGCAAGGCCACGTCCCACCATCAGTGCTGGAGAATGCTGCTCTCCTCCGGCTGTGTGGGAGCGGCGGTTCCCGCTCCAGTCCTCTCTGCCTGGAGCAGGCCTGGAGAAACCTTCTCCTCAGAGGACAGTCAGCACCTCGCTTTGTCTCCGTGCCAGGACTGTGCTGAGCAGTTAGGGCATATTATCGAGGAAGGGATTTTATGTGCTGTGGGGGGATAAAGAAAGGTTTTAAGGCATTTGGATGCTCAGTTCCCATTAAAAATGAAGGGAAATGGGCATCTGTATTACCCAGGCAGCTTCCAAACCATCAGTCTTAGAGGTAGTATTAATTCTAATTAATTAGTATTAATTACAGAAGTGCTTCCAGAAATGAGCCAGAGGTCTAAGGGGAGAAGTCACTGTCTGAAAGACCTTGCTCAGCCGTGTTGGTACAGGAGGCCGCTTGCCCGCAGTGGGCAGTTTGGTTTGCTGTGTTTGGGTTTTGAGGAAATGTTCCCCTTTGGCCAGTGTTACAGTTGGGTTTTGCCAGAGTGTTGCTGTCAGCTGCTTCTTGCAGCAATACGGGCACCCATGTGTCTTCGCGCTGGCTCGTGGCCGCGGTCGTGCTAAGGACCCTTCTCCTGGCGCCCTCAGGGGCAGGGCTCTGGTGGACACGGGGGCAGCAGCATCAGGCCTGGGCTAACCAGCTGCGTCTCCGCTGTGCGCCCGCCGTCGCCTCGGTACTTCACGGTGGGTTTGCCGCTTGTAGTCGTGGAGGATTGTTGTTCTGTTTGGCTGCTCTGCAGGCGTCCACTACCGATTCTGTCACATCAAACTGCGGCTCGGTTTTGATCAATAATTATTAAAAATGAAGAGGTAAATAGTTGGCTGTTTAGTCAGATACCTTTTTCCATCCTAGTGGCTCTGGGGTAGGTAATTTGTTGTCTGCTCTAGAAACAGAAAATTTTTGCAGTGCTACCTTTATTATTTATGGTCTCAGATGGAAGGCGCTCAGGTCGTGAAATCCCTCCAGATGTCTCCATGGCACATTTTCCCTACTCTTTTGAGGGCGGACAAAAGAGGGAAGTCTATATCCTGTGTTTAGCTATAAGTGCTGCCCGCTTTCCTCATGTCTTAAATATATTTCTTGGATACTTAATAGTGGAAAAAAGTGCTGTTCAATTTTCTGCCCTGCTTACTATACAATGTGAGTTGTCAGAAGAGACATTTGCTGTAGTGAAATAATCTCCAGTGAATTCGCTGCTTCAGAGGAGCCTGAAGAAGAGCAGGCTGAGAGCCTGGGGCACCACAGGGTGCGAGACAGTTTGACTCTGACCTTGGAGCTGTGGCCTGTTAGAAGCGACGGAGAGCAGCCAGAGCTCAGGTTTGCATGGGAGCACCCAGCAGACAGCAGCCGTGGGGTTTGGCCCAAGACAGGAAGGTGGAAGAGTTAATTATGGAGACAATCAACTGTTCAACATCCAAGACTGAAACAATATCAGAATGTGATACTTAATGGGGAGTGAAGCAACATGAATGGGTTTTGTTCTGGGAGTTTTGCCTGTTCTTCTCAATCTTTGAGGCGATTAAGTTGGAAAAGTCTTATTCAGGATAGATGTTTCAGCTGTGGTGAACACCATCATTGGAGGATCTCAGCCTTTACATTTCTCTTACTCCAGAGGGTGATTCCCACTTTTGGCATTAAAAAGTTCTAAAAAACAGAAATAGATTCTTTTAGGCCTGGGGTCTAAATTAATGGGGTAGCTTAAATAAGCACCATGTTTTAAAACTTAAGAGGCAAATTTCATATGGCTCCCTAGAGAGAAAGTAAGAAGTGTCAAAAACCAGCTTGGACTAGACTCAGAGCAAACAGAAAAAAGATCTTGCAACTAAATAATTCTGTTCAAGAAAGATGATTTAGTTGAACCTGATGAAGCCAATAACTTCCCACCCTTGTTCAGTACCTGGGGTGATCAAAGGGAAGGTGAGCAGTAGCTCTGAGGTACGATGGAAAGGCAACCACCACAACCAAGGTGGTTGTAAAACATTGAGAGTTTAGTGGACTTGCCTGAGGGGTTGGTTATATCTGTCCAGAATTCTACAGCCATTTGTACATGAAGTCCTAGTGTGGAAATAAGAATTTATTTATTGTTTAAAATAAACCTGTGAATTCTGAGTTTACACCGTTAGCCTAAAGAACAGGGAATCTCAGGGACAGGCAGACGTGTAATCTAACCTCGGTACATCTGCAGCACCGTGGACCGGTTTGGGAAGCAAGAGAATGAGCACGAATAAATGCAAAGTAGGAACAAAATGCAACATAGGGTTTTCAGAGATTGTGCCGAACGTATGTGATACTTTTCGGTAATTAAATAGCTGATCTCCTTGGCAAAGAAGTGCAAGAAACGGACATGAGTTGATGCCGTGATCCACGGGGAGTTAGATAAACTGGAGAAGACAGGGATTAGAAAGTAGTACAAGCACTTGGGTAATGGGGAGATGGCAGGAAGTGATACCACAGAGGGAAGGAAGGTTGGAGAGAGGTTATTGCGACTTTATCAAGGAACAGCCTTGGGACCAATCTTGCTTAATATTTTTATTAGTGACTTTAGCTTAGAGAGCAGAGGGAGTTAATGAAGTAGCTTTCTGTTACTGACACAAAACTGAGACACATCAATAAAAGGAAGATCAAGATACTGCGCAAGAAGAATTGGATGACCTTGGAGATTAGGCAGTAGGAATGTATAAAGCGGGACGGTGCTAAGTACAAGGTTATTCACCTAAGGATTAAACATAATCCACTTTGCTGCAAACTGGGCTCACAACGTAGAGAGGAGTGAGGCAGAGAAAGATGCGAGTGGCTCGGTCCAGATAAGACTTGCTGCACCTGCTTTGTCTACCAATTCGGTTATTTTATTGCAGCAGAGCATTGGGCTGATCTTGTGCGATATGTTTTTTGAAAACCTGTGCTGTATTTTGCAGCATGAGATGCCACGTGATGCAGCTGGGGAAAAGGCAAATGCGATCCCATCCTCTGTAGGGTTGACAGAGAGGGGCGTCGAAGCTGCTGTGCCTTTGGAATCAAGGGTGAGGTTCTGGTCACTCACGTTCGAGAAGGATGAGCTGAGAAATATGTTTGCTGACAGTTTGCCGTAATGAAATGGTAAAACAAAGGGAGAAGGACGTTTGTGTCACATAGTAAAATGATGGCAAAGAGGCAATGCGATTGCAGGCTGCAAAACCAACAGGGGTCTGCCCTGCGTGCTGGAAGGAATGACTGAAGCCAACAGGCAGTCTTGGCACAGGAACAGTAGGGCATGGGCTGGTGAGGAATACATGTAAGCTAGAAATTAGGAGAAATTTTCTACCTGTAGGAAAAGTGAGGCTCTGAAGCCGACTTCCACTTAAAGAATTGGGAACAGCATAGTTTTGTTCCTGTCAAAAAACAGAGGCAAAAATATGACTAGTTTGAGATGGAGCCTAGACTGGACAGGGTGTATTTACCTGTGGGAGAAGGGAACAGGGCTTGGGCGGTTCAGGGGAATCTTTGCATCCCAGGCTCTCTATTTTAGCCCATGATGAGCGAAGAGTGAATGAAGTTTTACATCTGTAAAGTAGGAACCACTCCACATTTGTGCTAAAGAGCATGATTTGACTGTACTTGGCGCTGCGCTCTGAGAACTTGAGGGGCGAGGGAGCCACTTGGCCAAGGAGATGTTCAGTGAAGCAGGTGAGAGGAGTGTGCCAGCAGGTAGGAATTGACCTGGCAGCAATGAAACACCAGGATTTCCAGCAGGCGTTTTAATGAGAGCATCCTTTGAGACCTCCTGGAAGCACATGATGCAGCCTGCTTCTCTAGAGAAATGGACCTGTGGTGAGCCAGGACCTCGCGGTGCAGGGTGTGTTTCTGGGGAGGGTGGGCTAGAGGCGTTCACCTCACTGTCTTAGTGAGGTGGATTTTCTTTTTCACCTTCTTTGTCCCGCTTTCTGTAGTTTCCTGTCTGTCTCGTTTTCAGATCACATCATGAAATGTCACAGCTCCCCATTTGTTAATGGGCATTTTTAAAATTGCCATAATACAATTCATACGTGTTCAGGTTTCTAAAAGGAGGCAGCCAAGCACGAGCCAAAGGCAGCCAAAGCACTTTTCTGATCGGAGGGAGTCAGGTGATTGTTCCTGGGAAGAAGACCAAATATTCATGATTTAGTAAACAATTTATTTTCCAGGCAAAGCACTTTAAAAAAAAAATAAATTCCTATTTATTCATGAGCAATTTTGAGATAAAAATGAACAACGTATAGAAATAATGATCACAAGCCATGCTTATGTTGCCAGTTTTGATCAAAACCTTGCTTTAGTGTGTCTTTGTCTGCCACAGAGTGATTTCTAACCCACGGCAGGCACAGCGTCCTCTCGTACACTGTCACTTCCACCATTCTGAGGAACTGAGTGGGCTGACACTTGATTCAGAAGCGCAGTTTGGTCATGTCTGCGTGCCGCAAATCTAGCAGGGTCCTTCATATTACAGCAACAACAGTATCAAGCAGTCGCTTGGTTGAGTGCCCGCGTCTTTCCCTTCGACTGCAGAAATGGACAGAGACACCGTCTTTGTATAATAATTCATTTTTCTGCCAGCCCTGGCGCCCCTGATCAGAGGCATCATTCCAAGATGCTGAGTGCAACGTTTGGAACAGCATTTTCTTGTTCTTGCGAAAAAATCGAGCTCGAATGGCACAGAATAGGGTCGTCTTTCATGAGGCAATGAAATGATTGCTTGTCAGCTGCTTCCCGCAGGTCACTCCTGTCAGGCAGTGAGAATGAATCCAAACTAGCTTGACATGGACAGCGCGGTGAAACGCTGCAGAGTACTGTGAGGCTGGAACGTGGATGAACATGGGGGGTATTGGTGGAGCTGAGGGCATCCAGGACCTTTACCACCCTGCGTGTCTCCTGGCTTCTCCTTCATATGCCTCTCGTGGAAAAGGTTGTGACTATTCCAGTCTCTCCTCTTTACTCGTGGATATTTATGTGCATCTGTGATGTGGACTAAAGGCTTTCCTGCTTGTTCTGGAAGTTGGCTTGGTTTAAAGGGAGCCACTCTTACAACAACATTCTGCAGTTGTGAGTGGCACAAATGATGCGCACAGGTTGCTCAGGGGGGGAATGATGCTTTTGCTGGCTCTGAAACCTCGTTTTGTGTGAGATGCTGTGACAATATGGAGAGAACAGAGGTAGTATGGGTGTGTTATTGTGTCCGGTTTGCCCCACAATGCGTGTACTGGTTCACAGAACACAGACAGGAAGGAGGCACGAGGGACGACTTGACAGTTTGTAAGTACTGTGAAAAGATGGTGGCCAGTCTTCGTACAGAAGGCTTTAGCACCCACATTGTCTGCAAAGTTTTACCTGGAACAGCTGTGTAACTTGTAGAAACAAACAAAAAAAAAATTCAGTATTAAAAGCAGAAATGTGGGGTTTTAATTACTTTAGTCCCCTCTGGTCCCCTTGAACCATGAGCACCAGCAGTGCAGGTCCAGGGTGTCTATTCCAGCGTACTTTCATATTCCCCTGTAATGTATCTTCCAAAACCTTCTACCAGCTCCTTAGCAAGCCCACCTGAGGCTTCTTCCTGTGTACAGAGCAGTTAACTTTGTGAGCTGAACTGTCTCCTGTAAATCCATTAGTGCCCATATATAATTTACTCTTCGTGGTTCTCTTTTGGAGCTGTCAATTACCTCTGACGGGTTCCTCCTTTCTTTAAAGACTTAAACGTGACCCCATATCACTACTTATTCTTAGAACAATTAAACCATTTGCTCTTTCATGAATTTGTAAAATGTTTTTAATTATAAATCAAATGCTAAGTAATTTATTTTTCTTGGCAATCCAAGAGAAGGATCAGTAATTGACCTCATGCACTTGGCGAAGCGGCATCGGTTCAGATGGCACCGTGGAGCGTACTTGCTGCTCGCATGTCTACTGAACCACCAGCCCCTCGGTCAAGGGCCTAATTGAATTTCAGAGGTCATGGTGCCACAAAGGGATTGATCTTTATATTGTTTTTCTGCCTAAAACTTCCCTCAGAGGAGATGTCTTCTGTGCTAGCTGCAGCGACGCTTTTGGTAGAGAAGAGCTGCTGCTCTTGAATGGTGCATGGGCCGACCTGTCCAACTGAGGCCTTAACGGCTCTGGCTTCCTCTTTGTCCATCTTCACTGGGCACCTAACAATGAGAGATGAGGGTTCCCTCTGGGAGAGAGCCTGTCAGCTGTCACTTCTTCCTGTGATACGTCATCATCATCCAGTCCTAATTCATTTCACAATGTCTACATGTGCATCGCAGTCTCATCCCCAGGACTTCCTGTCCAGCTGTGGAGAGCTTCTCACGTTGTCTGCTTTGTGAGGAGCTGGTGAGTTCATGAGTGTGCTCCAGTGAGTGCTGCCACATCCCACGTTTGTGCTGCGGCAGCTTATAATGAGGTAGACTTTAGTCATCCATCCGTCGTTCATAAAGGTTCTTGCATAGCCATCCTCCTCCTTTCCAAAAGAAACTGCAGGTAATTAAGATCATCCCAAGGTCTCCCTGGCTTCCTGCTTCTAATCTCCATTCTCAAGAATGAATCAAAACCGTGAGAGGAAATTGTGTTTGGTCTTAGACATTTTTGGGGCCTGGAGCGGAAGAGCGAGGAAGAAAAGAAATGAGATCTATTTATAAACCAGAAACTCGGAGTACATCCATCTGACGATTCAAGGTCTTACTTGAGAGGACACCCTGATGTACAGAGCAGGTCTGCCTGCATCGCGTCCCTTATCCCACTGTCCTTGAGAAGAGCCTGCAATGCTGTCGCAGCTATTCCAAGTGACCTTAACTTGTTTTTCCTATGTTATCTTATTCTTTTGCTGCAATGTTTTGTATGCAGTTGCTTTTGTGTGGAAGAGAGTACTTCTGTAGTTCCTTTCTGGATGAAAAGAGGGGCAATGAGGCAAGTTGCTAGGTTAGGCTAACGCAGGTGGGTTTGGTAGGCGCTCACCATCTCTGCTGCTGCCGCTGGGCAGGCTCTTACCTCTGAAGGCAAGTGAATGTTAAAACCTGGCATAGGACTGTCCACCGCTCGAGGTTGTCCCTCTAAATGAAAAGTTGCTCTGGAAGCCAGGCTGCCAATAATCATTTCCACTGCGGAACAGCCAGTGACAACAGACGAAGCTGAGGAGGGATGTTCAGTGCCTGGGGCTTGGCCTCGGAGTCCCCTTGCCAGACCCCAGTTAACAATCGCAGTCTGTTTGAGCTGCGGAGGCTGAAAGGCTGCTGCCTTAGCCCTCCTCCTGCCAGAGCTTCATGCTAGAGCAGCTGCTGAATGGGGCATATTTCAGGTCCCCAGCCCTTTTTCAACAGAGAGAAGGAAACGGCACAAGCCAAAAATAAGCTGCAGCAGCCAAGGAGCATATACATGTCCCTGTCAGCCACCCCTGCCCTGCTGGCTGCAAAGCCTCGGAGAGCGCGAGGGGATGGCTGAACTTGGGAACCACTTCAACCCAACGGCAGATCTGCCTTTGGCCACAAATGGAAATGTGCCCTTTGTTTATTCCCCTCTCCAGCTTCGTGTCGGGGCTGTTTGCTAGGAGCCGAGCCTCCCAATGAGGGACTGTTGCGTGTGGTGCTGTAGTACAGCAGAGCCTTGGTCTCCGTAAGGGCCCTGCAGCAAAACTGTTGAACCACCTGTCCTATTCAAAGATACTTGCGGCAGGCTCTTGGGTGAAAAAATAGCATTTCTGTTCTTTTCTGTAAAGTGACTGTTTCCAGGGAACGGGCTCGTGTGTGTTAGACATATTTACATAAAGGTGTGTAAGTGATGCATGAAACCAGGATTGCTGAGTGAGAAGCAGCAGCTAGTTGTGGCTTTTGGGTTGTTTTTTTTCCTGATACTAATTGGACATCAAGGTAGGAAGGAATACAGAAGAAATTCAGCTGCCTTCCTTGGTAAACCATGCCTGATGATGTGATCAGGGAAGGTGACAGCATCTGCATTTTCCCAGGCAAGCGTGAAACCTCTGGCAAAGGAGGAGGCAGATAATAGTGACAATTCTGGGAGTGGAAGAGAGCGATTTTATTATTGGTTTGTCCTTGAAGATACCTCTCCCAGTGACAGCCCGACGAGGGGCACATGCGTGATCATTCCAGCCACTTCCCCACTTGTGTGCAAGGTGTAGGACGGCTTTGAGAGCCACTTGAAGTGTGAACGTGCGGCTTGAACCGCTCCTCGCCTGCTTTCAGACGTCCGTGTTTTTGCTGCCTCCAGCAGGATCACACTGAAAATGTCCCAGATTATTTAACAGAAACAGGGAACTACTGACCCTCAGACTTCTCCCTTTCCTACGGGGCCATCGGGGCTGCTTGGTTTCTCTGCAAGATAAATAGTATATTCTCCTCTGATATTTCACCTCTGCTTTTTGCTGGTTTTTTGCTCTGTAGTCATACCGTGCCAAACATCATGGTCTTCAGGCTGATGATCAGAATTTGTTTTCAGCAGCGCTACAGAAGCACATGGGGCGGATTTCTGTTGACTCTAATGTCTCCAGGCAGAGTTTTTTGTCTGGATGGGTGAGGAGACCAGAGGTGATCTTTTCTTGGACTGCCGGGGGGAAAGCAAAAGTTTGTGCGGCTGGAGGAACTTGCTCAAGCTTCTTCCCACTACGCACACATCCCTCTGAGAAAGGGCAGTGTGGCTGACAGAAGTGAAGAGATTAGTCCAGGACGAGGTTTAGCACAAGCAGTTGGGTAGATTTGTTAGGCAGAGTCTCCAGCGTGGAGCTGTGGTGTGAGCGTTGGAAGGGCGTGGCTGGCGCGGGAGGTTTTGGTGCTGCGTCCGTTACTTCTGCTTGGGGCTTGCCCTCAATTAAGCTTACAGGCTGATTGAAGTAAGTCTTGCCACTAAACAAATGGGGGGAATTTCCACTCCAGCTGCCTTGGAGGTGATGGCCCCTGAGATGCTCCTCCCAGACTCAAGCTCGTAAAGACAAAGGCTTCATTCACAACTGCCCACGCGGGCCTCCTCTATCCCCAGCTGCGTCTCCCTCATCGGCACTGCCCTATTCCCTTCTCCCTTTCCCCCTGGTCCTGTCCGCTGGGGAAGCTCCACTGCCCTCACCTCCTTGTAAAAAACATGGGTTGAGTGTTTGTTTTTCTGCTTCCAGCCCCCACTTTGCCTCTCGGATGATGGATGGGCTGCAGAACAGACACCGCGCAAGATAAGTCCGCTGGGGAAGTTTCAGCACATGCCGCAAAGTGGAGATGACTGGCCGAGATTCCCAGGGAGAGCAGGGAGCTGCTCCTCTGCCACTCGCCACCACTGCTCGGGACAGGCCTTGAGCTTTCCCTCGTGCCCCCCCTTTAGACTCGTTGTTGCCGCAGTCACTCCCGGCCGCAGGTATTGTCTGTGCGAAGCACCTGAGTGCCCCACTCGCAGCCCTGCCACCTCCGGTAAAAGCTATGGCCCACAGTAAAAATCTCCATGCTAAAGGAGGGGTAAAGGTGACTGAAACGGCAGCATTGTTATAAAACAGAGGATCCCATGTGTCTCCAGATGGTAATTAAAATGCAGGAGGTTGCTGGAAGCAGCTCTGTTTTCTAAACATGAACTCGCTTCCTGTTGAATGTACTTTCTGCAGCAGCAGTGAGTAGAACCAGTGAATGGAAAAGCGATGAGCACCCTTCCTGCGCACACGTCTGATGGGTAGGCACGGATATTGCATAGGAGAGGGCATTTTTTTCAGCAGAAGCATGGTACGCAGAGCCCCTGGTCTGAACGTGGCATGTAACTAACGTTTTCTGTGCGCCGTGACCGTCCCTTACGCTGAACGCCATGTGGTGTAGCCCAACATGTTCCCCACAGCAGACTGAGGCATCTCTTGGGTCTTAAGCTTTCTGTGGCTTACTGAGAAGGGGTGAACTTCCTGAGGGCCTGAGCTGTGCTGCTGACAGGGTTTGTGGCCTGAGGAGATTGATCGATCTCCTGCCGCTTTGGTCCCCTTTGCTGCAAAGTGGAGAGGAAGGTGCTTGCCCTCTCTGCAGTGCCGTGGTGGAGCTTGGCTTATGTGCTCGCAAATGTTCTGCTGAAAGGCCCAGCAAAGCCACAAAGGGCAGAGCTGTCCAGCTTCATTGTGGCCCCAGACACCCTGGGGGGACCGGACAGGTCGTGGAAACTTGGAGGACCTCAGTATCTCACCTGGTGTTGTTTGTAGAGGTCTGAACAGGCTTTCTCGGCAAGACCAGTGTGCTGAGAGAAACTGCTTTGAAGGGTTTCATCGTCGCACAGGGACCAGGCTTGTTTTACCTGTAGCTTGCGCGATTGGAAGGGACTAAAAGACGGAGAAACTAAGGTCTGTTTTGCAGAACTTGTGATTTTTACCGACAAAGTCCCTGCTGGTGTATTAGCCATCGTATCAGCACCCTGGGTGACCTTCATCAGCTTCTGGTCACTGCCCCAGGAGGGACTCAAGTTGTGCCAGGAGAGATTTAGTTTGGATGTTGGGAAGAATTTCTTTACAGAGAAGTTGTGAAGCATTGGAACAGGTTGCCCAGCGAAGTGGTGGAGTCCCCATCCCTGGAAGTGTTTAAAGGACGTGTGGAGGTGGTGCTGAGGGACATGGTTTAGGGACCCTGGCAGTGCTGGGTGAACGGTTGGACTCGAGGATCTTAAAGGTCTCTTCCAACCAGATGATTCTGTGACTAAGGACTGGAAGGTCCTGGACACCCAACCCAGCTTGCACGGATAGGACTTTCTGCAGGGCAGGAGATGGAGCCTGTTTTTGAGGCTTAATGGGGCACTAGCCTCCAGGCTGCATCAGCAGCGCGTTTCAATGACTCCAAAGTCAGGCATCAAAAGAAGCAAATGAATTTGTCATTGTAAATTAGAAATTGAATTCAAGGGTACAAATTGCAACTAGACTTTGTAGCACGAAATGTACGGCTGGGCCAGCTCTTTCTTCAGCTGTTAATTGGGCTCTGACCTTACCAGCACCCTTCTTGCTTCTGTTAGTTTCCATTTTCTTTCCCCTCCATGTTTTAATTAGATGTGCGTGTGGATGCGTGTTTGCAGTACGTGGGTTCATGTACGCAGGCTGCCGAAGCCGGGAGGTGCGCTCCGGGAGGTTCCTGCTGATGCCCGGAGTGTCTGCGTGTGCCGATTCTCTGCTGGTTTGTACTGCTGGTCTGTCCTGGCAGTACTGCACTATTCTTTATGATCAGCCCATCGCCCGCCTGTCGGGCTAGTCCTGCTCGTTTATGAAAACAGATTTCTCTGTCTAACCTCCTCCTTACTGCGAAGGTCCAGTTGTTCTCTATTTCAGTGTTACTGACTACAGCGATTCGGTAGCTCCTGTTCAATGCCCCTGTCTTAAGGATGTTTTCAAGAAGAAAGAGGAAACCAAACTCTCCTTTCTTTGTCTCGTTGAAATCACTGGATGCTGAGGCGATGTCTTTGAAAGCGAAGCAGCTGCTCAGTTATGAAACTCTCAAACAGGAGCTCAGCACGGCTGAGCCGGGGCACGGGGAGATGTGTGAGCCCATTAATCATCGCAGGGCAGCTGCCAGCTCCCTGACTTTAATTAAGGCCCTTCTAATATTTACGCTGTTTGGAGGAGGTTTTTTTTGGTAGTGCTGATAAAGAATTTCATTCCTCTCCCGTGAGGCCGCACAGAGACAGCAGAGGTGTGAGCTTAATTCAAGGTTGCTGAATGACTTGCAGCTACTGGGGGAAATTACGTTACTCAGCATTGTTTTCCTTCTGAAATTGCTGCCTTGGCAGCATTTCGAGCAGTTTTGCATATTTGTCTCTTTAAATTTCCTGTTTCTCAGACCACTCTATCTTCACGCTTTCCAGCCATCGCATTTTTATTAAAGATCTCCATGGAAGTAAACAGTCTCGGAGGGCACATCCTCCCAGTATTCCTGGCTTGCGAGGGGGAAGCGGGAGTGGAAGCGTTTCTTCTTAAGGCAGGGAAGGGGAGATGGGGAAGTGTGCTACTGCCAGTGTAATAGGTTGAAAAATCATTCGTGTGAACTCAGCTTACGTCTCAAACGATAGACTTTAAAAAGATGATTATGCTTAAAAGAGCTCCTTTGCCTCCACAATGGGACACGCTTCGGTACTCACTTGCAAACAAGCCGTGCACAGAACTGTGAATTTTCACACCCCCATTTGCTTCTTTTACCCCTTCCCAGCTGTCACTCACTGCCTTATTCCCAGCAGGAGAAAGCAGGGATGTTTGTAGGAGGAGAAGGAGCAAAGCAGGCTCATCCCCTGGTACTTACAAGGTGACGGTGGCCTACTTCAGCTCTGCCTTCCCGCGGGATGGCAGGTGAACTGGGTTTTCCCGAGGGAGCTTTCTTCCAGCTTCACCCAGCTGCAAAACTGCCAACACACTGAAAGACATTTTCTGGAAACTGCCTTCTCCTTCTGCACTTGGAGCGTCACAAACTCTATCACGGGGGATATGCACGACAGCGGAGCTGAATCTGGGTGTTTATGCCCATGTATCTGCTTTGATTGATGTGGCGCTGATCAGCTCTTTATAAGAGTTGATGTGAGGGGAATCTGCCCCCCTCCACACGGCTTGATGCTGCATTGCTTTTGCATCCCGTTACTTCATCAGTTCAAGGTGCAGCCCTTTGTCTCCACTGAAGCCCCTTTGTAGGTCAGCTGCCTACACTGTGTGCAGTGCTCAATTGGTCTCGCAGCTCTTGCCCATCCTCTACTTTGTTTTGCTTGCAGAGTTCATCCTTCCCCTCCCATTTCTCCTTCCCAGGAGAAAGGCAAGATGATGATGATGATGCATCCTCTGCTAATGGACCCTGCTGAGACAGTGATTTTAGCTGCAAGGGAGACTTTACAGGTACCTTGCACTTCACTTACCAACCCTCCTCAGTGAAAAAAGCGAGAAGAAGGATCACACGCTTCCAGTGATTTGACCTTTTTTCCTGGGACTTGTGCTGAGGCTCTTCCTGCGCTGGAAGATCAGTAAATCAGCCTGGGCTTGGTTTTCACACCGCGACCCGCGACCCGGCAGCAGCTCCCACAATGCTTAAGGCAGTGTGATCAGTCTGGGTTGATTTCTCAGCGTTTCAGAGCAAAGAAAGTCAACATGACAGTGCTTAGTGGGGGGGTTGTAAGGTGTTACACTAGCTAGGATTCCAAATCCTCCTGAGCTGGAAGGGATTTTTGGAAGGGGCTTAATGCTTCCTAAAAATCTCATCCTTACCTAATACAGGCTAGTTAGCAAACAATACTGCAGACTTGATACGACTTCCTGTGACGCGTGAGCACGGGCTTATTGTTAGACTCTGGGGATAATCTCCTCGCCATGTGTAAGCACCTTACCCCCTCTCACTTTCGGTGGTGCTCTTCTTGCCATCGCAATGCTAATAGATTTTTTTAAAATGATAATAAAGTTGATTCACATCCTGGGAAAAGTGCGGCTCAGGACCTAGGTGATTAGTCAGCTATTTTAAAATCCGTTTGGATTTTCAGTGGCAAAAAGAAAGGCAAACAAAAAGCTCTTGCTTTAGGTTTAATACCAGGGGAGGCCGTGGATGCAGTTCAAACTCTGCAAGGCTTCTGGAAAGAACGGTTCACAAAAGACACTTTGTCTCCTTTGGAACAAATGCCACCGAATAGTGGAATTTATTTCTTAATTATTTTTCCAGGGCCCCTCTGTTTCCAGCATGCTCACAAACACTTCACATAGAGATTTGCTTCTTTGGAATGGCATGAGGGAGGACCAGCAGTGGGGATTTGCTTTCTATGCATGGCATGGTTTGCCTCGTCTGCATGAGCTCTTTCTTGTTCCTAGGATACACTTGCTTGACTTAATTTATGGGCTTGCTTTATTATTTTTTCCCTTTGGCTGAGATCTGTTTTGACTTTCCCACTAAGCTCCTTTCTGAGCAGGGGCAAAACCAACAACACTGAATTTATTTAAGTGGAATTAAAGGGCAGTCCTTGTGCTGAGGCTGGGGCTGGGCTGCTAAAGCATGCTCAGCCTCCTGAGGTGCTAAAGAACCTCATGTTTCATTCAAAAGCCAACTGCGCTGAATAGCAGAGAGCCACTTCTAAGGGCTGCAGTGGGGCTCTAACACGAGCAGCAATGAAAGATGGGGCTTGAGGAGACGATGGGGTGTAAATTAAGAAGAGAAAAGAGTTGACCAAGCACGTTACACAAAGGGCCCAGCTAGTTTTCTTGCCCCAGAAGCAAGGGTAGAAGATGATGTAGTCCCTCTGCTCCTGTGGTGCAATAATGACTGTTAAAAATGGGTGGGATGGTTAACTCATGTATAAACATTAAGAGCCATTTTCATTAATAAAAATGAAATTCACCTTCAGTAGCATTATGAATTGCAGAGAAGGGATCTTTCTACATCGAATCATCAGCCGATGGCCCTTGAAAATCCAGCTCTACTTTGCGTCTTTGCGGATATTTTTCCTGTTCACGTGCGTGCTGTGTTTTGATTTTCCTTGTCGCCTTTTAAAATGAGAAGCAAACTGAAGCTTTCATCAGAGCTGTATAGAAACGCACAGACTGGTCAAGAGAGCACGGTATAAAACCGCGTGGCTTTCGTGGGCATACCGAGGGTACCAGGCGAGTAAGAGGCACGTTACCCCAGCAAAAGGAGGTGTTCCTGGTAGTGCTCAGAGCAGCTCCGGTAGCTGGTTGCTCAGTGTGACGCTGATGCCAACCCTCAGATGGAAAGCGTTTTTCTGGAGGACAGGCTGTGTGGAGGGAACTCGCTGCGCATGTGGGTCAAGGTCTATTCCTTTTCTTGTTGTTTTTTTCCCTAGAAGAGAGGGGCCAGAATTAGAGTTCAAGAATTTACCTTTTTTCCCCTCTCAACTTGTAGGCTTGAATTACTCCGGGAACACTTTAAGGAAACGTGATTATGTCTGTCTGTCAAAATTCAGCCTCTCTGCCTGATGCTAAATAAACAAGTCAACAGTTAAGGTGAGTTAATGAATCTTCCAGCCCTACCCTTGAAGAGCTCAGGTGGCTGAGGAGATGCAGTGACTCCAGAGAGGCAGAGGTTTAAGATCCCTTCTCATACCTGCAGGAGGTGGCCACTCGATCACAACTGAAGCCGATTGACTGGGAGTAGCACAAGAGAAAGTTGTATTTCCCATCCTGTACTACTACTCCTCAGTGGTTCAGCCTCAGGGGTGGTTACTGCTGCATTTCCAGCTGGCACTAGAAGAGCTTGAAAAACTAACAGGACCTTTATATAAATCATCCATCCTTCTGGTGGGAGAGGTCCCAGAAAACTACTTCTCATAGTGCCTTCAGTCCAGCCACATATGCTGCGGGTTAAAAGTTTTTGACCCTGTCAGATGTTGGCTCTGTGCAGCTGGGCTTGTGTTTGTCTCTTCTTATTAAAAAGGTGAGAAGGGGAATGAGAAGTGTAATGTAAAACATGATTTGTCTTGTAAGGAAAAAAATCCATCATGGTCTCTAGAGTCTTCCCTGCATTTTCTACTTTATCTCTATTTGCTAAAGTCATTGTTGGTTCCGGGATTTTTACAAGTAGTGAAATTGAAAGCACACATATAAGAGAGAAGCTCGACAGAAAAAGAATGATTCTTGTTGTACTAGGTGGAGGTGAATTGAAAAAGATGATGGCTGCGTGCATTGCTGCTCCCTGAGGAAGAAAGCCCAGTACTGCGCTTGACTTTAGGGTACTGAGGATGTACTGCTGGGTGTTTTAGTGTCTCCTCACATGTGCTCCAACCTGAACCCTGGGCATAATTATTCTTGACCATCAGCTGAGAGGGATTACATTAGAAAACCTAAAGCCCGCTTTTCTGCAAGGCAGTGCCCATACCATAAACCTGCGAGGGGTCACGGCTGGTGTGAGGTGTGTCCGCACAAGGCAGAGGAGTGACTCTGACAGAGGCAGCTGGCCTGGGGAGCAAACATGAAAACGTGTTAGCATCTGCACCAGCTAATGACCAAGATCAGGACATGGGTTTCCACACACCAGTGTCTTGCTGGACCCTTCACCATGTCATTTTTTAAAATTTCTCTTCCGGTTAGAGAAAAGCTGACACAGCTGGCAGCCCACGGCACAACCGACTGTCTCCTTTCCTAAGGAGACCCTTCCAGTTGCCCTGCCCAGGTGGCAGGTCAGTGGGGTGCTCAGAAACGGGTGGCCACACAGATGACACCCTTTTCTGACTCCTGAGTTAGTTATCGTTCCCGCATACTGGTGCGGAGGGGTTTGTGTGGTGGGCCTCCACCAGCTAGACCATTGGCAGACCTGGAGGATGGGCCTTTCGTGACAAAGCATCTGCTCTTTGAATCAGAAAAGGAGAAGGCAATGAGGGGACAGCAGTAGTTCAGTGTTAGGAGCCATTGGCCAGGCGAGGCTTCCTTTGGGCTGGGGTTGTGGCTTGGGTGTCTTTTGTGGTTTTGATTAGAAGCGATCTTGATTTCTTCATTTAGGAATTTTAGCTGGGGAGCCCTTGTTATCCTTTTAGTCCACAAACTTACCCCTTTCTTACAAAAGATTTCTCCTCCCAGAAAACTTTCCACTCTGTCTCCTGGTAGTGAAGTGTCCTCCAGAGAAGCATCCTGAGCGATGCACACCTTCGGCATGAGAAGCAGCTGATGTTTCCTCCTGTTGCTTTTCTTTGACACGTCTTTGGTTCACCTAGATAATGTGATTATTTTTTTCCACATACATCTCCGTCAAGAATTCCCTGCTTGTCGCACCTCATGATTTATTCACTTGTCAGCCTTTTTTTTTTAGGTTGACAAATATCCTGCAAAGATAAGGCACTGGACTTTGAAAATATGGTGCCAGTAATTAAAATGAAGAATGCATTACAGTAAAAAGTAGAAATATGGGTCTAAAAGCCACACTGGTATTTTTAGTGATGGGAGAAATTGAGGATTTCAGTTTAATAATTCAGAGCAGCTGAGATTAATAAATGGTGTGAGGTAGAAATGGTCTTTCAAGAAGAAGGATTTCAGGGGTATAGTTAAGAATTTAATTTAGTATATCCTTAAAGATGCTGCCAGAATTACTGTATAATAACTCATACTGTATAATAACTCCTACAATTTCTGAGCCTGTTTTGTGAAAGGAGGAACACACATCCGGAGCGAGGATTATGCAAAGCGAGGGGACCCATCTGAGCAAAAGCCAAAATCCCTGGAAATCCCAGCCCCAACACTTGCTCCTGCCATAGTCTGCAGCAAGTTCCATCACTGTCGGCTTCTTCACAGGCAGCAGCAGAGCCTCTAGGGAGGACCAAAGACCTGCCCGACCACAATGAAGCGCCTCTTCCTGACACAAGCCCTCCAGGGTGGGCCAGAAGGAAACCCTCTCCTTGTTTCTCAAGGGTAGGTAAGTCGGAACAGAGAGTAGGGGAGGAAATCATGGGTGAAATATGGCAGGCCAGGGAGTAGTCCCACCGACTGCCTCCACAGCAGAGGGTTGCTAGAGGGACCTCTCCCCAGCTGCAAAGCGCTGGCTAGCTGCAGTGGTCATGTTCTTTGTTATCTTCCTTGAGTCATCTCCCCAAAGCCTCGGGAGGTTCCAGGCCAGCTTCCCCCCTTATTGAACATGTTTTAGGGCATCAGAACAGCTTGGAAATTAAAGGGCCACCTGTACCATTAGAGTCCAGTCCTGCAAATCTTACTTGCAAACACTGTAAACGGGTGGCTTCCTACATGGGGTTCCATGGGGTTCGTGACCTTCCTGCCTTTGCAAGTGCTGCACCAGCGAGCATTTTCAGGTTGGACCTCTTAGTTCTCATCATGCCCTGGAATCTCCCGGTGTGGAAGCTGTGAGCTTCATCTCTTTAGGTTCCTTGGCTCAGTAAAATTACATGAAAGGATTAGCTCTGCGTAGCCAGCAGAGCCACTTGTCAGGACAGTTTGTTGGGTGTCCCTTTAAGCACCACAGATATATTTGGTGAGAATTTTTCTCTTTGTTATGAAAAGACTAAACCTGATAAATGATCCTGTTGTCCATTTAAGGTGTGAGGCCAAGCAGCGCTGAGCTGTGGCCAGGAGGCAGGTTTATAATCTTCTGTTCAGCTACAGAATAGCTGTGCTTTGATGTTGTCCTTTGAAAATGGGAAAAATCCTCCTGCCCTGCTCTTCTGCAAGGATGTGCTCGTTCATGTTATAAAGCAAACTGGAAATCCAAAGTGCTCGCTAATGGACAGGGACTTGGGAAGCTCCTCTGTGCCCCGAGCTGGCTGCAGATGGGGAGTCAACTCACAACTGTGTGTGGGCTGGTCCTGAGATACTCTCTGCTTCCGTGGTCACGTCTCCCTTCAAGAGCTGTCTTCTCTGGTAACAACGAGGCTGCCATCCTGTGTGTAGAGACTCTGAAGGTAAGAACCATGCCATGGTCAGAAGCTGGCCCTGGACCAGCCATTTTACTCCCCTGCCAAAAGGTAAAACCATTGTCAGCTGGATTCAGCTCAGCTCCTGATTCACCAAGATGCCTTAAACATGTGAACAGTCCTCTGGGCTTCCTCCTGCTCTAGTGCTGGTGTCAACAGGGTTAAACTCAGCTGCTTTATCTTGTGACACTCAGACGCTGGAAAAACCTTATTTCCTGTCTATGTGTTAGGTGGGCGAGTTCACTGCAGCCGTGTATTACAGCTGGAGTGCACGTGTGGCGCAAACAGGACTGCCCTGGCTTTGCAGTGCTGAGATACATGTGGAAACGATTCAGGCTTCTCCTGTTTGCTTTGCGAGGTTCATTGTCTACCTGGCTTATACCCCCAACTTTCTGCTGACGGTGATGGATGAGCAGAGCCAAGCTCTCTGGCCACCCTTGGAGGTCACGGAGTGATGCTACACGAGAGGCCACATTGGTTTGCACATAATGTACAGTTCAACAACTTCCTATACTTCTGTTTCTCGTTTCAGTTTCCAGGATAACCTGAAATTATATGGGAAGGTCAAGGGGAGATGGTTGTAGCCACTCAGATAGTAAGGTCGATGAAACCAGTGATGAGCAGGAGGGAGGAAAACCGGGTCCTGAATGCTTCAGGGAGAATCTTCCCCTTCCTCCTTGCAGTGCCAGATTCAATCACAGGCTGTTGGGTGTACTGTTGCCCTTGGTGGGTTGTGATTTTTTTTTTTTTTTCCTCATTAGCTTTAGCTTTGTGATATCGTGATAAATTTCAAAGAAAAGCTTTTCAGTCCAGGTTCAAACATCTCAGCTTCCTGTAAATCAGAATTTGCCTAGCACTAAAGACTAAGTCTAGAAGCTCTCTGTAAAAATCAGGCAAGAGGCACCACAGCATTCTTAGGGGGAGTTTCTGATCTTTTTTACAGTTTAATACTGTGTAGGACACCTGATGAACTGGAAGCAGCAAGTACATTAAATACAGCACAATGGCTTCTACAGAACAAGCCGGAGCTTCTGGTTTTCTCATTTTATCAGTTTCGATCCTGTGGTATTTCCCCTGATTGCTACAGCAGGTACCCACAGGCTGCACAGTGCCATCTTAGCCCTTGAGCATGAAAATCGTGCTGCTTCCGTTTCATTCCTAGACCGTGCTGGTGCATTATTCAGATCTGCACTAAATGACATCTTGATTGGACCTGGCCTGCATTGCGCTGCTTGTCAAAAGACTGAATGAGCCTTTATCAGGGAGGCAGGGGACAGCCCCAAGTGTCCTGCTGTCCTCTCCTTTCCCTGGCATCAATGACCAGGGTTGATCGCTAAGGTTATTGCTGTTATCATAGAAGCACAAGGAAGACATGGACTTGGTGGGTCCAGAGAAGGCCACAAACATGATCGGAGGGTGGAAACCCTCTGCTATGAGGACAGGGGAGAGAGTTGGGGTTGTTCAGCCTGGAGAAGAGGAGGCTCCAGGGAGACCTTAGTGCAACCTTTCAGTGATTCAAGGGGCCTGTCAGAAAGACGGGGACAATGTTTTCAGCAGGGGCTGTTGTGACAGGACAAGGAGTGATGGGTTAAACTAAGAGAGGGAAATTCAGACTAGAGGGAAGGAAGAAAATTCTGATGCTGAGGGTGGTGAGACCCTGGTCCAGGTTGCCCAGAGAGGTGGGAGAAGCCCCATCCCTGGCACCATTGCAGGTCAGGTTGGACCTTGGGGCTCTGAGCAGCCTGCTCTGGCTGCCGATGTCCCTGCTCCCTGCAGGGAGTTGGACTGGATGACCTTTAAAGGTCACTTCCAACCCAAAGCATTCTGTGATTCTATGATTAACTCTGGGGTGCTGATGCTGTGCAAGCAGAGGACAGAGCTGCCTGCTGCCCTGGGATCCTCCAGCCTGAGCTCAGTGCCATGGTGCTCTCTCAGCAGAGCCGCCGCTCATCTCCTCTCCAGATGCCTCTGCTGCTGTGGTAGGCTCACAGTATGGACAAAACCAGGGAGAAGAGTCTGAAAGAAAAACAGTGATGCTGCTTTTTGAATGAAACTATCTGTACTCTCGGAACCCCGCTTGGCAATAGTGAACTTGTCCACTGTCCATGTGCAGTGCTTCTGGCCTGCAGATGATACCATCCAGCTTTGTTTAGCCATGCAGATCTTACCCATCCCGTTGTACCATTGCAGTCTGCCATGTACGTGTGTATATCTTTGTCTCTGCTATAAAGAGCGTTTCTCCTAAATATTGCCAATAAAAAACCACCTTAAACATGCAAACATGCACGGACAGAAACATGGCAATGGAGATTTTCACCACCGCCGTGCAGGTATTAGGAGCCTCTCTGCTCGTTTAGCTTCTGAGGCTGTTGATGCGAACTCCAATTAATTGCTGTAAAGATCACAAATCAAGCCCTGTCATAACTCGAGAGCGCGGTGCGATATCGTTAATGCTTACCTCTGAATGAACCTGGAAAGCAAGGTGATCAATCCAGCCGTAATTGCCGGTGTCACCGATTAATTGTTCCTGAGCAACCGCGTGGCTCTTCCTCTGGCAGGCTGTCAGTCTCGCAAGCAGCCATGCAGTGTGGCAGCCCTGGGGTGGGATGGAGACACTCTTTCAAGCAAACGTCGATTATTAGCAGTAGGCTGTTCTCTCCATGTTCTGCTGCATATCTCTAATTTCACCGTGACCTGATGGAGATGCCCTGCGCAGGCTGGACCGTCCTGGGCTTGGCCGGGAGCGACCACTCTTGGCTAAGCTCTACTTCAGCCATACACTTAAGCAGGTGCTTAGAGTAAAGCGTGAGCTTAACTCCCACTGAATTCAAAATAAGCCACATATTAAGGGCTTTATTTAAAAATTACCTCAATAAAGCCTGTCCTTGCTCAGTTCTTCATCACACAAGTTGCAGGAGAAAGCAATTGCATGGAAGCAGCATTCTGGGCTGCTAGAAAATTAACTCATGAAGAACACATGAAGAAAACATTGTTTGTAGCGGGTTTTAAAGTATTTTTGCCACTTTTTAGAACGCGGGCTTAGGAACCATGAAGTTCCAGCTAACTGGAGTTAATTTCAGCACTGACCTTTGCGAGCCTCCATGTCTCCAGCTGCACAACGGAACCAAGAGCAGAAGGGTTTCGCAGTTACCCACATTACTTTCTGTAAGTTTTTGGGTTGCGTTTAACCTTTTCCCATCCTCCCATCTGTTGAACACAAACCACCCATGCCCCAGGCTTACAGAGCGAAGGCCACTGTGAAAAAACCCTCCAAGTATGTCACGTGGCTTCGGTTCAAGTGCAGTTCCCAGCTAATTAGTCTGGTAAAGTATCTATATTTGCAACCAGAGAATAACTATAGTATTATCCCAGTGGAGATCAGCACAGGAATTCAGGGAATGCAAATATTGATGGCTGTAGTTCCTGGCTCTGGTGAGCCAGAGCAGACCGACGGCTGCCCTTCAGCAGACCTCTCTGGGTGCTGGGGTGTTCCACAGGGCACAGGAGGCAGCAGGTCCCACTGCGGGATGGAAGGTCACAGCCTCATGTCACACCCCGTTTTATTCAGGCCTTTCTCCGTTAAAAGTTTTCACGGGGCATTTCCCAAAGAAAGACCAGGAAGATCTCAGAAATCTTAAGTAGGTGACCAGGATATTTAATTTCTTCCTGAGAGAGGGCTGTAATTCTTCTTTCCTTTTTTTTTTCCTTTATTTTCCTTTTTTTTTACCCTGTTCCTGCATTGCTAACTGATGAGTACCGGTGAAGTAATTCTGTGTGACTGTGCAGGTATTCCTGTGTGTGCATTTAGGTGCATTCGCTAGCGTGAAGAACTCTGTGGTTTTAACACCCGCCATTCCTCTGGCTTGGAAAATAAAGATAACCTCGTTTCTCTTTAAAAACAACCAACCACCGCTACCACCACCTCAGCCCTGGTGAGAGCTGCTGTTTTGGCTTTGTTTGCATTGAACTTTTACTTTGTAAGGTAGATTTTGAAAAGCACAGGTTGATCTGTGTCTCCCAGATGACGCAGGGTGCTGCACCGCTGCGGTTAGCCTGTGTTTTCAGAAGGATCTAAAGGGCCCCTCAGACTGGAGCATTAGCAGCATCAGCATTACCTTTTAGTGGACTTAGACTCTTGAGGGTAAAACAAGCTTTTTCATAGAAATGACTTTAAAAACCCTGTGATTCCTGAGGCTTTTTTGTTTGGTTTTTTGTTTGTTTGGTTTTTTTTTGCATGGAGAACCTGTGTGCTGCTGGTGGCTGCAGGCTGGTTGTCCACAGGTGCCAGCTTTCAGCTTGCTTTGCTCTCTGAACTCACCAGGCACTTCCTCTGTCACTCGTGCAAAGTCAAAGGGAGGCAATGAATGAAGCACGTCAGTGGCCAGTCTTGATGACAGAGGTAGAAAAAGGGAGAAACGTTGCTTGAATAGACCCAGTAACAGGCTTTCAGTGTGGCTTAAATGCTGCTGTCCCCATCACAGCCAGACTCTTGCAGTCTGAGCGTAGACGGGGGCCTCTGTAAGAGAATCATAGAATGCTTTTCATTGGAAGCTCACCCAGTCCAACTCCTGCAGGGAGCAGGGACATCTGCAACCAGAGCAGGTTGCCCAGAGCCCCAAGGTCCAACCTGACCTGGAATGGTGCCAGGGATGGGGCTTCTCCCATGTCTCTGGGCAATCTGGGCCAGGGTCTCACCACCCTCAGTGCAAACAATTTCTTCCTTCTCTCTGGTCTGAATCTCCCTCTTTTAGTTTAACCCATCACCCCTTGTCCTGTCACAACAGGCCCTGCTGAAAACATTGTCCCCATCTTTCTTACAGCCCCTTGAAGCACTGAAAGGCTGCACTAAGGTCTCCCCAGAGCATTCTCTTCTCCAGGCTGAACAACCCCAATTCTTCTCCCAGCAGAGGGGTTCCACCCTCGGGTCATTCCTGTGGCTTCCTCTGGCCCCTCTCCAGCAGGTCCATGTCTCTGCTGTGCTGAGGAGCCCAGAGCTGGCCCCAGCACTGTAGGGGGGGTCTCCCCATAGCGGAGCAGAGGGGCAGAGTCCCCTCCCTCAACCTTCTGGTCACAAGAGCAAGAGGTTCCTCTCAGCCTGATGCTCCTTAATCATCTATTTTATTGGAATGCAAAAGAAGAGGGGGATCTTGTTTGCACCCCAGTGCAGCTGGAGCAACCCCACTGGTGTTGATAGCATGTGAAGAGTTCACCATGAGTTCCGTGCCCTTGGGTGAAGCTCTGGATGCTGAACTTTTGTGGCATGCAGCACTCACTGGAGCCTGTACTTGTGCTCCCACGCACTCATCTGCCTCCCCTCCTCTCCCTCCCCTCCTCGCTGTCCTTCGGGTATCACCGCAATAGGAACTGACACTCTCCCGATGGCCACATCAAGTCTCTTTAAGGCACTGGAAGCTGAACGCTGGCCGAAGGGCTCCCCTGGCTGACAGCCTTAACCCCCTTCCTTCACTTGGCCTTAAATAATGAAATCTTCCGGCAGAACAGAGGGGTTTAAGGATGTACAGCATTCCTTACCTCCTCTTTCCTCAGAAGGCATTTCGTCAGGCAACTCTCTGGGAGAGTTGATTTGATTATACAAATGTAAGGTGCTACTTACCACTTGGTAGCTCTCTAGCCTTTATACATAAAGTCAGACTCAAAGCAGGGAGATAACTGGAGTGGACACGTGCACATTTGGTGTCCCGTTTGCCAAGGCTAGTCAGTGAGCGCTGCAGTGTGGTGGTGCTTCACACACCAGTTCTCGCAGAGCTGGCAGGAGGGTGGCACAGATAAAGGTTGCTGTTGCTCCTTCCTCTGCCTGGTTGTGATTTCTGGTGACTTTCCATAAGCCCTGTTTGTACCCTGACGTGCCAGAGGAAGAAGGAAGACAGGAGATGAGGCTTGGGCACCAGGTCAGCAGTCACCTTCCCACAGTGCCCAGCCTCCCACGGGGAGTGGTATGGGGAAAGCACAGACTTCCCGGGGACGCATCTGCCCCTGACACCAGCCACTGCTGTGTGGAATCATGGGATCGTTTAGGTTGGAAAAGACTTTTAAGTTCATGGAGTCCAGCCATCAACCCAGCACTGCCAGGTCTACCACTAAACCGTGTCACTAAGAAATACGTAAGCACTATGTCGCAGGAGGCCGGGATGGTTTTGCTTCCCAGCTCAGGACAGCACAGCAACTTCTGTCCTGAGTAGACCAAGGGGTCAGCTGGGGCAGCATCCTGCCCGCAGGACCCGCAGCTCCAGCTGCTTTGAGGGAAGATGCAGCTTCGTCAAGGGGACATTTTCCCCTGCAAGCCTCTGGCTTGTGGTCAGCTCAAAGCCCTGAAGCCTGAGAGCTGCTGAGCCTTGTCATTTTAGCTCAGCTGGCAGAGCTGCGATACTGTTTGGAACCACCTCAGCGGCAGATCTCTATTCAAGACTTGCCTGCACACTTTATGTCCCTAATGGCTGGTGGCTCTCCCAGGTCACAGAAGTCATCTGCCACAGCGACATTCAGCCCGTGCCTCCAGTGTGTCTCGTGCAGCCCAGCAGAAGCTCCCCTCACATCTGCTGCTGGGGACACAGGCAGGGAGCTGATCACGGGAGGCTGTGGGGGAGAACAACGCCAGGCAGAGTCGTCAACGCCTGCCTCCGCTTCTGTCACAGCCAACGAGGAAGAGAAACATGCTCCTTCTCCGCAGGCAGCTGGAGGAAAAAGAAACCATGGAGGGACGCAAATCATCCCAGGACAACACGTGTGAATGCTGAGATCTGCCATTCGTGGGCCAGGACACCGGCACGTGGAGGTAAATAAATGTTGGGTGGCAACTTTGCACCGGTTGTTCTGTGGTTTGCGTTCCCATGAGAGGAGTTAAATGGAAGCTGACACAAGATCGGAGTCAATAGAATTATGTTTTCAAAGGCCAAAAAACCTCACAGAACCTCTCACAGACACAGTCCTTCTCACACAGCATCCCACCCCACACAGTGCTCTCCCCGAAAGCAGCTTTTGTGCACCTGAGGCAGCTGGTTCCATTAAGCAACAGTTTCTTAAAGAGAGACCAAGAGCCCAGCTGGTGAAAGCCTTTCTTAGCTGGGATTCTTCACATCCTTTATTTCTTTGTAAAGCCTTATTAAAAAAAAAAAAATTCAGCATTTTTATTTCTCTTTAGAGCCTTCTCAGTTTAAAAGAAGCCTTCAGCTTGATCGTAGCAAGAAGCAGGCCAGACCAGCAGCTGATGAAGAAGAGCAGAGGAACATGCTTTCCCAGCCCATACCCACTAACAGGTGTGTGATTGTTTCTCTTGGAGAGATCTGTAATCCAAGCCCTGGACAGGGTTTTCTAAGGGCTGGTGGATCATGGATTTCTACAGCTTGCAAAAAAGTGGAGATCATTGCTCTGAAGGATAACTATAGAAGTAGTATAAAAAAATACACCTTCTCAGAAGAAATTTCTGCTGTCTGTAGCCTTAACTGCCCATCAGGGCAAGAAATAAAAAGCAAGAGACAAAGCTGAGCACCTCTTTCCCAGCAGCTGTATTTCTACAAGCCAACAGCAAGAAAATGAGTGTAAATACCTGCCTTTAATAGCTGGCTTACAAGTGCCTCAGTTAATTCTCCAGGCTTGAGCTCTTCTGCCTGAATTCATGGCCAAGGGAAGGGGATGCGCCTCTTCGGTGCCCAGTGACCTAATGCATAAGGTGTATTTATTTTCAGTACAACAGTCCTTGCACCTGTGGCATCATGCCTGTGTTAGAGCAGCTTCTTATCACAGTGAGGTGAGCTCTGCTCTCAAATTCTTCATTAAATATAGCTTTACCTGCTGCTAAAGGGGTTGACTTGTAATATGGTCTAGTGGCTGAACAACCAGCAGCGGAGAGAAGGGGTGGAGCCTGACTGGGCTCCTGCTTGTGCTTGGTATCTGCTTTCCAGGGCAGATTTAGACTGCACCCGAAGGATGCCAGGCACCTGTGGAAGCTCTCCAAAGAGGAGGGCCTGAGCAGGCAGCAGGTTAAGGCAATATTAAATAGCAACTCTTGGAAAGTCGAAATGAAGTTTGGACTCCCAACACAAAAGCTGTGGTGATGCCAGAGGTGTCTAAAACCTTTGGTCTTTACCGTCAGCTCTCAGTGGCTGCTCTGCTCCTGGGTTACCTAACGCTGGCTTTTACCTTTCAGCCCAGAGGCTTTACAAGCAGCGAGTTGTTTGCAGACAGACGTACCCAAAGAGTGAAGTCCTGAGCTGCCACCAGATGAGCTCTCGTGTGAGCCCTGTGGTGCGTGGGCTGGTCTGCAGGACCTGCAGTGGTGGGACAGTCTGCAAAACAGAGGAGCCTTGTGCTGGTGGTGCCAATTCTCTTTTCTGTCTAATGCATCTGTTACAGTCCCTTTCCCGGGGCAGGACTGAACTGACATGAGCTTCCTCCACTGCTTCAGAGGCTCTGACCTGCACACCTGGAAAACGAATGCAAACTGTGAGGCACTTCAGTGCAGTTGCTGAAGCTTTGTGCCCCACTTGCTGCTCTGTTTTGGGTCAGGCTGTGCATTTCTGGAGGTACCAAGATGTTATGTTCAGAGCTGCTACCCATCTTCCTTTTGTGGTTGTACTCCAAAATGCTGTTTGGAGGTTGATTTTGTTTGTGTGTTTTTCTCCCTACACAGCTCTCTACCCACAGTTATCACCAATGGACCCACAGAGGTTTCAGGGAGGCAGCCTGGATGGATGGGGCAATGTGTTTCAGTTCCAGGAATTCAGTGTCTTAGCAGCTGGTTGAGTGCCTAAACCAGGCTAAAACGCCTGCTGAAGCTGGGGCAGCCAGGTTAGGATCCTGCCTGGGATCGCATGCATGCCCAGCTCCTGCCATTTCCAGAGCTGCCAAGTGTCTAATCCTCTGTGGGCTGAGACTTGAAAAGATTCTGTTTGACCTCCTCCGAATGGGAGACGCTTCTGATGGGGGTATGGCGGAAACAAAGTCGAGTTCAAAGAAACAGAGGAGTGTGGCGTGCTGGACTTGGGGTCAGGCTGCAGGCGTTTATAAGGATGTATCCCACCCTGCTATCTGATTGTGGCCCTGTTGCAGTGAGTGGTGAGAAGCAGCTGGCCATGGTTTTCCTTTGCAGCATTGGGGGGCTCCCAGCAGAGTGTCAGGAGGCTCTGCAGACCACAGCGGAAGAGATCTCAGCCTTTGGGGCCTGGACCCAGCAGGGCTTACGTGCAGATATTGCTCCTTCAAAACTTCAATCTCCCTTATACTTTGGGAAAGTTCAAATTTGACTATTCTTGAGCTGCGGTACTGGGCAGACCTTGTACACAGTGGGTGGCTTTATCTTTTCTGCACAGCCAAAAGTCAGAACTGCAGGCAAAAATATTTATCTCTGTGCAGTGCACGAGAAGGCTGTGAGGAGTCATGGCTTCTCCACGCTGCTTCTCTGTTCAGCAGCTCTGGGGAGGGTAAACTCCCTCCATGTGCAGATGCCCCAGCTCAGGCCATTGAGAGAGATCCTCTCAGAATATTATCTTCCTGATGCAAAATTGCATTGTTAACTAATACCAGCTGAGATCTTCCCATAGGGAAGTAAATAAATAAGAGCCTTTTTTTTCCCCACCCAACATGTTGTAGAAAACCCACCCACGATGTGTTTGAGAGAAAAAAAATAAAAGAAACAAGCTCCCTGGTGTGCAAATCCAAAGAAACTGAAAATTATGAATTCCTCCCTGTTGAGGTATATTGCAAACAAGGGCTTTGTCTTCCAGCTTTAGAAAGGGCAGCATCTTTCTTTAGAGCAGGTCCAGCTCCTCGGGGCGGAGGGGTCACAGCAAGGAACAAGGGGGTGAAAGCGAAGCAGCCTGGCTGTGGGGCTGCTCTGCGGTGGAGGGAGAGGTGGGAGATGCTGCTGTGGTTCAGGCAGGGCTAGGGGGCTGCTGGAGCTGCCCGCTCACACACCCGAGGAGCACCGTGGCCAGGAGTACAAGGGCAAACACCCGGGGCCACTGTGGCTCTGCCCGCTGTGCACGGTCTTGCCCTGGTGCTAATGTGAATTTATAGTCTGAACCGGCTCCGATAGGAGCAGCCGGGTCCTGCGGGCACCGCTGTGTGTGGCCCTGGGGAGACGCACCAGCAGATGGTTCCTGTCCCCAAGAGCCGAATGGCAAAGAGACAAAACACCCCAGAGAAGGCGAAAAAATCCTCTGTTTCTAAGAGGGGAAACTGAGCTGGCGAGGAGATGGAGACAGGCTGTGGGGAAGCAGCAGCTCCAGTGCCCTGGGTCTTGCTGTGGTCGGTTTGGCTATGCAGCAGCTGGGAGCGGTTTGGGTTTAGTCCTCGTGCCTGGAGGTGGTCCCAGTGGTTTCCCCGAGTCCACTGCGACCTCTTTGCTGGTGACTGTGGAGAGGCTGGGTCCCCACCGCATGCAGGGAGGTGGCGAGGGAGCCGAGACCTGAGCTTCGAAAGCCCACACGTGAGAACCACAGAGGACATTCTTCCCCACGTTGCTCCCAGCCATCAGGCTGGTGTCTCCTCCATCACTCTCGCTGGCAAGACCCTGAGAAAAGGGGAGGCACAAAGCGTAGCTGAGCACTTACCCTGTCCAGTAAAAACGCAAACAATCCTTTGGACCCCTCCAGGGCTGAAGAAACAAGTGATGTGTGAGGTGTGCTAATACATCCTGGTGGACCTTGAGTGGGAGGCAGGAAGAGTAGCGAGGCCCTTCCCAGCAAGGAGAGCTGGGATGCGAAGGGATGGAGGCTGCTGCTCCTGCTGAGGGAGGTACGGCCACGCAGGAGTGCTAAAAGCACCGGCAGAGCAGCGGGGTGGCACCGGCAGGGTCAGGCGAGAGTGGCTGTGCTTACCCTGGGAGGGTGCTGCTCTGACGGATCGCTGCTCCCTCTGGTACCACGGGACTCCTCTAATTCTAGAGCTGCAGTCATTAGTCACCAAACCTGAGGGCATCTCATCTGCGATACCGATTTCCTGCTGCTCCCGCTGATCCAGGCCGTAATCGCTTTGTTTTTTCCCAGGGCCTGGCAAGAAATAGACTGGAAAGGAGTCGAGAGACGGGGTCAAAGGAGGAAGAATGGTGATCCCCCAAGGTAAAACATTTCTCAGTCAGTGAAGTGTGAACCCAAATGGCAGCGAGGGGATGAGGACCAGCAAGCCACCGACCAGTATTCATTCAACCACCAGGTACTCCGAATATACTGGGGGCCACAGCCGTCCCGGCCGGGAGCAGCGCTGTGGGGCAAAGGGGCCAGCCCACGCGGTGGGATAATCGGAGGCATCAGGGTCACACATCTGCCTGTTCCTTGTGTCCCTGTGCTCCTGTTAATGCCTCTCCCACGTTAAGAAGAGGTGAGGCAGGAGAAAAGGTGGCACAGATGCTTTTTCCTCATGGGAGTTGCAGTGCCGCTCGAGTTTGTCATTGGCAGTGTCACGGGGTCGAGGGGACGAAATCCCAAAGCCATAAATCCCACGGGAGGGCGGCTGTGCCTGTGGGGAAGACGGGAGCTGGCAGGCACCTCCTGCCCAGTGGCTGTCGGGTCCGGGGTGCCTTTCGTGGCTGCTCTGGCAGGGCTCTGACAGCCACATCTGTCACATCCCAGGGCCCAGAAGAAAAACATGCCACTGGTTTATGGTCAGGAGTAGCCTGTTGATCAGCACTGCGCTCTGTAAGTGGTGTGTCCCCTCTCCTAACAGGGAGACCAGCAGTAACCAGTCTCAGCCTTTTTGGAGATAGTGTAAATCAAGAGATTAATTTCCTTTCTTTTTTTTCTTTTTTCTTTTTTTTTTTTTTTTTTTTTTTGATAGCCTTGACAGCGTTAAAGTCTATTGGATACACTGTAAGCAAAAGCCCTCATGCTACCCAAGAAAATGTATTAATTTAGGGGGCCGCTTCATGCCAGCGGGTTTTCAGCATCTGTCTTTACCACTGGCTGGTTCTCTGTAGGCTTAGAGACACGTCATGGCCACTGGCAAATCAACCTGAGCTTCATGGAAAAACTTTTTTCATAGATAAACAGCATTTCAGATCATTGAAGTCAGCAGGAACTTAACTGCAGGGTGGCTTTCCCAGTGTTTCTGGAGACGGGGGTCTGGCACGTCATGGGGTAGTACTGCCTGAGGAGTTCTGTCACCCCAGGGTGAGAGACTCATGGTGCAGCTTCAGGACATTACGTGGCTCTGCCAGACCAAGGTGAGCAATGGGGAGTTAGTAGGATACCAAGGATCTGCCACGGCGTATTTACAGCAAAACACACGTCCCTGCTGGGTGGGGTGAGAGGAGGGTCCTGCCGAGCTAACCTGTCCTACAAGCAGCTGTCAGCTTACAAGAGGGCAGGAGAAGACCTTGGCAATGACGCAGAGTAAACCCTCCCCATGCCTCCCTGTGCTGGATCTTGTGGGAATATCAGCAGAGAGAGAGAGATATAATATATCAGACAACTGACAGCTCCCACAATAAATAAATTTCCAAGTAAAAAGCATATTTCCATGGCTTCTTCCCCATCTGCAGAGCAGACAAGACAAATACAGCCTAGTTTTCGCAGGTGCTGGGCACCCATGAGTCCCACTAGCTGCAGGTGCTTCTAGAAAACAGGAGCCAGGTCATAATTCTCTCTCCCTCTACCTGCGTCATCGTCCAACTTTGCAATTAAAACTCTGCCTTCTGTTGTTTGTGGGGTTTGGAAATTAATCGTCATTAATACAGCGTAAGGCTCTGTTGCTCAGATCCTTTTGTCCTTCAGGTGTGTGGTGGGACCAGCAATACGGAGCAGACCGTATCCCTGGGCAAAAAACAACCCATTTTTTCGGAAGTCACTATGCAAGGCTCACGAGCTCAGTGCTGCTGCAGCTCCCGTACGGCGGTGAGTGGTATTCCCGGCAGGACAGCTCTGGGGTTGGCTTAAATCCACACCACCGCTGCGGCTAAAGCACAGTCCTGCATGAGGAGAGGGCAAGTGCAATGAGGTTGGTTTTCCTTTTGTGAACCTGGATGGATATTTTCCCAACATTTTGTATCCCTATTCATCTCCTTTTCTCTCTGTTTTCCCCTCTCGTTCTTTCTGTATACTCATGTAAGCATTCAGCAGAACATTCTGCGCTGGTTGGCTCCTCCGTCTTTTCCTTTGCCTGGCAGCACCTCCAGGCAGCGGGCTCTCCCCTGACTTCTTTCTCTCCACTGCTGAGTAACCACGAGTAACCACGGCCACGGCTCGCCCGCTGCCCCGCGCGCCGTCCCCTGAGCCGTGTGTGGTCTATTTGGTATGTAGCCCTTGCAGGCCCCGGCATTTGCTCAAAAGCAGCTGGTGAGCGAAGAGCACCACAGAAAACGCTGGGCCGCCGCGGCTGCCTCGCCATTTCTTGCCTGATCTTCTGTGGATCACAGGAGGATTTCTTATTTGCATGTTCTCTACTTCCAGGCATGCTGCGTGTGCACAGACACGCGCATTAAACACATTTAATTTAACATGTTCAATGTGTTTGCTGCATCTTCATCTGAAATCCAGCAACAAAAAAGTAATCTCAAGAGTAAATACTCTGTTGGTGTATGTTGTAGCCTGTCCAGACACAGCTTTTCTTCACCAGCTCTTCCCCGTCGCTTTGCGCTGCCATCTTATCTCACCACTGCGCTGCTCCGTGCCCTTGCAAAAGGGCACCGTGTTAGGGATGGAGCTGCTGTTAACATCTGATCTTTTCTGAGGCTGGTAACATCTGCAGCGTGGCAGGAAAAGATACACGAGACTTCAATACAGAGAGGAAAAAGAGAATTTCCCCATAACCTTCCTGTCCTGCTTCACCGCCTGGGAAACCGAGAAGAGCAGGCAAGGCTGCTTCTTCAGAGCCACGGTCTGAACCACACAAATGTTGGATGGTCCAGCTTCACAGAGGATGCAGTGGCGTTTTCACCCCCTTCCAGGATCAAGGCCGCACCTCGCACTAAACCACATGGACTCGTGCAACCTCGTTCTGTTGTGCAGAATCACAGCCCTGCTCATGGTCACGTGGAGCATCATTTGGATCATGGACATCTCCATCCATCAGGCGTGTCCTCTCAAGGGTAGCAAGGGCAAAAGTGGAACTGAAGCCACAGAGATCTGTTGAAGCTGTGGAAGAAAATTGCCTAGATTTGAGCAACAGCTTGGGGTGTTGTCTATTCCTGTTGATTTTCTAAAACACTTACAGGAAAAGAAGCTCCTGACCCCGTGGTTTATAGGTAACAGGACATCCTCCCAAAGAGAGACTGCTGCCACTTCTGAAAGCTCCATGTTACGTGGGAAGGGTAGAAAGGAGGATTAGAAAATGTCCTTATCTGTAGTTGCAGGAAACTGGCCTTGGTGGTCCATCAGGTCCCTCCTTCATATTCCTAGTAATCCTCAAGATACCTCGTAGCCAGTGGCTTGTGAAAGACGGAGTCGCAGAACGTTACAGCTGCCCATGCCTGTACCCAGTGGGTGGGTGGCTCTTCTGGGGACTTAGCAGTAAAGCTCCGGGCTTTGTTTTCCTGTTAGGCTTTACTGCAAATTAAATAACCATGTAGACAGAAATCATTAAAATACCTCTAGAGCAGACTACTTTTTTTTTTTTTTCCTTAATAACTGAAATGACTGAAAATGAGCAAACTGCAATCCCTGAGTTAGGGATATAACTCAGATCCAGTCAGCCAAGTCGTGAGTTGGCAGCAGTACGGAATGAAGTCAACAGCTGATCAAATCATCAAACAAGATTTGAGTAATGAAGCCACACAACATATGGCGAATTTGATGAAACAATGAGCACTGCTCCTCCCTACTGCCGTTACACTTGGCACTTGCCCACGCGCTCTTTCTCTTTGCTGTCCTTAAAATCTTTGTCTTTTCTCCTAGGAAGGAGAAGCGAAGGTAACTTCGCTTATTCTGGTCCATTAAAGGTCAGCCATTGATGGTGGGTCAGTTTGACGTGAAACCAGCTGAGGAAACACTGAGAGCTTGCAAAATGAGCCTGGCTGGAGTTTATTCTGGTTATTATATACAATGTGATAGTTTTATTAGATAAGCCTATTTCACAAGGTCAGGGTTGTTTGGAGAACAGAAGAGGAAATCAAGGGAAACTCTCTGCCTCCTTTTCTTGAGAGCTTAGAGAAGGTCCTGACCACAACCAGCTGCTGTGACTTTTGCCTTGGCCTCGTTGCAGCCCGTGAGCTGCAGCCAGGGCTATGTGGGCTGTGTTATCATAACATCTGCTTTCTCCACTGCAAATTACATTAGCTGTCTATGCGTAATGTTTCTTCACTCACTCTGATGATCAGAACTGCCCTCTGTGTGTGAGAGAGCTCGGGGATTTAAGATCCATGGGGAAATTCAGAAACGTAGCTTTTTAGGCACTGTCTGTCCGCCATGGTACTACCCGTGTAGGTGGCAGGCTATTGCTGTCACGATGAAGAACAGCCTTGCAAAGGCCCCTCAGCAGTCCTCGTGCCACCGAGGTTCCTCACTCCTTCCCATTTGCGTGTCCTATTTGCTCAACATGACATATTTATTACTAGTTTCAGTCTTGCATGGTCAACCTCCCTGACGGGCTGTGCAGAGCAAAGCGGGAGAGAACACTTAATGAAGGCAAGGCAGATGGTACAGGATATTCCTCCAGGCTTGTTCTGGGGTGAGGGAGAGACGTCGGGTGCAATTCTGCATCCTCTGCAGATAGGCTGACAATGCATCTGCCAAGTATTTCTTGCTGAAGAGCTGGGCTGGCAGTACTGTACCAACAGAGAATATACAGGAGGAGAAGATTGCCCAGATACTGAGACTGTCACCTTCAAGAGCCTCATTCAGGATAAAGGAATGAAAGTCAGATGAGAAGACAGCTCCTGGGAGCTCCGTGGGGAAGCAGCATCTCTACCTTGAGCCAGGCCAGGGCTGGTGTCGGTGACAGCTCTTGTCGCAGTGAGCTCGCAGCTCTGGATGGCTCACGGTGACCGTGTGACAATGCAGGAAGCATTTCACCACTGCCCTTGGTGGTAGCTTCAGCGATGCAAAGAAGGCAGCGACTAAGAGGCAGCAGAGTCTTCAGCCTGCAGGGATACCAGCATGTCTCGGCAGCATGGCCACCTACTTTGAGGCCTCTCCTTCCCAAGCTCCTAACGCTGAAGTGACCTTGGAACATCTCTCTACTGTCCAAGGAGTTCAGGGTAACTAACATGGAGCTGTAGTTTGCTTCCTGGTTGTGCGAATGAGAATTTTCCTTTCCAGAAAACCTTGTTTTCTGTTTTCTGATTCAAAGGAGGTTTGATTCCATCCCCACCGGTACAAGATTCCTCAATACGTATATTGGCAGTTATTGGCCATACTGGGGAGGTGGAGCTTCAGGACAGAAAGGGAAGCATCTTCCCAAGAAAGTCTGCAGCAGCAATATAATGGAGAAGATTTTCTCCCAGCAGCAGAAATTAAAAATGTCCCTAGTGGAAATGCATCCAGGGAACTCTGATGATCAGTGGTGGTCCTCTGTTTTACACCTCACTTGGGAAACAGCTGCTCTCATGGCCAGTTGTCACCCTAAAACTGTGGTGAAGCAGGAGAAAGGCATTGCTTTCGTAGCAGCTTTTCAAGAGAGAATCTGGAGACAACTCCAGAAAGTTGAGGAGGAAAGGGGGGAAGGAGCAGGTAGTCCATACCTGTGTGTCTGTGCATCCTGTCAGCCCCTGAGGCTGAGCGCGTGTTCCCATCCCAAGCTCCCAGGCCGTTCTGCTCCCAATGCTTCTCTGGCCACCTCGACTTGCGTGTCAAGCCGCATTCAGCCCACTCCTCGAGAAGCTGGAGACAAGTCCTGGGGTCACCACATGCTCCATGGCTCTGCAAGTGAGAAAATGGTGAGATCCCAGTGAGGTTATTAACGATGAGGTGACCTTGACGGGGCATAATGGGAAGCCTCTCAGTCCAAGTGTCGCCAGTGAACCAAGTACAGCTGCATGGTCCAGTGTTTCAGGCAACGTGGACACAGGATCAACCACCACTCGAGCCAGAAAGATGTTTTGGTGATGAGCCTGTAAGCTCAGCAGCCAACCAGGGGGAGCGCTCCTCCTCCCTGACTTGCCTGTGTGGCTCTGGACCCTCGTTATCGCACTGAATGTGGTCTGGGCTGCCGTTAGCCACCCCAAAACCCACCTCTGTGGATGTGCATGTGTATGTGTATGTCTATAAGTCGCTGGGAGCTTGAGCTGGGTTAAAACCCCAATTCCCAGGGTTTGGGTCCCCCTTGCCACCAATCGTACCCAGGTTGAGGGCAGTGATTTTCTGGCACAGTGGGTGCTGCCATCTCCTCAGCTGAGGCTGCTCGAGGACGTGGCTGAGGCTTTCTGTGGGTGAACAATCCCTTTCAGGGGCCACGTGTCCCCAGATGCACCATATCCGCGGTACTCAGTGGCTTTAAATAGAGCTCTGGGTGTGCAGTGCTTCTAAAAATTAACCGTGCAGAAGGCATGGTAGCAGTTCCCTTTTCCTTCTCGGAGTCTCTCTGTTTCCATTTGTCTCAGTAAAATCACAGGCTGGCTCTAGGTTTTTATCCTGTTTTGAATCTCCTTCCAAATAGGAAACCCATAAATTTCTCCTCCCCATTTCTCCCGAGGGCACATACCCAGAGCACCACGGCCTCTGGAGGAGGTCCTGTTAAAAAGAAGAGTGAGGTGATGGTTTCACCAAGACGGAATCCCAGGCCAGCCATGCTCTGCAGGCCGTTTCCAGTCAGCCCGGGCAGCTGCCCCGAGCCAGCTCTCAGGTGTCTCCCATCCCAGAAGCATCACGCTCAGTATAAAGGGGGAAGTCTGGTGAAGGTGGGGGCTTTTCCTCCAGCTTTTCTCCATCCCTGGAAGGGCTCACTCATCATTCTGCTCCTGAGGGTAGTTTTCTGGACATTTTACCGTACATTTGCTGGGCTGAGTATAAGTTTATATACATTATATTGGCATTTGGTATTAATATTGGTTTGGCTCTTTCATTAAATCCATTTTCATTTCAGCCTGTGGGCCCCCTCTCTTTTTCTCCATCCCCCTTCTCAGCTGTGGAGGGGTCATAAGAGCAACTGCTACAGTTTAGCCCTGGATACGGGCTAAATGTAGACAGTGTGTGAGAAAAGATCCCCAGGGAAGCCTTTGCCACGATCAGCACTTGAAAGATGATCAGCTGTTAGATAAATCCCCCATAAAATACCACTTCGTCCACTTAGGCCAAAGTGGGTTGGTCAAAGGTGGTCGTAAGGATTTCCAGAATGTCCTTTAGGGGCTAAGCAGTCAAGAATGAGGCAGAAGGTAGTGGGAGTGGAGATTTTGAGAGGTGTGCTGGCCCAGGCAGCCGTGTCCGTGTGCCCGGCCAGCGTTTGCTGAGGATGCACTATGCAAGGAGGGACTGGCATGTCCCTCACTGCATCCCTGCCCAGCTGACTGAAGCGATGCTGTTTTTCTTGGTGTCTCTTTCCACCCAGAAAAGACTCTCTGCTTGTGGGAAGCAAATGTGTGAATGTGATTTGGGTAATTAGGGTGGTTGAGGGATCACGTTTAGATCAGAGAGGGAATAAGAAGGTAATAAGAGGGGAAGAAACAATCTTGAAGTGCTGCTTCTGGTAACCAGGCATCAGGGCTAATGCAGTAGCTTCCTCCACCCGTGTATGATCATTGCATTTACATTTCTTGCCTGAAGGTACAACCGATTTCAGGGCACGTTTATGAGCTGACAACACCTGCCTTGCTAAGGTGGATACAAGCACGAGAAGGTAGCCAGCCTCTTCCAGCAGCACGTGCGGGCAGGAGCTTAGCCACGCTGTGGCCATCTGCAGGAACAGGTACTGAGAGAACGGTGGCGTGAGGAAGGTCCTCAGCCCAATGGGCAGATGGTGAGCACCAGGTTGGCTCCTCTCGTCTCCCTGGGGGTTATTTCCAGCATGTGTTTAAGGCAGTATTAAAGGCACAGTTGTGTTACTGGGTACAACACACACTCAACATCATCTCACCGGGGAGGAACCCACTGCAGTGGCCTCCCTGTGCAGGCACTGCTGCTGTTCCTGTGGTGGGGGAAGACACCAGTGCCTGTGGCTGCCTGCCTAGGGTTTATTTGAGGAAAATCCCCATTCCGGCTCTGCCACAGCCTTCCTGTGTGACCCCGGCAGTTCTCTTGGTCCCTGAGTGCTCCCCAGGTATCGCTGGGTAAGACGCTGATGCGATGGGGGCTCAGCCAACAGACGAGCTCTTGTGAGGCCAAGTAATCCCCTCACCAAGAAAAGGGCTTTTCTTTATGGTCTATAGAAAATCAGCTAGAAAATATCTTGGAAGAAAATTCTGTTTCTGTGAAATACATGGGACAAACTCCTGCCCTTTTGGATCTGCTCAGGCTCCGGGTTCTCACACGGGGGAGAAGTGGCCCGGGAAAAAGCAGAGCACGTGTCTTTGTGCCGGCCCAGCACAAACTGTTCTTTGTTCCTCCCCCTGTGGTCTTTGCCCTGCTGTGCGCAGGTGCCCTGGGCTTGGGCTGCGAAGGAGAAAAACCATTTTGCTTTCTTCTTGCTTTAATTGTGCTTTCCGAGTGTTTGTGTACAGCCCAAGGGCAACATGCACCTGCTTGTACACACTTCAAGCGGACCCATTTGCTCTCGCTGTTTGAGAGAACCAAGCGATGTCAGATGTGGGCATCTGTTGCTCAAAGGAAATAGTGGTGTCAGCTTGTCATCCCTCACTCCTGCTCCCGCATCCTGTGTAGCGAAGCAGCAACCCACGCGCAGCTGGAATCCCTGCCAGCAGCGCAGCGGCAGCCGGGAGGTGAAATCCACCCAGGGCCTCGTTGGGGGCTTTGAAATTGGACTCTTTCAGGGCTCCAGTGTTGTGTGACCTTTTGCTAGGCTGCCAGGCAGAGGGGAATTTTTCTTTGTATGAAAACGACCAAAAAAAATAAAAAATCCGACTTCAAAGGACCCGTTGTCAAAATGCTTTCCAACTGTGCGGTATCTTGTTTATTTGCTTTTGTCTTTGTTTCCCGAGGGGTTAATTAAGACATGTATCCTTCCTGGGCTATTTCTTTATGGTAGAGAGACTGAAAACGCAGATTTGTTTTTATCTGTAACGACACAGTCATATGTCCTGAATCGCCGCTGGAGGCAGCTTATGAGAGCAGCCAATATACTTCCCTCCTGCTGCAACGTTCCTCCTTGAAGGACAGTCCTTGTGGTTTAATCAATATGTCATATAGGGGCTTCAATTGCTTCCCTCGCTACTGCCCGTTTCTCCGTTATTCACAAATCCTAGAGCTATCTGGGAATCTGGGCAGTTTTGGCTGTGTTTTTAGTTTGGGCAGTTCAAGGAGGTCTCGTTTTAGTCAAAATTAAGGTGGATTAAGCCACATACCTACAGATCTGTTTCATGGTTTGCTTTTAGTCTGTGGACAGGCTGGGCTGCTCTGCCGCAGCATGGCTGCTGCTGGAGGAAGGATTACATCCTTGGAGTTTTATCTCAGACAGTGAAGTTCAGCACTTCCTGATTCCACACAAGCCAATACGTTGCCTTGCAGCTGGTGGAGATGCTGGGTGAGGCTCTAAATGTCCCTGCCGCAAGGTCCTGGTTAGTGCAAGGGCTTGCGCAACGTGTTGTATTCACTTAGAGCGTCTCTCTTTAAAGAAACAAAAGAAAACAACAAAAACAGAAGTAAGGGGGGGGGGGGGAAAGGAGAAATCAAAATCTCCAGAAAGGCCCACGGCTCAGAAAGAGGTAGAGTTGGTGAACTTACAGGTCTGGTCCAGAAGACTGGAAAATTCAGTGGGCTTTGGCTCAAGTGCTTCATGTAGGACGAGCTGTATGGCCTCTGCTCCAGAGAGGAAAACGAGGCTTCTCTCTCCAGGCTGACTGGGCTGCCATCACTGGCAACACAAGTACCGATTCTGGGACAAGCCTGAACTACGAGGATCCTCCAGGTGATGCAATGTACAAGAGCACGGGAGAGACCAGAGCCATGCCTGCTGCCAACCACCTCCAGGTCTGAACATCTTCCCTGGGTGGCAGGTTGTTACAGTCCTATTGGCCAATGGCTGCTTGGCCAAGAGAGATTTCTTACTTCAGGAGAAGGGGCTGCACCAGGACTACACATTTCTTAAAAGAGTGAAGGTGGGCTGTCATCAGAGAGAGCCCAGACCAAAATGAGATCTTGAGAAGAGCCAGTGGAAAGACAATGTCAGTGTAAGGATTTCTGCAGCTCCACATCCAGCCGGTGGAGACCACGGGCCCTACTTTCTGGCTGAATGAGCAGCATGGAAGATAAGGGTGTTATATCTCTATTGAAAAGATTAATGTCAAGCGTGAGGATTAGTTCTCTGCAGCACAAGAGATTAAGTTTGGATTTTGCAAGCTTTCCCATTATCGGCTTTCTCCCTAGATGGTCCCCGCAGGCCTATGCCACCGTTCCTGGCCAACAGGGAGTGTCTCCTTCAGCTGTACTTCCCTTTGCTCCAGCTCCGCATTGCACCGAGACTGTGCTTCGCTGTGCAGATCTGCTGGCCCTCTCCCGCACACCTCCAGGGACAAAATCTACCTTCTGTGTTCGAAAGGGAAAAGAAGCAATTTTCTCCTGCCAGGCAGAGGGCCGTGGCCACAGGTCCCGTCCCTGATCCAGCGTTGCCAGCCAAAGGTGGTACCTCCTCCTCCTCCAGCTATAGCTGCCACCATTCATCAGCTCTCCGGGCAAACTGGTTCGCGTGAGCGCTCCCAGTGCTACTCCAGGCAAAACCAACCTCACGGCATCTACTTAGGTTGTTTAAACTCCTGCAGGTTGTTTTGCCTGCAGTGGATTAAGGGTGCTCTGACTGGGAAATGGGGGGAGAAACCAATTTGTCATCGCTGAGCCCGCTGAAGGAAAAGCTTCTTCTGTATCCAGCATCTGCGCTGCCAGGAGCCAGGCACAGGTGTGTGCCAGATGGAGAGCTGGGGGGATGTGACAGCGAAGGATGTGCTGACAGCCTCGAAATGCAAAGTGCCTGCAGCCTGGCTTCACCCGGGAGCGGATGCTCCAGCCGCTGCCGCTGCATTGAATAAGCCCGAGTTCAGGAGGTTCCTCAGTTCTTCTGCTCTGCGGATAATTTCCTTCCTTAGGATAATTTCCTTCCTCTCTCTGCGAAACGCTTTTGTGTCGTGAGGCTGAGACCTGAACTGGAGGAGCTCTACCTGTTGGCAGAGCTGCACGTGAAGGAAAATCGGGGCTTCGATTGGGAACCTCAGGGCTGCTTTGACCGCCTGGTTCCTGTGATAACAGGATCAAACACACTTTGCAGACAGCAAAACTGAGTCACAGAAGAGAAGCAGATGTCTGACTGCACAGGAACATGCTCTAAGCCAGAGAGCAGGAATCCCTCTGTAGAAAAGGTCAAGCTCCCGCAATAATAAAACAATTTAATTATCTGACACCTTTTAATTATAAATTTCTGTGCCAGCTTGGGGCTGGTTTTACTTTCCTCTAAATTACCATTTTGGCCAAAGGGAAGGACCTTGTGACGGAAGGTGGGTGGCCACTGAGGTTTTCAGTCTTTGTGTTTCTTGGGTTGCTATTTCCCATGGCAACTCTACGTCTAGTCCCAGCGGTTCGGCTGATGCCGGGGCCATCAGCCCGCGCTGACCTCTGTCTTCTCAAATGACGTCACCCTCTTTGCTCACTCAGTCTGTAGGACCCCACAGAGTTGTACCCTGACCTGGAGCCGCACTGAGGCCACACAGTTTGTGTTCTGTCCCCACCGAGCTGGTGATGAAGCAATGAAATCTGAGAGCTGTGAAAAATGCATTTCAAGTTGAATAATCAAGGAAGTGTCGAAGGAAAGGTCCCGTTTTATTGTGACCTATAAACTACTAGGAAAAGGCCCCATTCATTTTCCCCATTTTATTTTTAACTAATTACTTGATGGGTTCCTGCTGAGGTAAATACCTGTGTGGGTAATCATTTGAAAATGATTATGCCCCTCACAATATTGAAAGCACAGGATGTGAAAACACAAATCCCTCTATATCTTTCTCATCAGTTTTGATTTTGCAGCTTGTGGGAGCCCTATTCAATCTCTAGCAAACACTAATTTCCCCCGGGTCCTTTCCTGTGTCCCTCCTCCCTCTGATACCACGCTGGCATCCCAGTGGCAAATGGTTAAAAGCAAATTATGTAGGGTGAACATAATGGAGGCCAGTAACTGGGCAGCTGCCTGCTTAATCTGATTATGGGCCTGTGACGCAGCGTAGCCCGTTAACCTTGTTTTGACCAGCTTCCTTGACACTTGTGGCACAAATGAGGTGTGACGTGATTAAATGAGACTGATCCGGTTTGCTCACCAGGACAATCCCCGGCAGCTGCTGTGCTGGGGATTTACAATGCAGGGAAAGCTTTGAAGTCCAATAATTTAGCTGTCACGATCGCTTTCCTCTGGCTGGAAGGAGGACTGTCCTCCTCAAACACATGTAGTTTGGGGTGGACACGAGGACTTCTCTGTGGTGGTTCCCTGTAGATCTCTGCAGGGCCCCAGCTCGTCCCTGCAGAAGAAGGTCTGCAGAGCTGGGGTGGCTTTGATGCCCTCCTGGTGCACCAGCAGATGATCTCAGCACACAAGAGAAAAAGCAGGACGATGTGATGAGAGAAAGAAAAAGCCAACACACCTCTATAAAAGTATTTGGTATTAGAATATATTTTAGAACTATATTTTAACATGGTTTTTGGGGGTAGTTTTTGGCCAGAAGTGGAAGTATTAGTGGTGTAGTAGTCCAAGTGCTCTGTGATCGGTTGCTTTCCAATGGCGTGAGCTGTGTTAGGTGATGACAGCCTTTCTGCTGCAAAAGGATCGTTTCCCTCGCTTGAAGCTTTGCCTATTTTAAGGCCAAAAAGACTGTTACAACTGTCCTGATATTCTGCGTAATGTTTCAGAGCATTTCCCCTGGGCTCCGGAGGGCAATGCCTTTGCCAGGGAACGCACGGGGCTGGTGTGGTGTTCTGAGCAGCGACAGATCCCTGCGTGTCTGGGAAGTTAATGTGCTGATGTGCCCTGTATAAAGTATAAAAAGATACATCTCTGCTAACCTTGCAAGCCCTCTGTTGTTTACTGGGAAAGGCTAATAGGAAAAAAGGGAGGAGAGACAAAGAAACAAGGGCGTGAAGATGAAAAGAAAATAATTACCTTGGATGGATATGAAATCAAGGCCAATATTTTTCCTCCCTGCTATGGGTATTTATTTTTACTGGTAGAGCACTTGGATAAGGAGACATTGTTCTCCTAATGCAGTCAAAACAAATGTAAAATCCTGCAGAATAAAATCGCCTGAAAGGAGCAGTAGGATGTAAGTTCTTCTCATTGACTAGATTAATTAGCAGAGCTAATTAGGAGCTGCACAAAAGGCTGCATGTGCGTGCAGGGGTGAGGACCGAGACACCGAGCTCAGTGGTGACAGGCCAGGGGACACGCTCTCCTGGAAGACAGTAACTCAGGCTCCAGCTCCTGGTAGTTTTGGGAAAGATTTTGTGGCCAAACTGTCACATGTTTGGGATTACCTAACGGAGAATTATGTGATTGTCAGCAAACTAAATTGTTTTGAATGAAGATGAACAAGGCATGTAAGCCGAGTCAGAGAACTACTGTTAACTAATCACTTGTCTGACCTTAAATGCTCTCTAATTATGGTGTCTAGGTCCTGGGTGCCTCAGATAAATGGTTATAATAGTCTAATGCCTGTTACAGGAGAACCAGCAGTGCTTTCTGTGGAGACACGTCAAGTTGAGAAGAGTATTAACTCCTGTCAGACGAAGTGCAGGCAGGACTTGGGGGGTCACCCTGGTCCCTGCTTCCCCTCCATCCACCCTTCCCCTCTCCCCACCTCCAAAGATGAAGCCTTAGACGGCCCGGGCATGGACGGGAGCACTTCATAGCTCCGGTGACACGTTATTAGCGGTGCCGGTGGTGCTGGGGGCAGGCAGCGGGCCACGAGGCTGTTGTGCTTGGAAGCAGTCCCCACACGTGATGGCATTTTTAATGTGTAAGCAGTGTACTGCATCCGGTGACCGTGTGCCAGGCTGCTTGGCACTGCCAGCTGGCCTGGATGGGGTGACCTGGGGGGCTGGAATGGAGCTTCTAACCTGTGAAATCCAGGTCAAAGCGGGACAAGTCCGATCTGATGGCCCCCAGTGTGACGTGAAGCCCTGGCCAGCTACCACCAAACACCAGCCCGGGTTTTTCTATGGGAAACCCCTTTGGTTGTCCAGCTCTAGGGAAGGAAGCCCCGAACAACACATCTGTTGTGGCAGCATTGTACAGAGGTCCCAGTCGTGGGTGAGGTCTTCCTCTGGCTGAGCCCAGGGCTCAGCCCGGGGAAACTATCATCCAAACGGATGAGGAATAGAGGGGAAATGATCGCAAAGTAACGCTGGGATTAGCTGTTGGCTCACAGAAGGGAAAATGAGTGGAACAGGATATCCTCTTGGTCAACTAATATAACTCACGCTGGGAAGGGATGCCAGCACACCAGTGCTCTGCCAAGGCAAGGACTTTCCGGGCTAATCCTACAGTGAGAAACTATTTTCCCTCTCCTGGTGTAAGTTGCTGTTTCATCTGGAGGCAGGTTAAATTCAAAGATGTGTTCTCTATTTTTAACAGCTTTCTTGTTTTTTTTTTCCAGGTGCCTGCTTTTGCATTTCTCTGATGTTCCCTGCAGGGAGAGTCCTCAGTGATTCCCTACAGTGACACTCATGAAGACAGACTGTTAAATATGAATCACAGATGCCATGAAGATTTCCTGGTATCGCTACCAAAAGGGAGGTGGAGGAGGTAGGAGTTAAGGGCAAAATGCAGTATCGTAGCAGAAGCAGCTTGTTCAGTCCTTAGTGCTGCAGGACAGAATTTTGTTAATGTTGTGTTCAATCTTTTGAGAGTATCCTCCTCCTGGAAGGATTTCTTGGAAGCTCTTAAGTGCCTTTGTAAGTCTTTGAATTTTGGCCATACATCTCTGGTATGGATGATTTGGAAACTCTAACTCCCGCTAAGTATTGGTTGAACTCTCTGTCTTTTATTTAGAACAGGATTGGCGCAAGGTAAGAGTCTGTAATAATGTGCCAGACAGACGTGGTCTTGACCTGGTGATGTTAGATGACCTGATGTTAATAGCTGCTGCTCAGCATTCCTGTTGCCTGGCTTCCTGTTTACTGACCATTGGCTTTAAAGTATCTTAACAGACCTGAAGTGGTATTAATTAATTAACTCCGTCCTCCTCCATACAAAAGAGAGGGATCATCCCCTTGTACTCGGCACTGGTTGGGCCACACCTTGAATCCTGAGTTCAGTTTTGAGCCCCTCACTCCAAGAAGGACCTTGAGGGGCTGGAGCGTGTCCGGAGAAGGGCAACGGAGCTGGTGCAGGGTCTGGAGCACAAGTGCGCTGAGGAGCGGCTGAGGGACCTGGGAGGGGGGTTGAGCCTGGAGAAAAGGAGGCTCAGGGGAGACCTTCTGGCTCTGACAACTCCCTGACAGGAGGTTGGAGCAAGGTGGGGGTCGGTCTCTTCTCCCAAGGAACAAGCAACAGGATGAGAGGCAACAGCCTCAAGCTGCACCAGAGGAGGTTTAGGTTGGACCTGAGGAACAATTTCTTTCCCAAAAGGGTTGTGCAGGCCTGTCCCAGGCTGCCCAGGGCAGTGGTGGAGTCCCCATCCTTGGAGGGGTTTCACAGTCATGTTGAGGTGGTGCTGAGGGACAGGGGTTAGTGGTGGGCTTGGCTGTGCTGGGTTAACTGTGGACTTGATGATCTTGAAGGTCTTTTCCATCCTAAATTCTGTGATTCTACCTACTGTTAAACTAGTACCTTTGATCTGGACTTGTGTGGAGGTTTGATTGCAAGCCTGCGTGACAGAAATCGCTTCTCTGGTAGTGATTCTGTGGTGTTTCCCTACATCCATGAAGGCTGTGCTTTGTCTCTGGAAGTCAGCTGGGTAGTCCTTTACATGATACCTTGCCATCCCCTTGTGTAACCTGAGCTTCATCATGGAGTCCCACCACGTGTGGATGTGTGGCTTTGCACAGTGCTCCGTTAACCCTAGCTGGAGTATGAGCCAAGATGGTTCCTCTCCTAGTCAGGGAGACAGAGAAGAACATTTCACCAACATAAGCTGTCCTGTGTCCTTTTGTGGGACAGGAAAGAGGAGGAGTTGTTTGCTGAGGGAGACATGCCGGCCAATGCTGGGCCAGGGGGATCTGCTGGTTGGAGAACTTCAGGAGCTGCTGGAGCTGCTGGGGTTCCAATTCCTGTTCTGGTCTGTGGCACAGTCATTCATGTTGCTGTTGGCCCTGCTGATGCTCCCAGCAGCCTGTGGACCTGAAAAGCCCTATGTGCTTCTGGCCAGTGAAACAAATCCCAGTCCATGCGTGAGAGAGGTCACTTTGGACTTCCATACAGCCAGGTCTGCCTTTTTTTTTTTCTTTAATGAGATTTCAGCAGAGGTGAGGGAGAGTGGCTGATAGAGCATTATTGTGGGGCTTGTAAGTGCTTATACAGCTTTCTAACCTACCTGCATTAACAACAGCGTGGTGGAAGAGAGGTGAGGGGCTGCCTGCTCCCTGGAGCGTGGCAGGGAAGGGCAGGGATGCGTGCAGGGGTGGAGAAGGGCTCTTCTGACATTGCCTGCGTAATCTAATCTAGGCCATAATAATTTCCTACTGGCTCAGCATCAGTCACATCGTTAGCCTCACGCTGAAATTAGATCTTGCCTGTCAGTGACATTTGCTTTCCTATCTGGACCATCTCTGTGCTGCAGTACTTCCTGCCTCAATCCACGTGGGACCAGCAATCCCAGTTATGTCAATCCAGACGTAGCAGAAAGCTTTTCCTGAGCACTCCCTGCAGACCAGGGAAGCCATCAAAGTTGAGTGTTTCAATATGCCATAGCTCTCCTGTGTAAAATAAGAACTGCTCCATGGGTCAGCTTGGGGTCTGCCGGCTCCCTGCGTTGATCACAAACAGACAGCAAATGCTAGAAGGATACGTGAAGCAAATCCCTTATCTAAATCCATACGGTATGTGGGTCTATACTGTCTGAGCTGCTGGGCCAGGTTCATTCAGTGCATCCTCCTCTTCCTCCGTTAGGCACTAGGAAATAGAGATTTCTGCACCCTGCATCAGACCTCTGGTCACAAAAGCTTTGTGCTCTGATCTTAACGATTAAATATGGTTGAGCCAGCGCATTTCTTGGTTAGGAAGCCTCAAAGGGTTCAGAAGCTGTGACAAGGAGGTGGGAGATGGGCTCAAATCAGAGCTGCTGGAGCCACCGCACTAACAATGCTGCAACCACAATGCTGTTCACGTTTGGTGGAAAGAAATAGGCGTTTCTAGGGATTTGGCTCATCCTGGAGATGTTTAAAAAGTCAGATGAACCCTAGAAGTGCTTACTAGGAGGACTTTATCCTTGAACAGCTTGAGGAGCATTAGTCATTGAAAAGACTGAATTTTGGATAAATTCCAGATCACCATTTGAAAATAAAACATTTTAAACAAACATTTTAATGTAAGCAAACATTCAGTTTACCCTTGTTAGCAAACACCAAATGACTCAATTCACAGTTTTTCAGCTACCAGCCGGGTTCCCAGTTAGGAACTGCAAACACCATATCGAGTATCTTCTCCTGACATCTTGCCTTGTGTTTCAGGAGGGCATGAGTTAAATCTCACAGACTCACAGAATCATCTGGTTGGAAGAGACCTTTAAGATCATCGAGTCCAACCGTTCACCCTGCACTGCCAGGGTCCCTAAACCATGTCCCTCAGCACCACATCCACACGGCTTTTAAACACCTCCAGGGATGGGGACTCCACCACCTCCCTGGGCAGCCTGTTTCAATGCTTAATGACCCTGTCTATAAAGAAATTTTTCCTGATATCCAACCTAAATTTCCCCTGACGCAACTTAAGGCCATTTCCTCTCGTCCTGTCATTTGTAACATGGGAGAAGAGACCGACCCCCACCTCACTACAACTTCCTTTCAGGTAGTTGTGGAAAGCGATAAGGTCTCCCCTCAGCCTCCTCCAGACTAAACAACCCCAGTTCCCTCAGCCGCTCCTCATAAGACAGGTTCTCTAAACCCTTCACCAGCTCCGTTGCCCTTCTCTGAACCCGCTCCAGCACCTCACTGTCCTTCTTGAAGGGGGGGCCCAAAACTGGACACAGGACTCAAGGTGTGGCCTCACCAGCGCCGATACAGGGAGAGACCTTTCGGTGGCAGAGACACCATAGGCAGGTGGTGTAACCTACTGTAGCTGGGGATTTACACATGTAATGTAGTTTTGTGGCATCTTCCTGCAAATTACAGCAAATTTTCATCATAAAGACATAACAATTTGATGTCAGTTATTTATTTGTGAGAACCTCTTTAAGGGAGACCTGGAGCTAGACTGCTGTGGTCCTGCTAGGGGATAGGTATTGATCTGGGCGTTCATTCATTGATTATCTACTTTACGGCCAAATAATCCTCTCGGTTTGCTTGTCTTCATCTGCTTTAGATTCTGGGAGCAGCCTGGAAATTTTACACACTGTCCATTACATTAATGGGAAGTATTGATATGCTAATTGTCCAGGAGGTGATCAGAAGATGGGGGGACAACGTAATCATCTTGCTATTCTACATGCTGCCTATGATTATTTATCTGGAAATCATTAGTTGAAAATATCGACATGTTCGGTAATGAATAAAACTCACATCAAAGAAAGAAAATTACTTTTTGAGTTAAAAAAACCCTGCCGATGCGATGGGTTTCTAATGAGTCTCTCCAGAAAACACGAGTGCTCAGAAGGTGAATATAATAAAACTGTGACCTGAGTGGGTGACGGGTGGAGGGGTGAGGAGCTTGCAAAGAAGAGCTTTGTAGCTGGAAAGCTGTAACTGGAACTGCCTAATTTATATGTACATTTACAAATATGTAAAATGGAAAGGATGCAACTTTTTTTTTTTTTAAAGTGCTTTTATTTTACAATTGAATCTGCTAGTGGGCCCCCCCTCACCGCTGCTCTGGATTAAGAGGTAAAATGGGCATCAGAACTTTCTGCTGGCATTTCTGATTTTGAGCTGTCCTCTGTATCATAGCAGGTGGAACTGGGAATTTGCTTGGCTTGAGCAAAGGATGTGGAGATGACTGGAGACAGACATTGCAGGGGGCTGGGAGGGGAAAACTGCTCTGAAAATGCTCCAGCTGAAATTTAAGGTCACTCAGAGGCCCTAGGACATGCTGCCACTGCAATCACGCATCACCACTGATGCTGTTTGTGCCAAGAATGGGCAAGACTGAAATTGCGAAGCCCAAGGTTATGCCTGTGGTACAAAAATAAGGAGGAGAAGGATTGTTGCCACCCAGTCCCAAAATCACAAGCAAAGTTTAGATAAGAGGGAGATGGAGGAAGTCAAGTGGTGCTGAGCCAGGAAGAGTGGAAGAGGGTCTAAAGACACTCTCAGGGCATGGGCCACTCCTTCACGGCAGGTCAGCAAGAGGCAGGGGACATAAAGAGTTCCTGTGCAATGAAGAACAGCCCCACCTTGCCCAGAGTATGGACAAAGTGACCTTGCGAAGCCTTTTCTGTCTCTGGTTTCTGAGCCCCAAACAGAGAAGCTGCAGCTTCTGGGAGCTGCATAGCAGGGGCTGCTTTGCAGATTAGGCGAAGAAAAAAAATGTGAATGAATGGGCCAGAGCTTCAGAGCCTTCCCATAGCACTAGGACAGAAAAGTCAGGGGCTATTGTAGAGCAAGGAGCTTCTGTGCGTTTTCTCTGCTGAGCCTCAGGCTGGCAGGAGAGGAGGAAGAGGATTTAACACTTAAACTAGCTTAATTTGTACTAGCAGAACATCCCAGATTGGGTCCATCATAACACACTCTTTTTGGATGCTCATTAAAACCCTTTTTGCAGACAGAATACAGAAGTAGTTTGAGTCTGCAGAGAGTAGTCCCGGTATTAACCGTTCGTGTGCCTCAGGCAGTGGCGAGCAGCGAGCTCCTGGGAGCACCGAGGCAGGCCACAGCGGCTCCGCAGATGCCTGGATCCCAGCCTGGCACTTCTGGAGCTCAAGGAAAGGTGCATTCACTTGCTGAGGTGCTTCCTGTTGCTGCAGGCTCTGGAGCCTACAGTCTGCAGGAGACAGGGGAGGCTCGTCTCACCCGCTCTCAGAGCTCCGTTTTGATTTTTGAGAAAGCTGCCAGTGCAATTGCAGGTGAGAACTGTTCCTTACTTCTGATTTGATCCGTGTGTTTCCAGCTGGCATCGTGATGAGGACCACATCCACACATACAGTTAATAACCTTTTCTGTGTGAAGATGTTACGAGAGAAGCACACGAGTGATACGAGGGAATCGAACTGCCTGTTAGGACTCCTCCTTTGAAAACTGATCTCTGACTGTTTTCCAAAGAGAATAATGTTGTGACAGTCAGGAGAGCTTCAAGCTTGAAGCAGAGCTAAAGATCAAAACATTGCAAAGCCAGAAAGGAGAGTTCTAGGGATAGGTGGGTATGGGCTGATATGCTCATCTACCTGGTTAACTTGATCGATGTTCATGATGATGACAAATTTCTGAATGTATTTGGAGCTACATTCATCATCCTGCTGCAATATATTAAAAATTGGATTATTATTATTTCGAATCCATCAAAAAGCTGTTGCTAAGCACAGCTCCAAACTCCCTGGCTTGCTAAGTGGCAGCTCAGTCATATACAAAATATTGCAATATATTATTACAAATTTTTATCCTTAATTAATACAGTCCTGACTTTTCATCATCATCAATCCCGTCACTGGCTGTGACACATATAAATGACTAAATTCATTTTTTTCAAAGTGCTGTTTCCAGATTGAAGCCAGCAAATGAGGATTGCATCCAGAGACGTTATTGCATCTTGCTCTTTCATCTCCAGCCAGTGTGAACTCCCTCAAAAATCGATGTCTAGCTTATAAGAATGATGGTGAAATTAAATAGGAGTTGTATATGGAGTGGGTTAGAAGTGAAAAATCTGAGCTTCAGCTTACAATGTGCTGAACACTGGAACCTCCTGGAGAGGTCAGGGGCTCTTGGAGATGCAGATCCTCTGCGTTACAAACAATCCTTTGTCCCCTGTGTAAGACAGTCTGTGTCTACAATAATCTTGAGGTTAATAACTGGCAGAGGTTAGTTTCAATAAACATCTGGATGATTTTTTTCATAGGAAACCCTTTGTGTCGGTGGTTATCTGTCATCTGGGCCTCTCAAAAGAGTATGTAAGCAAAAAGGGGTTAAATCCCCCAGTCCTGGTGGCAGGTGGTGACAATGATTAAGTGCTGCCCCTTGGCAGCACAGTTACAGGGAGAGAGAATTTTATGCCAGAGCCAGATACCCTCACATCCACCCTTCTGCTGTCATCAGACACCCAAACTTTGACACCAAGTTTGCTGAAATGGATTTATTTGCAGCTTTGCCACAAAGACATTTCTCAGCAGGACAGAATACAGCTGTGACGTGGGTGGAGACAAAGATGCGTATCTCTTACACCTAATTCAGCACCTATACAAGACCAGATGAAGGTCCCTTCCAACCCAAAGCATTCCATGTTTCTAAGACCTCAGACTAAGCATAGCTCTTTGTGATTCCAGCATAAATCACTAAGAAGGGAATAGAAGCAAGAAAATAATCTTTATTTTTTTCAGGGCATATTTCTTGTGTGCTGTGATCTTCGGCGGGCACCCTGCATTGCAGGGAGCATTCACGTTTGAAGCTTGCTCGCGTTCACACATACCCATGTGCACCTACACCCAAGGTAGCTAGAAACAGGGTTTAGTTAGAAGAGAGGATAGGCTGTGGCGATCAGACACAGGGCTCAGCTACTCTTGGCCAACCCCTTTCATCCCCTTTCCCTTTTATTTTCCTCCCTGATTCACCTCCAACCTTACCTCTCCCCTGCTTTGGTCTTTGTAGGGTGAGTCTCGCACGTTCCCAAAACCTGTTCCCATCGTATTCCCCAATGTATCCTTCACCACAGGCAACAACCCCCTTCAGTTTGCATCTGGAGACAGTTTCTTGGTTGACTCACCTGGTTTTGGAAACTAGTGCCCAAGCTGACTTCCACACAGGAATTTGCTGTCAGGGGTTAAAATAGCATCAAAGAACTAACAGAAGCTAAATCTAGATGTTCAAATGAAAGTCTTATTTGAAATAAAAAATTAAATTCATCCTTCCAAATGATGTGAAATCCTTATCACTAAATCTAAAGCTCCTCTGACTATATTAAACATTAATTGTAAGAATTCTGCTTGAAATGGTATTTTTGTGCAGATTAGCTGAGCACAGTTTTAGAAATCATTTGGCAGCTTTTCGCTGTTATAAACTGGCTTTAATTCTTAGCTAAAATACCCTCTGCACTAAGCCTTCCTCTTCAGCTATTAAATACAGGCTGCAAGGTTTTTCGGGAGTGATTTTATACACATACAGATCTACTTATGTACTTGACACACACACACGCGGGGGAATAAATTACAACCAAAAGGTTCCACTTAATGAAGAGGCAGCGATTTTCTTATAAAAGCAGAACAGCTCACGTGCTAACGTGGGTTCCTTCACTTCTGGTCCTTGAAACAAGGCCTGCTCCTCCTCCTCCTGTTGAAGCCAAGTGGAATCAAGATTGGGCCCCTAGACCGAAAACACAGTTTAAGGTTCCTAAGTGCCGCGTTTCAGGGCTTTACAAGGATATCAAACGCCACAGACCAGCTCTGATTGACTGGCCATAATGGAAATGTCTCACGTCTTCCAGTTAGGGCAGGACAGTGAGAGGAGCCTGCATCAGAAGATGGAAGGGGGCCGTTTTGAGAGCACATACCCCTTCCTTACAGCAGAAGGGGCACAGCGAGTATTTTGGTGCCTCATGGAGGTACAGGGGTGCAGTTCTGACCCAAAATCTTCCAGGCGTCACCAAAGGGCTCCTGCCTGCTGCTACACGGCACGTGGAGGGTTTGTTGTATGTCACACTAATGCCACCACAACCCTCCATGTCCTCAGAACTGGCTGTGGGTGTCTGCTGGGAAACAGATTGGACAAAGATGAGACGGCTGCCTGGTGGTGGCCAGCCACAACCTCCCGGGGCCGCCAGCCACAACCACCCGGGGCCACCAGCCAGGCTGAAACAGAGCCAGGTGACAGCAGCGGAGCGAGAGGCCGGGCCACCGGCGGCCTGCGGGGCTGTCACGCTCGGCCACAACCCGAGCAGGAAACCGGGATGACCCTGCGGGGCGGGCCGCGCTGCGCCCCGCTCACCGGGGCCGGGGGTCTGACCGGGCTGTGAGGCCGCGCGGCGAGGCCCGCGGGCCTGCAGCCACCGCAACGCTCCCCGGCCGGTTCCCGCTCTCGGTGTCTCCGCGGCGGCCCGGGCCCACGTCCCCGTCCCAGCTCGGCCGGGTATTACGCTGAGACAGCGACGAGCCCGGCAGGCCGGGCCGGCGGCAGCGGGTGGGCACAACCGTCCGGCGGGGCAGGGCGGGGCGGCGGCGGGTACCGCCCCCGGGCCCTCCCTCCGCCCTCCCTGCGTCCCACCGCCCCCGGCCGCAGGCTCCGTCGGGGCCGGACTGGCGGAGCAGCCCCGAAGTTTGCGGAGCGGTCGGCGCCGGGGCCATGTGGCTGCTGTGGCTGCTGCTGGGGTCGGCGGGTGAGTGCGGGCGGTTGGCGGCGTCCCGGGGCGCTGCCCGGGAGCGAGGGGGGCGTGCTCCGCTCGGCGGAGGAGGGCGCCGGGGCCTCCCTGCCTCCCCCCGCCTCCCCTCGGCGGCTCGTTGCGGGCCGGGCCGGGGGCTCCGCCGGCCTCCCCTCCCCTCGGCTTCTCTCCCCTCCCCTTGGCGGGCCGGGCGCGGGGCACCGCCTGCCCCGCCGCTCGCTGGGTGGGCCGGGTCGAGACGGGCCGTGCGGTGCCGGGCGGGGATGCCCGCGGCAGGGGCGTGTGCGCGTCTCCCTTCCCTCCCGCCCTCCCCTCAGGGCGTGCTCGGGGTGGTCCCGCCGCCACCGCCGCCGCGGGGTATGTGGGGCCGGCGTGAGGCGCCCGGAGGGGTTAGCGGGGCACGGGCGGTAAGGTTCTGGGGCGGCCCTTGGGGTCAGGCAGCCCTGGGTCGAGCCAGACGTCGAAGCCGCCGCCGGGCCAAAGGGACCGGGGCCGCGCTGGTACTGCCGGAGCCGGGCCCCCTTTTCCCTTGCGAGGCCTTGCCGGGCGGAGCAGCCCGTGGCGGGTGCAGCCGACCCCCGCCGTGGGCAGGCGGGCTCCGGCCGGCGCAGCGCCGGGGTTTGCGCGCCCGAGAGAAGCGCTCCGGTCCTGCCTGCTTTCACCTGGGGTGGTGAAGGGGGATTTCCTACTTCTTATCTATACTCATCTTCATAGAAAGTCTTCCGCCTTCCACGGTCGGCATATGTCAGTCAAAGTCGGCGAGTTGATGATGTTTTGTGCAGCTTTGCTGCAGGTGTGAATTTTTCTGCAACATGATCGCTATTAGCGGGCTCTTTTCCAGACAGTGTCAGTAGCCCGGCTGCATGTTGCTGTCTCTGCTTCCAAATCGTGCCTTGGCGATGAAGTGATGACACACAGTGGGTAAAACTCGGCTTATCAAGTTCAGGGTTTTTTTCCGAAGAGTATTTGTGGTCGTGAAGAACCAATATGTTTCACGGCTCCCATGATAAACGTTTGTGTGGAGTTCGCTGTGGATGGGTAGGAAGGAGGAGAAACGTAGCAGGACTTGCAGTGTTTTGAAATTGCATAACCGCAAACTTCAGCTGCGACACTCATGAAGTCTTGTGTAGGTTCAGGATGTCTTTGCAAAACTATTTCGGCCGTTCCTTTTTTGGAAGGCTTCAGGCAAAGCTCAGGTTTGTTTATCTGCGTTGTGTTGCCTTCTTCCATATTAATTTCCATTTTACTACAGTAATGTTGCCAGAAATTCTCCTAACTCCTCCTAGCAAGGTACATGTTTCCATGCGTTGAATATATTTGTTTGTAATCTCACCCTTAGCTTAACACGCTACGTGATACTGATCTACATGGGAAGATTTCCCAGCCACCCACACCCCGTGTTCCTGCTCCACCTGGGCCCGGGGGCAGTGACCAAGACGACCTGTTTCTCACGTGGAAGTCAGGACTTGAGCTTTTCGCCTGCAAACTGCCCTTCTTGCACAACTGTTACCTGGCAGTTACTTAACCAGAGGCCCTGGCTTACTTTGGGGCCGATTCAAAGAGCTTTCTGAAACCTTTTCGTTTTAAAAATGTGTTCTGTTTTTCTTTTGAAGACTGAAGTATGGGGTCTTTGGGGATTTGTTTTTTAAACATTGCTTCCTCTATATATTTTGGCACCTCTGCAAGCTTCCCACAGGGAGAATTAGTTTGTCTCTGCCCGGCCTTCACTCTGTTTTGAATTTTAGTTCTGGTAACTCCTGAAAATGTTTCTTTTCCTATTGAGTCTTTTTTTGGGTACGGATGGGAAACCTTGAAACCCTGAGGATGAGTGTGAGTTAAGAGAGAATAAACACAGGTAGTTTCTCTGTCTGAATGGTTGTTCTGTCAGCACGCAGAGGTACCTGTTGACTTGGATCATGTTGGTGAAGATTTGCAAGGCAGAGTTTGATCTTTTATTTGCATCTTGATTCTTAATATTATAGTGGGATCAAATACTGCTTTTGATCCTGAAAGACCTTATCTGCATGGGAAAGGTTTATCTTGTTGCAGTGCATGGTGTGAACTTACACCAAGCTGGTTCAGTTTCAGTTTGGAACTGCCACTGGTAGTTGATCAGAGACTGTTGAGGTGAAGCTTTACCCTCTGTTCCCCCCGCACAGGGGCAACCGAATTCCCTGCCTTCCCTTTCCCAGTCCCTGCCCCATTTCCAGCCTGGTCAGGCTCTGGGGTGCCTGCACACCAAGTCACTTTCACCTCCTGCTGCTCTTGGCAGTGTGAGCAGGTCGTGCTCAGCTCCGATCCCCTCCTGCTACCCTGCATGTCCCCAGTTCCTAGCGCCTTGCTGTGGCTCGGTGTCAGCCCAGGAGTTCCTGGATGTAGGTAAGGTCATGCGAGGGTTCCAGTTACCAGCTTAGACAGTAACAACATTATTGGGTTGAGTTAATGGTTTGTTTGTTAGAAAACAGACATCTATGTTTATCTTCTCCCCCTACTTAAGTAGTACAAGCGGAGCTGCACACAGTTCCAGCATGCTGAGGATTGCTTCAGAGAATTGCAAGTTCGTTATAGCTGAATAAACCAGCCAAAGGTAAACAATCCCTAGAGGAAGAATGACCTCTCTGTAATCCTGACTACCGCGGTGCTGTATCTTCCAGACAGCATTTTTTTTTTTTTTTTGAGTCAAGCAAACCTAAATCTAGTGAATACGTTTTAAACATAATTTTTTCTTCGACCTGAATGTCTTCCATTAAGGAGAGGAACGATGGCAGAATTCACAAATATTTAGCTAAATGAACTGTTTTTAAAAGGTACGATTACAGAGTGAGCGGAAAAGAAAGGTTACTGTGAAATAGGTCTTAAAAATATCAGTCTTCAACTGACTGGAGAGTCACAATGCAGCATGTGGCTGAAAGGCCTGAGTATGGTTCCCTGTAAGGACCTTTGCGATGTGTAAGCAAAATGTATAATATAGATATTATACCTCTTAAAATCTACTCGACTTGTTCTGTATTAAGGGCAGGCTTTTGTGTCTTGTTCCCTCCAGTCTTTTGGTCTAATGCTATTGGAATTGGGACCCAGTTCCACATAAATGTGCTGGGCTGCACATGTGCTTTTGTCGCAGTTCACAACTTCAGCTCAAAAGCCTGGAAAAAAACCCCAGACCATCCCCAAAGCCAAGCAAGGGTAGGACCTCCTTGAGGAGAAATGTTACCACGTTGTCTGCGTTGTGTAACGTCCTCTGGCTTCACACTTCCTCTTGCTTCAAACTTCCTCTTGCCACTGAGGAAATAGAGACTCGTGTCGGTCCTGTGTACACAGAATATCTATTTAGTATTTTTGAGACAATCCTCTTCAAAACCCTTAAACCAGGACCAGTGCTCCATGGCCAGTGTTTGTCTCTCTCGGTGCACAAGCCAGCTGCCGGCTTGCGTAGCACGTCAGCACATTAGAGATGGACATGGCCAGGACGTCCTAACCGTGGTGCAAAGCTCCACATCCGTGCTGGGAAGAATGTGTGGGGTTTCTCGCAGGACCCAGCACCCAGTCAGGTTCTCTCAGAGCAGTTTCTGGTCATCGGATGTTGGGTGTCTGAGGCTGTTGTCAGACTTTACTCTTGCCAAGCACGTTTTTGATGTGGGGACTGAAGTAAGCCGGTGATGATTTTGAGTATCTCTGATAGTGGAACTTCTAACTTAGGTGATCAGCGGATGCATTTGCTGTGGACTGAGTATGTATCCAGGGGCTTCTTACTGCCCATGAAGAAACTTGTTGAACTGCAGTAACTTGACTGGGTATTTGAGTGTTTTTTTCATCCCATTCTGTGGAATCATTTTGGATTAGGGGCTGAGGAACTCATAGCAGATCTGGGGAGGTCCTGTGCTGTGTCCTCTTAGCCAGGAAGTGTCAGTTTTAAAATGGATTTAGTAGCTCTCAGGCAGTCCGTGAGGCTTAATTCATTACAGGCTGGGAGGTGTAGAAGTTGAATATGGTTGAAGTGTCCTGGTGCATTATGAAAGGTTTGTTTCAATAGGGCCAAAAATACAGATTTTTCAGATTTTAGTGCTGTGTTTTGTATTTTTTTTTTCTTCAGTAGGGATCCTGATTTGTTTTTTTCATTTAAGTTAAAGGCAAATCCCCAAGCACCACACCTTGCTATGAGTCTCTGGTGTCGGGATGTCACCTTTGATCTGCTTAGATTATTATTCCAGATGGCTCCTGGGGAATGTGATAGGGGAGATTCCCAGTCCAGGGTTCTTTTGTTGAAGGTTTTATTACCACATCCGATGAGGTAGCCCATGTCACTCTGTTTTGAAACATCTGGGTTTCTTGGATAAAAAGTTCAATTTTAAGTAACATTTTTCCTGGGGGGATTTATCTGTTTTTTGATAAAATACAGGAATGTTACTGCAGCAAGTAGGTTGTGGTCCCATTAAACATTAAGTTGTGAATTCTGTCTGCTCTGAGCACAAAGTGATACTTAGTTGTTCATTCCTTGGAGTCCTTTCTCTTGCTTTATATATTTTGCACGAATTTATCACTTCAATTGTTAACGAGTTGGATGATGCTTATAGTGCCAGACAGAAGGCAGCTGCCAGCTGTAACTGTGTCAGCCGAAGACGTGGGGTCTGCTGGGCAAAGCTGCTCAGGGCCTCAGTGCTGCGGGGTCTCCTCCAGGTTGTGCGACGGATCAGCAGGATGACTTTGGGCAAGATCTCATTCTTTCCTCACTCTATTCGCTTCCCTTTTACCTGTTTAATCAGGTTTTTTTGGGCACCAACTATCTTCCTTTTATTCTATTAGTGCTACCCTAATTTTAGTCAAAAGCTGTATGCTACAAATAGCGACAGGCCCATCTTTCTATGGTTCCAAATAGCTCTTTGCCTTGAAGAAATGTTCTGTCTTGCTGATAGGGGTTGGATCCAAGATAAGTAGATCACTCTTGATGAGTTTTCTCAAGTATTCCTATTTTTCCTTCTTTTTGTTGTTTTACAGTAAAGTCATTAAGATTCTTCAAACAGAGGGGTTTTAGGGTTAGAAAAATGTGAAATGTGATACGGACACACAAATGGATATAATTATGAAAATCCATGTATTTGGCAAGTTCCACTTTTTCCCCCTCTTCTTTTGTAAACCTTTTTTGGCAACTTTTAGTGCTGTGGCTTGTCCAGGCTGCTCTTCACAAGGAACGTCTTCTTGAGTTGAATCATGCGTTCAATAGAATATGAAATCCCTGATATAGGAAACTTTGATGCATGGGGTGATCTTATGGTGGTGGACTTGCTCTTCTTCTACCCGTCCTATCCATTGGTTTGCTCTGCTGTGGGTGAAGGCCCAGGTTGGGCTGTGTGGAACTTCTGCTGCAGTTGAGTTAGAGCAGACTGCTTGTGACTTGGTCTCCCTAAGTTGTTGATGCAGTATGAGAGGTGAATTGTGCATCTTGAGCAAATGACTCCATTTCTCTGGGACCATTTATGAAGTACAGTTAATATTTACTTGACACACAGTGCAGGGTGTGCATGTATAAATGGCTAAATAATTTGTGAACTGTTAGAGAGGAGGGTATAAAATATGCTAGAGCAGTTCCTTGTGCTGTTAAATATGCAGAATAGGTCTGCTTTGCTTCACCTGCCAAAGCACATCAGTTCTTCATGAACAGGTAAATTGATGGAGTCAGCACTTACGGCCTCCAAAGGAAACATGCTGCAGTCAATGAACTTCAAAGGCAAAATAGCTCCTCGAACTTGGTAACGAATCTGCTGCCAGTGGCACAAGTTGCTCTTGTGCCCAGGGCCAAAACTCTGTAACACGCAGAGCTGGGTGGAGCTGCTCCTGGCTAAAACGGATGTGTGGTCTAGCTGGGACCTGAAGTGCAGGTGTTTTGTCTTGAGGAGAATGTTTACCAGAAGAGTTTGGGCTCTGATGCTGCTTTTGGAGATGGGGAACTGAATCTTTCATGATCTGAACAACAATAAGAAACTTGTCTTGTCAAGGGCTTGGTGTCAGTCCTCAGTCTTCGGCGTTGCTCGTTGGGGTAACTGGAAAGACACAGGACAGATGCTGCAGTAAAGATCCACTCGGGCTGGCAGAATGCAGACTGTGCCTGTGAAATCCTGGGGTCTAGGAGAACTGCACTTACTGCTCAGTCAGATTTAAAAGACTTAAGCCATTAAACTAATTAGGCATAATTCAGAATTGGCTAACAAGCATCAACAGTGTGTTTGTGGTGATTGCTGTTTGTTCAAACCCAAAAAAGGCTTTTTTTTCTTTTCAGATAAGCTTTTGACAGGTGAGAAGAAGGTGGAGCAGGACACAAATACCCATGTGGCTGATGTTAGCCACATCTCTCAACAAAGTGCTGGCCGGATTTCAAATCCCTGTTTGCAACCGAAATAGAAGCTTGTACGGGTTTACAGGTGGAATTATAAATAAAAGTGTTTCTCTCTTGGTTACATCAGTAGAGTTCACCCAAAAGCAGCAGGTCCTCAATGACGTTGGCTTGCATTGCGCTACCTTTTCACCAGTGATAATAGAGTATAGAAAGCTTTTGCCATTCTTATGCAAAACCATGTGTATTAGTTACAGCGGCAATGCCCTGTGTCTCTGCCTGCAGCAGCTTTGATAACTTTCAAGCTTTCAAAGTTAAAGACTCTTCTTATTAATGACTTCTCCGTGAGTTAGACTTCAGTGTCTAATCAGATAGGGTCTCCTTAAAATTTCTAATGGGATCCTTGAAAGTCTGCCAATGGACTGTGCAGGCTTTCTGATGAATTGTTTTAATGGAGCTCTGCCTTGCTGTTTGGTTAACGGTCTTCAGGGTAGCCTCAGGCTGCTTACTTCCCAATTTCCTTGCGTTATCTGTAGATGAATGTCCACCTTATTGGAGCTTAATGGCCAATTAGCTGAGTCAAATGGAATCTGCACATACAGACAGCAGTTCTGATCTCTGGCAGGATATTCTTGGCCGAACTGAGGTTGAATCTGGAGTTGCTGGCCTGTTGACTGCCACTGCTTCTTGTAAGTAGGCTCGTGGGGAAGCTGTGTTCAGCCTGCAAAGCCCAGCTTAGCTAATTTTTCACTGCCTTTTGGTGCTTCGTTTGCTCCTCAACAGTTGCAAAACAAGGCTTGAGAACAGACGTACCCATTTAAGAAGTGATTGATTGTACCCTTCTTCAGGCCTGTATTGAAGAGACCTGTGTGAGGCCCATCAGATGCCGTTGAAATTAAACTCACAGGACTTAGACTTCTAAAATAGCTGGTGGTTATCTCTGTTTTGGACTGAAAGCTTGTCTGAGACAGGGTACCTCAAAGGGGCAGTGGCTTTCGGGAAACAGGACACTCTTTCCACTTCTGGCCCTCAAAGGTGGGATGAGTTGGGTGTTGGCAAACATGAGCCTTCCAAGCTGCTCTGCACATCCCTGTCAGCAAATGAACTTGGCATTGATGTAATAAATATTGCAGTGTTGTTTACTTCAGCTTGGAAGGACTGTGCTGGCCCATTGTTTTGGAAAAAATGTGTTATTGAAATGCTGTTGTAAATGTTTTGATTAGAGAACCAGTTAGAGAACAGTTTGAGTGAGCAGCAGTAAACAACACGCAAGAGGAAAATAAAGATTGACACCATACCAGGGGTTCTTACTGAGCCCCTGAGAGTGTAAATAAGAGGGCAGTTAATTTCTGTAGCTAAAATGACTTGAATTTTCTAGGTCCAGGGGATCCCTTCTCTCTACAGAGTTCCCGTGAACTGAGTCTAGCTGGTAGTTGAGCAGGCAGGAGTTTGGGGAGTTGGAATTTTGTCTGTAATAGGGTGTCCTAACTCTGTTTTAATAAGAATCCCTGGACTGGGTTTTAGCTGCATACCTGCTCAGAAGATTTTTGATTGTGACTTTGCCTGTTTACTACAGAGGAATGAATTATTCAAGGTGTACCCGTGGGCTTTAATACTTTGCATTTTTTATAAACTTTTTTAAGAAACATCATACATTTGGGAAAACTATTGATCAGTGTATATCTTCAGGTACCCATCTCCTCAGCATCTGAGCAGCACGGAAACATAAATTATGGATGCTTGCCGCGTTCCCATGGGAGAGGAGAGCATTAGTAATCATTAGCAGATAAGGAAAACTGAAGCCAATGAAAGTCGAGTAATACAATCGTATAAGATGTCTGTGGCAGGGCTGAACCCTGTCTCCGGTCTTTTCAGATTCCTCCCAGAAGCTGCCCTTTCCTCAAAGGGATCCTGTCTGCAAGTGCTGACGTGAATCTTCCTCCTCCTGAAGCTCCCATTGCCAACATTGCTGTCGGCGAGCAGACTAGGAGTCAGTGCACCAGCATTAAACCATGGTGGTGGTTAACGGCAGCTGGATGATGTGGGGCTGCCAGCTCGTAAAGCTGAATCTGCGTCTGCCTCGACCGCTGTTGAGGCTGAAGGCTCTAGCAGTATGAGAGATGTGTGTGTAGACAGTACACAGGGCTGTCTCCTTGGTAAGCTAGGTGAAGAACTAGGAAGGGGCAAACAGACAACCCAGAGCGCAGGGAGTGCTCGTGTCCTCCTGTGTCTGGTTTTTAACGATACAAAGAGATAATGGCATCAGCGGGAAGCTCAGGAGTGCAGGACGGTAGGAGCAGAGCGAGTTCTCTTTCCCAGATTATTTTATGCGTTAGTGATAGGCAATGTGCCTGTGAGGTATTACTGACAGCCTCGAGTGGCTGCAAGTGTTTGAAATCCACGGCTGAATTCCTTGGCTTTCTGCTGAACTTCTAGTTGCATTTATTTGCATTGGCAAAAAAGCTGGCTGACTTGAAGACACGCTATGCACTGACTTAAAGTATCTCGAAATAGTAGCGCTTGTAGACCTTCTTTGCTTTCTCAGGGGCAAATTCTGCCACTGAACATATGTTGTAAATCACATTTTAAAGTGTTCTTTTTCCCCAGCTCCCATTTTGCTGTCCTGTTCTTTGAACACAGCCGTTTTACTTTTTTTTCTTGCCCTCCCTCTGAAAAAGTCGTAAGATGTGGTTACTGAAATGACAGAATCTTGTACATGGAGGCACTCACTGCGCCTCTCTGACATGGGAATATCTTACACTTAGGTACAGTGGAACTCAAATCCAGGTGCTGTGTGATCGTGTACAAGTAGAACTACGATAACGTCCTAGAGGTAACGATGATCCTTAACGTCAGGCAAATCGATTGCTGTCTGCCTAGCTTGGTGCCTTGCTTAAAATGTAGATGCCACTTACCCAGCTCAGTTTCTGTGGTTTCATAAATGCTGGGAAGTGCTCAGTTTCCCAAAGTGAGTGTCATCAATAATTCATTGTCACTTAATTGCTGGAGCTGAGTTCTGATTGATTTGGTAAGTAGGTTGCTAGGAAATGGTATGCTTCTCCTGTCAGTTCCACTTCTCTGCTTTTGCCAGCGTTTTCATGGGTGAGTTGTCCACAAGCCTTTTCACTGCTCTTCCATGGATGCTTTGTCCTAGGGCCACGATAAAACTGGAGGAGCCTACAAAGAGAATGGGGCAAACAGCATCAGATGGGGATGTGGGTTTCTTTCTGCATCTGCAGCACGGCCAAGAAAGGCTGAACTGGAGACAGGCTGGAGTTGGAATGTTCTTTAAATCGTGAGGATTTGGAATTAGGCAGGTTCTTCTTCCAATGTCTCCTGACTGCAAAAGGGTGAGTGCCTCCCATCTCCAGGGTGGCCTATGGCAGATTTCTTTCCTGGCAGCAGTGTGGACACTAGAGAGGCGAACTTTAAAATAGACGTCCTGGAAAACATGTGGTGCTTGTTTATATTAGCATAGGATAGTCTCTGTCCTGTGTGCGATAGGAACCGGAATACACATGAGGAAGCAGGGTGGTATCACAGTCTTACACACCTAGAAATGTGAGGTGGGGAAGGACTGTTGCTTTATCTGTATAGTTTATCCCAAGGGCTACTGTAAGCATCTTCCATCCACTTTGTTGGCTGAAGGTCCAAAGGTAAGTATCTACAAGAGGACTTCAATCATAGTATCTTCTGATCACTTCCGTATTGTTTGGGACTCTGTCTGTCCCTTGCAGAATCTGAACTGTTCGACACCTGCACAGGGCTTAGCAATGTGAAATGTTCTCAAAGACTGTGCAACATCCTAAAAACCTGCTCACAGTCCATTGGAGCGTGTCCTCCATTGGAGCATGTCCTCCATCGGAGTCTGGTTTGCCAAGGAGGCATTAGAAGGGAACATGTTGTATTTTTTTTGCCTTTTTTTTAGTTGTATAAACATACATAGTTTCCAAATGGATCCAGTTCTATCTTAAACCCCTATCAAGAATTGTTTTATTACTATTTTTATACATTTCTGAGGCGGTGTGTACAGATTCTTTTCCTCTTTAAATGGACTTACATGGATATATTTCAGTGCACTAACACTCTGTTTTAAACTGCAATGGATACAAACATGAATTGACAACCCAGTTCTCAGAAATAAATCTTTTTGTTTTGAGGTGTGCTGATGTCTTTAAACTTCATTGACATGACAGGGCTGCAAAGCACATCACTGTTGCTAAGCTGCTTTTGGGATTCCCTAAAGACTATTCTGTTCTTCTTTCGGTTTCCAGTTAGCAAATGTCCTTTAAAAAGTGTTGGTTTCAAAATGAAATTTCACATGATGATGGTATTTCACTAAAACTGAACAAAGTTAATCTTTCCAGCCAGCTGCATTTGCTTTAGTGTCACTCTTGCTTCTCATCAGAGGAAGAGAAGAAACATAACTGGACACAAAAGATGCTGATACTTGGAGTGAAAAGTTTTCTATGGAGGAGCTGTTAAAACTGAGAGTTTTGGCTTGGATTCATTGCAGGTACAATAGCTTGAGCAGTAATGTACCTGCACAGGATGTCCCTAAAACTGTTCCTTAACGACTCACGGGAAAAATTATTGTAGACTTTTCTAGGCATCAAATTGGGAGGGGGAAATAGTAGTTTTAAGGTCTGAATACAATGACCTAAACCTTCCCTTTCCACACACAAAATGCTTGATTCCAGGCTCTGTTTCACCAGGGAGATTCTGATGGCTTCAGAGAAGCAACTCCAATATCAAACTGCTGCAACAGAAGGAGGAGTTGAGATGTGGACTGGTCTGTGGGGAAGGAGTAATTGGATTTAGGGTTTTGTGCTCTGGTTGGGGGAAACAAGCGGAGAAAGGAGCTTGTTCTGTCTATAGATTTTAAGTTTTACTGTGGTTTTCATCTTGCCGTGCAAGGTTTTTTTGTGCTAAATAAGTGTTTGATCACAAAGCAACTCTGTTAGCGTGTGCTTCTGGCTGACACGGTGCTTCTGAAGCACAGAAGGTGTGTTGACATACTGGAAGAGTTGTGGTGTCGCCTGTCTCTGGCAGCCGCTGTGACTGACGTGACAATCTGCTATGTCTGAGCCTGATGAGGAATGTCATCCAGGTACCCAAGTGTATTGTGCCAGCATCATCCAGCCCTTCCTGAAACATGTTCCTTCCAGGGATAACTGACATACACTGAGAAATTCTTGATGGGCTCTCAAATAATGACAGTAATGAAGGTGCAAAGTGCCCTCGCTGGTAGCAGTCTCTGTGAGAAGATCCTCCTGCCTCTGGGATGTACCTTCCTGACTGCTGGAGGATACTCTGTAGATTTTAGATGTGCTGCTGTAGGCAGTAGATTTTTAGAGGAAGTAAGCAACGAGTGCGTAAATCCTTCCTTTCTATGTTACAGGCTGTATTGTGTTTGAATAAGCGAAAATTAATTCCTAGTGGGTTAGGAAAATGGGAAAGACCTATAGTAATCACACTCAGCCTTTTTTGAGTGATTAAAAAATTGAAGTTAAATGAATTGTATTTATTAATTGAGCTTTGTGCCTTTTGTAAAAGGGCCTAACCCCTGAACAAGACAGAAACCCTGCTGCTTAAGTAGAAAGCAAAGACAATTGAAGAGACGTGCTCTCAGTGTAATGGACAACCATGCAGTTCCTTTCTCCTGCAGCCACTCCGGTTACATGGCCATTAACAGCTCAATTATTAATGAGATATTGCTGGGGGAAGCCACTCCTGCCTGTCGGCTCTCCTCTTTCCTCTGTGCTAGTCACCAGGGTCACAGGAGTCTCGTTCCACATGAAGCACTGAGAGGCAGACTGGCTTTCTTCCAGACTTGAAGTGGAGAATGTGGCTGAGTTCATAGAATCACAGAGTGGTTTGGGTGGGAAGGGACCTTGAAACGTCACCCAGTCCAACCCCCTTCAGAGAGCAGGGACATCTGCAACTAGAGCAGGTTGCTCAGAGCCCCAAGGTCCAACCTGACCTGGAATGCTGCCAGGGATGGGGCTTCTCCCACCTCTCTGGGCAGCCTGGGCCAGGGTCTCACCACCCTCGCGGCAAAAAATGAGTTGTCAATGTCTTGCACAAAACTCAGTTTTTTGAGTTCTTGAATGTGAGGAATTTACTTTTATGTCACCATCAATGATGAGCATCCTCTTCCATGCTGGTGGGTGGAGGCCTGTCTGGAATGACTCGACCTGGGAGGCACTTGCAGGGTGTCACTGAAAACAGAACAGGCTGATGTATTGTGTAATACTTGAGGTCTCAGGTTATCCAGTGACATCACCCATCTCTCGTGATGGCACTTATCCTGTGTCCTAGACAGTACGGCTTATGATCTTCTGCTCCTGGGTGGTGTGTCCTGCTAATAGGACGGTACAGCTGTCCTGTTAAACTGCTGGGACAGGGTGTCACTGAGCATTAGTGGCTATAAAGAGGAAAGTGCCCTTTTTTGGAACCATTTTGAAGCATAATGTCATTTTTGTTCATAATAAAAACAAGATTACAAAGGTGCTGAATTCACGGTCTGTGTGATGGAAGTTCAGGGTTCATCTTCTTGGTCAGGTGTTTTTGCCTTTAGTAAGAAGAGTGATTTTTGTGCTCAAGTACTGATCTCCATGTGCTTCAGGAACTTGCCAGTACTGGGAGGTACAAATGACGAGGGAGTTTAAGGCAGATAATTGTGCTAAATGAAAGCCCCCTCCTACTTCTTCTGTAGGAGGAAAGTCTTTGCTCTTTCTTTTTCTGTTTGCTTTGCACCTGCTCTGAAGTACTTCTTCTAAGTGTTTAACTAATTTTACAAATTTTTGTACCTCGCCTGTGAGGCTTGTTTCTGTGATCCTGATGATGTGGGCTCAGAAGAGAGGAAATCTCAGTGTACGGATGACTGCAGCTTACCAGGCTTTCCAGCTGCTGAGGTGGGAGCTGTGACTCTGCAACTCTGACAGGAGATCTGAACAGAATGTGTCAACTTGTCTTTTAAGAAAAGGATAAAGTATTGCATTAACAAAATGAGTTGATGAAGAATCACAGGTGCCTTTTTAAGGCTCTCTATTGCTCTCAAGTGTTTTCAGTTCAGATTTCCCCAGGAGAAAAATGAATTTTGACTGTTCAGCACGGTTCTCCTTCTCTTAAATACGGGTCCGTGTGTTTAAAGCCGAAGGTCTGTGTGGCAGCAGCTCTAGTGCAGAAAATCTGAAAGTCTGGAGTAAGTCCGCTTAAGTACTTCCTTAGAAAATCCAAACCCAAATGAGCAGCAGCCAGTATGGGCTGCAGGTGGGCTGAGACATGGTTATGTCAAGTTAGAGTTGTTGTACCATCACTGATGCTCGGACACGATGGCTCCTGGAAGCGCAGAGGCTGGAGGCTGCAGCGTAGTCACTGCTGGTGCACGCTCGCGTCTAGTGGAGTAGGAGAAGCCTTGGCTAGTGCCTGTATCTGTTACACTAGTGGTCTGCTTTGTTCAGTTTTCATTGTCTTCTGAACTTCTCGTCCTGTGTGGCAAGGACAGAAAGAAGGCGTAAATGTGCGTGTGAGTGGTAGTGGAAGAGCCTCCATTAGAGGTAGCCAGTTGCTGATTTCTTGGGGCTCTAAAAGAAATGTGAACCTGGTTTTTAGAGAAGGAATAAGTTCAGGTTGTCCTTGTGTTCGAAAGCCGACTCTTCCTGCTGATCTTATCTTACCCAGATGTGATGGCTGCCTGGCAGAAGTCCTGGCATTGCTTGGCACTAGCAAGTCTCTGCTCATCAACCTGAAAGAAGTGACTGATGAAACTCAAACGTGCAGTTTCAAGCTACACTGCCTTTGTCATTATCCAGTCAATACAGTCTGAGTCTTCTTAATTATTTCTTTCCAGAGATTAGGGGGAAAAGTCCTGAAGTGCGATACCTTTCTTTTAACGCTGATGAATCAAACAGAGTCTCTACCAGTAACAAAGCACGGTGTGTGAGACCCACTGCGCTAAATTTACACCCTGCAATTTTCAGACATGAGTTGCTGCTGAATTGGCAGAGTGAGTCAAATGTACCTGCTGTGCAGTTATATCTGCTGAGTTGGTATTTATGGGATGGCCAACGAGGCCAATGAGACTCAAAATTAAAATTAGCTCTTAATGGCAGCATGCATATGTAAATATGGTGGGTGTCACAATGAACGTGGAGCTTTCAGAGTTTGTTTAACCAGCAAAGTGATACATGAGGCTTACAGCAGGATTATAGAGATCTCCAGAGTTTTGTTAACTCGGAGTTTGTCCCGGGATTGAGCCATCTGAGTAAAACATATCCAGGTCTGGAAGCTGCAAGTGGCTCAAGTGAGACACCCAAAATATTTGGGTTAGGGGCTGAAGTATATACATGCTTATTCTTTCTTTACTGGGTTGTACTGGGAAGCTTCTCTTCGAGACTTTTTGTCTAATGGCACTTTGAGAAGAGTGGCATAAATTTTTTAAAATTTTTTTTCTTTTAGGGTCAGGATAGACTTGTAAAAAGCAGGTGCTGCTTTTCTTGATTGGAAACTGCTCAGAGGATTTTAGGAAATAAAGGAAACGGAATTGGCAGGAATCAAAGAAGCAGCAAAAAAATGGGAAAAGGAAGAAAGCTGGTACATAGACTAAATCCTGGAGGGTTTCTTGAGTGGCTCTTCCTAGAGACATTGACTGCAGTTGATCTTGGCCAGGGCTGCTGGTACAATGATGAGGTGAAATAGATAAGGCAAAACTAAACCCCTGTGAAAAGAGCGAGCCTCTCACTTCAATATAATCCCCACCACGTATCTTCCTAACAACGTGTTTCCTATTGACAAAATGCAAATGCCGTTTATTTTTCTGTTATTGATTTGCTTACAGAAAGCAGCAGAAATCTAATCCGTGCAGCAAATACTGAGTCACTTTATCTTCTGTATAAATTTTTATCGTTACTGTATAAAGCACATCAAAGAGCTCAGTTTGAATGGGAGAAAGTCATGCTTTAGGTAGGTGGTTATAAAAGCTGTTATTTTTCACTTGAAGTGATTATTTTCTAGGTCTCTGGTAGTGATTAAGGGACATTCCCAACTTCAAATAAATAACCGGTTGTTGTATACATCTGTCGTTCCTAAGCCCCATCTTCTGCCTCCACTTAACTCTCTCTGAGGCTTGACTGGAGCTACGGGAAAAGGGCAGATGCACAAAGTCTTTTATAACAGAAATCTCTCAGGTCTAAAGTAATGGCAGAATCCCTTCAAACAGACCTAGGGCATGACATTCGAAGAAGCTCGTGTTCTGTGATGTCTCACTGTTGAATTAGACCAGTATATTAGCAGCGATCTCCAAAATATTGGGAGAGTGGTGTGAGGTCCTGGATGGTCTGAAGGGTGTTGCGGTGGCTGTGCTGTGGTTTGTCATCTTTTCGGTACAGAGTGGATGAAGATTGGCTGATTATAACCCAAGCTGGTGATCCGCTGAAATCAAGGCTTTAGTGGGAGGAGTGAGTCTCCTTTGCCCTTGAAGATTCAGGGATGTTCTAAGTTCACTCTGTACCATGTTTCATTACCCAACTTGCGTGGCCTTCATGTGTGCCTTCTTTCAAGTTTAACTCTAACCTCTTTGGGTTTGCATCCCTATTTGAAGGGGTTATCATCTATTTCCAGGTAATGCTTCTGTTTAGGAACAGTCCCCTGTCTTCACCGGCCCTGTGCTGTCACTAGCACCTAGTGCAGCTGCTCGCCTCTACTTAAACTGTTGCCTTTCCTTGACCCTGATTGTCTTCTGCTAATTCTTCTAGTTTTAACTGTTGCTTCAGTGTATTGTTTGGAAAAGCATTCTTGTTTTTCTTCCAGATTTTTTTAGGAGCCTCAGGAGAGTGGTTTCTGCTCTTGTTTTCTGTTCTTAGGGCAAGACTTCAAAGCAGGAGCTGTGTTGCCTTCCCGGGGTAGGGAAATCTGCAGACCTCTCTGTCGAGATTAAAATCGTGGTTAGCTGTCATCAATCTCCTCACACTTGGAAATTAGCTCCGTGTTGTTGAGTGAGAGGTTATGGCTTTTCTCTTTGTTAAGGACATTGTCGATGTTTTGTTTTGTTCCTGTGGCCTGCATCCTGGCCTTGCTTGGACCTGGCCCCTCTGCAGAGCGTCACATCCCAGCTGGGTCTTGCAGGCACTCTCCGAGGTGTGGCCTTTCATGTAGTCACACAGCCCGCGTTCTCCCCTTGTTACCACCACCCCAGCTTACTTCCTCCTCCTGGTGTTCTGTCCTGACATGCAGTCAGATCAGAAATGCATAAAGTACTCTCCTGATATAATCAGGAGGAGATCACTATCATACCTTTATCGTGTTTCGCTTTCTCCACTGTGCTTTCCCAGTGAACTTGCTTTTGGAGCCCTGCATGTTCTGTCTCTAGCACAAATGGTCATTCACCAGTGAGATGTCAGCGTGGGACACCAGCCTTCACCACCTACGTGCTCGCTGGGACGCAGCAAGGCACGTCTGGTTCTGACATGCAGCTTTCCGTGCTGGGGAGGACTTTGATATGCAGCTGCCAAGACAATTATTGCTCTTGAAAACTTTCCATTGCTGCTTAAAGAAGGAGTTGTGGCATAGTTGTGAAGGACAAGCAACTTTGTTAGACCAAGTGATGTCTGTTGGGGTTGGAAATGGTGGGAGTGTTCTGTTTTTAGGTTATCTGGTTTAGTCTGAGAAAAGGCTACAGGCTTGTCATGCTCTTAACTGTTTCCACAGCAGCACAAGGTGTTGGGGCTGTCCCTCCTTCCAGGGTGCGTGTGCTCCTCTCCCTCCCTTCTGGGATGGCAGATGCTCTTCAAACTCAGTGGTGGGTTGATTCAGGCAGTGCTGAGACTAAAGCCTGTTAGGCTGCTGTCTTCTGAAGCTTGCTGCTCTCCCTGGCGGGGTTTACGCAGCTGGATGGTAAGAGGGAAGACAGGAATCTATGGCCACGTTTTTAAGCCAGAAAATGTGGTTCATAGCAGCATTTTATGACCTCTTGTATCTGCATAGTGGGAAAAAAAAAAAAAGTCCTTGCAGAAACAAGCCTCAAAGAGCAATTAAAAACCTTTGATCTTTGACAGTGAACGTTCAGATTCTGTGATTGGGGAACTTAATTGCACTGGATAGGCTTTTATTGACACGGGAGGAAATTTAAACTCAGCCCCTTCCGATTGTTAGAAAAACAAACCAAAAAACCCCCCAAAGGCTGGACAAATATTTCTTTCCCAACTTGCCTCAAATATGGGTACCTGAACCAAGCTGACAGGATTTCTAACAGGTCTGCAGCCACGCTGCAAAACCCCACATAGCCCTTCAGTTCACTTTTATTCCTTTTCTTACCCTTCCTATCGTTTAATTGAATTATATGTTCTTCTTTAATTTTGGCATTCACTTTTGTGCAAGATTTACTGTCCAGTCCTGCCATTTGTCCTTACTGGTTTACACAAGGTTATGATTTATACTGGGCGATGCTGTCGGAAGTATCCTGTTGCCAAGGAAAACGTTAGACAAAGAGGGCTGTGTTTGAGAGAAGAAGGAGCTAAAACCTGGATGTAACAGCAGAAAGTGACTATATACAGATCTGAACAGTTTGGTTTCGCCTCGTGTGAATATTTAAAGACTGGTTTATGGGTGACTGATTAGGCCCTGCACTGCCAGAGCATTTTAAAATTTCATGTTCTGTTGGGTTTTTTCCAGACAGAATGTAATTGTCTCGGTAGCTTGTGAAATAAAGGCAAATTTGTGTTGAATCCCTAGGAAAGATCCTTGAATAAATTAAAACTTAGTAGTGCTCCTCGCGCCTTCAAGGTGTTTATCTGTCGATACGAGGCTGTGTTTCTTTTCTTTCCTGCCTATCAATAGGCCATTCAAGATTAGTGCTCAGACTTCCTCCTGTTGAAGAAAGAAGATAAGATTCAGCTTGTAAATCTTTCCGCTGGGTGGATGTTGGCCATAAGTACATTGCTCTTATCAGCAGAGCACGCAGCGAGGTGAGGCTGCTGGAAGAAGGGTTTCGGCATGAAATGCTGGTGTAGACAGAGGAATGTAAACATCTCCCTGGCCGTGATTGGTATCATTTAACTTTGCAGTCAGCTCCCTCTGCCCGCCCGGATGAAAAATGATTCGGTTCCTGCTGTGGGTCAGACCAGCAACCCGCAACAGTCCTGTTTCTTTAGAAAGTATTTTGGATATCTCCAAGTAAGCTGACATTTGAATCTGTGAAAATAAAGTGTTCCAAAATGATGTCAGGCAGTAATTTGAGCATGAGGTCTACAAATCCAAGATTTCCTGCAATCATGCAAGGGGCGGGGGGAGTTTGATTTGAGGATTTGATGTTGATGGTAGTTTGGGACATGAGAAACAAGACCGAGATGATTTACTCTCTATTTATTCTCTTTACATCATGCCCTGCTGAGAATAATTTAGGCAGTGTTTTCAGGGTGACTAATACCAAATGACTGGATAGTGAAGGCTCGATGCAGACAGCGTATCTGTTCGGCTTGATGAGATGCAGCAGTGCTGTCTGTGGCAGGACAGATGATGCTCTATTGATCATAAAGTTTACCAAGGCGAAGTCAGGCCTCCTTCCCTCTTTTAAAATCCAAGCTTTTAAGGCATAACTGTCAGGCAGTTCTGAGGTTCTTCATTGTGTCAGGTACTTGTACTTTTATTCATCTGACACTAGTGATGGTGTAAGTTGGTTTACCATCTCTTCAAAGCTTGGTCTGAATCTGTCCAAGAGGAGAGTGATGTTCTGAACTGTATCGTGACGGTTCTGCAGAGAAATCTTTCCTCGAAGGTAGGGAGGCTGAACAGAACAAGATAGCGTACTCTCTTCTGAGATGCTGAAAACAATTATCTTTCCTGTCCTCTGGAGGTGTCTGTAGTTTGTAATGGGATGTGAGGTGACTCACTGGTGCGCTTTGTAGGGTGGCTGGTGGGTAGTGATGAATTACACACATGGTGCATGAAGAAGTTGGATTCTTTCCTGTATACACAGGCTCTGTCTTGTATTAAGAAGTGTGTTGAAAGTTCTGAGTGTGGAGGGTATAAATCAATAGGGTTTACCTTGCTTTTAGCATGTTTAAATACAGAAATGACACCTGTAGTTTTTTGTTCTTGCTGGTTTTGCTGCTCCCCCATCAAGACGCTCGGTTGCGTCTTCGTTGTGTATTTATATGGCTTATCTCTTTTGCTACCCGTACTCTTGTGTTCTTCCATCAAATTAAAGCTTGAAGTTAAATTCAAAAAGAATGCTTTTCTAGCCAGGGAACATCTGCAAAAGGATTATACATCAGACAGCAGCCTGGATGCAGTCAAAGCAAAGTTTCCTGCAGCAGTGTCTCTCTTGGGAATCAGCCCAGTGATGCTCTGTATGGTCTAAGCCAAACTGCTGGCACTAGGTGGGACAGCAGGGCCAGAGCTGGGTCAGAAACGGCAGGTCTCTCACACAGCCTGTGAAGATGACTGTTGTTTTCTGATGCTGCAGCTGAACTTCTGAATCATCTGTCAGAACACGTGGCTGTGCCTTCAGAAGCAGTGCCTTCTGCCACGAGGTGGGAAAGCCAGTGCTCCTGTTAACGTGCTGGGATTTGAAGTAGAGCTGATGAATTGCTGCGAGTGGTTTCACGGGAGGAAGGCTGCTGCCCCGTGACTCAAAGCCCTGTGCTGAAGGAGGTGTCTTCTGAAGACTGAAAGCCACAAGGTGGTGGTCATCAGTGACTGCTGTCTGAAAGCCTTAATGGTCTATAAATAACTGTGCTCGTTGCCATACCGAAACATGAGCTTCTCCTGGTGCACCAGAAGCTGAAAGACTCCCCCAAAGGCTGCCGCTCTTACCTTGTCACTTCAGTAAATGGAATATTCTGTAGCTTTGTCTAGCAACCATGCAACAACCTCTTCTGTGTCTCTCCTTGTTCTGCTTACCAAGGTGTACAAGCATAAACCTGGCTTTAAGCTGCACAGAAGTTACGGTGGTTGAGAACCTGCCCGTGGAGTCAGTAACTGGTTAGTTTTCCTTTTTGGAATATCAGAAAGATAGTAATAACCTGTTGGTAAGATGAAATGATTATAGAGAGTCACTGTTCAATAACCTGGAGATGACAATTGGAGGAATAAATTCTTTGTATTTCAGATTTTTATTCTGGACTGTGTTAACTGTCAGTTTATGTGCCTGGAGATAATAGCTAAGCTCTTCTGAGGGTATGAGAAACACGTAATTAGGGGAAATGTTTCCATTCCAGAGGATGTTAATTATTAGAAGGTTCTGTGTAAGTGCATGCTCTAATTCATTGCACAGTAATGGTTTTCATAGTTTGCTTAAAATCACTGCGGGAGGAACTGGAGAGGAGACTGGGATAAACAGAACAGTCCTGAATTTGGAGTGTCCATCTTGCTCTAGGGGTTGGGTGGATGAGTCGGTCAGAGTTGGTCTTCTGCTCTATGTTATCTTGGGGGAGTGAGGGCAAGCAGCATGGGGGAACGGTTCAGTAAAGATAACCATTTGGTCGTGTGGCCGTTACAATCGAAAGAAAGAAGTTGAGGGTTGTGTACTGACCCTTTTGCCATGAGTGTCCAGGAGGGAGAAAGGTAGTGATGTGATGACTCCATTGTCTTGTGAAGGATCAGAAACGTTATTCACTGGGGATAAAAAGGGCTCAATTCCATCAGACCTTTGTTCTCTGGAGCAGCATGTGCACTTCATGGCATTAAATGCTTAAATTTATAAGTGAGAGAATCAGTCCTGGTCTCACTGCTGTCACAGTTCAGGCTTGATCTCTGTATTTTCCAGGCAGAATGTCAGCTTGGCCCGGTTGTCAGGAGACCAGAGCAGTGTGATGGGACACGCAAGCTTGTTGTCTCCACCTTCACCCCTACCCCCAGTTTAATTTCTCTTAGGTACAGCTGTTTGATACAAACACTCCTGTTTAACCCAGGTAATTACAAGGATATTACTGAAGCAGAGATTGGGATCATGAAACCTAAATTCTGTCCTGAGATCTGTTGTAGGTCTTCTGTGCTATTGTGCGTAAATCCCTTTACTCTTCTTTACATGAAGACAAAAATCATGTTGTCCTCAGGGCAGTGTTATAGCAACACATCCCTGAATGGTGTGAGGAATAAGATGTATTTACCTCTGCCTGGCGATGTGGCTGCGTAGCTTTAGTTTGGGTAAGAGCAGTGTATGATCTCCAATGACCTTCTTGCTGGGAAACGCTTCTTTTTTGAGATGCACCCAGTTCAGTGATCTTAATCAATATTTCTTCCTCTTCTCCTCATGATGCCCTGCAGACCTGTGAGATCTGTGTATTTTTGGTGTGTACTCGAGCAGCTGCTCTGGAGACAAGCAAATGTGGGGGCTCCAGTGAAGTGCCTCGTCCCCCAAATATAGAATCCAGCCATGAAGGCTGTGGGATTAAAGTAAGCCTGTTCACCTCAGCTCGCTTCCTGCACATGGTGTTGGAAAGAAAAAGCAAATGGTTGTTTATTAGGGAATGATTTAGAGGATTATATTTAATGCCGGCGCTTGCATGGCTGAAATGCAGCCACCTACCATAGGGAATGTGGCAGTTGCTTGAACCAGCCCTGTAGGACATTTAGAAAAAAGCTACTCTCTTCTCTGCATATGGTGGTATTTGTGGGGGAGAGTACGACATGTTACTGCTCTCCTGTTCAGTAAAGGCAGCTTTGGCTGTGATGAGTTAATGGCTGAAGGATGGGGCTCCCATCGCAGTCTGTGCTCCCTGCCACTGCAGCTTTCTCTCTTTCTGAAAGCCATCACCCTTCATGGTGCTCTGACAAGGGTTTTCCCATTGACTTCGACTTGCCTCAGTAATATTAGGTGTTTAGTTGGAGGTAACCCTAGGAGTTTTTTCCCTTTCGACTAGGCCTGCTCCATTTTAAATCTTGAAAACGCCGGATACCAGCCATCTCACATCTCATGGGTTGCTGTTGGAGAACTGAAGGAGGGGAAGCGGAACCGGAGCAGTGAGCAGCTCCTTGACTAATCGCTAATTTACCTGCTGCTTCAGTGAAGAAACATCTTGGAGCAGTCGTATGGCAGCGGGGCTGTCAATCTGCTTCGCAAATAACCCTCATAACTTCTAATGTTGCATGAACGATGCAGTCATCAGGCAGTTGAAATGAGGGTAGGGGAGGACGGGGATTAAAACTGTTCACGGGGATTTCACTTGTCAGATAATCACGGGCAGGTGCCCTTTGCTCGTGACAGATGGCTTCCCGGCAGAGCGGGGGACAGCTCGTCCTACTCCTTGCTTCCCAGAGCCGTCCTGGGGCGCGCTGGGGTGCTTTGCTCCTGTTCCAGCAAGGCACCTTTGCAACAGCGCGTAGGGAAGCCAATCCAGCTGAAGGCTAGTGTTTATGGGGATTTACAACCACACGCAGCTGTGTACAACTTCTGGAGTGAACCAAATGTGTTTATTTAAGAGATGGCAAGTAAACGTAGTCCTCATGAGTGTGTTTCTTCCCTTACTTGTTTGATGCTGTTCATGGGTGATCGTTTTATGCTCCTCACGCTTGAATTCAGTGTGGGACCTTCCTCTTAAGAACTAGTGCCCGGTTTTCATTTTAACAGTGGTTGAGTAAGTTTGTTGCCACAGACTCCTTGGGTGGCTGCAGCAGTCCTGACTTTGATATTCTTTCATAAGCACAAATCAGCTCTGCCTTCTGTTTCAGAGCCAAGTCTACCTTAATTCCACCGGTGTGTCTTGCTGACAACGTACTTCTGTTGCCAGTGAATTTTACACCTGCTCGTGTTAAACTGGATTTTACAGGCAAAGCCTAATGTGTGGAGTTTCTTCATCCTCTCCCGGGTGCATCGCCTGCGTTAGCAGATATCCACAAAGTACATGTGGAGTGAGGCAGATGCTTCACGTCAGCCTAAAGAAGTATGATATGTCCTTAGCGGCTAAACTTAACAGAAGCAACTGGACCTGAATGTCAGCAGTTGTAAATAGTTGTGCAGCCTCAGGAATCAAATCTTGTAATATCGTACCAGTCGCTTGGCACCGGAGATTTGCTATTTTTTAAGATGACGGAGGAATATCAAAGAGCATTTGTTCAAGTCTCCTGTTACTTTCCTTTAGTTGTGATGTGTTTTGCTGTTGAGGAAATATTGGCAGGTATTGAACATGTGTCTTTTTGGTGCTGTCTTGCTGCAAATTCCAGCTTCTGACTTGTTCTAGTCTCTCTCCTTTTGTTTTCACAACACGTTGCAGATTTCGATAGAGTGAGAACATACTTCTGATGTGCTGAAATCAAACCTGGTGTGGATTTACGCCCAGCAAGGGGATAAGCAGAAAGAAAGAATGAATTCACTCGAGTATAGAGTACACTGTGTGCATCGTGTGATAGGGAGGTATCGTGAGCACCCCTTTGGCCTCACAGCTATGTACCGTGGATCAAAATAATTCTCTTCACATTTGAAAAGCTTTAAGCAGCAGTCCATTGAGTGTGTCCCATGAAGATCCTAGCATTCCCACAAAAAACATGCCAAAGGTTTGGCAGTGAAGAGTTCACGCATCATCCTCGGCAATAGATCCTCTTTGTGTGGAGGCTGAAGTTACTGGCTTTGTTCGTGAGGATGTTGAGTGCAGAAGTGTCTCATATTTCCTCCTCAGAACCTCCTTGGCCAAGGTGACTGCCGGCTCCTGGTGATTCCACTTTCCGATACAGAGGCAGCAGCATTATCAGTTGTGATCTTTGCTCCACAGTCCACAGTTCTCTGGAGTGCTTTCAGGTCAAGGGGTTTTTGTGGAACGTCCCCTTGACTTGCTTTCTTCTCACAGTGTGAAGAGCTCAGCATGACTTGTCCTTTTATTTATTTCCCCCTCAATTCTTTTTCAGCGAGTATTAAATATTTAGCTGCTAACATTTTTGAAAGTGGCTGCTAAACCAGATTGACTTTCCTTACGTGGTCCCCGTCAACGTGAAACACGAGGCCCTTTTTGGATGCAGCCCAGATGGTGCTTTGCTTCAAGTGAGCAATGTGTTGCGGTGAAAATGGACTATTTTTTCCCCTTCTTCCCTCCCTCCGTTCCTTAACTGAACACATCCGTGTAGCTCATAGTTGGGTTGAATTCAAAACTAGTCAAAGAAGCTGCAGGGTAAATATGTCAACTATATGTCACCTTCTGTGCCAGATTGAAGGGATTTCTGTCCCTGTCAGCAGGCGGTACAGCGAGTTGGCTGCACAAAAGCTGACGTCTGTATGGGCTTCATTAGAAAAATGGACAAGCTGATGCAGTTTGGTCCTTTCCATGTCTGTCTGGTCCTCGTGTGCGTGCGCAGACCCCCTCACAGAGTCCTGCAGCGGGCTGTGTGCTGAGTGGGCAGGAACATCGTGTTCCTGAGGGTAAGAAGTGAGGACCCCACTGAGGGTTTTTACATCCCATAGAGGAGACTGGTGAAGTGAAGGAAGCGAAAGGAGCAATACAGTTTAAAACCGTTCCACATGTGCAATTGTTTTGACAGTGCTTTACCCACCAGTGGATTTTTTGGAGATGGAGTAATGCACATAACAAATTTCTAGACGCATTGACTGTGACTCTCAAATTGCTGTCTGTGACCTGCGACTCTCTGCTAGCTGCTGCTGAAGGTCGTGATTTAAGAGAAATAGCTGTGGCTTTGAAATCGGAATCGGAGTTCTGTGTTCCCATTCCACAGCAAAACAAATTTACTGTATGACAAAGGAGATCCTATAAACAAACAACTTACTGGCTGCCAAATGCAATTTGGAGTCTGTTCCGGGGACGTTGGTTTGGTTTAGTAGGGTAGAAGTATAGTGTTTATCTAAAGGAGTTGTTAAAAATAGTAGAGACTTGATGGGGTTTTGGGGGGGTTGTTTCTTGGTTTGTACTTTTTGCTTTTTGAAACTCTTAATTTCTTAAATGATTTGGCTTGGTTTAAATTTTTCTGTTAAATGTGAAGATCACGGCTAAAGCTTTTCAGGCCAGGTAACAGCAGTAGATCTGACAGGAGCTGGACTGTGGTTATTCTACCCAGGAGGCATTACCGTGCCTGGAATGCATCCAGTTACCGTGTTTTGGAAACACCATCATGCTTAGGGAGGAGAAGACAGTTCTGCAGTTAGGGCAGGTAGCTGTGAGACCTGGTGTCAGCTCTCAGCTAGCAGCTTGCCCCAGTTGAGAAGAGGTCTCACTTAAGAGTTGGCAGCAGGATTTTTTTGTTCTGAATAGGTGCAGCTTCCATGTGGAGGTGAAGCAGGTTGGATGAGAGATGTAGGTATGAGGTTGGAAGGTAGTGCAGAGCAACAGGGAGAGATGCCATGCCATGCCATGCCTAAAGGTACTGCCTAGGTGCTTAGGTTCTGAGAGAGCAAAAGCCTCAGTGGTTCCTAGTTCTCTTGTCAAGCTCGAAATAACTCCATTTTACATCAGAGGTTTTATCTTAGCCAGGACATTTCAGTTTTGTTATATTTGAGAACCTGCTGTTCACTCTAATGAAAGTTACAACTCCTAGGAAAGTCTGCTGGCGGTACCATACTGACCTGCAAGCTGTTTTATGGGGGCAACGTGGAGAAATGAGTTCTCCAAAGATGCCTGTATGGAGCAGGTTCCTCCCTGGGTCTGCAGGAATGAGCTAGGAAGGGTCTTCCCTGACACTGCTGATCCTGGCCGCTGTGATCTGCTCCGTGCAGCATTGAAGAGGGGGGCACTCGCCAGGCTTCTCATCGCCCCTGGAGCTCGGGCTTCCCAAAGAGAGGGGGAAGTTGGACTTCAGGGGCAGGAAACAAGCTGGTGCAGGGTGAGCAGTTGGAGGGAACTGACTGCAACTCTGCCAGGGTTCCAAAAATCAGGCAGCTATCCTCAAAATAGGTAAATGATAGGTAAGCGATTAAGTGGCATGTCAGCTTAATTATTAGTTCTTCCTGGTTTTGAACCATGAAGATATGGGCAGGCAGGGTTGGGGAGAGCATGTATTTGTGACACTTGCACACTTCTGCGGTATAGGAAGGTTTGTATTTCTGGTTTTTGCCTGGTCAAGTGCCTGTGACCTAGGACTAGTCTGGAACACGATAGAGGAAGACAATGGGAAGGATATTCTCTCTCTCATCCTCTGCCTTGTCTTGCAGCTTCCCCCCAGCTCATGACAGCATGACATACTATTTCGGTTACCCAGCCCTTGGGTAACAACAAGCAGCTTGCTCAGCGACTGCTTTCGCTGCCTTTTTTAAAATCCTCCGTAAACTCTCCTCTTTATTTTTGTTTCTCACAGAGAGCCAGCTGTTGCCTGGGAATAACTTCACAAACGAATGCAACATTCCTGGAAACTTCATGTGCAGTAACGGGCGCTGTATCCCGGGGGCCTGGCAGTGTGATGGGCTGCCGGACTGCTTCGATGACAGCGATGAGAAGGAGTGCCGTAAGTGACCGTTGCTGGGACCTGGGTAGTGGTACCCATGTGGTCTGTAGTGTGTGTTAGGCACGTAACAAAGCTACTGCCAGTCTCTTAATTCAGCTATTGGTAGGAAGAAAATTTACAGCCTTCCTTATTATTTCAGGTCTTTAATATTCTTCAAATTGTCCAGTTTTAATACAGCACGTGGTAGCAGGTACCTAAACCCCTATTCACAGAGGGATAAATTGGGACAGACTTGACCTGAGATTCTTCCAGTGTTGCCCTGTGAATTTTAGGGACCCTCTTTATACTGCTCCAGCACACTGGCCTAGTGCTGTAGGTTGATCTCCACTACCATCCAGACTAAATCCTTTCGTTTCAAAATCACTGACTGTATCCTGTTAGTTTTGTTCTCTCCTGTCAATTAATTCTTAACACTGACTTTCTGGAAAACAGATGAAATTAATTGGCTAATAATGTTCCCATGTTTTAATTCTCCCTACAGAACTGCCAGTTCTAGAGAACTAAAAGACGTCTGTCCTGGTTCTGCTCCGTGATTTCATCTTTTTCTTAGTATTAATAAAGCTTTAGTTAATGTTATTCAGCCATGAGTTAGCACAAAACTTTCTAGCCTAGATGTTTCACCCAGACAGCAAGATGATGCTGCAGTATGACACTGTGATTTGAAATCCAGCTGGAGTGAAAAACCCCTCAAATTTTATGTGATTCTAGAGCAACTGAGAAATTTCTGAGAAGTTACTGCTTTTGGTCTAATAAACATTGCTCCTTTACATATGTATTTTAAGGAGGTTTTCATTAAACTTAAACCGAATTGTAAGAAGTTTACCTTTCCCAGGACACTTCCAAGATGCTTTGCAGTCTTTATAAAGCCTCAGGCTTGTGCTGCAATGTCAAAGACAGGTTAATTTTTAAATTTTTTTTTTCTTACTTAGATTTTAACATCTTAGGAAAGGATGGGCCTGTTGTGAGGGTTGATCATTGTCACGCATGTCTGTTTGAGCTCCAGCAGAATTTTATGCTAGTAGGAGCTTTGGCAAGAATAAAAAATGTCCAGAGTTCCACCTGTACCTTTCAGTGAGAAGTTCCTGATGACAGCAGCTGGGTCGCTCTCAGGTTCCTCATTACCTGGCTCCTGAATATGTTGCTGTGACTTTACCTGTGCTGTTTCTACTTCTTAAAACAAGCTGACTGATGATGCTCCTCTATATTTATGGGATACAAACCAGGAGGTTTTCTGTCTCTGAGAATGTTGTCATCCTCCGCCTTGCATGAATTTTGTTTCATTTGGTACAATTAGAAGATGGTAATGAAGATTTTTCTTAATGAGGGCTGGGCTGGGTATTTACCCATGAATCAGTAACTGGAAAATACACTTTGTGACTCTGCTCAAAAATTTTCTTACCAAAAGCAGTTGGATCTAGCGAACTGCAAGCAGCAGTGAACATAGGAACTGACAATAAAATATAAATAGCTGCAAAATGATGGTTCATAGAAGTCGTTCTTGTCATGACAGACTCAAATCAAACTCACTGGTCTGGGCTGTGCTGCAACTGTGAGTTTAAACTCCTGCGGAAATGTCCTTTGTTGGGTTTTTTTTATTTAACTACTTCCAGCCCACTTGATTGGCTAACAGTTTTCTGGATGGGCATCTTTTGATCCTGCCCAAATTAACAGCTATAATTAGACTGTGCTTTCCCTTTCCCATACATCTATCTGCTATCTGATCACCTTCATAAATGTAAAATTAGCATGGAAAAGAGACAACAGGGAGAGCAGAGGATTCATATCCTGTGCTGGGCTTCTGTTAACTGGTCAGATAAGCCAAAACAGCATGGAGATGGTGCTCATTTGAATCTCCAAATGAAAACTGAATATTCATGCAAACAAGGTCTGTAATGCATCCAGATAGCTTCAAGCTGCCTGTTCTGCATCTCCATCCTCTCCATTTTAGTAGCTTTTAACTCTGGGTGTGCTGCCATGAGAAGCACGACTATAATGAACCAGCCACTGTGTGGGGGATGCTGAATATGCCCATGTAGCACCTGTCTGTGCACTGTGGCCGAGACGTGGGCTGCAAGAGGAGTCACCAGGAGAAATAACTGTCTGGTCAGCTTTTGCACATTTCCAAGGATGGAGAGCCCACAGCCCCGCTGGGCACCCATTTCAGGGTGGAATGTGCCCACTAGGAATTTTTATTGTGACTAGTACATGATCAGTTTCCAGTGGTGAGATAGAAGCTGAACCAAACAACTGTTAAAGATGTGCAGGGTGATTAATGTTGAGGTCCTCTGGCCTTGGTGAGTGGGAATGTAGGAGCCCAGGAATTGTTCTTGACTGCAGAAACGGCAGCTGAACCGTAAGACCAGTTGATATTCACCATGTTTAAGTGTGTGCGTCACATCTGACAGTGTACTGTAGCAGTGTGTGTGGTGTCGCTTGGGTCAGGCAGCTCCAGGGAGCACAGCCATGCTTGAAAGTGTCGTGTTAGCATCGCAAGGGTCAGAGCATGTGTGTGTAGATAGAGGTATAAAACCTGTTTATTATTTGTTTTAGGCCAGGCTTTGTTACCTTCCTCCTATCAAAACAGGGCTCTACATACTAAAACTTGCTTTGCAGCAAAATTGGAGTCCTTTGTTTTCTGCTGTGATGTTGCTGTGCATTAGCTGAGCTGTTGGTAGTGGAGACAAAGCCGTAGGAGTTGCATTAGCAGCGTGAGATGCCTGAGTTCCCAGCGTGTCACTACTCTGAGCCATGCTTTCAGCTGCTTTGTCTGCAGCTCCTCGTCAGCCAACTAGTTCAGATCGAAAGGCTTTAACCTTGCTTTAAAGCATTGGGGTGTGAATAGGGGGTTCAGGTACACGGGTATGTGCAGTCTTTGTACGGTTGAACATGGATGTCCAGCAATATTTTATCAATTCTTTTGCTATGGCATCTCATCCTGTCTGTCCCCCTTTGAACAGGAAAACTTAAAACTCATGGTCTGGTTCTCTTTTTCTGCGTCCAGTGAGTGAGAAATGCTGGTCTGGGCTTGAGGAGGAAATAAGATGGAAGGCAGAATCACCTGCACCTTGTCCCTTCATGTCTTAACTCTTCCCTCTCTTCTTTTTGTCCCTTTTCTGTCTCCTGCTTTGCAGGACCATTTCTGTTAACCATGTCACTTTGCTGGTGGGCTTTCTCTTCATCTCCCCGACTTGCCAGAATCCATCCCATCTGTCACCTTCCTTGCTTCCTCTGTGTCCTGACCCGTGAGCAGTTTAACACTTGCCATGCCAGCTGTCTGTGTGCTGCATAGCGCACAGAACGTTCCTCGTACTCCTGCCTTCTGTCATGGCAATGTGATGACAGAAAAAATGTACCCAGTTTTAGCTGCAGAGGAGGGTTGCAAAAACGCACAAGAGGGAGGAAATAAGCTGACACAGGGACTTGGAAATAAGAACTGCTTCTCCTTGAAGCAGAGTATCTTCTTGGCTTTTCCTCCAAGCCACTAATTGAGCTTGAAAAAGAGTTAATTGACCATAGCAGTGTAAATGTTTTGTGAGTATTTCCAATTCTCTGTAGTTTGAGTAATCTGCTATCATCAGTGCATCTCCCAAAATGGAGAACCCTTCTGTAGTTCATCCCTACCAGCTCTGCTGGCTCTCATCTGTTGGATTGCTCATCAGCCTGTGGAGTCCCGTATCTGTCATGCAGGTTTCTTTTCAATGTCAGTGGGCTTTTGATTACTACTGCTGCTTTTTAGCTGTGTAGATGATTTGTGATGGAAGCTGAGGCTCCTCTCGACAAATGCAGACTCTTTACCAACAGGACTTTCCTGTGGAGCTTATAGGCGCTGGTTGTGTACCTCCTAAATCCTGCTCTGGTTGCGTAGGGGTTAGGGCTTTCACTGGTCAAGGTGGGAGCCGTGTGCTGCCAGCCACTCTGTTCTGTGTGTCGTCAGATGTGAAAGATCCAAAATGGCACCGAACAGAGAATCAGAATGGAAAGAGCCTGGAAATGTGTGCTTGATGTTTCAGAATGTTCTGAGGTGAATGGATTGTCCTTAGTGCTGACCTTTACACCTACCTGCTGATATAGTCCTTTGAGGCCAAGACCTGCATCCTGCTGCTGGACAGATCCTCTCCTTGAGATTTAAGGGTACACTAGTGTTCTTTATCAAGATCATAATTTACTCTGTCCTTGTTTCCTCTTTTCTTTGCTCTTTGTATTAGATTATTGCAGAAAGAACAATGCGAACACTGAGAGCGGCTTCTGTCAGCTAATGAGGAAGAGCCAGTGGGGAGATGGCACGTTGCTGCCTTTGTCACTAAGGAGCAGCAGATGGTGCAGATTCAGAGCATGGCACATCATCCGTGCTAAGTGTCTGGCATGACAGCAGCCAGAATTAGAGACATACCAAACGCCCAGAAGTCTAGATGTTCCTTCATCGCTCTTCCGGGAGCCCTTTCTCACATGCCAAGTTTCCGTGCTCAGCTCAGAGCAAATGGTGGCACACAGCAAATAGAGTGACTAGCTCTGTTAATCCAAGAGCTGGGCTAAAAAAGGGCAGCCTTGGGCAGCGTGTTCTTCTGTTAGGAACACCTGTCTCTTACATTGCTGTTTCCAGTCGCCGCTGTTGCTCATTCAACACAAACATAAAGGTAAAGCAGGTTTTTGAGTCGATGCTAAAGGCTGTGAGGTGGGAGCGTGTAGATGTCTAGGCAACAGGGCATTGTCCATGCTTGTAAGAATGTGCTGCCGACTCACTTCTGCGCTGGCTAGCAAGAGTTGGCCTCTGTTAGGAACATCTGGAACTGCACTAGTAAAAAGCTCACTTCATCACCAACATTCCACCATCATCAGACCTCGCTCCTATTGTCCTTCAGGCAGGGTCTTTGTGAGCAAGTCTTCATGGGTGAGAATGTCTTCAATAAATGAAATGCTGCTTGAAAATGGTCTGTTTTAACTAGCATTCCCCAGGCAGGTATCGAAGCTTCCGCTAAAGGTCAGCCTTGTCTCTGCCCTGAGACACGTGTGCTTGCAGGGAACCGCTTGCAGTCAGAACTGAAGGGTTTATAATGTCTTGCACTCAGCATGGCACGGTGAGCCGAGCTTTTTCTGGGCTCCCACACCAGCAGCCAAACTCTCATAGCCCTGCAGGCTGTGACTCATATTCAGGCAATCTGAGGAACCAGTTTAATCTTGGAGTCCACCTGAAAACCGTTCTGTTTCCATATCAGGGAATTGAAGCCTTAGGAACCCCTGCTGAAGCCAGGATCCTGGTGACAAATACCCTAGGAGCAACTAGAGCTGGTAGGCTGCATGCTGCAGTGCAAAGATAAAGGCCTGAGAAAACTTAAATGTTCTTTTTATGTTTGATTTCTAAAAAAGTGTTTGGGCTTTAACTGATATACAACGGGAGTGTTTTTATGATTGTAACTGTGCTTCTGTTGTTTTTGCAGACATTTCTAACTGTATTTGGTGGGTTAGCAGAACAATATTTGAGGTGGTGCTGTAATCACCTGCTCATTGCTAATATGTTGGCAGATTGATCATTCAGTTCATCTCCTCTTCTGCGTCTCTTAACCACGTTCTTGGTTTTACCCTGTAGATTTCGAGCTGTGTGTTTATATATAACAAAAATGCCCTATTTTTTTCAAATTCCATGCTGTGTCTAACTTCTCGATGTTGAGTATATTTTCAGTTCCACGTAATCTATCTAAATGCACACAGCGTTTTGTGGAAATGTTTTACAGTCTCAGAAGGCTTTATAAATCTTCTGGTGTTGTCAGGAGGGAGAGGGGTTGGGAGGGATGGCACAATGCAGCTCACATCATTCAGAGCGTTTGTATCTGCACACTCACTCTTACTCATCGTTGACCCTGCACTGGTGGGGGATTGGGCTGGATTAGGAATATATTGTAGTTTGAAAATACAGCCTACGATAACCATATATAAGTTTTCCCCAAGGTTTTCTGTACCTTTTTGTTCCATCACCTACCAGACAAACGTTTACTGCTCCCTCTGCTGTTCATCTGCAACAGGTTTTAACTGCTCCAGGAACGGAGGGTCTGTGGGAAGGTGTTTGTACCAAACAACTGCACACAGTCTTGGATGAGTTATAAAGAGTCTTTTCACAGGAATGTTAAATGAAACCCACACTCTGCAATTAGCAGCTTGGGTTTCCTACATTAGGTGAAGAATCTTCTCCTGTACTCTAAAACCTTTCAGTGGGGAAACTGAAACTCTGACAGAACAAAGGCAGGTTGGATAGGTTTCATCTTCAGACTGGTGCTTCGGGTGCGCTTGGACTGACTTAATTACATCCAGTTTCCACAAAAGAGGTAGTTTCTGAAGAGCTGTGTTGTGTTAAAAGCTTCATAGCATCAGAGGGCTGGAAGTTATTTTAGAAAGAAAAAAGCCCACTGAAACCAAAGTCCTGGCTGAGGAGGTTGATCTGTCACTGGAGAAGCTCTTGAGTGCATCAACTCCGGCAGACTGAGTGGGGACTGCACCAGCTTCAAACCTGTATCAAATACCAGGAAGCCTCAGGTGAGGGCTGTCAGACTGCCTTCTCCTGCCCTCTTGATGGGGGTTAGATTTCAGAAGAAGGCCTTTAGATTTGTTGCTCCTCGCTGCTTTATAAAACCAGTTTCGTGGAGTTTGCCCTTGAGCAGGAGCGTGCTTGAGTCTGCTCTGCGGGAAAATTGCGAGCTGGAATTATATTAAAGCACATTATGTACCAATGTTTTTTTCCTCTGTAAGTCCCCAAATTAAGTTGGCGGCAGAGACAAAACTACTAATAAATGGCCATCACTATCAACCCGAGTCATTCCGGTGACAGTCTGATGCTAGATGTTTGTCCTCGACTTTCCTTACACTTTGCATGAGAGCGGTCAAATTCGTGACTTCTGCGCAGCCGAGAATGAGTAACCAGATCTAGTAGCTGCTTTTAGAGACAGTGAGGAGAGGTCTTGGAGAGACAATGAGTCCTGCAATCTCTATAAGCTATTTAATGACCTCTTACTAGAGTAGTGCAATTATTGCAGCTGAAGAGACTTCGCTGGGGTTTAGCCGCTCCGCAGAGCCAGTCTAATGAGCAGCTTTTATGTACAGGAACAAAGGGCACAAAATAACTCTGGCCGCTCTCCTGTTAAATACCTGGCTTTAGGCTCAGCAAGCAGAGCTCAGTGTGCTGAAGAAGGAGACGCGGCATTTTGTTAATAAGAAATATCTGCCCAATTCAGAAGGGATTGTCTAAACCAGCTGAGATCTCCTGGAAATACAGCAGCGGGCCAAGCCCCTGGCTACGACTAATCCTCCCCATCTGTAAAGATTTCTGACTTGGAATTGTTTAATATATCAGTGGCCCCAGAAAAATGACTCATAAAGTATCAGTTAAAGCCCAGTGTTAACTCAGGCTAATGCTGTAGTAGATGAGGAGCATGGTGATGTTTTCAGGAGACGCTTTCAGGTTCCTGGGAGTCAGAGCCAGCATTGCAGAGCTGCAGCAATTATTTTGGACTGCCCCGTCGTGTGTAAAGGTGAAGTCATCTCATCTGTTGCTGCTGGCCAGGTGCTCTTTTAGCTTTGGGAAGTTTCCAGTGCAGGTTTCTGGTGAGTTTGGATTCTCTCTTGCACACTAATAGCTTATAGTAGTGTGAGCTAAACAGCTGTGAAGTGTGTGTTGTATCAAAGCTCTGTGATTCCCCCAGGAGCATGAAGGAGGACGATAGAGGCACGAGGAACAAGGTGAAGGCATAAAGATAAATATAAAGGCAAAATGTTAAAATAACTAGTATAATTACAGCATCTTGAATGCTTTAAAGGTCTGTGTTCCTGCCAAAATCCACGTGAAATGGTGCAAGTGTGGGGTTTTGTGGGTTTGACCTGGGGATTTAACTCTCCCTGTGAAGGGAACTAACAGTCTGCCTTGGTGGGGCCCTACCTTACACTACATCTCCATCTAGTGCATTTTAAATGGCTGCAGAAAGAGCACAAGGTTGTAAGGAAACCTAGGAGTAGGTCATTTTTATTTATTTTTACTGAGTACATGTGCAGGAGAAAATGTAGCAGCAGGGCCAGAACAAAGGAGAAAAGAAGCATTCTACCAAGCTGGCACTCTGAAAGGATCACGGCAATGAAAAGGTGCAAAATCAAAGTCAAAGTAGATTTTGTGTATTGATGTTAATGGAGGAAGTGTTGTCATGTGCTAGGATTACAACCAACCACCTTACAAAACTGTACAAACCAATCTTTAGTGGTCCTGTTCTTATTTATAATCCAGTAATAATTTGTGTAAAAGGCTGATGAAATCAACATCTTTTTTCTTTCTCTAAATAACTAGAATATATTTCAGAAAGCCAAGAATTCCTCTATAAAACCACTTATGTGTGCTGTAGTGGTACGAGTACCCATGGAAGACCTCTGGACTTGTAGTCATAACTTAGGATCACTGCATGCTTTGAAGTCTCCTGCTGTTTTTCTTGCTGCTCCCTGTTATCTCCTGGTTGACCTGGAATATTGGTTTTAGGCAGGTGACATCAGAATTCTTCAGCAAAGCTGAATATTAAGCAATGCATAAAAGGAGCATCTGCATTAATTGGAGGGATGCTGTAAGGCAGCTGCTGATCTTTTTGTCTCCTGCTCAGAGGGCTCTTAAACTTGGAATATCAACCTGGAATTACCTCTTGTTTTCACTCACGATTAAGCAACCAAATACTTAGTAGTTATAATAAGATTTATAATGAAGTGACCGTGGTGAACGTTTCATTTGGAGCTCAATTACAGAAAGGTACACATGAGTAAGGGCAAGTGCGGTAGCTGCTTACACTTGATAGCTTTTTATGCAGGGAGATCAAGAGGGTTTGTGGAGCTAATTATTTAATCCTCTTGATGGTCTCCTCTAGATGGGGGTCAGTAAACAGCCTGATTGAAGAGCTTGGCATCAGGCAGGTTTAACGGATGGAATCAGTCATACACCGAAATAAAAAGATGAGGTAGCCAGTGGCCCAGGATGATGTGAAGGATTGTATCTCATCAGACGCACTGAAGAAGAGAAGGCTCTGGGGAGATCTTACTGAGGCCTTTCAATACTGAAAGGGGCCTGTAAGAAAGATGGGGCCAGTCTTTTGAGCAGGGTCTGTTGTGACAGGACAGGTGGTGATGGGTTTAAACTAAGGAGGAAGTTTCAGACTAGAGAAAAGGAAGACATTTCTTCAACATGAGGGCGATGAGAACCTGGCCCAGGTTGCCCAGAGAGGTGGGAGAAGCCCCATCCCTGGCACCATTGCAGGTCAGGCTGGACTTTGGTGCTCTCTGAGCAACCTGCTCTAGTTGCAGATGTCCCTGCTCCCTGCAGAGGGTTGGACTAGATGAGCTTTGAAGGTCCCTTCCCACCCAAACCAGTCTGTGATTCTGTGTCCCCTGAGGAGGGTTGCTCCTGCTACTGAAGTCCCTTAAGGGCTGCATTCTGTTCTCCTGTATGCATCCTGAGTCACTTAACCTTGAAGCTGTGCTTAATTTGTATGGGGTAGCAGCGGATTAGAATTTGTCCTTTTGTATGATGTTATTGTTTAGGTTGTTTAATGAGTAGTGACCTCTAAAATACATAGTTTATGAGCAGCAGCTCCTCACCTGAGGGGTTAAGCAGGAAGCGAAGGTAAGAGTGACCCAAGGGCTTTTTGTAGGTGCAATGACTGCTCTGCAGCTGGCTGTGTTTTGGATCAAAACTCATTAGAGTAAGTGGTTGTTTTGTCTTGAATTGGAGAACTCCTGGCTTGGTAGGTGGGAATATATATACTGGGAGTAGCACTCAAGTGCGAGTTTTTTTCTTGATCGGAAGAAGCAAGCAGAGGAAGTGACACTTCTCCATGTCGTTCTGCAAGACCGCCCTGGTGAAGAGCTCTGAGCCAAGAGATGATGCATTTGCCTTCTGTGCTGAGGCAGCTGAGAGGCTACAGGAAGTGGTGGGAAGTGAACTGGAAATACTGGAGGGTCCAGACAGCAATTAACTACCCCAAAATAACTGTTAGTGTTCACTGGGTTAGGGTTAATGTCAGTTCTTGGGGTGAGAGGGATCGTTCCCTGGTGCCATTCTGCTTGTGTTACATAGTGCTGTGAAATCTCTTCTCTTTGTAAATTGAAGTTAAAACCTGTTTTTCAAAGAGCAGGGACAGGTTGAAAAGATTTAACTCCTTTATTAAAAGATTATTAAAAGATTTAGCCTTTAACTCCCTCCTCTAAAGTCTTTACTGGGGTGCTGCACCTCGCCACGCGCATCAGGAAAGACTGGATTTACGGCGCTGGCTGGGCTGGCTGTGGCATCTCTCCACATACGATAGCAGCAGCAGCAGCAAAGTTTAAGATGGCTCATTATCGAAGTCAGGGACATACCTGGGGCTCTGCAGTAAGGCAGCATCTGCGCACAACAGCTTCTGACTGGAGAGTTGCTCTTGTCGCATGCAAGTGATCAAGGTTTGATTAGCTGAATAAGCCATCATCTGTTGTTGGATTGAGGCGTGTGGGTGTGCAGCAGCGTAAAGTTACTTTGCCTGATTGCTACCTGGAGGGGTTCTGAGGCACCAGTTGGAGTTGAAATGCTAATATCCTGTGCAGTTTCCTTCTAGCTGCGGGTTTTCTGCTGTTGGATCTGCTACATCCCACTTCCCTCACTCCAGATTGCAAAATAACTGAGAAATACTTCACACAGGAATGTTTGTGGTGTTAAAAGAAGGAAATGTGCTTGTCCTGGTGGCTGCGTGGGGTGGGGTGCCTGTCCTGTGCTGTCTTGGCATCTGTTGCAGGCACTAAGCAGTGCCTGGATCACCGTAAGGAGGTGTGAAACGCGGCTTTGGTTGGCAAGTTTCTTCCCTAACGTTTCATTAGCAAGCCTGTATACTGGCTTGGGTAAGAGGAAATCAACCCATTATAGATGAGTAATGTCTTCTCTTTAAGCACTGTGTCCTTATAGTGGGGCACAGACCTGTTGTAACCTTGTAGTCAGGTTTTAAATCCTTGTAGCCAAGCCAAGTGTGTCAAAATTGCTTTTATACCAGGGGATGTCCATATACAGCATAAGGTTTTACACAGTATATGACAAATCTGCTTTGGTTTTTTTTTTCCCCCTGCTGTAGTTCATCTCTGCTGAGAAATAATAAAAATGGGTTACACTTCTTGAAAAATAGTGCTGTTTCACACTTGGTACCCTAAAGATAGCAGAATGTTTTCCTGTCAGTGCTCTAGAGCTGTGCCTGCAAACTGTCGCATCTTCAGGGGAATGTACAACCGCTCCTGATGGGAAGTCACTTTTTTGTAGAGCCTTAAGAGCAGGGACTTGGAGGATCGGTCTCTGCGTAGCATAAGGAGCGACTTCACATGCTCGCACATACAACTGCCAAAATAGTTTTCTTGAACTTAAGCAAACCAACCTGAGAGAACGTTTGGCAAGCTTGTAGGATGGCCAGGAGTTCTCTGCCACCATCTTCACCACTCGCTTCACATTTGAATTTGGAGAGAATATTTTAGTGACGAGCAATTTCTTCCCATGGCTAATGGAGTCAGAGGAGGCTCCTCCAGGGCATGGTGGGTCACCAGCACCTCTTTCTAAATACCGTGGCAGTTCCATTCTGTGTAATGCAAACACAGATTCATGTTGATGTGTCAGTCCTGGATTGCTTCTGCCATGACTAGGTAACAAAAACGAAGAGTGGAACTGGCGTGAATCCTTTTCTGCTACAGGTTCACAAGCTGCTTGAGTGCCAGTTTATTTGGAGTGGGTTTTGTACTTGCTGTATTTACCCAGACTGGATCTGCTATTTGAGTAGCCTTTCTTTAGAGATAGTTTTGTAAGCTCCTTTATTTCAGGTGTGTCCATCAGTCCTCACTCCTCCTCCAACACGTGGTCTCTCAGGTTCTGGAGACCTGGGCCTGGGAGGACTTAGCAGTTCCTCTCAAAAGAACCTACTTCTCCCTTCCCTTTCCTTTAGCTGGTTTTAACACCAAGGCTAAATAAAGTCAGGTGATCCACACGTGTCTGTGTCCTTTTTCACTTCTCTTTGTCATTTCCTGATATCCAGGTAATTTTGGATTACCCTGAGGCCGTTTCAGCCAAGTGTAACAGAAAGATGCAGATTGCAAAGATAATGCTCTCCTTGAAAGCTTATCAAGGCTGGAGGAGCCAAATAAGCTTTTCACATACAGATCTGCCTGAAAACTTGAGACCTGTGTGGTAGAAGAGATGATGATGAGCAGAGTGGAAAACCTTTATGGTAACAGTGATGTAGTGGGAGCAGGAATTGCAGAGGAGTGCAGTGACTTGAATCTGCTGCGAGCAGTCGTGATCCTACATACCTGTTTCTTGTGAGGGTGCTGAAGACCTGATGAAAATGGACAGCCTCTTTGTGTTAAGGTGTCCCACTGCAGAATGGGAAGGTGCCTTTCTGCTCAGGAAGAAATGGTTGTGGTTTCCATAGGAGCTTTGTGAGCAATGACCAAACACCGCTTGCTTGTAAGCCTCGGGAATGCTCTGCCAGAGGACAAGAAGGAGGTTGAAATGGGAAGAAATTCCCCAGTGGAGTTCTGCAGCGTCAGGGGACATGTCTTGGACTAAGCCATTACTGGTGTCTCATTTTTCCTGCGTTTAGGCACAACATATGGGAAACTCGTTTTGTGTCTGGAATTGGAACCTGGAAAACAGAATTGTCTGGGAGTGAGATGGGTCTAGTAAACAGCTGGCTGTCTGCCTAGAGATTCACCATGGTGTTTGAAACCCTTTTCTATCCTTTAGGAGTGTCTGATGTAGATATAAGTTGAAATTGCGATTGGTTTGAGTATACATCATGCCCGTTGCAAGTATGGAGAATTGCATTTGGGTTTTGGTTGTTGTTTTTTTCCTTCCTGTGGATTTAAAAAATAAAATAAGTCAATGGACTATGTAGAAAGGAAACGGAGATGATTGGAAGGTGTTGAGTTTCTTTGGTTTTGGTCTGTGGTTGCTAGTATGTGCTCTTTTGATAAACCGTTATTCTAAAGCAGAATTGTGTTGTTCTCTGGCTGCTGTGTTAGGGCAGGGAGAAGACAGAAAAAGGGCTGGGGAGAAGGTGTTGAATGAAACATTATTTAACTAAGTAGTACTTCCATTAAAACATTAAAGATTCCTTATGGCTTTACTGTGGTGGCCCAGAGTAATGCACCAGATGTGCTTTGGGCCTTTTCCTTCGGGGCCAGGACAGCTGAGGTTGCTGTGACGTGTGTCTGGGGTACCTGAAGCAGAGCTGCTGCAGCGTTCACCACCACTTCTAGCTCTGGCCAGGTAAGTGCAGGGACAGCACTTCTGCTCTTCAGAGGGCCAGAGGCTCGGGTTTGGACCATTCCTAGTCTGGAAGAGTAAGGCTGTAAAAGGTGGTCCATATTATGAATTGTAGAAGTAAATAATTTTGAAGAAGCCTTAATTTGGCAGGATTTTCAGCGATGGCAAAGGGCACCTCTGAATGAGATTTGCCAGAAAGTTGGTAGCCTCTAAATTCGGATCCCAAATGACTGAAGTGAACCTGCCTGAAGAAATGGCACCCAGTGAATGTTAACAGTTGCTTCCCCCTTGTTTCTTCACCCACTTCTCTTCTTGGAACTCTTCTGGCTCAAAGCAGCAGCTTGGCTGGCTCGGTGATGGTCTGGAATCTGTTCTGAGGTGTTTGTTTTCCTTTGTTTAAAGACTGGGGGTACGGTACTGCCTCAAACCCTGTGGTTACCAAATTGTTTAGCTGCAATCTGTCCGCCTCAAAGCTCTTAACACAGAGGTTGCTCTTTGAAGTAGGGTGCAGAGTTGCAGGGGCTCAGATGTCTTGGCTGAGGGTTTTGCGTTGCCGGTGGTGTTAAGCACGGCAGCTACCTCAGCGTAATTTATCACCTGTTTTTCTACAAAGTAATGGTTCACTTTTCTTTTTTCCCCCCAAATGGACTTTGGATACTCTTCAGAAAACGTGGTAGCCGAATATGTGAAATCCAGTGATACATCCTACCTTACACTTCATAATTCTAGCTGAAAAGTACTGGTTTAATAAAGAAAAACATGTAAGAGAGGAACTGCAGGAATTTGGTGTTGGAGGACACTAAAGCAAGCAAGAATTACTGGAGCAGTGGTTTACGCAGTTTATATGCAGTCTGCTGAGGGATGGAAGGAGGCTTTGCTATAGCTGCATTTAGGTTTTAACCCTGGGAGAGAATTCCTTCCAAATTAATGCCTAAGCAGTTTGTCCCTGTTGCATATACTTTTTTTTTTTTTGTCCCTGACCTTATAGAACTGCACAGGTTGGCGTATTGGTGTGCCATATGGCTACATAAAAAGACTGCCTGTCACTGCGAGCTCCAGATCTGTCACATCTCACAACCTGGGTGTAGTAAACGCATCTTGTAGATTTGGTGTAGGAGGAGGAAACACTCAGTCAAAAGGCCCCAAGTTTTGGCACTGGCTCCTTTCCTGGTGTTCTGCCATCGATGCTCTGTGCGTGGTATCACGGTGTGTTCTCACCGCGCTGTACGCACCCTCCTGCAGTTACCAGCCTGCTCTTCCCACAGCGACTGGCTTTGCGTTAGAGTGGGCTTTCTGAAGAGGTCAGCAGCCTGCGATGAGGCCGTCACCTCATGTCCTAGTTTGAAATAGCAAAAGGGAGGGGTGTGGGGGTGGGGGGAACTCCCCACACATCTCATTAGATTGGTTTTTACTTGGGGAGCTGCTTTGTATTGGGCTGGTGATACCAGAGGACTGGTACGTGCCCTGAGCATCGTGGTGGAAGTGTCTGCATCACTCTAGCTGAGGGCAGTGTTCTCTTCTTGCTGTGCAGTGGAGTAAAAAATGTGAAGTGCTTGAGATCGTAATGAGATTCTGTAATCACTTGTTAAACACGTTGTGGTGCTATTGTTAGTATTTAGTGTTATGTGAATGGTACTATGAAATAGATGTAGTTTCTGTCCTGAAAAACTGTATAATGGATGATGGAGAGAAGTACAGCAAGAGCTGCAACTTACGTAACTCGTGTTCCTTTTGTACCCGTTCTTATATAAATTGTGCTGAATAAAGGCAGTGTTAATTACAGCATTTTCTTTCTTGAGTTTGATTTTTGCAGACTGAAAAATCCTTTCATGAAGGTCTCTTGTGTTTCTTATTCTCACAGGCACAAAACTCGCTCGATATCTCTATATTGCTTCTTTTCCTTCTCTGGGTGTTTCCTTACTCTTTATACACCTCTCTTTGCCCAAGCACGACTCCAAGATCCCAAATCCTCTGAACTTGATGCCACGGTCATTATCTGTATCTGTCTTGGGCTCTTGGCTGTTGGGCTTCTCTGAGCAAGCAAGAGAAGCTTGGTGGTGTTCAAAATCCAGACTTCTGCTGCTGTTTTAGTGTTTGTGGACTCAGCATGGCATGTAGTTACAGGCTGGGGGGTGCCACAACTAGTCCAGCTAGACCTTTGTCTCTGAGGGTTGTTATCTGCTGCCTGAGGACCTGCCCAGATGTCTGTCTCCTGGGGCTGTGACATTGACAAAAGAATTCCATCAAAGAGGAGATAGTTGTGCTTGTTTTCTGTAAAGTGTGACCCTCTATTTTAATATTTTTACTCCACTGCTTCTAAGTTGGTCAAATTCAGGTGGGTCTTTAAAGGGACAGTTAGGAGGAACTGCTTGTCAGGTTTACAAACTGCTCTCCAACTCTGAGTCATCGATGTTTGTTTTGAGAGGTCATTGGGCTCGTTTTAAGTTTGCATGTTTCAGTCATTCTGAAAATCATACAAATTGGAAAAAATTCAGCCCAAGCAAGTGAAATCTCAAAACTTGAAGCAGTTGAAAGCAGGGCATGGGGAGCTTGGGAGGCACCTAATGTCAGTCCCACCAGCACGCCAACCCGTACTGCTCCTAAAACATCTCCAACCTTTGTGAATGGTTTCCCTCATCTTTGTCGTCTTCTGTTTTTATCTTCTCCCAGCGAAAGCCAAATCCAAATGCGGTGCCACGTTCTTCCCCTGCGCCAGCGGCATCCACTGCATCATTGGCCGATTCCGCTGCAACGGCTTCGAGGACTGTCCCGACGGCAGCGATGAGGAGAACTGCAGTAAGTGTGAGCTGGCTTGTGAGCGAGGGAGCTGCTTTTCTTTTGGCTAATTAAGTCTACTTAGAAGGGAAGCGTGCGTTAGGCTGTAGTTTCTGAGTGAAATATTCTCCCTGTCATTTACGGCTCAGATGATCCTTGTGCTTTTCTCTTTGTAAATGACAGTCTCTCATTATTATTTTTTAAGGTCCAGGTCACTCTTATTTTGTATATAACTCCTGTACGATACTTCAAGCCCTTTTGTAATTTTGAAATGAGGTTTAAGCTGCATGTTTGAACAGTTCCTCTGTACTTAAATGTAACTCAGATTAGGCAAGTAGTAAATATGACGTAAAATTGTTTAATTTTTATTAACCTGTTTCCTGTCACTGAAGAGTATGACTTATTTGTTCATCAGCACATTCGGATTTCCCTGTTCATACGTGTTCTCAAACAACAAAAAAGCCAACTATGGGGTTATTTGGTGAAGCACGTTCTTGGAAGAAGGAGGCTCTCGCAGTCCGACATGCCTGCTGACGCACGGGCTTGAGCTGCTCTGCAGCAGCTTGCAGGGAAGTCGTAGCAGAGAGATCATCCAAAGCACTGCTCGACTCGGGCTAACCCCCCTCTCCCCGCGTGTGGCTGCGTAGAGCCGTTTGCACCAGTCAGTCTAGCAGGGGTGTATCACCGCCGTACGGAAAGGTCACGTTCGATCCAGCAGCTCTGCAACTATTATCGGGAGCTGGTAAAAGCGTGGGTTTGTAGGCGGAAGCTTGCAGCAAATACTTGCTCATTCTTGCTGAGTTTTTCCTTTTAATGACATTTAAAGGTCAGGAGGAGGACAACAGACACCAGCTTTCAAAGATAACAAAAGGGGTGATCTTTACAGTGATCTATCACTGTCTGCTTCTGGGAGGACGTGCCTTTCTCATTTGCTTTCCCCCACAGCATGAACATCTCTCTGTTGTTGGCCTAGAGGGTCTGGTTTGGGCCCTGGGAGGGCTGTGGCAGGGAGACAGCACCTCTGTGGAGCCAGCAAAGCTAGAGAAAGAAGGTTGAAGGCTGAGGAAATTATGTTATGCTTTAACAAGTGGACTTGAAAGAAGTTTCACACAGAGTCCTTTGAATATCCCTGAGGTGGTGGACTGGCAAGTGGAATGTCTCAACTGAAAACTGAATTTCCCCAGAGCTTGTAGTGTGTAGCTCCAACGGGAGCTTACATGATGAGACCATGCTCCCCAGGTCTCTGTGCCATTTAAGCACACACTTGGTATTTTCTAGCACGTCCAAGTGTCTAGTCCTGGTTTTGCTTATGTAGAGGAACAACACTGTAGGGCCTGAAGGGACCTGGAAAATCAACGTGCTGTGCAGGTGTGCAGCAGTTTCAGACCAAAGGAGATTTAATGTGTTCGTGATAAAGGTGCTTCTGGGGAGCTGGAGGAATCGGGAGTGTCTGTTTTATATATATATATATATTTACACTGCAGATTATAGGCACGGCAGACTCTAAATTTTTATGTTGGTGGGTTTTTTTAAAGACTCTTTAAAGGCAGCTCTTACTTTAAAGAATAAAAAATAGGAATCCAGTTAGTGTTTGGGAGCTGTAATCCCCTTTGTTATTGTGGCAGAGAAGCACTTTGAAGCAGACAAGGCATCTAAACAGCTTTTTTAAGGCTTTCAATTGGAAAGATGCATTCCGTTTCAGTCGCCTCATTACCAGAAGCTGGCAGGAGTTCAGAGAAGTGTGCCAAAAATGATTAAGGGACAGAGATTGATTTATGAGGAGACATTAAAAACTCCTAAATTATGCATATCTCAGCTAAGAGATGACTACGTTGGAAGATAAGGCTATATATGCTGTGCATGAAGGGTGCAGGCACTGTTCAGCGAGGGGTTATGGAGTTAGGTGTGCTGGGCTGGAGCTAAGAGCAGAAATTAGAAAAGAGAAAACTAAGATGAATATGAAGGAAACCTTTGATAGTGAGATGCATTGAAGCTGTGATGTAGTCTGCCAGGAGAAGTGGTGAAAACTGCACTGCTTGAAGCTTTAAATGTGACCGGACGTAGCATCTCACGGCATATTTACTGCTGGGTTTGGTGTGGTGAGAAGGCTGCTCTACCTAAATGAGCCTGCTTAAATACTCCTCTGGTTTGGCTCTGCGTGTGATACTGGGCCTTACGCGAAAGGACTTTCTGGGTGCTACTGTCATGTGCATGTTACCCCTAAAAAGGAGTTGAGATTCAAACACTAAGACACTGAGAAATGTCAATGTTGCTGTTGTATCCATTGAAAATAGTGAGGAGAATGTGGAAGGTGGAAAAGACAGCAGCAGAGGTAAATAAAACACAGCCTGGCAGTTCTCAGCCAGGGTCGCTGGCTTGTAGTGTGAAAGTTGAGGTCAGCCGAGTTTGGAAGGCAACAGGCGGTGTTTATGGTAGGCAGTGCGCCCCGCCGTATGTCTGCGGTGGGAACAAACGCCGAGCACCCAACAGTGATCATGGCAGGGGCTCTGGTGAAAGGGAACAGAAGGCTCATCGCAACTGGGGGTGGCCTGAATCTCCGCTCATTGTAATGAGTCTTGCATGAACTAGAAATTCCTGCTCTCTCTGTTTAGAGAGACCAGGCTGGTTTGATTGCCAGGTTACTCCCACGTACTCGGCGAATTGACCAACTGTCGAGTTGTGACCTGTTGTCGTTGGTTGCTTCACAGCTATTTCACTGCCTGGGTACGGGGAACTCTAACGAAAGATTTTGCTTTCTCTTTTCGCAGCAGCAAATCCCTTGCTTTGCTCTACCGCCCGCTTCCACTGTAAAAATGGTCTTTGCATCGATAAAAGCTTCGTGTGCGACAGTCAGAATAACTGTCAAGACAACAGCGATGAAGAAAGCTGTGAAAGCCCTCAAGGTAGGCACAGGGGTTTATCCTCTTCTGCAATATTAAACCAACTCCAATTAGCGCGGAACGGGCTCAGTAGAAAATGTGATTCCATCGGCTTGCTCTGTGTTGGCTAGAGCGGCGGCTTCCTAATTCTGCAGATAATGAGAGTGAAAACGCGTGGAGTGTGTGTGCGTGTGCGCGCATACATTTCATTCTCGGTGCTCAGAAGACTGGGACCTTTTTCAGAGTAGTGCAAAGGCACTTTTGCAGGAGGTGCTTAGAATCTGCGATCCAGCGCTCACTGGGGTTGCTGGGAATCCATTTAGTGACTTCTGTGAGAGATGGGTTGGACCCAGGGGATCAGTAACAAAACCTCAGTTTGAAGTAGTTCAGCAGTCTGTCTATTTACCAGATGAGTAAATCTGTGTAGGCTTCAAGCTGTAGGTCCTCATTGCTCAGCTACTTTCCAAAAGACAAGTTTCACTGCAGGACAAGTCTACAGTGAAAGAATTTATTCCAACCCTTCCTTGTTTCTGTATTTAGAGAAAAAGATGAGAAGGAAGAAAATTTTGGTTTGGAAATTATTGTGTACTGGGTCTTGTGAGAATCTCGAAACAGTCTCTTGACATTGTTTTTCTTTTTAACTTATTCTATGTCTACATCTAGTGCTCCTTGATTTTGTTTTCTGTAGCTTAATACCATAGTATTTTAGCAAACATGGAGTTTATGTGAATGACTGCTGAGGGACACAATTTAGGGACCCTGGCGGTGCAGGGTGAGCAGTTGGACTCGATGACCTTAAAGGTCTCTTCCAACCAGATGATTCTGTGACTTGAGGTTAGCAGATGATGGGCCTTGGGCATCAGCTGCTAAACATTTTGATGTCTGAGTTACCACTGAGAGATCAGAGAAGGCAGAAAAGGGGAGATGGTGGATATTTGCAGGGGAGACACCATGTGCTTAGGCTTGTAGAAAGCTGGATGCATGAAGAGGGCGAAAGCAGGGTGTGCAGGAAGAAGTAGTTCGGGAAGCTGAAGGAGAATGACTTCAATATCTGGCTGCACTGATGATTTAGTCCTTTGTGGAAGAGAAAATAATTCTGAGCTTAACATGATAATAAACGCTCTTGACAGCTCACAGGGGAGAGGGAGAACATGCAACAGCAACGCCAACAAGACAGGGTTTGTAGCAGTGGCTTGTGACAATCTCTCCTGTGCCGTTCCTCTGCCGACCTCATGAGCTCTTCCCTTTGGCCCCGTTTGCGAGGACCGAAGGGGTCACCCGGGTAACTCGCCTGCTTGCCGGGCTGTGTCGCAGCCTGGGAACAAGCTCTGCTCCCATCAGAGTCACGGGGAGGGGGGTCTGGCCTGCCCCCACCCTCTGTCCGGGAGGGCAAAGGGACTAGCACGTGTGTGTTGCTGCGAGGGCTGAATTGTTTTTTGCTGTGGGCCTAATAAGATTAATGCGGGTGGTGAGGTCTCTTGTTAGGTTTCTTACTCTTTTATTTGGCTGCTGAAGCTTAAAGCAGCAGTGTTCTTTTCCAAGGTTGGGATGACTGCTTCCTCTGCAGATTAATTGGCTGGATTGCCTCCAGGTTGTTTGTTGTCATGACAATCTGCTTTTGGAAGTGGCTGTCAGGCTCAGGAGAAGAAAAGAGCTGTATTTCATGAAGCCGTTACTTTTGTCTTTATCTTTGGTCCTTCTGGAAAAGTCAGATTAGTAAGAGGGTTAAGCAAAGTAATTCTGTCTATTCTATGCATGAAAGAGCCCCAAACAAGGAGGAACTCTTTCTTGTTAGGACCACAGCAGCACTGGTTTGTGGGCTTTTTTTATTAAAAAAATGAAAGAATCCCAGTACAGGGTTGGGAATGAGGAGTTCCCAAAACGAAGGGCTGGTTGTAGGGAATGTGTGTGGTTGCCTTTGCCCTCTGGCAGCTCAGAGCCTGCCTGAATTGCCCTTTCACCTGTAAGTGGACAATGCTTGTCTTTCAAAGAGAGGATTGACCAGGGTGATGTGCGCAGCTTCCCATCTGAATGTAAACGAGATTCCCTCTGGAGTTTGCAGCTATGGGTATGTCTGTCCTGGCTTCCGAACACACCAACTACTCTCTGTTAATTGAGAATTAGAGGCTACTGTGGACAGTCTTTCATCTCTCACAATTCTTTCTACAGCAGATCTAATTACGGTAATTACAATGAGGTTTGTATTAACACAGTACCTGCTCATTACCTAGAACTCTAAGTGCTCTGAGTGCTTAGGGACAGGGCAAGGCGAATCTGTGTGGCCCTATAAAACCAAGACAGCTGGGTTACCATGTCGAATGTGATATCTTTAGTTCAGTGTAATCAAGTGTAGTCTGACATACGAGATTGCCCTCGTGTGCTGTTTTTCTGTCTAAAAATGTGTTGATTTAGGTCACTAAGCTTCTGTACCACTGTATGATAGTGTCATTATCTCCATTTAACAGATGGGGAAGAGGAGGCACAGCTTGGCTAAACGAAATGCTCCCAGGGTAACATCCTGGCTGGTAGGAGGAGAGCTTCATCCGTGCTTGTCTGCTTCAGGGCGATGTTGTGAGACTTAATCAATGTTTGCAAACTGTTTTGAGATCCTATGATAACATGTGGAATAGAAGTGTGAATTATTAATTAGTACTTTGCTCTCCTTCTGCTCTTGGGTATACTGACAAGCTTTTTAAATTAACACCTCTTCCTACTCCTCCATGAACTTCAAAGGCCTCTATCCTCCTGTCATTGCTGGAAAGCTCTGGTAGCAGATCAGTTTGGCTTGTGTCAGATCCTTCTTCATGCATAAAGACCCTCTCAATCAAGAGGGGTCATTCTGCAGGGTAGGAAAACAGAAATGGGACCCCCTGCTGAAAAACGTATTGACCTGGCTTTGACATGGAGCACTTCAAAATGTGCCGTCCTCCATGAACGAGAGCTTTGCTGGCGTGCTGCAATTTAAAATGTGCCTGGAGCCGTGGGTTTGTAAAGATTAATTTTAGTCATTAGTAGGGGCGGATTCATTTGAGGTGAGGGAGGTGGAGGCTCCGGTATATAGTTATGAAAACGAGAGGAAGCTCAAAATTTGTGACAGTAAGTTCCCCGCCCTCCTTTCTCCTTACCACTTGTCACCGAGTGTGTCACATCTTACAAAGGTTTGTGTGTCGTGGAGAAAGTGTCGGTTTAAAAACTTGAACCGTGACAATTTAGTTTTGGGATTGAATGGAGGATAGATGGAGTCCAGTGGGGGACTATGAAGATGCTGAAGGGACTGGAGCATCTCCCTGATGAGGAGAGGCTGAGAGACCTGCGGCTGTTTAGCCTGGAGAAGAGAAGGCTGAGAGGGGATCTCATCAATGCTGATCAATAGCTAAAGGTGGGCAGAAACTGCAACACAGAAGGTTCCGTCTGAACATGAGGAAAAACTTCTTGACTTTGAGGGTGGCAGAGCCCTGGCCCAGGCTGCCCAGAGAGGCTGTGGAGTCTCCTGCTCTGGAGAGATTCCAAACCCACCTGGACACCGTCCTGGGCAACCTGCTCTGGGTGACCCTCCTCTAGCAGGGGGCTGGACCACATGATCTCCAGAGGTCCCTTCCAGCTCCCACCAGTCTGTGATGATTCTGTGTGTGATTCTGTGATATAATTGCTTGGATTGTCCAAACGAGTCACATATAAGAATTACTCTTCCTAGGGTATTATTTCAGTTTTAACAGCACTTGCAGCAGTTGGAAATGTCTGCTCCTGTTCTGTACTTAATGGATCTTAATCCAGGAAAGTTCCTCGCCCCCATGCACTTTTTTTTCTCTTATTACTTCAAGATCTCTGTTGATGCCTCGAATTACTGACAGGGCTAAATCACTCACAGCAGCTACTCTGGACGTACTCCTCGGGCCAGCTTCCTGCTCTGTGATAGGCGTCCACTCCGTTGGAAGGGAATTCCTCCTCCTTAATATTTTTCAACAAGCATATAAATCTGTTCAGTTCTAGAACTGTATTTAATTTATTCTCTTAATTGCTTTTTACCTAAATATTTCTTCACAGTGCTTCTTCCTTTAGTTTCTCCTCCATTTTGCACTTTTAGTGTAGAAAGCTTTAACACCAACACAAGTGATTTTTTTTTTTTTTTTTTTTTTTTTTTTTAGATATTTTAATTCAAACTCGTTTTCCTTTCATGGCTCTTCTTTTCTTTCCTTCTAAGTTTGCTCAATACCTTTATTAGCTTTAACCCTGTTGCCTAGGAAAGCAGGCTTTGCTGCTGCGAGTCTGTATTCACTCTGTAACAGAGTCTTGACTCTTGGCTCCAGTTAGGCTCCCACATTTCTAGCTCTGCAGTTGTTAGTAAATAGTCCCATTGTGGTCAGGTTATAAACCAAATGTTTTGCAAGTGTCCTGAAGTTGATTCCCACCCCATGTTTCTGCAGCGAAACTGAAAAATCTGACCCTCTGTCAAGCAAGTGGGAAACAGTTCAATAGGTTGACTCGTTAAAATGAATTTTTAAGTGATAATGTAAATTCTGTGATGATAATTTCTGTGGGTTTAGGTACCGGTGAGATTTAAGTTGGAAGGAGACTGGCTGTACTGGTAAACACTGTGGTCCGTTGCTGGTGTTTGCACGATGGAGTCACAATGCAAAGTGGGTTTTAGAACTGCCAGCCAAGTGGAACAGGCATACTCTAAATTTCATTGAAATGCCGCAAAACCTAACTTATGAAACTCAAACAGCTCCCAGAACATCCTGCTCAGTGCAGAGCTTGTAACCAGCCCTTTGCACGTGGCGCACTGAAATTCTGAAATTCCCGAGTGCTGTGGTACCACTGAGACATCCTGGGGCTTCATAGTCTGACCCTGGCTGCACGCATGTCCTCTTACCGAGTCTCTCTGTAAACTGAAGCTCATCTTGCAATTATTGTGCATCAGCTTAGCCCAGATTCAGCCTACAGCAGGAATTTAATACTCGGAGGAAGACTAAATAGAAGCAGAAACTTAGAGGTATACAAATAAAATGTCACTGAGTGTTCTGTTGAATGAAGGCTTTGCCTGAGCACATTTAGCTCTCTAATAGCCCTGTTTTATAACACTTGCTGGATGGAAATGTTTTTGTCAGCTGTGAATTCCTTCTTTCCTCTGTTCTTCCGTTTCCTGATTAAGTCCAGGCTTCCTCTTCTTTCCCTTTTTCTCTCCTCATATGATTATTTATTTGGAAGGGTTCTTGTCAAGAGAAAAATGGATCCATCTGCATGGAGAATCAAAGATAAGGTGAGCTGCAGTAGGCAGTCATTCATGTTAGCCAGTGCTGATATTTCAGATGAGCAGAAAGTTCTGTGCACTTATTTAACAGCACGTGCACTCCTTGGTCCTTTTTGCCTCCCAGGCCAGCCTGTCATTTGTAAAATTGATTATTCATCACTTCACAGTAGTGTAAAATAGACGTGAGGATCTCAGGGAGAGGTCCAGGCAGCTGGGACAAGTGGATTTGAGTCTCTACGTCTCACAGCTCCCTTGGCTTATGAAGATGCCAGGGTTTTGTCGCAGAATAGGCATATGTACCCAAGGAAGAGTCATCTTCTGGATCAGCATGTTGCTCCTGCAGGCACTTTGGTGTTTGGAAGAAGAATAATAATGGACATGCTGCCAAAATGTTGGGCTGACGGTGTTTGGAGAGCAACTTTTGAGAGCAACTACAATGTAGTAATAGACAATCAATGACTTCAAGTCTTCAAAGGGACAACAAACTTACTTCAAAGGGTGTTTGGAGGTCTGGGAGGTGTCCAGCCTCTTCACCTGAGCTCCTGTTCAGCCCCTCTGTGATGGCTTGAAGCTCAAAGCAGTTACCAGCAGATGATGACTTGGCTGGTGTAAAAATCGGTTTTACGACCCAGGTCAAATCTTAGTCAAGGTTTTGTATTGCTGAGGGCTCACTGTGTTTGTCAACAGCAGGAAAGAAAGGAAGAAAAAGAGGATCTGGCAACAATCACCTTGTCCTGAAAAAGCAGTTCCTTGAGGACAGTAAGGATGGGGAACGGACTTTGTGTCTCCAGCTCGTATGATGCCTGTTCTGTAGACAGACATACTTCAGGATGCTGCTGGCAGCCTTCCCTCGAGGGCCAGCTTACTCCCGTGGTGGAAGTGCTGTTCTTACTGGAGTGCCTTTTGGGACTCATGATGTAATCCCAGGATTTTTAAATTTATTTTTTGGTTGCTGGGGCTGAAATTGTGGTAACCACATACCAGCCACTTTCCTTTGGCTGATGAGGGGAACTGGGATTTGAGGCTGTAAATGGCGTGGGTTTTTTTTCTCCCTATGCAGACATAAAATATGAGCACTTAACAATTGCATCCAGAAGCTTTTACCTTCACTTTGTGACATTTATGGCTAATTAACAGTTCCAGAAAAAGGTGGTGAGTATCCAGTTTCTTTGCCTGTACTTCCAAGCTTCTAGAACAGGTGATAAACTGTCACGCTAGAGGAAGTACATTTACAATAAAGGACATTGGTTTTCCCCATTGTATTAAGGCTAATTAAATTCTCTCCTGAGCTCTCATTGATAAAAGTCAATTCCTTTCAAATACGTTTTCCACAAGTTTTTAACAGCATGTAGGTGTTTGAAATGTACCATATATATTGGCATGTCACGCCATGTCCTGGCTGCTGAATCACATTAACTCTTCATAGAGGTTGGTGTCACTTAATGGTGCAAAAGGCTCCTGTTGCTGGGCCGTAGGTGCCACCCCCAGGTTTTTTGCTGTCATTGGAGGAAATTCAAATAAAAGGTACAGATGTTAATCTTCAACTTGCTGTAAAACAAAGTCAGTTCCAGGTAAGGTGACAGAGTTATCATAGAATTATAGTGTTTGTGTTTAAAATGGAACTTTAATTTTGGTTCATACAATTTCAGTGCTGGCACAACCTGGTTTTTTCTTGGAAGGTGGTAGTTGTTGTAGCAAACGTGTTGGGGAGGAGCCACAGCAAAGGTCTCCTGGGTTAAGTACTGGAGAGAAGCTCTCACTGGCAGAGCGAGAGTTCTCTTCTGCTTCTAGTCCTGACCCTCGTTCATCAGACCAGCCTGTTACTCTACTTCAAACCCAGTTGGGAGCTGGTCTGCACGGTTCTCCTGCCCTGTCTGGCCCCTCAGCCCTGCAGTTGCAGTCAAATGGCAAACCCTGTTCTTCAACCAGATTAGTATCATTAATCATATCGAAGTGATAACGCTTTAAACCTGGCTTTGAGTCCTGCCTGCGTTCACCAAGGCAGCAGGACGGCTGAGGTTAGTTTATGCTTCAGCACCTTTGTGAAGGCCTGGCAGAGTCCTGTCCGTAACCACTAGTTAGAAATGCTGCCCCAAGGTGAGCTGTTGAGGAAGCTCAACCAGCAGTTTGCACAGCGACTCGGGCAGAAAGCGCAGGAGCTTTCCCTCCTTGCTCTTCAGGAGTTGGGCTGTTCCTCCTGTGCAGCAGCGGAATTGAATGGAAGACGTGTTCTGCTGCTCAGACTCATGTGAGCAGGACAGATGAATCCGTCCTTCGTGTCAGACTTTGGGGTAGGATTTTTATTTCTGTTTGTTTTTTCCCCCCTGCAGTTGCAAGTAAAGTTGGAAGATGCGGTTCCTAAAATGTCAGGCTGCAACTCAGCTGAAGCTATTTTTGCGCATGGTTAAAATCTGTCTCTTTTCACAACTTCAGTTCTATCTGGAAATAATTTGTGACATGTGAGCTCTGTTAAAGCTCGTGTGTGTGTTCTTACTCAAATACAAAGCCACAAGCAAAGCCAACCCCACCAGGTGTAAAAGACTCTCTGTTCAGATGTTGTAGCAGTTCAATACATAATCAATTATGTAATTGATCTAAAGCTGCATGTTTTGGGTGTAGACAGTCCCCTGGAGCAGGGTTACCAAGGTCTGCTGAAAAGTTTTACTGACATCTGCTCAACAAGAATGAAAGCAGCGACTCCAGGTCAGCCAGATGTCTGCGTAGCTGGAAGCTGCGCTGGTGCAACGCGCTGGGCTCGTAGGAAGGAGGGCAGCTAGAAACACAGAATTGCCCTCAGAAATGTGGGGCACCTCGACGAGGCTGACCTGTGTCCGTAATTTTGAGAAATCCTTGCTTAGAGGAAATCTGTTGGTCCTCTTAAATACTTTCACTGTGCTGGCACAGCTGCAGTTTTACTCTGCCTTACAGAAAATACCATTTTATGTCATCTTATAGGAGAAATAAGGGTATGGAAAACTGAATTTTGGAGAGGATACCACACAGCTGAGGTGGTATTAACATTACAGGGTGTCCAGCAGACCTCACTATGTCTTCATGGTCTCAGCCAGGTCAGCAGGAGCATTAACGTTGGGCAGCTGAAGCAAACGGTGTTTTGTTTCGTCATTGCAGGTCCCACTTCAGGTGCTATTCCAGTGTGCCATGTTCACTGAGGAGCGTAAATTGCTTCAGGGTTGATTTTTAGAACCCAAGCATGTTGTCTGCAAAGGTATTTCATACTGCCTGATCTGAAACTAGCAATGAAAGTTGATAAGCAAGTGGATTACCCCAAAAAGTTTCTTGCCAGGCTTTGGATTAAGCTGACATTCACCCTCAGCCAAGCGTTGCAATACTTGCAGATCTGTGAGGGCTGAGGCTATTGAACTCGAGCTTTCCGTTCTTGGCTGCCCTCGCATTAAAACTTGTGTCCTGGAGTCTGACCGAGCTTCCTCGCTCCCATCTCACATTACCAGATACTCTGTGCTAATTTGCTATAAAGGATTGTGTTAAAAATCCATATTTATGAGGGATGTTAAAAACATAAAGCAATTATATGGTTTTCAATTACATAAACATCAACATGCAACGGGAATTAGAAGCTGAATAATTAATTTTCTGTTTATTTGTGATATAGAGTCTATGCAAACAGTAAAACCTGGAGAATGAGCCGGAGGAGGAGTGCGGAAGGTACAGTGACCCACAGTGCTTTTAGTGTCTCTACTAACCCCTGACAATTATAATGTCATCTGCAGAAAATAATTACCATGGGTTGTTTCTGACTATTCTTTGTCACTGAAGTGCCCCAGCCGGTCACTGGAGTCTGGGCACTGGTGCTGAGGTACATCCTCCAGGCTTCAGAGGAGACACTTTCAGGGCTTTGTTTATTCCAGCGCCACAGGAAATGCAGAGATTACCAATTTGTTTTTAAGTGGCAGTGATTTTGAGGAGCTGGTGGTGTTGTGAAGGGGTTAGGAAGTGTGTTACACTGCACTAAAACCTGTGGGAATTGAAAACTAGCTTGTTCCGTTTGTTCAGCTGTTTATTCTCGGATCATCGTTTCCCTTTGCCTCCTACGTGCTGAATAGCTAGAAAACACCAACCTCCCTTCAGTGCCAGCTGTCCAGGAAAACACTTGAGACTTTTCTGAGGCAGTTTATTCCATGGCAAATGCTGCTCATGCTTTTCCCTCTACAGGAGAAGACTTAGGACTGTCCTTCTACAGAACAAGTTCTAGACCTGAGAGTTTTCTTGAGCTTTTCAGTTTTCTGAACTAAAACTGGAACTATTGTGTCAGTTAACTTTGAAGTCTGTGGTGGCTGGAGCTTTGCTGACTGGTTTGGACTTGGCTTGAGGGAAAGGGATTGTTCTGAGCAATTAAATGGGAGCTCTGTGAGGTGCTTGTCACTGCTGCTGGTGAGAACCTGTAGCGGTAGGAATATTGTATGCGAAAGAGTGTCCTTACGGTAAGTGACTAACTTGCTGTCGAATTTAAATTTTTTTTTTCACACTCGAAAAGCAGAAAACAATAAGCATGTGACTTCAGGAAAGCGGTGCTGTGGGGGAAGTTACATCCTTGGTTAATAACTGGGTGACTGCGATCAACCAGGAAAAGGCGGATGAGAAGACCATATGTTCTGTTCAAAAGCTAACAAATTCCAGGCTAAATTTTTTTTCTCTTGTTTTCTTCTTGCTATTAAAGCCAAATTTGTCTGACCAAATTGGAACAGATGTCAGAGATGGGTTAGAGAGGTTCTCCAGAGATGGGCTCAGACAGGAGGGTGGCTACAGCAGGTGTGAGAGGACTGAAGCAGCTCTTGGATAAAAATGAGATGTGGTGGCAGTGAGGAGAGCCTGGCTTGGACAGAGAGGGTGGAGATCGTAGATAGGGGTTAAGCCATGCTCCTGCTTTTTTTTTTTTTAATTTGTTTTGTTTTATGAAGGGATCACTTGGCCACAGTCTTGTCATTTGCTGTTGTGTGGGAGCCAGCTCCTATAATTAAGGTTGAGACTTTGGTAACCTTCAGCTCTTACTCGCACACAATGAGTTTTGTGGTGAATCATCTGCCAAGGTTTACATTCCTGAGCCCAAATTCTTGCTCTTTCCATTGAGCTCACAGCACAAGCTTGGCTGAATCACTGACTGTTTGGAGAAGCCACTGCTGGTCTCCACCTTGTTTTCCAGACTGCCTTTTCCACCACCTCCTGAGAGCTGATTATTAGTTGGCAGCCATATGAGATCAGATTCGAATCGTGACTGATAATTGCAAGAAAATATCCAGAGAGTACCTTCCTGGCCAAACTGGATGTAATTCAACACTCTGTATGTGAGGAAACACGCAGAAGTGGTATCGTGAGCTTGGGACTTGGAGAGAGATCGCAGCACGATGCCTTTGCAAGCTACATTGCCCGTCTGAGGTGGAAACCAAGCAACATGGAAAAATGCTGTGAAATGAGTTAACCTTCGAATAATGAATTTCCCAGGAAGGTACAGGAATGCTTTTGGTCTGTGCCTGTCTTATCTGTGCATCAGTGATGTGCTCAGCCTTTCCAGAAAGCCTAGTGTAAATACAGAGTAGAGAAAACCTACTGAACCTGTTCCTGTGCTCCTCCATTCATCGTTTCACCCTCACTGTATTCTCTGCTCTCTCTTGTGGAAAAACCTCTTCAAGCAGTTTATTAAGTTTTTGTTTGTGGAGATATTAAGCCAAATTTGTGCTTCCTCCTGTGGCTGTTGGTTTTGCCTGCTTTCCTGTAAGCCAGCAGCTCTCTGAGACAGACCACATCTCCTCTCTGATACCAGTGCCAGAGTGCCCCTCTACCAAACCATTGCCAGTTGGCAGCATTCATAGCAAATGGGTGCTCCTTGATTATAATTTCAGCACAGGTTTAATATTACAAGATTAATGGTGTCTGCAAGTCACAATCAGGTGAGAAAAGGAGTCAACTTCTGGTCCGGTTGTGCTAAAGCTGTTAAGAGCAGGAATTTCCTTTCCACCTATTTTACCACATGATTTGTACTGCTTCTGTTTTACAGCCTTGATTTATAGTGTGTATCATGAGTTTCTCTGACGCTGCTGGCACTTACCTGCCTGCGGTTTGCTAGGTGGGAGCAGGCTCTTGATGCTTTTGACATGAGATGTGTGCATTGGCCGCAGCGCGTTCCCAGTGGACACCAGAACCAAGCCCTTACAGTGGAAAAGGGGGATCTTGAAAGAAGTTACTGCATTAAACATCTGCCAGGGGAGGAAGTTTCCACTGGAACGGTGTTAATCATCCCTTTCTGGAGTGTAGGCTGGGAGCGAGCGTTCGGGCAGCCTTCTGCCACGTGCAGCACGTGGCAGCAAAGGCAGTGTTGCAGCCGTTGGGGTGCAGAGCAGGGACTGCGCCAGTTAAAGCTGCCCACTCCTTTGTTGAAGGGAAGAAAGGAGAGGAGGCTTTGCAGCTGGCCTGAGGGCTCCAAGCATTCCTCACTGCCTTGAGATCCCTGAATGGTGCTTTGAGACAGATCTCTCCTGGGTTTTCCATGCTTTTCAACCACAAGCCTTGGTCACTTGCAGCAGGGTGGAGTTCTCGGCAGCGCTTCTTTCCAGCTTTGCACTTGAGGGAGCTGGCTGAGGAAAGAAGGGAGGAGGAAAAAAAAATCAGACTTTTTCAATTCCTTCCTTTCCAGGGGGTACGGGACTGCCTCTCCAAAACTTACATTACTCTTAAGGTGGTTGCCTCTGGAATTGCAACATGGCAAGAAATATGATGGTGGATTTTTTCCCAAAGTGTCTGTTAGATGCACAAGTCAAGTCAGCTTTTAGTAGGTTCTGTGCTCTTAGGCATGTCTGAAAAGATCACCCTTTTTGTGTAAAGTCAACATTTTTTTTAAAGGAGTTAAATAGTGAAGCACAAAAGAAAATGCAAGCAGAACTTCTTGCTTGCAAGAACACTACTTGAGCAGATACCACACAGACTTTATTTTGACTTCCCTCCTTGTTAGAGGCTTCTAAGAGGTTCTCCATGGCTGGATAATTCTGTTTTCCCTGTGCAGCACCACTCGTGCTTTGGGCAGTGTAAGTGTCGAGGCCTTAGGTCATGAGGGGAGTGGGTGAAGGCTGATGTTGAGCTTAGAGAGCTCTCCTCTGCACTGGGCTGCTTCTGCTCTTTCTGTGGACCACCCAGTGAACGTGTGCCCTGCATTTAGTGAACTTCAGCTCCGTCCCATCTGCGTTTTTTATGAAGGTCTCATGGACCAGTCCGTGCTAAGTCTTGCTAAACAACTTTTTTGCAAAAAGATTCTGCTTGCCCTGAGGTAGGATCATGCAGTGCTGAGCTTGTCTTCTGGCTTGTTACTTTTCCAGTGGTTAGATCAAGCTGAATTCAGGCCCATGCTGTCATTAGGAACTTATTAAACTAGTGCTCTGTGGCTTCATCTTTAAACATCGACCTTTCTGCTGACATTTCGTGTGTGCTTCAGCCTGCCCTGATCTCCTTCACTCCTCAGCATTTTATCTGTTGTGGGTTTCCCCCCGCCCCTCCAAGTCTCGTGTGTTTGCATAGGTGCTTCATTTCAGAGGAGTGCAGGAGGGATGCAGATGTTATGACTTCATTTTGTATTATTTATTACACTGTTTGGGCTTTTTGATCTCTGGAACTTAAAACAATGATCAAATAAGGATTCTTTTTCATTTTGCTTGGCACTAGTTTCCCTCTCCATGAATGCAAGTGACTGAGGTTGGTTCTTAGAGAGTTGGTGACTGGTAAAGGTCATGAATCCATCCTCAGTCCAGCTGAATTTGCTGCCTTTTCCTGGTTTTGCTGGATTTCCACTTCTAAACCCTTCTTCTGCCATACATACTGTACATTTAGTGTTTCAGGCTGAAAGCATACCTTGTGGGCTTTGGGGGCTTCCCCTTCCCGTTTTCCTTGTCCCTTGGGCAGGAGCTGGTTCCCCGTGGCCAGTGTGGAGATGCCCTGAGGAGCAGGGAGGGAGCAGGGTCCTTGTCCCCAGCCTGGCCCAGGTTGTGGCCAGGCCCCTCTGGCTGGGGACGACGACTGTGCCTGATGTCTGGCTCAGCTCAGCCTCAGCAAGTGCTCGACAGCATCTGTTTCCTTAGGCACTTCCAAGCTGCACGAAAATGATTTTAGGAAGCAGGTTTTACTTGCCAAGTATTGTGTGAAATGTCCAGCAAACAGATCTGCTTAGGAGGAGACCTTCCTTGGCAGGGTAGAGGGAGAAGAGGAAGATAACAGTTGTGCATTTTCTCCTGCTTTGCAACAGCACCTCTCTCGGTTTACCATGTACTTAAACCTGTCTGTTTGCTGGCTCATTTCTCCTTGTTTCAGATCAGGATATAATTAACGTGATTTTATGAACATGAGCATATAGAAAAGGGGTAATACAACCTGAGGGACGCTGCTCTTCAGAGCGGTACGTGCTCTGCTTCCTCTAGCAGCCCCTTTGCAGAGCAGGGTATGTGCAGCTTCAAAGGATTTATCCTGCTTAAGAGCAGTGTTAAGTATCTTAATTAGCTCAGAGAATGTTCTGGGCTTTTTTATGCTTTAATATATTTTAAAGATACTTTTCCGTGGAGAAACTTCAAAGTGACGTTTCCACAATTGCTCTGACTGTGCGAGCAGGCTGTCACATTCTCCAGCGCTGTGTAAGCCGCCTGCTGACATTTTTATTTGCTTTCCGGACATATCATCAGATGAGATGAGCTTTCTGCAGATAGGTCCACAAGTTTTTCCTTCAAACTAACAAAAGCCAAACTAATTACAGCAGCTTGCTCAGAAGAAGCACGTTCAGAGAAGTCCAGAAGGCAAAGTGGGAGCCCTAAGAGCTCGCACAGAAACTGCTTTGCCCTCCATGAACACGTAGCGTGGTGGTGGTGGTAGTTCTTATGCGTTTAGGTGCCTTTCCAGAGGAATTGCATTGAGAGCAGTGAGGCACAAAGGTAAGTTGTCATTTGAGTGCTGTGAAAAATGCCAAGTAAACTGCAAATCAGGTATTGAAACTTGAAGCTCAGGACTGTAGTTCGGTCAGGACCTCCTGTTTTCATCTGAGGTGAAGCCTTGAACATTGCAGAATCTTCTGTCTTGGTGGTGTGGCAGTGTTCCTGATAAAAGTGGGCACTTCACTTGCTGAATTCCTATTTCTACTCCTTGCAGTAGCTTTTTTCTTCCCTTTCTTCCTCTCCTCACACTGTCACAGGCATCTCAGGAAACTCATTTACCCTAATCCTGTGTTTGACTGGTGAGATTCAATGAGCTAATAGCTTAAGAATAAATTGCTGTAGCAAGTGCATTCATAAATATCATGAACTGCTTCCTTAAAGTGGTGTTTGATTACTTGAGACAAAGCTTTCAAAACAATAAACCAGCTTAAAAATAATTACTTGGCTAAAGCAATAAAGTTCTGTGGATGCGTTTCATTTTTCATAACCCTTGATTTTTTTTTTTTTTTCCTTTTCAGAAAATGGACAAGAAACCTGTATAAAAAAAAAAAACTAATTAAATCTGCAACCCAAGCAAGACTCAAAAAATGCAAAAATTTAATGCTAATGCTGGTTTTTTCATTTTGCAGATGGTCGTTGCCCACTCACACAAGTATGCACATCATTAGCATTGAGAAAGAGCTGACTGCTAACTTTGAAATTCTTGGTTTCCAGGATTTTATCTCACAATCTCATTATGTAAATCTGGGGTTTTTTTTTAACTTGAGCAGTTGCCATGAGAATAAGTGTCTGTCTAGAGCACTGCATGGGATGCATCCTGCTACAGTGAGGCAGAACTATCTGTTCTGTTGAAAGAGAGTCATGTTGCTTTGATTTATAATTAATCTTTAAGGCTCTAAAGCATCTTGACAGTATAAAACAAACAAATCTGCCTGTCTAACAGTGCTAGTTGCCAGATGAGACAGTGACCCGCGTTGCATTGTATGTGTTGCACCGAGGCTTGGTGAGTTACTGCTGGTGAACTGCTGGCTTTGCTAAAGAAACAGTGTCTGTTGAGTGTGGCCATGCTTCTGCTGAAAAGGTGTACAAAGGCAAATGCTTTAAAAACAAGAACTTCTGGATACCTGGTAAAAAAAGAAAAATATTACAAAATTAGTATTGGATCCCTAATTTTGTCTGGCACAACATGGAGTGTGTGTGTGTTGGAGGGGGCAATATTTGTCAAAACCTTATTCCTGCTGCTTCTGGAGACCAGATGTGTTTGTTGATGTCAGGTCTGAGCCAACAGGAGGGGAAGGAGAAGATCCCGGGAAGCACCCCTCTGCCTGAAGCTCTCCTGGCTGGAGGGCAGCTCTGGGAGTTCCCATGCCAGGCAGTTCACCTACCAAAAAAGTAGAAGAGAGGCCTCTCTTCTCCCACATAATAAGTGACAGGATGAGAGTAAACAGCCTCAGGTTGCACCAAGGAAGGTTTAGGTTGGACCTGAGGAACCATTTCTTCCCTGTTGGGGCTGTCCCTGGCCCAGGCTGCCCAGGGCAGTGGTGGAGTCCCCATCCCTGGAGGGGTTTCCCAGCCATATGGAGGTGGTGCTGAGGGACAGGGGTCAGTGGGGAGCCAGGCAGTGCTGGGGGAACGGGGGGACTCGATGATCTTAGAGGTATTTTCCAACCTAAACAATTCTTTAGTTGTGCATGTGGCTCTTCATAAGATCATGTAAGATCATACTTCAAGGCACATGAGTTAAAAGGTTGTTAGTCCATGAATTCTGGCTTTGAAGCTTGCAGTGGGTGATGTGTTATTTTACTAATCTTGTCCTTGTTAAAACAACACACCTTTAGGTGGTATTGCTGCTCAGGACGGCACGGTGAGGCTCACCTGTTAGAGAGATAATTTTGTGTTTGGCAAAGAACTTCCCTGTGCAGGTTTGTGTTATGTCAAGAGCATGTAGAATGGGGCTGCTTAGGGGTTGGGCTAGATGATCTGTAAAGGTCCCTTCCAACCCAAACCATTCTGAGTCTTAGCACTACTAGACTTCAGTGTGATTGGCGCAGGGTATTTAATAAGAGAGATGTTAGCTAGAGGTGAGTGATTTGTTAAAACACGGAAAGCTGTTCACTTTCATGTGACTTCAAGCTTAGCATGAAATGCAGTAACTTGATGATTGCTCTATAAATACAATCTCTGGAGTGTCTTTATGGCACAGTCTGGTTTCAGCACTACTCTGCTAGTCCCAATCCTACAGTGAATCCTTCCACTAATGCTTCACCTTCCTTCATCCTCTCACCAGCAACGTAAATGTGTTGCATTTTGTCATCCTGGCCTTTGCAGCCAGATACTGCTGAAGATGATGCTTCATTCTGAAGAAGTGAACCATCACAGGCATCTCACCAGCTGCTGCCTCCCTGTCAGGAGAGATGAGCAAGACCGTGTGGTCCCAGAGATCCAGAGCATCTCTGCTGGTGGTGGTTTTGTTTTCCATGGTCTGGTTCATGCATATGCAACTCACCACTGTGGGTTTAACATCCAAAGTATTTTTTTCCTCCTGGTCCAATACAGAGATTGCTTTGAAAGCTGAACTAATGTTTGGAATACTTCCCATATTTTGTCCCAGAGCTGCGGATGTGCCTGCTCCTTATTTTTATGACTCAAAAATGAGCCACTTCAGACACTTTCCTGTATAAAAATTGAGATTGATCTTCCTCAAGTTGAACCTTTAAAATTAGAGACTTTACACCTGAATGTCAGAGTTGTGTATAATTTGCTATGGTGACAACTACATGGCCTCTGCCATGGAAGAGTTAAGATTCTTGCGCTGTTACTGAGTAAGTTCGTGCCCATTTCAGCAGCTCCTCTGCTCCTTTAGTACATAAGTCAGCTCTGGGTGGTTGTGGCTCAGCTTTTCTGCCGTGTTACAGTCACTCTGTGGGGGATTATCAGCTGTGCGTATATTTGGGTTGTGCCAGAGTGATACTAGCTATGTTTGTAGTTTCTGTTTGTGTTTAAAATTATTAGAGCAAAAGGAAGATCATTCTTCTCTGGGCTACATACAGAAAGCTCTGGAATAACGTGTTTGATTTCCTGTCAGAATAGCCTGCCATCGCCTCTGTCACTCTAGAGGGTCATGTTTTCCCTTCTGGTTCCCATTACTATAATTAGATGCATTCAGAGCATTCTCTTTCTGTCTATTAACATGTAATCATGTGATTGATTCTTGCATGCCAAGTAGATACTTTTTCCAAAGGAAACATGTATTTTACATGAGTTTTCAGACCAGCTATGTAAATCGAGTGCTTGTGAGAGGCGCTGTGGCAGGCAGCTTGAACGCTGGTCTCAAACTTCTGCCCCCTGCGCTCCCTCCTCGGGTACCTCCACAGCTTTCTGCTCCTTCAGTTGACGCTTCCCCTACGACAATGCTCAGTCGGATGTTCAAAGCACTGGCTCTTCAACCTGCCAAGAGAAGATGGTCCTGTATCGTGCGGATTTCTTTATTGATCCGGATTTAGTGGAAGGCTAACTTGCCTTTCTGAATGGATCGCTTCTGTCAAGGAAAGATGCTGACCAAGGCTATTTTTAGACATTGTTAATGACCCAGAGAATGTACTGTCAAATATTTTCTTTTCAGTCTTTTTTCTTTTTTTGGCATCACATCAGGTTAACATTCAGCTTGTTGTGTCTGCGTCCTTTGGCACCGTGAATTCTTGGCATACTTTGGGATAACTGTCCACCCAAACCCTGTGGCTCCGACTATTTCTGTACCCACTCTTTTGTTCCCTGCTGGAAGGAGATAATATTGCCTCTGAAGTACAGCAGAATTTCTCAAAGTAGCCAGTAGCTGTAAAAATAATGTGATTCCGGATCACAATCTGTGGCCTCAAGTCTTGTGCTGGGGTGCAGTGGCTCAACAGAACGCACCTCATCTAGGAAGGGTACTGAAGGGTACTTCAGGGATGTTTTAGTGTCATTTCTTTACCCCGAATTCTCCAATCTATTATGGTTTCATAATTTATTGTGGCATAGGCCAGTTGCAAAGTAAGTGAGGACATCCCAGCCCATTGCTGTGCCAACAGACTCGGGAGCAGGGCGTCGGTGATAAGTCTGTGATCTTCATCTGCCGTTGTATTGGTATCAGAATGAGTCTAACGATTCCTCTATAACAGAGCCTCTTCCTAGGGAATGAGTGTTCCCTGCGAGTATTTGTGGGGCTCAGCTTTATCAACACATCCTTTTCTGCCGTTGTAGCTAGAGTAGATCTCTGTAGGCTCTAGGGACGATCTCTGTAGGCTTCCCGGGGTTCCCTAATCGTCACCAGAGATCACAATGGTAAAGATCAAAGACAATGTCCTTGCCACTTGGGCCATCCTAATCAAAGAGCTGGGGCATTGAATGCAGTTCCTTGGCCATCTGTGATCCTACTATGGGACTTACAGCAAGTTTTGGTCTTTAATTCCACCCCCCCCCCCCCCCCCCCCAATTTTTAAAATAGCAGCAGTGCTTCCTCATCTCCCAAGGATGTAGTTGGAGATGATAGAAATTATTTGTTGATTCCTTACTTGAGACTCTGTCTTAGGTAATGAGAGACCCAAAAGTTGAAAGAAAAAGGCTTTTTAACATTATGCTAAGACACTGAGGAGAGTGTGTCCTGGGATTGCCTATCTGTTGAAAGAAGGATACTCCAGATACACCAGATTTGACAGTGTCTCTTAGTCCCTGTGCTGCCATCCTTGCTCAGTCTCGACCTGGTGCTGGAAGTCAGCAAAAGCCAAGGACAGCCTTCGCCCTGTCCAGCAGACAGGAGCAAAGCACAGACCTGCCAACCCACCAACATCTACGTGTTCTAAGCACTCAGGGCCAAGTTTTGGGGTTTGATGTAGCCGTTTTCACCACTCTCCCAATAGTCAGAGGAGGAGGATGGGTGATAAACACGCTAATCATCTGATTGTGGGCACTTAACAGATGCATGATTTGATTTACAGTGTTCTCAAAAGGCTGCATAAATCATTCTTAATTGTCGAAGTGATCTGTGAGTATAAAACAGTTTTATTCGTGGCGATCCTGAGATTTTCTTATACTGAATATCTAATAACACTTGTTACCATCATGGCTTATTTATTTTTGACAACATATGTATAAAAATGAGTTCATATCTTTTCAAGTTTTAAGGAAGGAGAGGAATCATTTACATAATTCTAAGCTTGACAGAGTAGCTATAATTTCAGGTAATTAAAAAGAAAGAAGAAAAAAACCCACCACAAAAAACCCAAAGCTGTTGTAAGAAGTCGGTCAGTTGTCTGCTGACAGAGGCAAAATCTCCAAGCTGTGGTGGTTGGGTAATATTGTTTGCACCTTCACGTGGTATCCAGAACTGGCAGTAGGTACCTGTTTGCTGAAAGATTATATCTCTGTCTGCTTTTAGCAGGGTGTTTTGTATTATCTCTACAAGCTGCAAAGCACGAAATTACTATCTAAACAGAGCAAGATTTCTAGGAAGTGGGAAAAATACGATTTTTTTTTTTTTTTTAAGTGAATAGGGTAATAACCTGCATTGAGAGATGGCTTTGTGCCAGTGGTCTTGAACAAGGTCTTCTGCTGAATTGTAGTGGACAAACCATCTTGTCTTTTAGTATCCAGCAAAGCAGAAACCTACTGTCACAAGTCTGCTGTTCAGGAACAAGTTGGAAATCTATTTCTCCTTTGGCTGTACCCTCAGAAAGGTTAAGGGTTAATTCATCCACTTCCCCAGGGCACCTACAGCAAGGTGCTTTGGAACGAGGTGGTCTTGGCCAGAACCTGCTGTACGTTTTGTGGTTTCATTCACATTGTGCTTCTCCTGGTAGATTATTTCAGGAGGAACCTGGAGCTCGTGTATGTGGAGTTTCCCAAAAGGAAGGAGAACGTTGTTGCCCACACTGGTGGCAGAACTGTCTGACCCCTGCATGGGGCATCTTCCTGCATGGGGAAAACACTTGTATCCCTCAGCAATTTGAAGCGCAACAAAAGAATACAGTTCCCCTTCTGATCAGCGCAGTCTGATTCCAGCCCTTTTATCTTTGTTTTTTTAGCGCGACTCTTTTATCCCTTGTTAATCCTCTTGAGCAGCAAGAAGGCAGTTGAGTACAGAAGACCCACTTCACCTCCGAGTTCCTGGAAGCTAGTGCTTTGCAGCTGTACAAAAAAAAAAATAATGTGGGGACAAGAGGATATTTGCAAAATAAGCATTTATGTTCTGATCTCAAAATACTCACAGCGACCTCTAAATCTCTGTCAAATGTTTTTTATTCTCATCTAGCAAAGTATGAGAACATACACTCATCCCTTTTCCTATTTATCCACCTCAGTTTGAAAACAGTCCCGCAGTTGGTAAATAGATCGGAATAGCAGAACATAAGTCAGTCATCCTATTCCTTCTGCTGTGCTAGTAAACAGGGGAAGTTTATCAGTTGTCTCTTGTTCATTGTTGGGTTTTTTTGCTTACACAGGTAAGAAATTTATCAGTTTGTGTCTCTTGAGAGGCTGGAAGGCTTAGCTTGCCTTTTCCTAATCTTGGCTTACGAGTCTCGCTATGTTATCCTCTGCTTCCAGTGAAGGCTTGCTGATTTTATGGTTTGGTTTGCCTTTAATTAAGTTGGTGTGTATTAGAAAGGCAGATTTTAGTTCTTTGAAAGACTGCCTTTATTAATCAAATCCGCTACTCATCAAGAAGAGAAAACTACCTGTTAGCTAAAACAATGCAGTTAGTTAAGAGGGTTTTCAGAGCGTTCTCCTTCAAGAGCTAAATTTATGCGCATCCGGGGCAGCTCATTCAGGTCAGTGATACAGAAAACAGAGGGGTTTTAGCTGTAAATCAGTGATAAAGGCCAAAACAAGAGGTGTAGCACAGAGGAGGGACCCAGGGTTTTTCATTTGGTAAAATGGCTCTTGTTTTATTACAGGGGCGGGGGAGGATTTTCCCTGTTATTAATTAACAGCAGGAAGAAGCATCTGGAGTTGTAGAGAGGGGGATTACTTGGAAAGTAATTTGTTAGCATCCTCATAATGATCGTGTTCACACGCTTCGTGTACACGCCTGGCTCTGTTCCCCGAGGTTACAACATACAAACCCCGCCGAGTCTGGGGGATGACGCAAGTGCCGTAGACATTCTTGGGGGTAAGAGACTCTTTGCAGCTTGGTTTTGTGAGTCCAAAGCCTTTAGATATCTGAGGATGCTCCTGTCTCCCCTCAGCTCCACAAAGAGCTGCTCTTGTTTCTGAATTGTTTGATCCGTATGTGAGAAGACTGTTTCATTTTGGCATCTCCGAAAGTTGTTTGAGTCTGAAAGCATACTTCTAAACATTTAAAAGCGATTTTCTATTCTGAAGACAATTCTGAATTTTATGTTTCTGTACGTGCTGAAAAGAATTCATATGAAAAGCACACTGGATAAAACATTATGGGGGATGTACAGCTCATGGAGGTGAATTCTGTATTCAGGACTGCTCACTAAGCTCTTCAGTTCCTTCGGATTGCTAAGTGAAACAGTCCTCAAGCTACCCAAATTTAAAAGATAACAATAATTCTTTCATGGGTAAGTGTGGTGGAAATACAGTCTCTACCACTTTAAATCATCAGTTCAAAGAGGAGACCAGTCAAGCTGAAAATCCAGCAAATGGGGCCGGGACTTTGTGTGAGGTGAAAGCACCATTACCTCAAAGGGTAAGGTTTTCTGAAGAGAAAAGGCCAAGTGAGAAGAGTGGAGGCTGGAATAATGATTAAAATTGATAGCAGTCAGTGAACGATAAAGCCGTTACCTGTTATTGCATTTCCTCATGGTGGATACGCTTTCAAATCAATATGATTTACCACAGAGCTCTGGAAGACTCAGCTACGCTGAAATGGGAGCAACGCGGTCATCAGCTCCAAGGAGAACGTCCAGTGGTGGTGGTCACAGCAGTTCTTTGCTTACCTGGCTGGTGGATGCCATGCTGAGCTCCTCTGAATCATGTGGTCTTCAAATTGCCCTTTGCTTGAAAAATATTATATTTTTAAAAGTTTTGTACTAAGAGAAATTTTGGGACTTGCATAAATTAGATTAGATTCATGTCTGTAGAGGTGTAGGGGGAGGGAAGGAGGACAAACATGGCAAAAAAAAAAGAATTTATTTAAAATTTCATAAATGCCAGATCTTGAGTCATTGTCTTTGTAAGTAGATCTGCAGTGCATGTCATTACCCACCGATTTTCATTTCCTCTTAACCCAATTAGAAAAAATGTGTACACTAGTGCCTGCGTTTTGAGGGGAAATGTGCTAAGAGGGAGAATCTTGATATTGCCCCTCCTGCAGTCACTCCTCTCTTGGGCCAGGTGAATTTTATACATAACGTTGAGAAGAACTAGTTGAATCTTTTCCTTCTTTGTCCAAAATGGAGTATTGATCTTCTTAAGATAGAAACAAGGATTGGGCATTGCAGAACGGAGCCTGGAGGTGAAGGAAAATGGGGCTCTGCAGGCGTGTGTGTGAAGACATACCCAAGTTAAGTTAAACTCAGCCATACATCTATACACACCTCCAATTAAATATTCACATGACAGCTCTTGGGTCTGGTCACTAAACTGACAGTTGCATCAGCCCAAAAAAAGAAATGTCTCTGTCATTTGAAGCTTCAGCAAGTGCTTGAAGTTCAGGGCTAATATTGGAGCAAGTGCCAATCAGTGTGACAGTATTTGTTGTGAGAACTTGTCAGCCAGTCTTGAGATCTTTTGTTGTTCAAAAAAATTAATTTAAATTGCTTTGTAGATGTTACTGAGATGAATTCACCAAGACTGGTTGCCCTGGGGGAATCAATATTCGGGTTGCCAGGCTGTTAAGGACCTGATCTCGGTGTAATGTTCTCTGTTTTCAGTGGGTACTAAGTCGTCTGGTATTGCAGTCATTAGTCTGGTGTAAATGAGATTAAAATAAATATCAGATTAGTTGCTAATTGGAGGGCTCTGATTGGCGTGGGTACATCTTCAGGGGCTGGGGAGAAATTCCCATGGCCAACTCTGCTGTGCAGACTCTTTGTTCTTTCCCACACGTGCTGCTGCGCTTTCCCTCCGTGCCTGAATTTGCAAGCTCTCACGACGTGGAGCCCTGTAGAGGACCACCGAACAGCTCTCCTTGAGGGGGAGTATTCAAAAGTGAAGCTCTACTAGGAAAGATAAACCTGAAACCAGAGCAGATGGTGAAAATTTGTATTTATTGAGAAGTAGATGTTACCAACCTCCAATCTTCCTGCCTAATATTAGCACAGTTGACTCATATTCTTCCTGGTCTTTGTCAAGTCCCAGTTCTGTCTGGTTTTCTCACAGGCTCACGTTATTGTTGGGTGTTCCTCGCCTTCAGGGTGCAGTACAGCTGGCTGACAGATGAGGGGGAATTGCATTTGTTTTCCTTTGAACAAACTGTATTAATTAAAATGCCTCCCACTGGGCTTGCAGCTTGCTCTAAGTAGCACATATCATTAGCTTTTAAAAACCAACAGCATCAGAACTTAATATTATTTTAGCTTAAACGCTGTATGATTTCAGAGGCACGGTATAACCCCGAGGCAGAAGAGCAAACCTGGGCACACAGCTCTGGGTGTCCCACAGAAAAATTGATGGGAAAGAGTCTGTATGAACTAGAAAGGGGAGAACGTTATTTTTTTTAATCAGCAAAGCAGGTTAATTGTTTGACCAGAGCAATCAAACGTGAAAATGAATATAGTCTTGACAGGTATGTTCTCTTTTATATATATGCACATATATTACTGGAGAAGAGGGTGCCTGGCATGTTTTCTTCCTGCCTAAATGCTTCGGTAATGAACAGCAGGCTTCATTGACGGACAAGTTGCGGCTTGAAGAGTGTAGGTGTGGATCTTCTGCTTCCTGCTTTTCAGCCGAGGTCGGAATATTCCTCTAGGCAGGTGAAAGCATTTGCTTGAATCTTGTTAGGTCATTTGAATGATCAGGAGTTTGTTGGAGTTCCTCTTGGAGCGTGAGAAACTTTGGATTGAGTAGGAAGAAACAAATCGATGTCTCTGAAGCAGGAGGGGGTGAAAGGCAAATTCCGGGGTACCTGGTTTGCTATAAGAGATCACAAACAATAGTAAGGAACATGCAACGTGCGTTTGAGGAGAAAGTGGCACTGCTTACAGGAGAAATTCAGCACCTTGGGCTATTTCTATGCAATTCAGTCTGGGTTAGGGTTTATCGAAGTGACCCCTCGAGTGTTAGAACTGCCCAGCATACAATGGGTGAATGAAGAGGAGCTTTCCTCTGTGGGGAAAGAAGCAATTTGCATGCAGTATTTAAAATGTTTATCACATGCCAGAAGCCCTAGCTCCGAATGTATCGCCATGGCAAATGCTTGTGCTTTGTGGCATGCGTTCACTGAGCAAAAGTAAATAGAACAGATGAAGCTGGTCTGTTGGGCTTCAGATTAAGGGAGAGTTCCCTTATTTCAGAAAGTATTGGCCTGGGGTGATGTAATGCAGTAGATTTCTTTTTTCACTCAGCTCATTGTTAAAACTGCAGGGCGGTATAAAGGGCCGTTAAATAAGGATGTGCAGTTCATTAAAGGAAATTCTTTATATGCAGCTCGCAGTGCAACAGCAAGCAACTGGGCAGCAAATGAATATTGAGAGTTTCAGCAAAGAAACTGTGCCAAGAAAGAAGGTTTGTTGCTTATCTGTCCCCCTGATTTAGAACTACCCTGATGATAGCGGTGGAGACCACAGAATGGGAAGGATGTGTGTTTGAAAGGTCGGTGCCACTGAGGTGTGGCAAGTAGTTGGTCAAAAAAACCAGACCTAGGTGAGTGCAGTTCTGTCTCTGCTTCCATTTGGGCAGGGCAAAGCGGTGGTTTGGCTTCGGTTTCACACCTCTATCTGACTGGGATGCTCTCAGCAGGAGTACATTTAACCAGGACTCCTGAAGTGGGAGACTCGCATGCACAAACAGGATTAAGCTCCGCCAGAACTGTAGCATTTGCAGCCACTTAGCTCAGAAAGACCCAGGATAAGCTGCTTTTCCCTTTCTTCGGCTCTCACAGTTAGTTAAATCTTTGTCCAAGGCTAGGGAACACCTTGCTGCTCTCCTCCTAAGGTGACTGAGAACAAAGCACCCCGAGAGAGAGCCTTTAACTGTACAGCTTCAGGCTGTGGGGGTGGAAACACTCTTTCCTTCTGTTTTTTTCCTTTACAGGAGAGAATTTGAGAGTCCTTGGGCTGGTAAGGGGGAGAAAGAGGAAGGATGCTGCAAAAATGGCACCAGAGGAGGCAGCTCTGTATTCTATTCTCCTCCTTACGTATGGCTTCTCTGCCACAGAACCCCGATCTGCTTTGCTGCAAGGTGCTGGTGAAGGAGGTGAGCAGAAGAATACTGCTTTTGTGTGGAATGTCAGAATGCTGCAGTTCTCTTACAGAATTAGCATGCAGTGAAGAACATGCATAATATTTGTTCTGCACAATGAGTGTCAAGTTTGGAGTCTTTGTGTAAGATGCTGCATTGAAAAGAGGGTGTGCAGCACAGAAATCATTTCCTCCTTCAGCTCTACAGATTCTGTTACTTAATACTGCTTGAATTATTTTCCTGGGTATGGTCTCTTGCTACTCATCCTTAAAGCATCACAGTTTTATTCCCAAGGGCAGAAGACCTTTCCTGTACTGAAATTTGGCAAGTTGCTTTCAAAAGGATGCAATTTTTCTGAGCCTGCAAACCTGATTTATTGGTTAATCCCCACAGAGAATGTAGAAAGTGTCATATGTTATATGTTCTGCGAGGTTTTTGTCTAGACAGACTATTAGAGGAGGGTTATAAAGATACTCAGGAACATCTGCAGTTTTTAACTGCAAGAGGACTGTATTACTAAGTACCTTCTCAGCCGCCGGTTGCTTTTCGCTGAATACTTATGGGTTTTTTAATAAATCCAAATGCCAGCAGTTGCTTCTTACTAAACAGCTTTGGCCTGTGCTCAGCCACTCAGGTACGGTGAAGCAAGTAATCACTTCCATGGCTTGGGTTCTGCCCTGAACCAGAATCACCGACTCCTTCTGACACGTTGCCTTTTGACATTCTTGGTCCAAAATCTTAGTGCAGAAAAAGAATGGAGATGGACGCAGGTCACAGAGGTGGGTTTCAGATAGCTGACAGCTAGCCTAGCAATCCCTTTAGGACATACCTCAGGAGAGAACAGAACTTACCGTCATCGTGTCGGGTGTCCTCTTGGTCTCGTCCACACCCTTGGTGTGTACAGGAAGCTCTGCAGGGACTCTGCTCAAGGTGACAATTCTCATTCTCAGTGTTTGGTGGGAAAGGCTTTGTACTGGTGCTGCGTGGCCTAAAAGACTTTTCTGTCTCTCAGTCACCTCCACTTCTCACTTCTGGCTCAGGGGTGGTTCCTCTTCTCTTTCCTCTCTCCTGTACTGCCCGTTGTACCCTACAAGAGCTCTGACTGTTTCACTTCAGTGACCTGACCCCTGGCTGAGTGTAATGGTTGGTGACAATAATGAATCAGAGGGGGGAAATACCCATCAAACCTGAAGATGTTTAGGGACCTCTGCCATCAGATCCCTCCTACTGAGCTGACAAAGTTGAGGCTGAACAGGCCATTGCCCTGTGACAGTCCAGTTCATTTATTTCCATCGGATGTTCAGCTGCTGTAGACCTCAGGTATGTTTGGGTTAGACTTGTTAAAGCAGAACTTCTTTGTAAGCAGTGGATTACTGAGAGTGGTATTTAACCTGTGCTGTGAGGGACCAGTTCCTGTGTCCAGCATCTTGCCAGGCTGAGGGTTTTCCATGAGACTGAGGTCATCCTGCTAACCTTCCCTGGTTTCAAGGGGAAACAAGCTCATCTTAAACCGCAGCAGTAATTAAATCTGCATGCCTGCTTGACCGATTGGATATTTAATTAAAGCAGAAGTATTCTGGTGGGGTAGTTGAGATAAATGACAGTCAACATTTGCAAGACTGACATCATCTGATTTTTCTTTTTTTTTTTCTTTTTAGGTTTTAGGTGTTTCTTGGTGTATGTACATAGGTGTGTGTGGGGAAACCCTTCTTGTGGTTTTGTGTATGTGGCTGTATGATACTGTTGGTAGCCATTAGCAGAACTGAAGAAAAAGAAAATTATTTGGTTAAGAAAATTTTAGACAAGTTTACAAAGAGTTGTGTGTGATCAGAGATATTTAACTGCAGTCGGTCTCTGAAAGTGTGCACCGGAATTTATGTTTTGTTCACTTTTTAAATTGGCCGTGATAAACAAGTAGGGATTTTTCCCCATTGAATTGCAAATTATCTGTAAAACAGAAATCATTGCTTTCTGACAGCCCCAGCCTAGTTTGTTCAGAACCTCCTCGTTAATAATCCACACGTGGCTCGCAGGTTCAGCAGCTCTTGGACTACCGCGACAGAACAAATCCTGTATTCATTGGCTTTACTGGTAAGGGATCACTGATCGTAGCCTTTATGACACTTACTGAAAGTGCTTCTTTGGCATTCTTGGGCTCTTGACTTTCAATGCTTTTTCTCTTTAATTACCTTTTTAATTACTCCCCATCCACCCTGGGAACTCACTATGGGCTCTTCACTCAGGAGTTTTGAAATGGGGAAATTCCTCTTGGCTGTGAAGTTTCCCCCTTTGTCACAACAGCTGCTCTGGGGACGATGACGTCCACCTCCTCCTGACTTGATGGAAGGCCTTTCCTGTCTGTTACTGTCGATGTGGTCCAAGATAGCTTTCCCCTTGTGCCCTGTCAGACAGCTTTGTATTGCTCAAGCCCTTTAGCACTACTGTCACCTGCTCTAATAAGCAATTTTCAATACGGGCGATGGGGTTAAGTGTCTGGGACCTGATTTTTATTGCAACAAAACATTCTCGACCTATTGATGTAGTTGCTCTTACCAGTCTTTTGGAAGCTGTCATTTATTGCCGTTGTACCATATCTCAGGTGTTCCTCTTCAGCCTTTTGCATTTTGGTTCTTCACCCTAGAAGACTGGAAGAAAAGTCAGCGGTAACGATTCCCTTCCTGGCAGGATTGCCTGCGCTGTGGGTCTTTGTGACAAATTTAGTGTGGCCAGATCTTCTGCCCTGTTGGAGCAACAGGAATTTTGGCAGAACTGCGGGATCGATAAACATGGTTTATTCCATTTATGTAGCGATGTCTTGATTGTGGGGCAGTTGCTAAGTAAAAATCAGGTCAGCCTATGACATGTCCACCTTGCATTGTTGTAGCTCACCCCGTGGTTGCTGTAGTGAAGCCTTGAGAGACCATAAGAGAAAATTTACCCACTGGGTTAAGTGAGTGGCTTATAGAGACTGCGGAGGAGTAAGGAACAAGTGTTCTGTTTGCAAACTTCTCTTGTCCTTCTGAAAGTCTACCAGCTGATGGGGCATTTGCAAGATCTATTGACACATGAAAAGTCTTAAATTCGGTTAAAGCCAGCAAGATTGAAGCTTTGGAGCTAAGCTAGGAAAGGTGTTTGAAATACAGAGGAGTTGTCTTTGTTGTCATTTTGGTTTAAACAGTAATGAATTATTTTAGTGGGACAAAAAGCTAACATTGCCACTGGTATGATGTACTGAGAACATGGGTTTAAATGAAAATAACCTGAATAGTTGATTGATTTATGTGGGGCTATGTGGTGTGGGCCTCTGAAACATCCTCTGGTTTGCCGAGACATCTTACCGGTCCTGTTCGAGTACCAGTTGCATTCTGGAAATTCCTGATTCCTTAGTCACCCCTGAAATATTAGGCACAGTGTTTGAACCAGAGTCAAAGAAAAGTCCAGGTCTGAGCTTGATCGAAGCTCACCGAGGCGCTGCTGGAGCAGGCTGTCTCGGGGGTTGATGTGCTGAGGTACCGCGTGAGATGCCAAGTGTGGAGTGGGCAGGTTGGCTCTTCTCTGAAGAGTGCACAACTAACAAGCATATAGTAAATACATCTTAGGGCAATGCTCTCTGGTTTTAAATTATAAAATTCATGGTACCCCTCTATGCCACATGTTAAAAGAACATTTTGGTGCCTGGCACCATGCTTCCAAGAATGACTTGGGTTGAAAAATTTTAATTTTCAATTAAGCTTGAAAGGACAAAGTGCGAAATTAACTAACTAGCAATTAATTTCACTAGTAATTATGTAAAAAATTCCAGGCATATAGAGGATGAGAAGCGTGGCGTAATTAGTTGTGGAGGTTTTTTTACTGCTGTAATTAAGGTGATGAATATGCATGAGGCTGTTTGGGGAAGGGAAGCACAGCAAGCAATTGTATTTAATTAAACTTTTAGCTGGCTTAGTTATGGAGGCTGTTCTTTGTTTTAATCCCTTCAAACCTGCTGTGAAGCTCCTGATGCAGGGTAGTTCACCCCAGGGTGTGAAAAGGACCTTTTAGGATCTATTTTTCCTAGGTAGAGGTCTCCCAGGTCATCTGTCACTTCGTTAGTCATAGGTAACTATTACGTTCCAATTTTCCAGTTCTTGAAAATTCCGTGCAAAGCCTGAGGAAAGCAAATTGCACCTTTTATTGTTGGTGCATTTAAAATGTTCATAGAGAACAATGTAGAGTTGCTCAGGTGAGCATGAGGTGGAGGAGCTGTCCTGATCTTCAGTAGCACCAGGTAAGAGTGGCTGCTGGACACAGCGATGTTAAGATCAGAGTCAGGCCCTTGGCTCTCAGAGGTCTTTTTTACGAGGTCCTTAGCTATAGAAATTGGCTGAAAAATTAAAGTTAATGGACTGGGGAGTCGTGGGCAGCGAGTGCCTGTACATGATTTGGTTTGGGGTTTTATTCAGTATTTTATAGATATGTAGTATGTTCCACTTAATCTAGAATCCAGTAAGACTCTGTTCTTCCTTTAATTTTCTTTCCTAATTTGTGTTTACTCAAGGTTTTAAGCTGATAAGTCGATGTGGTAAATCAGTCTCCGTTGTCGATGTATGGCCAGAGTAGATGGCGTGTTAAAATCCCAGAGTGCTGGGGAGGACGGACGCTTCGGAGGTGCTGAAGGGTACTGGAGTGCACCTTCAGAGCAAAGCAGTGAAGCTGCCTCCTTTGTGAGGGGAAAGCAGAAGTAAATAATCCATTAAAGCGTGTGCGTGGAGAGCAGGGTACGGCTGGTAGAAGCAGAGAACTGCCATTGCCGAGCCTGGCAGACGATTCTACACGGTCACTCAGCTTTTGGTTAAATATAGTCACAAAACATCATTTCACCTGTTTCCTTCCTGTGAAGCGTATCGTTAAATTTGTCCTGCATCTATTCCCTTGTCGCCTCTAGTTCTGGTCTGCCCAACAACCTAAAAATGAGTCACTGAGCTTAATTTTTATAACCCATGGCTATGAAAAGGGCTTCAATCATGTCTCTTAATCATCTTAATCATCTTTTCTCAAGACTAAATAAATCCTACTTTTTTTTCTTGATGCTGAAACCCTCTTTCCCCATTCATCATCTTTGTTTCTCATGCTGCACTCTCACCAACCCAATTCTGTCTGTCTTCAAGTAATCTGGCCAAAATAAGATGCCAGTGTTCAGATGTGGTGTCACTGGCACTCTGTAGACTCGTGCAACAATACGTTTAATGTCCTTTGCTTGTGATAAGCCAGTCTTCTATTAACCTTCCATACCACTGCTATGCATTAGACCCAGATTCTGTCAATAGAGGTTCATTTTCCTGTGACGCATTAGCTAATTCAGTGCCTTTTAAACTCTGCTTAGCTGCACTAATCCTTATTATTTGCCTCCGGTCTTTCCACGCAGACTGTGAACTATAAGTGTGCTACCAACAATCTCTTCATTTGGCCTCGCATGCAGTAATTATCTTGACACAGTGATAAATAATTACGATTCTTGCCTCTTAATACAAGTTTTAAAATACATTTTTCTTTCTTGCATTGGACACATGCTTTTCAGACCAAGAATTGCACAGTTTGGTACGACTGGTTCAGTCAGTCAGGGTCAAAGGGAAAATAAATGTTCCCACAATCTCTGTGGAAACGAAAAGCAAGGCTGCGTCTTCAGTGAGAATAAAAGCTGGCACACACGCATTCATTAGGCTGCGTTTGTCAGTGCTGAATAAACAACCTTTCATCAAGAGCACCAATTTTCTTCATTCTGTAATTAACAATATTTTTTGCTTAATTTATTTGTATGAAAACTTGCTGAAGCGAGACCAAAATTTTTACAATGCGTATTTCAAAAAGAGGACTTGAAAGTTCTGGATAAAGTCCCAGGTACTATAATAGCTTAATTTACTGTCTGAAATGTTATGCTGAGTCCATCCACAGCGGAAAGCTATCCAAGATTCCTCTGCACGTTAAAGAGGAGACGAGCTCCTTCCTCCTTTACGAATGCACGGTTAGCTTCTAAGGCTCGTAGAATTTATGGATTTGTCAATGAAGCATGAACTTCTGCTGAACCTGGCAGCAGGGTGGGATCATGCAACAAGTGAGATAAAATGCTTTAAAAGAAGAGTTCCATCCTCGTTGTTGGAGGGTGTTTTCAGTCTTTTTTCTGTTTATCTGAAGGCAGCTTGGTAAAACTAATGCAGATTTGACAGCTCAGCTGGAGAAATAAATTTGGGTTTTATGAGGTGTTTGGAGTTATTCGATAGGCAGGGGTGGAGATCTTGGGTTGGTTTGCTTGGGTTTATTTCACTATAGGCCACCATATACATTCAGGACTATCAGAGCTCTCAGAGTACCTCCAAAGAGGTGTCTAGACCATTGTTAGCTCGAGGTGATCCATTCCAGAGCTTCATTGTGGTTTTAAACTAAAAGAGGGAAATCGAGACTAGATAGAAGGAAGAAATTTTTTACAAGGGTGGCGAGACTCTGGCCCAGGTTGCCCAGAGAGCTGGTAGAAGCCTCATTGCTGGAACCATTGCAGGTCAGGTTGGACCTTGGGGCTCTGGGCAACCTGCTGTAGTTGCAGATGTCCCTGTTCCCTGCAGGGGGTTGGACTGGGTGAGCGTTGAAGGTCCCTTCCCACCCAGATCAGTCTGTGATTCTCTGATTAGTTTGAATATCAAACAATTGTAATGCAAAGTCAGGTTAACTTTACGAAGCGAAGTATCTCATGATGTAACTTCACGCAGGTGCATTCTCTGGTGGAACCAAGCACTGAGCTCCATCTTGGTTTGAACTGCTCATCTACCCAAACCCACTCAATCATGGTGGTCTTGCTTTCCTCTCCAGCCCCTGTTGCGTCCTAGAAGCAGTTGGTGAAGGGGCATTGGGTAGGTATGAGCGGATGATGGGAAATGTGACCCCAGGAAAGGCATTAGGTGACCTAGCAGGTCTTGTCTGTCTCTGCTCTCTGTTGTGATTCTTTTTTTACTCAAGACCACAACCTCCTAATGGTTTCTAAGTCATTAGGACGCTATCTTGGATGAGTGAAGCTATGTGGACTGTGTATCTGACAACATCTCTGCACAGTTCTAGAAAAAATTGGGTTGATAATAGTAATATGTATAAAAGACATTGGACTAGAACTTTTCCAAAACGCAAAGCCTTGAAAACACAGTCCTTGAATAATTGGACTAAGTTTAAAAGCTGATTAAAAACCTACTTTTCGGTTTATCTAAGTGACACTTAAGCAGTGTTTCTTGCTGAGTACAGCTGACTCTGCAGGCTCCGTAAACCCTGCTCTGCATCTCTTCGAGCCTTATTACCCTCCTCAGGCATCAGCTGGCCACACCGCTAATGCGGCATCCAGGAAGAAGGCAGTGTGCACATTCTAGCTGAACAGGGTCTGTCTGTTCTTACCAACCTCCAGAATAAACGCTGCAAAAATGCGATTTGTCTGTCTGTCCTGTACCGCATCCCACGTTCAGCTTTTTCCAGATGTTCTATTGAAACAACACGTGTTTTTGCAGATCGCCCAAGATAAATTGTTAACAGTTTTGCAGCGTGGTGTCATTTAGTTTCAGGGTTGAGAGATGATAAAAACACAAGCATTTCGTCGGCTGGTTTTCATTTTAAGTAGTTTACTTTGGTTTGAGTTGTTTTTTCCTCCTAAATATTTAACTGATTTCAAGGAATGTTTGCAAAGCACGTCACGGAAACTTGGATTCTCCGGGTCAGACTGGAATAGGAAAGGCAAAGCCACCCATGGCCTTTGACAAGTCTATTTTCCTTCATACTTTTGACTTGAAACTGCTTAAGACCCTTCAAAATCGGTCAAGGCGGCTCATGCTTCTGTGCTGGCAGGGAGCTGGTGGAACATCCAGGCTCTTCACTGCCTCAGAGCTCTGTTATTCCAATTAACCTTTGCAGAAGACAGGGTGGCGCACTCGCACACACGTTTGCCCGTGTTCCTGAAGGTAGTTGGTGTAAAATATACACGTTATGCCATTAGTTCGAGACGTGAAGATAAAGCTGAAGTTGGAGACTAACTGTGAGTCCGCTTGGGTTTTGCTGGTTGAATTTCACAGTTCTGTTAACTCTTCCATTGAAACATTCTTTTGTTTTCACATTCAAGGCTACACAAGACTGCTCATTAATTGTACACAATGGATTACACAGCAACTGAGACCCAAAATCTGGACTTTTCCTGCAGTCTCACACTGTTTTGTGACTTGAACGAGGTGAGACTGGAACAGCTCTTGCGGGGAGCAGGCTGTGGTACAAGATCAACAGCTGTTATCCACAGCTTAGGCACTGGGGCTAGAGCCTGGGGTGCTGTTCATTGTCAAAGGTCTTGGCAGGAGCACCAAGAGCATGTTTATGCTGTGAAGACAATGCAGTTTTTCTTGCTTTGAAGCATGTTCTTGCTTTGTTTTCTAAGCTGGGTCCACCAAAGAGCCTTGTGTGGTGCTGCTGTTTGAGATTTTCATTTGCCAGAACAGGTTTAATTTAGCCTTTGAAAAGGAGGGCAGTAGTAGGGGAAGCCCCTGGAGCTTTCAGTGCACCAGGCTCCTGCTGGGTGGCATCTTGTCATAAAACGTTACAAGAAGTGTATAGTAACTAACTTCTTGGCATTCTCCTTGATGGTGATCCTCAATTTTCAAAGGAGAAAGAGGAGACAAACAGAGGTAATGGACCCGCTCTGTTTAGAGAAGAGGACTTTCTTAGGAGAAAGTTCATCCTCTTTATGTTCTGCCCTTATTAGGACATACTTTCTGTACTGGCTGTGAATTAATCAAACTACTCCGCTAGCCTTTTGGGCTGTCATGTGTGCAGGAAGTGCTGCTTAGATCAATGCGGGAGCTATCCTGAATTGCATTTGAGTAACGCTTTAATTTCCTCCTGGGCCTCCATCCAGCTGCCAACCCTGGACCTTTTGTTTCCGTGCTTGATGGCAGATTTTGGCTTTGCAGGTTTTTAGGTTGCTGCCAAGTTAATTTTAGAACTTTAGTTGTCATGGCTACTGCTAAGTATTCCTTAGTACTCTACTTACTTGCTCAGTTTGCGGCTTTTGTTTTGTTTTTTTTTTTTTTACATTTTAAACTGCGATGTGCGAAGTGCATGGAGTAATTTCCCTACCCTGCAGAAGACAAAAAGGAGGGCACATGAGAGGTGAGGCCCTCCATCTTCAGCCGATCTATCAGCCGCTCGTTTGAGAGCGCTGCTCTTGGAACGTGTGGTCAGGATGAGGGCTTTGAGTCCGGGGAGGGAGGCATGGGCGACGCGCTCATTCTGATGCACTGAGATGTGCTGAGACTGCTGCTAATTCTGCTGACTAAGAGAGTCTTGAGGCTGGCTAGTTGTATAGACTTATAACTGTATATAGCTCCAATACTCAACTTAGCTTTAAATTCCATGCAACAATGACCATCATCCTGCTTAGAGCCTGTCAGTCCATTATTCAGAGAAATCTTGTTTCACTTCTAGAGCTCCAGGGTGCTACATTAACACCAATAGTGATTAAAAACAAATGAGGTGGACGGATGGATGGATGGATGGATGGATGGATGGATGGATATGAAATTCTCCATATCGAGGTCTCCTGCTCTTGTTTATGCAGGCACGGTCATGGATGTCTTTTCAGTCAAATGAAAGCACAGGCGAAGCCAGAGCACCCAGTGGAGGTTAGGCTTCTGATTAATCTTAAAACACTCCTGCTTTTGAGAAACACGTAGTTTTTGGAGCTTGGGAGAATGTCCTGAGAGCCCAAGAACTTCCTTACCTGGTTTTTAGGTGGGGAGCCAGGCTGAGGTGGAGAAAATGACCCAATGGGCAACTACAAGAGCTGGAGATAGACACCCTCTGCTTCAACTTTGGAGGTCAAGGGCTGTGCTGGCTGCTGTGGTTCTGCTCTGTGGGCGTTAGGGACGCTCGTGACTAGCACAGGGTGAAACAGAGAAGAACCAGGTGCCATTTCAAGCCAGGCTGTCTGTGCAGATCAGTGTTGTCTGGATGCAAAGCCATCGTTGTTGTGGATGTACGTGGAAGGAGCTTGAGGTTGCACCCTGCTGCTTTCCCAGAATCTTACCCATTTACCAAGCACCTGGTAAGCAAAGATGTAATCACATTGTGTTACTTTGGCCAGTTCCCAGACTGGGTTGGAAAGGACATCACTAGAACAAAGAATATTCCTCAAGTCCAGTGCGCAAAAGCTACGTAGGACTTTAGTGGGCCATAAAATCATCAAGGATGAGAAATTTCAGAGCTTCTGGAGCCTTAGCTGGGTGCCCTAGGAACTCCTAGCACAAAGTACATAATGTGTGGAGGCTCTGCCTGCCTGTGTTTGATTTTTGTCGGGTTTAACCTTCCAAGCTGCAGCTCTGCTCTTGAACCAGTTGGAATTTAAATGTGTTGTTACAGTAGCATCTTTGTTGGAGATGGACCGTGACTCGTGCTCATTAAGGCTACAGATGTCGGCTCAGATTATGTCTTTCAAAAGGTTTTTCTCTGATGAACTGTGAAAAGCCAGGCTTGAGCAGAGGATTGCAGAAGATGAAATAATAGCCCCTCGTCCCTGTGTCTGGCGGACTTAATGCAGTTGCTCTCAGATCTTTTTAAAAACTTGGAGACAGCAAATTTGTTCACAGTCAATAGGAGAGTCCGATGAGCACAGCCCGTTATGTTCCCTTTATCAGTCTCTTCCTAAGCAATTCACAAAGCTTTTTACACTCCAAAAAATCTCGAATCTGCTGGTTCAGCATTTCCCAGATAATGAGGTTTAACAGCCCTAAGTGGCATTGACAAACTGTTTATATGTGGCATGATTAGAAAACAGAGATCTTCTTAAGGTGGGTAAAAAATAGCAGGCAAGAATAAATACTCCCTGAATTTAAGTGAAATTAGCTTGCCCAGTCACCTCTTTCTTGTGAATTTGCATTTAATAGCAGAGCAGGCAGAACTTTTTAAACCTGCCTGGATAATACCTGCTACTTCTGGGAGGAGGTGACTGCGTTATCAAGAAATTCAGTGCAGTGACTTCCGTGGTGTGTAAACGTTTGCTGGAAGTTACTGGAGCAGAACTAAAGACTCGTGGCTTTTTCTTTCTAAAGTAGTCGTGTGTGTCCAGCGAAGCTTTTCCAGCTGTTAGGTCTCACCTTCTCCTTGTTATAATGTGGAGAAAATGGATTGAGGTTCATCGGGCAGTCTTGGTACCCACCATTCCCCTCTGCGCCTCCCCTCTGGCTCTGCAAAAAACCAGAACGTGACTAAGGAATCCCCAACAAATTCACTTCAACATCATCAGGTATATGGTAAGAGGTAGAAAAAACCTGATGCAAAGTCTCTTCTCTGGAAAGCTGTCTCGCAGTTCTGCTGATGAACTCAGGGCACGTTCCTTTCATCTTTCGCAGGTTTGGATTTACTGACTTTGCTAGAAAAGATGCAGGTTGCTCTTTCTTGGTCTAAACTACTCCACAGCAGAAGCAGAATACCACTGGACTTCACCTGTGAGCATGTTTTGCCTAAGATTGTGTCATCTTCGCCCAGAAAACCCACCTATAAGGCAAAAATAAGGTGGTTGTGGTGATGGAAGAAGAGTTGGTTTTGATGATAGCTGAACCTTCCTAGGTAGAACTCTGTCTGAGAGATACATCTGCTCTGTGTTCCTGTGAAGGTAGAAAGATGCTGCATGTTTAGAGCTGGATTCTTTGCATGGGGGGAGAGAGTATCTCTATGCAAAGTACTCGACACTGCCCAGGACACAAGGAAGAGCACTTGGCAGATAAACCAGACTCTGCTCTTCACAAGTTATGTCTGTACTCCCCAGTGAAGCTCCATGCTAGGGACATGCTGGCCAGGACTAGCTGAACTGGTGGAGATGCTGATTCAGATCCCCAAAGCTGTGCTGGCCAGTTCAAAGGCTGCACCAGATAGCACTGTCCAAACCAGCACCTTCACGGTGATGTCTGGAGATGTCTGCAGGCACCTGCAGTCCCTGGTGAAGGTGTGCCCTTGGCTTGCTCTTGTTCTCGGAGACACAGTGAGCTAAGTGGGAACACAAGCAACTCCTGAGAAGGAGAGCTACTGGTAAACAAAGGATGTTTCCTTAACCACAGGAATCCCAAAGCTCCAGACCAACATGTTAACTGCAAACGTACCCCAAATCTCTGCAAGCTACCTGGGTGGTGGCTGTACGAAAAGGATCCTAAAACCAGATAAAACTGATGTGTTGTTTCAGACTGTCCTAAAGCTGGTCAGCAGATCCCATCTGATTTTTGACCAGATGTTTTTATTTCAGTGATCTGGTGACGCTGTGCGGATTTATGGAGACTTCATGCAGGACCTAGAAGATGCTCTCCTGAACAGATAGATAACCTTGAGAGTTTAGATAGAAATTGATGTATAATCCACTTCTCTCATTTTTCTTTCCTTTTAATAAGATGGAGACCATAAAGAGAAGGGACTGTGCTGCCACAGGACAGTCCCATGGTAACCAGTTAGGTCTCATCAGCTCTGCAAAGGGGTCCCATTCTCAGGCTTCTACCAGGGAGCCAAAAGTCTTATGACATTTTACTGGGATGTCACAAGAGATTTCCCTTCCTTGCACTGAAGAAGTGCAGGTGGTGGTGTTCGCCCATGGATCGTTCCCTGCAAATCTGCTTGTCTTTACTCATCCCGCGCTGGCCCTTGTCAGTGATATGTGATATGAATTCACTTCTCAGCTGGTGAATTTAGGGAGTGTGTTAAGAAAGTCCTGGCAATATGTGATGAGCTGTAATTAAAACCACTATTGCATGTAGATTCCTTTTGATTTATATTCTTCCTGCAGCCTTTGCTCACTGAGCCCTCGTGTTGACCAGTTGATTATTGATCGAATCTCGTGTTGAGATTTGATTTCTCTTGGTCAAATACTGAGAGAAATACCCAAAGAAAGTGGCTCAGTTGCAATTCTGAGTGGCCAAAAAGCAGTCTTAGTTGCTAGATGGAAGAAGGAGAAATTGTATGTTAAGATTTACTGTCCCAGCCTTTTCAGAAGGAAACAAAGAGTTTGTAATTGTGTGGATTTTGGAGGTGAAGGGTTGGGTTGGGTTTTTTTTACTCAGCCTCTCATGTTTCTTGAGATAGATGAGTCTTGTATCAGAATGGAATTAAGCCTCACAGAAATAGAAATTCTCCCCCCAAAAATCAATCAGTATGCAAAGGCTGTATGACCTTGTGAACTGAATGGGAGTGTGGGGTTGAACACGGTTCTGTGGTGCTGCCCTGGCCTCGAGTGCAGCAGAGTGACCTCAGCGTGTTTATGCCATTTGGCTTCTCCGAGCCTCTTTCCTCCTTGCTGTTTTGTTGCCATTTGTTGTGTTTTCTCGTAAGACTTGCATGCAGTTTAAGATCCATTCAGATGTCGTTCTGTGTCACCTTTTTGCTTCTCTGGGCCCAGCGCCCCGGCGGGAATTCCTTCTCATCTCTTCTCATCACCCCTCTAGTACCGCTGATTGGGGTCGTGCTTGCACTCCTGCTCTCTGCCGCCCAGTTCCCATTTCCTAGCATTCCCTTCACCATCTCCGTCTCAAATTGAAGCTCACTTCTGTGATCTTTCATGGCCTCAGCCCAGCTCATCATGCTCCATCCTAACCTGTTTTTTCAGCTGGTTCAGGGGGTTTGTTTTGGTTTTGCTGTTCACTTCTTTCGCTGTTCTCTTTGCCTTTAGGCTTTCTCACCTCTTACTAGTATCACATCTACGAGGCTTACAGCACTGGCAGTGCTGTTCCAGTGCCCTTTCTTCGTTGGAATTTTTTGCAGCTGGAGGTTTTCTGATGACAAACATCCAAATAAGCACCTTTGCTGAGCAGCTCTCTGTACTTTCCCTCATATTTCATTTGGACTGTTGGATCCATGGAGCACACGATGTAGTTGCTGCCCTTTGTGATAAACTCCATGTGAACTTTGACTGCCCTTCAACTGGTCATTGAAAGTAAAGATCAGGCCTTTTACCTCACTGATTCTAGCTTGCTTTGCCGGGCATAGCTGAGATGCTGTGCTTATTCCTCGGAACTGGGTGTCTCGCCTCTGGATACAAAAAGTATATGCTTTTAATGAGCTCATTTTCCCCAATCCAAATTAAAAAGGAAGACTCGCTGAGTGGAAAACTCAGCATGGGTTCAGGGCAGCTTTATATTGAAAGAAATCTCAGGCTTTGTTTTCCTTGTCTTGCAGAGGCAGGCAGCGGCCAAGATTACGTAACCTCGGAAAACCAGCTGCTTTACTACCCAAGTATCACCTATGCCATCATCGGTAGCTCCGTTATTTTCGTCCTCGTGGTGGCCTTCCTTGCCTTGGTCCTGCATCACCAGCGGAAACGCAACAACCTCATGACCCTGCCGGTGCACCGGCTGCAGCACCCCGTCCTGCTGTCCCGGCTGGTGGTCCTCGATCACCCGCACCACTGCAGCGTCACCTACAACGTCAACAACGGCATCCAGTACATGCCCAGCCAGGCCTACCACAGGCCAGTGGACCTGGACTCTCCACCGTCCTATTCGGAGGCTGTGCTGGACCAAAGGTACGTACAGGAGATAACTCTGTGCTCATGCTCTGTTAATTTGTGCTTCTGCTCCCCGTTTATCCTTGTCACCACTTTTGGCACAGGTACGGTGTTGCAATTCTGTCACGTGCATAGGGATAAATTTGAGCTCCTTCTGCACATGGTCCTCAGGTCCCCTTACTGGTATTAAAGAGATTTAAGGCAAACTGAAGTCATGCTCTCTTAGCACGTGTTGTTCATAACAGAGATTTTGAGGATGGCAGGAGAACGCAAAGAAATGTAGTGCTTGTCTGGTGGTGATACCCTGTGCCAATCTGGAAGCAAAATATAGAAATTGAAATGGGAGTTTTGCCAAAAACCAGCTAGGTTGTAGGTCACACTGTTTAAAAAACAAAAATGACCCTGATAAGCATATAAAGGTGCGAGGTCTTCAGGTCATGCATCAAGAACTCATGTGGTCCTTCTGCTCTGCACTACTTTCCCTTTACCGGTAGAAGGAAAGAACAGGACCCTGAAATGGAAAGCGCTGTTCTCATTCTAAATAGCTGAAAGTGCTTTGAAGTTCTGTGGGTGGGTGTGGTTTGGGTTATGATATTTTTGGAGTTTTGACACTGGTTTGATTTGTAGATAATTAACCTTCATTTTAACCTCTGTCTGTGAAGTCTTTCCAAACAAAACGGCTCGACTGACATCCTCTGTACATGAAAAGGGCATGATATGAACTTTAAAGATCCAGATTGTTTTCTGTCACCCTGTCTGTATTTTTTAGTGTGAACTCTGGGCTCTTTGAATGATACTATAATCATTTACATTCCTATTCTTGGCTGCATTTGGGCAGCAGCTCCCTTGTCTTAATGTTGACATTCATAATAACACTGTCTTTTCATTAGTGAGGACAAGTAAATGAGCAGCTGTCCAGATCGTAATCACTTCTCACCTAGGCTGATACAACCAACCAGCAATTGCAGAGCTAATTGCTCCCAGCACCTCTTCTCAATCTGCTAAACCCTTCAGTCCCTCTACTTGTTTGCTATCAGAACCATAAAACAGATTTCCCGAATGCAGTACTCGTCTGTGCCTACTTAGCAGTTGCTCTGCATGTGGTATCGTGACAGCCAAAGTGATTTGTCATGTGGAGAATTCGGTTTGTTATTTATTTGTAGACCATAAGCCATTAATCTCTGTCGCTTGGTGGAGGTCTCCTCAGAGCATTCTTGTGTTCATGTCATTATCTATATGCTACTTGCCTTATTTCTTTTAAAGCACTTTCTCAGGTTGTGTAAATGTTAGACAGGAAAAATTCTTCCCTCTTGAAGCTGTGTTTTGAGGATAAGATGAGATGTGTTGGAAGTACATACCCATGAAAATTGGAGTGTAGAGTGTTAAGTGGGATGTAATTAGCTATAGAATCACAGAATGGTTTGGACTGGAAGGGACCTTAAATTTCATCTAGTTCCAAACCCCCTGCTTGGGCAGGGACACCTTCCACTAGAGCAGGTTGCTCAAAGCTCCATTCAACCTGACCTTGAACACTCGCTGCCAGGGATGGGGCATCCACAACTTCTCTGGGCAACCTGGGCCAGTGTCTCACCACCCTCACAGTGAAGATCTTTTTCCGAATATCTAGTCTAAATCCCTCCCCTCTTTCAGTTTGAAACAGTTACCCTTCGTGCTACCACTGCCCTCTCTGATGAAGAGCTCCTCTCTATCTTTCTTATAGGTCCCCTTTAAGTACTGGAAGACCACACTAAGGTCTCCCTGGAGCCTTCTCTGCTCCAGGCTGAACACCCCGAACTCTCTCCCCTGGCCTGCCAGCAGAGGGGTTCCATCGTTGCATCATTCCTGTGGCCTCCCCTGGATCTGCTTCAACAGGTCCTTGTTTCTGCTGCGCTGAGGACCCCAGAGCTGGATGCAGCACTGCAGGGGGGGTCTCACTAGAGCAGAGTATGTTGCATCTTGACCAGAAACCTTGGTTGCCTGGTGGTGGTGTGGTTGTTTTGGAATGACCTGAATAATGTAGGGAGATCTGTTTCAAATTTCCTGGTAGGTGTTGTCATGGAAAAGCTAAGAAATGCTGTTTGGTTTTTTCCATCATTGGAGAACAATGTACTTTCTTCTGTACCACTGTTCTCAGTAACCTCTTACTATGTTGTGTATCTTACAGCAGACCACCTTGGTTTGACCTTCCTCCACCACCTTATTGTTCTGAATCTGAATCCTCCAATCAGCCAGATCTTCCTCCTTACCGATCTCGGACGGGAAGCTTGGTGAGCACAGACATGCCTGTGGCAGGAAGCCCTGTGGGCACAGCCAGCAGTTGGACAAGAGACATCCATGACAGCATGGATGGCCACAGAACTCTTCTTGAGAGGACAGCAGATCAAAGCAACTCTCTGGGCAACCACACTGCTGAAAGAGAAGTGTAACTGCTCCAGTGTTTGGGACGGGCAGAAAGGCCACACAGGTCTATGTGGGTTAATCTGCTGTGGCAAAGAGCTTTCAGAGGGACATGGGCCTTGACTGGAACCCACACTACGTTAATATTTGAATTCAGCATTTTGGGCTCATCAGCGACAGAGCTGTGAGAGCTAAACCTAGAGTCACATCAGCTCTCCACAATATTGCTGTGAGCACGTTCTGGATCGGACTAGTAAGAGGAACATCAGTGCTGAGTCAGAGGACGGATGCGATGTATGTCCTGGACTGTTTGCTGTGTATAAATGTATATAGGGGCGTGTATAATGTATACAGATGTTGCACACAAAAGCTATGCCCGAAGGACTCTTGTCTTGCCTCCTGTCTTGGCGACACACGAGCTGTTTCTTCTTGCTGCCTGGTGCCAGGCAGTGGTTGCTGTGAGAGGTGGTCTTCTTGCTCAGAGGTCTGGTGGCCAATACTGGCTCACTGGCAGTGCTCAGGTGGCAGAAAATGCCCTACTTGACCCTTCTCTTCATGGCCTGGAACATTCTCACTGTGAATGTAATTTTCAGAGTTTAAATTTGTGAGGATGCAACAACTCTGGAGCTGAGCAAACGAGGGTTTTCTCAGATGGTAGTATCTCATGCAAATTTGTGTGGGTCTTCTCAGGACCACCACAAAGGTTGGCTTATCTGTCAGACTTCAAGGCTGAGCACAGAGGCACTGAAGCTTCTCGACAAACGAGCACAAGACTTGTTTTCAAGTGAGGCGCAACACCATTGCTCTATGTGTTCCTTCTTTAAAAAAGGAAACACAACCAAACAACAACAACCCAACCAAAAAAAATAGCCCAACTATTTCAGCTGCATCTCAAACACCAAAACCAGCCCAAGGCAGAGAGCCCTCACGGAAAGCTTTAGTGAATTACTAATTTGTTGTAATTTGTCAAATAACAAAAAGCAGGTGATGTAGTGAAATGCGTGGGCCCTGTCTACAGCATGTCCACGTACACACATGGATAATACATGTTTAATACTGTGTGTAGGTATGTAAGCCGTGTACCGCAGAGGTTGAGTCGTCCTGCACCAGCAGAACTCTAAAATGTCAAAGTCTCACTTATTCTCGTGGGCTTTTGCAGTTTGCTGTTATTCATGTTCATGTGGTTGAAATTCTGTCTTCTGCAGAAAAGCAGAGTTATTTGTGTCTGTTTTGTCCTAACTCTTGGAGTGCCCAGCGTTGAATCACCCCCGTGAAAGCAGCTCCGAGGTGAAGGTGTTCAGGTAGAGGCGAGAGGGGAAGGTAAGCTCTGAATTTAAATGCCGCTGCAGTGCCGTGCTTGTGCTCAGTACCCAGAGAACAATGCAGCCCCTTCTTCATGTCCAGAGGGAGATCAGCCTTGAGAAATTATTTCTCTTTGTCAATCAGACGCATCTCCCACTGCTCCTCCCGTGTAACGAACAGTGTCATTGAACAGACTTCGCTGTCAAATGGAGATGAAGGAAGCCGACTGCCCCCACCTTCTGCTTCCTTCCTCCCCGTGCTTCTAAGGGAACTTCTTTCACCCAGAACCCAAGAATTTTTGAGCTCAGGTGTACTCAAGTTCAGTCTCTGTTCCCACACGTACACCTGACATTTTTTGTGGTATTGGGGTTGGTTTTGTTTTCATTTCCAGCTCTGGAGTGTTCTGCCATGGTATGTCAGAGGCAGGGGCCAGATGGGTTGACACGCACGGGTCATCCCAGGCTGAGGTGACACGGTGGGGAGCGCTGGAGAATTCCGATGCCGATGGGCTTGGCTGGCTTTGGAAGCGGGTCAATGGCAGCCTTTTGTTACAGGCTTGGGCAGCCTGTCTTGAAGCGTGTTGATGAAGACCTCTGTACGAGGTGTGTTGGTTGGCCTCTCTAAGACAGCCACCTACTGCTGGATCACAGTTGGCCTTAACCTTCTTCTGTGGCAGCTTTTTAAAAGTTATATTGGACTTTAAATCATCCTATTGAAGAGCTTGCAGTAGGTTCATTAGAATTAGACATCTTTTTTAATTGTAAAGTTGCCTAAGGCTGTGTTAGCAAAACTAAATCATTGTGTCCAGTGTCACTTCCGCAGCATGTGTCCCCTCCCACAAGCCTTCCAGGGGGTCTGCATTTCATCCCGTGCCTTCTGAGACTCTAGGGGGTGCGCGAACCAAGTATCATTTGCCTCTAGCATCTGAAAAACATCGTCTTGCATTGCTGAGGAGGAGGAAAAGAATGAGCATAGCCTGCTTCTGCCTTCTGTGTCGGTCACTGTCATGTATGTACATATATATGTATGAAAAGATACTCTTTCAGGTTGTATATATTCACGGAACTTTTGCATTAAGATAATCCATTTGGACTTTACTACAGAAAAAAAAAAAAAGAGAAAAAAACACATTCTGAATGGTGTGACGTTTCCCTTCCAGCGAAGGGTGTATTTATCTCTGTATAGGAATCTTCTAGGCTTTGAGAACATGAGTTTCTAAAGGAGGTGGTGCCTTTCTGTTTGAATGTTGGTTTGGGAGGCTGTGAACTACAGTTCTGGGTGTTGTTACACATGGTTGTCTAGAGAGCCAAAAAGAAACGAGTCTTGTCTTCCTCTGGGATCCCTGAACTTCGTGGCACACCAAGACTTGCAGCAGGGTTTTTCTCTCACTTCAGAGTTCTCGTTTGTACAGCGGGTTTGCTAGCTGCTTTCTTGGGAAGTTGCTGCAGAAATGGTTTACAACGTGTCACTTCTGGCAGTGTTAAAATGCAGCGTTACGCCACGTTATTCAGTGGTAGCAGCAAGGAAAGTGCCGAGGAAATGAAATATTTCATTGAAAATCCTGCAGCTCGTCAGGCTGAAGTTAAACGTCACGTTGGTTGGATTTCTTTTCAGTAGCCGGTAAAATTGGGATTGATCCTTCTGTTGTTTGCAGTTGCCCTTAACCTTTCAGTGTGAGATTAGTCCTCCGGCAGCTTCTCTTTATACTTCATATCTCAATAAATGGATGTTATTTCAAAGCCCTGTTCTTACAAAAGTAAAACCGATTGAGTTTTCTTCCAGAGCCCAGTTCTGTACCGCCTGGTGACCACTGTCGTGAGCAGTTCTCCTCGGTGCAGGAGTTGATGTGGTGGATTCCAACAAAACAGTTTGCAGAAATGACCACTTGAGCTGAATGCAGGAATGGGGAGAGGAGGTTTGGGTTATTTAAAAATAAACCAATAAATTTCAGGAGTTTGGAGTGTCTGTAACCTCTGCTGAAGTCAGAGCGCTCTGTATTTAAAATGAAGCCATTAACGAATCCGCTTGATAATCATCTGAAGCTCCTTGTAAGGCAAGTGACAAGTCACCTCTCTGGCGTTGTGCTAATGGAGAGCTGGCAGTAACGCTCTTAAGAGAGCCCGTGAATAATTTCCCTGGCTCTTGTCTGCAGTGACATCCCAACAACGCCGACTGCATTGCCATTTTTAAATAACTCTGTGTTCATTCTTCCTCTCCTTTTAAGTCAAATCAGTTTTATTTACACCACTTCACTTTGATACAGCTAATAGGGCCCTTGTGATAGATTCAGAAGCTGGGTGGAGAAAAGAGATGATGACTCTCATTTTAATTAATGCTGCAGCTTGTTAATCTCAGGCGCTTTACTTTGTAGACGTCTTAGGAAAGACAAATGGTTTTAGTAGATAAGAAAAAACTATTAACGATGAAAAGGATAGAGGGACACCGATTCTGAATTTAATTTTTAATGAATATTTAAAATTGTACCAATAAAAGAGGAATTTAATGCTGTATTTTTAACGTGGTGATCAGACAGCAAGTGCCATTTTTAACCATTGCTCATCGGGAGCTACTTCGCGTGCAGTGCCTGGAACCACGATGGTGGGACAAGTGCTCTTCGTGCAGTTCATCCTAGAGCTGAAATAATTTTTTATCAGCACAAGGCTGTGTTGCACCCACGGACCACAGAACGAATGTCAATACTGTGCTGGGTTCTGCCCGAATGTATCCCAGTTCAGGACTGTGGCCTTCATTCGTCCTGGTTTTTATCTGATTTGAGGGGGTTTCTTGACTTGAACTGGAGATGTTACGTAAGAGCTTTAAGGGAGGTTGTATGTGGAAACCCAGCCTTGTCTTAAACTTTTGTAAACTGGAAATCATCAAAAATGTATCCTGTATTCCTGAATAAAGTTGGTGTTTTAATACTGTTCACGAGCGAGGATGTCCCTGTCTCATGAAGTCGCAGTTGGTTCAGTTTTATAGCCTCCTACGTGAGGCTTCCCCCAACTTCTTTTGCATTCAGTGTTAAGTTTTGTTAAGCCTCTGTGGGTTTTAAACATATTTTTTAAGAGGAAGTCATCTGGGAGACCCACGCTACGCGTGTGTGTATAAACACACACCGATATGTATGTCTCCGTATTCATACAAATGAAAATCGGTTCATTTCATAATCTCTCGTTCTCATTTTGCTGTTCTGTTTGTCCTGTCAAGGACGAGGCATCTGAAGCAGTCGTGTCTTAGCCTGCTTTGTAGCAAAGCTCTAGAGGCCTCCGCAGAGGCTGGTGCTCTGGGCTGGTTGCTGCATACTGAGCAGAGCGCAGGGCCTCTAGCAGCATCTTCTCCCTCCTCCTTCCCGCTTGCTGTTTGCCCAGTACAACGTCCCTGTTCATCTCCAGGTCCGTGGTCTGTGAGCTGGGATGCTCCATGGATGCTGGCTGAAGTCCCACGTCAGGGCTGTTTCCCCAGCAGATGCCTGGTGCGGGCACCACCACCCTCATGGGAACCATCCAGCCCCACGAGAGTCCAGACCTGCTCGACGTCTGGATCGGAGCCACTCTTGTCGAGGTCCCTCATTAGAGACACTCGGGTCATTCAAAGGACTAGCGTTAAGTACCCCTGATGTTAAGAAGTTATTTTTACAGACTAAGGAGAACGGGTTCAAATGTTCTGTCTTGGAGCTGGCTCAGTCCATCGTGTCCCAGCCAGAGCTGTGCTTGAGAAGGGTTGATTTAGAAGGCAGACGCTTATGGAAATAAATAGCTTATTCTCCAGCCACGCTCCCCTATTAATCATTTCTATTCTCTCTGCTTCAATTTGCTTAAAGATCTTAATTTTTACATCTTAAATATGCAATTTATTTCAGCAGCATCTCTTCTTGCGGATTTGCAAGCAGCCCCTAATCATTCAGTCTCAGTTATTTGGTGAGATGAAAAATTTCCTACCTCATTACTTGATACCACATCCCGTAACTCCTTCACGTTTAAACCGTGGCCATTTCTCAGCGCAGAAGTAGGAGAGCTTTCGTCTGGAAGGGAAGTGGGCGGAACAGCCCAGCTTGACCTAGAGCAGCTCACGTCAAGAGGAGCAACCTGGCAGCACCACCGTGATCAAATGAACGGGTGGCTTATTGCCTTTATTTGAGGTACCTGCTGTTTCCTTGACAAACGCTGGTTGTGTTGCAGCGCAGTGATGAAGAAGTATGATCACGGAGTCATGGAACGCTTTGAGCTGGATGTTTCATTTGACAGAGTAGATTTTTCTTCTCATTCGTTTGTGACAGAGGTAGCTGAGGAAATGCTCTTCATCCAGCGCTGCATCCAGGGCACTAGAGGGGAGCACAGTTGGGTTGGTTGTTGATGCAGTTATAACCGCTATATATTCTTATACCTGAGTAAGAAATATTTAAACGCTGCACAGTAAGTGCGTTTGCAGAGGTGAGGCGTTAGATACGCTGGTTAAGATATGGATTACACGAGATAAAATGGTACCTGAGCTTCTACAGGGGAAAATCCCAACAACTGTGGGCATCTGAGAGGCGCAGTGGTTCTTCATAGCAAAGCTGGTCTCCAGGAGCTGGCTGCAGGTCAGGGATAGAAATTCCTGGGCCGTGAGCCCGAGTGGGGCTGGTGCCAACACAGCTGAAGCGACGGCTGTTACGGTTTTGGTAGCACAACTTGGTCAGTCTGGTGTCTGACACCTGAAATCAGTGAAAATCACTCTACAGAGCTTGTCACCTTCCTTCAGGGAGCCAGGTAGAAATCCTCTGGCTGTTCTGAGTGGTGTTTCTCAAGCTACTGACTGCTCTTGTTACTCTTCTCTTCCTTTTTATCAGCTGCAGGGACAGGAGGAAGACTCGTGCTGGTTTTCGGAGGGACACCTGAGACAGGGAGAGGTGTCAAGATGAGTTTCAGGAACAACTGAACCTGCCTCTCTGAAGATCCAGCCTCCTGCCCGCTGGATAGTGCCGTCTTATCCGTCCACTTGTAACCTTTTAAATCCATCTGATGAGGAAGGTTTTTGCAGATGTAAGAAAAAGGAAAGAGGAGGTAAGGCTGGACCTGTAAGGGAGTGTTTCAAGTTCTCTTCCCTTTTGTAAAGGTTTGGGCAGTGGTCAAAAAGCAGTGACAAACATTTGAATTCTGTATTTTCTACGCTCATTTGCCTTATTTATACTTGCAGACTTATTGGACCAGTTATTCTGTAGCAGCTCTTGGTGAGGAGGAGGGTTCTGCTCTGGAATAAGTTTCCAGCTGGGAGTTAACCTAGAGTAGGTGTTTCTGTGTGTTTCCACCAGTTAACAAATACAGGGAGTGTGAGTGTCTCCCGGAAGGGCTGCTGGGGTATACTGGGAGCAGCTTGCTGTAAGTAATGCTGGTTTAAAGGTGCAGACTGGAATTGCAGTGTATGGATGGAGGGGGGACAAGTTCCTACACCGGCTGTAGGAACACTTTGTCAGGTGGCCGGCACCAACGTGTTTTACTGTTCTGGGAAAGGAGCGGTAGAAGTGGGAGGGAGAAACACTGTTTTGACCCTGAGCGTAGAGGTAGCCCAAAGTGATACAGGGAACTACAGAGAGAAGAGAGCGACCTGGCTGCCTTTTATGCTGGCATTTGAAAAATGAGCTTCAGATACTGCTTTGAAGGGTGGCTTGGCAATATTATTTTAAAAAAAAAAGTCCCCGTTTTCTTTTCTTGGTATCAGTATCAAGACCGGGATGACTAACGTGGGGGAGAGAGTGGCTTGAAATGATTTTTGGACAGGTTGGGGTTCTTTTTTCCTCTTCCTTTGAAAATTTAGGTGAAGTTAATTATGGAATGGCAGCAGCGTCTGATCTGAAGCGGGTGCTTTCATCTCCCCTCCTGCTTTTAAAACAGCTGCGCTCTTCTCTGTGCTTTGCGGCAGGGGGTGCAGCGGGGAGCACCCCGGTGCTCTCACAGCCTGGCGATCGCCAGATGAATGAGATGCCCTGTGAGATCTGAAAGACTGACAGCAAAGAATTAGTAAGACTTGAGGAGCTAATTTCCCATGGTGGTGATGACCAGACGAGGGAAGAAAAAGCTCTGATGTGTAGAAGACAAATGAAAAACATAAAAAATTAATGAGGCCAATTACTTTAATACTGTCCAAAATATGTTCTGTTGGAAAGAAAGTGGGAGCAGGCAAGAACTTGGAGATGTGATGGGTGTTTCCCCTAATCCCCACTGACAGCCTCAGTCACTCAGACGCTGACATTAACCCTTCCCTTCATTAATCATGCCTGAGTAGCAACTCTTAGTCATTTAATCGAGGCCCTGTCCAGGGAGGAAGAGGAAGGCAGAGACCTGCAGAGCTCAGAGCATTGCTGCCTGCTGATCACATCAAGGCAGGGAGTGCTTCACCTTTGATTTTATCCTGGGGCTGTGTGTAACACCTCGTGCGTGGTGAGATCCTGGCTGGCGTGAGAGCCGGAATCGATTCTGCTGTGCCAGGGTGGGCTTCCATTAACCTGCTGGCTCTTGAGGCTTATAACCCCTGTGCAGAGGTTCATGCTGCTGCGTGGTGGGCTGGGGAGCACCAGCAGCTCAGGGGTTAACCGTTATTCCTCAGTGCATGGGCACTCCTCAGGTTTTCAGTCTTCTGCAGAAACAGGCACTTACTTCAGTGGCAGCAGAGTCTGGTCCGAGCTGCGACAATCACCTGTAGCCAGCGGTTCATCTCTGGTCCTGCTGGGCTGTGCTGAGTGGACTCTGATGGAGGCTGCCTGAAGTCAGAGAGCCTGTAAGGAATTAGTCAGTCCTAGGATTTTTATTTTTCAGGTCACTGAGGCTGGATCCATGTGAGGGGAGATCTTGGTTCTCTGATACGCTCTAGATGAGGGCTTGAGGCTCCAGCCCTCGTGCAGTGGCTGAGGATGGTAGCCGAGCCTGCACGGCAGCCCCAGCGGTGAGTCTGTGAAAGCCCCTCAGCCGCACGGTGGGATCCAAGCATCCCCTTAAGCAGAAGCAACGCAGTTCATCTTTACCAAATGGACTGTGACAGGTCCAGGGGGAAAGGCGGGGGAAGTGAAGGGGAGGGAGGGATAGGAACACGAAATGTCAGCTGGAAACGAGCTCGTCCTGCACTCTTTGGAGAGTGCCTGACTTCACACCGTCAGCCAAGCAGGGGCCTGCAGAGGATCCCTGAGGCTATGGGGGAGCTTTCACCCCACTGCTCTCGGCTGCTGGGAAAACACCACGGGGTCTGTCTGCCGTCACCTCTGTTCACTCTGAGAGTTTCTCAAGATGCCCTGAAGAATGTCTTGTTTTATTTGTCCCTGTGGTTAGATCTCTTCTGTCAGCTTCGTGTTACGTGTCCCTTTGGTGAGGGTCTGGTGCTCCTGTGCATGCTCGGTCTGAGGTCTGCCTTCTGCCCGCGCTGTCTCCTCACCTTACACGACTGCTGTACGGTGTCCTGCTGATGGGAGGTAATTCAGGCAATTAAAGGCCATCTCTGAACTTTCCTGGGATACTTTCACTGCCCAGCATCAGCCAACAATTCCTACTACAGGTTGGCATGAGGCCATCTTGTCTGGGCTTTGTAACCTCTTGTATGATGGATTTTAGAATCATTTGGTTGGAAAAGACCTTTAGGATCATCAAATCCAACCATTCCCCCAGCACTGCCAGGTCACCACTAAACCACATCCCTCAGCTCCTCATCGACATGTCCTTTAAACCACTCCAGGGACAGGGACTCCAGCACTGCCCTGGGAAGCCTGGGACACGCCTGGACAACCCCAACGGAGAAGAAATTTTTCCTCATGTCCAACCTAAACCTTCCCTGGTGCAATTTGAGGGCATTTCCTCTCATCCTGTCACTTGTTACCTGGGAGATGAGGCTGACTCCCACCTCACTCCAACCTCCTGTCAGGGAGTTGTCGAGAGCCAGAAGGTCTCCCCTGAGCCGCCTTTTCTCCAGGCTAAACCCCACCAGATGCCTCAGCTGCTCCTTAGTGCTCTTGTGCTCCAGACCCTGCTCCAGCTTTGTTGTCCTCTGGACACGCTCCAGCCCCTCAACATCCTTCTTGGAGTGAGGGGTGGCCTCACCAGTGCCCAGTACAGGGGTACGATCCGTGTCCTGGTCCTGCTGGCCATACTAGTGCTGATACTATTTCTCATAGCTTTGTCCCAGAGCTCGCCAGCCTGGGGCAGGTCCAGCTGCACTGCTGTGGCCTGACCAGCTGCCTGGGTCCCCTCTTGCCGTCTTTAAGCAGCCAGTGGGAAGAGGCGAGTGAGTGTCCCTCTTGTGAGGAGGCAGGTTGGAGAAGTCCCTCCACAGCAGTACACCAGCAATGGCTTGGTAACACCAGACATCCCAGTTGTCCGTTTCTTACGCAGTCGTGTTCTCAGTTGTCAGCCCGTGCAGACAGAAGTGTCCTCCGTAAGCAGGACCCTGGATTCAGGCAGATGAGCAGTGTGTGAGGTACAGTGAGTTTGTGTTTCTCAAGTGTCTTGTTTTTTCCAGTCAGAAATTACAGCTGTCTGTAGTCTGGTGAGCCTCGCGGCCACAATCTAAGGAAGAACCTTTCAAACCCAGGATCTAAACCAATAAAAGATCTGTGATGGTTACTGCTGAGTTAATGGCCCAGTGAAGAAACAAATCACTGTGTGACCCTTCATGCTCCCAGTTTGCCTCATCCCCATTTCCCCCTGCAGCCAAGCTACCCTCATCACCCCAAATCAAAGGCAATAGAATCAAATGCCGTGCAATATCTTCTGGTCCTTCTCAGGCCGGGCTTACCTTTCATCCCATGCTACAGAACTTGCTTGCCTGGAGCAACCTCTGTTTGATTTGACGCCACTGAAGGCAGGGTAGAAGGGGCTGGTGGTTCTGGGGGGACTGGGGTTGTGTCCAGTAACATCACATTTCCTTGCTGGGAGCCACGCACTCGCAGAAATAAGTGACCCCATCAGGTATTAGCCTGATTATTTCACAACCTCTCTTCAAAATGCAGGAAGCATTTAGTCCCCTGCAGTCTGCAGGTAAACCAGTGAATCCCAGTGAAAGGTAAAAAGGGAAAGGATCAAGAAATGGGCGCTGAAGTGATTTTAGACAAGCTGCTGAAAAATGCCAGATAGCAGCACTTTATCATTTTCCAGTTGAATAATGTTAGCTCCAAGGCTTTTAATGTGTAACGCTGAATTCCTCCTAAACACACCTGCCCCTCAAGCGAGACTGCTAAGGAAACAACAGATGGGGGCTGGAGAGGCGAAAAGAATGTCGTAAAGATGTGCTGTGAAATAGCCAAGCAGAGCAGATTACACAGGGGAAAGAAAGTGATGGACAACGGGGAACAAACCACCGCAGTCTTCATGTTCTTCACCAAACGGCCCAGCGTGTGCTGGAAAGGTGTTAAATTATCTTCCTGATAGTAGAGAACCCCACGTTTTCTATCCTGGAGATGTTGGGGGTGATGGAGAGGAGATTGTAGTCTTGATCGAGCACCGGGGCCGGTCGCACGCGTCTGTGTCTGAGCATCTCGCTGCTGTCTCCGGGGCTGCGTGTGGCAGCAGTGACATTTGTTTGCTTTCTATTTTAAGCAATGCCTGGGCAAAAAAAAAAGTAACGTTGTTGTTGTTGTTGTTTATATCTTCCCCAAACTAATGCAATTTGAAATGCTGTGCTGGAGAGTCTGGAAGGCCTGAGGCAGAAGTCGAAACTGTGACCCTCTGAGTATTAGACTGTGTTGTATCTTCTCCCTCCGTCGGCGAAGGGGCTGGGGAAGGGTGGCCCAGGGCTGGCTGCCTCACCCCTCCCCTCTGCACCGTCTGGGCTGCCTCGTGCCCCGTGTTGGCAGGTCGGCCGATGCCGCTGGTCGGCCTTCCAGCGGTGCTTTCTCTCGCTGGGGATCGCAGCCTGCTTTACTAACACGTTGACTTGAGATCTATGAGCTGCTGTGAGGAGACAGAATGACAAAACCAAGTAATCTACTTGTTTCAACTCCAGAGTAAAACCAGGTAGTGGTACCAATAGGCTGGGCCACAGGAATGACCCGAGGGTGGAACCCCTCTGCTGGGAGGACAGGGGAGAGACTTGGGGGCGTTCAGCCCGGAGAGAAGGCGGCTCCGGGGAGACGTGAGTGTGTCCTTGCAGTGCTTATAGGAATGATGGGGACAGACCTTTTCTCAGGGCCTGTTGTGACAGGACAAGGCTCCTGCCCTGGCCCTGGAAGCAGTTACCTACCTGTGGGCACTTTGGGAAGTTACACGCCATTCCTTAAACTAAGGTGAAGTCCCTCGGGGTGGGAAGAGGGGAGCTGACGCCTTCATTTCAGGCCCAGCTACCAAAGCAGGGAGGAAGGGGAGGAGTTTTAGAAGCTCACTTAGCCATAGAGTAACCCGCCCCTCATCTGCGCTTGCCCCGAGGTAACGAGTGAATCAACATCCAAGACAGAGACATCTCCAAAGCTTCCGTATTTCAGTGTCCGACGTTCTGATACTTCCAGTTAGAATCAGTTGTGCCTTCTCTTGGCCCAAGTCTCCCCAGCAGCCTCATTAACACGCAGCCAAATGTTTCTCTCTTCCAACTTGCTGAGCTAGAAATCAGGTCTGTTTGCTGTGAACAAAACGCTTCCTTGTTTCTCCCGTGATTGCACTCTGAAGGGAGGAGGAAGGCAGAGCAGCCTTCAGCCTCTCCGTAATCACCAAAAGATGGTTTTGCAGCTGTTGAGCATCATCTCACACCTCCCTTTGCTGTACGGCAAGTTCCCTGGTTCCCTCCTGCACCCTGCTCTGATCAAGAAAGTTGTTATGATCACATCTCCCGCAGCCGAGACATGTAGGAGCCACGAGTGCCCCCATGGCCCAGCTCGAAGCTACTCAGTTTTGTGCCACAAACAACCGTGGCAGCTGCTCAGACTCAGAAAGAAACTTTAGGGTCACTTTTATGAGGTTTGGTGAATAATCAATATGTGACTTAAGCGAGAGCAGATTCCTCTCATGCAGGCACGCATCAGAGTCAAAACCTCGGGCTGATGACGTTTGGGGGTTAGGCTTTCCTAGGGGTTTAACAGCTTTTTAACCTCGTTTCAGCTCGTTGTGCTTAGGCAAACTTCCGTGGTCTTCCTGAAGAGCCAGAGCCAGACAGGAGGACAGCTCCGGAATTCCAGGACCTGCCCAGTTTTTGGGAGTGTTTCTTCACGGTCTCCAGTGGTATATGACGCCCTGTCCTGGATCGTGGGTGAGGAGCAGCATCTGCAGCATCCAGGAGGAGAGCGGGGAAGAGAGACCACAAACCTCTGCCTCTGAGATCACAGATCCACAGGGAAACACGAGTTGCTTATCGAAGGTAGAAATAGTGTACTGGAGTATAGCACCTGGTTTAACTGGGAGAGCTGGTCTCTGTCCATGATGGGACTGGGATGGTGGGTGGGGTAGCTGCTGAGCTACCAGTGTTGCCTTGTTCAAGCTGAGCTTTGAGGGAAGGAAGGGAAGGATGGAGGGACCCCCAGCTACTTCTAGGGCTCCCCAGAGTTTCCTCAGTAGGAAACAGCTCCTTTCTCAGGGTAGTTGTCACGTGAGGGATTTTAGTGGAGCAGGATGGCAGCAGCTAAAATGGGGCTCTTCCGAGGGGCAGGGGGAAGGCAGGTGGCTCTGAGCCTCCAGAAGGATGTTGAGGTGTCAGGGCCTCAGGGTGAGGGTTGCTCCTTGAGTAAATCACTTGGTTTCTGCACCTCCTCATTTCACAGGGCCCTCTCAAGCAGCTTCAGGAGCTGTGAGATGGGACATGGGTAAAACAGAGCACACAATCTAAAGGAACTTGTCACAGCTTTGAATGGGTCCTGGTGACAGGCAGAGCGCAGTTTGTGTAGGAGAGAAGTGACTCAGACATGGTCAGGAGTGAGCCATTGACCCTTGCACAGTGTTGTAATAAATGGGTGATGGAGGAAGGATAGGGAAAAAAAAAATCAAAGGGTCTTCACATCAAAGGCAGAGAGAAAAGCTGCAATTAACATGGTCAGATGTGGGAAATTCAGCAGGGGAGAGGACTGGTACCAGACTTTGCACTGATGTCCTCCTGTCCAGACCCTATCAATCTTCCCAGGGAATTTGACAGCTGAGAAAAGTCAAAGAGCAGCTGAGGGATCCTGAAATCAAAGGGCTTTGAAAGCTGGATCAGAGCATGGAGCACTGTCTTCCCATCTGCTTTGAATTTATTGTTGCTAATGAGGAAGCAGCCTCAGGTCCGAGTGAACGTGCTGGACCAGAGGGACTCTCTCCAAGTGAGCCCTTTCACTGTCAAGCACGTACAACTGCGCAGTTCAGAGTGAGACGGCACCAGAGGGGAAATGTTGGCCCCTTTCGGACGGACAAGATGCTGTGTGGATTCCCAGACCACAGGGTCCTCCGTGCCCGTCTGATACATACACATTTACGTACCAAGCTGGAAGTGGTGGTGTTGAACAGTTATTTACAACCCGGCCCCATGTCCCGGTCAGGTCAGATGCTGTCCCTGCCGGCAGAGGTGGTGTGAGGGGAACAGATCTCCCTCCCCAGGCTCCGCGCTGGGCTTCCTCCACAGCGGGGTCTGCCCTGCCTTTGGGTGATGGAGCAGAACAAGCAATAGGCTGATGAGACCGAGAGGAGTGTTGGGATTGGTTTGAGGCGTTTTGCAACGCATGAGAGTTTATCTTGAAATCGGGAGCCTCATTACTTAAACACCAAACACCATCCCAGATCCCCAAAACATTTCTGTGCTCCCTGCTCTTTCCTGCCCACTGCCTGAAACGCCGATGCCATCGCGTTTGATTTTCTCTGCCTCCTGATAATGCCGAAGGTGCAGCAGCCAGAGACGAAGGCTGCAGGCATCTGCTTGCTGAGGTTGTGATCCCCAATTACTGTTCCAGGCTGCTGCCTGTCTGCGAGGCGAGAGCTGCGGCCAGCGCTCGCAGAGCTGCAGATCTTCAGAGGGGACAGAACGTGCGAGAGGAAATGTTGGCTGGAGAGCTGCATCCCCGACTGATCACCAAAGAGCTCGTCCGTGCCAGCCGAGGGGTCTCTGTGGCCGCAGGGGGTTGGGTGACTCGTGCTGTGAAATCACACCCCACGTCTTCTTGTGAGCGCTGCGGAGCTCTGAGCCGTGTTGGCCATTGGAGCAGACACCAGTCACAAAGATCAGCTCGGGGGCTGAGTTCAGCAAACTTGCAGAGCAGGTGGGGGGATTCTGAGGTGGGTTCATCCCTGTGCATCCTTTTCTAGCAAAACACTTTTAAACCGAGCACGCAACAAGGCGGGTCAGCCCCAGCCATTCAGAAGGGACATGGTATGGCCTGAACTCGGCATGCCCACATCCCGTCTGAACGAGGTAATGTAAGGGGAAGGGTGTTCACCTGCTCTCGCTGCAGCTCGAGTGCTGTTGTGTGAGCTCTCAGGCGCTGGCAGCATGGTCGGGATTCAGCACGGGTCAGTGACGTGCAACAGCCCGTTAAACGGGGTGGCTGATTGTGGCCAACCCCTGAGGTGTGCATGAGCTTGAAACTATAAAATGAAACTGCTCTGTGAGGATTCGTTCACAACCAGCCTCAGTTTGTGCTCAAAGATGTGGCACCGCCTCTGCTGTGCCCTGTCCAGCTTCCTGCTCCTCTGCAAGATTTTGCCTTTCCTGGGATGTTTCATCTTTAGTTGTCTCCTTGGATGTCAGGACATGCAGTTTAAGGGCGATCCGTCAGCTGCCTTCAGCAGTGTTGCTCGGGGTCTATCGACAGCACTTCTGAGGCTGCTTCAGCAGCTTGTGACAATGTGGTGGATAACAAATGGAAAAGGGTCCCAGAGCAGATGAAGGATGCTGGGAACATTGGATAATGTGGTATTTAGGATTACGTTTTCAAGTAAAGTGTTGGGAATTAGAGACAGTGAGTTTTCAAGGGCGTTTTATCTACTGGGAGTGTTTAGACCTGGAAATATACAGTGTCGATAACAGCAGGATTAAAGTTGTTGCATCAGAATCAGCACAAATTTTGTTGCCAGCTAGTAGCTAGAGCCCAGAGCCCTTATGCAGCAGTTAATTCTCTTATTTGGAGGCCTTTCTGCCCGCTAAACTGCCAGCGCTGACTGACAACTGTCCGTGTAAAGCGCTGTCGGTGCTCCCATCTCCCCTCTGAACTGCGCCCTGCACCCCTGCTGCTGTAGCCGGCACTGATCCTCTAAATCAAAGGCTTTGCTAGGTCTAATCTTAGGTTAGTTGTGGGTTCGAGTGCACCCTCAGCAAGTTTGCAGCTGGCAATAAGCTGAGTAGAGCGGTTGACACCCCGGGGTGTGTCACACCGGGACAGGGTTCATCCAGGGGGACCTGGACAAGCTGGAGAAGTGGGTCCATGTGAACCTCATGAGGTTCAACAAGGCCAAGTGCAAGGTCCTGCGCATGGGTCAGGGCAATCCCCGGTATCAGCACAGGCTGGGGATGAAGGGATGGAGAGCAGCCCTGCAGAGAAGGACTTGGAGGTCCCAGTGGATGGAAAGCTGGACATGAGTTGGCAACGTGCGCTGGCAGCCCGAGATCCACCTGTGTGCTGGGCTCATCCCCAGCAGCGTGGGCAGCAGTTGAGGGAGGTGATCCTGCCCCTGTGCTCCGCTCTGGTGAGACCCCCTTGCAGGGGCAGGAACACTGGCTGAGGGGCTGCTTTATAATGATAAAAGAGCTTGTGACATTTTCTGGCCAAGTCAATGTCCAGTAGATCTCAAGGGGGTAGGACTGGACCCGTGAACCTCTTTGTGGCCCGGTCCCACTAAAGGAAAGCACCTGAACACACCTAGTTCATTGCACTTCTCTGTCAGGGGTGGGGTGTCCAGACGTCGTAAACGCTGCAGTAAGAGCGGGATTACCAGGCACTAAATGGCAACGATGAAGTACCTGGCTGGTTTCAGCCAATAACCCAGGTTGTATTGCTGTTTCGTTGAGGATTGCTGAAGCCTCACCAGGCTCCTTCCCTGACCCCACATCTGCTTCACCTCAGGTTTGTTCTTCTTTTTCACACTGCTGGTACCTGCAAGCGCTGCAGACCCTCCTGAAGGCTCAACTGTCCTCCAGGACATATTTATTCAGTAATAAATCCTACAGCAAATTGAGACGAGGCAAAGGGGCGTCTTCCGAGACAAACAGACGAGCTGCTCTTTCCTCGTGGCCTCCACTCTGAAGCCTTTCATACGAATGAGGACAAACGTGTAAAGCGGGTCAGGGAGAGGTGACAGCTTGCTCTCAGCTATAAACCCCGGCAGGACGGGAGTCCTTTGAAGAGCATCGTGATAGCGATTCAGGTTGCAGTGCAGGACGAGCCCCGCTGTGTTTCCAAAGCTGTGGGACTGCGCTTCCGAGGCACTGGCGAGTGATAAATGCTGCAAAACACCCTTTTCTTTGTAGGCAGCAGAAAATCCTTTCAGCCTGCGCTGTCACAGGCAACACCGTGCTCTGGCGCTGACATCTTTCTTGTGGTAATGTGCTCAGTACACTTGTAAGTTCCTTTGCCTACACACTTCAAGAGGCTTAATACCTATAATTATCTTATCTCCCCAAAATAGGTGTAACCCAGCTTCCTACCTGCCAGGCAGAAGACAGGAGTGAGATGCTCGGGAGTCACGGCAGAGACAAGCACGCAGCTCAGAAGGCTGCACTTCCAGGCCTTGCTCTCACCCCCACCCAGGCTTCAGTTTGTCCCAGAGGTGACATCGAGGCCTCCAGTTCTTCTGTAAGGACCAAACTCAGTCCCGCTGCCCAGGGTCGGACATGGCTGATGAGCCTGGAGAGCTGCAGCTGCCCTCCTGGGCCCTCCTTGTTTCTGCATCCAAGGAGCTGCAAGAGGTTTGACTTCTCGCAGGGCTCACGGAACCCTGAGCAAAACCAGGCAGTGGTCCAGAGTGGCACCAGAAGACATTTTAACCAAAAATGGTTACTTCTCTTGGGAAAGGTTGTACTGGTTTCCCTTCTGGTAGCATAGATTGGATGCGCCCAGAGGGCGCGCAGCTCCATGGAGCTGCGAAGGTCCATGCCTTGGAGAACACGCAGTCCGGAGAGGTGGAGTGCAGACCGGGGCAGAGGAGGGAACCACGGGTGCACCTCAGCCAGATTTCTTACTTAGCGATTTTATTTTATTTTTCAAAGCATAGGACGGGCTTTTAATTTGTTTCTTGCCCGAGGACCGGGCAAGAACGCGCCCAGCTTTCATTTCATTTGAAGGGTCTTTGCTTCATTGAGAACTACGTTACCACACCCAGGAGGGCAGCTTTGAACGTGTCTATTTTAGTGCCTTTGGCATGAGCCAGAACTTCTAAGATAGCACCAAAGGGAGAAATGAGGTCACTGGAAAGCAATGGGCAGGACTCGTAACGCCGGCTGCTTACAGGGCTGGCGCGGTGGATGAGAGCGATAGTGATGTTTGAAGTTTACCATCTGTGCCCAGGAAAAGGGAAACATCCTGAGACACAGATGGCTGAGACCTCTTTCACACTGTCCTTTTCAAAGAGGAAAACCAAAGTGGTCTCTAAACGCACTTCTCAGACCTTCCAGTTGTGCTTTTGTGTTTTTGATTTCCTTCTGATCTCCTGATGATTTATTTGTCACCAGGCACATCTTCACAGCAGCCCACCAGCTGTCTGTCCACATCCAGCTCAAACCGTCTACAGTACCCGTGGCTTCCTGCCGTTCTGGTGTGGCAGAGCAGGGGGTGACACTGACGGCTCTTAGTGGGTTAAAAAATAATAGTCAGAAGTAAAGGACGTGTCTCTGTGTGAGAGAAACGCAGAAACAGGCTTGGGAATGAGGCACCAATGCCACAAAGAGACCAAAATAGTTTGGTCGGTGCGTTAACGCACTGATTCTGGTCATAAATCTCCAGGGAACTTCACGTGGGCTGAGCCCTGTCGCTGTGGAGCCGGGACACGGCTCAGGGAGCCTTGCTGACCCGTAGAGAGCTTTGTCTGGCAGGGATGGTGACATCTGCCTCCAGACTTCCTGCTAGAGGATGGGGTTTGGACACCCCTTGGCCTGCAGCCACTGATGCAGTTGTGAAGATATCCGCGTTTCCAGTTAGCCCAGTTCCCTGTCAGCGCGAGGGCCAGGCACTAGGATACCGCAGGCTTCTCCTTCAGGTTTCTTACCTCTTCCTTACAGCATGGGCCAGTGTCACAGCAAACTGGGCATTTATTTTTTCTTCGTAAGAAACTGAAAAGCCCGCTGCAAGCTCCAGATTTCCAACGTCAACTTTCTCCTGTGTCTTATTTGGGTGGCTGAGTTACAACCCTCCGCGTTCCCCGCAGGAGCACGGGCAGGCTCTGGCCAACAGCTCTAACGGGTGCTGTTGTATTTCTGCTGCTAGTTGGCACTCAGCCTCGTCTTTCTCATCAGCATAAAGGGATGCTGTCAGCATGAAAAACTGTGTCTCCCTTAGAGAGGGGAGGGGGAAAAAAAAGCCTTTTCTACTGTTGCATTAACTGCAGCAGCGCAAGGGAGCAAAAAAGCAACAGGAGAACCGAGATCCGATGTATGGGATGCCATTGCGCTTAGTGCACGGTGTAAAAGTGGTTTGTGATGTGCTCGGAGAGAGGGAACTCTCCCCCGCGCCCCACCTTGTTCCTTCTCCAGAGATGACTTTCACAGCTCACCGCTATTTAAAGCCTCATCTGTGCAAAACTTGCTTTGTCCGAGGTGAGCCGGTTCGGAAACATTCCAAGGTGCCGGAATCCCTTTCAGTACAACCTTGTTCTTTCCCTTGCAGGTGCCAGAGCTGCCCCCGGAGGAATTTCCACCTAATGTGACAAAAAAAAAAAAGGAAGGGTCCCTAATTCTTTGTGATTACAAGGACTGGCACACCGCGGAGAGCCGGCCGCTGCTGCCACCTCTACCAGCCTCCCTAAAACGTGCTCAGCTGCCTCAGCCCACGAATGTGTTAGATGGTGAGAGACCTTCTGCTGACTGGTGAGGAACGGCTCCGTTCTCGTTAGCCGCTGGAGCGAACGGTTCTGTCTGGGCTCTTGCAGGCACTTGGTTGCTCCCAGCTTGGGAGAAGGGTGGCCCAGACTGCTGCTGCCTGCCCAGGAACTGGTGGAGGACTCGAAACGGGAGACCACGCTCGCCATCTCCTGGGGAAAAGGCAGTTACGCTTCCAGGAAAGTTTTACTTCATTCCATCCTTCCTTTCTCACTCTTCTTTGTGAAAGACCAAGGATGCCGGAGAAGCCTTCACTCTGCTGTGGCCCCTCTTAATAGAGTCATAGAATCATCTGGTTGGAAGAGACCTTCAAGATCATCGAGTCCAGATCATCTTCTTCCTGCGAGGCTCTAAAATAAGACAGTGACTTTCGTCACAGGTTGAGTACGGTGTTGGTATTTTTGTTACATACTTCAGACGTACCTGGGCAGCAGCAATGGCAGCAGCAAGACTCATACCACCCCGGAAAAGGGGTTTGTAGAGTGTTGAGCAGATGGAGAGTCGGGTTCTCACGTCCTTAAAATGGCAAGGGGACCGTTTAGCAACTGCCAGCTACGCCCAGTGGAGTGCAGGGCCATGAGGAAGCTGTGGCAGATGATCTAGTTACTGACTAGTTGCAGTTAACGCCTCCGTTTTCACAGGTAGTTACATGTGCCTTCAAAAACTGCTGCCTGCGGTGAGGTGGCACCTAAAATATTCAGGACCCTCAGGTTTGCTGCATGTTGTACCGAGTACCATGAACTGACGCTAAGCTGGGCTGCTGTGATTTTTCAGAGAGATGTTGGTCACTTAACAAGAGTTCTATCAGATTTGTTACCCAAAAAAGCCTTTTTTCAGGCCTGATCTGGGCAGGAGGTCCCATATATATTGTTAAATATAAACTCTATTATCTCCAGTGAAAATCAGATCCCAAACAAATTGAGACTAACATTTTTGAATGTACAAAGTAGGATTTAATGTTTTAAATGCTTTTAAATTCAGTGGTTTAAATGCTTTTTCAACACTTTGACCCAGTCAGATCCAACGCAATGTCTGAATTGTGAAATTACAATTTGACTTGTGTCTTAGAAATGAATTTATCACAGTGTCATGGAGTTATCCCCTGAGGAGCAGTGTGGGAGGTGGTCTTCTGTTCTTCAGATGGAGTTTTTGAGCTCCACTGCACAACGAAGGTCAGTGGTTTCCTGGGAGGAGGAGTTCACGCAGGTGATTCACATCCTCTGACAGCTCTATCCTCTATTAATGCCCTCGGACTGTTCTTCTCCAAACACGAACAATTGTGGTGACCCCCTTCAAGGGAGATGCAAACTCTTAAGTGAAGAGTGGCTGCTATGACACTTGAAAGGCACAGAACATAGAGCTTCTGAGGCTCCATCAAGAGCGGAGGGGATTTCACTGCTTCCCAAGTTTAAGGGGAAAATGGAAAGGCAGGAGAGAAGGGAGCTGAAGAGGACAGCGTTCGCACAGGAACCAGCTGATAATAAAGTCGTGCTGACCACACAGCAGCTACGTGTGGAGGGAGGATAAAAATCGAACTAGTGTCAAGAGAACAATCATTTTATGAAAAAGATCACATACAATGGCCTGCGAGAGCAGGCATGTGATTCTCTTGCTGCTTTGCAGCCTCCGTAAGCAGGACTTTAATGTGAAGTGCTCTTGCTGGTCGGGTAGTGACAGTCCTGCTGAGCCTCTCTCGTTTTATGTACCTTTGTCCGAGCAGTCTCAGCTCTTCTGGCAAAGGTGAGAAGAGCCAACAAGAAAACACCCACCACTTTAAGCAGATTGGAAGGCGAGCTCTCATAGCCACTTAAATCTTGGGCTAGAAAATGCCCGTATCTTCTCACAGAATGACTTGATAGACCCCTTGAAGGCAGCAGATGTTCATCACACTGCTGATCCAGTGGACAGCCCCTTAATAAAGGGGCTTAATAAATTCTCCATGAGCAACTTGCAGCTACCTGCAGACTGGAAAACCCTCTTCAGTCTTTACAACTATTCTCTAGTTGTACAATGGAACGATTGGTTCATTTCATGAGCCCCTACACAACACTTCAACTGAAGTGTTTACCTGAAGGATTTCCTCTGCTACTTCTTAACTAATTCCCGTTTCCAAACACAAGAGACAACATTTTGTGTCTTGAAGGAGAACCAAGTGTTTTAGGAGAGGTGGGTCTACAGTTCCAGTTTGGAGCATTATAGAAGCTCATCACAGTTTGAATTATTTCTTTTCTGCACTTACTCCTCCACACTTTCAATATCTCTAAGGTTTTAGGTCAGGGTCATCACCTGTAATATTGCAGAGCTGGTGCCCACGGAAAAAGGTGCCCTGAAACTGTATTATAATGAAGATAATTTAAAAGATAAATCCATTTGAACAGGACACAAAAGATCTCTCATCAGCAACAAACATGAACATCCATTAAACCAACCTACAAAGCAGGCAGCAGCACAAAGCAGTGGAGGTAACCCAGGACAACTCTTCTAGACTGAAAAGGATTCACAAAGTCAATTAGCAGTTCATTTTTTTTAATTAAATGAAGATTTATACAAACAGCAGAACCCATCGGGGAAGTACAGGCACATATTGCCACAGAAGGGATTCCCACAGCACAGCCCACAGCCATCAATGCTTTTCTGTCCCAGACACGCTTCTGTGCAGCAAAGGCAAAGCCCAGAGTCCAATAAACCCAATCGAGGATTATCTAAACTCCTGTTTTCAAACAGGAGGAGGAAACCACTTGCTGCTCAAGATGTTCAGACTAGTCATTTCACAAGTGGTGCTATGAAGCTGATCAGAAGGGAATGTGTTGTAGCATAATTGCCCTATTTCAAAGCATTACCCCGTGACAACCATCTGCAGCGTGGCTGTGCTTCATCGAGAGGGAGAGAGCTGCATCCAGCACACACCTCAGGACATGCACATGCCACGAGGAAGCAGCCTCCTTGTCTGCTGATGCTGGAAGGCAGCTCATTACCCAGCTTGAGGCTTTTAGATCCTCGTTTCAACGGCTGCAGCTATTTGCTGTTTCCAGTTATGACCCTTGTGATTAAGGCAAGCTCTAAGCCCTCAAATCCTCTTCTGAAATAGAGCCCAGCTTTTGTTCCATGACATGTTACTTTTTGGCATCAGCCCACAGGAATGTTTTAAGTAAGTGTTAGCTTATCAAAAGCCATCTGACTAACTCAGTAAAGGAACCTCTTTAATTTTGTGGTGTTAAAACAGAAGACATGTTCCACTAGGCTGCAGCTTCTGAGCGCTGTAGGCAGAGGAAACTTCCCTTCCTCGCTGCTGGAGTTCGTGCCTCCGAGTATTCATTTGTTTGCAACGGCAGAAAGTTGGTCCCGGATCCTTCCTAGACCTTCTAACATAGTGTCCAGGGTTTCTTTGCTCAGTTCCACAGTCAGTGCAGAAACGACAGGACCATTTCCACATAAGGCAACATCTTCCTGAATCTGAAAAGAGGAATGCAGGTGTTAGCTGCATGAAAAAATTATTCACGAGTTTTTTCAGTGCCACTATGAAAGTCAGCGTTTAAGAGGGAAGGAAAAATGTTTTAAATGTGGCATCCAGCCTGATCCTGATGGACCACAATGACCTTGTAATGTATTTTCTTTCTTTCTGCAGAGAACAAGGGTGACCAGGAACGAATGTGCTGCCTTCTCACATCCTCACACAAAGAAAACTCCCCGTTACAAGACAAAGAGGGCTTTCACCAGAGACATCGCTCCCGGGCACTGTGGTAGGTCAAAGGTTACATGATTATTTTGATCCCAAGCCTTCTGCAGCCACAGACATACCTTTAACTGAAGCAGGCAGGTAGGGACTGCCATCCTGCTGATGCTGTCTGAAGAGGTCTTGATGTCCACCCTCCAGTCCATGTCGACCAGCCGAGGCAGGGAGACTGAGGGGTGAAAACACGGGTCTGTTAGGCCTGGTAGCACATGGTGACACCATTCCCTGGAACCTGTCACTCCCACCATGTACATGCTTCTGCACTTGCAGCCCTGGGAAGTGAAAAACTTCAGTGCTACTGTGTGATTTCACATGGGTTTTACTCTGCAATAAGCCAGTCTCTGAAGGCTTCCTCATGACACTGAAGGACAAACAGGGTTCTCCCATCATCACATCTCTCAGCAAGGATTGTACAGCTAAATTCAACAAGAAATCTGTGCAGCTGTCTCCTGCAGCAGAGAGGGGGATATTCTCTCATGATGGGGACAGTCTTTTCAGCAGGGCCTGTTGTGACAGGGCAAGGGGTGATGGGTTAAAATAAAAGAGGGAGATTCAGACTAGAGAGAAGACATTTATTACAAGGGTGGTGAGACCCTGGCCCAGGTTGCCCAGAGAGGTGGGAGAAGCCCCATTCCTGGGAACACTCCAGGTCAGGTTGGACGCTGGGGCTCTGAGCAACCTGCTCTAGTTGCAGATATCCCTGCTCACTGCAGGGGGGTTGGACTGGATGAGCTTTGAAGGTCCCTTCCCACCCAGACCATTCTGTGATGTGTACTTAATGAAGCTCGCTGCACTGTGAACCCTCAGAGTCCCTGAGCACTGCGCAAACTGGTATAAAAGCTGAGATTAAGGTTCTCCCAACAAAACTCTGGCACCAACAGGCCAGCAGCAAGGGCTCTTTTTCCATTCCTGGGAGCATAATATTTTCATCATAATTTGACATCTATTTAAGAGTACCAGAGGAGGATGAAGAGGCAAAGACTAAACCTCTGTTGAGTGCTAAGGAAAGAGCTGCCTTCAACAGGCAATTGCAGCCTGTCCCAAGATGCCTCATTTCCTCCCCACGGATTGATCGCCAGACTTCCTACTGGCTCCAGATGCTTATGTTGCTTCCTACTAGCACTTACAGACATTTCTCTGTCTAGGGAACGGCTCTCCCTCCTCCTCCTCCTGCTCCCCTCAGAGCAGAGCTCCAGAGGGCAGTGCAGAACTGGCTGCCTGGCTCTTGCTCCTGGAACAAATTCCAGTTCACGGAATTTGTCAGGGCCAACACTTGGCAGCATTTGCAACAACATAAAATGCATCTGTTTAGCCTTGTATGTTAATTTGCAAAGATTGATTGCTGGTGGCTTGGGAGGGGTAGGAAACCATCCGTGGTTTTATGTTAACAGAGATAATTTCCTAGAAAACAATCTCATTCCAACGGGGTTAAATATTCGTTGCATGAACACAAAGACGTGAGCGTCAGAGCTGGCTCTGTTCAGCCTCTCAATCATAAAGAAAAGCTCTTGGGGAGAGAACAAAGTGTCACAGAACTGACAGGATGTGCAAAGATAAGGCAGTCCCCAATACATCCATCTCCTTTATTGTGCAGTTAGTGAACACGGGCATCACTTACTGACCCAAACGGGGAGCTTAGAGTGCTTTGCTTTCAAGTTTTGCGGATAGTCACTGTACAGCACGCTCTGTAAGGCAGCCACAGGCTGAGCAGTAAGTGGATTTGAGGACTGTGAACTGTTCAGCACAGCAGCACAGATCTGGATGCAAGCTTGTTGGCCTCTGCTTAAGCTCTGCGATAGCACAACCATACAGCTTCATCTCAGGCAAAGGGGGATCCCTGTGCGCTATTCTAAACAAGCTCCAGTGACCTCAGGAAACATGACTTGCATCAAGAAGTGAACTGCTACTTACTCTGACTTGCTTGTGCTTCATTCCTCCAAGCAGAGCTGTGACAAAGTGGAGAAAAAAACAGAATCAGCAGTGCTTTGAAAAAGAAAAAAGGTAGGGAAAGCATTCAGCAGGGCTCATCCCTGACAGAAGGGTCACCAGGGCTGCTGCAGTTAGCAGGGGAGAGAGACTGCTACGTCCGTACTATTGAGCGCCGAGGAAAGGCTGTCACTGGTGGGCAATGACAGACAAACTGGCAAACTATTGGTTCTTCTGCACATGTGGCTCACTGATGGCACGCGCCTTTCTCCGCAGTTTTATCAAAGCAATGGGCTACTGAGCAGCGAGATGGACAAGCATGCAGGACCGCTGTCCTCTGCCACCACCTTACCTATGCTCTACCACTTACAGTGCCATAGTGTTTTGTTCGCCGTTCAACTCAGGTGACATGTTTCACCCCAATCTGTTGATTAGGCCCAAGGCACACACAAAATTCACAGAAACAAGACTCTGCATGCTGCCAACTATCCACATATCAAACCACGTAACGTAGGCTTGAACTTTACAGCTGAAAGCAACTGGTGGGGGGTGTAGCACTCACATATTCTCCAAGATTATCTTAGTCAAAAGGTTTTTCAGGTTTTGGTGGAAGTTTTCTGGAAAGAGAGCAAGGATATCTTCTGCTCTTGTCAAGCCGCGGTACACGATGTGCCTGGTGAGGTTGTGCAAAGCAGATACCAGCTGTGGGGAAGGAAGAGGAGAAAGGGCTCTGCTGGGTTGAAGAGCATTACGTACAGCACGGGATGGGCCCTCGGGAGCCAGGAGAGACACAGCTCCTGCAGCCAGACCAGCACCACCACGGGCTTGGACATCCAAGGAAAAGGTAAGGAGTGGAGCTCCCTGCTGTCTTCTCTGCACTCACCTTCTGCCTCCCTGTAAGACCTCACCGGGGGAGGATCGCTTTTACCGAGCACGTTTCGTGGCAGCAGCGGCCGCGGTCCTTCCGAGGGCCCGCTCCCCTCTCTCTCTCTCCCTCCCTCCGCCCGGTGAGGCCCAGGCGGGCTGGCCCCGTCCTCCTGCTCCTTCCCCCCGGAGCCTGCCCCCGCGGCTCTCCCTTCCCCGCCCGGCCCTACCTGCTCCGCTTCCTCGGGGCTGTCGGCGAGGCCGGGGCAGGAGCGCAGCGCCAGCGGGCCCAGCCCGGCGGGCGGGCTGGAGAAACACTCCTGGCACAGCTGCCGCACTGCGTCCCTCGACGGCGCCTGGGGGGGAGCAAAGCGGGGGACGCTGAGCCGCGGCCCGGGGCAGGCGACAGCCCCCGCCACCGGGCCCGGCACCCCGTCCCCCAGCAGCTCGGCGGCCCGCTCACCTTCAGCAGGCTCTGCAGGGCGGCGAACTCCCCGTCCCGCACTGCCGCCATCTTGGCGCTGTCAGCTGAGGCAGGCGCCGGCCTCCCCGTGACGCGCCGCCGCCATCTCGGTGCTGTCAGCTGAGGCGGGCGGGGCCGGGGCCGGGCCCGGGGGCCGGAGCCGGGGACAGTGGGAACGGTGCGGGCCGGCAGGCCGGCAGCAGTGGTCTTGCTGCTGCGGAGGAGTTACCGTTATCGCGGTCTCAAACCCCGGCCCCATGTTGAAGGTGTAGCCGCCCCCGCCCGCTGGCGAGTGTGTGGGAGTGCGAGCGAGGCCGGCGGCCGGAGCCCCACAGTGTTTCAGAGAACCACAGGCTTCGGGTGGGAAGGGACCTTAAAAGCTCACCCAGTCCAACCCCTGCAGGGAGCGGGGACATCTGCAACTCGAGCAGGGTGCTCAGAGCCCCAGGGTCCAGCCTGACCTGGTCGTATGGTGTGGCGGGAGGTACTGGTGTGTAGAGGTAGCAGGAAGGGGGGCAAGCGCTAAATATCTGGTCTCACCGTCTCCAGTCTAGTCATTTTTTTCAGTGCCTGTGCAAATCTCTCTGTTGGATGTAGAATTTAGCTGTAAACTCTGTTACTTTCAGCCAGTGACAACTGAAGGCAACCTGCTCTGGGTGACGCTGCTTTAGCAGGCGGTTGGACCAGGTGATCTGCAGAGGTCCCTTCCAACCCCACCAGTCTGTGATTCCGTGATTTATCATGCTGCTCGGGCAATCCTATGGACCATTATCTTAACAAACTGTACCCTTCACTTTGTAAAGGGTTTAAATGACTTCTCTTTCTGAGAGAGAAACAGTCTTCTCTTGGTCCTGTGTAATTCCAGCACATCTAGTCCCAGGGCATTACTAATCTGTGATCCTTCCCCATCACTACTTCTGTCCCAGCACCTCCATCCTCATTTCCACTTGGGCTGTTCTGCAAGCAGAATAACACATGGAGAGAAATGGGAATATCGAAGTGCTGTTTGCACTGGGCTTCACAAGCTTGGCAGGGAAAAGGGCTTCCTCTTGCAGAGGAACTGATTTCCTTCTTTCATGCTGGGAAACCTTAAAGGGCAGAAGAATCCAAAGGGAGATGATTTTATTTTCCATCATTTTTCATAAGCAACAGGAAACGAGGCTCTGGGGGGACTATTCTAAGGTATGAGTTTACCATCTGTGGCCTCTTGAAATTAACTGGTGTGATTGATCAGCCTGGAGAGCTGCCACGTATCTGTGCCGCTTTCTTGAGCACCGAGTCGCCGATAGATCTAACCCACCGCAGGCAGCGCATGAGGTAAAGCCAAGGGTCTGCCCTGTGGAGTCATCATCATGGTGGGGCCTTACTGGGTTGGTTTTTTTTTTTCAGGGCTTTTCAAAAGCAATGACTTTACAAGACTTTGGTAAAATCAGGTAGATCCATGCCTAGTAACTTTGTCAAGAAGGTGGAGAGATGAAAGGTCAAGGTGGGGCAGGAGTAGAGAACTGTCGGTGCTGTCACAGGAGTGTGTGGCAAGAGGGAGTATTTACCTGCAAGTCACTTACTCAGGACAAAGATACTGCCTGCTAGTAAGCACAGCTGACATTGTACTGGATTCGTTCTCAAGTCCAGCTTCTATTGTTCATTTCCTCACCCGAGGAGCCTTCTAATTATGAGGAAATAATGACAGGTTTGATTTGATATCAAAATTGAAACGCTCTTTGTAGCTTATGGTCAGAAGCCAACAGAATTGCTTAATAAAATGCTTTATCTGAGGGCGAGTAGGTCGTCTTCTCCTCTCTTCTTCTTCTCCTCTCTCCTCCTCCTCCTCTCTTCTCCTCCTCCTCCTCTCTTCTCCTCCTCCTCCTCTCTTCTCCTCCTCCTCCTCTCTTCTCCTCCTCCTCCTCTCTTCTCCTCCTCCTCCTCTCTTCTTCTCCTCCTCCTCTCTTCTTCTCCTCCTCCTCTCTTCTTCTCCTCCTCCTCTCTTCTTCTCCTCCTCTCTTCTTCTCCTCTCTTCTCCCAGATCTCCAATACCAGGTGATAAGGGATGAAGGGTGTAAGGAAGGGCTGGCCCTTTGATCACTGTGCTTATCAGGGAAGTTTGAGAAATACCAGTTCAATTACCTGGTGTGCCAGAGGCTATTCTCTTGAAAAAAAACCCAAACACTTAGAGGAATGAGATGGATTTTGTGACCTCCTTAGGTCTTCTTGCAGCCCTTTTTTCCCTGTGATTTCCTGTCTTAAATGCTGTCAATCACTTTCTAAATTCAGGATCTCCTCGACGTGGGTGTATGGGTATGTATAACTTAGCTCCTGTCTGCTGCTCTGGTGTGTGTCCTCTACTTCCAGCCATGTATAAAACCCTTCAGAACTGGTTATTTCATGTGGGGAGAGAGGATCAAGGACCCTGGCTGGGGGTCACTTGAACGAGAAGGGAGGTGAGTTGAGAAGAAATGACTTCTGAGTGTTAATTGGGAGGTTTCTGGTGAGGGTTGGGGACCTCCCAGAGCTTGCAGTAGCAGAATAGTCCTTCATTCGCCTTTTCACTTAAAATAACAAGTTGTCTTGGTTTTCTATATCTACTGGTACTTGGCAAGGGGTAGCAGGGAGGAGTCCCTTCTTGTCAGGTATAGATCCAGCTCTCTCTGCTGGACTCCGAGGGATTCAAACTTTTCCCTACCTGGAAAATATCAGGAGGGAGGTTGCCTGTGTGCAAGGAAAGAAAAAAAATAGGAGAGGGAGGTAAAGAACTGCGTGCATTTCCTATACAAGGCATTGAAGGAACTGCATGTGTTTCACGTATGAGGGATTCCTCTTCCGCAGAAGTCAGCTGTCATGAGAGAATCAATTCCATGGTGCTGCAAGGCAAACATCAAGAGATGGAAAGCAGAAAGGTATTTCAGTAAGTCAGTGTAAAATACTCTCGGTGTTTTTATATGTAGCTACGTAACTGCAGTGACAGATAAATGCTTTGCAGAAGTATCATCTGTGTTATAGTCCATCAACTAAAGTGAGAGCCCAAAATAAATGTGTCTGGGAGGGGCTGCATTGTGCAGAACAGTCTGTCTCGCTGTTCCTAATATATTCAGGGTAAGAAACAAGCATAAAAAAGCAAGCAGATAGCTTGACAAAACCCATTCCAGACAGTCTTTTGGTTTGTTTTTTTGTTTTTTTCTCCTCTCTTTTCCCCCAGCCTCGAGAGGTAAAAAAGGAAAGGAATAAATTTAGCTTCCCTGCAATTCTTGGCTGGAGAACCGTAACCTTTTACACTCCAGGGCAAGACGCACACAGCTCCAGCTCACTTTGGCCCTGGGAGAGAAATCCTTGGGGCAGGGCTGGGTGGGTACAATTTCCCTGCTGCAAGGGTAAGCAAAGCTGTGCTCTTGCCCTGAAGAGCTCCGCACTAGATGATTCTGGGTTAGAGATCGCGCAAGATGAAGTGTGAGAGGAGACATCTTTTTCTCACTTTCTTTTGCATTGTTTGTTTTATTTTTTTAAATGGTGTTTCTTTAGCCACAGATACCAGGAAAGAAATCTTCACAAAGCATGCAGGCACGACTGGGTTTACTAGTCCGAGCTGCCTACTCAGAGTCATATTCTCCAACCAGGACTTTCCTGAAATGTCTCCAACTTTCTCAAGTCCCATTTATAGTTTCTTTCATATTGATGGATACATCAGTCTTTCCATGCTGGGGCTAGGACAGAAGTTTCTTCTTGTTGTTGTTGATACTGGGAATCATGCTTAGATTATCAGGAGGGCAAATTTCCCCTAGATATCTGGTGGCATCGACACTAGGAATCTTAACAGTGGCAGAGATCATCCCTGAGGCCTTTACTGTTAAGTTGCTAGTGCTGTTCTTGGCATGGTTTCCACTCATACCAACTGTCCCTCTCCCAAGCAGCTCCAGGGTATGGGTCAGCAGTGGGCACAGACTAGGAAGCAACCCCAGCTGTGTGGCCACCCTGCCCCAGAGGCCGAGCTGAGCAGCTCTTGCAAACCCTCCTATGCCCAGTGGTCTCTGGGCCAGAAAACAGTTCAGAGCACATTTAATTTATTAGCACAAATCTAACTTTCATGTTCTTGTCCTCACGACTTTTGCTCCAGTTAAAATGAGCTTTCCAGCAGACACGGTCTCTCTGTTCCACCTAATCATCAGTCACCGGGGGTTACAACAGTCTTCCTCAGCTTTTGTGCCTAAGGGCAGAGAGAGACTGCAGTTCATGAGCAGGCATAAAAGCTTGAAATCCAGGATTTTAGTCCTCAGGCTACAAAACATGAGGTTTTCTAGGATTCTACAGAGCCCTGGAGAGGAGGTGCAGTAATCCTAGACCAGAGGCATTTTTCCTGTCCATGAGTGACCTGCCTGCAAGGCTGCCTGCAACACTCAGCTGGGACAGACCCTCTTGAAGGGCAATGGAGGTGGTGATGGATCTAGAGCACAAGTCCAATGAGGAGCAGCTGAGGGACCTGGGGTTGTTTAGCCTGGAGCAAAGGAGGCTCAGGGGAGATCTTCTCGCTCTTGACAACTCCCTGACAGGAGGTTGTAAGCGAGGGGTGGGTCGGTCTCTTCTCCCCAGGAACAAGCGGCAGGATGAGAAGAAACAGCCTCCAGTTGTGCCAGGGGAGGTTGAGGTTGGCCCTAAGGAACAATTTCTTCCCCGTTGGGGTTGTGCAGGCCTGTCCCAGGCTGCCCAGAGCAGTGCTAGAGTCCCCATCCCTGGAGGAGTTTAACAGACATGTTGATGTTGTGCTGAGGAACAGGGTTTAGTAGTGACCTGGCAGTATTGGGGGAATGTGTGGACTCAATGAGCTTAAAGGTCTCTTCCAACCCAAAAGATCTTGTGATTAAAAACTGCTCTGAAGTGTGAGACAGTAGCTGGTGTCTTGGCACCTTGACTCAAAAAGTGAGAACCAAGCGTGCCCTGATTGGCCTTGAGGTGATGACCAATGTGGAAAGGAAGCAGCAAGCAAGATTTCCATTTAAAGTGTGGGATAAAAATGCTTCCAAAACGGATGGAGCAAAACACTGGCAAGGAATGAAACGCAGGTTGCTTAAAGTGCCAGCTGATCCTTTGTGAGGACACAGAAAACCTCTGACTTCATTAGGAAATGTAGGTGCCTAAGGACTTATTAGTCATAAAAATAGTGATTGAACCTGGAGAAACTGTAACAGCCTCCACAACCAGGGAGATGGAACTGGCTTGAAATGTGAAATGTTTCCAGCGTAAAAATGTTGGCTATATAGACAGCGTGCCCTCCAACCAGTTTAGCTCTACTGGGAAAACACTCCGAGTAGAGCCAGCTGCAGGTAAAGAGATGTATGTTACTGGCTGAGATGCTCAGAATGGAGTCATAGCCATCGGGCTGAGAAATCACACATAAATTAAAACTGGTGTCATACAGCAGCTAGAGGAGGAACTCGGTTCTAGAGGGCTTGGAAAATAGCCATGACATTTCTCTGTATTTTCATGGCACTGTGATTAAATACACCATAGCATTAGAGACCAGAAATAAACCTGGCCTCCGCTGTGTGAGAACGGTCATTGCTCAGTACTGGCGGGTTCACAATGTCGTCTTTATTTGAAATAGCCATGAGGAAGAATTCTAAAAGTCTGTAGTGCAACAGTAATAACGGCATCTGAAAATTCACTCTAAACTTTCTCTGCATTGTGAAGGAAAATATTTAATATCAAAGCAGGTTTTTTTCCATTTTCAAAAAAAGAAATAATAATTTGTCCTTGTCTTGCATTTAACTAATAAACAGGGAGCTTTGCTTGTACCTTTTTCCTTCTACCTTTTCACGTCACAAGGTGAGAAGCTCAATGCTTGTAAGAAAAACCAAGTTCCTAGTAATAAAGTGGCTTATCCTTTTCAAAATTAGGCAATACGGGAGTTAGCTCCTAAATTAAGGCACTAGAGATATGGCATCAAGTATTGTCGTGCTTTAAGCCCAGCTGGCAATAAAGCACCGCGCAGCCACTCACTCACTCCCCACCCCTTGGTGGGATGGGGAGGAGAAAATACAACGGAAGGCTCCAGGGTCGACATGGACAGGGAGGGATCACTCCCCTGTTTTGGTTATGGGCAAAAAAGGCCCAACTTGGGGAAAAAAAGAATCAATTTAATTTGTTACCAATCAGATCAGAGTAGGATAATGAGGAATAAAACTCAATCTTAAAAACACCTTCCCCCACCCCTCCTTTCTTCCTGGCCTCGGCTCTGCTCCCTATTTTCTCTCCCTCCTCCCCCTTTGGCGCAGGATGACAGGGAATGGGGGTTGCACTCAGCTCATCACACGTTTCTACTGCTCCTTCCTCCACAGGGAGACGACTCCTCACTCTTCCCCTGCTCCAGTGTGGAGTCCCTCCCACAGGAGACTGCAGCTCCTCATGACCAGCTCCAGCGTGGGTCCCTTCCATGGGGTGCAGTCCTTCAGGAACACACTGCTCCAGTGCAGGCTTCCCTCGGCATCACAGCCTTTGGGCACCACCTGCTCCAGTGTGGAGGATTCCACAGAGTTTCAGAGTCCAGGGTTTCCAGATGGTCTCATATCTGCCTGCCAGCACTTACCAACCCCACAGGAGAGTCAGCAGGAGAAAATCCTGCTTGCGCAGCATGCACTGATGTGCAGACTGACACATTCACTTCAAAACCTCTTTGTCTTCACCCAGACGTGGCACTGGGGTGGTAGAGCACCAGGCAAACCCTTCTGGAGATCCTGCTGCAGCGGCAGCTGTGTGCTGGAGCAAATATTGGAATCCCAGCTTGCTGTCAAAGCCCTTAGCTTTCCCCTACGTAAAAGAGGAGCAAGACAACTTCTATCTTTGTGAAGAAGTTTGAGATTTACAGACAGAAGCACTAGGCAGGCACTGAGTGCATTCGTCTGAAATAAAGCACCAGGCAGTTAAAAATATTGAAAAGCTGGACAAATGATGCTACTGGACTGCAGCCTTTGAATGCACATTGATTTAGACACCTCTGCCTCTGCAGGCAGGAAAACAAGGCTCTTGCATTTAGCATTTTGACACGTATGTCTTTTTACTGCAGTTCAGACAGAGGGATCCGTCTGTGCGATTGGGGAAAGGTTCTGTATTGATCTCTGGGCCTGGCAGGTAATCCATGCCTTAAGGACTTGTCCATGTTGGTCTCTTTTCACCTTGAAACTTCCTACTTTTCATTCTGTTGGCAAAAGCCATTAATTTTGTGAGAGCAAGAGCAGGGCAGGACATTTGGGGTGCACTGTGGGTGTGATTAGCAACGTCGGGCTGACTCCTCATGGCTGTGCTCGCTGTGCCTTGTCAGCCTGTTGGCCACTGTGGTGGCTGAACAAGGTGCAGGGTGACAGCATTCCTTCCTTCCTGCCTCTCAGCTGAAGCAGCTAGTGCCTTTTCAGCTTGAATTGCTCATACTTGAGAGTCTTCCAATGGGGCTGCAAATTAGAGGGTGACCCCACTGCTGGCAGACATGATCTATGCTGGCAAGTACTCTCGGTGTGCTACGTATGTCTGTGGACGCCTGGTGGTGTTAAAGCTGGAAAGTGAGCAGCCTAACACCGTTGTGAAGAAGGTGCTGCACATTAACAGTTCACCTAAAGTAATTGTCTTCCGCCCCACCCCTGCTGCAAGATGGTCCCAGGGATTGGAGTAAATGACCTTTAAAGGTCCCTTCCAACCCAAAACATTCTCTATAAAACTTGATAGACAAGTCACACCGTGCCAGTTCAGGAGATTATGAATGTGTTCAAACTGCAGAGTGTCATCGGGACAACAAGGAGCTGGATGTTTCCCAGCAGAATGCATTTGGCCTAAACATAATAGCAAGCTTTCACGACTTTCTTTATCCAGACCTAACAACCATTCATTGATGCTCACAAAAATCCTGGAAGAAAATTCTGTGTAATGTATCTCAGATCCATGGAACTGCCTCTGCTTTTTTTTAAAGCAAATTAAAGCGTGTTTGAAACATTTTCCTTGAGGTATTTGCAACCCTGACACCATAGCAGAGTTATGGAGCAAGACAGAAGGAACAAGCTGCCAGAAAGGTCTTCTTCAAGCCGTGGTTTGTAAAAGAACAAGCCTCAAGCATGCATGGTTCAGTTGCATGGTTTCTTCCTTCCCACAGAGGAACTTGCTTTCAGCAGCATGTAGTTAGTAGGGTCTATCAGTGGGAGCAGTGTTTGCACATCAGTGGAGCCCCACGCCGTCTTGATGACCTCTGGCCACTTTAGGCTTCAGAATGGAGTGAAACCTCAAGGACCAGCTCTGCAGGCACTGTGATGCCAGTATCAACAAACCAGCCGAGGACACATTTCATCGGTTTAATGTATTCATTACCAAGTCTTGCTACACCACAGCCCATTGTAGTCAGCTGCAGGCACAATCCAAGGTCGCTATGACACAACCTGCTTCATCATGCTGAAGTTTCTTGCTTCCCTTCCACTTCTCTCCAGCCTAAACCCCACTCCATCGCCATTCTCTGCACTGCCGGGCTTTAACCAGTGTGTTCCAGGGGCCTCCCAGCAGGAAGCTACTCATCACCAGCTCATCCTCCTGCTGTGGGAGTGCTGCCTGTTGGTAGGCAAAGGCTTGTGAAGAAACTGGTGCGATGCTCTCCAAGGCAAGGCATAGAGTGGAAGCGTAGAGCTCTATGGTCACCTCATGTTGCTGGTGCTGCAGCTCAGGCTGCCTGTGGAGCCAGGGAGTAAGGACAGTTGCAAAGTTGTGACTGTGACCCAGAACAGTCCCATCAGCTCATTTTGCAGGAGGAGAGGTGAGAGAACAGTCTCTGTGAGTTTAAACTACATCCCAGTAAGCAAAAAGATTCATATCCCATTATCCAGGAAATGCTGGGGTCATTCAGGCCCCTTTTGATGCAGTTGCTGCCTTTTATTGGTTTGAAGTGACAGTTATGAAGGGCTTGTTTCTGCCTTACCAGCTAGGATTGTCTTTTTATTTTATGTTAATATGCTGGCTAGTTCAAAGAAGTCCAGGTTTAAGTGCTAAGAAATAGCAATAAAATCATAAAGCCTCAATTTATTTCAGCAATGCCTTGACAACACATATAATTGCAACAGAAGACAATCAAAAATCAGTTTCTTTCTCTGGTTGTTTTGGGTGGCTTAACCCTCAGAAAAGGTGAGGTGTACCCTGTACACTCAGGAAAGCTTCTAGTAATGCCTCAAAACAGGAGAGCGGAATTGTGAAAACTAAGAAACAGGAATATAAATTACATCCCTCTTTCTTTACTAAAGCTCTACCTCATCACAACCACAAGCTTAAATTACCAGGGGTAAATGTCAAGATAAATGCTTTAAAAATGTCCTTCCCTGAATTATTAACATCACCACGGACTATTAAAATTAAAGGGCTCTTTAAAACTTAAATGATTTTTCAATTTTTATCTGCCATTGCCACTGTTCACGTCCTGGGGTGTAAGTAGTAAATCCCCAGAGGGGTGTTTCATCTCTCTATAAATGTGTATTAGCTGCTTTGCCTCTGGCCTTTCAGAAATAGCACAAAGGCAGCAGTTTCTGGGCATTGATGATTTCAGGGCATGAGGCAGCCTCTCCGAGAAGCTTCTTGATGGCAACCTGTACTTTACTGTCTTCTGCAGATGCGAGTGACCGGGGTGTGCGAGGCATCGAATGCTGGAAACTACTGCTCTGCTCCATGGTGGAAATTCGTACCTCAAGTTATTGAGAGGTAAGAGGTGTCATTCAGTGTCTTGAACCTACTGTGGCCAGCCAGTTGTGCCACGTGTTTTGACATGACATTTACGAAGGGATCATCATAAACTAAGAGCACATTGTTTGCAGTGAGAGCTGCTCAGTTTTACGCTGGCGTTTCTATTCACCTCAGAACAGCAGCAATTACCTAATTATGTTAAGACTTCAGATTATGTTCATGTGAAACATTGTGCCCCAAACAAATCAAATCCACGTAGCTCTCTGCTGGCCTCTTACCAACAGGGTAAGAAGGAGATACAGAATAGGACAAAGCAATTTCCTTTCTTTTAAGGCAAGCTCTTTGAGTGGATTATGCAAGATACACGGAAGGAGTCTTCATCCCCAATGCACATCTATTACACGTTTAACAGAAATTAACACCAACTTTCTCTGGAAGAAATATCTGTAGCCATTGTGTGTGCATTCATTATATCTCACAGCTCCCATTCCCAGAGGAGTGGTTTGGATGGAAACATAACAAGCTTCATTTGACAGCAGTGGAGCCCTGGAACTTGTGTTTCTTTTGCCAGCATTGGGACTGTTTCAGTCAGGAACAGGCTGGGATGTACAGCAACGCTCTTGCAGCAGGAAGCATCGAACAGTGACCCTGTCTAGGCATCCACAGCTTCTCTGGGCAACCTGTGCCAGTGTGTCACCACCCTCACAGAGAAGAATTTCTTCCTAATATCTCATCTAAATCTCCCCTCTTACAGTTTAAAAGCGTTACCCCTTGTCCTATCACTACACTCCCTGGTAAAGAGCCTCTTCCATCTTTTAGGACCCTTTAAGTATTGGAAGTCCTCCAGTGGAGGGTCCCTGGAGCCTTCTCTTCTCCAGGCTGAACAACCCCAACTCTCTCAGCCTGTCCTCATAGGGAAGGTGCTCATTTCCCATACATCCTTTCGCAGGCAGTGCTGTCCTGGGCCACAGAGCTGTGTCACGCTGTGCCCCACAGCTCTGCTTCTGCAAGGAATGCAGAGCAGCAGCTGTGACACAGCGGGCACTGTGAGCTGAATCTTTTGCCATGCTGAGAAGAGAACCTGAGCTTTGGTGCGCTTGTTGTTTTGTTTCCTACTGACTAGTAGATCTGGCAAACAACCCGACTTCATCCCTTGTCCCCACAATGACAGCATTGTACAACACCACAGATCAGCATCAGCTGACTCATGGTGTCTCATGGTACGAGAGACCGAATCGAAGGGCTGCGGAGGAGCATCACAGCCTGCAAGAACGATGTGGCTGAACCTAGGATCTGTTTTGTTTTGTTTTGATAGCTCCCCAGTATTGCTCTGTTAGAAACATCTTCTTCTGCCATGGTTAAAATTCCGTTAGCTGAAGGGTAAACCAATGACCAGCAGTCTAACAACCCTACAAAGTCATTTCTTGGCTTATAGCTAGTGATGTCGTCCCATCTCTGGGGTGCTTGGTTGCTTTTACCCAGGCTGTGCATCCTCTTTGCATCAGCAGAAGAGCTGCTACCTGGGGACCAGGAGCTCAGGGAAGACAATCACAGACGTGGCTTTATTGGTAACTCTGGCAACTGTATGAGGATTTGGGTCAGCTCAGGAAGAGGATTTATGTGTACAACAGCAAGTGGCTGACTTTATAGTTTCAGTGAATCCACGTACCGTGCAAACCTGTGACTATCAAAAGCAGTGTAAATACCGTGGTGTAACCCATGCTGTAGAGGATCCACCGCTTGTACCTGTGACTCTTGTGCTGGTCCTACATAGGAGTATCGCTGCCAGAATCCTTGTGTCATGGTGTCTCGCCAGTACACGGTGATGTAACGTTATGCAACTGCATTATGCAGTGACACAAATACCACAGAGCTGAAGTGCTGCTCTGTTTCATTCTGCATCAGGGACTGATTTTGGGGTGCAGGGACTAGATTCTGTGGAGTGAAATTAAATTGGAAAATGTGCTCCAGAAGCACAACTAATGTGCTCAGACTTCAGTCAACGTTCAGTCCAGGGGACCCAGAGGAAGGTGGTTTGAACTGGAAAAAAAAAAATGGAATTTGCGTAGTGTGCATGTCAGATCCTGAGCACGTGTGTGTAGAGCATCTGCTCTACAGATTCTTGGTCTATTTGACCTTACCAGGCAGATATAACCGTACCTGGTTTTTAAGAGGCCTGAGAATCAGGCTTCTAATTTTTTCTTTCATCTTCCCCTTATATAAAATGGACTGAGTGATAATTTTTTTCTTCTCCATAGTCCATGATCATCAATCAGTGCTTATACAGCATTGCTGCAAGTGACGTGTCATTGCTGTAAATGTACCGATAGCAGTGAGGAAAAGATGTGGTTTTATTCCATCGCTTCTAAGATAATCCACAACTTATACAATGGGTAAACACTTCAATTGTTGCTGAAAATGCAGCCACTTCTAGAGTGGCAGCTGAGTCAGCACATAACATTACAATATAACTGTAAATAGAGCGGGGGAAAAAGGGAATTGTATAAGGAATCCCATGTCCTAGGTAATCAGCATATTGCAACCCAAACTGGATTTGGATTAGCATTTGCCTCTGCTTTTATGATAAGATTAAATGTGATTTTTAAGTATTCAGCTCTCAGTTGCATTTTGTTACTCTACTCGGTAACATGAGGCAGGGGCAGAAGTCCTAGAGAAAAATGGTTTCTGCAGCAGAGCATCCGTGATGTTCTTCCTGTCTGTGTTTCTAGAAGGAGAGTCATTGGAGACACTGGTTAATGCAGGGGCTTACATTGATGAGTAAATATTAAACTGTGTTTGGAGAAAGTGGGATGTTAATTAGTTACAGGAAAACATGCTGCATTTTCAACAGCTCATCTAAATTCTTTTTTCTTAAGCAGAAGCAAACAGGAAGCATAACTCTTTCAGTATCACCACTGATTCAGATTTGATTCAACTAGGAAAGAAAATCCTGTAGTAAAAAAAAAAAAATTTAAAAACGCCTCTTTCCTTCCTGGAACAGGAAATGTAAAAATAAGAATAGTCCACTTCCAAATCCTGCTGAAAGACATGAAAATATTGCATTTCTTTGCCAAATGAGAGGCTCTAGCTTGATTTTGAGAAGGCAAGTATAACGACCTAACCAGTTTCAGATATGAATATGCATCATATTAAAAAAGCTCTTTCTGAAGTGACATTGGGTGCCTCATCTTTCCTTTACACTGAATAGAAGCCACGTATTCAGAAGCCTCACTTAATCCAAATAGGTGAGCCTCAAATACTGCACAGTTCTAACCCCAGACATCTCGAAGTGGGAGCATCAGAGTCTGAAAAATCTCCTGCTGCTGGAGTCCTGAGCACTGCTGGGTTTGGACCACCATTCCCATTTCTCAAGGAGATGGAAGAAGAGTTTTGAATTTTTTAAGTCTGATGCGTGGCCAGCAACTTGACTAAAGAAGCAGTCACTTTTGGGGGCACTTGAACTGATGAACCTCTCAAAATACTGAGGCCAACTCTCCTCCCATCTAGAGCAGGGAGGTTTCTCCCAGAGTACTTTCTTGGTTGTGTCCAGCAGCCTGCACTCACCTCCTTCTGCTAATGCGATCTACATGATTAGCTGGAACTGAGTCAGCACCCCCAGACTAGGGCACAGGATACAGGAGGATTTTATTACGAGTTGAGTTTCCTGGAGGGAAGTCCAGCTGAAGAGGAGACTCGAATTCTCCCCAGTCTATTGTTCAGTCAGACTTGGACCCTCGCCTTTTCTGTTTATTTGTTCAGACAGCCATCTCCTCGCATACCAATCTGTATGTGTACAGTAAACACTGGAAGCTCACTGCAGTCCTAATAACTCATTGCAGCTACAAAAATCCATGTCTCCCTGGGGCAGCTGCTAATCTTGGTTCTCTCCCCGCTGTTTTCCCGGCTGCTAGAAGGTAGGTGCAGGCAGCCAGTATCCTGTGCATGCAGACTGCTGTCCCCCTGAGCACTGCTGCACACACAGTTTTCATCAGGTGAAAAAACCATACCTTTATGTCAGCAAAATGCTCTTTCAAGGGTAATGGAGGTGACAGAAGATTTCATTGCCTAAACTTACATATTTATAACAGAGGAAGACAGGTTTTTTGTTATGGTCCATCCAAGGCATCTATTTTTGGCTACTGTTGGAGACAGAAAACCGAGCTGAATGGCTAAACTGGCCATTAGTATGTTATATTGGCTAGTGACCAGATGCAAGCTGGCTGGGGTTCCTGCTGGCTGCCTGAGCTGAGGTTTATGCCATCAGCCCCTATTTCAGGTTCCCTGTTTCCAGTTGCTCGTAACAATTGTCTGATTAGACCAAGCAAGCGTCTCTCAGGGGCTGAACTACTCATTTCCAAACGGGTTGATCCCTTATGGTGGAAATGGATCTGCCAGACAACACGTAGCTGCCCTTGCTTTTCCCTCTCCCTTCCAAAATCTCCAGGCTGGGCCTGAACATCACCTCTCCCTCGCTGAGCAACCCCATCCCTGGGTCTAGCCTAACACAGAGCCCCTTGGTAAGGCCCGTTCCCCAGCTCCAGTGACCACCGCAGCCTGTTGCTCATTTGGCCCGTGAGGTAACGCAGTACTAGCCCAGGCAGCGCTTTACAGAGGTCTCGGTAAAGCTATTATTTTTTTTCCACAGTTCAGGACTGTGTTCTTCCTTACCCAGGACCTAGCAGATGCACTCTGTGTGGCAGAGGGAGGATGTAAGAGAGGACGCCTGCCCAGGGCATGGTGCGCGTGGATCCGGTGAGTAATAACCCTCAGTAAATCACTGTTGGCTTGGAATGTTTTTGCCGTTCTGATTTCACATGTTTCAGCAAAGTAAAAATAGTGGGGAAGGGAGGGAAGGAAAAGAGTGAGGCTGTTTTATTTGTTGAATTTTTTCTGGTTGCAAAGCCCAAGTGTTGGCCCTGTGTCTGTTCTAGAGAGTTGGCACTACACACACACACACAAAATCTCAGATTTCCTTTATGCGTGGCTGAAATTCCAGGCTTGCCTGGCAGAAAGGTAAGTTCCACATAAAGAACAGAGTCTGTGGAGAGTGTTTGAAACTAAATAAAAATCCTGAGAGACCGAGAAAAATTCTGAGAGCTGGAGATGTGTCCAACCGATTTGCCCCACTTCATACTGGAGCAGTTAGGATGTAACTCTCTTCCCCACAGATGCAGAGCCCTAGACGCAGATCCCACGTGGTATCTCTGTGGAGGAGAGGGTCTGCTCACGCAGCCATTTCACCACTGTGCTGTGCTGCTCGTAAGCAATGTGAGCGCGGGCATGTGGGATTCTCTAGTTAAATACACTTGCTCTGGCAGTCACAAGCTGATTCCCACAGCACAGCCCCATTCCTTGACAGACAAAACAAGCTCCTAAAGGCATCTTCAGTTTGGCTCAACCTCAGCGCTGCTACAGCTGGAAATGGAGTCAAGAGCAGACGAGTAAATAAGCACCGAGCTGTAAATCTGTAAATTCATTCCACAGCACCCAGCTGCGTTCTGTCCTTCCTCCCTTTATCAAGGAAGGCAGAGTCACCCCTGGGAGGTGATGCAAAGTCGTCAGCGACTGCGCCAAATCAGCGGCATATGCTCATGTCTGCTTATCATCCCACCAACTGTGGGGTGGCCAGGAGGGTTTGAGTCTCTCCCGCATTCTTTCTGACTATAAATACAGGCAGAGCTGCTACAATTGCTCCTGGTGCAACACATGATTTCTTCTTGGCCCCTGACTGATCTGTTTCTTGAGACAATATGCTCAGGAGGTGAGTGTGTCCTGCTGCTGCGTCCGCACAGATTTGGTGACTTTAGCCGGCTCTGAAAGCTACATCAAAGTGATGGTGCTGAAAGCTTTTAGGTGTTTTAAGGGGGAAAGGCTGGTTTTTTCTCACTGAGAGAGCTCTACCACCGGTAGTGGCTTTCACCGTGTTGGAGTGTTTCTGTCCCGCAGAGCATAGCATGGTCAGCAAGTGAAGTGTAGGAAGTGAATAAAAAGACAGACCAAAAACCAACAGATGAATCACGGCAAGTCAGGACTGAATAAATAAAAGCACCTTAGAAACCTGCTGTATTGAGAACAGGGTGATTTGGCACCCATTCCCCAGTAAGAGTCATCTAACACCTAGTGATTCACTTGTTTTGCCATAAGAACGATAACTTAGACCACGTGCATGCTCTTTTGGGTGTGCGGCTTTGAAAGACAATATAACCCAAAGCTGTTGCCAGCAGACAGCTGATGCATGAAATCTCAGACCTCTCTGCAGCGGCAAACTGAGCCAGTGGTCACCTTACCAAAATTACCTACTGGGGTGACCTCTTCACTGGCACAGCCAACAGATCCTAAAGGACCCGAACATGAGCTCCGTGGGGCCGGCTGATCCAATTCGCTGTGCAATCGCATAGATATTTGGTGGCACAAGGGAGGGACAGCACTGGGCCGAAGGCAGTGTAAGTGTGAGATGCCTTTTTCAGTGGCAATCAAACCTCATTTTGGCGAAACTATGTGAGAAACCACAGGAACACGAAGACAGGCTGAGAGCAGTGGTGATGAGTAGGGAAGGACGGGCCAGAGAGGGATGGAAAGTAAAAGGTATCACTTTCAACGTGAGATGTGAGGGCAGTGACATTTGCAGCAGTTCCGCGTAGATAAGAGTGAAGATTATATTTTTTGAAAGCTGGAGGAGAAGATATCACAGTAATTTTGGTATGAGGTGACTAAAGTCAGGCTGAGATATATGGCTCTGTGGATAAGGGCGTTATTTGAAAGAAGCCACACAGAAAGTACCTAAAACATTTAGAGGTTGCCTCAGTATGAGGACCTGGAGAAAAAAAGGTCTCAGAAGCGACCAAAAGAAAAGTCCTCCCTTAGGAAGCTGAAGGAAGATACAATGATGGAGCAATTAAGGAAGCAGAGGAAACCACAAAAGGACTCTCAGGGAAAACAAAAGGCAAGAGGACAAAACTGGTGGACGCATCAGAGAAGATGGGAACTGCTCTGAGGATTGACCCAAAAGTGGTGTTTAGAAAATGTGACATATCACACTGATGCTGTATGAAGGTATAGAAAATAGATTGGAGAGGGTTTAGGATGGATGTGGGGGTTTCCAAGACGTGGGTTTCAACATTCAATTTACTGACCTCGGGGATGAAAGGCAAGAGGGAGCAGATGGAGATGCTGGAGAGACAAATGAGGTCAGGAGTGGGAAGAATCAAAGCAGGAGGATGGAAAGAAGGGTCTGTTCTTGCTTGTGTCCTTTGGAACTCCCTATTATGGTTTGTAGCAGAGGTCACTGTGAGGGAGACTGGTTGCCACTGCCTTCGCCTGGCTATGATTTGTGGTAGACTGTAAAGACACACAAACATGCTTCAGTTCTTCCCTTCATTTAGGTCTTCTCTCCCTGTGGGCCAGTTTGTTTGTCTTCTCCTTGGAGGTTTGCCACCACCATGCCAAACAGCGCTCTGCAGAGCAGGAAGCTTTAGAAACACAGAAGGTAGAGGTGGAAAATTCCTCTGTGAGAGACCAGCCAGCCCACTGCGCTGGTACAGCCAAGGGCTAAACACCAGCGATGTGCTTGTTTAAAACACCCCAAGAAGAAATCTCCCGGAGCAGGTGCCCCACCAGGCAGTGGATCTTACAGCCAAGCCGCTACGTGGCTCATCCTCAACTTTTTGCCTCCTTTCACCCCTGTTTCTCCTTCCTCACACTAATAACGTTCTCACTTCTGCAGACCCCAAGAGCCGTTCTCCCACGACTTGGTATCTAGGTATCTAGGTGCTGTGCACGGCTGTATTTAACTCTTTCAACTCATACAGCAGTGTCTCTAAATCGATCCTCAGTGCTTCTACTTTGTTAAAAAATTAATTCCTTGATGCCTTTTTGATGAGAAGGTGATCAGGACTGCATGCACTATTCTGGAGGGGTTATACAACAGTACCACTAACCGAGGCCTTTGTTACTGTTGATGTTTATGAACTCTTCTATCCCATTTGTTTTCTTGTTCCTGGTTTTTTTTTTCCCCTCCTGTCAGCTCAAATTACAGGCATGTCTAATTTACTGTCTGCTCTCCTGCTATTTTAGGTGTCTTTCAGCATTACAGCTTCTGAGAATCCTTCTTCTCAATGAATTGCTCTGTGATTTGAATTATTTTTTGCCAGGTGTAGTGGAGCTGCATTTTTCCCTGTGGAATTACATTTGGTTTCCTGAATATCATTTGTGCCAGAGCTTTGACTTGTAAAATTCACAGAATAATGTACCCTCAACCCCACAGCTTGGAGGTGTTCCCTTCCCTTCCCTTCCCCTCCCCTCCCCCTCCCCTCCCCTCCCCTCCCCTCCCCTCCCCTCCCCTCCCCTCCCCAAGCTTGAAACCATAAAAATGAGTATTAAAAGACAACTAAAGGAGAAATGAATTTTTTTTCTCTTTGCAGGCGTTGTTTAAGCTTTAGAGCATCACTGATACACAGAGGTTTCTCAGTGCAGCCCCAAGAGAAAGGTGAACCATGTTGTTAAATGATTTGCACAGCGACACTGAGGGCTGCCAGGCTTGCTGTCTGAGCTGGGGTAGGAGGTTGCTGCTCCCGGCCGTCTGCCCCACTCGCCTTGATAGAATCTCCAAGGTAACTCCAAGTGTAGTGACTGCCTAATCCTTTGCTGTCAAAATCATCCATTGTAGTTGAAGTCAGTTGTTTCTCACTTGCTTGTGTGTCCCCCTTCCATCTCTTTCCTTGGAAGCTGGAGCAAATACCGTGCTATCCCAGCAGATGGGAAGGGAAAGAGATGTTTGGTGGATAGGATAAGAGTAAACCGAAGGACAGTGACGTCTTAACCTCGTTCAACCCTCAGCTCTGAAAATCAGTGCCAGAATTAGGAATGCTCTTCAGAAACGACGACAACTCTCCTCGTCGCCCTCCTTGCACACCATGCCGTGGGCTTTTCCCAGAGTGCGTTTCTGGGAAGCATGTGATGCTGAAGACCTGATGGATCGCACATCCAAAGCAAAGGCGATACGTTGCGGATTCATCCCATCATCAAGTGCATTATAAAACAAACCAATAAAAGGTCACATGTGTTGGTCGTAACTCTTGTGGTTTGGCTCTTGTTGAACACTGGGATGTGTGCGCGCTCAGGCTGGCTTGCTCTAGAGCGCGCTGCTCAGGGGATGTGTGGGGTCGTACCAAAAAACTAAGGCCGTAGCTGTTTTTCACGTATCCGTTTGTCATATAAATGTCTGTAGCAACATCGTCAATGTCAATTTGCCTGCTCTGAGATGGCGCTGTAGGCTTGAACGAGGCCATGGAAGAGTCGATTCCTCTCACACAAAGTGCACGGCAGACCCTTTGCACTGTGTGTTCACTTGGTGCTGAGCTATGAATTATCACTGTCGGTGTGAGGCAAGGAGCTGCCTCTGCGAACCATATTCTTCGCTTTTTGCTCAAACCAAAGCTAAAAGGGGAAAAGGAGCTACTAAACGTCGTTTTTCTCATCTGTCAATCTAACCGTAACTCTTTTCTCCTCAGATCCCTTTCACTGCAACCCTATCCCACCTGGATCAGCTTTAGGGCAGGGTTTACCTGATTTGGAAACCAGATGTGTTTTGCATAATCTCAGATAGCTGAAGGTAGGCAAAATGAATCCCACCTAAGTCTTTGATCTCTCGCTGCTGGGCTAATGGTTCTAATTGTCTTTCCTGTCTGCCCTTGCTATATAACAAGGTCTTCCCACTACCTGTGGTCCTGCATAAGATAAGTGGGGGCCCTCGCTCCCAGTGTCAAGGACTCCTTCCTTTCCACAGAATCCTCACTTCTTCCTAATGAGGAAATCAAAGAGAGGATCCCCTTCCTCCTGGTGTGGCAGCATGGATCTTTTCAGCTCTTTCCCCCCTCTCCTCCCATGAGCGGCAGTCCAGCCATTCATCGGGATGGGCACAGTAAGTCTGTGTTCTGGCAGTCCTGAACTGGAACCACATGGGTATGGTGAGCAGCTTCCCTCTCGTACAGCTGGAGTTCCACAACTCTGCATGTACCTGAAACATACTGTCGGGTTTGGATTTGTAGCCTTGTGAGCTACAACGTGGAGAAAGCTGCCAGCTTGTGTGCTGGTTGTGCTCGAGAAGCAGGTGCAGAATGAATGACAATATGCACTTGTGACTGTTAGTAGATGAACAGATGCTCTAAAATTTGATGTGCTGGATAGGTATCAGCTCTCATCACATGCTGCATCAGTCTGGGACAGGAAACATGGGGTTTTTATGTATATTTTGTTCACGGGGCTTGCAGTGAAGTCCTGTCTGCAAGCCCCAGGTCCTGGTTTCACGTTCACAACAGTAAATCCTATTTGTCTCACTGGCAGTAGCAATGGGCAGCAGGTGAGGCTCACAGGTGAGGCTCACAGCACCTCGGTGAGACTTTGTTTTACACATCTAGGAGGGAAAAGGAGGGAGAGAGACATGAGAACTCCTCTCCTTCAAGTGTTCTCACCTAAGCTTGCTGGGGATATCTACAGGACAATTTAAAAGTGCTAAAGGATCCTAGCGTGGGATTAACGTGGGATTGATGGAACGATGGATTAACACACGGTTTCCAGAGTAGCTTTTCTCATTTTAAGACCGAATGCAACTCAGTTGTGCAGTGACGATTTGAATTCTCTTCACAAGCGGTGCATTACCGAGCATCAGCAGCCCCGAGCATAAACTAATTCCATGAAAGCCTCTTGGGCAGTTAGAGAACCCGGTGCTGCTTTACAAATGCGGTCTGTCTCCTTTAAACACCGAAGAGTCTCAGCGGTGAGTTACAGAGTAGCTCTCCAAAAGTCGGCGTCACTCCTTGGGGTATGCGCTGCATGCGATTGCTCGCTGATTGCAGCCAACTGCGGCTTTTAAATCCCCTTAAAGCCCCCGAACTACAGGTGATCATTCTTTTTTGGGGGCAGTTTCCTGTCTGATACCTGCTGCAGCCCGTGGCAGCCGAACGGAGCCAACCGCGGGGCTGCGGCTGCCGGGGAACCTTGAACCGTGCGGTCGGAGTGAGACGCGCCCTTATCTTTAACCGGCACATCCCCTTCCCCCCGCTGCGCGTTTTATTGGCCGTAACCACCCGTTTCTTTATCGGTGTGAAGGTGAATTCCCGGCCAGGCCTGCGAGGAGCCGGCGGCAGGTCCAGCATCTCCCGGGCGAGACCCGGGGCCGGCCGCCCTGCCCCGGGAAGGGCCTCCGGAGCTCCTCCATCCTTTCCCTTCCCTTTCTTTCGCTAAAGGTCAGAAGAATTTACACTTCCTGACTCTGCCGGGACGGGACGGGTCGGGGTGGGAGGACGGGAGGGGGCAGCCCCCGCTCCGCCCGGCTCGGCTCTGCCCGGCCCGGCCGCCTTTTGTCTCTGCTGGGAGGAGCCAGCAAGAGGCACATTGTAAAAATAAAGGCTGGCCGCTCGCCAGGAAGTGTAAAATCCTGGCCGGGCGGTGGTAAACTTCGCCGGATCGCGGTGAAGCAGCAGCCCGGCTCGTGTGCCGGTGGGCGCGGAGCGGCGCGGAGCCCCGCGGAGCCCCGGCAGCCGCAGCCCGGCGGGGTGAGTGCGGGAGGCGCCGGCGGGGCTGGCCCCGCTCGGAGCGGCTCGGCCGGGCGGGTCTGCCCGGGCGGCGGGGCTGGCATCAACGGGGAGCCGCTGGCCGGGAGAAGCGGGCGATCGATTACCGGGGTGCGGGGGGGTGCGGCTTGCGGGGGGAGGCGGCCCCCCGCGGCCGGCCGTGCCTCCGAAGAGGAGCTCGGTAAGTTCTCCATTTAAAAATATTAAAAATAGACCCTCCGGCTCCGTAGCGCTGTGAGTGAGTCATTTCCAAACCGAACGGCTCGCTCTAACCCTTCCCCCCAGGCGACACAATAATTCTGAAACCGGGGGTGAAGGGAAAGAGACTTTCTTTTCCTCCCTCTTTCTCTAAATACATTGAATTAGCCCGTGGCCGCTGCAAGAGGAGACAAAAGCCGTGAGCAGAAGCTGCCCGTCTGAAAAAGCGAAGCGTGCCTCCATCCTTCTCGCCGTCCCCCGGGGTGATGCCACCCGTGTTTCCCCCAGAAGCCGCAGGAATCCTCGCAGGGCTCTCCCTCGGCGTGCCCATAATCTGCTTTTTCAGTTCCTTCAGCCGCCAACCCCCATCCCCTGGCACCTTCCCCTCTGCGGGACAGCCCCGCGTCGTGCCAGCGGTGACCCCGGTCAAGGCAGCGCTGTGCTGAAAGGAACAACCCCGAACCCCGCTGGTTTTTTTAATCTTCTGCCTTTTCCAGTCATATGATGATTTGTTCATGTAAACGGGCTGTCTCGACGAGAGGGGTTTTTTTGTTTGTCAGCAACAAGTGCTGAGCGTATTTATAAGCAATGCTGCAATTTTGTGGTGTGAGAGGTTTCGGTAACGCCAAACTCAGCGGCACCGGGCTCGGCGTGCAAGAGCTGTTTACATCTTGCGCCTAGTTCCTGGTGGCATTGGCAGAGCAGCGGAGGTAAGACCTTGGGCTCGCCTCATAAACTGCCCTTCCTGAAACTAGGAAACCACCTCGCCGGGGTAAAATCCTGGCCTCTGACCCCGGGGAAGAGCTTCGTTAGCGTTTTGGCAACAAAAAGTGACCTATGGCTGAAAACACGGGCTGTGAGTTACGCAGCTCTTTTACAGGCGTGTGGAGGGTGTCAGGTTTGGGAACGTGATCTGTGGTAGTAACCCAAATCTGGCGGCATTTCTGTGTTGGTAAGTGGAGAACCGTGGTTTGTTTTTTTTTTTGCTGTTTAGATTCAATTTCTCCTCTCGAAGCTATTTATATTTTTTACAGCTAAGAGAGACCGTTGTGATTGACTGACCTGTCACCCAGGGTGCAGGTCACACAGCGTGTGGGTTTGTGACTTTTCGCTGTAACGTGTAAGAGATTCATCAACTTGAACGTGCTCCCAAAGTACTGAACTAGAAGAAGAAGATAGGATTCTCAGACTTCACATCCCCAGTACATGAACATTTCCCAGTAATCTAAGGCAGCGTGTGCTCTTGATGCATGGTTGGTAGACAACGTCAGGTGTTTGTGCGAAGATTTTAGTGCCATGGGCTTCTAGCACATACCGGAGGGAGGAAAATTCTTGGACTTGGGTCGAAAACCAGCTGCCTTTTGGTGAAGCTGGGAAGAAACTTTTCCCGAGGTGGATTATTCTGTGGTTGTCTCTGATGGGGGTGCCCTGAATCTCTGATGGAAGTAGCTGACAGGTCAGGTGCGGAGCATCGCGCAGGGCTTGGCGTGGCTGGTACCTGCGAGCTGGCAGTGCCGAGGCGGGGCAGGGAAGTTCGAGTGCACTCCAGCCCCTATGGGAGGCTTTTTTGCCATGTCAGTTTAATGGCAATGTTTCCTTTTGGCAGCTTTACAGCAGAGTTAAGGTGACAGTTTCGTGTTGGCCTTCAGCCTTCTGGATAAAATTGCGTGTAATTTTTTCTGTGCAGTGTGTTTATGGGCTGTCTGCTGTCAGCTGAGACTCTGATAAGGCTTCCAACATGCGCTCTCAAAGTTCAGCTGGAGCACAGGTAGTGTTTACTGCCTCCTCAATCCCTTTTGCAAGAATTCCGATGCCTTACGTGTCCAGCAACCAAAGACACAGGATAGGTGAGATGTTTCACCTTTTATTTGAGAAATAAGTGGAGTAGCTTCCATTCATACAGAAAGAGTGGAGGATTGCAGCTTGAATGCATCATCAAGGGCTTAGAAGTAGCATGAGGCAAATAAGTACTGGAATTGTATCCTCTTTGTAACTCAATGCGTTCAGTTTTCCTATGTGACTTTTCTACGTGCTGTCGTATTTGTGGGGTTTTTTCCCCGTAATGTATGGCCTTTTGTGCTCATTGTTTCTGCTAAAGTGAATTCAAGCATAAATATACACTAAGTATGTACTGGGTGACTGGGCTTACTCAGTAGGGCGTAACAACCCGTTCTTACTACACGGGATGAGGCTAAGTGCACCTTGGGGGCTGGAAGGTCGTGCTGAGGATTTTAGCCCAAATCTGGTTCTGCTCGAGCTGGCTGAGGGTGGGCTGTGATGTACCAGCAAACTGCTGAACCACCGTGTTTTGTAGCTCCAGGGTTAAAAGTGTGGGGTCCAGGTATGTTTTCAATAGCAACAGCAGGAATGTGAAAACAAAACCAAAAAGGAGTAAGTAGGCAGTGCAGGAAAGCACAAAGATGATGGATGGTCGTTCTCGCTGCAGCCGAGATTGTTCCTAAAATAATCATTGACATTTTGACTTTGATGAAGTGTATCCTGCGTGCTTTCTGATTAACATTCCTAGAAAACGAAGTGTGTCGTCGTGTTTAGACTGATAAGACTTCTTTTACTTGCGAAACTGTGTTCTTCCCCTGCTCTGTGCGGCACCTTTACCAGAACAGCCCCGTGGCTTTCCCTTGTCTGTTCCCCTCTTGTAACTATGAATTAGTTTGTGAATTTCCCCATGTTTGACCAAGGAAGGAAAGGTCTGAGAGGATGAACTTCCTCTGAGCTCTGTGAAAATGGTTTTAGAGCCCTTGCTGGAGGAAGGGCTCTTGCGCAGGGTTATCCCCTCTTGCACGTGTGAAATTCAGAGGGAGCGTGGTGTGGGAGAGCAGGGCTGGCTCAGTTCTGCTGCTCATGTAGCTACAGAGCAGGAACAGTTTACTTGTGGAGCAGCTTGGGCTTTTAGTCCTTGTACGTACAAGCCAAAGCTTCTCCCTGGGCTAAGCAAACCTGCTGTGGTCTCCTCAGACTGTTCAATGGACTTTGTAGCGTGTTTTGAATGAGTTCATACACCAATTTCCTGAATTTTGCAGCAGATGCTACCTGGCAGTTTTTGGAAACAGGCTGAAGCTGCTGAGTTAGTTTCTGGTTTCAAAACCCATTTGTCAGTTCAGTGCAAAGGCCTTTTCTACAGCAGAAAGTTGGACGGCTTACTCATCCTTGTGTCAGTCAAGTGATACGTTCCTGGCCGGGTTTGCTCCAGCAGGGATGCACTTCCCAGCGCATCTGGGAAGCGCTGTGGGAGGAAATAACTGTTTATGTGTCATCTTTTTTCTTGTTTTCATCTAGCTGTCCTGTTTAAAAGTCATTCCAGTAAGCAACAGAGTTTAAGACTGGTACGCCTGGAAATGACACAGACCACTGAACTGGGGCTCCCTGGAGTACTGGTTTGCTATTAAATCAGAGTGTGACAGCTGAGTGAAGCCTTGCTATTGGATTGGAGACAAAGCACTGGTGGTTCTAATCTGCTGTCTGAGGTGAGCTCCGGCTTGGTGGGTGAAACTCAGAGGGATGCAGATCAGCTCACTGCTTAAAAAAATCCGTGCTGGCTGCCCTGGTTCAGGGCAGCACTGCATCGAATTCACTTTACCGGAGCTGCCATGGATACAGCTTTATGGAATGATTAAAAATCCCTCATGCTTTCAGTTAGTCGGCAAATGGTGAGAATCTCCACTTTCGCCCCTCTTATCCCTTCTTCCTCTCTTTTGGATGGGGCTCTTCTTTAACCAAAGAGGTAAGTGGATTTTTTCAGTCCCAATCCGGTCCAAACTCTGCTACCTTTTTACCTCTTGCCTTGCCTACCTGGGTTTTTGGTGTGCTGGTTGCTTATACAGGGAATACAACTTGTTTCAACCAGATTACATCAGTTGTTAGTGCTCCTAATCCGTGTCTCTAGCTTCATACTGATCAGCTAAGGGCTCCTGATGAGGTGCTCGCCTCTATTCTCCACCCGAGCGTCTTGGAGCGTTTTGCAAACCTGTGGCGCCTTTTAATAGCCGTAACAATTTCCTCCAGTTTGGAATGATGTGAGTCCAAAAAATCAAGTAACGGTTTTGAAACAACACGGAAAACCTGTGGTAGAGAACAAAATAACTTCTCAGAAAACTGTGAAACTTCTCAGACCACGGTGGGATATAAGCAAGGTTTTCCCCCCTCTTCTCATATATTTCCTCTCACTCTAAGCAGTTTCACTTTGAGCTTTGGGTTGGCTTTAACCTCAGGAACTCAAAGCATAACTAAGGGGAAACCACTGAGTTTATTTTCAGATGTTACATGTGAGTTTGTTTGAGATGGATTATGAATAAAGGCGTGATGTGGGTCCAGTCTGAGAAGGGAATGTGTAAAAGATGGGAGAGGAAGGTGGGGATGCTGGGGGTCTCGTTTGTGGAGATGGGTGTCTTGTAGGGAGAGGGGGAAGGTGGGATCTTGGTTTGGGTAGTCAAAGAGTACCAGTAATATTGTTGGCTATATGGGTGCATACCGGAGTGTCAACTCTTCATATTGAGAGGCTGGTTTCCCATATTCTGTTGATGTCACTTCTTTTACATATTTCATCTCGATAGTTAAAATCTATCAAGTTTAAGGACAGGTGAGGCCAGTAGGACACCTCCAGGCTATTTATGGGGCTCCAAGTTGCTGCCTTCATGCTGGGGCAGCCCAGCAACAACATAGTAATTAAAAATGGTCACCTTCTTGAATTGGGAATGTCCCTTAGCACGGGCTGTGCTCCTGAAGACAGGCTGTTCCTTACACAAGGGGCTGCTCACAAGAGAAGGTATTTGCACCGTTCCTTGCTGGTTTGGGGCTTCACTCAAACCATATTAAAACCAATATTTAGATGCGTATTGTCTTTGGGCTGTGGATTAAGCGCTAAAATTCTCCTGAGTCATTTCCAAAGGTGTGAAGGCATGAAAGGTTGAGGGTGTGGGAAGGACCGTGCCTTGACTGAGCCCCAGCCTGCCACCAGAATTTTTGACACTTGCCTTCAAGAACTTCTGACGTGCATCTAAGACACCGCTTCTGTGAGTTAGTCTGGACCTTTGTTTGTTATTGATCAAATGGAGATTTATTTATCTTCTCTCCAGAAAACAGACCCTTGTTTATTTGTAAGAAGCCCAGCGGTTGGGGCTGTCACAGGAACTGGAGCTGTTGTAAATTTAACAGGAGCAAATGCTCTGTGTGTTTGCTTAGAAAATAAACCAAGTTCACGCGTGTGCATGTGTAGTTGAGACGACCTAAAAGGCTCGAAGCTGCAGGTTGTGGGCTGCTTTTCCGCTTCTCAGCGTAGCAAATGAGGGATTTTTGTCAGAAATAGCATCTTCAGATCTTGTCAGTTGAACTCTGATCAGGGATTTTGCCACTCACATACCTCAAGGATTTGCGGGGCTGGAAGGAGATCAGCTAACAAGAATCGAGATGATTCTCGGCGTATTTTTTTGTCTGAGATAGGATGAAGCTGCTCATTGTGGGTTTGTAGGCTTAGTGCAGTGTGGGGTTCTCCTGAAGATTATGCTTCTTCCACACCCAAAATCATTGCAAAAAATTGTGGGGCATGTCGCAGTCTCCCGTTGGTGAATCTTATGGTCATAGGTCAATGTCACAATTGCACAAGCAGATATAGGAGAGGAAAATGGGTGAGCGGGTATCTTTCTACGTGCAGGGGCTGGTTTTTACCACTGAAAGAAGTTTAAATGACAAAACATCACTTATATCTGGATAACCTCCAGTTCTCTGTGGCTCTGTTGCAGGATACCTGGGAAACGCTTGTTTGGATGAACTGAGGATCCTGTGGTTTCTCTGCTCTCCCTTTCCCTCTCTTGCCATCTGGTTTAAAGTCACTTCTTGACTTGTGGCTTTTTGGTGTGAATTTACTGCGAAGTAGCGTTGGTGCAAGTTTTCCTCCAAGAAGCAAAAGCAGTTGTAGTTTTTGCTGCCTTGTCATGTCCGTTAGCGACTGTTGCTCTGAGCCTTGCAGGCATCAGAGGAATTCCAAATGGTCTGTTCTCCTGTGAAGTCTCGGTTACCATGGGCTTTGTGTTTGTTTGGCCCAAGATCATCACGAAGATTCTTAGTCTGGAGGAATTGCTGCCAACGTTTTCTTTGGGTTATTCTTTCTTTAGCAGAGAGATCGATCTAGGTATATCGTCTGATCTTGCTTTTCTTCCAGACAGTCAGATGTGTTATGGTCTGCTGGGAGGGAAAGGTCTTTTCATGAAATCATTTTATAATGATTTCTCTGTGGGTTTTCATGGCTAACGGAAAACAAACAATAAGAAATTCCTAGCTTGATGACTGTAATGTTTTTGTAAGTGTCTGTATCTGCGTGTGTTGGAAAAAGATTTGTCTCCATGCTCGATTCTTCTCTTTAAAGATTCAAATTAATCCTAAAAGTGTTTACTCAGATGCGATGAATTACAAGTGGATGAAATTACATTGTTGTCAGATTGACTCACCGTCCTGCTTCGCTCCCCCAGCTGAGAACATCGACTTCCAGCTCTGAAGAGTTTGCTCGCTCAAAGACCTGGGGATGACACAGTTGACGTACCTCCCTTGTTAGAGATCTAGAGGGTTTTGATAGCTGCATTTGGAGGTGATAATCAAGCAGTGAGAGATCATCTTGGTGTGGCTGTATCTCTTATGCATTTGCTGTACTTCAGCCTCCAGGTCTTCGTGCCTTTTATAATCCACGGTGAGAGTGTGGCTTGGTGGCACCCTGGTGTCTCCCTTCACTCTAAAAGGGGAAAAATTGCTTTTCTGTAAAGCTTTTTTCTAGTTCTGTGGCTGATAAATAATAGGACTATGATTACTAGAAGTAGGTTTTATTTTGTAGTCTTCTAACCCCCTTTAATCAGAAGAGGAGCCTGTAGATGTGAGGGAGTTGGGACGGAAGGCCTCTCAGAGGACAATAACAGTTTCTGAACAATTCTGCGTCATTCTGTGAGAGTTTTCTTGGAAAAATGAACAGGAAAATTGTTCCTTGCTGTACTCAGCGTTTTGCTGAATTGTTCATTCCCAATAGCTAAAATAGCTGAATACCACGAGAGCTTCTTGCTACCCTATAACTATGTTAATGCCTTTCTTGCCACAAGGGCAGTTTGTCTTAGTGAAAAGCCAAAAAATTGCACACTGCAGAATGCACACCATGGATGCTGCCAACAAACCGCTAATGCGACTCCCCTGCGAAAACGAAGCCCTATTTACAAGGCTGCCTTGCTTTGGGGGAAACTTCCAGTGGAAACTAGATGCTGGGAAAGGAAAATCTGGTCTGATGGAGGTGTGTGGTTGGGTTTGGGTGCTTTGCTGGACCTTCAGGTGCACAGGATCCATGAACTAGTTGTGCAAAAGATCTGTTTTCTAGTAAATGCTCTGTTACTTCAGGTTTTCTGAAACTCTGAAAATAGTTTAAATAGGCTGTGAGCGTTGGAGAGGATGGTCCTTCTCACCGACTTTGGCATTTCCAGCTCTGATAACACGGGGGGCGGTTACGTTTGGACACCATTTGTGTCTCAGTTCGCTGTGCCTGCCAAACAGTTACTGGTTTAGATAAGAGATTTGTGTTTTTGAATCCTGAAGAAAGGAAAACAAGACTCTGGTCCTAAAGCTGAAGATCTTGTCTTAAATTCCTGATGAGAACCTCAAGTAAGGCTGGCTTGACAGTAACACGGGATTGCAGACTGGCGTTGGGTGAAGAAGGGTGTCTTATCAGCTCTTTGCAGACAAGAGCCTGTTATTATCTGTCTGGGTGACTTGGACAGAGATTAAGGAAAACAGCATGTATGTCTCCCTCCATGAGCAGAAACAAGCACATTCCTTTGGTAAGAAATGTTCAGGAAATTCGTCGTGGGGCCCTGTGGAATGCCACGGTTCTGCTGCTGTGGAATCAGTAGCTCAAGCTCGGGAGAGACCTTCCTATCGCGGTGTTTTACCGCTTGCACAGAACGGGCCAAATACACAGACTTTAAATATATGTACATTAAGGCGCAGAGGTTGTTCTCCCGATTTGCATTGCTGAATTTAAGCTTTGCCCTTGCAGGCTGATATAACTCAAATGAATATAAATGGAGCTTTATAAAATTGTTCCGTTGCTGGGGAGGAAGATACTTGTCTGCACTTCCAGCACCTGGAATAGTGGTAGGAGGAGACTTGTGAGCTCCCACAGGTGTCTTAACCGCTGCTTTCCAGCCCTGTTAGATGCCTACAACCGATCTAAAGTAACACTTACATTGCATTTATAGCTCTGAAAAATACATGCCCTTTTCCCTGCGTAAAAACTGGTAAGCTAGACATTGCTGGGAGAAATGAGCTGTCACTCGTTCAGCTCCTCACACTGTCAGCTTTGGATCTTGGAGACACAAACATTGGCACAGACGCTTGTTTTGCAACAGAAACATCCGTTATACTTGTGCTTTGCCTCCCAGACACCTTTTGGCACGTGGTGAGGAAAGCCTGCCCTCGGCTTTCCAAGGTGAGGCAGCTTTTTTCCTCGGGTGATTTTGGATGCAGTTACAATCAGCGATGGAGAAATCGCTGGCAGATTGAGAATGTGTGGGAAATGTCACATGAGCTGTTCTTTCCAAACGCACACAGAGGACCCTGCTGATTTGGGTGTACGAGTTTGCATTTAGTCTTAATTTTGGAAAGTTATGACTTTATTTTTTTTTTTTCTTCAGTTGGAAATGAGCAGCCACAGAATCGACAGATTGCTGCCCTTCCCAGCCACAACAGTCACGTCTCAGCTCATGCCATGAAAGGTTGTCAGAGCTTTGTCATCGATAGAGACAGCCAGGACCTTCTAAAGGCAGCAGAGAGTTGCCCTTGTAGCCGTGTTCCAGTTCCACAAAGAGCTGTGCAAACTGTATTTAGCTTGTGGGGGAATCACAACAGTAGTTCTTTCTTGAATAGCACCAAGAATGATCGTACCGCTTGTTTCAGTGCCGGAAAAAATGAGGTGTTTTCTCCTTTAACATCCTCAGCGTCCAGGGCCCAGCGACGGCTTTGTGGTGGTTGTTCACCATCTGATAAGGGCATGCAGAGGTGGAGTAGCAAAGAAAAGAGAAGATTTTGCTTTACATCTTTCATGTGCCTTTCACTTACACAAGTTTTTTTGCTTGTTGGTTTTTTCCCCCCTCTCTCCTTTCGCCCACATCTCCATTTGCCAAACTGCCAACTCCATCTACTGCTTGTGTTCGTCTGAAGTGGGAAGGTCTCGAAGTACGAAAGTTTTGCCAAAGTTTTTTTTTGTGGGTTTTATCCAGCTTCTTCAATTTCTGTGGTTTACTTGGGGCTGCATATTCATCTATGTGGAGACAGTGATCAGAGTGGTAAACACGGGCATTTCGGTTTTGGCCCAGCAATTTCTTCTCTTTCTGTAGAAACCAAAACAAACATAGTAGTCCTGCTTACTCTCAAAATATCTGGTTGTCGGACCTCTTTTGCAGAAGATCCCTATTGTATCCTTTTGGTAACAGGCTGATAATGAGAGGGTTTATTCCCTTGCGCAACACTTCTCATAAAAAACAAAAAAAGAAAAAAGGCTTTTTGTTTGTCTGTTCATCTTTCCTCCCATTGTTCATCTTTTATGCCTTTCTGCTGAAATGGTTTTCTCTTTCTGCAGATTCTACTATTTTACTCGTTGACATCACTGAGATTGTCGCTTGGACCTTCAAGAGAAGAGACTTTCCGACAGCCCTGCTCCACTCCGCCTGACCCTATGACTGGAGGCTTCACCATAGCTCCATCCTTTGCCCTCCAGTTCCACAAGATGGGTTCGTTCAGAAGGCCCCGACCTCGCTTCATGAGCTCCCCGGTCCTCAGTGACCTGCCGCGGTTCCAGGCAACCCGGCAAGCTCTGCAGCTCAGCTCCAACTCTGCCTGGAACAGGTGAGCAGGACCCACCCGGCTGGGCTCTCGCCCTGCAGCGACCCCACCATATTGTCTGGTCTTTGTACTTCAGGCCATTTATGGCTAAGCTCATCTGTTTACAAGCATGCACGAGTTTTTGGCACGCCCAAGCTTTGCCAGCATTGAAAGCCTCCATGGAAGTGAAAAAAACAAGACCTAGCCTTTGTTTTGGCCAACGTTGCTCAGAGATACTGTCTTGAAGTAAAGCAGAATTGCTCCTCGTTAACAGTTGCATGTCTTAAGTCCCATTTAGGAAAACACATTCCTAGTACTGTAATAAAGGCCAGTTTCTTAATCCGTAACAGGCATTTACTTGCATATTATGAAGCTTTTACCACAGTCAGGTTTCCTCTGAGAACTGCTAAGCCTGTGGCTTCTACCAGCATTTCCTATTGACAGCCAAATCGTGTTTACAGGGATGTCCTGCGGCAGTGACAACTGGAAAAACAGCGTGTGGGGTGAGGAGTGAGGTGTCCTGATCTGATCCAATGATCTGAAGATGTTCCTACTCTCCCTTCTGCCAGCTTGCACAGCTCTGTGCTCTGCAGACCCTTCTCTCTTGCTGGCCTAGCTCAGGAACGCCCGTTAAGGGAATGACACCTCCTCTTGTTAGCCGTGGCAAGCCTTTAGACCCATTAGGCCATCTTGTATGCTGTCACTTTATGACTTCATCTGTACTGGTGAGAGAAGTATGAGTTAGAAGATCCTCCAGCAGCACCTTATGAGCAGTAACAGGGCTTAAAGTTGGCTCTTACTAAGGTGATGCTGGCTGCAGGACATCTTCCAGCACAGCCAGGGTCCTGCCAGACGCTGCAGATTGGGTGGTTCCTGCTAGCAATGGGCTGTGTTTGGTAGATATCACCAAAAATCGATGTCTCCTCACAGCAACTAGTCTGCAGCACACAGCAAAGATCCCCTACACAGCCGTAATAAAGACATATGTGGCGTGAACATGTTCTTCGTGAACAGTGTCCCCGTAATGACTTCCCTTCGCTTCCTCTAGGCACAGCTCAAGGTTGGTTCTGCTCCATCTCCCATGGGAGGTGGAGGTAAATAAGGGTGATGATTTCCAGCAGAGAATGAGTGGAAGTATTTAAGTGCAATTAACCTCTCCACCCCAGTATAACTGCTCTGGTTTTGGCAGCTCCCCCATTGTGCTCTGTCTTAAATCACGCTGGTGGCTGTTATTTATGGCTGTTGTCCTGTCTCCTGTCTTTTTCGGCAGTGTCCAAACAGCAGTGATAAATGTGTTCAAAGGGGGAGGCTTGCAGAACAACGAACTCTACACCCTCAATGAGAATATCAGGTAGGTTGCTGAAATGCGTGAAAAGGGGGGTTTGTTGCCGCTCATTTGGCGTTTGCTTGGTTTTGTTCCCCTACAGAACCGCAGGTAGAGGGTGGGGGGAGCAGGGATTGGAGCAATCTCAAGCACAGCTGTGGGGTTTCAGGCTAACTTCCCTCTTTTTTTGCTGTTGGGTGGAGCAAATGGCATGGGGCGCTTGGGTAGAGGTTCTCGGACTTGTGTGGATGTGGAGCTTTGACAAGGATGGGACATGTAGTGACCTGAATTAAAAGGGGTTTGTCCCCTCCTGGAGAATTTGCCTCTTCTGGCTGTTTTTGACACAATTTTGTCAGGGCATTCGTGATGGCAGTAACATCTCTCATCTAAACCCGAGCTTCTCAAAACTGTGGAGTGTTTAAAATGAAGGCAAAACACAGCATTTCATTTCAAAGCTTAATCTTCACAAGATAATTGCAGAGCAAGACCTGAAGATAAAAACCCTGAAAGCCTACAAACATTTTCTAACACTGATGCTAGCAGTGATTAAAAGCATCTTTCTTTTCTTTTTAAAGCAGGTTTCATGATTATCTGTGGTTTCATTCTGATTATTTGGAAAGTTACGTTAGCAATAGATAGGACTGTAGAGTAGATAAAGACCAGTTTATTCTTGCCTTGGTTCCAAGTGCTGCTAAGAGGGGTATTTTCAGAGCTCATGGAGGTGGTTCCTCCTCCCTCTCTCTTTCCCACCACATCCATGTTTTTTCATCATGAATGCTGTCATATAGGTCTCTACTTCTCCTTTTATATGCGCCACCCCCCCCCCCCCCCCCATCCCTATTGCATTTTTCCTGAGCTCCAAGATTCAGATGGCAGTTTGGGCTAAGCACATCCTAAGCAACAGTCTCAACTACCCCTTTCCCCACTTTCCAAATAAATGCAGCTTTCAGGGCATGAGACGCTGTCCTTGGGCTGGTCCCAAAGGTGAAAGTTTAATATAATTCCTTTTGAGAGCGGGGTGAGGGCAGTGTCTCATGTTTTGATGGTGTTTTAGTGTGCTCAGGTTAGAAGGCCTCAAGAGAAGGCTCTGGTGAGACCTTAGAGCAGCCTTTCAGTGCTTAAAGAGGCCTCTAAGAAAGATGGGGAGAGGCTTTTCAGCAGGGGCTATTGGGACAGGACAGGGGGTGATGGGTTAAACTGAAAGAGGGAGATTCAGACCAGAGAGAAGGAAGAAATGTTTTACACTGAGGGTGGTGAGACCCTGGCCCAGGCTGCCCAGAGGTGGGAGAAGCCCCATCCCTGGCACCATTGCAGGTCAGGTTGGACCTTGGGGCTCTGGGCAACCTGCTCTGGTTGCAGATGTCCCTGCTCCCTGCAGGAGGTTGGACTGGGTGAGCTTCGAAGGTCCCTTCCCACCCAAACCAATCTGTGGTTCTACTTGGAGCAGTCTTAATTCTCCATAGGATGAGTATTTCTGTATGTGAAAAGAAAAACAAATGTTGTAAGATTTTTGGAAGGGTCCTAACCCACAGCCTGTTGGCAGACATGGGGACCAGCTTTGGGTTCTGTGACTCTTCTGCCAGGCTGTTGCCCGCTGCGGTGGCTGCAGTACTCCGGGCACAATAGCAGAGTTGCCTGGGCTTGGACCCAGTGGCTGGGCCATGCTCTCTTTGTGTTGGCTCCTGAAGTGGATCTAGCCTGTCGAGAGCTGGGTGGAAATTCGCTCCCCAGCAGCACTTGGAAGCACGCACCTTGAAATACATGATTAATGTTCCTGCAGGTGCCCTGAGCATTGGTTACATCTCCAAATGTCAGTCTCTAAATAGGCCACTTGAATGTTAAAGGAGCTCGTTAACGTCGGTCGAAGGAGCACAGGACACGCATCTGCCTGGAGGTTTGTTTGCACACCTGCAGCCTGGTGCCCGCGCCTCTCGCTGTAGCTCCCAGCACAACGACAGCACTGTGTGTGCGAGGTGAATCTCCAGCTTGACGCGGGGCAGAAAGCCAGACCTGTCAGGCGGCCAGCTCTGGTGTGCCATTAGCTTGGGCTGGCGCATCTTCCTCCTTCGCAGTTCTCTGTGCAGCTCCTGGCGGGAGGTTAGCGAGTGCAGCGCTTCAAGAGGCTCCCAGGTTCTGCACGGCGCTTGCTTACTCAGCAGTGGGGAAGGCAGCAGAGGTTTAGAGTAGGGCAGGACCAGGAGATGAGCAGGTGGGGACATTTTGCTCTGCGTTGCTGCCACCAAGGTTTATCTTGCTGTGGTTTGATACCGTCTCACTGGATACTGGGTGGGGGTTTTTTTTTACTGCTCTGAAAGTCAGTTGTGACAGCAAGAGGAAATGTAAGAAATGCTGTTGTAAAATGGGATTTCAGGAAGCAGGAGGTGGCCTGACCATGATTAGGAGGAGACCCCTCCCTTGGGTTCTCTTGCCAGGCTACCTCTGCGGGGCAAAGTCCTGCCATGGGCTGGTCAATCCGCTGGGATGCTGGGGAAGCTGGTGGAAGAGCTGCTGGGCAATGGGCCCCCAGTGACTCCTCGGCTTTATCCATCTCATAGAAACGTGCTTTGAGATGGGCAGGGGAAACATAACTGCTCCGAGAGAGAAAGAGTAGAGGCATGTTGTCACGCAGATAAACATAGAAGTGCTACCAAATGCTGTCAAAACTGACTTCCAGTGAAGATAAGGAAAAATTGGTGAGTTCGTGAGTAAGAAGCCAGCCTGAGAGCTGGATGGTCCCTGATTTAAGTGCATGTTCGAGCACTCTTTATTATACTCTGGATTATAAAAGCAAAACTCTTAGAACAGAAAAAAAAAGTGATATTTTGTAGTGGAAAGCCTTGGGCACCTTTTAAATTTTAGGCAGAGTTTACTGCTACAGAATTTATGCCCAGTCACTGGAAGCTGAAAGTGCAAATGCTCCGAACTTTGTGAGTTTGTTTTCTAAATGCTTCTTCTGATCTAAAAAAAATCCCGATTTTTTTAATGTCAGACTGAAATAGAAATATGTATTTGGATTTAAAACTTTTATCACAGTCTGATTTAAAATCCAACAGTTTTTATCAGAAATCCTTGTTTACAGTGGCTTGTGCCTGCGTGTATTTCAAACACCTCTAGTTAGAATTTCTTAAAAATGCGATAGTTGTGGTGAAGCCGCAGCTTCTGCTTGTGTTTACTTCATTGCTCCTCTCCTCACCCTCCCACCTTTTACTTCCCAGAGAAAGGGAAGCACACCATGAGGAGAGACACTATTTGCAGTGAAGTGAAAAGCGTCTTTGTTTAAACAAAAGCAGAAAAAAATTATGAACTTCAGACTAAATCACTTTAAATTGCACTTTCTGTGCATTCAGGGGGTAAATGTGGTTTTGTTTTTCGCTTGTTCGAGGTGTATGGCTTATAAATAGAAGATTTCCGGGAAACTCTTTCACTCCTTCATAATTTGAGAGTAGCCTTTGTGGGCATGTGTAGAACATATACCTACACACAAAAGCAATCTGCCTGTGGCCAAAGTGACCCATTCACGTGTACCGGTGTGTCTTTGGTGTGACTGGCAGTAAAGTGCCGATGTACCTGTCAGAACTGACCGGCAATGCTTCATGGCTGCCTTCCTTCTGTCTACAGACGGCTGCTGAAGAGTGAACTCGGATCCTTCATCACAGATTACTTCCAGGTATTACACCGCTCGCTCACTTGCTTGCTTTGGAGTTTGCTCTTTCTGCTTCTTAGCCTCTAAAAAAAAAAAAAAAAAAAAAAAAAAATTAGGACCTCGTTTTACATGAGTGTAGCTCACCAGGTTCTTTTTTTTTTTTTTGCTACAGAAGATGATGGAGGTGGGGCCATACAACCTTGGGAGAAATCATATTTATGGGTGTATCTGCTAAATGAAGGATAAGCTTCCTTTGGGCTTAAGAAAGTCTGCTAGTAGCCTGCCAAGGTCGAGGAGGAACACTCTTAAAGAGGATGGGATATCTTTTCAGAGTTCTTTTCACCTTGTTTGTCTAGTGTAGAGGATTCAGGAGCAGGTTTTCTGCACCAGAGCCCAGCGAAGGGGAAGAGAAAAGATAACGGCTGTTATCTGTTTTGGGGTGGGGGGGCAGAGAAGGAAGTCCCTATCAGCAGGAAGTCAACCTGGGCACCGTTTGCCTTTTAGTGCCACAACTGCAAATGCAACCTGCAGGAGATGAAGGATGAGGGAAGACCTGATCAATCCACTGTGAATAAGTGTTATTGCCTTTTACCGAGGCTGTCCAGGTAGCCAGAGGTTCAAATGGAACCACATGAAAGTGTGTTGGGTGATTTGGAGAGCACACCGATGGCTTTCAGTGTAGCATTGATTAGAAGAAAAAGGAGGAGGCTGCTGAAAACAAGAGGGTTTTCTTCCCTTTGAGTAAGAGAGAGAAAGAAAACTTCAGTGCTTTCTGAAGCAGCTGACACTGCTGCTAACAGCTTAGGAAGGGGAAAAAGACAACTAGCGTTGTTTCCTATCAGTATTAGATTACTTGACTTCAAAAAAGCGCCCACGCTGTGCTGTCAAGCGAGAAGCAAACGCCTGCCCCGGGGTAGTTATGCTTCACTTCTTTAGACGCTATCTGCACCAGTCCTGTACTGGAAAGAGGTGGCTGCTGGTGCCGCATGGTGGGACGTTTCCTAGACGGAGAGTTTCCCAGCCCGGCAGAAAGGCTGTGAGCCCACAGCACAAGGTGCCTGGGAATCCTCAGTGGAAATCTGCTCCTGCTCATTTAGAACCAGGCAAATGGAAGTTTGCACTGAAATATATGTGGGGAATTGAAATGTGAAAGTTCTTGGTCAGTTACCCAGGTACTACAGCGGGCAAGGCTGGGATCAGCAGAAAATGCCCCGAGGTAACGTCACGCACCTGTAAGCCCGGACGGAGCGTGGGGCTGAGCACGGTCCAAGGGACGTGAGGTGCTGACATATCGCTGTTATCTCGGTTTGAGCATTCAGGGTGTAGTGAGAGAGGCCTGGGTGGGTTCCAGCGCTGAGTAAGACAGCTGCCTCATGTCACTGTGCAAGAGGAGCCAGTGACTGACGGGGACCGGATGGCTCCCAGAGCTGGGGTGTGGATGGGTTGTTCTCTCCTCTAAACCTCAAGCCTGTCACAGTCGTGCCGGGGCTAGTGGCGTTAGCACTGGGGAGACCACACCTCGAATCCTGGGTGCAGTTTGGCTCCTCGCTCCCAGAAGGACATTGAGGGGCTGGAGCATGTCCAGAGGAGGACAATGGAGCTGGTGCAGGGTCTGGAGCACAATGTGCTGAGGAGCAGCTGCGGGACCTGGAGGGGGTTGAGCCTGGAGACAAGGAGGCTCAGGGGAGACCTTCTGGCTCTCGACAACTCCCTGACAAGAGGTTGGAGTGAGGGGGGGGGTCGGCCTTATCTCCCAGGTAACAAGTGACAGGATGAGAGGAAATGCCCTCAAGTTGCACCAGGGGAGGTTTAGGTTGGACATGAGGAAACATTTCTGTCCCATTGGGGTTGTGAAGCCCTGTCCCAGCTGCCCAGGGCAGTGGTGGAGTCCCCATCCTTGGAGGGGTTTCCCAGCTATGTGGAGGTGGTGCTGAGGGACAGGGGTCAGTGGGGACCTGGCGGTGCTGGGGGAACAGGGGCACTTCATGAGCTGAAAGGCTGTCCCAACTCAGAAGATCCTGTGATTCTGTTAGCTGAGACTCCTTGAGTATCTCAGTAGTAGAGCCGATGGCTGAGGAGACTGCGCAGGCTACAGCCTGCTCACTGCTGGAGGCTGGATACCTGTGCTGCGTTCCTCTCAGCAAGCTGAGAGTGTTTGATCTTGGCCTGGGAGAGGGATCCGGTCCTCCGTACTGTTTTCTGGACAAGCAGGAGTAAAACCTGTGCTCTTCCACCCTAAAGGCAGGGCTGTACTACTCCATCCACAGACCACGGTCGCAGTGTAGGCACTCAGTGCTGCACCCAGAGGGAGGTGGCCTTTGCCTCGGAGGTACAGCACGAAGGCTTGGCTGTGCTCACCTCTGGGTTTGCTGTTCTGTCAGTCTGTCTGTCCACACATGTGCAAATACCTCGGCATATATGCACAGCTTCATCTGCAGCTGCTGTTCTCCCGCTGACGCCACTGGGACTCAGATGTAATTTCTGGGCTATTTTTTTTGCTCCATGATAAAAGGAGTAACTTGGCATCCGTCAGACTTAGCCTGAAGTCAAACTCTTGGTGCTGGCAAGCCATGACACAAACCGGGAGATAAAGGCTGTAATAGGAAATGAGCTTTTTCCCCGCTGTGAGCGAAGATGCAGACTCCAGACTAGATTCAGAATCCAGGCTGACAGCGCGTGGCAGTGATAAAAGTTACCTCTCCCTCCTGAATGAATGTCTTTGCCCAAAAATCCTTGGGCCGAGGCATGGGGAAAGACCGTTCACGTGCCAAAGAAGGGCTGACAACATCATTTCATTTGTCCCTGGGTTCAGTTTCGCTGCTGACGGCAGCTGGTTTATGGCAATGCTGCTGCCACCAAATGAGCGGAGTTGACTCAAGGTGCTGATTTGGCTGAAAAATAGCCTTGGAAGAAAAAAATAAAGTTTTCAGCTAATTCCTTCAACTTGTGCTCATCGCCTCTGACGTGGGGGAAGTGATGGGAGTGGGTCACCAGCATGGGGAGTGTTGTGGAAGTGCCTCCTTTGGCAGCAATTTCCTCCTCCATCTGTTAAAGCTCACTAAAGAGCTGCCCCGAGAACCAAATTTACTCTTCTCTTGGACTGAAATGGACCCTGAAGGCTCTGCTCCATGTGGAACCAGGCAGTTTTAAATATCCTAGCAGCAAGTAGACCAACTAACTGGATCATGTAATATTTGGATGTGATTAATTGACAGGACGAGAGGAAATGACCTTAAGTTGCGTCAGGTGAAATTTAGGTTGGATATCAGGAAAAATTTCTTTATAGACAGGGTCATTAAGCATTGAAACAGGCTGCCCAGGGCGGTGGTGGAGTCCCCATCCCTGGAGGTGTTTAACAGACCTGTGGATGTGGTGCTGAGGGACGTGGTTTAGGGACCCTGGCAGTGCAGGGTGAACGGTTGGACTCGATGATCTTAAAGGTCTCTTCCAACCAAAAGATTCTGTGAGTCTGTGACTTAAATGTTTTCCGTTTCTTAAGCCAAAGCCCTTGTAACAGGAGCCACTACAATAATGTTTAAAATCACATTTTCCATTGTTTTAAGCGTTCTGGCTCTTACATTGTGTACATTTTATACACCCCCACCACAATTTCTCTGACCACTGACTTTTAAGGCTAAAATGGGGCAGAGCTTTTCCAGTGAGACAAACGTACCTTTGCGATCAACTTGACTTGGTTACTCCCCAGTCTTCTGCACCAACACTCACCAGATTTTTCACTCCTGAAGTTGCTGAAGGAATGTTTTGGAAACAGATGGGGTTTTGCCAGGCTTTCTCTGCTACCAAACCGTCCTCATACCGGAGTTAGTGAGTCTGGTTTGTATTTGAAAGAGAAATGTAATTCCTGCAAGGGGTTCGGTGGGAACTCGCATATTCCGAAGGAGATTTGTATTTATAAATCCGCTGCTTTAGCAACCTTCTTGTGTATACAGGCCATCTCCTTGGATCGGAGTCCGAGTGTAACTGCCAGAGAGCCGTGACTCGTAATATCCGCTGCAGGTCTGCCTTACAGCAGTGCTTCGTGCTCCAGGTTTCCCAGCACTGCCTTTGCCTGTGAACTGATCCGATAGTTTCCTGCTGCTGGAAGGGGGCACTTAGTACCCATCCCTCTGCACAGGCACCCAGCTGGGCATGCTGGGTTAGTTCTCTGGAGGTCAACTGAACCCCGGCAGGGAGGAGTCCTCTGAGCATGGAAGGTATGAGGCTGGGATTTGGAGGAACAGGATGTATGGGTGACTGGGACTTCTCTGGGGCAGCTGGAAGATTTTTCAGAGAAGCTCCCTTCATTTTCATGCTGTCTGACCCCAAAATTTTTGAAATATAAAACCAGTGAGTGTTCATAAATTGGTGCATTATCTTCCTGATTCTGCAGACAGCCTGAAACGAAACATTTGGAAAGGGTGAACTGTTTCTTTATACTCTCTGGGGGCTTGTTAATCTTGAAACTCACAGGGGAAAGTAGAAATGCTGGTTATTTCACAGCTAACCGCCGTAGCAGAACTGCCCACTTTATGCAGGTTAACTCCAAACCGTCTCCCCCTGAGACAGAGAGACCTGATCCCTTCCCAGGCACTGTGACCTCTCCCAGCACCCACGGGCTGTAAATGCAGGAAGTCAGATGCCCAGGGTTGATGCCTCTTCAGCCTGACGTTCTCTGTCTGCGCGGGCAGAGCTGGTGGGGGAGGCATGGCGAGCGGACCGTTTCCTCATTTAATCATAGACTCATGGAATGGTTTGGGTTGGAAGGGAACTTCAAAGCTCATCCAGTCCAGCCCCCTGCAGTGAGCAACCAGAGCAGGTTGCCCAGAGCCCCAAGGTCCAACCTGACCTGGAGCGTTTCCAGGGATGGGGCTTCTGCCACCTCTCTGGGCAACCTGGGCCAGGGTCTCACCACCCTCAGTGTCTAGTATCTGGACTAGATCTAGTCCCGATCTACCCTCAGTCCCATGAGAGCTTTGGTGTCTTAAAACCAGAAGCAAAGCTGTGACGTGATTTCCAGCCCGCTGCAGTGGAGGGTGGTGGGAGGCAACAGGTCCCGACTCAGAATCGGGCCCGGCTTTCTGTTTGTGTGCAAAACCATGGAAACTGCAACGTGCGAGCACCCACGCTGCTGGGCTGTCGAGCAAAGTCAAAATAGCGAGATAACAATAGATAGCTCTGAAAGGAAGCAGCAGCCGCGATGAGGCGAGCCCGGATCCAAGCCAAAGCTGATTTTTGTCCTCTCCCTTGGGAGCGGACAGCAGTGGGACGGATGAACCTTCCTGAGGTCAGCGTCCCCCTCGCTGCAGGTCAGGGGCAAGGTGGCTGTAGCGGGAGGGGAAAACTCAAGCCCCCGCTGCATGTTCTTCTGGGCCTCCAGCCTCTCCAGCATCCCTCCAGCTTGTTCTCCTCTGAAAGGCTGCTTTGTGACGCCGCGCTAACGGCTGGAAATGCCGTGGGTCCCTCTCTCCTGCTTAGTCAAAGAGAAAACCCGGTGCGTGCCGCATTGCTTTCCTTGGTTTCCACCTCTTCTCCTGTTGCCGGGGCTGCAGCAGCACGAGGGCACTGAATTCACGCGGGTGTGGGTTGCAGAGCTCGGCCGTCTCTCTGCAATACCCTTTTGGGTCAAGCTGCTCTTTATTGCTGTATTTCTCTCCTCGCTGGCTGGGAACCCCTGCTCGGGCAGGTCTGCTCATTATTTCTGCTCCATCTGGCACTTTCTAGGACTGAGCTGTCATGGAGCAGCTCCAGGGACTCCATAGCAACTGCCCAGCTTCGTTATCACGGAGAGGGTCAGCCAGCAGCTCAGCCCCGTCACCGCATGGGCCATCGTGCCATGCCCTGGCTAAGCAGGTCTCCTGCCCGGAGCGGTGCCTCGCCGGTGCCTCACCGGGGACCTGGCCATGGGATTTTCCTACAGCTGCTGCCTCGCCAGCACGTTGTGGTCTAGAGCGTAGCAGTGCTGCCTACTCAGTGTGCCGGCTCTGCCCTACTTCTTACTCTCCTTGCCTCACTTTATCTCTTCAAGTGGGCTTTTTTATCTGTTTTGAGCAAAGCTGTCTCTGGAAGAGTCATTTCAGGATGTTATCTCATATTTATCTTGCTATTTATTCTCTATGTAGGATCGAAATCTGCTTCTGTCACTATTTCCCCTCTTTCTAGAGCAAAAAAAGATGGGGGTGATGTGCCAGGTAGGGGATGCTGCAAATCACATAGAGTTGCTGGCAATAACTTTGTACAAAACACCTGCCGAGCAAGTTTGGGTGATGCTTTTTTTTCCCCTCAAATTAACTTCAGATTGTCCCAGAAAGTGGCCATGTGCTTGTAGAGCCCGTAAAAGTGGTGTTTAACGCTAGGACACAAAGACTTGGTTGACCAGAAGAAAGGGCTGCATTTAAGAAATACCATAATGTGTAGAAGAAAATCTGATTTTTTTCACCCAAGCAAAATGGGGTCAATTATTTTGAGTTTGCTCTAGATCAGTTTACTCCAGTTCCAAGCGTGTGTTTGTTGGATGGACTAGTGTTAATTTGTTAATTTTCCTGTGGCTTGGTGTTTTCTGACTGGCTCCTGACAAGGTGGAGGGAAGGAGAAGGTGCCCGTCGCTGCCAGTTTGAGAGAGGAGCCCCAGCTCTTGCGCCTGGCCCAGTCATTGTGCTGGGGGAACTGGAATTGCTCCTCTGGGTATGGAGGGAGCAACTCGCCTCAATTTCTCTGACAGGGGAAGGGCAAAATATCTGTGCTGGGAAAAAGATGGAATTACCTGGAAAGCGTCTTATGTTTTACAGCACGGTGTGTGACTGCCTTCGGGTTTTTTTATTCCCCATGGTTTCAGCGCCCAGTTCAGCTGTAATTGCAAAGAGACGGAAGGTGGCAGCTAAACTTTTTCAAATAAACGCACCCTTCGCTTGGTGTGAGTCTTCATCTGGTCCTGCTTGCAAATAAAATAGTTATTTTCCCTCTTAGCTCTGTGTTGTCTCAGTAAAATGAGACTTGTAATCTCTGACGCAGACCTCTGCTGCGGATGAGTTTATTAGATCGATTTGTCAGCAAACTCTGTAGGGATTTTTAAATAAAAATTTTACCCATCCAGCTTGATCTGAGGGGGAAATATTCAAACGGAATCTATTTTGAAGCCTCTGACTTTAGCAGAAAAGACAGATCAGTTAAATTTCCAGGTATTTTTAAGATGGGGAGAAGGGAAATGAGGTGTGTTTTGGGGTTTTTTCTAGGTTTTGGTTTTTTAAAAGTCTCTGTCTTCCACAGGGAAAGGGAAAATTTGAGTGGATAATTGAGGCAGCTAAGCTTAAATCGGAAAATCTCCGGAAGCAGAAAGCAGCAATAATACTGACTTATAAGCAAAGTAGCTGGAAAACCATATCCCCAGTGCTCAGGAAGTGTATGCAAATTAAAACTTGATTTTCTAGTGCAGACAGAGAAGGAATTAATGTTTCTTGAGAGAAACACAGAAAATAAGTATGTGTATATGCTGCTTTATTCCATAGCAGTTCAAAATGATGCACTATTAGAGACCGGCTGTAAATTTTCCCTGCAATACGAGAGGTAATTTCCTTGAGCTGTAGGTTGAAAAATAAAGAATTGAAGTACTTCTTTAATAAGCTGAAAACATTTGGAAGGGTTAAAGTGCAACATCACCCCAACCATTATCTTGTTCAGGCAGAAAAATATTTACAGTGTAAGTGGGTTTCACTTTTTTTTTTTTAAGCCCCTTAATTTTTCCCGTTTCAGATTCTTTCCTCCCTCCTTTTTCACGTTGTTCGTTTTTTCCTGGAAAGTCTTTTGTTGTTGTTGTCCAGAGTCTGACACATGTAGTCACCTATTTTTGCTGAACAAATCTGAATATGAACGGAGATCCCAGTGGAGATTCCCTGCAATAGGGATCCCAACGGGGATGCGGGTAGTTTTATTTATTTATTTTTTAAAGCAGTGTCTCACAAGTACTTATATCTGGCTCATCTAAGACAAGCCGTTGTAGCAAAACCTGAGTTAATGTTTTAATGTGGGTGAAGTAGCCGTGAGCTGGGACAGCGGCCAGGGAAAGGTACCCACTTCCTCTCTGTTGTGTAACACCATGCTTCTTTCACGCCACGAAGAAGGCAATGTCCACGCAGTCTTGTCCTGACTTGAGATGAAACTTTTCATGGAAGTTCCTCCTACTACCCATAGCATGTGAGGCGAGTGGTGAGCTCGAGTGGCTTGTTCTTTCTTCCCCTTTTGCTGCAATCTTGGCAAAGATGCTGAATGGAACGATTTCTCTCTGGTATTGCAGTGGCACCCAGCCCCAAAGGGTCTCAGAGCTCGCCTTGCACGAGGTGAGATTCCAACGCAAAAGGTGTTTCTTGAATTCAGCCCCTGATTTTATTCACTTCAGTATTTTCCTACCTGACAGTCCCTCAGTCTCAATCTTGCAAACGACTTCTGGAGTCTGTTTGATTAGATACTGTTGAGGGAAGAGCCCTTCCTTTTCCACAGGTCGATGACGAGGACCCTTGAGTGGCAAGTTTATCTTTTGTTCTGTCAGCAAAGTACAAGTACAAGCAGACAATGTCACAGAGCAACGGTTCCTTCTTTTTATTCCCCTCAACAGTACCCCAGCTTAGCGTTGCTTCTTGTTGTAGGGAGGACGCAGAGGTGTGCTGCTCTTTTGGCTTCCACGTGATGGAAGCAAAGTGGCTTCCACTAGTGGCTTCCACAGTTACCCACTTGTGCGTGTCGTGAACGAGCCAGTCTGGTCTGTGGTTACAGGAGGCAGGTCCACCATCCAGACCAGCAGCCTAAAGGCAGGCGTGTGGAATGGCAGCTCATCGGGAGGCCCTGCTGGTGTCCAGGCAGTGTCTGTTGGGACAGAAGTCTTTATTCTCTATCAATATGACCTCTGTGGTAGCACTGAACCCTTTAGGGCGTGGTAATAGCAGCTCCTTTCTCTGGGATTCTCAAAGTTTTTCAGAATAACTGATTCTCCTGGGGCTGTTGGGAGAACAAAAAGGTAGGTGTTGGGTTTGTGCTGTTCTTGTGTTTGGGGAAATGGGAACAGAAAGCTTATCGGATATTTAGATGCCCTGAGCTGCAGACAGGCCCATCGATACCTTGTTCTGTCTGGTTCGTGATAGTTAATCTAGAAAGACTAGCTCTGGCTACTTCTTCTGCAGCTTGAGACTGTGCTGGAATGATCCAGCCGCTCAATACAGGGGAAAAAAAAAAAAGCCTCATAAGAAGAGAATGGGTAGGAAGAGAGAAGTGTGGGTTAGGAGCTGCACTGGTGCACTGTGGGGTCAGGGAAGCCCTGAGCTAGTGCACAGGCAGAAGAGTGGGACGTTTTGGTAGCAGTTGGCCCTTTGCTCACCTCCATCCTATGGCTGAGGTATAGCTTACGTTAGGAACCATTTCATTTTCTTGACTCCCTCCCTGTGACCCAGGACAAGCCCTTCCTTCCCACTTCTCTCAAGTGTTCCAGCTCTCTGCCATGTCCTCCTGTCTGGCTGAACAAGACGGGGTTAATCAACGCTCAGCACTCGCAGGGAGCCCAGGTCTGGTGGCAGTGCTGGGAGAAAGTGCTGCGCTGTGACTAACCCTTAGGTAACTGCACGCGAAGCGGTAGCATCTGAAAAAGAAAATTGTTCCTCCATGTTCATTTTAAATCTCCGAAAAGGCAAACACATGTCTCTCTTCTCTCTTGGCAGAACCAGCTCCTTGCGAAAGGCTTGCTGTTTATAGAGGAGAAGGTTAAGCTGTGTGAAGGCAAGTATAGTAAGAACCTCACTTTGGAAGGGAGCGACGCTCAGCTGCGTGGTCAGACAAGATGATTTGCGTGCCTGGAAAGCGGGCAGCCCGTTCTGGTGCTGCTCAGGGTGCCACACGGCTTAAGGAACGGTGGGCTGTTGGAAGAGCCACGTGGCTGCAGCGCTCCCACCAGCCACATCTTCATTGCGAGTGCAGGAACGTGGGTCTTGGGTGGCAGTTGAACCTGGGCTCAAAGCAGTTCTGGGCTGGACGTGGGTCCTGTTGCAAAACTGCTGAGAGCTGCCTTCTGCCTTTTATTTCTCAACGTGATCTGCAGCTCGACGGCAGCACGATTTCGGTTATTGTGTCATCCTTTTGAGAGCTGAACTAACAAGCTGTGTATAACCTTAAAGAAAAAACAGTCACTTGGGTGGGAACGAAATCCTTCAGGGAAGAAGCGGATCCCACACGAAGCTGTGTTGAAACCACAGAGGCTCGCTACAGCAGAGCCCGTGGACGAAGGCCAGCGTGGCGCAGCGGCTCTCAGCGCTGGGTGTGTGGGGAGTTAGTCACAAGGACGAACAGTTTGCTCACGCAGACGAGCTGTCCAGAGCACATGGCTGTATTCATAAACCAGGCTGCTGCTTGATTTGACCCGGTTTTGTAGCCCATAGAGAAGATCCCTTGCTAATCACCAGCCTGCTGGATCTGGGTCATTAAATGCCGATAGATGCTTATAATCTCACGTCACTGCTCGTGCTGGGGTCCTCCATACAGTTCTTCAGCAAGTGACTTCTCCACCCGGCCAGCAAGCTGCAGGACTCCAGCATTATGAAAACTGAGTTTGAATTAAGCTGAGAGCTGCCCAGGGGTAGTTTGCAGCTGCTCAAGTAGTTTGGGTATGATGGAGTTTCCCAGGCAGACAGCAAAACCCTCTTCCTATGCCTCGTTTTTTTTTTGTCCCTAGTTTGAAGTGATGCTGGAGCCGCTTGGGCTGTGCAGGCTGGATCTCTGCAGGAGATGACTCACGGCACCTTTCGTTCTTAATGTGCAGGCTCGTTGCAGGTCTTGTGGTCACAGCAACAACAACCTCTTGTATGTGCTTCTCGGTTAGCTCTGTCTTCCTGGAAAACTTCTAGTGTCCCAGTACTCGGAGATGGAATAACACTCCTGCTGCAGGGCACGGCAGAGTTTTACTGTGTCTGCTTTGCAAACCACAGCCTCTTCCTTTAACGTGACTTTTCTTTATACAGTCTGTCAGAATCTCTTTCAATGCCTGTAGGATTTCTGATTTCTTGAGGCAAACTGTTCTCCCTTCCCCTTCAGAAGGAGAAGTGATCTGACAGTCCATGCTGGCTCCACACACCGAAGCGTTGCAGTCCCGGGGAGGAGGCAGAGGAGGGAAGGGTTTAAACGTTCAATTACTCTGTTTCCTGTTGTCTTTTTCACGTACAGCTGGTGCTTTCTGGTAATGGGTTGCTGTTAGGGGTGTGTTGGGTCGGTGCTTGTCTGCTTGCAGGTCTCGTTTTGAAGCTGACACGGTGTAACCTCCCTCTTGAACCCTCTTCTGGTCGTTGGTGGGCTCAGCTCAAAAGGAAGGGTCTGCAGGATCTGGTCCTGCTGGCTTTCTGCTCTCTGGCTGGGTCCTAAGCAGCACAACCTGTGGGCAAGCACGGGGAAAGCCCATGTGGAGGTCTCCAGATGGGGAGGACACTTCAGTACACAGTGATGAGGCTCCTTTGAATTCCAGTTCCTCATGGAAAGCCTTTAGTCACCTTGAGGTTGAGCCTTCAAAGCTGTCTCGGGCAGCAGTTCCATTACTGCTCCTTGAGTCTTGGCTGCTCTGAGGCTCTGTGGAAGGTATCCTGGAAAATCCTTTTGTCAGAAACTTGTGTTATTAAACTTGGGTCTGTATTTGCACCTGAAATTTCTGGGAAATGTTACCTAGAACTTGGAAAAACATTGCAAAACTGTGGCCTTTGGGATGGGAAAGAATCTCCTAAAATTCCTCGAGGCTTTGGGCCAAATGCTGAGGAACACACAGCTCTGTAAGTTCAAGCCTGTGAGCAGAACTTAAAACGTCTATTCAAAGGGTTGTGTTCCGTAAAGCATTTTTTGGTTAATAACAGGCTCCTGACCACATTGTATTCCTGTTATGGGAATCACGAGTTGTGTAACTTTGTCTGCCTTTGTTTTAAATACCCACTTACATCTGGGGATGTTTGTTCGAGTCGAGTCACACAAAGGGTGGCCACAAGTGGATTTAATTCGGGAACCTCCCCAAGTGCCACGTTTGAGAGGAGCACGGTGGCTTTGTGGCTCGTCAGGGTCCTGACTGCTGTGTCTGCGCTTGGGAGCGGGGGGATGCTGGAGGGGGCTCAGCTCTTGTAAACGGTCTCCCAGACTCAGTTGCTGCCCAACAGTTGATGTTGGCTGTGACCTGCTGGTTTTCAGATTCAGCTGCCGATCTGCGGCCGTGCTCCTACTGTAGTTGAGCGTGTCAGCTGCCAGCTGTGAGATTACACAGTCCTTTGCTGTGGAGCTAAAGCCTCTGGTTGAAGAGGGGCTTCCCTCTTTTCTTGGAATTGGCCTCATCTTTTGCACCGAGCTGTCATTTTCAGTGAGCGACAGAGTAATTCATGGTCACAGCTTTGTGCCTCTGCCAGTTCAAGTGAAGCTTAGCTGAGCGATGACCAGTTTTGGACAGAAACTGAATGCGAAGGGTGGGTTTGTATCCCTTATTTGGTGACTAAGAGAGTAGTGGGAAAATTCCACTTGATTTTAGCGTCCCTGTCGCTAAAGAAAGCTCTTGCTCTTGTCCTGTTTTCGTAGGTGAGGATCGCATTGATGTCCTGTCTGAAATCTGGGATCACTATTTCACGGAGACCCTTCCTACGCTCCAGGCAATATTCTACCCAGTCCAGGTAATCTTAATTACAATTTGGTCTTCAGTCAGGTTAGGCAACGTGGCTGTGATGTCTGCTAATGGCACATGGAGACTTCTCTTCCAGCAGCACTGTTTGGCCAGTGGCTGAACAGGTCTCAAAAGCTTTAAACTAAACCTGGGAGGAAGCAGAGTTTGCCAAAGTCATCACTAACCACGTGAGTGAGCTAAGCTAAGCTTGAACTCTGAAACCATGGACCCTACCTTGTCTAGATCAAAACTCTGGGCTATTTGTATTCATAGTTATCCCATTTTTAAACACCTGGGACTCTTGGTGCAGATGACAACACTGACCATTTGTCTTCAGAGGAACAAATCTGAAGAACAGATCTGGAGCAAACATGCTTAACTCGCCATAACTACTTTTGGAGGGCTTATGCCCCAGTCGTGCCTTTGGAAAATGCTCTGTTGGGATTTTTGAAGCTTTAACAAGGGGCAATAAATCTGCGGTTAGAGGATGAATGAACAGCTCTACGTAAGGTGTGTTTACACTGGGTATGTTGAACACTGGGCGTCCCATCAGGAGTGTTGAGCTGCATCATTTTTTGATGCGGTTTTAGTCAGGGTTTCCATATGAGCAGTCTAATTCCCTCTGCAGCCTGTTTTGATCTCCTCTTCCATCAGAGGAAAAGAAAAATGCACCTCATGAGGAGACCGACATTCTTGGAAATACCTTCCTCCTCCTCTTGACTTTTGCCTCTTCTACAAGACCTGCTTTCCAGAGCCTTTTAAAGTCACTTTTCCCTGCATTGTTTGAAAGGCAGCAGGTGAAGCTCAGAGGTTGCCCTTTCCCTCTAATCCTGTTAAAGCTGGCATTTGCTAAGAGAGGAAGGACTTCTGCCAAGGCAGACACTAACCTTTCTTCTGTGTTTGTTTTTATTCTTCCCTTGCTGCAGATGCTTAAAGGTAGGTGTTCAGCAGGTAAAACTACACAATTCTTATATCCTCCTGTTCTCTCCTTTCGCAGCTAATTTTCAGTCAGGAAGTGACCTGATCTGTTCAGGCAGGGGTTTGTCCGCACTGCAGCTGTCTGTGCGCTGTGGGGATGAGGGAGCTGACACTGTGTCATACCCACCGATGCTAGGGATTCTGCCCCTTACCACTCAAAAATGTTCCATGGAGGCTGTGAGGTCAGGGAATTATTGCCATTTTATGGATAAGGAACTGGAAGGTGACAGACAGCGTATTTAAAGCTTTGCAGGCACCCAAGTCCTACACAAACATATGGATTTAAACCACCTAAATACCTCCAAGAGTCTGACTCTGAATGAGCTGCCCAAGCTACAACCGAGAGAGCTGCTAGTGCAGCAAGAAGTAAGAACTTGCTTTTATTGTGCCCTAAGAACAAGATTGGGCCCTCCCTACGGATAGGGAACAGTATGTACCCCTTTATACGGAGTGTCACCGCGTGTGGAGAGCGCTCATCGCAAGTCACAGCTCTTCGCAGACTACGCTGGTAGATGGGAAAGTCATTTTGTTGTTGGTTCCCCATCCTTTGCTGCAAATGTCAACGGGATTATTTGGTTTTGCTCTTTTGTGATCCCAGCAACCGCCCATTCAGAGTGAAACTCGGTCAGCCGAACGCGTGAGCGCGTGTTACCGAAGGTATAACTAGAGGTAACTTCCTATCTCAGCTAAGTTTAAACCCGAGGCTGCTGCAGAAATATGACCTTTAAGCAGCCAAGTTGGTTAAATTACTGTGCAGAGGGAAACTGTGTAAACAGGTCACTGGCTTTTGTACAGTTGCAGCTGTTGATGTAACTACTTGCTGTGGAAAAAGAATGGCAAACCTTGTTTCGCTTGGCACGGCGAGATGTTTGCATTTTGAAATGAGGTATGAAGTTAATGGGACTAAACTGCATGATATAAATAAAAAGTGTGCAGCTGCTGAAATGGAGTTCAGAGATGAGATACGCACCGGGGCTTTCTACACCTCCCTGTTTCTACACACGCGGCGATGGTTTGAAACAGCAAAGTGCTTTAATTCTGGCCAAGCTGCCCTCCAGACCATTGGCTTTAATTCATACTTACGTATTGATGATGCTGTTAATTATGACATTAAACCCATTACAAATTAATGATTAACTGCTGTTAATTACTTCCAGCTAAATATTTGCCATATTGAGTGTATTATGGAGACCATGAAATGGTTCCCAAACACACCATGGGGCAGAGATTAACGTGCTGGGAAGAACAAGGGAAACTCTCCAGGCTGGAAAGTGCTGGGCAGGGCTGGGAGGAAAATTTCTGCTGTTAAGAGAAAGTCATGTGGACCAGAGGAAAAAAGCAGAATGCCAAATAGAGTCCAACTGTGTTTGAATATGCTGGGAAATATTACACCATCTTCATCTGTTAAGGCTGCTCACTTGTGTTGTTGACATAAAAAAAGTATCTGGGAGGACACAGAGCACCTTGTGGTAGAAGTCAAAGCTGTGGCTTTCTAAAATGATGCTTGGTCCAAGCAGTCTCGCTAGCGTTGCTCCAGCCTAAATCCTAAAATCTGGAATGGCCTAAAATGGGGATTTTTGTCATATCAGCCAGGTCTAAAGTGCAGACGTTGAGCAAAAAGAGGATCTGACACAGTCCAGAGGTAGGCTTAGGAATACTCTGTACCAAACTCTTCCCTTGCCAAACCTTCTCTGGTTTCTCAGCTCTGAGTGTTGAAAACAGGAGTTCCATCCATCCTGGGCTTTGGATGTTTGTGACCAAACTGGATGGCAGCTGGGTTTCACAAACACGTAATCTTTCGGTGAAACACAGGCCTGTTTTTGGCTTTGCTCCAAACCTGGTGGCACCACAGATGTGGTGTTACTCATTTCAGAATTTGTGTGGGACAGAGACCGAGAGGAAAGCAACCAAAGAGTATCACAGATCTTCCACATGAGCAGCTGGGGGGACTTTGCCACAGCAGCAATGGGCACGAGAGACCCTTTCTGCTCCGTGCGTACGTGTGGTGGTGCGATGCTCACACGTCCCTTTACCAGCTCTTGGATCTTGCCTTCTGTGTTTTCTAGGGTCAGGAGCTGACTATCCGTCAGATCGCTCTTCTTGGCTTCAGAGACTTGGTCCTGCTAAAAGTAAAGTTGGAGGAAATTCTTCCTCTGGTCCAGACAAAGCTCCCAGCGTCCATTGTCCAGATGCTGTTAATTCTGCAGGTGAGGAATGTCTGGTTTTCTTTGTCTGACTCCACTTGGGTATCTCAACCTCACTGAACTAATATGAACCTCCCCTAGGAACAGCTAGGAACAGTCTCCAGACTCTTTTTTTTTCACATAAATTTTCATCTTCCAGCTTCTCTGAGTGCTTCTGTGTGCCCTAGTTATGGTTTCTCAGCTTTGCAATGGCAGGGCGAGTCTCCATCACAGCAGATTGTGGAATCTGAGAGAGCTGTGGCTGCTGGCTGCCCAACACCGGCCCTTGGGCTGGCTGGGATGCTGAGCAGTGCCCGTGAGAGGAGAAGCAGCAGACAAAATGCTCCATGTCTTCCAAAGGCCTCTCCCAAGAGACCCAGACTGTCTGAGAGGAGTACCCTCTTTATCCAGACCTCAAGAGAATATTTTCCAAGCATGCCAAACACAGCCAAATAGGGCAGCTGTTTCCTCTTCTTATATTGCCCAGCCTGGCAGTCCTGCAAAACACCATATCACAGGTGGCTGTGTGGGTTCCTCGCGCTGTTATTTCTTCTCCAATAGACCTTACAATGAGTGGCAGGGAATGAAACTTTCCAAAGTAAATCAAAATTGTGACGTGTGTGAGTTCTCGCTGTTCCGATGTTGCCAGTGATGCAGACTGCTAAAGTGCTGACTCAATTTCCCTGAAATATTTTAACAAAAGAATCTTGAGGGCAAAGAGGGTCTCAAAGAGACACATTTGAGAAAGGAAAACTGACTGAGGCTTTGCAGGAAGCGAAGTCTGAACGGTTTGTGAAGTCACTGTTGAATTGGTTAGCGTTATCTCCCATCTTCACAGCTGTAAGCTGAGCTGCAGCGGGTGTTTTCCTGCTGTCCTGCCTGGGAAAAGAGCAGCGCTTTGCCCAAGGCTTTTCTACGAAGAGACGGTTCCTGGTAGAGCTGCCCTGGTGTAACTATATCACTGAGGTTACGCTGTGCAGATCCTCAGTGTACCTTGAACCTTCCCGTCCCTTGGTCAGAAAATAAGGCAGCTGGCTGCTGGACATCCAGAGGGTTGTGGCTGTGACTTGAACAAGGAGGTTGACCTGAATGGCACCTGAACCTCCATTTGGGCGTATTAGCTCTGCTCCTCCACATGGTCTACCGATACGGTTGGGTTATTCCAGTGCAGACTCAAACACCTTACTCAAAACTAAGAGTAATGTTGACTTTTATGTTTTTATTTCAGAGTGTCCATGAGCCTACTGGCCCCAGTGAGGGCTACCTACAGCTGGAAGGACTGGTCAAGCAGGTGGTATCGCCGTACTTGGGTTTGTGTGAGGATCACAGCTTCTCCGGTAGCACCTGCTTGCTTGGTAAGACATTGTACCGAAGCTCTGGTTGGGGTACACAGGTACATCTCTGCTAGAAACGGAGACAGTGCATGACTCCGTGAGAGACAAAACAAAGGCTAAAACACCCTCGAGAAGGTCCCGATTCATACTTTCCTGAATGTAGGGTTTTGTGATGGGCTTTTTATTTTCCATGAGCCAGTGAACTATTACTGCCTCACCACAGCACGCACACACGTGCAAAGTCTCCCCTCTCTCTGGAGATGGGCTGGATTTTAGATCTCCCTGGTCCGTGCCTGAGTAAGACCATGTCTCACCCCAGTATGAGACCTTTGCTTCCTGCTGTCTGTCCTGGCTTTGCTGGCCCGTTGTGGCTGCTGGGCTTCCCACACTCGCTGCTGCATCTGCCAGCCTTCGCCAACAGCAAAACCCCTGGATGCTCATTCTGAGGGTTTTTGCGAGTCTTCCTTCCAGCCAAGGACTCTGTTTTAAAAAAAAAATTTACAAAATGTATGTTTAAACCGTGGATAAATGGGTCAGGTGAGAGAATAGGCGCTTCACTTCAGGAAAGGGATGCTTATAGTGAAAACCACCTCCACACGTGATCCAGGAGCTCTGCTTACAGGCGCGGCCAGCCAGAAGAGCTTGGCTAGCTAAGAAAGGGGCGTAGTGGTGCTGATTTGATAGTCGAGAAGATTTAAATAGAACAAGTGAATAAAGCTCCGGTCTCCCTCTGTTTTTATAAGCTCTGGCCTTTGCTTCGATGCAAGCTGGAGGCACACAAACCTGTCTTGTACTACACCTTAGCAGCACAGCGGGAGAGATGGTCTTGTGGTGGAAGGACTTAACAGGATGATCTGGACCTGTACCAAACTCATGGCATCGCTTTAGGCCAACCACGGCTCGGGGGTTTTGTTCGTGCGGTTGTTGGGCAATGAAATGCCTTTTGTGCAAGTGGACCTGGTCATACAGTTCAGCGTTGAGTTGCAGACCTGATCCTGAGGCTCAGTCTGGACCACGGTCCCCTGGAGGAGTTGAGCTTTGACCAGTGGGATGGTTTTGCTGTTGATGGTCATCTGCTGGGATAGTCTGAAAGGCAGCTGCCGGCCCTGGGTGGCAGGTTCTAGCCACCCTGGATTTCCACCAGCTAAACGCGGTGTTGGTGTCATTAAAAAAAAAAAAACCCACCATGTGAATTTGCCATGTAAAGTTTATGTGCCTTAAAATCATTGTATTTACTTTGATATTAGCTGCTATTTATTTGTGTGTATTTCTGAGGTGGCTTTTTGGCCCTGCTCCACCCTGTGCTGAGTGGGAGGGAGGAACGCACTTGTGTTTGCGTTACGGGACGCTGACGGCAGAGCAGCACTTTGCTGCAGATCATCTGGGTGTCTTCAAAGTGCTGCTGTGGTGGTGGTTTCCTTTCCTTAACTCCCACTTCGAACCAGGCTGACCCCTCTTCCCCTATCCCTCTTTCTGTCACCTCTTCGCTTTCTTGGAACCAGTTTCTTCTCTGACTGGGCAGCCTGTGATGGTGGCGAAGCCCAGTCGATTCCCTCTAGGAGCTTTTTTGGGATTTGTAGAGGGGCGGCATCCCCAGCTGCTCCGCTGTCACCATCCTTCATGCTCCGCCTGGGTACATTGGCCATGGCCTGCGTTGCAGGGATGGGGTGTGCTGAAGGGATCCAGCTCTCTACGAAACAACACTGAAACTGGGAATAGGGAAGAGAAAACATCCACCCTGTTCCCCCCATGTATTAAACCTCACGTCACTGCTGAGCCGAGTTTGCTTGCGAAAAAATCCCTTAAAAACTCCTCCCGGTTTATGTTCCTGGCTATAACAGCAAAACAGAAAGAGAATTTCTAGTCAAACTACGCGTGACAAATCCCGTAAGAGACTGTCTTTTGTGGCCAAGAAAGTAAAGGGGGAAACGTAAAGCAATAACTGAATGTTCAGGGTTTAGCTTAATTTTACCCGATTCTCATTGTAAAGGTTGTTAATTTTGTGGCACAAAAATCATCTGTGGATATTTTTTCCTTGAAGGAGTCAGGTCCCAACACCCTCCACCGTTTGGGCTTGAGCTGCAGATGACACCCTGGAGAGTACATTTCCTGTCATCAGCCTCACAAATTATTTGCACATACTCTTAAGCTTGAAATGACCCATTTTGAATGAACGTCTTGCTGGCAGCAGCGGGGGGACGTGTGGTCATAGCTCGGCTGCTGCAGCGCTGGGGTTCTGGCTGCTCACCCCTTCCGCCCTGCAACAATATAGAGTTTGTTTTCTGCTTTTCTTCCTGATGCGAGCTTCCAAAACTCTGTTAGAACCACCTTTGTGCTTTGCTTTGCATTTTGTTGCTCTATCTCATGCTCTGCGGTGGTGGTGAAAATATTTTATATGGTTTAAAGGCTTCTGACTTCATCAAATGAGACCCTGCACTTTAAGGAAGTTGGTGAGAAACAGAGAGGTGGGAAAGAGCTTTAGCAGCTGCTTTGGGGATAGACCACGTGAGGTGCTGAACACCTCCACAGGGGCTGCCCTGCTAGGCGAGTGAATTACAGCGAGCCAAGGCACCAACGCAGACCCCTGCTTTCCTTAAAGCTTTCGATCTCAGAATTGAAATGGTGCTTCGTGGCACGGGGCTGGGCAGTGCACCTTGGGTTTGAGTTTTAAACCAGGCATTCTCAGTGCCAACCCCCAAACCAGACGTGTTTTAAAGTGGGTGAAACGTTCTTTTTCTTGGATGAAGGGTAGCGCTAGCAGAACCGCCCTTCCCCAGGCAGCTGCAGAGGCAGCGCCTCGGGAAGCTCGTGTTGACACCAGCTAACAGCATCTCCCGAGAGAAATGTTCCAGAGAAAGGGATGGCAAACTCGGGTCCTTGCTGAATGTTTCTCCAGGGACTTCTTCCACTTCAGTGTCCCTTATTTTAGTGAGCCTGCACGAGTGCTCCTACTCGCTCCTCACGCCCCAGGATAAGGGAGGAGACCATGGGGATGCTGAAGAAAGTCCCTTTGCTGTTGGTTCACTCCTCTCGCAGGCAGCAGCCCCGTGGCGGCACACCGAGTCCTCTCCATTCCCAGAGGCCAGCCTGGCAGCTCGGGCGATGCTTTGCCTGTGCCCCATTGACCCTTCCTGCCTCCTCCTTCTCTTCCAGAGAGACGGTACTCCAGATCCCGTCCCAAGATCAGCGTACTGAACTATTCTTCTCACGTGGCGACGAGCCGGCAGCCCAGCGAGATGGCCCTGACCCCGCTGACGGAGCAGGAGGGTGAGGCTTACCTGGAGAAATGCGGCAGCATCCGTCGCCACACTGTCGCCAACGCTCACTCGGATATCCAGCTGCTGGCGATGGCCTCCATGATGCACACGGGGATGGTGATTGAGGAGGCGGACAGCACCGACAAATGCCTGCTCCTGCAGCCCAGTTTTAGCCACAGGCAGTGCTCCAGTGAGCCCAGTATTGCTGACGGGCCTGAGGGAGGCATGGCAGCAGGCAGGCAGGACCCCGCAGAGCTGAACTGCACGTCTGTCAGCTAGAAGAAGCCTTGCCGAGGAGAACTGTGTGCACAAAGCTGGACAAAGTGTCGTGTCATCCCTGCTGGGAAAAAAAGAGGAAAAATTCGAGTTTTGCTCATGTCATTGAAATGGCCTTGAGCGATCTTACGTCTCCTTGGGATTTGTTTTTTGCTCTCTAGATGTGTTTTTCTTGCCCATCTGGGATCATTGTTGATGGAGGTACCAGGCTGCTCCCAAGTGAGCGCTGAGGGCTGCAAAGGTTTCGCTGTTGGACAGCACGCTCTGCCTTCTGTAAGCTTTCTTCCACTACTAGTCAAACCCTTTGGCCTCAGGTTTCCTCCTCTTTCTTTGGTGTGATGCACATTAGCCTCTTTCTGCTTTTCTCCATCTTTTGCTGCTTGCTTGCTCTTTGTTCCTGCAGCAGAGAGCTCTGTGCTACGTGTTCTCTTTGCTTCTGGGGTGATGGTGGCTGAGGACTGCATTTGTCTTTCTTTTTTTTGAACTCAGGGATGAAACCATTTGCATCCTGCAGAAAGATCTGCTCAGGTGGCTTGTGAGAGAAGGAGAACCTTCGCTTTGCCTCCCATGGCCATGAAAAGTCCAAATTCAAACAGTTTTTTTTCCTTGAAGAGGCCTGAGTATATGTGGAGTCCCAGCTGAGTACTTCACATGTACTTTATTTGGGTCCAGTCGTACCTCTGGGGCCGGTGGTGAAACTGGGTGCAAAGGAGGGGTGGCGTGTAAATTGGGAGCAAAATATAGTCCTGAGCATCCTGGCATTTGGCATCAATTTGTTCTCAAAATTTTGATGCTGGTAGGGCTCCAGTGAAAGGAGACATAAAGGTGCTTCTCAGCATCGGGCCATCGTGATGCCAGCCCAGGAGGTGACAAACAGGATTTCATCCCTGGGCTGCTCTGGTGCTTTCAGCACCCGCAGGTTTTGTGAGACCAAAGAAAAGCAGCGGGGTGTAGGAAGGAGGAGTCCTGTCTGGGTGGCGTATTCATGAAGTGCTCCTGACCTCCAGTGGTACCTGACTCAGCGCAGTTTGAAGATAACATGAGGGCTCTTTGCAGTCTTTGTTTCTGTTTTTATTTTGAAGACTAGGAGCGGGTCCAGTCTGCGAGTGCCCATGTCAGGCGCTGCAGATCGCAGGGTCTGCTCTGGAGCATCGCTTGGTACTCAGACGCTGCTTCGATGGGAACAGAACCAATCTGCTGGAGCAGTCCCCCGGCGTGCTCTGCTGATGCCTGGCTAAGCAGATTTGCAAGTGTAATTACAGGCTTAGAGGTGAACTGAAATGCTGCCTTAAATGTCAAATCCCATTAAAAATACGGATACAGCACCACCGCCACTCGAATCTAGTCCCTGTGGTACCGACTGTAAATAAATCTGGCTTGACAAGGAAACAGAAGGTTAGGATGAGCCTTCAGGATGATTTTCTGTGTGCTATGACATCAACTGCAGACTTTGCCCTGCTTCTGTTGGGCATTAAGCATCTTCTGCTCCACTGGCTGCTCTGAAAGCCCACTCTGACCTGCCAGGATTTGGCCTGTGCAGCAGAAAGCAAGCAGATTGTTTGGTAACAAAGCATCAGAATTACCAGCGATGAACACCAGTCCCACGGCCTCGTGACCAGGCCAACGTCTTTGTTGTCATCTGCCCCAGGGTGGTTGTGGCTTATGGTGGAGCTTCAGAACCTCTGTGCTGACAGCCCAACCTGGCCTCACCTTGGCACCGTCCCTCTAGCGTGGGACAGGTGGTGGCATCCTGCTCGTAAAGGAACTTCTTTGGCCCCGTGCAGTGATTTAAAGCCTTCTCTTGGGGAGGTGATCACCCTGCAGCATTTCAGTTTGCTCGTGAGAGCTTTTCTTCTCTCCATTCCTCCTCTAACCCATTTGCCTTCTGTAAATACCAAACCAATCGGATTAGCGAGCAGCGCCCTCTTTTACGGTGACAGTTAGAATGATTTATTTATTTCCTGACATGTTCTTGGATCATCTCTAGGGCTAATAGGAACCCAGTCCTGGTTTTAACTTGAATTTCTTTTGTTTTACATGTATGTATAATTTGATTTTGGTTTTGTGTCTGTTACTTTGCAAAGATTTGCACCAAGCCACCCCGAATCATGCACTTCCCCGGTTGTTTTGGTTTTTAGGGAGAATTAAAGCTGCTGGCTTTACTTTGTAAACAGAAGTAAACAGAACTTGTCCTGCAAACCTCCCTGAGGGTCTGGTCGTGAGCACCGCCTTTACAGGCACCTGAGATGCACAAGCCTCCGCAAGCCCCTACCTGCTACAGGCAGGGTGAGCCTGGATGCGGTGGCAAAGCTGTGGCTGTCGCTGTGGCACTGGGCGGCTGGCACCGAGGGGCCGTGGGGACAGCCCTGGGGCAGCTCTCTGCTGAGGGCGCTCCTGGAAGCGAAGGGCGATGGCTCTGTCCTCGGGCCAGAGCCACGGTGTGAGAAACACTTGTGTTTCGGATACGGGGTTCTGGTCTGGGGTGGGGCTGCTTCGCCGCTCACCGGGTCACGCAGCCGGCACAGGGGCACAGGGCAGATCTTTTCTGTCCTTGTGCTCATCCACTGGAGAAACCTCCTGGGAGAGCTGTCGGAGTGGGAAGAAGGGGTTTCTCTCACCGCCTCCCGGGCTGTCCGATAGGTAATTACGGAGATTGAATCACTTCCCATCACACCCAACCTCTCTCTCTTTTTACTCTGTCTCTTCTCCTTAAGGTAAGTGGTTTATTCTCCATGTCCGTCCAATTCTGTCGTAAATCACTGGGGGGGCCTTTCTCCTGCCATCCCCCATGGGCGTGCAGCATGCTTCTACTGCCGGCAAGCAGAGCCTCTGCTGTCCTCAGCTGGGTGGGCAGCAACCGGGGTTATTTTATTGTTTGGTTTTTTATTCCAGCTGAAGAATTACGGTTGGACTTGATGATCTTAAAGGTCTCTTCCAACCAGATGTTTTTGTGAAGAAATGCAGAGGACCTTGGCGCCGGTGGCAGAGCGAGAGGGCTGCAGTTTGGGGTGATGCTGAGGTAGGGTGCTGGCCTTGTCTTTTTAGGTCTGAATGGTGATGGGTTCCCTGGAAGGAATGGTCCTTTGCTGCTTACAACCCTGAGGTCACTGACTGAAAATGCGTGGCTCTGTGTGTCCCAGAGAGCAGAAACTGAGTGTCTGGATAACAGAAGGTGGGGTTGAGGCTTTACTTCGGTCATCAGACTTTTCAGTAGGCAAAAGGACAGCAAACTCCTTAAAAAAAATCAAAATACAATGGCTTGAAGGATCTCACCTACCCTAAACTCCTACCGTGGGACAGAGCAGCTTTGCAGAAGCTGTAAATTGCAGCAATATTCAGGGAGTCGCTGTTCAAAGTGTGTCATTAGGCTTCAGACTGAACTCCCCCTTCGCCATGAGCTAGATCCTAACTCTGGGCATGATTATTATAGACGGTGCAGTAACAACCTTGGTTACACTGGAAACAGAGTGGAGTCACAGGATCATTTCTTCTGATCTCACAATTTACGAAGGCGGCTGCATTGGCTCCCACCCGGCAGTTTTCTGTGGTTGCTATCATCAGGGAAAATTAATTTTTTCTTCTATTTATTTTTTTTTAACCCGAGTTCTGTGAGAGCTGCTCGGGCTCCTGGAGAGCGGACAGGCCAGGTACGAGGTGCTCAGGGTTCAAGTCAGTGCCGCACCAGGACTACCTGGGAACCAACAGAGTTTGCACATGTTAAATATCAGCGAGAAGCCACAGAGTCTGTGCCGTGCATCACCTACCCTGCAGACCTCTGAGGCTGAGTTACGCCCGCTGTTGGTACACAAGCCCTCTTTGCCACTGTGGGTTTTTAATTTCTTTGCTGTGTGTTCGGATAGAAGAGGTGAGAGAGTGGGAGAGGCTGTTCTGAAGGAGGGGAGTGATGGGACCTGAGAAAAGTCCCCCTTTGGTGGTACATGCGCTCTGGTTACAGGAAACACCCTGCTCCAATCCTTTTTTTCTCCTTTGGTGGGGATGGGAGGGGAGCTCCGGGGTGCGTTTGGGACGTTGAATCGCAGGGATTCGGAATGACTCTCCTTTACCAGTCTGAGTGAGCACTGAGGAGGGGATTTCTGGTGATTTTCCCCCCTCAGCTGTGACATGCTGCGAGCATCACTGCATGTGGGAGCGCAGCTGGAGCTTCTCCGCTCAGCCTGGTGCAGGGCATCACTGGTCTCTCCTCTGGCTCTGAAATACTAGACTGGAGCCCTGCCGCACCCCTAGTCCTGGTTAAAAACGCTGTGGAAACTGGTTACCATCTGTACTCCGCCCAGCTTTATTTTTTTTTTTTCCCCTGACTAACTGTCATGATTTACCTGCAGAGCCAGTGATGCCTTCAGAGGGCAGCAGCAGGACTCTGTCCGTGTCTCCTCTGGCTTGGCAGTGGAAGGGACCTCTGGGGATCATCTGGTCCAACCCCCCTGCTAGAGCAGGGTCACCCAGAGCAGGTTGCCCAGGACAGTGTCCAGGTGGGTTTGGAATCTCTGCAGAGCAGGAGATTCCACAGCCTCTCTGGGCAGCCTGGGCCAGGGCTCTGCCACCCTCAGAGTCAAGAATTTCTTCCTATCTGTAGGGGCTGTGGAGAGGTAGGTGGAGCAGATTTAGGCCTCCTGCATGTCCATGGGTGTGCTGTGGGGCATCTGTCTCAGGAGCTGTGCCCGGCCTGTGCCTCGCACAGAGCTGCCTCTGAAAGCAGTTAAGTTCATTTGGTTAATGCTAGGGAGGGTGTACAGGGTTTTACTGCAGAAAGCGTGGGCTTGGGGAGGGAGGGCAGACCCCATGGGCCAAGCCTGAGAGGGTTCCAGGTATTGAGCACCACAAACAGCATCTGGCACTGCTTGTGGTGGAAGCGAGGTGTGTGTGCAGGAGAGGAAGCTTTCGGGGTAGCAACAGCCATGTCCATATGCAGTATATGCCCTCAACCTGTCTCCTACCCTCCACCAGCCTGAGATTGCTTACCAGTGACCTTTTTCTCCCTGAGGTTGGTAAAGCCACGATTACCTTTACCTGGAGCTGATAAAGCCATGTTGAAGTCTTCCAGTACCTAAAGGGGGTGATGGGAAAGATGGGGAGGGACTTTTCAGCAGGGTCTGTCGCAACAGGACAGGGGGTGATGGGTTAAACTGAAAGAGGGAGATTCAGACCAGAGAGAAGGAAGAAATGTTTTACACTGAGGGTGGTGAGACCCTGGCCCAGGTTGCTCAGAGACGGTAGAAGCCCCATCCCTGGCACCATTGCAGGTCAGGTTGGACCTTGGGGCTCTGAGCAACCTGCTCTGGTTGCAGCTGTCCCTGCTCACTGCAGGGGTTGGACTAGGTGAGCTTTGAATGTCTTTTCCCACCCAGACCAGTCTGTGATTCTGAGTCTACCTCAATACTGCAGCTCTGCTCTGGCCAGCAAAGTATCTGTAAATGTAACCTGTGGAAACCAATGATCAGAAGTTCACAGCTGTCCTACAGGGCTCACTGCCAGTGGGCAACATTCCTCCAGCTGCAGAGGTGTGTGAAGTCCAAACCAGGAGACCTAAACCAGTTGTTTTTTGGGGTGTGCCTTTCAAATGCTACTGGCAGGCTCTGCGATTTACCCTGTCATAAAACAATTGTCAAAATGCTGGCAGAGACGTGGCTTCTGTGTCATCAACGCAGTGGTAGGTGAAGGGGGTAAACTCCTGTGGCAGTGGGACTAATGCAGCACTGCCATTAATGCTGGGAAACTGGACAAGCAAAGTGATTAGTGAAGTCATCAACTGGAAGCCTGGGCAAAAAAAAAATTACACAAGACATGTCGAGGTGGTGCTGAGGGACATGGTTTAGTGGTGACCTGGCAGTGCTGGGGGAAGGGGTAGACTTGATCTTAAAGCTCTCTTCAAACCACAATGATTCTAGGATTCGATATGTTAAATGTATGGCTGGGAAGCTCTTAGGACCAATTATATTTGTATATAATTAATACACTATAAATAATATTCTATTACATTACAGACTTTTAATAACTTTTAAATATGCATTTATGTATTTATAGTATATACTTATTTTTGTATTGAGTTTATTACCTTTGTTATCTTTATCTGAGACTATAACAGCTGGACTGAGAATCTGTGAGTCAGAACTAGGGAGAGGTTAACATGTGGCTCATGACTGACATCCTTTCCTGCTTCCTTGCAGGCATGAGGAAATGAAAAAAGAGAACCGGAGGAGCAAGGACAGTTCTGTCTGTGGGCTGGTTGTTTTATTGCTGTTTATGACCTGGAAAAGACTGCAGAAGCAGCACAAACTCCTCTCTTGGAGCCCTGACAAGCTTAAAGTTACTGTTAAATGCCTGTTTTTATCAAGATTTAATTGAAGAAAATTAAAACCAGTAAAGGAAAATGACATGAAGGCCACAGAGTCTGAAGTTAACATTCCAGGGCATTCAGATCCTGTAAGGGTGGTGGTGGTGGCACCAGGGGCTGCTCCATCAAGGCTGGTCAAGCCACCCCTTCCCCCCAGAGCAGACACCCTATGAGCGTGAGTGAGACAGTGTTGACAGTGAAGCATGTTTCCTTTGGTCATTTTTCCTGCTAGCATAACAATTTCCTCTCTGAGTTGCATGAGTTGAGGTTGGTTTGGGGTTTGTGGGTTGTTTTTTTTTTTTTTGAGTTAAAATGTGCAACAGGCAGAATTTATCAGTCCTCTTACTCATTTCACCCAGCCAGGCCCAGTTTCCCTCCTGGCCATTTTTGGTCCATTAACCACCCATTCTATTGGCTTGTATTTATTGCACACGTTTGTAGCCTTTTCCTACTCATGGAAGCTCTTAGGACCAACTTGGGTGGCAGATCAAGTCATAATTAACTGGACATTAACTGCCCTGGCTGTTAGCTCTAGTAAATAGCACTAAGCTTCCTCAGAGGAAGTTGAAGGTCTTGATCATTACACACTTTATAGGGGATCAAGTCTGAGACCAAGAGTTCCCTTCCTGCAGGTGCTGCTAACAGTCAGCTCTGGCCTGTCTCGGTGGTTGAGATAAATTTGCAGATGGTCGTGAAGCCTCTCCCTGACAGAGGAACTCCCTTTTGTTTCTGATCTGAGGCGCTTGCAACAAAACTTCACCCCGCAGTTGATTTTTGTGCAAATACAACAACCAGGATGTGGCCACAGAGGTGATAGTGCACAGTATTTTTCAGAGAGGATTTCAGTTTGTTATCAATTACACTACCTCCATCTCCTAATAACAAATAAAACAATCCCTACCCTCTATAAATCACAGAATGGGACAGGGTGGGAGGGACCTCTGATGATCACCTGGTCCAACAGAAGTTTTTTTTCATCTTGAAACATATTCTTTGGCACCGTGGTGCTGACACATGGTCTCACTCATTAAAAACCAGCCACCTCTGAACCCCACAAGCTAGAGAGACCACTCCAGAGGTCCTATGTCAGTGAAGAGCCCTCCCTAAGAATGAAGACTCAGACAGTGCACAGTTTAATTAGTTTATTTCTTTAAAACCCTGTCAGAAATAGAGCTGTGCATCACTTACTTACAAAATATATTAAACACTCTGTCACTCCTTCCAAGGGAAGAGGAGCACTTTCCTTCTGGTCAAATGCAAACCTTGAGCACTGACCCCAGAATATTGCATCCATCATCAAGGTATTTGCTGTGAAAGCGTCTCTAAACAAGAACAGAAAGGCCACCCTGATTTTAGTTCATTAGCATGTTTAGTCCCTTGATAGCAAACCTGACCAGGCATATCATGAGAGCACTTAAAAAACAAGTCTGTACATCTGAGCTCCCACATATACATGACATAGCAACATCTTCAGTAAAATAATTTTCCCTGCCCTGCAGGGAAAGACATTCAGAGGCAAAACCACATTTGCAATATATTAGAATTGGAAAATTTGTGCCATAGCAGCTTTGCAAATACACACTCGAAGAGTGACTGACTTAAAACACATTCAAGACAACAGAAGTTTGGGGGATAAAAGCAGCTAAGCCACTTCCTAAACCGCCTGTAGATCCAGCAGTGCTGCAAAGCCTTGAGAGTATAGACCTAGAGCCATGACACAGGAAACCTCTTCAATCCCCCTATTTCTTGGTATCTCTTTCAGAGGTGACTCTCGACACCGCACACCTTCCTGCTTCCATTTAAGTAGTTGTAGCGCTTACACCTCTAGCCACCACAAGAAAATGATTTCTCAAAAGAAAAGATCACATTTGGAGGAAGGGGAAAGCAAACAGATTAACTGATCCTTAGCAAAGTAGCTCTGAAGTCTCTCCTGTAAAACAACTCTGACATTACAGTAACCTGGCATCACTCAGAGTTCTACCCAGTAGTAAAATACAAACCCAGCAGAACAGCAGCAGTGGATCGAGTGTTCCTATTACTGCAGCTGACTGTACAGGCTTCCTAGTCCCTATTGCTCTGTGCTATGGTACAATATTGAAAGCTGAATCACTTCCAACGCCTGAACCTGCCATCGAACCGAGCTTCCTCCCATGGCGGAAGGCCATCAGACTGGGCAGAGAAGGCTCAAAGTGCGAAATTCAGAAGCTTCAGAAGGGAAGAAAGAGTTAATGCACTTAGTAGGTCTTGAGTATCAACTGTTAGAACACAGAGTAAGGACGTGTTTGTGAGTATCTCTAGGGCTGAGAAAGGAACTGTGGCAGGAAGAAGCTCTCAAATGACAAGTGTTTCTTCTGCCCCCATCCCAAAAAATATTAAAATTGGTTTAAACATCTAACTGAAGATGCTCCAATGCAATTCAGCCAACAGGGTGAGGCAAGTTAGTATCTAAACTATTTAAGAGGATTAAAAAGCCTGTTCTCAAGCATGGAGCTTCTCCTGTCTTGAGCAGTATGTGCTCACCTCTCCTCCAAACACACAAACACCCTAAATAAGCCAACGACTTACTGCGGTTACCATGAGCCAGGAAGTTTGTGTTTCAGCAGCGACAACACCCCCTCGAACACAATGCCTGCTCAGCTAACAGGCTCCATCTGCAAAATCCATTAGACTCGTCTGGACATGGTGAACAAAGTGGTAGGCTGGGTCCTGGGGCTTTTAAACTCCTGCAGACAGGCAGCGTATCCTCCCAGATCGATACCCTGCGGGAGTCGGTCATCAGCCTGCTATATATTAAGCATATGATGATGCCCATGGGATTGCTCTGACGAGGCCAAATGATCAGAATATGCTTCAGCATCCTTTAAGCTGCCCTCTCTCAAGTCTTTAGGTTGTTCCACTAGCTTGGAGAAATAATGTCATATAAGCTTATACATATGGCTGAGGTCTTTCTTCACTATCAGACCTCATACTGAAGTTATGGGGTGAACAAAACTATCAGAGCTTCGTCAGCACCGTGTCGTTAAAATTTTAGCACCAGAGAAGTTGAACGACTCAGCTTTGACTGGTCAAAACTAACATGTATATGGCATACAAACAATGGGTATGGCAAACAACACACACAGCATTGGGAAGCTCAGGAGTTCTTGACTTTGTGAATCTAGTGTTTGGTAAATGAGTAACTTCGGAAGCCACATCTTTTTTTCCCCAAGAGCAATTTTTTCCTCACACTGTCTAATTAACGGGCTTTTCTTCCCCTCCTAAGTGTTAAGGGTGGCCCAGCTCCTACTGTCTAATAGGAGGGGAAATACCCAGGACAGCTGGAGGTTGATAGGGCCAGCTGCCCACTGAGGACTCACAGGAGATGATACAGGTCATACCTTACCCAGAACACCAAAGATCACGTGAATGGATGCAGGTCACAAGTTCAGCTTTGGTACAAATTCAGGTTTCAACAGCAGTAAAACAAATTCTGCATCACCCCAACTAGTCGGTACGTACGCTTTGCTCACAACCTGTCCAGCTCTAGGAGTCCCACCAGCACCAGCACAAGGTATCTCATTCAAATGCTACAATTCTCTCTCTCTGGTGATGATGACTGATGGACACTGGGCCCAGAACACACACTAAAAAGGTGCATCAAAATAACGAGAACTAGGGAGGCACTTTCAGACCACATTTCTTCAGTGAACGCAGCTCAGAGTCACTCACTCCTCCCCACAACACTACCACATGTCCTTCAGAAATACTATTATCAGCCCTACATTGACATGCAACTTCCTGAAGCTCATTCTGCAGGAGGGAAGGCTCAAAGCTTATTTCAACCCTAGGTTGTGAGCAAAGTCTTACCTGGCTTCAGATTTTACGCGAAGCAGTTCAAAATTCTAGATAAGTCCATATAGAAACTGTCTCAACTTTCCCAAGCGCTGTGAAAAACCACCAACCAACCCCTCATCTGTATTAATTCAGCTATGTCCCTGCTGCAGGATCTATTCCAAGGCACTGAGGTGAAAAGATTTACAGGTCTTTTCTGATGCGACTTAAGTTTCTCCAAAGGCAGACGTAGAGGTGCTTCAATTGGATTTTCCGAGAGGTGGTTACGTTGTGATTAACACCACTTCGTTTAGTCACCTTGCTACGGACGTAGCTTATTACTTTAATGAAGAACACATGACCTCATACAGGAAAAAAAACCAAACATACCAGCAAAAACAAAGTTCTGTTCAGGTGAAGATCAGCTGAGTTGGCAGCTACCATCTTGTACAAACGCAGCCCATATGGATGATGAAACGCACTGTGATTGACGGTGGAAGAATGTGACTCCATTCCTCTGGTTAAGACTTCCAGGCTACATAGCTCCATCAGTGCTGCGAGCTTGAAACCCTTCTCGGCGGAGACTGTTGAAGTCCAGACGCGTGAGCACTTCGCAGCGCACCAGAAGGGTGTCATCCTTCACGAAGGTTCGTTGTTTCAAGGTTTGCAGGTGCATGAAAGTCACATAACCAAAACCTTTTGGGTTGCGGTGAATGGTGGGTCTCTGGAAGGCCAGTAACTCTGGCTTGGCTTCCATTACTTCTTCATGGTTCTGCCTCTCAGGGCCTTCGGATTGATCCAAAATAGAAAGCCGTATGGTGCCCTGGAAAGGCCAAGGCAGATGGCTGTCATACTCCCCTTGCATAGTGTGGACAAACAGAGAGATAAAATTAGCGCAGCGCTGAGCATTCGGTAACTGGATATGCAGGCGCAAACACAGCTTGTAGCCAGGCTTTCCTGTGTAGAAGCCGGGACTGTGCATCACCACAGGTCTCTCTTCTTCCTGGGCCTTCTGAAGCCCACTGAAGTTCTCAATCTTCCAGATATAAATACCATTACACTGCTGTGCCTCCATTTCGGTGATCTTGCCCTCCAAATTCCGGATAGTGCGTTTGAGTTCTGCCATGTGAGTGTTCTGAGTCTCCATTTTCGCAATGAGTTCTCTGATCTGGTGATCCTGTCTTACCAGACGACCTTCCAACTGCTGAATAGTTTCTTTGAAGTTTTCGACTTCCGGATTACAATCATATGGGGCATGGGACACTTGTGAGAAGAGGGCAGGCTCAAAGGGGAGGCCATTGATGAAGGGAACAGGATTTGTGGCAGTAACACTGATATTTTGGAAACTCTGAGCCATCATCCTCATGTGGACCTGAGTGAACTCCTGCATATGTCGTGCCAGTTCATTCCTCTGCATCTGGATTTAAGAAATGAGGCATTAGGAACATACTGAACGTTACCTGCAATCACATCTTCAACATGGCCCTGAAGAAAATCAACCAACTAGTTGGCTCCTGTTGTGTGAGAAAAACTGGAATGTGAATCGAGGACAGGTTAAGCAGCACTTTACCAATGGAGGGCTCCATATTTAAGATCACTGTTATGACAACTGAAAGAAGAAGTTCAAATGCTGGTGGGCAAACATCATTCAACTCAAAATAGTGACATGGTGAAACAGTGTTGGTGATAAACGCACACATTTAGTGTATTTTCTGTGCTCTAAATCAGTATTGTATTCCCTTCACTGATTCACTAAAATGGTCCAAATACAAAGGTGTACAAAAATGGATGTGGAAATGATTAAAAGGTCCATTTTTACAAAGAGGTATTAAACAACTAGGAGTATTCAGATTAAATAATTTTAATCAGATTTAAAGCACTGTCAGATTTTCTTCATTGGACTCTAAGAGCCATAACTGTATTTGGTTACAACTTTGTGGAAGAAATGCTAGAAGCTACTTTATTGTCATGACAGCTGAGGAAACACTCAAATAATAAAAAAGTTCATCAAGCAAATCATTCACCTATTTGTTTAAAATTGAAAAAGACTTTGAACATGCAGTGTTTTAAGACTTAAGATACCGCAAAACAAAAAAAAAAACCCACACATCACTGAGGATTTGGGCAGGTAAATGAGATAACAGGAAAACACATTAAAAAACCCCACAACAAAACTACGCAGAAGGGCAGTGATTGGCGATTCCAACAAAGGCCTTACCTTTTCAGGACACCCAAAGGGGCTGTAAAAACATGGCACCGGAGCAGTAGGGCAATCGTTGTCATAGTGGTTAGGCATCTGAAACAAGATTTTAAAGGAATTTTCCATCAAGTTCGTTCACAACATCCTACAACAACACAGCTGGATGGACTCTGCATAGGGACCTGAAGTCAGATCACTTTACACCTCCATAATTTCTCAAAGAAATATGGACATTTTGAACACAAGTGTTAGTTGGTGATAAAGATTCTACGCCCTTCTGGTATATACTTTAACAATTCGCTGCCTCTGTTCTTAGATTGGGCATCAAAAAGCTTTCAGGTTTTCTGCTAGAACAAATGCCTTTTGTTTCTAGCCTGTCCTCGAGCTAGATCTCAGTCCATTTCCTGCCCTTCTGAAGCTCTACTTGCATATACTTGGGTCTCTCTGCCTTATTCTTTTCCCCAAAAAGCTCAAGTTTCTTCCATTTTTCTTACGGTCTGTGTTTTCCAGTCCCATTTATCTCCCTGCTCTGGGTCGTCCTTGTCCAGTCCCACCACAAAAGCTGGACAGTTTCAACTGAGGCCTTAGGAGCCCCAGAGAAAAGGACAATTTGGGATTTTTATACAACCCAATACGTTTGTCTTGCTTATATCCCATGACGAAGTAGAACACAAGCTTCATATAGGTCAGCCATTAATTCTAAACCATTACCTAGTTTAGCATTCTCCATTCCCTGGTTTTGCAGTTCATTATTCTACCCAATGACAGACTTGCCTTTGTCTTTACTGAACTCAAACTTAAACTTGTTTTTAGAGTATTTCTCCAATTTGATAACATCATTATTTTAACCCAGGTCTTTAACAGAGTTGCCATCCCATTCAAAGATAAGCTGCAAATTACATAACATCTACCATTTCCCTGTCGATGAAGTAAGTTCTTATTGAATAGAAGAAATAATAATGGCTATCACAACAAATCCCAAACAACTGAGCCAGGTAAAACACAGAAAAAGGTGGTCTCTTACCTGCTCTCTGATGAGCACGGTGTTGCAATATTCACAAAATACATTGGCGAGTGGGCAGGTTTGGTCATGAAGCTTAGTTACCAAACAGAAAAGGAGAGGAAAGGAAGAATCAATAAAGTTGTGTGATTTAAGAGTGCTAATCATCCAGGAGAAGGTGTTATATTTTATTTACATTTAATATTTTGCATTTAACTGTATGAAACTGTGAAACAAAACCAATCCCCTTACCCTGACCAGTATGTGTTCTATAATTACTGTTTTTTCCTGGACTCATACGAGATTCATGAAGTTGCAGGTATTTTAGTCCCTAAAGCTCTTACACTCCAAACTTATCCAGAAGTTTCTGAAATTCATACTCAATCGTAGTGGAACTACTTTTTTTTTTTTTTTTTATATATTGTTGGACTACACAAAGTATCTTTGCTCGACAATTCACAACATGAGATAAACCACATCCATATCCAGATAAAAAAATGGAAGCTCAAAAAAGGAAAGGACTATCCTCAGCATGACCTCAGTGAAAAATGCAGAGCCAGGAAGAATTCAGAAATCATCTTGGCTTTTTATGTTAGCAGGTATTGCCAGGAGATGCATCTCCTGACATATCTCTTTGGCCAGGCAGAGAAACTCCAAGTGTAAATATCGCTTTGTGTGGACCTTCAGCAGTAGATACCTGCCTCTCTGATGGTAAAGCCAAAAATTGCCAGTTCTTCCACAAGTCTTTTCTCACCAGAGGGTTCCCAAGAAGTTTGTACTTAAGCACAATCCTCTCCCCAGCTTTCGCCTGTTCTAGAAAATGTCCTGAGTTTGTACCTTCTCACCTGCCCAGCACAAAGAGCTCTTCTAGACCAAAACCTCTTTTTTTTTTTTTAAACTGATGTTCCATTTACAAGCAAACCCATGTGAATGAAGGTTGAAATAGTGAGAGATTCCTCCTCAGTACCTCTTTATCTTCATAGGCCATGGATGTGACACAGTTTGGACAGATGACTTGACGCCTCGGACACTCGTGTGTCATGTGCTCTTTCAGGTGGTTCTTCGGGAAGGCTCCTTGGCACTGTGGGCATTCCATGGTGGAGAACTCACACTGCAACTGGTGGTCCTGAACAAGGGCAAAAGAGGGATATGATGCTACAAACAGGGACCATCATCTCATCTGTTTGCAAGAGAAAGCACAGCACAAGAGGAACAAACTACAATTGTTCCTTCAGGCACACAAATCGTTAATCGCTGATGCTGGCTTTACCAGCAGCCTGTTCTTGTCACATTACTACGATCAGGGCTTCAGGTATTCCAAGCTTTAAGAATGCTCTCAGGTAAAACTTCGGCTTTATGTTTATCCTTTTAGCTTGCACTACAATGTTCACTTGAGAATCACCTCATTACACTTAAAGACTCATCAAAAACCAAACACATGTAGCTATAGTCTTGCATGAACACTGCACTGAGCCAGCATAAACAGGTATGACCATTTATGTTATTTTGCATTTTTACGAGATTCCCTTGAAATTCTCACCTCTAAATGCCTCAGCTCCATCTTCATACTGCAGCCCTTGTTGGGACACTTCACCGTTAACGAAAGGATTTCCCGTTTAGCAAAGTTGTCAGGAAAAAGTTGATTTTCGAGCAGAATTTCATTGTCTACCGGACATTTGTGACCTGCATCTCTACAACGCAGAGAAGAAAGGAAAAAGAGAGTCCAAGTTTCTTTTGCCCTTCAGTTAAAATATTTCTATACTAGCAAGATATTAGTGGCCAAATTATAACACAATTTTTATTTGGACAGATGCCATGATAAGATACTCTGAAAATAAACTTGAGGAGGATGTAAATAAACTAAGAACTTACGGACCCATTTCTGTAAGTACTTCACATAGCTCAAACATCAAAGAATATTTCACCTACTATTTCAAAACAAACCTTTAAAGGTTCTTGAACCTTCTGTCCTGTCTTTCCCACTTTATCAACAGCAAAGGTGATCGCAGCTGAGAGGAAAACATTTCCCCGCCCTCCCCCCCAATTCACTTCATCTATTTGGCGTTGCTTTTCTTATCACTCATTTCACTGGATTTGTTGTACAACTTTTGGATGGGTTGGTCATCCTTCAATTTGTTTATTTATACAGAAAAGAAAGGCAAAAAAACTCCAGACACAAGAATTACTAATAACTATGAAAATTACCCTGGATTTGGAACTGGGTGTTGTATCTGAAACCATTTTTAACAGCGGACAGACTGGAAGTGAGTACTAAGTGGTGAAAGTTTGGAGCCTGATGGTGGAATGCAGGTGCACACAACATGCACAAGAGAACTAAGAGCCTGTTCCACTTTGTCTAGTTCTGTCTAGCTGCATTTAAACACAAGAATCATTAGAAATGGAGTAAAAGAGGGATCACCTCCACCAAACTTTCCTTTAAAAAAAAATATCCAGTATCAGCCCATTTCTGAAAGCAGCAGGTCAACATACCTATTGACAATTAAGTAATAAAGAGGCATGAGGGATCAAAGCTTCTGAGCTGAAGTGCTAATGGAAACAGCAATAAAATGGAAAAATACACAGGGCGGAAAAATGTCAGCGAGCACTTGCAGTGCAAAGATCAAAGGCCAGATCGTTGTCACCACTCGCAAGCGTGAGGGGAAGTAGAACCTAGTGGGCTGTGGAGAGCAGGAGAGAATTTGTGTTCTTTGCTGGAAAAGGAAATAATTGCTCAGCAACTCCAACAGCAACGCTGCTAGAGGAAGCGGGGGTAAAGCTGAGGCTTCAAAAAGAGACCATGAACTTCCTTTCCTAGGTCCGGCTGCAAGAGCCAGCTCGCCTCGAGTCTGAGAGTCGCACTCCTAAGCAGCTCCTGAGTGCCGTTTTGTGTTGCAGCTCCCTCAGCCACCATCAGCATGCTGAGCTTTGTCACAGCCCAGCGACAGTCCCTCCCTTCGCAGGCAACCTGCAGGGAGTCGGTGTGCGCAGATACAACCTGGTTACACACACCCTGCTTGGTGAAGTGTCCTGCTAGTTCAGTGGGCCAGCTGATGAGACAGCAGCCTGATTTCTACACAGAAAAGCTAATCTGGTATAACAGCAGATTAATTTTAAATTGCGATTACCAGCTCGCTGGTTTAAATAGCTAGCAGACAAAGGGCAAATTAAGAATGAATGGCAATTTTCCAGTGATTACAGTAAGGAACGAGCAGGAACGTACTGCAGTACATTAAACAGGCTCCAAATGCCACTTACAAGCACTGGGTTTGTGATTAAAAGGCTGCTTAGATCCATCCACAGCCAGAGATGTTGCTATACATTCCCTGCACAGAATTGAATTTATGCACCTTGGCTCTAATCCATGTTACAGTGGAGGGTTTCCTGTGCTGGCGTCATTTATCACATCGGGCTGTACCACCCGCAATAGTGCCCGTGGAACAATAACCATCTGCTGCAAAGTGCAATGAATAGTCCTATAATTTCCCTTGAAATTAAAATACAGGTATGAAAAGTAAAGCCAGAACAATTTTGTTTGAAGAACACTGTAAGATCTAAACCTCCAGTCATTAAAAGTTTTTTAAAAATTCTTTTTATTTGCATCCACAACTTCTTCAGATCAGACAACTATGATTGTTAGTGTCAGTCACAAGAAGCAATTACTCAAAACCTGCTTGTCCATCCCTATCATTTCAAACCCTTAATCTCTGTGTTCACTTGAGCTAGACAGAGGGGAAATGAAGAATTAACAGAAGCAATTTTTTCCTGATCAAATAAAGGCTGTGACAATCACTTAAAGGAAAAAACAGTACTTCGAGAAGGTAAAAGTCACTTTCCATTTTCATTTTGGTTCTGTAGAAGCTTCTTAATGACATAAATCAGTCTGGTACTCTGATTTGGACTCTGCATAGTCCAAATCCATATTGACTGTAGACACTGCATACTGCAAATCAATAGCTTGATCCATGGGTCCCAATTAAACATGCAATTCAGCCCTTCAGGGAGCAGACAACGGAAAGTGCCAGACCCCCCTGACTCCAAAGCCAGATATCAGTGGGGAATGAGGGAAAACATTTACTAGCAGTGAAACATCTGAAATATCACCGTGATGATCTCCAGCCTCCCAGATGAAAAATGCTTCCCAACTGTGTTTAGGGTTGGCTGAAACAGTCAACGCTGCCTGCAAAATGAGGTAAAACAGGAAAAGGGTGGAAAAGAAGCAAAAGCTTCTCATCATTGACACTGTTTGCAGACCTTAAACTCTGAGCACAGCAAACGCTGTTAATTTTAAAAGGAAGAGAAACCACTTCCCATGCCTGGGGTTTCAGAAGGAAGTTTCTCTACCTGCTACGCATGGGCTCGCTGCAGTTCCGCACTCAGTCCTCGGGTAAACTCTAACCACTGACCATAACTGCGCAGCCTATCAGCAGAAGGACTAGAAAACAAGTGAACCTTCGCTGTGAAGGATCTGAAAGCCTGAAAATGAGACACCTGGTTTTGGTAATTGCAAGTTTTGTCATTTTCTCCTCACTTTCCAACCTAGGAATTCTGCTGCCTTTGAAATGATGGCTGAGCAGACATTTCTAAAGCTCAGGAGACGTAAGTACTGACTAATTTACCTTCAGGGTTTATAGACATCACACTCCCATGAGAAGGTTTAAAGATTTCTTTTCTTTCCTCCAGAAATACCCACATTAGAGTATAAAAACTGCTACTGCCAACAAACAGAGCAAGCTCAGAAAGAGCAGCAAGGCATTCCACAATTTAATGGTCTTTATTAACACAAACGTTTAATCTGATGCTTACAAGCATACATGAAATTATTTACATTGACCTCATGAAAGAATTTAGGTTGGGATGTGCCAAGCAAAGGCCAGAAAGTGAAGCCAATTGCCTGTGCCTAGGGAACTGATTACAGTCAGAGCTGACAGGTTCAGCTTTGGGTGTTTTTTGCCTTCTTCTGTGCACCTGAATACCCTTGAGTGATGCACTGGGCAAGGCCTGACATACAGAAGCAGGAACATGGAGAACAAGGCCAAGGACTAAGGGAGCAGGGTGATCTCATGGTGGGGATACCAGAAAACTGAACTGCTCTCAGGTTCCTCTGCAGAATCCACAGGGAAGTCACTTTTCCTGGGTGAACACTAGTGGCATTTGGCATTTTCTGGGTAACGACTCTGCATCCTTTTCTCAGAAATATTGGTGAAACTGATGTTAACGAGACCTGGGCTGCAAACACACACAACAAATTTGTGTGCTTGCTAGAAAGGCAAATCGCCTGTTCTTTTGCTGTCAGAAGTGGGGAAAGCAAAATTAAACTTGTCTTCTCATACTCAGCATCACCACTTCCCTCCTTGATCTAAAAGAGATGCCATGAAGAAATACAGGAGCATCAGACACAACAGTGACAGAAGCTTTGGAGAAACTCACAAATTACTGTATTCAGAGAACATCGTTGCCTGCATCCTAATACTGAAGAGAGTTTGATGATTTTTTACACAAAGTAAGGTTGGAAATGAACCAGTTCTCTATGCGGGTCAGACAGCACTAAATATATTTGGATTCCTACCAAATTACTGTGACATTTGAGCTAAGTAAGCAATTAGTAAGTCAAAATCTCCTTATGCTGAAAGGGAAAAACCCTACAGCCCTATACCGAGCCTTCTATCAAGGTGTTCCAATCCTCACTGCCACATGTGGGACACTGATGATGATGTATTCCAGGTTGGAGGGAAGGACACTCTACCATGCACTCTCTGCCCTTCCTTCATCTTTCAATTACTCGTTTTTATGAGCTCAGCCTGTTCCTTCCTTCATCTCACTCCCACTCCCTGTGGAGTTCCCCCCTCCACACTTTGTTTGAGACTATTCCCTCATTACATTTATTCTCCCAGCTCAACAAGGCAGCAGCTGCTTTCAAGTGAAGAACTGAAAGTGCAAATTGCCTTTATCTGCACCAAGAAACCACATTGTCTGTAGCTGCCCGTACTTATGTAGAGGAACAATCACAGGGAAAAGACACTTTTTATAATCTTGGGCTGAAAATGGAATTTATTTGGAGGATTTGGTGACTTAAAAAATTATTTAATGTTTCTTCAATCAAATTTTCAGACTCATAAGCTAGGTAAATTTGGCAAAATATCTAAAGCTCATGCAGCCTCCAAACTCATGACATTTTGGCCCACACAGAGTTCTGTTAGGGCTCACTGGTAACGCATCTGAAGCAGTTTCGTTCAGTTTTACACTGCCCTTACACTGCTCTGCTTTGACAGGTGAATTCCTTCCTACAAGCCCCTTTCATAACGTTGCCTTTACCTTATGGATTTGACAATGCAGCCTTTGCAGAATCGGTGTCCACACGGTGTCTGCACGGCTTCCCGAAGAGCCATCAAACAGATGGGACACTCATATTTACTTTCCAAGGGCGGATCGAACTCCACATCGTATCCTTGTGTTTCCTCTGCGAATGAACTGGGAGGGTTTCCAGCGCCGCTGCTGACACTGTCCTCTTTGGCTCCGACGCTGCAGGCGCTGGCCATGGCTGCACAGCAGCCACCTTCCATGTCTCGGGCTCCACAACTGCTATCGCTATATAACAAGCTCATAATAGCTGATCAAGGGCCACAGGGAAACGCTCTGCAAGATGACAAAAAGATGTGTTAATGTAAAATATTCCAAGATCTTCCCTTTCCAGTCAAGAAGAAAGTTTATTTCCGCCCAGACATGCTGTGATGATGGTGCAGACTTGGTTCTACTCAAAATCACTGGGCTGGTTTTGTCCCAGTTCTGTTATCGATCGGTTTTACTTATCTTGTGATCTATAGGAAAGAGCGCTGCATCCTGTCAGGCCAGTTCAAAAACAAACACACCTTTCTGCAACCTCTTTCATCTACCCGATTTCTGTGACTCTTTCTCCTTTCTGTGTTTACTGAGAACACCTCTTTACCCCTTCAGCATTATCTACTTCAAAAGCATTCAAATATAATTTGCATGAAAAAAGCTGCACAAAACCAAGTTTTACTGGACATCAGTAGCTCAAGTCTGTATTTTCCTTGCAGGGAATAAATGTTACTTAACATTTTCTGTACACAGCAATTCAGAGTGTGGGTTTCAAATCAGTTTGGGTGCATTTCCACTAATGAAACACAAGTCTGAGTACCCAAACCAAGCAGATGCTGTGTTGTAAATGAAGATCAAATACATGGCACCACTGGGAACAATCTAAACCTGCCAGCAGGACTTTACATGGAGTAAGAAGCTACACATGAGCTAAGGCCAGCACTTCCACAGCTCAAAAGGTTATCTACAAACCAGTACTCAGGGTTCTTGCTCTCCTTTCCCTCTTCCAGTCTAGCTGGCAGGGAGGACAAGGGCCAGGACTGTGGGCACCGAAGACAAAAGGCCCATTTCCCTGAATGGCAGTGAATGGCTTAGCAAAGCCTGCTTTTACAATAATCCTCACAAAGCAGGCTGAACTCATAGGTATGAAATAAAACACTGGGATCCCCGAACAGACTGACAATGTTTCTACGCTGAATGAGGGAACTTTAAAGAAAGGTCTAAACAACAAATATAAATTCTAAAAGTAAGAGAAATTTTCCTCTCCCTCAAGTTTTTTAATGGTTGCAACCGTTTTCTTAGAATCCTGTTGTGGTTAGTTTTCTACAAACGACATTTCTCCAGAACACCAAGATTATCGCCAGGTGCGAGGCAGCAAGAGTAGGCTGAGGGGGATAGAATGTATTGGGGATGGAAATCTAAGGATTAATCAAGAGCTGACCCATAAGGACTGTCCATCTGCATCACTCCTGCAGGCTCAGGGCAGCGAGGGATGTGGAATGAATAAGGTCACCTTGACAAGCTCAAAAACCTCAACTTTTTCCTGCCTTTACCAGAATTTGAACATCATAAATCAGTTTTAAAAAAGTGTTTGGGGATAGGAGGAGGACATATAGGAGGTTTTATTTGGGTGACACCTGAAGATTACACAGTCCAGCAACGATCAGTTTAATCCCATGGAACTGAGCAGCTCCCCTCAAGATTTAGAATGGAAGCAAAGAATTAGTGCTTAGAAAAGATGCTCTGCGATAGAAGATTTTTTAGACTGCCATCGGTGGGTCTCTCTTCTCTGGAGATAAAAAAACCCCAAATTATTATTGTTGTTAAACTAACATAACTTTTATTTAACAACTGCTGCAGTCCACAGGCCATAATTTCACAGAAAAGGGAAATGTTGTCCTGCAAAATGCACACCACAAGAAGTGGGAATGTTGGTATGCAGGATATTGGAATCCACAGGCCAGCCCCAGGACCAAAAAATTCACATTACTCTAAGGCACAAGGGTATATTTAGCGAAACTAAGAAAGGGAAGAGGAACCTGTATCTCTTTAGAAACGTCTCAAAGGAATTCAGGAAGTCACAAGGAGGAAAATAAAATGGCTTTACCCAAATTCAGCTGTCCTGTTAAGGGCAAAGAAGTGTGTAGCTCTTCCCTTGGGCTGTTCCTAGGAGAAAAACAACAATATTTGAAATATTATTCTTATAAAGAAGAAAAGAGGCACTGACTCAGTAAAATCTCAATAGCCGAACACTTTGTAGGTTTAACTGCTGTGTGAGCAGTGTTGTCTTTGCTGGTTTAAATTGTTTCTAGAGACAGAGCAGGTATGCACATTCAGTTTACAGAAAGAAAAATCCTTTACCGGAGTCATTCTAATGAATGAGTCACTGCAACCAGTCAACATCCCATCTCATACAAAAATCCCCTTATTCAGTGAGCTACTCCACTCCCACATGGAGCTTTTTGTCTGCATATGACCCAGGGGCTTGTAAAAACCAGAAGTGCGAGTGTCATTGGCTCCTCTTTTTAAATAGGGAAATTCAGGCACAAAGAGGCAGCTTCAACAAGGTGATTAAGAGGCGGATTTTTAATTTTGTTCATGCTTTCTATAAGATAGGATTCCTCCTTCTACTCTTATCCATTTCATCTTATCTGTGAGGAAAATCCTTCTTCCTCCACATGTATTTATCGGTGTGGGGCAAGGCCCAATTTGCCAAATCAGAATCCACACTCCTGTGACTCAGACCATCAACCACACCTGATTACCCCACCATCGCTTTATAACAATTCCTCTACAAGTTGTTAACTACCATAGTAGGAATTAGTTCTGTTTCTTGTGGCACTCATTCTACCCTCCAAAAGTTGGAATATAGATTCAACCTTCATGAAAAGAGCAGTGCTAGAGCAAAACCAATTAGAGATTATCCTTGACCACTGATGAAGGTGAAGCAGACGATTTGTGACCTTACTGTTCCTCCCCTGGAAGAGGCTGGATTTAAAACCCAAACCAGTATGTATCCCCCAATTGACCCCAAATTGCTACCCTGTCTTATTGATTATGAAACAGATTAGCAGTGATGTAAAACCTAACAAACATCCCCCAAAACTGCATCACTTCTTCCTATTGATAGTAGTTGTTATCTTCCTCTGTGCTGAACAAAACTGAGTCAAACACAAGGACAAGAACATGCAAATATTAATTTATAACACCTTGTCTACACCACAAACTTCAGAATTTATCCATTTTTTGGACATTGGTAGTTTAATACATTAAACACTTGGTAGCCTGTTCTATGATCTCTTCTGTTGGGACAACATCCAGCCCTCAGATCAAGAAACAACTGAAATTAAACTGGATTATTACATGATAGTTCTGGTTTTTGCTAGTGTGAAGTTTCTCAGGCAGAGAAAGCCTTAAAACTACATTTGGTAATGCACCTGAAATGTCTTTTTCTAGAGCTAGGAAGTCTTATCAGATTTGCTGAGTAGATAGACAATAGGTTTTAGCTTGTGCACACGACGTACCCAAAGTCCTTGGGCCAGCAAAGGTTGATTTGTCTCTCCAAAGCAACAACTGTATCATTTGACGCAGAAAGGAAGGTGCTTTCCAGGCCAAAAGGTAATGGACAGAATTGGTTTGATCATTATTTGTGCTGCAGAAACCTGAAATGCTCTGAAGGTCAAACCTTCCTGCCTCAAAAAAGACACAGTGCAGGTTGCAGGGAGTTCCCACACTACTCTTCCGATGCTGAGATTAAACCATAATGAAAGCTTTCTCCAGTGAGTAACCTGCTGCTATTTACGCTGCTGCATTACAAAGGGATTCGGTTGATCCACGATAGCACAGTCAGACTAGACAAGCAAAGTCCTGCAAGAATAATGTGCCTTATCATTGACAAAAACTATTGCAAAACAGAATTAAAAACCACCCATATTTAAATTAATGCACGCAACAAAACCCAGCAGCCTGATTTGCGACATCCCACGGTATCATGGAGTTTAGGAGGGACTTCTTCAGATTTTTCATGCTCTAAAGAACCACAGGATTGATTCCAAAACTTCTCCACATCAAAAACTATTCCAGGTATCTGAAGATCTCTTTAGATTGCCTGGAAAATCACACTATAAGGAAAATAGACAATTTTTAATATTAATCAGGCCATATTAAATACACACTGAATTTTATGGCTATTCACAATGAATAGCCATAAAATAAGGAAGTCAATACAGAAGACTATTCAAAGTCTCTTTTATCACTTGAAGTTCACAAACATTATTAATCTGCCTCAGCCTGGCCAGGACCCAACCAGCAGGGAAACGCCTTCAACGCTGCCCAGACAGCCAAACTTTTCTCTTTTCTTCTTCTGTCTCATTGAGAACAGTTTTTTATGTAGAGCTTTCTGGGTTATGAGACTGACAGACCAGTGGGGCGACTCTGGATAACTGGTTTATGAAGCAATACTTGCAACACGTGTTCCCAGGTATCTTATCAATGCTCTGCTGACAACCGATCAGCACCGTATGTTTGAGTGGCGAGGTTTGTAACTACCATCACCATGGGCTCATCCAGGCAGGACACGCAAAATGAGGCAACTTCCTTTTAATTAATACCTATAATGCACTTTCATTTCAAAGCTATTAAATGACTGAACAAGCCAAAGCAATAGGAGATTGCTCGTAACTGCAAAAAAAACAAGTTCTAGTGGCTTGTAAAAAGCCTGAAAGCACATTGTAAACTTGAAATTTGTAAACATTGTAAACTTAAAACTGAGTCCAAGTCTTTTGGATAACCACTACAATTAGAATTTTAACACGGGTCCCCAAAGACTTGAAATAAGACTTTTTCTTTGAGGCAAATGCAATCAAGCAGCACTCTTAAAAGATCATCAGATGCTATGAAGAGCTTCTGCCACTGGAGTAGAGTGGCCTTTGGGGCTTTCTGAAGCTTTCTCTTTGCTTGGAGAATGCTGTTAGGCTTTCAGCACATATGTACTTTTATGCTTAACTGTGACTTAAGAGACTCAATGGTGTTATGTTCATATTTTATCCTATTGAGGTATGTCAAAGCAGATTTAATTTTAGTGAGCAGAGGATGTGCACTATACCACATTTAACACCAAACTATTCCATGGGTTTTTCCACAATCAAACCCCCAACTCAACCCCAAATACCCCCAAACTTTTCTTCAATTGATGAACTTCGAGACATTTTGCTGAGAATTGTTCAGATCAACAAATACAGGGAAAGTGTTAGAAGAACAATTCCATGAAAGTTCAACAAGTGAAGAAAAAGCACGTTCACCTCAGACATATTTTCATTCTGAAGCTCTATCAGCATAAGTATCTCCTGTGTGCATTGTCTTTTTACACAGAGCAGCATGTTTTTCAAATACAAAGCAGTATTGCAGCGATGCTATACTACACAACTTAAAAAAGCTATTTATGTCTCAATGAATTCTCATTCAACAGAGCCTGACTCAGCTCCACAAATCTGCTGGGAAAAGCTGCAGGTAATATGGAACACACAGAAGAATTAATGCCCAACGCGATACCTGCCACGAGAATAATCCAAGTGCTTTTATCAGCGTCATTCTGTACCTTTTCTTCCCTCTGATACTAATGAGACTAGTTTTATGGCCCTTCCATACTACAGAACGATAAAACAAAGTGTTAACCCAGTTGGTGAACATGGGGTAGCACACCCTGGAGACGTTAAACAAGCTGTTAGTGCTGCCAGTAGCATTGTCCCTTCCCGTTCCTCATCGAAATCTTCAAATCAATATTTTCTTGATCATTCTGTCAATGGTATCCAAGACACAATGAAATCCACATAGTTCACGGGTCGCTCTGCAGCATGCAGAATTTGTCAGAGGCAAACACGGAGAAATACTTTTGTCTAGCTTTAACTACTGGGTATAAGAGATATAATTAGAACATTTCCCTCCCACCTACAGCTGAGATTTCCATTTAAGAATGAAAAGACTCAGTGTGACCTAGCTGAAACAGATGAAACTGATCAGAAGTACTAGTGAAGTCATAACTTACTACTCGTGTTAATAAATTTACCATAAACGTTAAGTACTGCCAGTCTCTTCTAGAAAACAGAGCTGCTGGTACTAAAATCTTACAGACCTTTAACGTGTTCCCGAAGAGTTTACTGAGTGTCTCGATTTCATAGCTGGAAGGAGAAAGCCCCCTTTTAAGGCGATGTACTCGAGGCCGACTACAGCTTGGCTGCTGCCCGTTGCTAACGCTCCTACAGCACAGCCCGGACGGTCAAGGGGAAAGAGAAAGTCCCTCCCGCCAGATTCCGACCCCCCAGGTAAAGCAGCGTCACTCCGAACCGCCGGCAGGCCCGGCTGGGTTCGCAGCTGCCGAGCTCGCCCCGCAGACCGCCGCACGGTTTCGATTTCGGAGCGGCGGAGGTGGGGTTCGAGTGACCGCCCTGCTCTAGCGCAGGCCCTCAAGTCCCCGCACCGACACGGGCGTCAGCCGAGACGCCCAGCCCCGCTCTCGGGGAAGGGGCCACCTGGGCTCAGCGGGAGGGCGGCCCGAGGGGCCAGCAGCCGCGGCTCGCCTAGGGAACCGCTACCCGACGACAGCCGCCACACGCCTGCAGCGGCCCGCCGCGGCCCGGCCGGCCCCTCACTTGCCGGAGTCCGGCGAGCCAAGCCCGCCGCAGCCTCCGCCCGGCCGCCACCCACCCCGCGGTGCGGCCACCAGCCCGTACTCACCGCCGAGCCGCGGCACCGCCGGCCGCTGCTCGCCAGGCGCCGCTTCCGCCTTCTCCTCGGAGAGGCACCGGGGCGGCGGCCGCCCGGAGCAAACGGGGCGCGCCACTTCCGCTGCAGCGCCCCCTGCCGTCGCGGAGGACGAACGCGACGCTCTCCAGGCCGGGGAAGGGTTTGTGTCTGTTAGAAGCCGGCGACCGTGTCTGTGCGGCCCGGAGCGGGTAGCCTCGACACATCTGAAGCTGAGGGTGGTGAGACCCTGGTCCAGGTTGCCCGGAGAGGTGGGAGAAGCCCCATCCCTGGCAGCATGGCAGGTCAGGTTGGACCTTGGGGCTCTGAGCACCCTGCTCTGGTTGCAGATGTGCCTGCTCCCTGCAGGGGTTGGACTGGGTGACGTTTGAAGGTCCCTTCAACCCAAACCGGTCTGTGGTTCTATGATCCCTGTCATAAGAAATAAACAAAACCATCACCAGTTTTTGTGTCAGCAATTAATTCACGCCACACCAGTTTTCACTCCACTGGTAAACTGAGGCATTGAAAGCTGCTGGAGGGTGGTTTTCGCTTTGCAGATGTCTTGGCCTTTGCAGAGGAGCCATTTCTCAGTGTAAACCACGCTCTTAGTAGAAAGAACGTTCTCAAGGGGACTCCTGCAGGGACCTGCGCTGAGGTTAACCTTTCCTGGCGCCTTGCGACAGCAATGGGTGGTTTTGGAGAAGTGAAAGACCAGGACGGTGCAAACACAGAGACAGCTTCATTTCCTTCAAAATGAACAAGGGGAATTTGGTTGGTTGCATCAGTGAGTTTCCTTAGCAAGAATCTCTGACGAACAAGTATTTAAATCCAAAACACTTCTGTTCCCAGCCCTTGGGGGGTTTAAGCAAGGCGGGGTTGTGGGGCCGCGGTTTTCCAGCGGTCGTCGGTGTCTCTGGCCGTGTGCTGGAAACCAGGGGCTGGTGCCATCGCTAAACTGCCTGTCGCCCTGCGGGCACTGAGCTCCCAGACTCTGGAGTTGTTATTCCAAGCCTAAACGAAACTCCTTTGCCCAGAGCAGGTTCCAAATGTGTGTTGATGGGGATATCTCTGCGTGTATTAGGCCCACAGCCACGTCTCAAGGCCCACGCCGAAACACAAACCAATGCACAAATGATCTTCTCCACTCGGTGGTGCCAGTTGCACGGGGAAAACATTTTCCAGCGCTGGATCAGGACAGCTCGAACTGCTCATCCAGACACAGAACACACCCCAAGCTGCAGCAGTTCCACATCAGTTAAAACCTCGAGTCGCCCGCAGTATCCCTGCAAGACAATGTTTGTTCAAGGCCATTTCCTGGGCACTTTGGAAGCCAAGCACTTGACTAGACTCACCTGGCTCCTTTGCTAACCCAGCTGCTGCCTCTGCAGCACCGTTCGCACAGGGAACGCGGGCTCGCGGGCTCCCCAGGGTGGGTAGCCAGCTACCTGGGTGAAGTTTTGAACAGCCCAGAGGGAGAGATGTGCTAAACTACTTCTCAAATCCCTCCATACTAACAATGTGTATTGTCAGGGAGCTGCTTCTGCCGCTTCAAGATAAGGGAGGAAACCAGTGTGCGATGGCAGGGAGTGGTTTTGATTGGTATCTGGTACTGCAGCCCCGTCTGAGGGGTGTTTGAAAAGGTCTCTCCCCATGCTAGGGCGTGAACGGTAAACATAGGCAGGTTGTTAGGAAGTCTGGGCAAAACAGGGACAGCAGAAGAGCTGGGCTCAGTACCTGGCCTTCTAATGTTCTCTGAGATCTTGGCCTGGAGTAACTTCTATGATTCCCGTTCCACCTTATTCTGACACTCCAGCTATTTCTGATGGGGATTTATTTTACATTAGGATTTTGCATGAGTCAAAATCTGAGCAAGTATATCAGGGTTTGGCCCCAAACTTTATTTACTTTCTCCATGCCTCACATACTTTGTTTACTTTCTCCATATGCTTTGGCATGAATTGTTATGCTTGGTTGCTGAGGAGCTGTTGGCCTCTCGTGTGGCACACAGACTCAGGCCTAACCCCTTCCCCAAGGCATCATCTGACAAGAATGGTTTGGGGAAGTAGTGGCTGGAAAGCTGTCCAGTAGAAAAGGACCTGGGGTTGCTGGTCAATAGTGGCTGAAGAGGAGCCAGCAGTGTGCCCAGGTGGCCAAGAAGGCCAACAGCATCCTGCTGGCTTGTGTGGCCAGCAGGATGAGGAAAGTGGTCTTCCCCCTGTGCACTGGTCAGGCCACACCTTGAATACTGTGTACAGTTTTGGCCCCTCACTCCAAGAAGATCACTGAGGTGCTGGAGTGTGTCCAGAGGACAACAAAGCTGGTGCAGGTCTGGAGTGAAAGTGTGCTGAGGAGTGGCTGAGGGACCTGGGGGTGTTTAGCTTGGAGAAAAGGAGACTCAGGAGAGACCTTATCTCTCTACAACTACCTGAAAGGAGGTTGGAGCAAGATGGGAGTCAGTCTCTTCTCCCAAGGAATAAGTGATAGGACAAGAGGAAATGGCCTCAAGTGGCACCAGGGGAGGTTTAGGCTGGTCCTAAGGAACAATTTCTTCCCTGTTGGGGTTGTGAAGCCCTTGCCCAGGCTGCCCAGGGCAGTGCTGGTGTCCCCATCCCTGCAGGGGTTTAAAGGACATGTCGATGTGGTGCTGAGGGACAGGGGTTAGTGTTAAGTGTGCAAGTCGGAAGTGGATTTGAGTCCTGTAGAATCACAAAGTCTCCTGAGAAAGCGAAAGGCTTGGGGAGGTTTTTCTGTGGTTATGCTGCTGCTGCAGATTCCTACTTCTGGAGTGTGAACTCGATGGATGCAAGGATTTTTGCACAATGTTATGTGTGGAGACCGAAAACTTTCAGGGTGCTGTTGTGTGACAGAGTTTGGTTTCTTTCCACTTTGAGTCAGTTGTTGAGACAGTTGCCCCTTGAAAACCAAACATGAGTGTTCGACTGGGCTTCTCCAGAAAAAAGACTCTCCTGCCCACTGGTTGTGGACCTGTACCTGGTGTCATATCTACCAGTAACTCAGTATGTATATGGCTGGCTTTTGTAGAGTTGATTTGTTCTCTTGCCCCAGGGCCTTCAAGACCTCAGAAAACATCACCAAAGAGGTGAGATGCTTGAAAATTAAGTACTGGTATCAGAAGAAAGGACATTTTGTGAATCAGATGTCAATTCACCCAAACCCCAGAGGCTTGGTGGGTGTTGACCTGAAGAAGCGGCCCATTGACCTTCAATGAAATGGGTTTGTTGTGGGACAGCTGCCTGACCAGACACCAGGTTCTCCTCTCTGAGAGTTAACAGTGAAGAAACCAGCTCTGAAACTATAAAGAAAGCCAAATGCAAAACTCTGTGTTAAAACACGGTGCAGGTGCTCTTCAGCACTTATCTCAGAGCCCAGGAGTCTCACACAAGAAGACCTTGTTTATGTGAATGTTGTGGTTAAGCCTCATAAATTGCCAGGTGCCACCTGGATTTGAGAGTTCTGTATTGTGTTTAGTTGAAGTAACCTGTGGTTAGCACCAGGGTGGCACTGGGAGCTCAGAGGGACAGGGATAAGTGAGATAAACAGCACTGCAGTGTCTTTAAAAAGCAGAGGGAACAGAGAAAGGGCGAGAGCACGCAGGAGAGAGCGCACGCGAGCTTGACATTTGGAGCAGACAGAGCAGAAGCTCTACAAACTGACAGTGAGCTAAAGGTAGGCTGGTGATGCTAATGACAGCATCCCAGATGCTTGTAGGACATCCGAGTGTTGGCTCCTTTTGCTGGTTTAATGTGCAGGGCAATGATTTTATTTTACTGTCTATGTGTTTCCTCACCTCGGAGGTTGTTCTGTTCATTTTGGGGAGACTATCTCTAAAGCAAAGTCTTCCTTGATGTGAGGAAATGTCTTGCAATCTCATTCGTCTTCAGCAGTGTGTGAAATGTTGTGATCCAGGAAGAAAAGGGATTTCTTGTTCTTTTTCAAGATAAAAAGAGGCGATACTGAACAGGGCTGTCAGAGTCAATTAAAGAACCACGGCTGGGGGTTCACGCCTCTGTAAGAATCTGAGTGGGGCAGGCAGGGAGAGGAAAGATTGTTCAGTGTGACCCCCGACTAGAATGACAAAACACAGGCAAATTTAACAGCAGTAGCAGGAAGCATTCCCAGCACCGAGAATATTTCTAGCTCTCCCAGGAGAGCTGCTGAAACCTCCACTGCCTGGGAGCCAGGCAATTCAAAGGGTTTGATGAGAGCCTGTTGGCAACAATTATCTACGGCAGAAGGCGGAGGTCAGGTGACCTGAGAGGGCTTCTTTCTCATTCACTTCTTCCAGGGCATGTTCAATGAAAGAGAAAAAAGGAAAAGAACGCTTGAACTTTTCTTTCACGGGGTAAACCCTGTCTGATTCATTGGAGTCGGTGATTAATAGCAAGAGTTAGGTCAAGGGTTTGAAGATGAGTGTGGCACTGCTAGTCAAAGGGTCAGAAGAGCTGAGCAAGCATTAAATATTTTCCTTTAAATGTACTCAGTGCTGGCTGTTTCTTTACAATGACTTAAGATACCGCCCCGAGGAGGCGTTGCTCATGGTTTGAGAGACTCTGAAGGTGCTGCTGGCAATGGCTGCATAGGGTGTTATGTAGATGAAAAGGATCTGTGGACGGTTTAGGACAATCAGCTATTCAGTACCACAGGACTAGTAAGGGGCAAAGGGGCTGTTGCTCAGCAGACAGAATTTTACCAAGTCTATCACAGGATGCAGCTGAGAAAGTGAGACAGCGGTAATGCTCTGAATGCATCCGGGCACAGCTGCACATCAACAGCTCTGTGAAGAGCAGAATACAACCGAGCATGTTGCCAAGTTGGGTTGGGGACGGACAGCAGGGGACTGCGGTGCAGGCAGAGCTATTTACCAGTACAGGCAGCTGGATGGAGCAACGCAGGCAGATGGGGACAGCGGTATGGGCAGCTTGTTCTCAGTGGGAAGAAACGAAGAGAAGCTGGGAAGAAAACAAACCTAAATTTTAGTTGCCAAGGGCTAATGAAGTTTTTGAAGTTAAGCAGAGCTCTTAAGGAAAGAGCCGAGCAGACTGATCTGTCATTCTGGATCTGGAACTTCATCAAAGCATGCGGTCCTTTCCCAGCAGCCTCTGACAGACTGCACTGAAATGATGCTTTATGGCAAGGTTATAAATGAAATAATCTCAGAAACACCCTGGGCATCTCACTTTAGACCATGACATGGATGTACCGCTTACGGAGGGCACTTTCCAAATAGACACTGAACTGAGATTTCTAGCAAGTTGTGTGAATTGCTAAGTGGTGATAATAATCGGTTAAAGAAACCACAGCCATACCCACGTCATTTCTAGCTCTAGTAGAGAGCCTTAATGTAGGGGTTTCTTCATTTTTATTGCTCACACCAACCAGATCAGTAAAACCAAAATAAATCAGAAACCATAACTGAATCTTCTCTAGACTCTTTGTTTCCTTTGTGCATTCTCATAGCCGGGTAATGAAAAATACCTTTGTTGTTTTTTCTACACAATTTTGTTTTCTAAGTCTGATGCAGCAGCAAAAAGTTTCAGTGTTTAAGTGAAAGTCTTGTATTTATTTTTATACAATACCATATTTCCATGGCAACCACATGGCTATTACTTTTGGCTGCATCTCTATGAAAGCTAAAATTGGGGTCAGATTTGAACAGACATTTTCAGCTTTCCAGTACCAGTAATCCTGACAGGGAGAGTAGTCAGCAGGGTACTTAAACAGGCGACTGACTTACAGGGTATAAATATTCTCTCTAGAGCAAATCAGCAGCCAGTATAAATTGCCACATCTCCTTTAGAGCCCGGGGAACTACAGCACCTTGCATCAGCAGAGGATATACTCCTCCTGCTTTAATGGAACTACTCACAGTCATTAAGCACGTGCTAAAGTACCTTACAAACCCAGGGCCTGAATAAAGTCTACACTGGCATCGAGTGGTGTGTGCTGCTCTAGCCACGGCATGTGTCAGACACTTCAGGTCCGATCAAGGACTGACAAGTGATGTGAGAGCAGTGGTCTTGCTGATTTAGATAATATTGCATGAGGCAGACAAAATTCTGTCTTTCAGACACCAATTGCGTTCTGTTTCATATCAGCAAGTCACCAAACTTTCAGACTGTAATTCTGTTGGAGCTTTACTTATGGTAAGCTCAGTCGCGTGTAAGAAGGAAGGGGCAGATTTGGATATTCATACTGTTTGGTTTCATGTAAGGTGCCTCAGTGATCTAATAGACTTGTGGATGCCTCGGGAGCAAAGTCAAAACCCATTTGGGTACTTATCTGCGATGCTGAGTGGGCAGCCATGCCTGGGCCTCTTGATTCAGTAGGTGTCTTGGATGAGTAACTCACTTTCAAAGCATTTCTCAGTTACAGTGATCAGAACTGCTCTAGGAACGACCACAGCAGCATTATTAATTTGGGAAGACAAGCTAATTTGTGGCTTCTTTCTATTCCTCAGGTGATCTGCTTGCTGCCGGATCGCAGCAAGTCACCATGTCAGTGGCATCACAAACGGACCTGCCTGAAGAAATTCAGCATCCGTATACCAAATTTTCTGAATGGAAATTCAAGCTGTTTAAAGTGAGATCATTCGAAAAAACACCTTCTGAGGACAGCCAGAAAAATCAGGCAGAAGAGGTTGCTTCTTCAAACAAAGAAATCGTACTGCATAGAGATGAAGCAGTGCCAAGAGGAGAGGAGATGGACTTACTGGGCAACAGGCAGACACTTGAGAAAGATGCCCATGACATGGAAACACAAGCCAATCACGCTCATCAGAACAATCTCCAGCAACTTTGCCGCATCTGTGGAGTTTCATTTAAAACTGATTCTTACAAGAGAACCTATCCCGTGCATGGGCCGGTGGATGATGAAACTCTGTGCCTTCTGAGAAAGAAAGAGAAAACAGCAACCTCTTGGCCAGATCTTATCGCTAAGGTTTTTAAGATCGATGTGCGCGGGGATGTTGATACCATCCATCCCACTCAATTTTGTCACAATTGCTGGAGTATTATACACAGAAAATTCAGTACTACTCCATATGAAGTGTATTTTCCTAGGAACAGCACGATGGAGTGGCAGCCCCACTCCCCAAACTGTGATGTCTGCCACACCACCAGGCACGGAATCAAGAGGAAGAGCCAGCCACCCGGCGTACAACATGGCAAACGTATGAAGACCATGGCAGAGTGCGCTCGAATAAACAGAGGTGTAAAGAACCAAGCACAGCTCAAGAACAAAAAATTAATGCAGGAGATTGTGAATTGCAAGAACATACATCTCAGCACCAAGCTGCTTGCAGTCGATTACCCAGTAGATTTCATTAAATCCATCTCTTGCCAGATCTGTGAGCATATTTTGGCAGATCCAGTGGAAACAACATGTAGACACTTGTTTTGCAGGACTTGCATCCTTAAATGTATCAAGGTTATGGGCAGCTATTGCCCCTCCTGCTGGTATCCTTGCTTCCCCACTGACCTGGTAACCCCGGTGAAATCCTTCCTCAACATTCTTGATAGCCTGGGTATAAGATGCCCTGTAAAGGAATGTGATGAGGAGATCTTTCATGGAAAATATGGCCAACACCTCTCCAGCCACAAGGAGATGAAAGACAGAGAGCTCTACAGCTACGTAAATAAAGGTGGCCGACCGAGGCAGCACCTCCTGTCTTTGACCAGGAGAGCTCAGAAACACCGTCTGAGAGAACTGAAACATCAAGTCAAGGCTTTTGCTGAGAAAGAAGAGGGTGGTGATATAAAGGCCGTGTGCATGACTTTGTTCCTGCTAGCTCTAAGAGCGAAAAATGAACACAGACAAGCAGATGAGCTGGAGGCTATAATGCAAGGGAGGGGATCTGGACTTCACCCCGCTGTCTGCCTGGCAATCCGAGTCAACACATTTCTCAGCTGTAGTCAGTATCATAAAATGTACAGAACAGTAAAAGCTGTCACTGGAAAGCAGATCTTCCAGCCCTTGCATGCTCTGCGCACCGCGGAGAAAGCCCTCCTACCAGGCTATCATCCATTCGAGTGGAAACCTCCCTTGAAAAATGTATCTGCTAACACAGAAGTGGGAATTATAGATGGGCTGTCGGGGCTGCCACTCTCCATCGATGACTACCCTGTAGACACAATTGCAAAGAGATTTCGATATGATGCAGCCTTGGTTTGTGCCTTAAAGGACATGGAGGAGGAGATCTTGGAAGGCATGAAAGCAGAAAACCTGGATGACTATTTGAGCGGTCCCTTCACTGTGGTAGTAAAAGAGTCCTGTGATGGAATGGGAGATGTCAGCGAGAAGCATGGCAGTGGGCCTGCTCTCCCAGAGAAGGCTGTTCGCTTTTCTTTCACAGTCATGAACATTGCTATAGCTCATGGGAATGAAAGCAAGAGGATCTTTGAAGAAGTGAAGCCCAATTCAGAGCTGTGTTGCAAGCCCTTGTGCCTTATGCTGGCTGACGAGTCAGATCATGAAACTCTGACGGCAATCCTGAGCCCCCTCATAGCAGAAAGAGAGGCTATGAAAAACAGTGAACTGCTGCTGGAAATGGGAGGCATCCTGAGAACCTTCAAATTTGTCTTTAGGGGCACAGGATATGACGAGAAACTTGTGCGGGAAGTGGAAGGGCTGGAGGCCTCAGGTTCCACTTACATTTGCACCCTATGTGATGCAACACGCCTGGAGGCATCCCAGAATTTGGTCTTCCACTCCATAACCAGGAGCCATGCTGAAAATCTGGAGCGGTATGAAATATGGAGGTCAAACCCATATCACGAATCTGTTGATGAGCTCCGTGACAGAGTGAAGGGCGTTTCGGCCAAACCTTTTATTGAGACTGTTCCCTCCATAGATGCGTTGCACTGTGACATTGGCAACGCAACCGAATTCTACCGGATTTTCCAGATGGAGATCGGTGAAGTTTACAAGAATCCCGATGTATCTAAAGAAGAGAGGAAGAGATGGCAGTTGACTCTTGACAAACACCTCAGGAAGAAGATGAACTTGAAGCCCATGATGAGGATGAGTGGAAATTTTGCTAGAAAGCTCATGTCCAAAGAGACAGTAGAGGCAGTGTGTGAATTAATAAAGTGTGAGGAAAGGCATGAGGCCCTAAAAGAACTAATGGACCTTTATCTGAAGATGAAGCCAGTGTGGCGATCCTCGTGCCCTGCCAAGGAGTGCCCAGAACTGCTGTGCCAGTACAGCTACAATTCACAGCGTTTTGCTGAGCTCCTGTCTACAAAGTTCAAGTACAGGTATGAAGGCAAGATTACAAATTACTTCCACAAAACCCTTGCTCATGTTCCTGAAATCATTGAAAGAGACGGGTCCATCGGGGCCTGGGCTAGCGAAGGAAATGAGTCTGGAAACAAACTGTTTAGGAGGTTCCGAAAAATGAATGCCAGGCAGTCCAAATGCTATGAGATAGAGGATGTCTTGAAGCATCACTGGCTTTATACCTCTAAGTACCTCCAGAAGTTCATGAACGCTCATAAAACATTAAAAAGCCAGGACTTCACCATCGATCCAAAGGATAGTTTAGGTGACTCCTTGCCACTGGAGGTCTTGGAAAGCAACGATGCGGCAGAACTCTAAATGTAAAGGGCATTTGGGGTTGGGTTTGTGATGGTGTCTTCCTGCAAGGAGACAGCTTCTTTTTCAGGCCTGTAGGTACAGGGAAGCCTGAAACGATCATTTTTACACTCCCTGTTAAAGGCTGAGTGGAGTTTAACAAACACCACATCTGTTGGGAGTTACCAAGAGGCAGCGCAGGGGTGCACGGACCAGCCGTTACATGAGATGGAAGCAGAAAAGATTGTAAAGAAGGGTCTTCGGTTTATTTTGATCTTAAGAGTGTTGTTTATGCGTGAGAAAGCCAAAGCAAAAAGGTTTTATATAAAGCCATATTTAGGAATTATATGATTCAGGAGAGTTGTGACAGTTGCTGAAAAAGGGAGCGTGGCTATTTGTACTGTTTGCATTTTTAAACCTATTTTGCTATTCATTTTTTAAGAGGGTTTGATTATTTTATTGACGGTCCTTTGGCTTTTATAAGTAAAGATTCATCAGTGAGACACTTGAGTAATTTTTTTGCGATAAAGCTCACTTATTTAAGTATAAAATACTGCCTAAAGATGATAACTTTGATGTCACACATTTTAAAAACCATTATTATTTAACTTTTATATTGTAGTACGGCTTAGGAGCAGATGGTGGTATCACCCAGCTGATTTACTCTAAGGAGATAGAGGAAGCTGGAGTTTTTTAAAGTTATTTTTATCGTAGTCTGTTTACTCTAAAATGCAAACTTGTTCTTGTGCTCCTAAATCAGGATTTACTGTGCCTTGTGGTTATGTCACTATACAAAGTACATTCAAGCTCTATTGTGTAGCTTGTTGCTTCATGATTTCTACAGTAACTTCAGTATAACTTGTCTTAGTAGAGTTTTACTGGGTGAATTCCTGGCCTCGCTGAAGTCACCAGTAAATCGTCATTAATACCAGAGGCCGTTTTTCAGGAGATGGGTATTGCTTTGAGCAGATCCACGCTGGTGTTCTGATTTTCTCTAGTGGGATATTCCACTGCCTGCCGCTGATGTGCTGTATCTGATACCGAGCTCTATCACACCAGGGATACACCACACTCACGGCCTCATTTTCCAGATCTGGAGAAGAGGAATGGTATTTATTAACCTCCAAGGTACTTGGCATGCAAGATTAATTAAAAAGCAATGAACTGTCTTGAAATCGCTGCCTATTGTATGTTTAGTTGGGATTCCTCTGTACTCTTACTAGCTGAACCACTCTGTTGGTGGTATTTGCCTTTCTGAAGGGGTGTGTAGTATTTTCAGGTACTAAAATGATATGAATTTAATTCAAAGACATTCTCATGAAATAGACTCAGAAGAACCTGAGATGCCCTGAAATCACCTGCCCTTTCAGATCTGCACCTCAGCACTGTGCTCGGAGTAACATTTCTGAAGCAAGATGAAATGCAGAAAGAATCAAAGCACCGCTCTAAAAGAACCCGCTTTTGGGGTTTATTTTGATGTGGCAGAAATTGGTTTGTGAGTGTACGGGAACAACAAACTTAAAGAATTAACAGGCTGAGGTTTGGTTAGTGGCATCTTGTTCATGATATTTACTGTATCTTTGAGAGTCTGGTATTTACCATTTACGGACAATATAAAAATAGAGTTAAGTGTTAGTAATGAGTATAAATTAGTAATAAATTAGTAAAGTAGTATAAATTAGTGTTATTCTCATTATGTCATTTGTTTGATTTTATGAATTAGAATTTTTAAAGTTTTCTGTAATTTAGGTTTTTGGTTTAATAAGTTTTCTTTAAACATAGTTTAACCTGAGGTCAAAACTTGCAATTGGAAATAATGACTTTTCCTTAAAACATTTCCGTTTTTAAGCAGCCCTAAGGATGGCAGCGTCCTCTGTGTGGCGTATCATGTACATCTGAACAGAGTGTTCATTTCTAGATTAATTAATTATTTCCATTATTTAGATAAAACCTGTATTTCACATAGAGCATAAATAACACGTTTACATACACATCCTTCTTAACCAATAAATGCGGACAACAAGGACAGCTGTTTCCTGGGGGTATAAATGTGAGGTATAAGGAGCATCCTTCAGCAGGTAGAGTTTGCAGTTTTGGGGCGGCATGGATGTCATTATGCAAATAATTGCACACTTTTGTCTCTCTGTGTTTATTTGGGACAACTCTATTACTTATGCTTTATCTTCGACTCTGCCTGAATAACCTAGGGCCTGGTTTAACAACCTCGACTCACCTCGTGGTGATTTTCACTCCATTTCAGCAGTACCTACAGGTTTTCCTGCCTTTTGCACAGGAGTGAATTCCACGCCAGCTCAGCCAGCCACGTTCCCGTGCTGCCACAGGGACAGCCCCGACTCTGTTCATTTTGCACATGTAATTCCAGTGACTCTGCCAGCATTTTCAACGTCCAAATTCACTGGAACGAGCTGCCGATGTGATTTGTCTTGCTGCCTTCAGAAGGGTTGAGGAAGTGTTACTCCTATATATATGATTTCTCAAGCTTATATCCTGGGGGCAACTTGTCAGGCTGAGCAGAACCTGGACGGGGACAGACAAACGCGGCAGCACGTGAAAGTATTTTTTTGTGACATCTTATTAAGCCATCAAGACAGGTTGCACATTCTACCTGCGCTGCTCGCTGCAGCCCGGTGCCTCATTTGCTTACACAGTCTGTTGTTAAGCTTTTTGGTTTTGAAGAGAAAAATGGAGACACTTTTCTTCATGGTACTCTTCACATTTTCTTTGTTGCGTTAATTCTTGGGACAAATCACTCAGTCGTTCATGAAAATAAATTGTTGTGCTGGAATAGTATTGACTGTAGTTTTTATACAGTCGCATTATGTATCTTGTTTTGTTTGGTTTTATTCAAGGGCTTCGTATTGTGAATTGCCACGTTATGAAACGATGTAAACTATGGTAGGAGCCATGATTCTGGTCTCACATATTTTTTTCCTCACAGGAATAATTCTATTGACTTTAAGTAAATCAGCTTTGACTTGTGGTCAGGTATTCAGAAACATTGGAGCTATTTACAGCATCCTCATTTCTGGCTACACTGAGTTCTGTGCTTTGTCTCCCCACGCAGATTCGTAATTTTACTTTTTCTTACTGTATTACAGTGTTTTGATTCACGAAACCTGTTTAAAATAAAGGTCTTATAAATATTTAAGTTTCTGGCTTTGTATTTCTTACCAGTTTTTCAACTATGCACATAATTTCATGGTAACAGTCTTATTTTTAAATCAAATTGTGGATGTTTTTCATAGTCAGGCTGTTTTACTACCCCCATCAGCTGTGATCCCAGCCCTGCTCTGGAAGTCACTGAATTCACATAAACGAGGATCACTCTGAGTCTCAGCAGTCCTTTCAGCCCCGTCCCTCACAGGGAACTGTGTGACAGAGAACGGAACCCATTTAAAACCAGTTCTATTTAGTCTGCAGATGGCTTTTGCTTCATTTACAAATACTACCCCCGTGTTCGTTTAAATCAGCCTTGCACTGGTACGTCCCTGCTAATATGTTACTGGATTCTGTGCATCAAATTTTGGCTCCTCGTCATAGACTGCGCTGCAAAGATTAGTTCCCATCTACCTTTCAGTTCATGATTTATAGCTTCCCTTTCTTCCACTTCAGAAAATCTTTCTTTCTGCCTTGCAATGGTATCTCAGGGTCAAAAGACTTATAAAAACCAACTGGTTTGGATGGAATTAATGATGAGCAAATTAAGGTACCTGATTTCCTTGTGCAATCAGGTAATTAGATGTCTAATTTCTGGGCTTTATATCACCAACTCAGTTCTTTCATCTGACCTTGAATAAGAAACATTGTGTGGAAAAACCAAAACCCATATAAAACAAAAAAAAACCCCAACCCTCAGAGAGTTCCCTGGTAAATTGGGATGATTTAACTCCTTTATTCCTAAATCTGTAATGACTGACTGAGTTTTACTTTCCATGTATTCCTCTTGGAATTGGGATCAGATGAAGAATAATGAGGCCTGTCACCGCTCTTCTTCAGAGCAGTGTTTGAGGTGACTGAATATGGCGTGGCTTTCAAACAGCTGTCCAGCTGCAGCTCCACCTTCTGCACCAAGCTCAATATTACCCATAACACAAAAAGACATGTTAGAAAGGATTTAATTAGCACCTTTTCTGGCAGCATCGGGCGAGAGAACAAGAGGTGTGTTTTCAGTGCCCAGCTCTTCGTCTGAAGATGGGAATTCTGAGGCAGTGGACAAGGAAATACACAATAGGTATCATCTGAAGGAGGTCCTGCACACTGTGGTAGTGGCCAGTGTCCTGTTCTTCCTGTATGTATTGAAAAATCGGAAGGTCTCTAAGATTATTGTTTTAAAGAAAAAATGGGCTTCGCTGTCACAATTTTCAAAGGTCAAGTAGAGGTCAACTAGAGTTTGGTTTTTAGAGGCTGTTGCTCAAGACCTTCCCAGAAGTTCGTCTTGTTTGAAAAGGGATGGGGTAGGAAATCAAATACGGAGGGAGCTCTAGCCACCAGTCATGAAAAAAAAAAGAGAGCCAGTCTTTCTGTCTTTACACATTGATTCTAGCAGTAAATGCCTTTACAGATCCCTTTTCAATCTGAATTCAATCTTTTCCTTTTGCTTTGGTCTCCCAGTTGCATTATTTCCACTCCTTCCAATGGTCTGTTGGTGCTATGAGTCACGCTGAACTATGACACGTGCTTTAGTGCTGCCACTAAAGTTTGTGCTGTGCCTTTCCTGTGGATTAATCAGGTACTTCAGGGACCAAGCACCTTTCAATAGCAGTAAAATCCAGATATTATTCTCGTAAAAGCTGATAATAACAATATGTTACTAAATGTGGCTGGGAACCATGATGCTGCTTGTGGGGTTACAAAACACACAGGTCAGTTGGATGCAGATACAACAGAGATTTACTTCTGCACTCAAATCTACTTCCGTTTATCTTCGAATTCTAACCTGCCTGAGGAAGAAACATCTTGTATTGATTAGCTGGTTTAGGAGACAATCAATGCTCTAATATCTACATGACTCAAAAGTGTCATCAGAGTTATCAGGGAAGGAAGTTTGCAGTCTGGAATGTTATGTCAAGTGTCTTCTTTACAGGCTGATGTTCATTATATCTCTTTATGTTTGAATATCATATTCTGTAATATTATATTTTACTTCACTTATGACTTCCTCTTCCTGCAGTGACCACAGTCTCGGAGCTGTGATTTAACGCTGCTTGTGCTGCCCTTCACTAGGAGGCTGGGACATGGTTTGACCAGGCAATTTCTGCCTCCTACTCAAATAAACCAGACATTTTAAAAAAGCACAGCTCAGCCACACCATACACTACTGTTATGGGCCTGAGGAGGAATATTGTAAAGTCTGACATTGCTGGGGAGTTCAGTAATCATGGGGAGTCTCTTGTTGTAAAATCGTGAAGGGACAAGGGGTGGAGTTTTGTGGTGTGAGTATATTGTCCCTCTTTGTTGGTGTTGTGATGATGTGGCTTCAATTTTGGTGTGGATTTTTTTTTTTTTTTTTGGTTGTTGTAAACCAAGTCTATGAAGAGTCTGTGGTGAATGTGTATTTTAATAACAGTTCAGCTGAGTTAAGACCTATGACTAACCTCCAAAGGGGGATGTTGAGTATTGAGTTTCACCAGTTTGAAAGGACTATACACAGGCGTGATATTCCTGGGAAAACCATGCAGTACTACATACTCTGAGCTTACGTAAAGTAGCATGACAAAGGAAAGCTGGCCTTGAAATCTATGAGTTTATACCAGTATCAGACTGGTGAGAGGGGCCTCAGGGTGATATACTTCCCATTTATAAGCTCTACCCAAACTGTAACCTCCCTCAGCATATGAAAAGGTTGGAAACGGAAACTTTTTATGGTCACTCTTTACTTTCCTCTGCCATCCACTCAAGTTGTGAAGGTTTTAGGGGGAGTACTGTCCCTACCCACCTGTGAGGACAGGAACATGGTGCTACATGTGCTGCTCTGTGAAGGAGTGACTGCTCAGGCTCTCCACACCGGTATCCAATGGCTGACAGTGGCTCCTGCTCTTCTTTTTTTATTTCAGGGTCCAGCATGAGAGCTGGACTGTGAATACTGAGCTATTATTGCTGCCTCACGAATGTTGAGCTGATGGTATTGATTTTTTGAAAAGGTGTTTGGAGTAGTAATAAAAATAAAAAATAAAGTCAAGAATGACGAGGCTTTACAAATAGCCAATAAAAGAATCCACAAAAAACTTGGTAAACTCCTGGGCTATTCAACCTTGACAACGTCCTTTTCAATCTGAATCCAATCTTCTCCCCATGCTTTGAGCAGCCGCTTGCATTTGTTTCCACCCTCACCATGTTCCACGGGCTCCGTGAGTCGCTCCGAGCTACAGCTTGCACTTTTAAGCTTTCACACTGTTACACAGGCCCCCTGGGAGAGCAGAGAAAGGAATGCACAGTGCAGGACCTGGAGTAAGTGACAAAAGTCCTGTTCATCAGAAGGAACTCCTTCTGAAGACAGTGGGGGCTCACAGCACGGTGGGGCTGTGAAGCTAGACCCTGTCTCAGACTTCAGATGGACCTCCCAAGAGCCGACCTTTTGTAGGCTTTGGGATTTTCCTCAGGCAAAATCCCTCAGTTTGATTTACCCCATGAGCAGGTGAAAAAAATGCAGTCATTGTAATTATAAAGTTTATTAGCTTACTCGGCTTTTAAAAGTACAAACACAAAGCATTTGTTGAGCACGGTGGTTTAAAACAGCAATTTGATTTTTACTATGAGATGATATTCCACAGCTGTAACCAAAACTGACATAGAATTGCTCAATACCTCTCAAAATCAAAAATTAATTATCCAGACTGGAATGCTCCATAGGTAAGCTCTCCAGAATGGAGGTCCCTGGAGAACACTGACCCTCCACACCTGGATATTTCATTATTTCTGACACAAGGGACTTAAGCCACCACTTCAGTTTAAAAACAGTGGAATCAGTCTAATTATTCTAGTACCCCAACATAAAATTGAGGTAATGCAGCTCTAAATCAGGCCAAATACTTCTAGAACGACTTGCTAAGGTAAAAAAATAAGATGGGTAATAGAATGTCCTTTATGGACAGATGCTAATGAGTACATGGGATAATGTCTTATCCTACCAGCAGCTCCATTAAACTCACTGGGGATAACTGGGGAGTAAATCTAGTCGAACAACCTCCGAAGGAAGGACTTCTTCGCTGGCGTGGTTAACTTCATGGCTGGCTTTTTGCGCAGTGGTTTCATGGGTTGCTTTTTCAGGCGCATCACCTTTTTGGGAGTTTGGAGCCCTTTATTAAGGTCAACGTGCTGGTTGCAGAAGTACTTGATGTTCGCTTCAGAGAGTCGTAGCAGCATGGTCTCCGAGAGATCCATACACTGCGCATGGACCCAGTGGCCAGACCCGCCAGAGCACAGGATCATCGCGGGCTTGTTGAGTTCTGTGGAATAGAAAGGGACCCAGGTGTTTATGTCAATATTGCAGCTGGCACAGCAGGTGATCCAGTAGCCTGTTTCTGATTCATCTTCTTCATCATCTTCATTGTACATGTCGCTATCGTCAACATCAAAGCTACTGGCTTCAGCACTAAAACAAAACTCTTCTGAATCTTCAAATGGAGTGGAGTCTCCAGGGTCTTCGGTCGATGTCTGACTGCAGACTTGTGCTGACAGTTCTTCTTCCTTGTCCTCCTCTGCTCCTTTGCATCTCAGAATGTAGAAGTAGTTGGCATCTGAGATGAGCTGTTTGTTGGCCCCTGGGATGCCCAGCAGTACAGACCCTTTACCCATATCACAGCCAAACCAGATCCTGCAGTGTTTAATATCTGGTGTCCAGTCCGGGCTCGCCCTTTCAACAATTTCTATCTTACTGTCTTCCAGAACTATGGTGTTACACACCAGCCGTTTCTGGTTGTCAGACTGGTAGCCCCCAACAAGGACAAATTCGGAGCCACCGGTTTGAGTCACTATCGCACTTGACACAGATATCCCCCCTGGCAAGACAGTGCAGGTCACCAACGGGCTGCCCAGCAGGAGATCAATTTTCAGCTTGTACAAGCTGGGGGACCTGGTATTATTTTGAAGTGAATGGCCTCCCAAAATGTAGATTGTATCATTCCTGGCAACCGAAACGTGGAAAGCAAGTCCATCTTGAAGCTCTGGAAGTACATATGATGTACAGCACCCGAACTCAAAATCGACAAGAAAAACAGATGGCAAACAGTCAACGACGCTGTTCCATTTTTCAGTGGTTCTTTGTGCAAGAGGAGTATATGCTCTCCCTCCAAATATAACACTCATGCTTTTTCCCCGGCTATGGACGACGTTAATTGTATGCCCGTATCTAGCTTCAGGGACATCTCCACCCAGGTCTTTCTCAACACATTGGAACGTGGCTTTCTTGCTATTTTTGCTCAGCAGACTCATCACGTAAATCTTATCAGAAAGGTCATTGTTAGGTGTTTTCCCCCCGTGGATGATATACTGGCACCCGTCAGACTCCGCGTTGCCTCTGAGCATGCAAAGAGCAGGGTAGCGGAGAGGGGGGAGGTAACAGGAGTCTTTAGAGAAGGTGGCAGGTTTCATTTTGAGCTCATTCTGCTTTATATCGAGGAGGAAAACACCGGTGGGACAGGATCTCTTTGGCCATCCTTTCTGCCCAAAAAAGAAAACATGCCCATCGAAGTTCAGGAGGGAGAAGCCGGGCTGCAGCAAGGACGAGTTACTGATGGCTGATACCGCCTGCAGCGACATTTCGTCTGCTGACTGGGCCATGCTGTGGTCGATAGCTGAGGAAAAAAAAATACAAAATAAACATGCTTTAGACCCTATGAGTGTTGTTTAACAGTGTTTTAATAAATCGTATTAAATTTGCATTTCAGTTCACGCTGCGAGACTGAAACAGGCCCTTTTCTGCAGCTCTAGAGATGAAAAAACAAGAGCTGGGCACCAGTTCCGCGGGACTTTGAACAAACTGCGGCCTCTTGGCCGGTAAAACCCGCACGTTCGTGTGTGCTGGCCCCGGGGCCGCCCCTCGCAGCTCCCCGCTCTGGGCCCGGCCGCTCCCGTGGAAACGGCGGCCCCGCGGCCTGCTGGGGCCGGTAGTTCCCGCCTGGCGCCTCGGCCCGGCCTGGCCCGGCGCGGCGCGTCCCCGGCCGCGAGGAATCGGGACCGGAGGAGTTAGCGGGCAGCGGCGGGTGAGTGGGGCCGCGGGGCCGGGGCCGCCAGCGGGCGGGTCTCCTCGGTTCCGGGGCGCCCGGGGACGGAGGGATCGGCGCCGGGGGTGACACAAGGCGGGCTGTTCCCTGCCCTTTTCCCGCCCCGGGGCGGTTGCGCAGGAGGTTGCGCTCTGCGAGCAGCGCGGGGGCCGCGGAGGGGCGGCGCGGCTCCCCCGGCCCCGTGCAGGCTCCCTGCCCGCGCCCTCGCCCCGTCCCCGGGGGTAACTGCGTGGCGCGGGAGTCGCACTGCCAGGTGTCTGCATAGTGCGATGAGGTGCTTTGGAGTTTGGTGGTTGCTCACGCTTTCTGCAGGAGGTTTCAAGGGGTATCTTGTGCTTTTTTCACCTGTTTATTCAGAAATCTAAGGAGAGTTTATGTGGCCAGCCTGGATAACAACACCAAAAGAGCTTTGGAGAGCAGAGACACCAGAGAGGGAAACAACTGGCTGGTTCATCCTCACTGCCCCTTGGTGACGGCAGGGTTTTGTGGTTTAGTAAACGTCCAAGCTCTCTGTCCCAGCCAAATCCCAAGAATTTAAAGGTGTGAACTAACTTTCAAATACAACTTTGGAAAAAAATAAGCCCTCGATTAAAATATAATTCCTCGCTTGAAAATCTTTAGGATTCATGTTTTCTTTGCTCCTCCTTTTTATTTTCCTATAACAACAAAATCAGGACAGACAGGCTTGCTTTTTTAAGAAATCCTCCAATACGACAGTTATCAGTGTTCACAATGGCACAAACTATGTCTGAAACACCGAGCAGAAGGCAGTTCTGCAAAGTATATATGTGAAGAGGGTTGCACATATAGGGTGGAGAAAAGACTGAAAATGATCAAAAGTGGGATCGATAGACACACAGAACTTCCTGGTTAAACAAACACACCGAAACACACTTCCTCCTTGTCATCCCTTAATATTTCTTGAACTTTACATAAGCAAGCAGTTCAGTAAGTATTGGAGAGAATATTTATCCTGGATTCTCTGGCAGAAGTAGCTCCCGAGGCACTTGCTGGAATTGCTTTGCCTTTCCAGAATGTTCCATGCTAATTACGGTCTGTTAACACAGCGTGGATGGTCTTTGGCTGTGCTGACCTCCACCCCTAACCTTGCAACACCGCTGATTCCTTTGGGCCAACGCTCATCTGACTCTGAGCAACTTCAGGGAGCCCGAAAGGTAGAAATCTGACCTGATAACCAAAAGGTTTAAAGGGTTTATTTGTGGCTTTATGCTCAGAACTGTGTCAGGCTGGAGTTGGTTTAGCGTTGGTGCTGGTGGGGAGGGGAACAGGGAAATGCCTTTGTTGTGGTGCAGCACAAGATAGAGGGGAGAAGACACCGTGAGAAGGTGGACAAATAGAGGAGGATGAAGTTACATAAACAGTTATCAGTTACTTGAGTCATTCGTCATATTTGGCATGATGAAGCTCCAAGGATTATACAAATTAAGTGAGAATCTCAGTGTTACTTTTACAACCCTGGTGTTTGAGAAGCGAGCTGTAGAGATCTGAGCTAACAGAAAGAAGAAAACTAATTATTCTCCCCTATTTTATTTTAAAATCAAACATGATTTTGAGCTGTTTTTTTTTTTTTTTTCCAGTTAGTAGTTGTTTGTATGGCAAGAAGGGATTATACAAGGGATTGGATAGTCTTCTGCTGTGGAAGGCAGCAGGTCCCCCATAGGCCCTGCGTCCTCAGTCCTAGTCAACCCAAGCCTTATAAAATGTCACTAGATCACTACGTTTAGGCACTGACTCACTGTAAACTGTGTCTACGACTTACTGTTCCCCTTGACCCTATGTAGTAGTTGTTTGCTAACCTGTGGCCTGTGCCCGGTACCTGATGAGGCACCAAAACCAGTCTAAACAGGAGGACAATGAATAACCAGCACTTTCTACTGTGATGTTTCATAATAATTGTCAACATTACAAAAATACCATATTCATGCTAATTTCACAGGAATTTGAGTGCTACCAAATAATGAGTGATTTGATCTAGTGAACTGTAGCAACTCCGAAGCACTTTTCCTGTACAGCAGTTGAACAACACAGGTTGGACACTGGGAGAATGGGTTGCAGGACAGCATGGAGTCGTAGCTGGTAAATGCTCCATGCTGACCACCCAATTCTGTCCTTAGTTTGCAGCTACTTTTAACTCAGCATGGACACAGATATCTATGATAAAATTAAATTTATTTTGCAGTATCATATATTGCTTTTTTTCCTCTGACTGCTCTGCAGGGTTTCCCTTTGCAAAGTGAAGAAAAATACCCCTGAAAAGCAAGTGCTGTTCCCAGATTCTTCACAATCAAAATCATATGCAGGCACTCCCAGAGCTCTGAAGTTCTCCAAGGACAGGCTTAAGGAAGGAAACCTTGATCTAATATTTCTCAAAACATTCGCTAAGTGTATCAACCAAGTTTGCTGGGGACAAAACAACAAGTTAGACGTACCTGGCTGATGGGATTTTTTTGTCCTCTGAAATCGTTCTGTGGAATTGGGATTCAATGTGAGCACTTTGAGGAGCGTCCTCTGGCAGCACGGGCGGCTGGTGGCAGGGAGAGGCGGCCCGGCAGAGGGGAAGCTCTCTGCTTCATTTGCAGATGTGCTCCTAAGAACTCGGCCTGCTGTGGCTAACTGGCTGTGACCGTTTTGGGGTTTTTTTTTTTCTTTCTTTCCCTCAGATGGCACAACAAGAAACCCACCAGCCTTCAGCATCGTTAACTCTTTGCAGTAGAACCAGAGCAGAGTGACAGGAGATGCCTGTTAGATTGTAAATGTCTACAGCCTATGCTCCTTTATAGTTTAATATCTTTACACTGCTAAACCTGTCCGTGATGTTTTGGGGCATTTTTCCGAGCTATTGTAATATAAAAATGTGATCTGAAGTAATTTAGTAGCCCAGCTCCTGCTGGGCTACTGCTTGCCCCAGGAGCTCTCTGCTGCATGTGGGAAGGGAAACAGAGCAGAGGAAACAGCAAAGGGATGTAACCCAGCAAATGAGGGCTGACTAAAAGCCTGATTCAGAGTCTGCTGAAGTCACTAGGAATGTCTTTTTTCTACTTCAGTGGCCTTCTATCAGACCTTAAAAGACCAGTAAAACTTTGCACCCTCTGTGGCATTTTTCATCAGTTTCACAGCGTTTTTCTCTATACACAAAATAATTAGACTCTGGGAAGTCCCCTCGGAATTCAGCCTTTCAACAGCTTGCAGTGCTGGGGCACACAGGATAAACCACTTGTGTAACACAGACAGCAAATAAACAGAAAAACCAGGGAAACAATTCACTCTTCATAGCTCCCTGCTTTTGTTTTCCTGGCCCTACTTCACCCACTCCCAAGTTACAGCATCCCCCGCACAGTGTTTTGGAAATATCTCCCATTTGAAACTGCTGCAAGAGGAGAAATAGGAAGAGCTTGAAATGGAATTTGATTAGTACAGCAAAACAAACAGAGCGAGTGTTTGTGAAAATAGACTGTAGACCTTGAAGAGCTGTAGCGCAGGTGGGGTGTGGTGACGTTTCTCCTCTGAAATACAGCCGCTCTAAGGCACTGTGCCCTGTAGCATCCATATGGGCCTGTTCCTTCTCTGCTGAAACAAAGATAAAAGTAGGTGCTGCAGAGCCGAATGCTGAAGAACGTAACTTCCCCCAAGTCTAAGGGCATTCAGATCACATTTATTTCTATGTCAGTAGTGCCTAGATGATATTTGACAGCTTCATATCCAAGTGCTTGACATAGCCTGGCCTTATTTGGGTCCGTGACCAAAGATCTGCTGGCAAAAGAGACACAAATATTTTAGTGAAATAGCCACCCCCCCAATTGTGTCTCACTTAATATTTTGCATTCATTTCATTCTCTTCCTGCCAGCTGACAGGCCTTATCTTTAGAAATTCTTTTCCCAGTTACTGTGGCTGAAAGGATGGAGAAATTAAAGTTTGTTGGCAACAGCATGTCAGTTTGGGATGAGGACATGGTCTCTCCAAGCTGGGTTCTGTAACTGTCCATCACAAACCTCTGTGGAGAAGCAAGTGGCTTCAGAACTATGTGTCTACAAGGCAGCAAAATCGTGTTCAGAACTGTCCAGGTCATAGCAAGAACATCTAGGATTTGCATCCTGAATTCATCCAGCAGGGAACCCATGGGAAAATGAATAAATAGGCTTTTCCTTCACAATTTCTATTGTAGTAACATTGACACAGGTACTATGGTTTCAGCAGGTTGCTCACTGGTATGGAAACGCTGTGTTTCACTTGGTGTTCTTCTACAATTAATTCTTCTTCATCCCACATTGCATTGAGATACTTGCAGGCTTTTCAGCACATTTTCTGTCGGTCAGACACAATCAGCTGTGAGCTGGAAGGTAGCTGGCGGCTCCCTGTGGGTTGCAGCTCAGCAGGGGAAGGGAAGGCTGCCTAACTCGTTCGTGAAGGGTTAGTCAGCCAGAATGCAAATATCCTGGATATTTATCCAGGACTCACGAGCTGAAACCTGTGAAAAAAATGGCACAGGCAGCCCAGCGTCCTACAGCCTTCAATTTTCTGTCTCATCTGAAAACACCAGTGAACAGTGTTTAACATGTGAGGGACAGCGCTTTATTTGGAGACCTCATCTAACGTGGCTGATGGGACCAGGCTGTGCTTTGACTGTCAAAGCCAGGATGATTGCATCTGCATTTTGGAGGAGTGCTTGATGCATAGGAGATGCTCCCCTTGTCACAGGCTTCCAGGTGGCCTTTAAAAGCAGCAGCGCTCTTGAAGCTGTTGGAAATTCATTAAAAAACCCATTTTGATTGTGTACGGGACTGACATAACAGCACTGAAATCAAACAGGATCAATGTGCTTGCTCTCAATTAAAGCCCTTAGATATATCCCTTAAAAGCTCACATGAGCTGGGCAGGAGGGGCCTGTGTTTTCAGCCATTGCAAAGGTTGGCGCTGGGGCTCAGTAATGCACTTATGCAAGCAGATGCAGCTCCCATCCCCGCAGATTGCTGCTGCATTAAGTGTGTGCCCTTAAGGCCTCCTGCTGAAGGCAGTGGCAAACATCCAGTTGATTTAAACAGGATTAGCTGCTGCAGATCACCTTGGGTTGGGACATGCTTCAAGGAACCTCATCTGAAAGTTTTTGTCCTTGGTAATTGAAACATTTTGCTTTTTGTTCCCATCGTTCAGTTGACCCGCACCTGCTCGTGGCCAGAGCTCGCTGCTCTTGGGCTTGCTCCGGGAGCTCTGCCTCCCTGCAGGTGGCGGGTAAGAGAAGTAGGGCAGGACAGTAGAGCAGGGAGAGCTTTCTTATGTGGCTTTGCAGATGTCAAGACAAGAAGAAAACAGTTGGCTGCCTTCTGGGAAGTGGGTAACCTTCCTGTGCTGCACCACTGAAAATGTTTTGCATCTTTCTGAGGGCAGGAATTCCCAATATTATAGAATCACAGACTGGTTTGGGTGAGAAGAGACCTTCAGAGCTCATCCAGTCCATCCTTCTGCAGTGAGCAAGGACATCTTCAGTGAGAGCAGGTTGCTCAGAGCCCCAGGGTCCAGCCTGACCTGCAGTGGTGCCAGGGATGGGGCTTCTCCCACCTCTCTGGGCAACCTGGGCCAGGGTCTCATCACCCTCAGCATAAATAATTTCTTCCTTCTCTCTAGTCTGAATCTTCTTATAGTTTAAATCTATCACCCATTGTCCTGTCACAACACTCCCTGCTCAGAAGTCTGTCCCCATCTTTCTTACAGGCCCCTTGAAGCACTGAAAGGTTGCACTAAGGTCTCCCTGGAGCCTCCTCTTCTCCAGGCTGAACAACCCCAACTCTACTTCCAGCAGAGGGGTTCCACCCTTGGGTCATTCCTGTGGCCTCCTCTGGCCCAGATCCAGCAGGTCCATGTCTCTACTGTGCTGAGGAGCCCAGAGCTGGCCCCAGCACTGCAGGGGCCTCTTCTCAGAGCAGAGCAGAGCAGAGCAGAGCAGAGCAGAGCAGAGCAGAGGGGCAGAGTCCCTTCCTTTGACCTGCTGGCCACGCTGCTATGGATGAGCCCAGGACATGGCTGGCTCCTTTCACTTGGCCCACTTTCACAGTGCCATCCTGGGATGTTTCTAAGGTAGTGACCACAGTCCATAGTTAACAACAACCATTTATTAAGGACAGGTGTCATGTTTTAGTGAGTTTGTAGAGAGGATTAGCTTATTGCTCTTTCCATTTAAAAATGCAGAATCTTGATTTTTCTTTCATTGCTGTATTATATTTCAAAGAAACATAATAAAGCACTCAAAAATGCAGCATAAAGCAGGAAGCCTAAATTTCACCACATTTTTAATGGTTTAATAGAACTAATAACTGCGTAATTGAAATCATGCTAATACTCGTCCTCCCTCTGTGATTCAGTGCAGAGCTTTCTGGTTTGGCTTCAACATTGGGAAGAAAACTGCATTTTGGGAAATACAATTGATTTTGCACGATCTGCTGATGATCAGCAAGGCTTAATGAGTGGTCGCCTGAAGAAACCTCATTACAGTAATTTGGATGGATGAGCAGGAGTGAAATGTGAAAAGAAGACAATATAGTTGCTGCTTGAATGCATCACTTGGTGGTATTTGACTCTGAAACCATCCAGAGCCAGCACGGGGAAAGGATCAGATATCCTTGAAACCTCCAGGTTAGTTTGATGCCTTTTGGGAAACAAGTTTTTGATTGTCGTTAGTGGTTACTCTCCAGCTGACAATGCAGCCATTTCTTTCGTAGGGCTATGATGACATCCAGTTCATAAACTCTAGGTGATTCCAATCCATTATTGGACATTTTTTTTTTTTTTTGTGGCAGTTCAAAGTTGAGGCTGTGAATTGGATGATTGCTGAAAAGTTTTACTTACATAGAACCTGCTGGTGAGCTCCTTAGCAAAGGTGTGCATCTTCTGGTGAGCCTGGTTTCGGCCGGTCACGTCACAGAACTCTGCAGCTGACACAGCAGGGTGTTCACTGAAGAGAAACTCAGGAAGGAAGTTGTTGGGAAGCAGCAGAAAACCAAAGTGGAGTGAAAATGAAAAATACAAAAATCTTGGGAGGTTGAGAGAAGTTTCTCAACACCACTGTTGTACCATCCGTCTTAACCATGCGTTCAATGTCAGGGGAAGTAGATGTTCTCCAAATACCATCCCCTGTGCTTGCATTCATTTAGGGTGATGTTCAAGATAATTCTTCGAGATAATTCTTTAAAATAATTCTTCAAAATAATTGAAAACAGTGGGGAACAGGTCATTCTAGCTGCCTCTTTCTCCTCTCTGGTGTTGCAGTGAATGGCTGATCTTCTGACAGAACCTCAGATTTATTAAAATATGAAAAATTTAGTGAACTCACATCCCAAAATAAATATCAGAAGAAAAAAAAAGGAAATGTGGCCTATGAATTACAAGTTATTTTATTGCCTTAGCCCAAGATGAACACCTTTGACGTAGTCGATAGCAGTGCTCACACACTAATGCCTCTAATAACTGTACTGGCCAGAGGAAAACTACTCTGGGTTTATTGCTTTGACTTGGGTGAAAATTCGGTTCATTTTCTGGTGAAAAAAAAAAAGCTGTTAGTCTTGAGAAAGTAATTTTTTCCCATGCTTGGAATACCCAGGGAATTTTCTCTGCTATTTTATTTTAAAGTAGTACTGTTTCAATGATGCTTCTCCCAATGCATCCATATTGAAGTGTGCACTAGATGAAAAGATGCAGGCTCACTGAAATACTTGTTTAAAACCTTTAGGGGTAAGTTCCTCATCTCCATCCGTCAGGAGATTTGAGGTATTAAATGTTGAGTTCAGCGCCATGTTTCCCAGCTAACTGTAATGAACCAACCCGCTGGTGTTTATCCAAAGTTCTGTTGCTCCTCTACAGCTTAACCAGGAGGATGTTAAAATCTGAAGTGAAGTTGCACTGAGTTGTGTTGGACATAGAGGCTGCACAGCAGAGTAAGGACGGAGCTGTAGCCTTTTGGTAACACCTAGTCTGGAGGCTTAATCCCAGGCTGATGACCTGGTGGCTGTAGAACATGGCATTCATTTGGTCAAGGATACAATTATTCCCCCAACACAATTTTCTACCTTCCTAGAGCATTTCAGAGTCAAGGAATCTACACATTACTGCCAGCCCTCCTCTGCTTTGTTACTAAGTCATTTAACTCTGGGCGACTCGGTTTTTAAATCTGTTATTGGGAGTAGTATTTGTTTGCTCTTCCTCCTGCAACTGTTATGAAGTTTATTCCATTAGTGTTCATAAAGGACTTGGAGATCCTAGATGGCAGATGCCAAAGGAAAACAAAAAGTTGTTATTACCATTTGTTTGATTAAATATATGTATATATATTTTTTCTTTGACGGTAGCCTTACAAATCACTGCAGTCTTTCATATAATTTACCTCAAACAATGACTGTAACAACAGAGCAGTAATGAGGAGTAGAAGTCATTGCTTCCCTCTGAAACCACTGTGATTTGCATAAACCACTCCAAGAGTCTGGTAAATGATACTCTGCTTGGTCAGTCTGCAGAGAGATTCATACGGGTTTGGTTTGTGTCAAACATTAGAGAACTAAAACTTTAGATCATGTGGATGTGCATGTGTTTTTATGTCTTCAGAACATTAGTCTCCTTTACGAGCTGGTGATGCAACAAAATCAGAGTTTTACATTAGAAATCATGCTTTGTTTTCCTGCTGGGCACTGAACGATTCTTGTTCGATCTTATTTCACTTGAAAATCAGGTTGGCAGCCTTGCCTTGGAGTGGTTGATTTGAAGTTTTGCTGAAGAATTAAGCTTTCATTCCCAAAAGCCACTTCTTGAAGCTGTGGTAAATCAAGAGAAGGAACATGGGAAGCCATGAGAATCAAGCACTCAGTGTGTAGTACATTCTGGCATCTTTATCACATTTATTTCTGCAAACTGGTCACTTCCATTTTGTAGTTGCCACCGTGTGAGACAATGAACCAGTTATCTGTGTCCACACCCTCACCTGTGTTTTTCTGCTTCTAGCAAAGTAATATTAATTAGTAGTATTATTAACCATTGAGCATCGCTCCGCTGTTAAAGTGCATTTCCACAGCTTTCATGAGTGAGGGGCAAGGTTAACTTCAGCATGTTCCAGGGCCATTAATTCCCTTGGAGTCTGGTAAAGTGATGAAGACGGCCTGGAAAGCAGTTGCTGTGTGACTGAAGAGTGGAGCTTTCAAGTCCAGAAAAAGCCTCTGAGGGGTTCCTTCAGCTCTCAGCATTTGTTCTTCTCACCTCCCTGCATGGCTGCCCCCTTCCACCATACCCTCCCTGTCCCATGGGCTCAGCATATACATACACATCATCATGATTTAACCCAGAATCTGGGTTGAGTGGCTTTGATGGCACAGTGAGCAGTGCAGCTGCAGAACGGGGGATTTGGCCCAAGGTTTGAACATGCAGGTGTCCCGGTTTTTAAACCCAAACAGAGAAGACAGGGGTTGTCAGACTGAACAGCTTAAAATGAGGGGGAATGAACCACCTCCAACAGAGAATGACGCTTCTGTGGCCCATAGTCCCCAGGGACATAAATTCCGGGTGAAGATGATCACAGTCTCTCCCTTTGCACTTAAAATTACCATGTCCACTTGAGTTTTGGGGTGAAATGTGTAAAGTCCCGCTGTCCAGATTAGAGCTTCACAAGACAAGAAAAATTTGACATTCTGGTGCTCATTTGCACCAGATGTGAATTAGGGATTTTTCCTCAGTTCATTTGTTTTCTGCCTCCAGATACATCCAGCTCTTTCCTTTCTCTTGCAGCAGCAGCCACTACAGCAGCTATCCCCGTTGGACCGTCAAGGTGTGGAGCATGGAAGAACAACTGCTAACCAGCAGCATCCTTGATCAGTTTATTAACAGCCACGAGCAGTCGTATGACGAGTTTCTAAACACATTCACTTACCTCTTGAAAGGTATGTAACTTCCCAAACCTCCCACTGGAGATCGCAGCCAGAGGGGAAGGTAAAAAGAGAAGCTGTAGTATTTAGTGTCATTCTGCTGCTCATTTGGTGACCTTAGGCAAGTCCTCATGGTGCTTTTGTTTCTCCTATCAGCAGCGGGATCCTGAAGGACAACTTCCCTGAGCTCGGTTCACAGGCTGGTGGTTAACCACATTTCCCTCGCTTTAGGGAGGTGGAATAGCCTTTTCTTAAGGAAGTTTTACTAGAGAATTTTCCATAAAAGAAGAGCCTAAGACAAGTACTCTAATAGTATGATGAGGCCTAAGGTTAGGGGTGTGCAGTTTGGATACTTTCCCAGGTTTACTACCACTAGCTCGCTGTGCCCTGTGTTCCAAGCTAACAGATAACCTGAGTGAAGTTACATCGGGACATCAGATTAGGATGATTAGGCTGAAAAGGTCTCATGAAGATGAAGTAAAAGGTGGGGCTTAACGTTCATCTGAGCATTGCTGCTTTACAGGCAGTTCAGATCTGCATCGAAATTCTGTAGCTGAGGTTAATTTCTTTAGGCCAGCTTATGTTAGGTGCCATAAAAATAAAGGCCAGCTACATATTACTCTCAATTCTCTTCACTGCAGCTCTGCGCTGAAGATGATGTCCTATTCTCGCAGCAGCACTGTGTTTTTCAATTATGGCATGTGGCATGCTCTGTTGATTGGCACTCAGGAGTCTGTCCTGTCCTTGTCCTTCAGGCAGAACTAAGTGTCAGTCACCGGTGCTGAGCAAAAAGCCGGGGAGGAGTCGAAGCTGCCATAGAAATAATCTCGTGGCAACCTTCTGTCTCTCCTCCCAGTAAGAAATAGAAGAGAAAGGAGACACTGGAGGATGAGATAAGAGGATTGAAAATTAGGTTCTGGTCTTCTTTTTATGTATGATGGATGCACTGGGGAAGCTCCTCTCTTAGCAGCGTGCGGCGTATCATGATGCTACTTGCAAAAAGCCTCAGCGTGTATTTCAGTCATTTTCATTGTCACTAGAGCATCTGCCACTTAAAAGTGTATAAAAGGTGTAGCTTTAGCTGCTTAGAAATGCAGTTTCCTGTGCTGGTATAAACAAAACAGCTCAGCTTGTTTTCTTCCCACTTTTGTTTTCCTTTAAAAATACCCAAAGGTGTTGGTTTGTTTTATAAACTAACGACCTGTAAAAATTCCACTTAAAGCACTAGGCAAAATACTTTATAAAATATCCCATTCTTTGTTTCTTAATTGAGCGTTTGAAAAATCGTCATTTGGCTTTAATTAAAAAAAAGCTTAGTCAGTCTATCAGCTAATAGGCTCCAGAAATTCCGAGTTCAGATATTTATTGTGGGGCTGTGTTTGTGGTTACTGTCGAGCAAAGTCTGACGGTTTTCATATTGCTTTCCTGAGTTTGGCCTGATAATGGTGTTTAATAGTACTAAATCTTTGTACAATGAGCATTAATCTCGGAATTTGCATAATTAGTTATGGGTATAGCTGTGTGCTTGCACAAATAACCAAGATTTGGAGTCAAAAATAAGGTCCTTCTAAATTCTGTGTCATTCATTTAGTGATACGTGTATGGTTTAATTAGCACACAGATATGGGATAGCTTAGTTGGACCATAAAATTGTATCATTGACATAGGAATTTAATCTTCCTGATTTTCGTATTCCGAAAAAAACCCCCACAATTCTGTTTTTTAAGGTGTGCTTAAATTGTGACTAATTGACAAGTAAATCCTACAGTGAGGCTTTTACTTCTCCCACATCTGATGGGACGTGGATACACATACCTCAATGTCATTTGGAAACACTGAGCTCAGCAGTTAAAGCATATAAACTCCAGCAGGACATGACCTATGTATCTTAAATGAGTAATTTATTAGATATTGGTAAGAGGAATCGTTTTATTAGTCATTTATTTGTGCTGCTCTTAGAATCAGTGAACCCCCTTATGCTTATGCCAAGTTACATGTTTTGTTAGTTTGTTCTCTTAGCTTTGAGTATAAAAATAATGATTCTGATAATGAAACAGCGAACTGGCTTTTGCTTTGAGATTGTACAACTCCACTATGCTTTTTAAGTCCAAAAGGAAACCTTCAGAGTGATTTCTCGACTGCGCAGTTGAAGAAAGCTCAGAAGAGTTGGATTTGCAGAGGACTCGATGACACAGATTTCTGTCAGTCTCGTCAGAACTAAACACTTCCTGGAGTGACTTTGGACAGAATCTCATGGAGTAGACCCAGTGCCCATTTTTTTAAAAGCTGCCACACAGGGCAAGAGGCTCTTTCGAATCTTAGAAAGAGCGTCTGAAATCTGGTGGAGACAATATGATGTCCACAATTAGAAGGCAGCATCTGCTCATTTTTCTAAACTCAGAGGAAGATCGGGAAATTCAAGGGAGCTTTAAATATCTCCTTTGACCTTATGCAAAAAAACCCAGAAAATCAAAAAACAAAACCCAAAAGGCCCAAGCTTCAAATTTTTCATCTAGATTTTAAATTACTCTCCCATTTCTAAAAATATGGGATCCTGAATCAGTCAGGTACACGGAAAAACGGTGCCATGAATAAATTCTTATCCAAACCCAAGTTTAGATTCATATTTTTTCCATGGTCCTGGGCGTTTGACCACTGGGATTAAATTCAGCCCATTCCTGCTGTTAATTTTGCTCTGTTTCATATATCTCACACTGCCTGGCAGCATATCGAAGTCTGAGGGCTTTGACCAAGACCCATCTCCAAGCAAACCAAACCTCGGGCATATACTCTCTAGCCTCACTGCTGTTGTTTTGATGCTTCTGGATGGAGCAAGCTGCCATGCGGAGGAGGTGGGAGGGTGGCTGCCCATTTCTGTGCTGCCAGTGGCATGCGAGAGCCATATTCTGTGTTGCGATGGGATGGATTTAATTCCCCAGTGAAAGTTGAGCAATGCATTCGGTTCACAGTCAATTTGACAGTAGCTGTCTGCTTCCTTTTTCCCTTAACCACACTTAGGAAAAACAACAACTCAAAGCTTCCTATATAAGTGACACTGGAGGCACTTTACAAATGTGAGTCTTAACAGCAGAAAACTCTATAAGATATGACAGTAAATTCACTTTAATTTTTAAAATGGACCAGTAGGACAATGCTCACCCCAAGAGAAATTTGCAGCCTTCTTCCCATGAGTGGATTTGCCAATAAAAGCAACTAGACAGTTCAATAAAACTAATTAAATTAATCTGTCATCCCCAGGGAACTTAAACAGGGCATGAAATAGGGAAACAGCGTCAATTCAGAGCTTTTTATTGATGTGTTGTGCTGGATCATTGGAAAGAATTGGTTGGGAGAAAAAAATCTGCCATTTTCTATTGATCATAAGTTCAGTAGCTATCTCTGTGTAACCTTCATTCAATACAGTATAAAATCAAATATCAAACAGAGCCCCTAAAAGCAGAAAAACCCCAGACGTAGGCATACAAACATAATAGATTATTTTGGAAATAATAATAACTGATGTGGTTTATGGACATTTGTTGCCCTTAGATCTATCTCAGCGGTGTTTGCTATGCAAAGAACTTCAGCTCCCTTGTACAGACAGAAAAAAATGAGGCATAAAGAAGGGAAATGCCTCATGTTGGTTTGCACAGCAGCTCACTGGCAGCACCAGATAAGGACAGAGGCACTTGGACTCCTGGAAACTTTGACAGCCCTTGAACAATCGTGCTTCCCTGATGACCTCTAGCTCATCGCCTTGCCCTGAAAGGTGTCCACGTGTGCTAAACGCAGCTGTTGGCTGAGTTTCATGGCATTGCAGTGAGGTGAGGAAACCCTCTTTTCCAGATGTGGGAATGATGTCAGAGCCGTGCAGTGGCTCAACAGGACAATCAGAAGCAGGAACCAAGTGACCTCACACCCATCGTAGTGCTGAACTCCTTTTAGAGTTGTATGCTTTTCTGTGTCCAGTATAAAATAACACAGAAATGCCTAATTTCAAGAAAGTAGGTGTTTGCCTTAAAAAAAATAATCCAGACCTTTGAGGGTACCTTAATGCCTTGCACACCAAATCGGGTGTTTTTGAAACTCTTGGGCTCTGTGGAATTTTATTAATTTGTCCCACCTGGTCTAATCTTTTTATAATGTCATTAAGAAAAGAATTCTTTGTACGGAGATGTCAGATGCTTTTATTTCTGTGTGATTCCCTTGATTCTTACAGTGCTTATCTACTTAACTGCGAGTGCTGAATTCTTCTAGACTGCAAGTATACAGAAGGTTTTCAGAATCAATTCTGTCCTGATTTATTAGTATAACACCTGCTCTTTTAAAGTACTCCCAACATATGTATTTAATGTCATTTCCTGGTGCTGAGGATGAATTTAAGCACATTTGTGGTTGCTTTGACTGTAAAAAAGATAAAAAAACCAAACAAGTGTTGCCCTCACCGCATAAACACTATTGTTAGAGCTGGAAAACTGACCCAGTGTGTTGGCATTGCTTGGTAGCGATAGATACCACTTGATCCCTAGTAGATATTAAGAGGAGTAGCTCCCTTAATAAGATTTTGCTGGTTCATATCAGCTGAGGATCTGCCCTAAGCTTTCTGTCATGGTTCTCTGAATTTTTTTTAAGAGTATTTTGCCTCATCATCTGTTGGAAGAAGTTGGATTTTGCTCATGCGAAATGAAATGGTCAAGTGCACATTTGCCGTATTATTGCGCTGTGGTGTTCAGATGGAGGAGGTATCCAGCAGCAACACTGTTGAACCGTACAAGAATAATATGTATTTTCAAAGCATCAGCTGGGGTGAATGTGGTATAAGCAGGAGATGTTGCCCCTTTTTTAACGCTGACACTATCTAGAGCAAAACAGGGACGTAGATAGTGATACCGATAAACACTACATAAACGTGGTCTGGTTTTCAAACATGCTACAGTAAGGGAAGAGTCCAAAACTGGCAGTCAAAAGGAATAAATGGGACTTAAGAGTTTACCCTTTTAAGTCAGAAATAGTCCTACTGAAGTTACGGTCCCAGTGGAATATCTATTTATCCTTGCTGGGGACATGGTGCAGTGAAATTCCCTTAGGAAGCTGTTGTTACTGAGGAAAGAATCAAGCCACGGATTATAGGAAAAAATGACTTTTTTTGAAGGAAAAAAAAGGTATACAATACTTTTTGCTGATTGTCTTTTAATGCGGGTAAGATCAATGACAGGGGAAAAGGCTGCACCAGCTGAATCTCTGTTCTGGTGTAAAGAGCAAAGAATTCAATGGACCTGAGGGATTTATGCTGGGGAAACACTCCACTGCAGTGGAACTGTCATAAAAATTAGTGAGGGTCTTGTGGACAGGCATATAGGACCCTTACTAATCAGTCCAGCATTTTGAGGACAAAGTCAATTGGAACTTCAAATAGTAACTTTGCTGTATTATTATTTTTTTAATAGTTAAAGGGGCCTGTTTCTCATTCTCTGCTGATTTCTGGGTTTTGGAATGAATTCATTCAATTGAAAAAAGGCAGGAAGGAGATACTTGCTGGTACATATCATTTTGTCCAGTGTGGTATCCTAAGCGGTGTGTTATTGATTGCTGCACCTAGTTTGGTTTGAAATGTTTCAGACCACGAGACTTTTATCATTCTTCTGGGGCTACTATTTCATCTAACAGATTTCACTGACAGGAGGGTTTTCCTGATAATCCTGGTAACTCTCTCCTCTGGCTTTGTGATAAGTGACGCCATTAGTCTTTGTAAGATGTGGGTGATCAGTGAACATTTTCAAAAGATTCCCTTCCAAACTGGAAGACAAAGAGAATTTAAAGCAATATAGAGGATAGATAGTGGGAGAGAAAAAAATTTATCAAGCTGGATATACTTTCTGATAGAAATATGTTTCTGAAGTCTGCAGCATACTTTTCAGTGACACACAATTATGATGGATACGACTCTGGAGAGGCTCAGATTTACTTTTCTAGAGACCTAAGCTGGCTTGTTATTTCATTGTTAAGCCTCTGACAGAAGAATTTCCAAAAAATGAGACAGAAAAACTGTCTGCAGAGTGAATATATGACTCTTTCCATCATTTCAACCTTCTTCTGCTACTTTTTGTTGTGTTTGTATCCCTTAGTTTGGACTTTTGTCACACGTTGCCAAAGCCAGGGTTGTACATCTGGGTCTTGGCAGGTTGAGAGCTGTGACTGTGAATAATGAGTCAATTATCGCTTGGTCGGGGAGAAGGCAGAGCGATGCTCTTGCTGGCTGGAATGTGATCCTCCCTCCTTCCCCTCATCTTGCAAAAGTGGTTGAAATTCAGAACACTGTCAAAGGAGTACAGCTTTGGCTTGCTTAGACTTTTTCTGTTCCTTCTGAGTCCTTCTTTGCTTGCGGTCAGGCATCTAGTATCCCATAGCAGTTGTGAATGTTTCATCAAGTGTAATGGTTAATGTTCTATAACCCAATAACTCTGCAAAGGTCTTAACCGGCAAAAAGTGTCTGACAGCAGTTTATGCCTGACCTCGTAGGAAGAGGGATAGTACTTCTAGCTGTGGGCTTGGTAAATGGCACATAAATACTACGAATGCACTTGATTTCTTAGTAGCTCATTTAATCTATCTAGCTTTTTAACTGGCACAGTAGCTCAGCTGTCCAGAAAATAGATAACCTAATCAAATAAGTTTGTCGGCTCATACGTACTGTCTAATTATAACTGCCCAACTAGGTGTCATAGGTCTTTTGATGCTAAAAGGGATGTTATTTTATTTGGAGAGTTCAGAACCTGTATTTTGGAGAAGGATGGTCTGGTTTATATCCCAGAAGAATGACCATGGTGGTGTCCAAGACAGGCGTGGACTTGGGCAGGAGTATTGTGTTTATTCAGAGCCTCTTGGCTGTGTGAATTATGTTGCTGATCATTCCAGTTGACGATGTCTTTTGTCTCTCTGTTGTTCTGGCTGAGAACAGTGTAAAGCTTCCAGAAGCTTTTTCTCACTTCTCATACATGAAGGCTCCTGCCATGCACAGGGAGGATCCTGGGTCCTCAGTCCCTGTTGTTGCTCTATAGGTCTGCATGTGTTTGGCTCCATAATTTGCTGAGACACACATACCCTAAAATATATTAGTAAACCTTCATCAGTCTTTAAGCTTTATAAAACTTATGAATTCTTGGTATGAAACAGAAAGTCCATCCTGTTTGACCTCTACAGTAATAAAAGATGGAAACTATTTGAGCAAGTCGTCAAGTTCTCCCTATAAAGTAGGGTGACAGTAAAAATATCTTCAAATACCCATCAGGAATTTAAAAGAGGGTTTCTGGTGTCATACTACTTCACTCCATGGCTTGTAAAAGAGAGTGTGTAGGAAGAAGAGACTGCTCATATGTGGTGCTGCTTCCTAATATTGTTTTAGGAAAGTACTTGCTGAAAAAACAGGGAGAAGCCAGATGTCGCATCAAGAGACCTGGGATTTATTCAGAGGATCCATCTATAGTCTGAGCGTTAAAATCTGTTTGTTAGATTGCTCTGGTCTGGAGCAATTTGCTTTCTATGAAGTTTGAGTGTGGACTTTAGGTTGCGCCCTGCCAGCCCTTTCTACGGGTCACAGAAACTGCAGCAGAGAGCTGCTGCTGGCGATTAATAACTCTTTGGTGGATGGCTCAATGTAGTAACCCCAAGGGCGTCATTAAAACTCTCCACAAGAATTACTTGGGTGCCTGTAATGTATAATTATGCTTTGGAAATGCACTGCAGTGTTTCTTATTGTTACAAAGGGGATTTTTCAAACTAAACTCAAGAAACTTGGTTAAATGAGTGTTTATTTTTCATTGAGAACATGTGGTGTGGAGTTCATTGGAATTGATTGTCCTAGAGCTGCTCCATATTTGATAACAAGACTTTTAAAATAAAAAGTGCTGCATTTTTATTTTGACCGTGATTAGTGTATTTTTTGCCACGTTGTAGGAAAAAAAACTATTCGGCATGGGTTCAGAAATCTGTATTTCCATGCACGTACTTGTCCTGAGCTGTAATCAGCTCCTAGATCCAGCCCGTGCTGTTGAGTTTTCATTTGATGATCACCTGATTCTGCTGTTTTGCTTTTTTGGATAGTTTCAGCTCTGGGGTTATTTTATCAAGTTTTCTGTATATTGCATAAGCTTTTGAGACGATGAGTTCTTCAGGACTGAGGAACAGGCGATAGTCTGTGCACCTGCAGTTCAAACTGCATATTCAGCTTTATGATGAAGATTGCAAAAAACAGGTGTATGATGCACAGGGAAGCCCTGAGCATGAGCGGAGAAATGAGTGGGTAAAATAAATCAATATTAGATGTAATGAAATTCACATTTTCCTGAATAGTGCCTCATGTTACCTGGTGTGATTCGCCTTGCAGAGGAAGAGGGGAAGACAACTGAAGGAGGGAAAGTGGACTCCTTAAGCAAAACATTTTCTGCTTCTGAATTATCAAACAGAAATAAACAGGATGGGTCACCTGGAAGAAGCGAAGAAATGAGGGTGTCTCCTCCACCATACACGCCAAAGGAGAGCGAGGTAACGAGCTAACGTTTGTCCGTGTGGCCAAGCACCACATCCAAAGAGATGGAAATATGGGGAGGTGCTCTGTCAAATGTTAGAGGGTAGTGGTATAGATTGCTTCAGCTCCTACAGTAAGCAGTCAGCAGGCCAGAGGCATTTTTAATCTTCTGAAACACGTAAGATTTGGGATTTTGTGTGTAGGGACAGGAAAACAACAGACATCATCTGGAGAGAGTGAGGTGGAAATCTGGAGTCCACTTGTCAAGAACTTTAGCCCTCCTGCCCAAGTAACAAATAACTAAGCTGTGCTCTAGCCTGTACTAAAAAATTCCCATCATTAAAACTGTTTATAAAAAAGAAGTAGCAGGTAATTTTGTGCAATACACAGAGCAACACACTGCAGTGCCTTCAGATGCCGGACCTGCCAGGCCTCAGCCAACGAGCACGACTGGCATGTTCCTCCCTACTCGCACATGCCTTTGAGGTGGAATCAAGCAAAGCATTGTCAGCTGATTGTGTAATAATAATGACAAGAATCCTTTTGCCATTTTTCTCATGAGGAATGGGACAGGCTGCCTTTGGGTCTCTTCCTTCAGCCACTTCAAATTGGCTTTCTGCCCCATAAAGCAATGTGCAACTCCCATTATCCTTTATTTAATAGAACATCTTAATACTTGACTTTGTTGCTGCTGAGAAAAAAAAGGTTCTGGCATGACTGCACATTTTTTGTCACATTAGCAGTTTAAGAAACAAATAAAGTAATAGTAGAACATATCAGAAAAATTACTAGTAGCAGGAGGAAGCTGTAAGGCACTAAGTTAGCTGCTGTAACCTTTAAGCCTGCCCTGAGGAAAAGAAAAAGGGGAAAAGCTGCTGTTGAAAACAATGTTTCTGTTCTAAATGCTGATTTTTAGGCACGTTGTGATTACCTGCGCTGTTGTTCCAATCGATTCAGTCTGGCCCGGTAGAATTTCAGAGGATTACCCACACATGTTCTGTTTTCAGGAGCATTGCAGTAACTTTTAAAAGCATTTTAAATACACTGCAAGGATCTACGTGTATGAATCAGTCGGAGCTTTGAGTGTGATTGTGGTTCTGTTTCACACACGTATTTCTGCCTGTCTGTCTCCAGCCAGGGGTGCATGAGAGCTGGGGAGCCGGTGGCTCTGCTGGAAGGGATCTCAGTCTGCTTGCAAGAGCAGAGGTGAGGTTGCCTTTGATTTTCTTCAAAGTGGGGATTAGGAGCAGGACAGGGCTGATTTTTGCTTTACTCATTTACAGATGATTTGTTGATGTGTTTCTTTGACGTGCGGGAAAGAAGGATGAGAGCCTTGCCATCCAAAAGTTTTTTCAAACGTTAACGAGTGTGTACTTGAAAGTGTAAAGGATTGATGAGAATGGTGTCAGATCAGGTTGGAAAGAATTACCTAAGAGCATCTCTAATTACTCATGGAAATACAGAAGACTGCCCGGTGCACGTAGTGAATGCTCCATGGTAGCACTGTCTGCGCATCGGCTGGCAAAGGCTTTTCGCTCTCACCCTTGGCGTCTGGTCAAGTGCTACCTGAAATAAGAAATGCCTTTTCCTGTGGTATGTTTTAAAGTTGAGACCATTTCCAAGGGACATCAGCCTGAAAAAACAGCCGTGCAATATCCGAGATGAAACACTAAAAATTTAATAATTCTTAGCTTTTTTATTTGCCACTCAGCTCACAAACCAGACGGATCACGCTCTGCTTTGCCTACAGCAGGTACTGTCTCTGTGCCATATGCAGAGAGCTTGCAAAGCTGCAAAGTAACTTATCATGTGTCTTTTTCCGATGAAAATATTTTACTTCTCCATCTTCCCACAAAGTTCCTGAAGCAGTGGCTATACAGCCTGAGCTTATTTCCCATCACCATGGTTGATATGCAGTGATTTTGGCAGCAATTCTTTGCCTATACGTAAAAGTATTTCCTTTGGGTTCCACATTTCAAAGAAAATTCATATGCTTTCTTGGAAAAAAAGCAAGGGAGAGTGGAGAAGATGAAGCAGACAATTTAATGCATTCACTTTCCTCTAGACTGTACTATAAGGAATGGAATTAATACATTTTAATCTCTGTTCCCATTTGGGTTTTTATGGCAGGTGGACGAGCACTTAGATTTGGAAGATGTGGACACAGATGAAAAGACAGGCAGTGGTAGGTGTGTCCCCCCCCTTTATATCCACTGTCATTGTCCATCTTTGGATGCAAGTGTATAGACATTGTTTAAAGAGCTGTTTCTCCTCTAAAAACATGTTCTTCCTCAGTTCTTCTTTGCTAGAAAATTCCCCGAATTAAAGTACTTATTTCCTTTCTCTAAGAGGTAATGAGAGTAAATTATAAGGAATATTTGTTATACTGTGTCCTGGTGAGCAGTTTTTTTTTTTCAGGATTTTTCAGAATTGCAGGACGCTTCTTGTTAACAGCATTTCTCCATTTTTCTGTATTCTTTATATGGAAATTATTTTGATTACAAAATCTTCTTCACACAGTAACGTGGGTGCTGAGAGAGAGTTCTGTAAAGTGGAAATATTTAATGAGAATGTTGTCCCTGCCTATTAAAACGATTTCATCCCAGGCTTAAAATAGAGGAGACTAATTTTGAATTCACAGTGAACTTCTTTAAGAATTCCAATTATGAGCGATTTGAGTTGTGTTGAATTGTACCAGACATCTCTAACAATTTTAACCCTCACACCTCCAAAAAGAAAGTAGAAACCTAGTGTCTGCAGTTACTTGTCTGTCATAGGTGCTTGTGTGGCCTTTATTACCACCAGAATTGATGACCTTTTAGGGATTAAATTCATTTGCCTCATCTGTACCTGTGAGTGCACAAAGAAACAAGCCACACAGGGTAAGGGATTTGCCAGAGGTCACTGGAAGAAGCTGTTGCAGAGAAGGACTTTGGTCCTCGGTTCCTTGGTTATTGCCATTTGATTAGTCTCTCTAATCCCTGGTAAATTTGGTTAGTCTTTCCTTTCTGCATGTGCGGAATTCCTATGGAATCAGAGGGCTTGGAGACTTCCAGCTGATGGAGCTTGGCTGTAACGCACAAGAAAACAATAAAGCAACCTAAGTCGGGTTTACCACAAATATTCTTTCTCCAGTCTGGGTGTTTCAGACAGGAGGGAGTGAAATAGCAGTCCCATGTCAGGGACAGACATCCAAGGTTGCTTTGGAGTGCAGTGTTCATACATGCCCATTTTTCCCTTTGCAGGACATTGTCCATGGTTTAAATTCTGGTAATAGCTATTAAAAAAACCTGGAGCTTACTGGTGGAAGCCTAAACCCACTTTTCACTTGTATCATAATGAGAATTATCTATGTCTAGCTCATGGAAGTACTGTTAGATATCTCTGGTTCCAAACAGGCCACCAGTTGGATGCTGAGAAATAATCCCAACTCTAAAACACCAGGCAGGGCAGTGGAGGAAGGGAGAGCCCTGCCAGAGCCTGGGGACAGCTCTCCACATTCTGGACCACGCCAGACCCTGCCTCGCTCCAGGCTTTTCAGTCCTTTCTGTGTGTTTGTGTGTGTGCAAGAGTAAATGTTAATCACGTATGTTTAGAACCCTCTAGTAAAACAGGCTGTGTTTGAGCAGGATGAGAATCACCCAGCTCATCAGCTGCTGGTTCCGTGTGAACAGCACTTTGTGCGAGCCACATTGGAAAAACCTGTTGGTTAGTGTTTTGTTGGTGATCATAAAGATAATAAACATAACATTATACCACCACTACTGCAGATTATCGGTGTGCTAACAACTCGCTTTTTACGTGACGTTCGATTTGCCTTTCCATCTCGGCTCTTCCCATGAGACAGAGCTCCTGGTGCGGGCTGCCTTGGTGTGGGAAGAAGCCGTATCGACTCCTAAAGGAATCAGCAGTGCTCGCTAACAACATTAAGCACTTAGGTTGTATTTTATAACATCAAAACACCGCATAGCCAGAAGCTAGTTATTCCTTCTAAACTGTAAGGAAAGCGAACAGCATCCACATTTATATCTGGGAAACCCGCAGCCTGTGCCTTGCCCAGGGCTTCTTCACTGGAGATAGTTGTTGAGTCAAGATAAAAAATTTCCCCTTGACTCCTAAGCGCAGAAAATAGGATGTAATAGTTTGATAGTTGTCTTACATGTCAAAATCCACTTGATGGGCTTCATAAGAAGAGAGGTAAAATCTTGCTCCTGTAGAAACCGTAGCAACAAAATGCAAATTAAAATAGAAAATGGTGTCTGTAATGATAAAGTCACATTAAATAATATCCCTGTTGACCACCTTAATAAAGGATTAATCTGAAGAATTCCAGATGGTTTGTAAGTGACACAAATTTGAAAGACATTCGCTTGCTGGCCTTTATAATGCTGTCACCTGTATGTCAGAACAAACGATCAATTTAAAACTTATTGGCAAAATGAGTCGGACACCTGGTAAAAAATATCCATCCCTTGCTAGTTTAATTACAGCGAACTGTTATCTCCACTCGTTATTGCCAACAGTTCAGTATTTCCAGACTTCTTTTCGCTTTAAAGGGCAGATCACTTAGCTAAGGTAGCAACTGTGCTTTAGTGCAATAAACATTCACACTGAAGGGGAAGCGGCTAGAAGCTGACAGTGTGAAAAGCGTGGTAGAAAATGGGTGTTAAAATGTCCCATCTAAACCGGTGCTTTTGGGGAGAAGTCTGGAAGAATCATTCTAGTGGGGTTTTTTCTCCTTTTTTTTTTTTTCCTCCTCAACTTATTTTCCAATGCCTTTTAAGGTGTGAATGAATACAGCTGCTTCTTACAGAACAAATCCAAGCAGCCCATAGACTTGGCCAGTGTTTAAATTCATCGTAGCTGTTTCATCAGCCAGCACTGGGCTGAAAGCCTGAAACCAGGGCAGTGCTTTGCATTGTGAGGCTTTGGCACAGTACACCACGACTTGCAAAGGAAAACTGCTGCCCGAAACCATCACTTTAATGTGTTGGTGTGTATGGTGTTTAATCTCTCCTTTTCACTGAATTTGGTCTGTAACTGTAAGTAGCTTAAGGCAGCAACAGAGATGATCAGCTTTTCTCTAGAGAAGGGTGGAGAATGCCTTGTACCTCTCCTGTGGCAACAGAATTGCTTTCCAGGACTGGTGACAAATCACTTGCTGCAGGGCTCGAAGGGTACTCAGGTAATAATAGGTAATATTTGTGTAAAGTACAAACTATGTAGAAAGCACGTCTAGAGACCTTGAGAGTGCTGGTTTCTAAATACAAGGAAAAATTAAAACAGGACTAATTAAACATACAGGGGAGGCTGCATGGGCAGGATATCAGAGTCTCACCCTAATCTAGCCTGAAACACTGAGGTAAACTTGGCTTTTTACCGTCCCAGTGTTCTGTAACCCCACAGAGGCTGAAGAGAACCCCAGTGACTCTCTTACTTTGAAGCTGAGGCCAAACATAACTATTTGATTATTTAAAGAATTCTTCAGGCAAGTTATGTCAATACCTGTTATTTTCCATAATCTATGCCTTTCCATTTCTACTTTGAGCCTATACTTAAGTTCAGTCAAATCAGGTCGAGGAAGAGGATTTGGGGTTAAATGATGTGGATTTTTTCATGGGGCTCCCCCCAACTGGCGAATCTCTTTTCCTCCTCCAGTCTCTGCAATCCATTTAACACTGCCTTGAGATGATTTCACACTAGGCAGCTCTTTGGGGCTAACAGCCCGAAGCCTGAGAATCGGAGGAGACAGCAAAACTTAGCTTTTAAGCCTTTTTCATTATCACTACCTCCTTCCTCAGCTCCCCATCAACAGCATTTTTGTGAAATGTAGTGTCTGAAAGTGGTAAAACCTGCCTTAGTGTGTCTATAACTGGGCATCATTTGGCTACAGGAAAGCTAAAGATACAGACAAGACTTTGAACTTCACTCTTGAAAGTTCAAACCAGGTTTGTGCAGATAGATTCTTCTTTTCTCTACACTTATAATTAATGTTGGTGGAACAGAATGAGCAAAAAGCCCCAACTCAGCACCTCACAGATTTAGTAATCCCTGTGGGTCTATCACAGGAGCTGGGAAGGGGACTAAAGAGAAGCGAATTGCTCAGTTCCCAAATAGACCCTCACTAAATATGCGGCACTTGAGTCAAATCACTGGAGTTCACTGCTGTATCATCCAGCAAGCTGGTTCTTCATGGAATGAGAGGTGCGGTTCAAAATCTCTTCTCAGAGTTTTGATATTGCTGCCTGCTCGGTTATCTCTATGTATGGTGCCGTTGGCAGTATCCGAGGCTTTCCTGTTGCTAATTAATCACCTCTGCAGAGAACATAATTAGCAGCTTAATTAGGATCATCATCCACTAGTGCTGCAGCATCAGCCTAAGCCAGCTGTGAGGAACTGGCTAGAACTTACAATAGGCTGCAGTTCCTCTGGGATCTCCCACTGAGAAGGAGGGCTGTCAAAACTCCCTAATTTTGCTCTCTGAAGGGGTTTCTTGATTAAACTTTATCGGGAAAAGCAGCGTTTACCGATTAGACTTTCATACACTGTCACGCAGCCAGGATAGAGAGAAGCAGCTCATTTCTGGCATGTCTACTGGCAAACAAAGGTTGATTACCACATTCTTACGGGGTGATTGAAGGGAATTTGAACATTGTTTGCATTACTAACGAGTCTTAAACTAGTGGGATTGACATTCTGAGTATGACAAGCGCTTCTTGCTAAAAGCAAAAATAAATTTCCTTCTGTTGTCCTAATTTTTAAGAGTTGTCTCTCTGAGCTGTTGCCAGACTCTTGCATAACGGTGCTTCCTCCTCGTCTTCTCTCCGCAGACTGGTCTGCTGAGGCGGGGGGGAAGCTCTTAGTACAGAAATAATCAGTGTTTCTATCAGGAGGTGACACAGACCTCCTGAAGTCCAGGCTTCCCTTCCTCCAGTGAGGGTTTTTATTTAGGGCGCCTTTAGTGGAAGATGCCATTGCCTTTAAATGAGCATTCACGCCTTCCTGCTGTCCTACAAATAGTTTTGACCCAAGTAATGGAAGATCGAAGAAGGCAGTTGCAGAGCATGTGAAGACATAGTGTACATAGCTGTGGGCTGCACTGGTCCTGGCAGAAAGCTTTCTTGGGTAACTGGTGGAGAATAAGATCAGATGCAATGCTGAGAACAAGTACTGAGAGCACGTAGGTGACTAGAGGTAGATATAAGCAACCAAGAGAATAAGGATGAAAACCGGAAACCTGAATCATGAACCTAAAGCCGAAAATTCAGGAATGAGACACCCAAGGGAATGAATTCAGTGCTTTTTAAAAGAGCATTCTACTTTACAAGTCCAAAGCCCTGCCAGCTTTGATCTAGTACACCATTCCCAGAAGAAAGGTAAATGAAGAATTCGATCACAGATTCTTTTTATGAAGCCCTAGCTAGGAAATAATTATTTTCAAATGCAGATTTCCAGGAGAATGAGAGGTCTCTAACAACTCTGTGGTGATAAAAGTGTGCAGGTAGAGATAAAGAGCCACTTCTTCCATTTCACCCCGGCTCTATGTACCCTCTTACTGCTTCCATTAACTAACGCTGAAGTGAAGCTTTGAAAATTTATTCTGAGATTTCAAGAGGAAATCAAGCTACTGAAATGTAGTACAAAGCTGTAAAGAAACTTGTGTATTAGCCAGAAAAAATAGTCGGTAGCTTTACAGTATCCTTTGACTCACTGGCAAGACATCTAGTCCCCTTAAGCTCCTTCCTGAAAACATCACTGAGACAAGATGGACACATCTGTGCTGTGGCAGGGGTGAGATTGATTCATGGTAAAAGGTATTTCTGAACCTAAGGCATGTCCTTCCGAGCTGTCACAGAAAATGAACCCACTGTTCCCAGTACAAACCTTTTGATTGTGTGCAGGAGAAGTGGTTCATTTGCGAACCATGGACCAAATCCTGCCCGTGCGGAAAAGTTCCATGTTGCTGTGTCCCAGGTGTAGGGAAGTCCTCTCAAGTGCCTCTTTTTGGAAAGCTCAGGGAGTAACAAACATCCATGAAACATCCTTGGACAAGACCATCATCTGGCACTGTGGTGGGGCATGTTAGTGTTTCTGCCAGATAGTTTTACTGCATGTTTCGGGAGAGTCATGTTAAGATGCTTTAAGATTCCTTACGCCCGGTGTAGAGGTGGTGAAAGTCCAGCAAAAAAAACCTGAATGAGACTGCCCCGCTAATCAATGGCAAGGCCAGGGTTCGGTCTGGTGTTTCGTAACTCCAGCTGCAGACGTGTCTGCTCAGGACTTCCTTCTTTGTTATGAAAGAGCTGAGTCTAGTCCCAGGTGTTCCCTGAGTTTAGGAGCAGCTGCATCCAGATTTTTAATTCAGTTTCCTCAGGAAAGTAGAGCTTCTTGTCTGTTTTCAAGCAGGTTTGATTTTTCCTTAGGACAGTATGTTTTATTATCTAGATTTTAGCTCGAGGCTGCACGGATCTGTTTTAAAGACAGCTGCTTATATTATATATTATGCAACAGTAAGTCCAGCACACTTTGACTAACAAGCTTCTGCCTGTATCTGAGCACTATGGGATTTTACACAGGATTTTGCTTATTAATACATTAATGGAAGGTTAAAGTTGACTAATTTTTATTCAGCAGAGTCATTAGTTCTCCCAGGAGAGGTGGACCAGACAGTGACTTATTGTCCACCCCTTCTTGATAAGCCTGTTCAACAGAAGTTCAGACCCTTGTCAGTTCCACAGCCATCGTGCAGCAAAGCCCAAGAGGTATGAGGCTTTATTTTATTATTATTACTATTTTATTATTATTATTATTATAATATTATCAGATTAATTTAAACATTGGGCATTTGGGGTGGGTTTTTTGTATCTATTGGCTTCTAATGTTATTTCCCCAATAACAAGTGTGTGAAACTGCTATGAGTTAACAAATCACATTATTAATTTTTAAGTTAATAATAAATCCTTAAATACGTTAAGAATTGGGATAAACCCTCTAATAGAAGGGTACTATTTTATCTTGCACACTGCTACTGTATAATCCTACGTTTCCAAAGTGTAATTCAGTACTTCGAACTGTATGTGGTGCTTTTTAATCTTTAATTGGTGTAACTCACAGAATATTCAAGTAAACTCTTGCCCTTCCTGGCCTTTTAACAAGTTATTACTTATGCAGAATGACGGGCCATTTAATTTGCCAGTGACCTCATGATCTTACAACATCTTGCAGTTCTCATTGGGCTGAATATAGGAACCATCTTGTGCAACGAGGAGGTAGTGAATGATGCCTTTAACGTGATGTTCAAAAAAAAAAAAAAGGTTTTTAGAATATCTTGTGATCCGAATTGGGATTTGTCCTCTTGGAAGTGGGTAGTAGCAGGATGTTGCTGAGGATCTCCATTGTCTAGGTTTGGTGTGGAGAGGTTTGCGTTACAGAGTCCAAATCTTTTAATCAGACACAGTCAATACAAGCTTTATTTTGGAATTGCCATTTTCCCTCAGAATTCCAGTTCTTTTCAAGCTGGAACAGAAGGTGTGCGTTGCTCACAGGCTTATTTTAAATCATTAAGCTTCCTATCCAAATAGCTGGTGTGAGCATTAACTTTTGGGGCTGTTTCTATTGCCAAGAATTGTTCACCGCTCTCTCCACCTCATTGTAATAGAAGCTGAAGTTAGCTTCCGGCTAAAATGGGCCAGTTTTTGATAGTCTCATAGGCTTATTGGTGTCCCATGAGGCTTAAATCAAGTTTATAAATGATGCGTGACCAATGAAGGTTTGATGTTATAGCAGCGCATATGGTGCCTCCTTCCCTGAGCTCAATTGTGTTTAGTTCTTTGCAATAAACTCTTTACTAGAAGGAACAAGTCTGCTCTGGGAAAAAGTAAATGTTCTAAAATGACCTTTCAAGCTTTAATACCCACCATTCTGTGAATAAAAATACTCACTCTTTTCCCTAAGGGTTGACATAATTCAAGGGTTTTGCCTTGAGAAATATCCACTGGCGCACAAAAAAATACCCCTAGAATGAGGTTTTATAGTTTTCTCATTTGATAACTTCTGTATAAAACCAGAGAAGAAGGAAGGTCGTAGCCGCCTGCAGTGTTCATAAAGGATTGCATATGACTCCTGAAACTATAATTCATGAAAAATAGATGAAGATCCCAGTGCATGCAAAATTCATTTCCATTTGAGGAAAAGTTGGGTTATGAAAGAGAAACGGAGTATTATTACATTGGTTAAGGGTTGCTGCATTTTTCAAGGAGAAAGAGGATTTTTAGAACTGTTTGGTTGGTGCCAGGCTACTCTAGATGAAGGCAGTCTTTCCCCTAAATTATACACAGATTTGTGCCTTCATTTAGATAATATATCTCTGGCCTGATTTTTAGAACTGTCGTGACTGAACAGGTCCCTTTTAAGATCCCTCAGTGCTTCAAATTGTCATTGCCTTGAAAATTAAGTCTTGCACTGCTTGTGGCAGGACTAGTTTAGAACGAGAAGCAGATTTTCCCTGGAGACATCCCTGCTTTGAAATGAGACTGTTCTCTGGGCATCAAAGCAAATCTGTGAGGGAAGAGCGACAGAATGTGGTTGTCCAGGCGGTTTTCATAGAGAATGGAAAACCGTTCCTGATGAAAAATAAACTAGCTTAATAGTGCAGTGCAGGATGTCCAGAGTCCATGCTAGGAGCGTATTTATGAAGAACTTCAGGGGAAGGTGTGCCTCTCTGAACCTGTGGCTAGGGAAAGTTCAATAAAAAGGAGCTCTGCTAAGACCCAGGGTGTAGCTTGGCCAACCATTAAAGGACAGCATGTCTCCCTGAAACTGTCATCAGGAGGGGGAGATAAGCACCTCCAGAAAGCGATTCATCCCACTTGCTGTAGGCATTTCTCCTAAGATTTAATAACATATCTCCATCCACAGGCCAACTCTCAGACTGGGTCTTTTTTGGCTAATTGACCACCTCAATCTAAAAGCCTCATTTTTATATGGCTGGGAGTAGGAAAGATGAATTCTACCCTTCTATTCTCCTTTGTCTTTAGTTGGAGCATTCAAAAAGGCGTTTACCATGCCTATATTTTTATCTGTGGAATGGCAGCATCATCTATCACCTAAAATACAGCTTCCATTGAGTTCCTTTAGTTTGAAGTTTTACTGCTTGGCCTCAGCTGAGGTTTGTTTCTGCTAAGTGCAGAACAAGGAAGAACTTAAAGACAGGATTGACTAAGTGGAAGAAGATGGAAGAGTTACATCTTCTCAGAGGCCAGTAAAGACACAGAGATCGAGTGACTTGTCCCGAATGATGAAGCAGAAATGTGAATTTGGTCAAGATTTATTGACTCCTGAGCCAGTACCGCAAGTTCAAGACAAAGGTTTTTTTTTCTCCCAAGTACCAAGTGCCTTTCCACCCTCATTTTTACTTATTGAGTTAGTAAGTTTTCCCTTGAGTATACAATTAAATCATTGGTGAGTGTAGGCACATCCTTTACATCATTTGACCAAGTGAGTAGAATGCCATAATTACACAGAAATAAAGGTTCTAGAAGGAAAGAGACAAGCTGTTCGGTTAACTCTACATGAATTAATGAAAAGACCTAAGTTGCCAGTATTAATAGACTTTTGAAAGTCTCAACTTTAAGGTGTTTTATTTACAGTGTTGCTTTGTAAAACAACCTCTAGCAAAATATCTCAGTTATTAGAATGAATATTACATTCTTTTCACCTTCAATTTGGACATGCAGGAACTGTAAATGAAAATGATTTTTTTTCTTCAGAGCGTGAATCACAGGAGCAATCTTACGCAAACCGGCAGTTTTCTAATAGAGCAAAGTTCCATTCCCCGAGAGCTCTCCAGAAGATTTCAATTAGATGTTAAATTAGACACCTGAAATTCACATATTTCTCTGAGCTCCTTAGGCAAAAATAACAAGATAATAACTTGATCAGCTCAAAGGATTCGGTGTTCTATTGCAAAACGTCTTCCTTTAGAAGCAGATCAAAATCGCAGTGTGCCGTATAAAAATTTTAGATTGCTTGTCTGCGTGGAAGGTTGAAGAGAGTGGCTGCTCGGGAGGAGAAGCAAGATAAAGAATCCCTAGTGCTTTGAGCACTCGTTTGAGGGATGAAGCACGCTGCTAACTGTGTAACGTGAATAAACGTCTCACATGTACCAGGAGTAGGTAACAGAGAAATCGTGAAGGGTGAAGTTGGATGTGTTCTACTTTGGTGATTTCAGTTAGCATTTTGGGGTCGAGTTTTTGAAACCAAAATTTTCCCAGTATTTCTCTGCATCTGCCTAAGATGCTCCTGGAATGACATGAAGGTCAACACTAGGGCATGGTGAGTGTGTGTGTACTTACCATAACAATGTTGGCAGAGGAAGAGCAGATTTGCTTTTGTAGCCCTATGACAGCTTACTGGAAGTTAAACTCTTCTTAGCTTAGTTACCTGTAGCTGTGGTGACAAACACTGTTACAACCAAACTGAAAAATATTTGCACCTTGCATCGTATTATTTGGATTTCTGCGAAGGAAAGACAGGAAATGATGAACCCTGGTTGCTGGAGCAGTTGTTACCCAGTTGCTGGTACCCTTATTGGCATGGAGTTTTAGGAGGCCTTGCCGGTGGAAGAGATGAAAGGAGCCTTAATAACCTGCGTCTTAATGGGAAAGAGAGCTTGTGTGCAGGCTTTGCCTTCTGCAAACAGTTCTTGAAGGTGCTGTTTATAAACATGAATGATGGTTTATCTGGGTTAATTACATAAAACCAGAAAAAATATTTCCTGATCGATCGGGCAATAGTACAGTTTATTAATAGAGGGTGTAGATACCGGCAAGATACTCGCTGCCGTGTCTGTGAGGTGTCCGGCCACCGGGCAGGAACCCAGCTACCACTTCTCTGACTTAGGAGATGGCATTAACTCTGTTGATGGAGCTTCTTACAAAATGTTACCTTCAAACACGTCACTAGTCATTGGCTTCACTGAGGATTCGTCAGAAGTTTGAAAAAGTGATTAAATGTTCTGCTGGTTTGGTACTGAAGTCCTTCAGTCTTGGAAACACAGAGCCCTTGAGGACACGCGCTATTTGTCATGGGTGATATTTCTAGATGTGGTATATTAACTTCTCAAAGGACAGAGAGCATTCCTGTACAGCTGGGGCAGGGAGGATGTGTCTCCCGTGCAGCTCTGGAATTAATTTTATGCAACTGCTTACCACAAAGCTTTTGTGTCACAGCCCCCTGCAGTTTCTTATCAGCGGGCAGCCTGCCATAGATACTCGAATTCATTATTTTATAGTCAGAGCTTTTACTCCAAGATATTTCCATGAGAAATGCTATACACTATGTCAACAAAGCGAATATTGGCAACTGCAGTAAGACTCTGTGTTCCTTATGGAAGAAATCCAAACCAGCCAATTTCATATCTCAGATGGTGAAAAGAAATTATTAGATTCTGAAAATCGATTATGTGTCGTTTTGCTCATTCCAGGCATTTCCGTTGCTGAAATGGTGTTCTGGGAAGCACGTTATGGTAGTATCAGCTGCATGTGCACCAAGGGTTTGTGTGGTGCTACCCAAATTTTAAGGATTTGGAATCTGTCTTTGAAATTCAACCTAGCTGTACATAACATGTCCTTATCCCCACAGCCCTGCCACTACAAGTGGCAGAAACGTAATAGATGTGTGCAAGGGAGGTTTTTAGATTCCTTGCCTTGAGCAAAATTAGCTAATGATATTCATTCAGATACAGTACAGTACAAATGGGGCACATTAAATGGCCTAAATTAGGTCAAATTGAATAATTGAATTTATTCTTTTACTTAAAAAGAGCTTAATCAGCTGAGAGTGCTGGAGTCAGGAAAACAGTTTAATTAAATATTAATTATAAGTTTATATTTTGAGCTCCCTTATCATCGCTTGCAGGAGTATTATTTATGTGTCTGTTTTTCCTCATTACAGCTACTAGGGGATGATGTTCAACCATTCTCACTTGATGAAGAATTTGATTATGACAATGTGGTGCTGACCCCGAAGTTCTCTGAAGCCGAGCTGAAAGCCATTGTGGGATTATCTGAAGAGAAGAAAACGGGGACAGATGTCAAGTCAGCACAAGCTGATGACTGAGTCAAAGCAGTTCTGTGCAGTGCTGTGGAAATAACTTTTTTAACACTTCCCCTATCATTGTAAGACTTACATTTACAGAATTATGTGAGTGAATAAATCTGGGAATGTTGGGGGTTTTTCCTCTGTCTTTTGAGTTACTTCAGTTCTGAAGAGAAATAAATACTCCCATTTCCGATAACTTTTGGAGTTGATCAAAATTGATGTGGTGCAACTCCTAAGAACCCGGGAACTGCTACAGAAAGCCTTCTACACAGAGGAAGAATAGCGATCTCATCCATTAGAGGAATTGGCATCAAAATTGGAATTGGCATCAATTTTACAATTTTTTTTTCCAGGAGCTGATTCCAAATACCAGTTTACGGCTTACTCTCAGCATCACTGAAATACAGCAGGCTCTGGAGTTGAGCAAAGGCCAGGTAGTGTGAGTGGGAGAGAAGAGTGTGCATGTCTGATACAAGGTAGTATGTGCTTGGTGGTTGGAATTCCTCCGTTTCAGCTTGCTGTAGAAGCTTTGCTGTTGAAGCTTGGTTTATCATCACAACATTGACTTGTATTATTGGTCATTTTCTGGTATAACTGCATGGAACTAAAGTTTATTGACCAACATTCTGTCCTCAGCCCATCTCCATTATTTCTGAAGTGGGTGATTAACATGATGAATACGGGCAGAGTGCCTGAGCAGACGGACTAGAGACCAAACCACTGGTTGTTTAAAGGCTCTGAAGGAAATCCCTGTGGCCAGTTGGCTGCTCCGTTGTCAGCGAGACAGCAAAGAAAGGTGCTTCAATGCTCCAAAGGAAATTTTCTGGATCAGTAATTTTGTAGACCATAATCACACGCTACTGAAATCTGAATAGTATTTGTTTGGAGGAACGGTATTTACCTCGATCATGGGGATATAATTTCAGAGTGAGATTAACAAAAAACAGAAAAGAAAGTGGTCTCAGACCAGATATTTGAAGAGAGTGATACAAAACTCAAGTATGTTGTATAGAAAAACTGGTCTGTGTAGGACCTTGCTGGTAGAAGGTAACGAGGAATTTATTTTTAACATCTACACTCAAACAGATGCCTGTGCTGTGATTAAAATAGCTTTGGATGCACTTGGCTGTATGGCAGATTCTGCTGTTGTTTGGCAAACAATTTTTTTTTTTTTAAATTGAATTACACTAAATGTTTTGTTGAACTTGAGATATTTTGGATTACGTGCTTCAGATCCAGCTGGAATTTTCTGGTGAAACATTCATCTAAAAATCCCTGAGCAGAACTAATTATTAATTCATCTTCTTCCAGAAGACACAGATAATGTGTATAAATGGAAGGGATAACAAGTGAGTTCTGGAAGAGGAAAATGAAGAAGAAATTGAGAACTGCTGTACAAGGTCCACCTTGAAAAGCCTCAACAAAAAACTAAGGGAGACAACCTCATCAACATCATATATGTATAGCAAAGATAATGTGAGGAGCCTTCAGCCTAAGAGACCCCTGTGTTCAGAGTTTGCTGTCCTGCAGACAAAGAATCAACCACAAGTAAAGATGAACTTCTGTGGGTTTGTGGAGTGATGAATTTGGCACTTTTTTCTGTGTTTTTTTTGTTTTTTTTTTAAAGTATGAGACACACCAACTCTAGATCAGTCCTGTAGAGTCAATCAGAAGACTTGTCCATGGGTTCAGGATGATCTTCAGGCCAGATCAGCTCTGGAATCTCTTAAGTGCATCTTCTATGTATTTCATTATGAATATTTCGCTGTGCATTAGGGACACATCCAGCCATCCAGTTCCTTCTCTCTCAGGCAGACGGTTCTCTTACCAAATGTTCAGAGCTCCTGTTATGCTCCAGAAGTGTCATTCAGTACAGTCATTGGATGGTTCCATTTCACATAAACACTTTGCTACGGGATGCCCAACCACAACCACCTTACGCGGAGAAATGGGGGTAATTCACTTACATTTACACCATTTTTGCTCTTTGGTAACAGAGACGAGTATCGCAGTGGAGATTAGGCAATGCAGGCTGCATTTTCTGAACATGACATTTTATTGGCCTGCCCCTGTGGTTGTTTTTGGCTTGTACCTTTTGTTTGATCATCCTTCACAGAGGAGGCATATTTTCCTCTTCTCCATTACCAGGTTGTCATTTTTAAGAGCATATTTTATGTGCGTGTTAAATTTTATACGTGTAGATGGAGTTAGTTACCTGGAATTGTTTCAGTGTTTGCGAGGTGGTTGGAGTCTGAATAATATATATCTTTTCCTCTTGTAGCTTGTTTTCTCTTTAATATTTTCAGTAAGGCTGGTGAGGGACATTCTCCTTTTCTACTTGTGGTCTTTACTAAACATTTTTCCTCACGCAAATCTCATGCATGGAACAGGACCCTTTGAGTGCTACTTGGAATTGACTTAAGGGCTGCTGCAGTCACGAGTATGATTTTCTCCTCACCACACTGACAAGGATCTTGAACTGCAAAGCCTCTGATGTTGGGTGAACGTGTTGGGAGCGAAGGTGGTGTGATGCATCTCTCTAATCCCTTTGTGGTCATGACTTCTCTGATGCCTAAAGTGCATCCATATTGGTCAGTGAGCTTCTCTGCTTTGGACTTGGACCTTACTTGGGTGTTACCAGAAGGACACTGAGTGTTTCTGTCCACAGTCTTGATGGATCCTGAGTTATGGGGGAGAACTCCGTGAGTTCTGTGTCTTCCTCTGGGGCAGGGATCTGAAGGGTCGTTTCCTTGGCTGGCTGTGGTGCAAGCTTGGATATTATTAATGCTCAGAGATACTCCTTGTGGGTCTAAAAGGAAGAGGAATTACTTGCTGAGATAATGGTGGTGAAAGAATAAGATAAAAATTGAAGAAATGAGAAGACATGCAGACCAATCTGACTCAGACATTGTTATGGTTCTAAATATATTTCTATTAATGCACAAAGGTATCATTATATACACAGTGCCTCTGAAAGAAAATCATTTCAGTATGGAGAGTACTCACCTTTTAATTCAGAACCTTTTGAAGAAGATGGCATGGAAACAAATCCCTGCTCTTATGGAAAAGACCCTTTGATCCTCTGGCCTGGATTTCCTGCTGTGAACTGGCAGAACTCCACTGAGGCCATTCGTATTCATGCAGAGCAGACAGGAGCCTGCTATTTACAGTCTTAGCTGAAAGGATACGGAGCCAAATCAATTCCTGATTTAACTTTACTGAATATGTAGAGCTATGTGTGTGACCCATTCTCATTATGGGAAAATATTTAAATGCAGAGCCAAAGCAAATGAGATGTGAAAACCAGATCTTTAACTGTTCAGTTCCTAATTTTACACAGGTCATTTTGGAGTTTCTGTAGCGGCGTGTGCTTAGAACATTGCCTTTTGCTTTAACAGAAACAGCACCTACATTTCCAAGTCCTGATCAAATCATGCAACTTGATTACACACATAACTCCCAAAGATTCCCACCTCCTTTGAAGTTGTTTCTTCCCTCTACATCTTGGCACGGATGGAAAGTGGACATTGCTTTGTCTTGGAATGGTTTTAAAAACATCCTTTGTAAAAACATACACTCTCTGATGAAGGTAGAGCCTCTCAGGTAATGATGCAACACTCAGTGGGAATTTGATGTTATTTTTATTTCTGCATTTTTTTCAGCAGCTTCATGTACATCATGGTGTGGTTAAACAGCCCCTTGGTGTCAAAGGGTCTGCTTGGGTAGTGGGCTGATTTGTGTCCTCTTGTCCTCTGCCTTCAGAGGAGGACAGGACTCCCTTGGGTGTTTAAGTGGTAGCTTGGTCCTACCTGGATACGAATTCTTACAGCCCTGCAAAGAGACTGCAAGACAGTTGGGTTAAGCTGGACCAGTTTGGTGAGGAAAGCCGTGCTGAGGGATCTCACTGGCCTCAGGAAGTGAGCTCCCCACACTGCAGAGCCGAGCGCTTGCGATAGCGAAGGGCATTCCCACCGCGGGCTGCTTTCTTGTGGCGAGGTGTCAGTTAGCACAGGTGGGGTGAGGTGCCACATGTCCTGGCTCCTCTTGGAGGGATGTGCCCTCTCACCGAAAGGCTTTCGCCAGTCTTGGGCACGTGAAGTTCTCCCAGGTGCTAAATGTCTGCCTGTCCCTCGGGAAAACAAGACAGACCGTTTTCTCTGAAACGTCAGTAAGTTGTAGAACGTCTCAAAAGATGAAGAGTTTGGTGAATTTGTGATTGCCAGCTGTCAGAGGTGACACCTTGTGTTTTGCTGGCAAGGTGCTGTAAGCCAACATTGCAGGTGTGTGAGCTGTGAAATGCCAGAGTGAGGCTTGGTTTTAGTGCTTGTTTATGAGAAGTTTGCAAGAGGAAAAGCAAGTGTTAAAAGGCACTGTCATTTTTATAGACAGGCTACTTTATTTGCAATTGCAGTGCCCCACAGTTAAAATGGAAATCAATTTTAATGCCTTACGAAAATGCAGAAATATTTGTCTCATTTACAGCCCTTTCAAAAAAAGGCAGATAATAAAATTCCCCTGATTAACGATCTGTAATTTTATGTGCTCTGTGGTGTCTTGTTCAGTGCATCTATCCACATAAATGTTACTAAATAATAAGCAAAGATAGATCTGAACAAAATCCCTAGATCTAACTTTACTCTGAATTTCAGCCTCTAAAAACTCTCTGGTTTCTATAAGCTGAAATTCAGTGTGAAGTTTTAATATATATATATATGTATGTATGTGTATATATATATGTATGTATGTATATATTCAAGGCCCATTTTCATCTCACTATTGCCAAACTCCGGGGCAGTAGATACTCTACTTTAAAAATCTTTAACCAAACATTTCTCAAGCAACCACTTAGTACCCACCTGAACTACAAAACCCAAAGCAGTCAAGGAGCTGCCTATGTAAAAAGAACCTATGGAACGTAACAACTGGAATAACAGCACTCTGTAGGAAGGTAATGGATAAACAGACTCTAAGGATAGTGGAATTAAATGGAAAATTATATATTTCTAGAGAGGGAACCATCCTAAAATGTTCTGTTGACTTCTTACAATTCTTGAGAACCTTTGAATGCCCAGCTGAAAAACTGAGTGTAGTCACGTTGTAATTCATGTGGATTTACAATGCAGTCCTCTCTTGAGCCGTTAAAATGAGATGAAAAGTGGTGTGGGATTCTTCAGTGTCTTTTGTGGCTGCGCTGACACCAAGAATTAAGGCTTTAGCCTTGTTCTATCACATGTCACAACAGAGTTTGTTCTTTTGCAGCTGCTGTGGTTGAAGTGTCTGGTGACACTGTTTCTGGAGCACAGGTGTGGTCTTGGGGCAAGTAAGCCTTAAGCTTAATAAGTTTATTTAAGTCTTATTTAATAAGAATCCATCTGCTTTTCAGTCCCTGTGTATAAAACCTTGTAATATCAATATGATGTGCATAATTCTTAGAGGCAAGTGTCATCGATTATGTTGCTTATGCTCCTTGCAATAACTTGGCTAGATGACAGATGCTACCCATCACTTTGAAGTGTGGATTCTGCTTTGCTGGAGGTTGCACATTTCTTCTTGGAGAAAGGTTGAAATGCATTTTTTCATCCTCTTTTCCTCATTTTTGTTTTTGTCTTTCCTACATCAGATTTGCAACTAGCTTTGCTAAACTTGACAAGATGCTGCATTAATCTGGTGAGCTACTTTCCTGCTGGATAAAATTTTTAAGTAACAAAGATGGGAGGCTGGGCCAGGAAACATCAAAGGCGCCGTTAGCATTTTGCGCACAAGCTCAGTGTTTGCAAAGCTTTCAAAACCAAACAGGAAAATACAAATAATGCTCAGCCTGCCTTCCGAATGAAAATGGAATTCCAAACCGCCTTGGTGTAAGTCAGCTGCTTACACCACGGCTCCCCTGCCCACCAAGGATTCTGTGAACTAACATCCTTCAAAATCCAGACTGTCCGAAACAGTGACAGCTCGCACCGGCTGAATAGCATTTCCCACAACAAAACTGGGAGCCATTTAAGGCTCATTGATACAGGTTGTGAAACACATCCTGAATTCCACAGATTTATTTGCCATTCAAGATTAATGAAGTAAACTGTACCAAAAATAATGGCATGGGGGATATCTCTCTGCTGGGAGCAGGAAGAAGGAGCTAGTGGGAAGAGAGGGTGGCTGAGCAGCCAAACATTGCCCGTATTTTGGATGTGGTGCCTGGTGTCCTGCTTTCAATCCTTTTGTCATATTTGTATGAGAATCTTGGGTGTCAAAAGAGCTGGCTGAGTAACTCCGCACTGCCAAACCCACGTGTTTGAGTGTACTGGCAAATTCAACTGGCCTCTCTTCCAAGGGTAGTAGTCTTCATTACAGGGTGTCTTTTGCAACTGAGAGCATTTACTAATTGACAGGATTAGGTTCTGGTCACAATGCAACCGGAGGGTTTATCTGGTACTGTTTGTAATCCTGTACTTCCCCAAAATTTCATTTTTGAAATGTTCATTCTTTCAATACTTTTCACCTGCTACCCAGAACCAACAGATCAAAGTCATCCTTCAAGGATGATGCTGGAAAAGGTACTGAAAAAGTTGTGGAGTCTCCTTCTCTGGAGAGATTCCAAACCCACCTGGACACTGTCCTGGGCAACCTGCTCTGGGTGACCCTGCTCTAGCAGGGCGTTGGACCAGATGATCCCCAGAGGTCCCTTCCAACCCCCATCATTCTGTGATGATTTGGAACAAAACTCAGTTCAATCAACTTCAAAATGTGTGTGTTTTGTTGCTGTAAATTCCTCTCCATAATTCCATCCCACTGTAGCTCTATCAGAATGGACTTTCACTTCTGGTGCCAAGCACTGAGGAAACAAAAATACGTGTTTCTTCAAATCACCCCATCTTATTAACATTCAGAAGGGTGTTGCTGATGTATTCAGTGGGGGAGGAAGCTGATTGCTACCTCACCGTGAAGTTTCTGTGGTTTAAAAGTTAATTGTTTTAAGCACTCTGGAGTTTTCTGTGACCTCCAGGTCACTTTTTTTTTTAATGATGACTGATACAACCTCTCAGAAGAAGGGGAGAAAAAAAGGATTTTGCTGGCCTAGTTTCAGGTAACCTCTAGAAGTTCAAGTGGACCAATTACACATAAAAAGGACAACAACTTCTGTAAAGCTTCATTTGAATCCTAGAGGGGAAAAATGATAGAAAATCAATTAACTTTCCACATGAAAAAATAGCTCATACTGCTAAGCTTTCCTTGCATAGTTTCTTGATTATGTTTGGAAGCAAATTGCCTTGATTATACCTTTGACGGGAAGGAAAGCCTTTTAATTAATTTAATATATGCTATAGCCCGGCTAAATTGTATTGTGGAACAATGAGGTGGGCCTGCACCGATAGTCCTGCCCTGCTGAAGATGGATGTTGCTCACTTGGTGAGTCGTGCTCTTGCTGGGCTGACCCAATTGTCCGTGCATGGCAGAGCATGCGACATAAAAGCCATTCGGGCCTTCTCCAGAGAAGAGAGGCTGAACCGAGTAAACACAAAGGCAGTTTTGGTGAAGAGTCTGAAATGTCCCCCTGGTCCAAAATTTGGAGACATCTGAGCTAAACTTCGGAGCCTGTGCCCACGCTGGGGACCGAACCAGACCCCCAAACCCTAAGACAGCCCCTGCTTTGGGGCTGCAGATGCATTTTCTCTGGGTCCTGGGCTGAAGCAAGGAGTGGAAGTGTTTTTGTTGATGTGTACTGGCAGATGATCCTCAATCTCGTGCAGTTATGAACTATCAATAGCAAGTTTGTCGTAGCATCTACAGTAGCTGCTGCACTAGCTGCTGCTTGAACCGATTTTGCATCAAGCTCGAAGCCAAAAACAATTCCATTTGTGGTGTTTGCTGAGAACAGGATTTTTAAATGACACTTTTAATTCAGATGTTCTAAATATAACAAGAAACAACGCATTCTATTTTTTTTTTCAAATAATATGTGTTCATGTGTCATTAATGATGTTCTGTTGTATTGTCAAAAGAAAATAATATTAGGAATCTTCTTGATTTGCCTCGGTTGATAATGTACATTGTCTTGTCTTGTTACACTGCTGCAACTGGGTCACTTTACCTTCCCCAACGGATCTTGCCTATTGGGAATGTGTTCGCCCACACCATGATTTACATACTGAGGTCTGTTGAGTCGTTCCTGGTGAGCTGTAGAATCAAATATCCAAGAGCTGAGTGATAAAGGAAAGAGTCCACCACAAGAGAATCTCTCATGAATTCACCCCTAGCTGTCTAAACTCAGATAAAATATTATCGCACATTTTTCTAATATACCAAGGCCATAACCAATGAAAAAAAAAAATCCCGTGCAAGTGAGGAATAATAACTCACTGCGTGCACTCTGTTCTTTCTGATTTCTTAGAGGAGGGCCAAGTGGTGAGGGATTTGTTTATGAAAGGACGCTAGGGACTATGGTTAGGGAAAGACTCGAGCTGGGAGGGGAAGCTTTCTGGCAGCAGTGTGAGGATGGATCTGTGCTAGAAATGTGTTTCAGAGGTGCAGAGTCATCGCTGGGAGTGCTGAGCCACAGGACTGGTATGCTCTGAGCTTGTGCATTCCACATTCTTCAGAGGTTTAACTTAATTAGAAATCTTAGATTTAATAACTAGCATTTGAATTGTGACAGAATTGGGCTGGAAGATATCAGTATGCAAGGAGCGCCGACGGATGAACTCTCTCGGCTTGTGTACCAGTAAAAACATTTAGTATTGACCAGAATGGCAAAGCCAGTAACCAGAATGGCTGCACGACATCGCCCGGCGTTAGGTGGAGAGATGCAAGTTCCACCACTAAATTCAATCTACGTTGACTTTCTCGAGGAGAGGTTTCAAATCTCCTTGTAGCTCTCCGAGGGGAGCCAGTGCAGCGGAAGGGCTCAGCACCCAGTACTCAGTACCTGCCCCTCCCTGGTCCCAGCTGGTTGCTGCTGGTCTTTTGGACCAGCTGGGGACTGTAGCTTCAGTGTAGTTTCAGTGACCTTGACTATGGCGCTCAGGTTAAATCGACTGAGCGCAGTCAGTAAATGTAGCTGAGAAAACAGGTGTATTTGTTTTCCACACCGCTGGTACAAACACATTTGCTTTTTGCATCCGTGGCATGAATGGTCCAGTTTAGCCCTCTACCTTCCCACTGATAGGGGTTACGTAAAACAAAACCTTTTCCCTTTCTCATTATTTAAGTTTGGCTTTACTATCATCGCAGATGCCGTACGTTTATGTACTTTTTTAATTCTCCCAAGTGAAAAATAGCAAAAATACATTATGCATTCACACTACTGTATTTTGATTGCATTAAGGTTCTATTTTTAATGTCTAGCCTTCTTCATCAAGAGGAAGAAAATACTTTCTCACAGTGTTGAAAGGCAAAGGTGATAGTTTGGGAACTCTGATAGTGCTGGGATCAGCATCACAGTTAGCCAAGACCTGTCTCCTCTGGAAGACAGAAGAGTGTGTCAAAGCTGATTGAAAATGTCACCATGCATGAAGGCAACCACGTATGGCTAATCATTCCCACCGTAACTGGAGCACGGCTTCCATTGTGTTCTTCTAGGAAAGATGCTGCTTGACAGTTCCAGCAATAATACTAAAGACACTATTTTTAGAAAAGACCAACCTGATCTATTGCAGTTCTTGAATTTTCCACTGAAGCCTGGGATCGTTAATTCCTAACTCAAGCTGAGCCCCAGGAGAACAACAGACCAGTGAGAGACTCCCAGTGTGCTGCCGACGAGATAACTCTTAAGAGACTAACAGGTGCGGGGCAGGGTTTAAAGGAAAGCTGACAAAGGGAGAGAAGGAAGGTCGCTAACTAAAAAGGTTTTTTTTTTCTCTCGGACAAGAAATATTAAAGAGGTGAGAGCAAGTATGTGATTCAGTTTGGGAAACGGGAATAGAAGACCAGTGCGGGACTTGCTGAGCATCTCAAAGAGTTCCAAAAGCCTCCGGGTGCTGTTTCCCAGTACCTAAGTCCACAATAAAAAAATCTTGTTGGGGAGAAATTATTTAGTTACCCTTCATTTTTCTTATTTCTCTAAAATAACACGAACAAGGGGGGCTAACTGTCGTGGCACGGTAAAGCCGGTTCACAGTGCAGAACACATGGTGGCAATGTTGCACCACTCCTGGACGACCGTCGTGCGGCCAATATTCATCTACCAAGCGATAAATAGGTGGATGCAGTAGAGTGCTGCTTTACCCAGGGAATATTATATTTGTACGTGGTAGCACTGATTGTGTTTTGTATTAAAATAGAGAGTAAGGGGCAGGAAAAATGCATTTTCCCCTTTCTTTTTACCCCTCCTTTGCCGCATCCTAAGGACTGATACAGTGTCAGTTTTGCAGAAATAATGGTAGCCAGTGTTGGGAAAAGAGACAACTAATTAGTTTCATTCCATAAAACCAAATACACCTGCCTCAGAGGAGCACTTAGCAGGAAAAAAACCTCTACCCATCACATGCACAGAGAAATCGGGAACGGTGAAGCTTTGTCCCTCTCCAAAGAAAGCCTTCTAGGTCGAACAAGCTGGCCATGAGCTCTCCCTTTCCGAAAGCTCTCTAGTCTGAACATCAGCTTCCCCCAATAGCTACAACGAAGCGGTGGCATTGCAGGAGAACCCTGCAGGAAAGGGTGGCTTTCTGGGTTCAGCGGCTGCGGGCGGCTCTCAGCCCAAAGCCCCCGGAGCCACCCGGGTTTGGCTGAACCCTTCAGGGGACGACTGCAGCAGAGCAGCCGAGGGTTCATGCACCCCTGGCTTGCTTCTGTGCTCAGCCTGACAGGAGGGCCCTTCAGAGGCAGACCGAGTAGGAGAGGACTTGGATTACAGAGATGATGCTACTGCGGAGTGTTTGAGGTCTCTGGGGCTGTCGTCTTTCATATTTGCCCTGGTTTTGGTGTGCTGTTTCAGCGCCACTGGCTCGGTTCCCAAGCCATGGTCTTCCCTGTTTTTTCCTCTGCCTTTGTGGAGACAGACAAACCCTTCTCTGTGCTTCCATCATGGCTCAGCTGATTTCCATTTCACCAACAGGAAATTATGAGGGTTTTTCCCTCTGTTTTTCAGCCTCTGACGTGTTACTAGCCACAGCCGGGTTACTCCGATCATCCCAAACTCTGAAAGTCTGGATTCAACTCTAGCTCTCAGTAGCCGGAGCAATGCACCCTGCAGGTATCCCCAAACTCCCCTCCACGGCTCTACCTAACTGCGACTGGAAGAGGCCTGGGGGAGCAGCAGAGCTGCCAGGGCTTAAGATGCTGCCTTATGCTGCAGAAAGGACAATAAACCAAAATAAAAACAAATCCTGAAGTGTGAGAGCAAGCTCTCCAGGTAAGCCATGCTCAACCAGCTGCTTAGATTCATGCTTGGGCGATCAGTGTTTTCAAACTGGTTGATATAAGTTGATTGTTGTGGGCAACATATACCCACACAGGTCAGCAAAAAATAAATATTAAGAATTATGTAGTTGAATCATGTTGCTGGTAAGGTTATTGTAAGTAAAAGCCAGCTAAAGCCACTGAATGTATGTTGAAGTAATTGATACAGCAATAGTGGGGAAATTGAGATTTTCTTTTTCAATGCCTAAAGTCTTCTTTAGGTGTATATTTCCAGGATAAAGATCAAGAGCCCTAAAATTCCATGTCATCTTTATTGACTCACAGGAGACATAGCTTAAGTAGTAGTAGAAAAAATTTGAAATGGAAATTTGGACCAACTGCTCATCAGGAGTTTGGCATCTCAGTAGTCCCCACCTCTATCTGTGTCCAACAACCAAGACCGAGGACTTCAAAAATGTGGGGAGGGAGGAGAGATAAGTGCCGTACAATTCTTTTTTAGGTGCGTAACATAACCCATGTGTTATGGTCATTATTTCTATTGTCAGTAATTCTTAAGAGAAATGAATAAGAAGTGGCCACAGTAATGGGTTACCTGCATCTTTCTGGATTTATTTTAAACCTTGAACTTGCAAGAAACAAACTCAAACACTACTGGTAAGAAAATAATAAATATCTTCTGTAAAAATTATTATCTGTGAAGTGCAGACAAATAGAGAAGCTAAACATTTGTTATTTAGAAAGAAGGACATTAAGAAGATCCATTCTAAAACACTTACACATCTAAAAAATATTCCTGCTGGCTCTTGCTTGTTTTCTCCCCTCACACGTAAGTAAAATATTAGTTCCCTTGTCTCAAACAAGTGCTAAACCCCCAAACATTTATCACTTGCTCTATTATTGCTTAGGATGAAAAATGATGCCTTTGGCACTTGATATTAATGGCGCGATGATCTCCTGCAGCATCTTCTGCCCATCTTTAAAGGACGGTACGAGTGTCATTTTCGTCGTTGAGGCATTAAGTCCCCTGGATGCCCAGCAAGGCCTCCTTGGTGTGCAGATTTATTTCCACTGAGCAGCCAGAAGTATTTCAGCGAGGGAAAGATACTGAAGAGAAATGGCAGTAGCTATAGATGGTAAAGGCAGATGCTGTAGAGTACTGACAGGGCTAGAAAGTTACAGAGCCTGTGATACTTGATGCTCATCACCACTTCATAGCTGATGTCCCTTTACTCTCCTACCCTGCTAGTATTTTACTCGGTCAAGGTCTTACAGTAACAAAAAACAAAATCCACAGTACATCGTGTATTTTCTCTTCAGTGGCAACGGCACGTGGAAGAAGTGTGAACTTCACTCGCAGATGCTGAATTAACAATCCTGTTCTCATTGAAGTACATAGAAAGGATTTATTGGGTGTGTTTCAGATGTTATAGAAGCTCTTTTAGAGGCAGAGGGTGAGATTCCCCTTTCACTTCTGCAAGTGTGGATGGAATAAAACATGAGTAGTTCAGACAGGAGCATGGAAACGCAATTGCCCAGCCTGCCTCTCAATTAAAACCAGTTTGTCCTCATCCAAAGTGATACAGGCTAGAAAATGGCTGTTGGAGGCAACGGCTCTGCTGTCCTGATGACCTTCCTCTTCATCCTTCTCTACCACCCTGCCATCACTGGGCAATCTGTGTTGCAGCAAACACCATTTGCGGCTGCGTTGTCTTTGGGTCACTTCATGCTTTATTACTTCTCAGTGGAAGCTGCTCGCTTTGGGGGGTCTGGGCACCTGCAGCAGTAGAAGAGAGCTCCTGCAAGATGCTTAAAACATATTCCCACATTTTCCTTGCTGTTCTGTGACAGATGTTTTGTCCAGTCATATTAATCTATCATCTTGAAAATTTGTTCCATTTAAAGAAAATGCAGACCTCATTGCAGACTTCATTTCCCCCCCTTTTCTTTACTTTGAAGGTCTGGTTTAGTGCTTTACTGAGGTCAGAGGAGTGGACCAGCAGTACTGGGCAGTTCTGGAATGAGATCACTTTACGTGGATCACTGGGGGTTTGCTGACTCCCCAGCAGCTGTTATTCCACTTTGGAGGTCCTCAGTGCTGTTAGCAATCACGCTTTTCCCTTCGTGTTCAACGTTGTTGTTGCTATTGAGAGCAAAGATTGGCTTTTTAGTTTGTGGACTATAAACGCAGTGGGTTTGATCCCCCTGCCACACCCCTTGCCCACTGCATGATGATCCCATTTCTTCTTTCATTAGTATCTGTGACTCAAAATGGACATGGCTGCTAATAAAATTTACTGGTGGCAACACTGGGAAGAGCTTTCAGTATAGAAAAGGGCCAGAGCACCACTCAGGGGTTCCACGTTTTCCCTGGAGAACAGGAGCAATGTGAATTAGATGAACTTCAGTAACACAAAGTGAAAGGAAATTCACGTGAGGAGAGGTTTGCCAATACCCAGCCCTCCTGGGAACTCACCAGACTTCCAGTAAGAGGAGCGAGAAAGGGAGTTTGACATTATCAATGTAATAGAAATTCAGCCCAGCTTTAAGTCCAGACTTCCATCCTGGCCCTTTGCAGTGTGGGCTTCCTTAGCAAATAACACCTTGGGAATTAATGTGAGTTTTTCCCCATGATATGATAAAAGCACATATCTGTCCATTGAGCTTATTAATAAATGAGTTTAGTAATTGAGTTTATTAATAAATAAGCCATTAATAAATGGCTTATTGGTGTCTTTGCAATAGAAGAGTTTTGCTGTTCCAGACATCTGAAAGACAGAGGGAAGGAAAAGTCTGTTGTCTAAGTTTTTGTTTTCTTTGACAATAATTGAAAATGTCACAACTCTGATTTCAGCTTATGTGTCACCTGACTGTCAGGGATAAGGGCACTGAAGTTGCTAATAAACTCCAGCCTCGAAATACTCTGGCCTTTTCCGCTCCTAAACCGCATTTCATAAGCAGCATTTCCCTTCTAGCCCGCAGCAACAGGGTTTGACATTTATGTATTGCCCCACATATACATCACAGAGTGTTGTCAGATTCTTTATGATTAACTGGTGTAATTGATGCTGAGATAAAAAGAAATTTGTGTGAGAGAACCCACAGAACAAAAAAGTTTCCATTTTATTCCAAAGTTGAACTAAGAAAAGTGGGAAATAGCTCTTCAGGGAAGCAGACACACAAAAGCCACTGCATCAGTGCTGGTGAGAAGCGAGGGCACACCGCATTTATCCCACACCTAGGCAGTGCGTCAGATCTGCGTATCAGAGAGAACGCAGCAAAGTATGGAACAGACACTGAGGAAATCAGAGCAGGTCAGTAGCATCGTCCAGCTTTGCTGCAATTCTTCTTCCCAAAGACAGAACTGACTCAGTTTTTCGGAGACTAGATTTTCAGTGCTCAAAGATTAAGCTCACTGGTATCATCCCGTGCCACATCTGTCTAACTGCACCTGCCTTGCATCTGGATGTGTTCTTGGTGGTGTTAAAAAACCAAAAGGACTTGAGAACATCACCACACTTGCAGCTGAAATTGCGGACCAGGGAGTCTCGGTGACATTTTTACTACCTGATGCCTTGAGTGGGTTCTTACTACTGTTACTGGGGAAATCCCACAATTAAAGCACCGAGCGCTGCTCCTAACAAGCACGTTTTGCTTTGAAACCACCTGAGCACCTCTGGGCTCCCAACTGCAGATTCCTACAATAGCTGGGCTCATCTGACAGCGGTTTTGTGGGAATCCAACAGAATGGGAGCCAGTGGCAGCGACCTTTGGACAGCGGCGTGAGCGTAACGTGGGAAGAGGGACAGGAGAGCAGCTCTTTGAACATCAGCAGTGCTTCAGACCTCATGGCCACCACAGTGAGACGAAAAGGCTTTTTCTGGTGTCCTGAAGGCTTTACATTTCTGCCTGCACCTCTTCCCTTTGCCCACCGTGTGCCTGGATAAAGGACTATCAGGTTGAATATCATTTTCCATTCGCTTGATGGTGAAAAGGTGTCAAATTTAGTCAGCCTGATAGGAAAATGGCTTTTGTTGATTTATTTATCTTTCTAACCTTCCTTACTGCATATATTAAGAGCTCCTCATTTTGTTTCATATCGTGGCAACCGATCCCAAGGAATGACAGGCACTCAGCGAACCTCCAGCTAGTTTTTCACTACAAACTGAACTTCAGCAGAGGGAAATAAATAAGAATACTTCAAGACCTTAAGAAACCTGTTGTTCCTGTGTTAATAAAAGAAAATTGAACAAAAGAAGGAATAAGACAGGGAAGATTAAGTGACTCCTTATCTCGTAGCGCAGTGACATTTTCTTATCCTTCTTAGAATTCGTGGCCAGTCTAGGAGTTGTGTTAGCAAACTTGTATATTAAAATTCAAAGTACTTGCTGAACTTCAAAATATTTTCCCTAATGCCCATTAGATTGAAAAGAAATCTTCATTATTTCTCTGTTTGTGAATGGCTCCTTTCTGTCAACGTTATTTTGTGAGTCACCAGCAGCTGGTGCAATGCTTTACCTTTATTTAGAGGGGTTAGAAATACAGAGTGCTACCTGCTATCAAGGAAGTAATAATTTATGGCGAGGTGCGCAGTATGTAAAATGTCATATAGTTTGCAGAGGTGAATGCACGAGCCAAGTGCAAATACATTAACTTAAGCAACTATCTGGAAAGAAGCTTAATGAGAGAGGGAAATAAATGCGACATGGGAAGGAGGAGGCATTGTAGCGCCAGAACACTGTATATAGCGTTTGGATTTAATATAGGGACCTCTGCGAATTAATAGCTCATCTCTGAGGTCGAGTATGTAGGTACTTGTCTCTGGTAGGGATGGTCGTATAACTCAGAGTGGGCCAGGTAAACCTGACAATCAAAAACTGAGCACTGGGGGCAGAGTTTAGCAAATCTTAGTCTGTCCCAGGGTGTGACAGAGCAAAGTAGAGAATTTCAAAGTGTGTTTCCACAACATTTTAAAGCAAATAGCCACGTCTCCATCCTCCAAGTCCCATGTCTGCCATACAGAGCAGTGGAAAAGGTGAGACAACTCGGTGTCTGTGCATTTCGAATGAATTGCTGCATGGTGGGAGCTTCGGGGAAGGTCTGTTTGTACCCGCAGGCACACACCTAAAACCACGGCTGCAAATTTTTGGAGTGTCTGTGTTCCATCCTGAAGTCAGCTTCAAAAGCCTCTGGGTTTCTTGGTTGTGCTCTAAACCTGGTGTATTTTCTGTGGTAACACCAGAAATTACTTTGTAAAAGTCTTGACCTTCAAGCCAGCCATTTTTCCCGAAGTCCTCTGTGTTGACACTACTGGCCTTACTCTTCGCTGTGATTGGCACACGCTGATTGCAGCCTTTACAGACACCAGTAAGCTAAGGGTTAATGAAGACTGTCAGGAACTCAAAAACCCACCGTCAGAAATGCAGACTGGCCGTCTTACTCTTTCTTCCCAGAGGGCCTGACTCTGTTTCCCCTTCCTACCGAAGAAGCCAGCCTGTATTTTCGTGACATGACACCCAGACCGTTATGTGAAAGCAGCAGAGACATGAAAGAAAGTGAGCTTGTAGGAACAGGTTGGTGGATGCCCTTCTGCTGTCCTAGCAGCCGCGGCAGTCCCTCCCCGTGCTCCCCGCGGGCTCTGCCGGTGTGGCGGCTGAAGCTCGTTACAAAGTGCCGTAGGTGATAAAGATGACTAGCTCTGTATTTACTCCTGCACTGTGGGTTGCAGTGTGAAATTTAAGAGCGCCTCAATATATAGGAAGTCCAACTGGATGATTGAATGGGCCTTTCTAGCACCATGAATCTCTGTCTATAGGTATGTAACCATTAGGATCCTGTTTTCTGAAGCCTGCACCATTAAATTTATGGGTCTTGGCAGTCTGCAGAGGTAGCTGCCACTCCGTGAGGCAGAACCGATGCTGCTTGCTACACTGAGACGCACGATACCTTGTTCTGAAAGTCTTTGTGGTTCACAGTAATCGCAAATAAATCAAATCTATCGAAAACATACCCTAACTTCAGGGGCAAGGACAAATATAACGTAATTTTGTTTGACTGGCTTCTCTCCATTCGCAATTTGTAGCAGAAATCCAACTGGAGCCAGAGGATATCCATCAGAAATCAAGATTTCCTCCCAGGGTATTTTGTCTTTTTTTATAGTTTTAGTTCCGCAGTTGCTATTTAGAGTGAAATCTTATCCTTAGCCATTCAGATACAGTCTGTCTTGGCAGATAATGTTCTCAAAAACCCCTTATGGAAAAGGCTCTCACAGTGCCTGTGATAATATTAAGACGCCGTTAACTTGAATAGCAAAAATACAAGTATTAAATCTTACTAATCACTAATACAGCTATTACCCACGTTTCAGGAAAATGCAATTTTAAACTTTTGTATGTGTAGGGTTTTTTTTAAAAAAAGGACACTAAGGAACAGGAATACTGTACTGTAATTCCTGATTTTAACTGACAATAAATAGAATGGCTGACAACAGGAACTGTTTTTCCATATCACTGGCAGAAGAGTGGGTGTTGTATCTGGAATTGAAGCAGTGTATTATAGACTGGAAATTCTATGTTTTTAGCAAAACACACCTTGGAAACCATTAACTGCAATTATTTATTTCTCAGGGGTAAAGATGTGTGCGATCTGCATTTTAACCGGCTGATTCACGGTTTTCCTCACTAGTTTCTTTGTTAATATGGTAAGAGGAAGAAGACATTGTAGTTCCTTTTTATCCTTTCAAACCAGGTGTCTATAGCATGTGTTTAATTTTGAAACCACATAGTAAAAAGATCTTTTTGTCTGTGTAGGCATCACTGAAAAATGGTGAGAAATAAGAAAAACACTCATGAAAAAAGCCCCGTCTACTGCTCTGCCTTTGCTTCAGCGACTTACATGACAATGGTAAGGAACAACGGTAGCTCCTCAGCTGGTTTGCACGTGGACAAACAGGAGCAAAAGTCACCTTGGCTAATGTTATACAGTGGGTCTGAAGTTTATCATCAGCCCATTTCTGGGCCCAAGATTCAAGGAAGTCCCTTCCCTGAAAGTCATTTATGGATTTTTTTTTTTCTCCCCACAGGAGTTAAAGAATTCCATGTATCCCACACTCACTAAGCTAATGTATCTCAAGAGCTCATGTGCACAGTAGGGAAGAAGATACATGGTGTTCCTCTTCAACATGCTCTCTGAAGGCTACCTTTTGCCTCAGTGTTCTACAATTCGTTAATTGGCGTTTTCTTGATGCATTCTCTCCTCCCTTTTGGTGCGTACGCTGGCTGTTTCAATTGCATCTAGTCATCATTTAAACTCTTCAAACTCTTTTCAGTTATTATTGTGTATATTTGGGATATAGAAGGCTGCTCAAGGAACCTACTCCTGGCTCACACTGGGAAAAATAATATGAAGTGAAATAAGCCATATATATTTAATGAAGGAAAATCCATAACATATATTTTAATAATATGTTTGTATTGATATTCCATTATTTGTTCCACTTTGTCAAACAGACACGCTGAATCCTCTCACTTTTCGTTTGACTGCATTATTACGCTCGCTATGCTTTTTCTGGAGGTTTTCTCGAGAAGCCTCCCAACAGGAGATTCGCTGCAGCCCAAGGGCATGGTCTGGGTCAGGACTCACTGCCTTGATCAGGAGCCCTGTGCCTGGGCTTCCAGCTTCTTGCTCTGAATCTCTGTGGTGGAACCACTTGGTCCTCTTGAGGAGAGCAAACCCTCCCAAGACACTCGGGCAAGCTTTGCCGAAGGGACCCCATCCTAGTTTGTTTGCATGGCTTTCAGTTTTTCTAGTGGCTTACAAACACCCGAAGGCCTTATATTCAGCCTCACTGCTGGATGATCTCCACGGTGCTCTAAGGGGGCAGAAAACCATCCGGATCAAGTAGCTACTCTCATAAATAATGTTACAGGGACGTACAAATGAAACCAACTATGTATGAGGTCAATGTCTGCATTCATGAAATAAGACAGAGCTTAAGAGATGAATCTACTCAGTAAATGTACCGTGATTTTTCCTGATTTAATTGACCAATAAATTATGTAGCATTATTTATTCTATTAATTTTCTGTTGTGTAAACTTTTGATCTTGTTATGTTTGACCATGTCTGTTACAAAGCGAACCAGCATCCACAACAGTGTCATTGCACTGCTTAGTATTTGTTCCACAATTTGTGGCTCGTCTGAATTTTGAGATGTAGTTAGCCACCAGTTCTTTCTGTTTCTTGAGGAATGATAGTGAGAAATACATGAAGAAAACTTTATTTCATAAACTGTTATTTCAATTATCTCTATTTTGTCTGCTAAGAAAAAGGAAAGGTGCTTCAGATAAATAATTACTTGATGAATCCCTTCCAGTGCCTTAAAATCAATCTTGGAGAGATAACTTTATACCTCAGTCCCTTTACTGTTCAAATATTTCCAGAGAACCAAAACTGACTGTATTGCTTCCACTTAGCTTCATAACTTTTCTTTCATGGCATTTATCTTATAGCCAGAAATTGAGCCATATTCCTTTATTATTTTGAGTAGTTCTTGGATGGATTTTGAAGGGATTGAAATATCCTATAAAGCAGCATTCACATAAAAAGGAAATTTTATGAATGACATTTCCTGGGTTTATTGCCCTTGTTTTTTCTCCCTTGCTCTTAGACTGTCTGTCAATGGTTCTGCGGATGCAGCAAATGGTGCCGACAGATTCTCCAATGTGGGTAGGGCTCAGCGTAAAGAACTCGGCTGTACGTGGAGTGTCCCCGCTCCTTCTTTCATCATCTTCCTTCTCTCCAAACAAAAAAACTGGAGCAAACCTTAGGGGATGCTGGGAGTAATGATTCTGAAAGGCAGTGGTGGTAACAGAGGGAATGATCTTCCCCACGGGTGAGGCATAAGGGGTTAGGAAGGGGGATGACCTTCCCTGCAGTCTCCACATTACAGAAAGAAAGTCAGAGGCACAGGGGAGAAATCTTAATCTTGGAAGATCCTCCGGGAAGGATATTTCTGTGGTTATCCTGAACAAGTGGGTGGTGAAACATGTCAATTCACCACCCTGTTTTTTCCCACAGGATTCTTTCCTCTTTTTGGAGTGAAGCCAGATCTGCTACTAGCTAAAAATCTGCCTCCTTTTAAGGACTCCCAAAATAAAATACAGAGGGTCCGCTGTTTTCAAGAAGTGTTCAAAACATCTGTCTAGTGTGGATGTGTGTTAAAATGAGACTGTATAGTGCCCAGTGCCTCGAATCCTGGGTTCAGTTTTGGGCACCCCACTACAAGAAGGACGTTGAGGTGCTGGAGCATGTCCAGAGAAGGCCAACAAAGCTTGTGAAGGGTCTGGAGCACAAATCTTATGAGTTGCTGCGGAGGGAACTGGGATTATCAAGCCTGCCCAGGGCAGTGGTGGAGTCTAAATGTGCTGAGGAACCGCTCGAGTATTATGAGCAGAGAAGCTGAGGCAATAAATGGAGGGAAGGGCTGTACCTGGGGCCAGCATTTGCCATTAACAGTTCGTGGCTGTGACTGGAAGCACCTATAAAATCTAGGAACCAAATTGTTCTTTGATAGATAGGAGAGAGAAAAAAAATCCCCTTCTGTAGAGTTGAGGAGGAGATGAGACTGATTTTTAATTATAATTTAATTATAATTTTTCATCTGCTTGCTGATACAGCTTACTTTATCTGGGCTTCTTAGGAAAGGCAAGTGAAAAATGGAGCTATGGTAAGGGATTAAAGACACCTCCTGGGTAAGCAACATCAGGAAAACAAAGGAAAAGCAGTTGCTAATTATGAATTGGCAGGGGAAAGCTCAAAGAATCCATCAAAGTACAAGGCAACCCTTGAACAAACTGAAGAAATATGTCACATCTCCCTGGAAGCACTGCTGCTGCACAGACGTGATTCCTGGCACTCATGGTGCTCGTATAAGTGAGCTGTTGTGCCTCTCTGGGGAGCGCCTGGCTGGGGAGTTCCACTGCAGCGCTAACACAAACCTACCGGCGTAGGATGCAGTTAGAAATACTGTGAGAGATGTATCACCGCTCTGTACCTGCCGTAGGATTAGCAAAAACCCCAGAAGTTCGAGCATTACAGCTCAGACAAATATCAGATGCTTGTTCTTTTTATTCACTATCCATTTACTTGTATTTTGGAGAGCCGAGTGAGTTGTTTAGGTCAGCTAGAACTTTGGATGGAGACGTACATTCAAGGCCGTTAATACCCGTTCAGTGGCTGCGCATGGGCATGCCCTGCTGCGTTAATGCTTCTGCTTCATCCGGAGGCTCTCAAGGGCACATGTTGAAACATAAGAACTCAACGGGCAGCGAAGTAGTGAATCTGAAAAGATGAGATGCAGTGAACATTAGACAGTAAATGTGTCTTGTGTCTGGTTTCCTGGATAATCACAGCTTGGAACAGAGCTGCTGAAATATCTTAAACCTTTCTGTAGGCTGAGAGCAGAGCTTGTGAAGCACGCACGACCACGTTTAAAGAGGTTTCTGAGATCTGTCATTTTTTATAGCGAAGCAGTGGAGGTAGTTTAGCAGATTGAACCCTCTATGCCACCTTAAAAGGAAGAAAACCATACCAAAAAAAAAAAAAAAACCCACCAAACAATGGATTTCTGCATAGGAAGGTGCCTGTAAAATGATAAATTCACTGCACGTTTATTACTCTTTGTGAGTCTTGCAAAACGAGCTACCGAACATGGGACTATTTATATTCCTTCCCCTTGCAGAAAACAAGGGCATGTGAGCAATGCACAGAGTGTGCACGGAGCCGGCAGGATTCACCCATCCACCACATCCACCGCAGAGGCCGTGCATTTTTATTGCCGAGTTACCGCATTAGCTTTCCGTGATGCAAATGGAACTGAAAGTGTCAAGGAACACAACAGCCCTTTAACATACAGTTAGAAGATCTGTATTAATCATAGGCTCATATCCCAAGGCAGATTTACTCCGTTTAATTTGGTTGGTTGCAATGGAGAGGTCCCATCTAGACACATTATTAAGCAGATAAAATAACTTTTTATAGAGCGAGCAGCATCAGTTCCTGGGAGGTTTGTCACGCTGCACAGACAAACCCCATGATATCAAACAGCTCCTGGAGCCTTATTAGCTAGAGGTGGGTTTTATCCTTCTATCTGTCTATCTATCTATCTATCTATCTATCTATCTATCTATCTATCTATCTATCCATCCTCCATCTATCTGTCTATCTATCTATCATCTATCTGTCTATCATCTATCTATCTATCATCTATCTAATCCATCTATCTATCATCTATCTATCTATCTAATCTATCTATCTATCTAATAGTAGATCTGAAGAGGGTGACAGTTTTCAGTCATTCCAAACTCAATCACTCCCCCCTGCCATCACATCTTTTCTTTCCCTAAATATTTTCTTTTCTGTATTTTTCAAGGCAGTGAGGAGAAGGGAGAAGGAAGCAGGAAAAGAGATGACGAAGTGAGGGGACTCGAGCTGCCCCCTCCACTCTAGCTTCACCCAAAGTCACGACCACACCGGAGAAAGAGACAGTGGACTGCCTGGCCTGGAGGTACCATCGCTTACAAAGATCTTACGCCTGACTTGAAGCAGTGAAGTTGAATTAAAATTAGGCCTTTTCTGTGCCATCAAGTTGAGTTAGTGTGCCCAGATAGCTAAATCAAACGCTGCGGTAGAAAGTCGAGAGCTGCCACCAAACTCCTGCAAGTTGGAAGCTGAGGCAGGATCTTCCTCACCGTGCGTGCGGTGACTGCCTGGGTCGCGAGCTCCGCCGTGCACGGGTCTGAGGTACGGTCATCTCTGTGCACAGCACAGTAGTAGTCGGAGCAATTTGGGGGCAGAGAGGTATAATGCCTTTTCAATGTATTTGTCCCCCAGATAACCGCCGTTCGTGCGTTGAGCTTCATCTTTCCGAAGGCAAAGTTCGCTTTTATCTGTTTTTTTGTTGCTGAGCTGCTCTGTAAGCTCTTAGAGGTCAAATTTGCTGCCAACAAGCAGAACTGTTTTGTCTGAGCACACACAGTATTTCTCACCTCCACGTTGACACTCAGGCACAGAGGATCTTAAAGAGACAGCTTTAGTCCAGCCTGGCCTCCTCTTCTGATCTCTTCCAAGCTTATTAATTATTCCTCAGCAGACAGACGGGAGCTACTCTATATTTCTGTGTGTTTCCACAAAGCCGAAAGATGAACGTGACCAGTGGCTTCATAAAATTCACGTCGGATTGTTGTTATGTTTCATCAGTCAGTGTTGCTTCGCTTGAGACATCCACGGGGCTCAGGATATACTGCAGCCTTCCCTGGGAGCGCTCTTGTTTTGCCGAAATAGAGAGCCCGTTGTCTTCCCTGCCCGCCCAGCCAGCTTGGCTTTGATGCTGAGGGGGATGAAGACACATATCAAAGGGTTGAGCTGATGCCCTACGAATTTACAAGGCCTGGGGTCAAAGATAAAAAAGCACCAGAAGGCACCAAGTTGTAAATAAACAAACACCATCAGCCTTGACTTTCGGCAGACACTGAACTGCGTACTTTAGCCTGTGAGAACGAGTGAGGAAAAAAACGGAGGAATTTGCATTGAAGCTACTACGCTGTTTCATAAAACATTTTCTTGGGTGTACAAATGTAAAGTACACAATGATAAACACAACAAAACCAGCTCCCTCTGAAACCAGGAGGTTTGGAGACATATTCCACCTCTTGTAACTCCTTATAGGAGTGGGTTTTATTTTTTAACAACAAGAATACATGGGTTTGGTGGTAAGAAGGTTTCAATACTTATGTTCCTGAGGTGAAGGGCCTGATGGTGAGAGCTGCAGTAGGAGTTGCCAGGGCTGTGTTCCCCCAAAACTGAGGTAACTTGTCCAACCTTGCAGCTGATCGTAGGAAGTGCTGATCTAGGGGCTTTGCAAGCATCTGTGGTTATGTGGTTTGTTAGACTTTTGAAAAGCTTCACTGGGACAGTGCCCTGCACTTCTGCAGATGAGAAACAGAGTCTTCCAAAATGCCTTGCCGCTTTAGAAACAGCATCGTTTGGCCGTCTTGCAAGAGGCATCGTTCCTTCTCGTCATAGTGTATTCCAAAGTTATGGCTTCATTCTATTTGGTATCTCTCTTTCCATAAGCCAATTTAATCAGAGGCAAAACACTGAAGTCCCTTCACTTCTGCCTCACGTTATTACGCTGCTGTTAGCAGAGAGTTTACGGCAGTGTCACTGGTCCTTTTTTCTGCTCCACGTAGCCTACAATATTCATGTGCTGTGTCTTATTCATTAATGTAAGGTCCTTTGAAGTTTAGAATGCCTTAGCTTCTCTGTGGAGCCTTTACATGCCCCTCTCCTCCTGGAAAATGAGGGAGAGTGTAGGGCAGGCAGAAGGCCCAGCACACTCTGCTTGCTATAAAACTGAAAATTTCATTTCTACAGTCCTCAGGGACAAACTGCAAGGAGTAAATCCCATGACAGTATCCATTTAATGGTGTGTATTTCTTACAACCAAAGTGAGAGGGGGAGAGAGAAGCACTCAGTGTGTGCTGGAGAGGTGAACGTGGAGAAATGGAAAGGACTTGGTGGCATTAAATTAAATGATAGAAAAGTCCAGTATTAACTGCTCTGCAGTAGAGCTATTCAGAAGTTGTATTTCCAAGTCCTAAACTCAGAACTAAATGGCTTATATGGAAAAATAAGACTGGATAGAAACTTATTTTGTATGTGTCAACACTGCATAGACAAACTTCATGTGAGATTTGTTTCTTTTGTGTGTGGCTCGATGTTCTACAGGGACAGGCAGAAGTTTGCATCGAGATGGGCCCATAAAATGGATCTCGAAACCTCTGTAGGCGAACAGTCTTCTATCATGCAGGAAACCTGCTCAGGGGATGCTTCAGGCTTACAGACCTAAGCACAACCGATTTCTGTCATTGCCCTGAGATTGAGAAGATAGGTAAGATGATGGATAAGAGCTGTAGATGGAGAGCCCTGTGGAGAGCTGGGGGGTCCTCCTCCCCCTTGCAGGCTTGGAGGCAGCAAGAGCAGCAAGAGCAGCATTTGGCATGGGCAATGCTGTCAGCCCTGCCCATGGCCCACAGCAGCTCCCCACCCCTCAGGAGAAGCACCAGATATTTTGGTTTTCCAAGACTATGACGAGCTTAAGAAACTGGCCAGATCCTCCTTTCTGCTGCCCTTGCAGGAGAGCACTGCAGAGAACTTCTCATCTTCATCCTGAGATTTAGTTGTGCAGTTACTATAATAGAAAGAAATAATTTACAGGTAGGCAAACACAGGAAGAAAAAATATAGGAGTACAACTTATTTTCCTCTCTAACTTTGAAGAACTAGCTTGGCCAGAAGGACCAGTCATTTTTAACATTGAAGGAGTGACTCTGTAAGGCTGAAAGGTTTTAGAAATGGAGATGGGGAAGGGGAGGAGGAATGAAGTACATTACTCCAGAGATGTTAAACTATTAGCAAGAAAGATATTTTTTTGGTTATTCTAATCAGAGAGTGTCTCTCTGCCAAATCCAGCACAAGAAATTCTGGTAATTAATCCACAGAGACACTTATGCATCTAATCAGATTCGAGATACCTGTGTTCTTGGCACAGGTAATGTTTCCTCATTACTTAAAACTGGTATAAATTGGTGTTTAGCTGAAGTTGGCACCTGCACTGAACACGTGAACTTTTGCTTGTCGGTAAACTTCCTCAGACTTTTTTGATAAGAGTAGCAGACAGGAAGATACCAGAATGCCCTGGGAGATGCTGAAACCTTTGATCCCACTGGTAAGGGCAGATGTTTTTACCCTCTTACCAGGCTGTATTTTGCCCTCTTTCCTCAGAAGCTGCACCCCAAAACATTTGCCAAGCCCCAGCTCTAATCACACAGTTCTCCTGCCACCTCGCTGCCCAATGGAAAGAATAGCTGATTTGTCCTCCGATTGTGGTGGTCATCGTTACCCTGCAGTCAGAACTCTGCTGGCAGCACCGTGGCAATGTTAACACGAGCAGGAAACTGTCCTCCGGGCACGGATTTTGCCAGGCACGGGATAGTCTGCAGCAGACCCTGGGTCACAGAATCACAGAATCACCTGGTTGGAAGAGACCTTTAATATCATCGAGTCCCACCATTCCCCCTGCACTGCCAGGATCCCTAAACCACATCCCTCAACACCACATCCACACGGCTTTTAAACGCTTCCAGGGATGGGGACTCCACCACCTCCCTAGGCAGCCTGTTCCAGTGCTTCACCACCCTTTCGGTGAAAAAATTTTTCCTAATATCCAATCTGTTCTCTCCAGCAGTCTCTAAAAGTAGCTCATCCTTTTCCATCACATTGAGGAAAGATGCAAGAAGAAGAGCTGGGATTTGTCACACCTCACTTAAACAACTTGCGTGCATTAAGCGAGGGATACAGCTGCTATAGGCACTGTGTACAGTCAAGAAAAAAGGGATCTTCTGTCCATCTGTGACCACTGGAGATACATTATTTATTTTTGTTGACTGAAGGGAAGCTTAAGGTGTTTATCCTTCCAGTCTAGGGACCCTTGTCAGGTGCCTGAGGTTAGAGCGAGTATAAACATGTCTACCAGGGCTGTGAAAGGTGCTATGATTAGTATATCCGACCTGACCTCAAGGAAGGTTTTAGGTTGCTGCCTCTGCTCTGGGGTGTCTGTTCTGGAAGATGAATATTCTTTAAGCAAAGGTTTCAGTGCTCAGCAGCTGGTGGGATTAGCAGAAGGCAACCATTGGCAACTGGCAGGACTTTGAATGAAGACCACTACATCTCCTCTCTGCTTTAATTGTGCCAAATAATAACTACATAATAATATCTGCTGGAGGGTTGGTTAGGGACAAAATGAGACTCCCAAGCAGTGATTTTGTCCGATGATCTCGAATGAATATTGAAACTAAGAATATTTAGGGAAATATTTCAGCATGATGCTTTAAATAATATCTTCACATGATTCGCTATCAATAACGCATCCTGGCAAAGTGGAGTTGTGATGATAAAAGCACACTACACTTGGCCAAATAATTTCAATTTATAACATTCTGAAAATGCTTTGTACTTTGTAAGGCACTAAAAATAAACTGGAACAAAACCTGGCATCTCCTTTAAACTCAACACAGAGTTGAAAATAGGCTATTGTTGCGAGGCGTATTTAATACCGTCATTAATACAATCTTCAAAACGGTGTGAGAAGCAAAGGCTTTATTTCTCTGAGGAGCAAGAAGTTGGTGAATAATTAAAAAAAAAAAAAGGAAAAAAAGAAAAAAAGAGTATGATATTCTTGCGAATAAATTCCACTTAGGTCATATTCATTGCAATGGAATGAAGGATCGTTTCATCAGCTATCCAGGATCATCTAATAAACAACTTTTTTAAAGCAAAAATATCACTAATACTGTCATCACATGTATTCCTCTAGTGTTAACACTTAAAACAAACCAATTTATTATCTTCACACACAAAAGAACTCTCTGTAGTGATTAGTGGAAGCAGTAAAAAGATTTATCATAAAGGATTTCTCATAAAACTTAGGTTACCCAGTCTGAGAACCAAAAGCTACCATGTCACCTTGATGCCTGACTGCATGGTGTGAATTATGTGCTAAAAACCATCAGCGTGTCCCGAAACAACGTCTTAGTCTCAACAAGTCATAAAGGAACGTGTATTGCTGATTGATTGTCAATTCTGGTCTTCCCAGGAAAACATTCATCAAGCAGGAGGGCCTGAGGAGGGGTCTGGATTAGACACTGCGTCAAAATCACTGCTCTCTGAAGTGGAGAAAGGGAACCTCTGGACTGCTCTGATGGGTTTTTAGAACGGAGGTGACATTGTCTTATGATGTAAAGCTTCTTGTAGTCACAGAAAACGCTTTTCTTTCCTGAATGCAGAGAGATTTTCAAGCTGAAGCCACAATATTACCAAGTGATTTACATATAAATTAATCTATATTAGATGATATGAATCATTCACTCCTTCAGGGGAATGATCACCATCCAGTTGGGCTGATCACCCAAGCCAAGCGAATATCTGATGGTAATCGCGGCACACACTCCTCCATATCCATCATAATCATCAGCTTTAAATCATTAGGTAGACACTCCCGTTAATGGGGCTCATGTTGCAGTTCTGCTGGAGATGGGCCAAAGTAACAAAGTCTGGCACTGCAGTTCAAGTTTCAGGTTATTTGGCAAGATCAAGAGTCATACTTAAGTGTGTGATGCTGCTTCAGACCGTGCAAAGACGGTCTGATGCCCAGGAACTCCAGGAATAGTCTGGACCTTGCTGGCCTCCCTTACAGGCTCTGGGTCAGGGTAGTGATGATGATTGTCCTTCTCACACAACATCAGCCAGTCTTCACTGCCTCCAACCTCTTCTTTAGCAATGAGTGCCTCTAATTTCTGCTAAAGAAACTGCGCAATTGCCGCCTCACCACCGGGAATTTAATTTTCCTGGCATGCATTTCTTCCTCTGAAGTGGCCCTGCTTAGGTTAAGGAGTGAAGGTGTTTCGAGAAGCCAGAAATTGCTGGGTACTGGAGCTACGAGCCTGACGATTCCCAAACTCACCCAACTACACGCTGATTTCTATCACAGTGTTTCAGAATTAAAAACCAAACCGACCAAACCAGCCCCAGTCAATCTTGACTGATCTGCTGCAGCAGACGCTCTGTGAAAAATGCGTAGAATTAAGGTAGGAGCTTTTCTTTCTTTTTATCCCTCTATCTCTGGAGTCAAGTTAAAATGGAATACAGTCATTAAAAGGTTATCCAGGGTAACACCCCAGCCAGTAAAAGGCAGAAGGAGAAGGCTCTATTCTCCTGGGAATTGTTTTATGAAGTATCTCATGGCTGACAATCAGTGAACTAAATCCTTCGACAAGGAGAGATTTACAAGGGCTTGTCTACAGAGACAAAGTGTTTCTACAGACTTCAGGCAGCCCTGGGACCAGGGATTAGCGGAACTGCACATAAATACGGCTTATGGCTCCAACTGGGAGCCTTCAATAGGAAACTATGTGGAAACGTGCCTGTGGAAACTGGCTTCCCATCCCGACCATGGAACACACAGGGGTTTAATAGCTCTACAGACCTCTGTGCTGGACTTGGAAAAGGTGCTTCCCTTCGTTAACTCACACTGCGGTATTTGTGCCCCTAGAATTTTGCTGTCAGACCTTTTTTTGTTCATGGCTATTTCAAACCCTCCCAGTTGGAAAACCCCAGCACGTGATACTCCTGGTTGGATCGAGGCTGAGCATTATTCTGTCTTCTTCAGGAGCTGCGTTTTTGGTTTTTCTTTTAATGAGTCATGAGCATCAGAAGATGGATCAGATAGAATTTCAATATCACAAGCTGTTAAATGCTAAACACTTGAGGAATACTTAATTAAGCAGCAGTACGCAGCAGGCAGGCGGGTTCTGAGCAGCGATCGTGTTCCTGGGATGGTACCACGCTGGAAAAGCCCATCTGATTACCTTTATTAGCCACTTCACAGGGGTGGTAATTAACCACCGCAGAAATTTACTGTCTAAAAAGCGCATTGTTATGAATGAAACGAATGCAAATTTCCACAACGCTGCACTTAATGGACATTACTGCCACACACAAAGCCGTGCCGGCATCTAATTTCGCAGCCCATTTGTGTTCAGGTGACATTAAAGCTGCTGCATGACGCTGGTTTTAAGCAGGATTCAGCTGGGTAAGTGAGTGGAGCAGCAATTGCTGCTGCCTCTGCGGTGCTGGTGATCTGTGACCAGCAGATGTCATTGATAAATGACACTGGTGAATCTTAACTGTGATCTTCAGAGATGGTGGCTACATCCACCCTGTGCATCAAGGACATCATTCAGGAGTCACCATGTCAGGGCAGCACGGTGCTCGGGGTCTGGTGTGCTGCTGAAAAGCACCGAACTTCCTTTCTGAGCAAGGGAAACTATCAGCGCCCAGGAACTGATGGTCACTTTAGTCTTTGCCTTTGCATGCTCCATCACGTGCTGGGGCTCCGAACCCCAGGTTTTCAGCAAGGCACAAGTTGTTTTCCTCAGGATTTGGTCCTCAGTAGAGGCAAGGACAGCTGCACGCCGGTGGATCGCAGCTGCTGATTAAACACAGCTCTGCATCAAAGTCTTAAACTGCTTCTTTCTTCTTTCAGCTGGGTGTAGGATCCTCTTCACTTCTTGCCCTAAGCTGCTGGGCATCATACGTCTGTGCACCGTAAAACAGTCACTGCATGTACCTCACGGACGATTGCTGGGCAAAGAAATCTCCGTGTACTTAGTTCTGCCTTTCCAGAATACATTAATACACCAGGGAAGGAACTATTCCAGCCCCCTGAGGAGCTTCAAGGACCCACCATCTCTTTTAAAACCTCTCTGCCAGAAAATATATCTTTCCTCTCCCCTCAGAGGGGAACGATGACCCAAGCCACTCGAACGGAGCCCAAGACCAGCGATGGGATTCCTAACCATAGAAATGACATGACTTTGAAGCCCGTTGTCTTGCTGCCTTGGTGGGCCAGACAGCAGGGTTTTTATCTTTTTTGAAAGGGGAGAATTGCAACTTGCTTCTGAACTCTGGAATGGGCAGAGACAACAGATGGAATGTCGTGACACTGGTACAGTAAAAAAGGAATGTGAGAAAGGATGTTGTGACACATGCTGAGCTCTGTGCCGTTGGAGTCAAAAATTACTAAAATATCCGGCTTTACTCGAGGGGTTAGAAAAATTCTCATATAATTACTTAGAATTATCTGAAATGTTCCTGGAATAGTCTATTTCTAACAGTTGTAGTGAACGACAGAGGAAGGAAATGGTGCACGTTTGTATTACAACCACTTCAATCCAGTGCCGATCACCTCTTTGTGTCGCAGTTCAACAACGTGTATTTCTCATACATCAAGTTAGCAAAATACACCAGTATCCTTATAAGCATTGCATCGGGGCAAGACATTATTATTTAATACTATATTTAATACATTAGTTAGCAAATAAATCAATGTAACTATTGATACTTGCTGTTTCATGCGGCTGTGCTTCCAAAGGATTTAACACCCACTCAGTTTATGCAGGTGAAAAAGGAAAAAAGGAAAGACAGTAGCTTGGGAACCACGAGACATTTTTGAAATATGCCTTTAAATTATACTGCTATCTTTTAACATCTGCCTTTGGCAGCCTTTCCTCCCTCAGCACAATTGCTAGTCGAGGCAATGTTATTATTGTGTATGTGGCAAGGATGCAGGATACTCTTTAAAAGGCTTTATTTAAAAGAAATAAAATCTGTGAGCACTCCCATTCCCACCAGCACAGCAGAACCATTTAACAGAAACAAGCAACAAAAATCTAGGGATGAGAGTGGGAAAAACCAGGAGTTCAAGTTCATACTCCTTCTCATTTAACAGTTTCGTCTTTGCTTTCTGTACTCTTTACTTCTCTTATTAGGAAGAAAAAGTTTGAGTCCCTGAAGGGGGCCAATGTAGATGTTCCAGCACTTGAAAGTGATTATAATGAGGCTGATGCAGCAGTGAATCACTTGAGTGACACCAAGTTACTACTGGGAGTTCTGCCCCACCACCTTGCCTGATGCACAGACTGATTTTTTTTCCCTCAGTTCCCAGATTTCTGCAATTATGTTGTTGTCTTAAGCAAAAATATTTCAATTAATGATAGCAATTAACATTGAAAACATACATTATGGCACGCATGCCGTGTGCTCAAGGCGTAAGCTCACACAATCCTGCTTTCTCTTGATGCTATGGAGATATCTTTACACTGTAAGGTAGCATTTAAAGTCTCCATATATTTTCTTTTTGGGCTTGAAATAAGAGCTTTGCATTGTCAGAGTGAAGTTTTCAAAGTACATAAGGCAGGGGCTTAATGTCCCTTCCAAAAATGAACTATTTAAGCCTCACTGAGCACCAGAGGAACATAAGCATCCTGGAGCTTTGCCCTCAGCCCAGCAACAAAGTCCTGCATGTCCTAAGTGAGATAAGGTGGCATTGACGTGCCTGGAGTCCAAGGCTGTGATCCTTAGACCAATTCCCTGCTCCTTATGGAGATGAAGTTTGCAGGAACACGAGGTTTTGGCAGGAACGTTTCCTGGGAGAGCTGTCTCTACCTCAGGGGTGATCTGAGGGTGATCACCTCAGGGGTGATCTTCTCAGCCTGAGGAGGACCAAGGCTGTAAGCAGTGTGTGTGGAGCACTGCACTGCTTCCACTGCGCTGCCCGAGCCCTTCCTGGCTTCTCCAGGTATCCTCACGAGTGCAGCACTGGAGACCAAAATAATGCAAAAGCCACTGTCTAAAGCCAAACAAACCTGTAGGAAACCAAAGGCACAACTTAGGTGAAAGGATTTGGCATTTGCAGGATGGTAGGTGGGGGACAGGGGGGAGTATTGAAACACAGACATCTCAGAGAAGTGGCCAAATCTGTGCAGATTCGAGGTAAAACTTCACTAAGAGGCCTTTAACAGAACAGAGTAATGAAGGTTGCTCTAATTCTATTTTATGGCTTATACCAACTGCTTAGTGACATGTAAGAAGATAGAACTTCTCTGCTCATGCTATAAAAAGATGCTAGAAAAATCTAAGGCTGGTAGTTCATGTAACAGACCTTTCATACTGGTCAGAAAGCATCAATGAGGCTTTGTCCAAGTGTTAAAGATTTCAGATTCTCTTTAAAATCAACAATTTAAGAGGAAAATCCCCCTTTGTGCTGCAGTAAATTTTTGACATGTTTGTACTACAAACACACGCTCTTATCCTCAAAGTACCCAAATTAGCTTTTATTTTCTTTTTACGAAATGAGATTTTGATTCAGCTAAGACTGTGGATAAATGCCCTTGGACTTGCTGTCAAGGCCACTCATTGGCTGCAACTCCTGCTGAAGTCAGTGGGAGTTTTTTACAGACTTCAGGAAGGGATTAGATCTGCCCTGTCTGGCTCAATTAATGGCAGCGAAAGTACTGCTATAAAAGCAGAATGTCATGACACCAATTCTGATTGCTCAGTTTTGCTGGTCAGTCTTGGGGTGGGGGGAAGTCCGGAATGAATTGAGGAGGCTAAATACAAAGGGACCTAATTTTTAGGAGGAAAGAGAAGTGCAATGTTTTAAAAGAAGGGGTAAGGGAATCTGCCTGCTCGTTTGTAAGACAATTTACAGGTGTTTGAGATGATGGAGGCAGGAATGGGGGAGTGGCGGGGAGGGAGGTATTGCTAAAATAACTGGAATTGAGGAGGTGGCCAAAGTCACCCGAGCAGCTGAGGCTTCGGAGAACACCGATGCGGATGGGGGACGCAATGAGGGACGAGAGTTACAGGAATTCTCGTGGCTCCGTGCCAAGCTCTGAGCTGAATTGACTCCTTCCTGGAAGAGCTGCTCTGTGCTGAAGGTGCTCCCGCAGCTGGGGTCTGGACGGCCAGGAGAACATCGATCCTACAAGTATTGAGTCAACTTTAACTACAGAGCACCTGAGTCAGCCTGCCTCAGGTCATCGCCCTTCCAGTCTCCGCAGGAGCCACAGGCTACCCTGCGCTAGAAAGAGATTATTTTAATCTACGTCTCCTTGATGAAATAGCGTTTGAACGGACAGGAGGAGGGAGCGGAGGGTGTTGATGTGCACGGAGGACGTTGACATGGTTAAGCTAGTTTTGTGGCACCCTGTGAACTGAAGATATCGCCCAGAAAGGTTGTAAACCTGCAACGATTGCCTATTCCTAATTATTTATTATCTTTGCCGTTACAGACTTTTCCTGTCTTACATTTAGGACATTGCTTCTTTTGCAGCCATCTTGTGATAACGTTAATAATCCCCTTCTTTCATTTGTATTATCTCCTTGGAAATATTTATAGACTATGTTCGTATTCCCCCGAGTCCTTCTTTCTGCCGAGAGAATTAATTTTGTTGCCTCAATCACTCCCTCTCTTATGTGTTAGCCTATAATCCTTCCACGGTGTCATTTTCTTGCCCTTCTTTGCATTGTCTCTACTTCTGCAATATCATTTTTAATCACGAACAAGAGGAGTACGTATAACTTCTTAAATATAATTGAATACATGTCACTTGTTCTGTTAGCTACTTGACTGAACAACGTGTAAGGTCAGGATTTTACTTCCAACTTCCTCGTTGTGCAAGAACTCCCATCTGGAGACAAAATGTTGCCTGAAATTGTTCAACAGACAGATGGGAAAAAGCAAGAGAAAGGTCTGGTTGACTCTTTACTGTCCTACAGAGGCCACAACAATCCACATTCAGCTCTCTAGGCACACTAAGCAGCGGAGGTTGGACCCTCCTGTCTACCCCACTCATAAGGTGGCATAAGTGTCTGTCAGGAGGGTGACACTGGCCTTTGACAGCAGAAGGTCCAGATGTCCCTCATTTGGTAGGACGACGCCTCCCTGAGTAAGATGGGATGGTGGTTTTGGGATATGCTGAGTACAACAACATTTCGTTTGGAATGCTAAACTGCGCTCGGGTAATTTTAGTCTCAAAATACGACGGAGAAGAGCATTTCAGCCACACAGCGTTAACGTTTCCAACAGGTGAATTTTAATCCTTTTTAAATATAATTTCACCTGTAAAAAAGGAGCCAGAAGCAACTATTATCAACACCTTTGCTGAGTATTTTTCAAGGCATATCAGAACAACCCCTGAGGAGGATTCTGTCTGTTAATTGCCCTTTAATTCTAGATGTCCAGCTATTGTCCTGTAATTTAACACCTAAGCCAGCACTTTAAGTTTCATTCAGACAAATGTTCCCTACAGAAGTACTGGTTCAGTTTAGATTAGAAAAATTATGAGGACTGCAATCTGTTCTCGTGATTCATATATCTGTTCATTTGTTCCTGCAATAGCACCACATCTACCGGCCTCATTAACCATAATAGACCTTTAAGCTCCTGGTGGGTTATAGGTTTCTAAAGTGTTACGAAGTAATGCTTGTCACTATAATTTAAACATGATGTTGTTGTTATTACTGACTCTATTTTATGAACTTTTCCCCCCCAACTGGAGGTATGTGGAAATGCTTGGTTGTGTATTGCACGTGGCTGCAATGGTGACAAAAATCCAGGTAATTATGGGTGATGAATGGTGGCTACTGAGCTCTTGAATACCTAAAGTAGTCTTCTGCTCTAACACACCTCGTCGTGAAAGTGCTCCGGTTATAATACTAATGATGAATATTACATACCTGGCTCTGAAAATGAGCCCAAATTGAGTTCATTATGCTTGAAGATACTGTATTCACCGTCAGGAACTTCGCCAATGAACCTGTTAGATAAGATCAAATGACAGAGCAGCCTAAGGCACTATTGAATCCCACGCTGAGATCCTGGAAGAGTTTTGCCCATAGAAAATAACATTGCTGTAGTCATTAGTCAACAGTACTCACAAGAAAATGCATCTTCTTTTCAGTGCAAAGAGTTTCCAGTCAAGCCCTAAATCAAGATCAAGACATCGCTTCTGTTCTGCATTATTACTGTGTCCCTGAAGAATAGCAAGAAAAAACCACGTATTTTGATTTTAAAACACTAATAACATTTCTTCATCTCACATAAACATACTCTTTAATTATTCAGCATCTTTCACTCAAGGCTTTCTCAGCACCAACTAGTACAACCGCACAACCTCACTGTTTGATAAGTATGTTCACTGCTGCTATTACCCGCTCTAAAGGCATTCATTCGGCAGCTCCCCCCATTTCAAACATAGCAAATGGTAGAGGAAGAGGTACAATCCACTCCTACTGGTAGTGACAGAAGCCTTCACCTGGCAAACGCCACATCTCCTTCTTGCTTTAATATTTATTTATGATATCTCACGCTTTGTGGGCCTGTCAGGAGTGTCATAGAGTGGCAGATCTTTACTTTTTTCCTTTTTTTTTTTCTGAATTAAAATGAAAAAAAGCCAGTCAGAGAACATAATTAATTTTCCTAGCGTATTAGCTTTTCCCTGTGCTTTTTCTCTCAGTCTTGTGTTTAAACACGGGAGATGGAGAAGGGAGTGTTTGCCAAAGCTGTGCTATTGCAAATATGTCAAAATGTTCAAGAGAACAAGCGGATCATTAATCTGAAAGGACTCAGCTGACAGTCCGTAAGAGGCAAAAGTTTTTTATTTCTGTGAAAAGTACCTATTCTCTCAAAGAGGTTCCTCTTTGCAGTCTGGCAACTTTGGGTCAATAATTACTGCAGCTGTTGAAGCTGATTTTGAAACCTTAAATCAAATTCCAGCCAGACCCGTTGTCTAATAACCATGAACTTCCCTGCTGTCTTGTGATAGTAAGTAGATCACTCGTAGCAGGGAAACGACACATGAAACAGTGCGGGTCGGAGGAAGCATCTTGGCTAAGATACAAGTAATAGACCGTAAGACTTCTTAACTGGAATCCCCTCACACTTCCTATGCATTTACTGTTTCTAATAGAGCTCAGGTCTTCTGGAAAATGATCAGAAAGAATGTAACGCTAAATAAAGCTGGGCAGCTCGGAAGATGAGGGCACCCAGAGCCATATTTTACCTTGAGGACAAAACTACAAATCTACCTTCATGCCAGCACTGGGAGAATTCATCATTCAATGAAAATTCTCATTCACTCAGAAATTTTACGCTGTTTTAGAAAAAAACTACAAAAGAACAAGTGGCATTTGACCAACAACTTCAACCAATGGAGCTGTTTTTAAAATCCCTGAAGAGCAGCAAGTTTTGATGCTCTTTGTGAAACTGTGGAGGCTCCTTTCTGTGCCGAGTCCAGATGAAGGTTATAGCCTAAAGGGGACGACTGAAAGCACCAGGAGAAAAGTAGAAGCAGCGCTGTCTTCTGCCGCTGGAAATGTACTGCATGTGTCTGTGTTTTTCTGTGTGTATATTTTCCCATAGAGAGCATGGGTGGAAAAAAAGTGTCAAAAATAAAAATCAAAACCATCACAGAGTTTCAGTGAGATAAAAAAGTTCAGACAACTTTGCCCTCTGTATCCTGAGCCCGTAATTCAGCGATATTTTAAGGCTGAAGGGAATTCTTACCAAGAATGAGCCAGGTGAAGAAGAATTAGTAAGTGCTTTCATCACGAGGAGTAACTTGAGGAAATCCATTGTGGTTTGACAGCCTGTCTTCAGGCAGAGTTGCATGTTGGCTTGGAGTCACTGAGTCAGGAACGCCAGAGTTCAGTAGTGCTGGGTGTCTCCAGGCAAGGCTGAGCTTTGGGTAGGCTAGAGCCAATGTTATTGATATATTTTTCCCTTCAAAGGATACAGTTTAAGAGTACGGTAGAGTTCAAAAGCCTTAAAGATACTACAGCAGTAAGACACCATTTAGACACAAGTCAGGACTGAATGATCACCTGACATGAGCTGTGTGGTGCTATAAAAACCAGCTGCTTCTTATGGAGACACTCCCGTGCTTATCATCGATGGAGCTTCGGAACAGGTTTCTTCTACTTCCATTTTTCATTCTTTCTAAAAACTGTTAGGGAGATTTTCAAGCAATATTCAGAATTCTTTTGGAAAAGAAATAAAACCCATGTGACAAAGTCCATAGCATGAATGTTATGTTTGATAATAATTAATTTTGGCCATTTTTGTGTGCATTGGGTGCTCAGCCCTTACATGTTAGTATTACAAAAGACTGTAATGTTACATCCAAAGTTTGCTATTAAATTATCCCTCCTGCTATAGGAATGAACAAATCTTATGTTTCACGAACAATCCTCTTCCATTTGAAAAAGCCAAGTTTTCCGCTCTTGTAACATTAATAATTTCTCATAGCTGCGGTCCCATAGAGTTCACATACAGTGAAATTGAACCTCTCTTTTCAGCTGCATTAACGGTTTAGGAGCTTCACTGCATTGACTGCAATTACGATTTGTGACTCAGAAAGCCCTTCCCCAGATTTGATTTCTGATGTTGTGTGATTTACATAAACTTATTCATTACTTAGTTTCTCCGTACTTACAGCAGGTAGTATCTTACCTCGCAGGTAAGCTGTTTTATAGCCACGTTGGTATACTCAAATACTTAAATTATGGTGAGTATCATAAAAGACTAAAGCTGCATAATTGCATCTGACAGTCTCGAAAAGTATGGTTGGTTCCCTTTCACTGTAGCATAGGAAACATTTAATTGTGCTCCAGCTAGCCCAGGAAAATCAAATTCTCAGAAACACTGTGAAGCATTGGTTGAAATTTAATATGAAGGAATAAACTAAACGACATGAATTTCATTTGCAGAAAAAATAATGTTGTATTAACACATAGATAGATATGCTTAGTTAAAAGGAAAAAGCCCTCTTCTATAAAATAAATGAAAGAAGTGTCGTTGAAAAATGGACTGTTGGATTGGCGCTGGTCTAATGCTGTTCTTTCTGCAAGGAACATTATGCATTAGTGAGCTGAGAGCAACAAGCTGGGATTATTTTGAGATACTACATATTATTTCTTTAGAGTAATACAATCAACCATTCTATCTCCGGCAAATCGGTCCCTTAAGCTATATTTGTATCCTGATTATTTATCTCCTAAGCAGCCAAATGGAACAGAAAAATCAGGAGTTGTACTTTCCCGCTGAATTTCTCCGCTGTGGTAAACATGCTTGCAGAAACAATTAAGCATCCTGAAAAGAATATCTCTCATTTCCTGTGATGCATAGCTGAATTTGGGAACCAGTGGCTGTGAATACAAGAAAATTGCTGGGTACCTGGGTAGTCCCTACATATTTACGAAGGAACTGTCATTTACTGTGCCCTTCATTGCATATGAAATATGATCATGTCTATTAGCCAATTTTATCTTCTTTGCTTTCAGTGAAATATATAAATAGATGAAATATATTGCACAATATATTGGGAGAACATCTGTCTTTTATTGACACATGTCTAGTTAGACTGGGCCTAAGCCTACTTGCTTATTTCTGCCTCTTTTTTCGTAAAAATCTACGGAAATATTGCCATTCTTGATGGAAGCAAGAAAGGAAACTTCCTTGTTACTCCTGCACGGTAACTCCTCGTTTCAAGGGATTCTCCAGTTAGAGCACAGCTCCATCATCCCACCGGCTGTCCTCACCTCCAGGGTCTGAGGGCGGCTGGGGAGGGATGCGCACGCGTCGTGGATGACCACAGCCACTGCCCTGGTGCAAGGGTGAAGGGTGCTGGGGAGCTGGCACAGCCTTTGAAATGCAGCCAAGCACGGCTGTTGTTGAAAAACACGTGCTAAATCCCTGGAACCTCCTTGTACGTTGCAGAAGACTTTCAAAAAAGTTCGTCTGAATGAAAACGCATTCTCCGTGGGCCTGGTGAGGTAAATATGATCTTGAGGCATGCCTGGAGACAGACTAATTAATTAGCTAATTATTACTTGGATGATAATAATGCTTATCTTCACCTCCTCGAAGCACTCCTGGCTAAGGGACAGCTTGGGATCTAGTGGAACTTAGACCCACGTTCTTTGCTGGTGTTATAGTTTAACCTAAGCGCAGCCCGGAGGAGGGCTGGGAGCTGCTGCTTTGTGCCACCAGGGCTTGCTGGCTGGTGCCGCAGAGGACTCCCTGTCCATAACCACCACCACGTTCCCCTCCTGCCTTGTGTTGTCCTCTGTCCAATGAATTGTTGAAGCCCAACTATTCTTTGAAGAACAGCTGGAAAACGCCAGTTTCTTTGTAAGAAGACATAAATGGTATTTATTGGTTGCTGGTAAACAGTTAGCAGGAGCTAACTAATGGTGTTGAAATATCTGTGTTTGAAAGCAGGCAAAACTACTTCCAAAATCAGCTCTGGACACAGAACGCCAGCATCACCTAAGCCAGCGTGTTGGCTCTCTGACCTGGCAATAAGGCAAGGTGAATGGATAAATGGGCAGGGCTGGCAAAGGCTGGGCTTTTTAGGGGTAAAAAAGTATCCAAATTTCTTTTTCTTTTCACTGAAGCATTTCTAAGTACCACAAAAAGGACAGATGCTGAAGCTGTGGCCTGTCATCTTGATTGCCGTAGGCTGGTGCTGTCACCAAGTCATTTGCCCGGGCTCCTCTCTCCCTCATCTGCAGTCGAACCGTAGCACTCCTTTCCTCGGTTCTGAAGGGTGCTGTACAGCCTAATTAGGACAAAGCCCTTTGAGCAGAGATTAAGGGCGAACAGTGGTGGATGTTCCTCCTCCTCCGACTCCAGGGCTGAGGCTGATACAGAGCATTGCCCTTCGTCAGCGGGTACTACTTGGGTGCCAGGTAAGGGCACAGGCCACCCTCAGAGCCACCCCCCTGTGATGGATGGGATTTTCAAATGCATCCAGCGCTGGCCCAGCTCCGTTTCACCTGGGTCCAACTGGAAATGTCATATTGGTAGAAAAGAGCAGAATGAGGGTATGTGCTGAATCTACCTGGACAGTAAGAAAAACCTTGGATCTAAGAGATTTCCTGAGGGACACCACATTCTCCAGTGGCAGGAAGTCACTGGATGTGTTGTCATAAAAACCCAAATAAATCAATCGATGCTTTATTTTCACAGGGGTTAAAACCTGTGAAAAATTTGTGAACACACCATTTAAAGCACGTCCAGAAATTCCACCGCCAAATAATTCACCAAACCAGCAGTAGGACCAAGTTTCTTTTGCACTTCATTGTCTAATAAAGTCAGTGGAAAATGGGTGAGAAAGTTGGGGCTGATAGTTCCTGCTGGTGAATGAATGAGGTAGAAAATACCGTAAGAGGTCCTAAAAGAAAGTGAGCAGTATAATGGAGAAGATGTGGCAACTTGTATAAATGTCAGAGACGGGAGGCTGAGAAAAAACCCTTATTACTTCAATGTAAGTTAGGAGTAATTCCCACAGATCATTACAGCCACACAGGTAAATACCAGTGAGAAATCAGAATCACGCCCAGGCTATGGGTAAGAAGTGAGAGCAAGGAGATAAACATTAAAGGGGGCACATCTTTAGCTGGCAGTGCTAATGTGTTCTAATTAACAGCAGTAATAGGATTCGCACAGCTAAATCCCTGCACATCACGATGGAAATTAACTCCTGACGCCTCTCTGCAAGGAGGTGGGTGGGGGATGAGGAGGGGATGGAGAGGAAGAATAATAAAAATGACATTTCACCCCGCTCTTTTGGAGGAATCATCTCATAATTACTGAGCAGGATTGAGCCCTCTAATGTTGGAATTTCTGGAGAAGTCTTCCTTACTTTTTTTTTTTTCTGTGGGTGGGGTAGCAGGGAGGGAGGGAGGGTGAAGGGAAGGATTAGTGCGGTCTGGGTCAACAATGAAACCTGAATCTGGATGGTTTCAAACTCAGGATAATCCTCGCAAGTTGGGAGCTGTGCAGTGGGATAATTTGAAATGTAAATGTGACATTCTCCTCGGTAAATTAACAAGACATGACTGCAGGCTCTCCTTGTTACTGCAGTCACATTCAAAGAGTCACTCATCCTCCCTCTTCTCATCTAATGCTGTGACAATAGACAATCACCAGGAGCCTGCTTCAAATAAATACCAAATCAAGCCTTTACCACATCCAGAAGTGACATATGCACTGAATTATCTTTTATTCATTTTACACAGAACCTTGTTGCTATAAACACCATATTACAGGATGCAGCTGGCTGCTGTCCCCTCTCCCCCATCCCCCTAGCCCCAATTTCTTGCATGCTTCCATAGAATATTGGGCAGAAGGTATCTAATTCGTGCTTGTGAGACAAAGACTTAGATTTTATTCTGCAATTGCCTAAATATAAAATGGAGAGGATTGATCTTGTTTTGTTCCTGAACATCTTGAGGGCTTGTAAAAATTATTATTTTATTACTTTTTAAAAACTATTGAAAAAATGCTTTCACCTAGCAAAAAATGCCCTGACCATAGCAATCATAATTGATCGTGTCAGATGATGTGATGTGACACCTGCACGGTACCATCTGTCCACAACACGGGGGCACATTCTCCTGTTCAAGTGGAGATAGATGGTAGCTGTTAAACTTTTGGTGTAGTTTCTTTGTTGCTTCCCATGGGAGATTTGGGAAAGGGAATACTATAGACATGGCTCTTGCCCTGTGTTTTGTCTCACTCTGAGGGCAGTTTAGTGCAAACTCGTCTGTGGTCCCTCGAGGAGGGTCATCAGGGGATGGCTGGCATGGACTTATCACAACCTGTCTTGACTCTTAATGCCTTTTTGACTCCAACATGCTTTTCAGTCTTTCTTCAGCCTCCAGCTCACTGTCACTCTCTCTTTGGGGAGGTGCCAGAGAGGGAACATTGAGCTTTTACAGCCAGCAGTTCTTAGCAGTAAGGGTTTGTTCTTAGAAGGTTTGCAGGGCACCTCTCTCATTACTAAGTGTATAGACAGCAGTAGAAGGATCTTCTTTGTCAATGTGATCGATAGCTCCACAACTGTGAGATCTCAGCAGACAAAGTATGTTTTAACAGAATATTTTGAGCGTATCTTTTCCTCTTAACCTGAGATCCAACCCTGTGTTGCTTATAACCCGCAGGCCATCCAGAGAACGCTTCTAGCCAAGATTTTGGCATTATCTCAGACAGCCGTGCAGACAGTGCCTCAGCCAACCCTCCTGTGCGCTTGTGACATGGTGCTGCACTACATGCTCAAGCCTGGACATCCTCATCAGAAAGAAATGCTGATCTCTGCAAAGCTCTAACGAGTGTTATTCTGCTTGTACGTATCTGCAGTGAGGAGATAGCTGTTTTCTGCCTATGGCATTGGGATTGCTTTTCACATGTATTTTAATATGACACAGATCAAGGTGTCTGAAAATAAATTCTCAGGAAGGAACCATCACCAATGCTTTAGCACACTCATTAATCTCTCAAAGCTAGATTGCTCCACAATAGAAACTGGCCAGTTATCAACAGCAATCCTTTCCCAGCGGGTTTCGTGTAACTTAAGCCTTGCCCAGATGCTAAAGTAGCTTCAATTAAATGTTACTTTCCAAGTGCTAGCAGAAACTCTCATGTGTCTAAACAGAGATTTTTTTTTTTTTTTTTCCGTTGGTGATTTTATGGACTGCCATCACAGTCATTACTCTGTTTTAAATGTGACATGTGCTTTCTGTACTGCGAGCCAGGGATCTAAACTGTACAAGCTGTCAAACACTTGCTAAAATTTAAGCTTTCTAAGCTTTTGCTGAACTGACTTGGACATTCCCAGCAACAGCAGCAGTGCTGTAAGTGGCAAAGTCCTTAAGTAACGATGGATTGCAAACATCCCGTAGAAATTCCAGCAAGACCTGCCTCTTCTGTGGTGATCCAGCTAGCACTTCCCACCCCCAAAAGGATTTTCAAAGATCTCTTAATGCAGCGCTTCTGCCGTCAGCAGGATTCCCGGTGCTTTCTTACAACCAAGAGTATCAGAACTCTGTAAAACAGGACCTCTGCATTTCCAGAGACGTTGTTTCCCATTGTTTTTGTGTGAAAGGGATGTTATATCCAGAAAGGACATTTGAGAACATCCAAGTTCTACAGACCCCTGGCAATGCTGACATTCCCAGTCCCTCAGAAGGGACTGGGATGTAGACATCTCTAGGTACAAGCAAGACAACGGTGACTATGTGCTAACAGAAACCAGCCCCATCCCCTCAATGCAGCTCATCGTAACGTGTTCCCGTCAATGCCAACTGGAGGATGGAGGGTTTAGACATAAAGGTCATCTCATTTCCTGGCCTGGTGTGGTAGCAAAACTGAGTCCAGTTTAAAAATTCATCATAAACCCTGTGTTGCCAGGAGAGCTACAGTCACAGAGTCTCAGTGCCGCAGATGAGACAGTGAACTGAGGACAGTGCTTTCTGACTTCATTAGCTGGTCAAACGCCATTTAAACCCCCCTCGATCTTTTCTCAGAGGGAAGACTTGAGTTCCTGTATTCACATTCCTTGTCACAGGAATGTGGGTGCTTGAGATCTGGAGAAGTCCTACTGTTTAAACCAGACATCATGACTTGTGACTTTTAGAGCCTGTTCCCCATCCCTCAGTGGCTTATTTGGGAAGTCACTCAGCCCCATTCCTGCAGCCGGGTGCCTCACCGCACCGTGGACGGAGCCATCGTAAGGGAGGGCTCGGCTTCTCAGTGCACCGGGCCATATCCCATGAGGCCGAACTCATGCACGTTTGTAAAAATGACCCTCTGGGCTCTGAAGAGAGCAAGAGCTGATAGAAATGCAGAGCAGAACAGCCTGGCCGCGGCCGCTGTTGTTAATAATTCCATGATTGATCTCAAACACCGCGGTTTTATTTCCTGATTGAAACTTGCCCTTGTGTTTGACAGGAAATGGGCAACATCAGAGCAAGCATTGAAGTGAGGGTGTGCACTTACTACTAGGACATATGTGTTGACAAGTTGCTTTAGAATTCAAAAAGAATTTTTAATGCAATGTCCTAGCACAGCCATCAGTTCCTATATACCGGCTTGTGATCTGCAAGTTAAAAATGCTGATTAACTATGATGCAGGAATGCTTTAAAGTGGAATGCTTTGATTTCCATATTTTCTGACAGATATAAACTGGTTATTGAATACCATTTGCATGATTTGTCTGTCTTATAGCCTTAATCAAATTAAAAAGATGTAAAGGAAAATGTATTATTTATAATGTTTTTATGTAGCAGGGTTTCGTCTTAGCCTGTTGAGTATTTATGTTAAGTCCAGATATTTTGTCAGAACTTGACACTATCCAAAACCTGAAAAAAAAAGGGGGAAATATAATCAGGAGTACTTAATACCATCTCCTTGACACTGTTGGAATATGGAAACAGCAGCAAGAAGAGTCTGCTGAGGATCTGCCTTTACAGATACTTCACCCTCTGCAATCTTTTTTTCCTCACACGTGATGCTGGAAGTTTTTTGCTTCCCCCACACCACACAGAAATGACAACGGACTGATAGCGTCATTAGTTTTCGCCTGGGCTGTTGGACACTATGATCAAATGATGATGTTAAAACCAAAACAGCGTGTTGCCGTTGGGCTAACAAATACTATAAACATCAGCATCAAGTGAAAAGCGGTTCTCTAGTAGATGACTTTTCAAAGCAATGTACCAGTCCTCAAACACTGTGTAAATGATGATGTTGCAAGAGCAGGAACAAATTTTTTTTTTTTTTTTTTTTTTTTTTTTTTTTTTTTTTGTCATTAGAAAGGTGGTATTAATTGTAAAATCAGAAATTCGTTAGCCTTGGTCCACAAGACCATCAAGTGGACTCACTTCTTTGCATTGCAAATCATCCCTCCTTACACGCCTGGGTGGACTTTCATCCAGTTTTCTCATGTTATTTTTTCATAAATGATTTTCTTACATTTATCCCTCTACCATCCATCACACAGTACACACAATGATTTACAAATCCCATAAAATGAAATGTTTCCTTTCACCGACTGGTACAGAACTTTACTACTGATATGGCTTCATTCAGTTTGACTTGGTTTTGGTCTTTTTTCCTCTCCTGTCTCCCTCAATGCCTAAAGACTATGTGACAGATTTAGTGACCATTGGGCAAAACAATTGATTTGATTTGACATCTGTGTTCCAATAAATATAACACCATCATTGTTTTTTCCTTTGGACAGCTGACAAGAAAGAAGTGTAATCTTACGACAAAGTGTCACTGCTGTGACTTTGGGATCAGCAGGACAGCTGAAGCAGTTTGGGCTGCATCAAGGGCAAGGACAAATGAGAAACATGAGCATGTTCAAAATACAAAGGAGGCCGCCTACACAAGCCAGGCTCTGCCAGTGCTCAGCCATAATAAGACCAGCCGACTTTCTTAACTGCTGTACTTCATGGTGTGGTGGTCTCCAATTCTCATGATGGAAGTTGTACTGGCAGTTACCAGATTTGTTGTAGACCCCAGATCAGGTGCATGACCCTCCTTTTTCCTTGGATTCTTATTACATACAACACCAGCAGCGAACTGCACCAGCGAGCAGCTGCGCAAGGTGCTGGGAGGGAGCATGGCCAGGACAGCTGACCCCAACTAAGCAAAGGGATTTTCATTATTTTTGAATAGTAAGAGTCAACATTGGAGAACAGCAGCCCTGAGAGGCAGATGGGAACAGCAAGAGAAACAACTTCTGCACATGAGGCTTACCAGTGCCTCTGCACAGGACACATGGCCAGAAGGTCAGTGCTCACACCAGAAGCCCAACCTCTCCCACCCCATATGCAAGAAAGAGAGAAACCTCTTACCTTGGCACCCAAGCACCATTTCTTTGCACATATTTGAGGACAGTGGAGTAATTGTTCTGAAACAAAATCACTTCTATTTGGGAGTATTTGCCTGCCCCGGGAGAATAATCTGCATTAAGAATGGTGAAGTTACTCGGTACAGTGATGGCAGGCTATTTCCCACGCAGCAACCCCCAACTAGTGCCTGACAGGTGACTGATCCACACAAACATGACTCCAAGTGATGTACAGGAAGACAGTTCTGTGAAACCGACCTGGAGTGCTTCCAATGAAAGAGAGTCATGAAGAACTTGCATTAGAACAATTTTGTGAGGACAAAACCGGACTGAACAAGGCACAGGTTCAGGCGCAAAAGGATGAGCACTGGTGTAAGGCTCAGAAGACTCTGCAGGATACGCTTGGCTTTGACCGTGCTTGATTGTGACTTTGGTTAAGTCACTTCCTGCTTCTTGGTCTCATTTCCTAATCTGCAGAATGAGGATTCTGAAACTTATTTTCCTTCTAAAGTCAGTTCCCTGACTGGAAGGTTACATTAAAAGCTGGCCGGTTGCTCTTCAAGTCTACGTACTTCAAAATTTCCATATCAAAATGCGATCAGTGAGTCTGTGTTAGTTTGCTATCCTCAGTAGCGGTCAATGATTGATTCATCAGGAACTTAAGTGTTTTATAATGCATATAATTGCATTATAGATAAAAATAATTTCCATGAGAGAACTTTTCTTCCTGACTCAAGCTGGTGATCGGCTTATGCCTTGAAGCATGTGGGCTGATAGCCCTTGCAATTTTATCCTACCTACTGTAACTGCAGCGGCTTTTTTTACAGTATTCATATGTGTCTAATCCTTTTTTTAGAATCTTGCTAAGCCAGTTGCCTCAATAATTCACTTTACATTTGCTCAGGTTCTGATATAGGTGAAAATTTATAATATTCAGGACTGGTTCCAAAGCTCAGCTTCCTGGTTCTTCAAAATTCACAAAGAGCCTCGCCTCAAGGTTATTAGTCATGGTTTCCTGGAAAATGTTGTGATTATGCAGAATAAAATGAGGACATTAAACAGCAGCCCAAGTTTAGCGGTATGCCTACTGTATAATGCAGCGCCTTGTTTACAAGGTAGGACAAATGAACACACATCTATTAACAAAATTAATGATGAACAATTGCTGTAATTTCTCCTTGCTTGGAAAATACCTCTTGCAAATAAATTGGGTGAGCAGTAGCTTGCGGATTGGCTTTATCTCGTGAACAAGACGACGAACAATGTTAATGAATTCACCTCGGTAGCGTTCAGATTGTGGTGTAGAAGCAATATACATTTGTGGGCTGTGCTAGGGAGTGGGTGTAAGCAAACAAAAGCCAGAGGAGCTTTTTGTGCTAAACATTGTGCCTTCATTGTGAGGTCTGTAGTCACAGTGGCGTGGTAGAAATGGCTTAGTGAGACACAAGCTATTAATCTACTAATCTATTAATTTTCAGCATTCTGCTTCTCTCTGTGGGACCGAGTCCTGCATCCCAAAGCCACAGGTGAGAAGCCTTCCCAAGCCTGTTGGAAAGATCCTGCAGAAACTCTGAGATGGCCAATCTGCCTGAAAGAGGCCGATTAAGAGCCAGCACCTCGAAAGCTCCCTACACAAAGCATGGTAGGCTGTAAGAAATCAGCACTCTGGCTCTCTGAAATCCACTAAAAGAGCAACTGCCAGGTCAAGCTCTGAGACTCTGGAAGAATGTGCTTTTCCCTAGTCCTTTAGTCCTAGGGCTGAATCCCAGGACCCTGAAATCCCTTGCTGGGATTCTGACTTAGCATCAGGAAGATGAAGGAGTTGCTTTACATCCACCATGCCAATCTGTAAATACTAAACCCAAACACCAAACCCTCTTTAAATCAAATCAACACTTTTCCCCGTGTAATTTTCTGTGTCCCTGAAATTTATACAGATTATAGAGAAAATGGAAAAGGCTGTTCCTTATTCATTAATGAAGCACAATTACAGGTATAAAAGGAAACAATTTTCTTGACGTCTGTTACACTCCTGGAACGTGATTGATGGTTGCTGTTACTGAAACAACAGAGAAAAATCACTTAATGACAACATAATCTTTTTGTTAGGCTGCAAATATGTCACGGGGATTACTTTCCTTGGGAGCACGCATTCTTGCTCTCAGACCCCCAAAGGATTTCAGGGGTTTATTACCCATCTGTTCTTTCTAAAGGAACCCAGCCCAGGGAGGAGGCAGAGGCACACTAGAGATGCTAGGTACAAAAAATAAAGAAGGGGAAAAAAAAGAATCCTTGTATTGAAGAGACTAAACCCAGGAAAGGTTAATATGCAGCTATCTGTGTAATCTGTCTGTCCATCTCTGCTCCTAACTGACTTCATTAAATGAAACCGCTTTTAAAATGGGGTTTGATGAATGGGATTGAATACCGTGATTACCTGTGAGAGCCGGGGAATGGGCTTGGCATCCCTTTTGGTGCCGTGTTTCTATGGCTACTGCTGTGACCAGGAATCAGCCAGAACAGGGCTCTCCTCCCTGGTGTGCCTATTGTCGCGGTGGCTAGGTCCCACCAAACATAATTCCCTCCTGTTAAAAGGCATGGACTTTGTGTCATGCAAAGAGTAAATAATATTAATTTTAATAAAGGTTATTGGGAGAAAAGCAGCAAGCTTTGATCATTATCATGAGAATGTTCTCCTGATCTATTTGTGCCAATGTTTATTTCTGTAATTTTTTCTTAATGTAATTGCTTGCTATCAAAAGCAATCTCAGTTAGAAATTAATCTGTTTTAAGCTTACAAGGAGGGGGGTGGAAAGGAGCCGCAAAGTAGTTTCTTAAAAGAAGATATTGTGCTTCTAATATCTCATTAGTAATATCTTCACAACGGTCAGTGCTTTACGGGACAAATGTCTCAACTTCTCACCCGTGTTTATTGTATTATGGAATGGCTTTGGCATATACCTACAGATGATGGATACCTCTTCATTTTTGTTGGCACTAAAATATAAATATGAAAACTGAGCTATTATCATTGCGCACTGAACACACCTCAGAGGAAGATGAAGGAATACTGAAGCCGGTTGATTTTAGGTGGTTGTATTTGTGTAAACTCTCGTTGTTGTGAGTGGTCTTTGACAATTATCTGGCTCCCCAGGGCTCAAACTGAGCCACCCACACTTCGCTCACCCGAAGAAGGAATCTTTCATCCACACTCTGCTCACTTGGAGGAGGAATCTTTATTTTATGTATTTGTCCACAGTGAAAGATCAGGAGCTGCTAGTGGAACCCCGCAACAGGAAAGCAAAGGGAAGGAGCTTTGGAACAGTTTCTCCTGAATGATGGCTCAGGCACCTGAGCCCACTGGGGAGGTGAGCTGCACCTTGCAAAGGTCTAAGAGCAAACTACACCAGTACACAAACAGGGTGCCGAGGTAGCAGGTGCCCAGAGCTCACACATACATTGGTGAAAAAGGAGAGCGTACCATCAACTGGGGCGACATTAGAAGTGATGAGAGGGTCTGTATCTCCCATTAACAACACGCAGGTGCACATTCCCATAAACCAAGCCAACAAGGCAGGATCGTGACAAGGTTTCACTGCGCTGAGTCAGATATGCAGATAGGGAGGTGACAGATGATTTTAGAAAAGTACCATTAAAGCGGTGTTGAAAGTGGTGAAAGTTGATCAAAGAACAAAGAAAGAATTGCATTAAAATTAATCATCCCAAAGTCATAAAACCAGTTGTAAACCCTTAGCAATGAAGGATTAAATGAGGAGGAAGTTAATGTTTTAAATGAATTTTAATTTTCCAGTGGAGTACTTGATAGTTTCAAGAGACTTTGGCCTCTCAGAGTATTTACTGCAGTTTCAGTCAAGACTAGTCACGCTGCAGGCAGCTGAAAGAATCTTCAAATAAAAATAATTTATGTCAGTCTCATTATGCAAAAGCTCATGGTTATTAAAAAAACACCCATGAAGACAAACAAAGTCATAACCCTAAAACCCGACACATACTTAACCAAGAAGAATATCGGTCTTCTCAAAGAGGATCTTATTTTATAGCTATTGGAGTCACTGGTCTGCGTCGTGCTACTTAATAATAATCAGATGAATGAGAGTTGTGGTATATTCATCAGCAGATCTCTGCAATTTAAAATCATGAAGTACCAGCCACAGCATTATGGATGTGTTCAATATCAGTATGGAGTCCTGACATTGCAACGTTTCACTGCAAATCACTTACATTTTTGTCACAACTGGTTATACTGAAAAGCTTTTGAAGTAATAACTTTTAAAGACGCAGTTTTTCATTTTTCTAAGGAAGCCTGACGTATCGTTTAGCAACTCGGCATTTCTCGGGAAAGACAGAGCAGAACTTTGTCAGCCCACGTGCTCTGAAGAGGGTTTTCTCTACAGCGTTTTGTGCCGGCCACCGCTGGAGGAAGGATAACGAATTAAATGGCTCATTGATCTGTTCCGGCACAGAAAAGCCAAGGTTTCTCTGTATTTATTGTAGCTGGTATTCCTTAATACCCAAAGGCTTAATTTAACACCCTCAACAACTTCAGATGAGAAGCTGAGAGAAGCCTTTGAAATTAGGACGCTCCATAAAAGAGACACGTTGGCCACAGCCACGCATCCGATTTGATTTCTGTGAAGAACAATCCTGAAATTCACACTCAGAAAAATTCTTGCTTGTGTTAGGCTTCACGGTCCAGGCTTCCGAATGAGCTCTGGGGGCTGTTTCAGCACTGATCACCCTGGCACAAATAATACGCTGTAGACGCGTGTTCACATCAGTGCTGTGGCATGACATTTGTTTGGTAAGGTTCATGGTGCATAAAATTCAGCTCGGTGGAGAGGTTTGTTAGAGGAGCACCATGTAGACCACTTAAACTCCGTTTCTGTCCTCCAGTTAGAGAAAGGCGCGTGTCTGGGTCTCGTGTTAGCCCTCTGTGTGAGGTGAATGCCATTCAATGCAATTTGTTGTCATTATTGTTCCGTCCTAGGCTGTCTGCATAAAAGCTCCGACTTGATTAGTGTGCGCTCCCCAGCAGATACAAACCACTCATTAGAAGAGAAACTTTATTTGGAAAAATAGAAGACCATGGTGTAACGTAAATTTTTAAGCAGAAAGTCCTGATTGAATATATGCCGGTAATTATTTTCAAAACCCAAACCGAGCCCCAGTACTACCTGGTAAAAAAATTAACTAATTAAAGATTCTTGGCCATATCCTCTGCTGTTGCCATGCTGGACTAAATAGAGCAGCAGCAGTGGACATAAACAGGGGAACTGGCATCTCATTTATTGCAAAATTATGTTTGATATAGCTTTATTGACTCACAAAATCTCGTAAACCTTGTAAATAGAGTTAACGAAAAACCATAACCAGCTACTTAAACATTAACGATACACTAGGAAACGGCTCTGCATATTTGTGGAATACATAGTTGTGCTTTTTAATATTTATAGCTATTAATAGTTAATACAATCGAAATTTTAGCATCTACAAACCCACTTGAAAATGAACATTGCTCTATCAGAATAAGTTTATACATTTAAAAGGAAAATATAATCCCCACTGTCCCGTCTTCCTGAATCAAGCAGAGGACACACACACACATCACGCTTCCCACACACAACAGGCTAAATTATGAAAAATCGCAGCTCCTAAGAGAGTCGGAGATACGTGCTGGAAAATCTCCACGGATTCTGTGAGAGGTGGCAGTGGTGCTCCATCTCCAACCAGTACCTGCAGGGTATAGCCAGCCGTTCATGGTTTATTAAGCTGCTGGTCTAAGGAATGGCTGTAGCATGTCACTTCCACGAGACTGTTCCTTTAGTCTGCCACCAACGGCCAGAGCTGATGATATTTTGTTGAACAGGGTTCGGAATATTTAATCTGTTGTATCTGTGCAAAAGTCGATAGAGTAAAACTATGAGAAACCTTGGTCTGTTGAGTTTATCGATTAAATCTGATGCATACAAATCACAAGCCATGTTCTGTCTTTGGACGCATAGATTCAACTCGCATCGTGCCTGGTGAAAGCCATGAATGTCCATCTGTTACTAGAATATGGCTCAAAAAATGGTAACTCATTAGCTTAACACAAACATCATCGTCCCTGACGTGCAAAGCCCAGCAGGGTCCTGAGCTACAACCTCAACAAGAGCCGCTGACCCCTTGTGTGAGTCGAGCAACTCCCTTGGCCTCCCGAACCTCAGCAAAATCCCACTAAAAACCGTGTGCGTGGAATCTGCAGGAAAAGAGCAAATGGCTGACACCGACTGAAGCTTCTCGTGGTAAATAACTTCCCCTATCAGTATGAATATATCACATTATGCTTGAAGCAGGGCTGCAGAAAGACCTGAATAGATGCTAAAAATACCGAACACTGCCAGGAAGATCCACTAAGAAAAGGTTTGGGGGTTTTGTTCATGTTTGTTTGCTTCTAATGCAATACCATGAAACAGTGTCTAGTCTTTTCTTCCATGCTCCTTAGATTATTCAGATAATTAATCCAGAGACCATTCCCGACAAAGCAAGCTTGTCTGCAAGGAAACTGAGCATCTCCCGTAGCTTAGAGAGATAGAAGTCTTTTATTCTCTTCTCATAGAAACCTGAAGTGTCCAAAAAGGTGAACTACAACGGAACATGGGGAGCTGGGCTCTGGCAAAGCTGCGCAGTGTGGAGGGGGCGTTTTGAAAAGGACTTTTCTGGTACTTCTAGTATAGAGAAAACAGGTAGAAAATATTAGGAGAAAGAAGCATCCACCACTGAATAAATTGTTTGGTGTGCTTAAAAAGGAACTGAGGTACATTAGCGTGTAATTTGTCCTTCCCCCCTGGCATTTTCATTTCATCCTTTGGAAGATGTCTGTGGTAGTGCTTGAAAAATGTTTTGAGTCTCTCACTCTATTTCTGTATCTCTGCCACACAAGGGGTCCATGCTGCACCCAGCAAAACTTTGTCCCTACCTATGACAGGGGGGTGAAACTCGATCTTTAAGGGCTCTTCCAACCCGAACCATTCTTTGATTCTAGGAAAGCGTGAGCTAAGGGAACAGCACTATAGGTGTGACATACATTAGCATCCAAATACTAAATCTTGGTGTCTCAGCAGAAGGCCACGTACCTGGCAATCATTGCTACAATCATCCATCGCAGTCAGTTTATTTCTACAGTAAGAGAAGGAGCCACAGCAGGTCTTTATCCTGACATTCCTTACCAGATTGCTCGCTCTCTAGTTTGAGAAAATGTGATTTGTTATTCCGGGCTGAGAACTGACATGGCCAAATGCTCTCTGCCTCCGAGCAGTACGGGTTCAAAGTTACAAAATAAAGGGGATGCCCTTAGTAATGACAGACCCTTTGAGTCACCAGCACACCTCCTCTTCGTGCCAAAGGGAGATCCCTCCTGATGGGAGTGCAAGGGGCCGGGTGTAGCCTCGGCGGTGGTAGCAAATGCCGCATGAGCTGAGTTCTAGCAATGGAAATAAAGGTGTGTGATCTGGCTCTTAGAGTCTGAGCAGCACGTTCTCTGCCTAAACACGGCTGACGTTTTAAAGAGCTAAAGTCATGCCTAGACAACTGCAGGAGTCCTGTCTAACCCAGGCATTTACTCTTAGAAATGCTGCAGCGTTTACCATGACTGTGACTAAACCGGCTGTGGTGAAAGGGGCTGCGTTTTCCTTCAGCAAATCGCTGCACTGGAGCATTTTCCCCTTGATAGACCTGTGTCATCTGAACCTGTGTTTTCCTGGCTAATAGTCTGCTATTCCACCGTGTTCCCTACCAGAGAAAAGAAGGATTTAATACAAAGGAATGCTGCAATATTTTTAAGAAACCAAACTGAAGAGCCCCTGCTGATTCCTGTCTTCAGGAACCTGATAACGAGGACCTGAGTAAGCATTTTTTATTCATTTTAATGAAGTGAGGAATGTGGAAATAAGCACAGAAGTCCTTAGTGGGTGTTACAGAAATAAGTAAGAAAGCAAATATCAACCCCAAACCAAAACAAAAATAACTCTGGAGAGGGAAAGAAATTAATTTCAGGAATAACATAATGCCATGCAGGCCTGCTCTTACAGCAAACCATCAAGTTAATTTAATTCCACAAACCCCATTGCTCCAACAAAATGTTGTTTAAATCAATTCATTCTTTCATTATGCTGCTTAAGAGCACCATGAAGTGATGAGAAATTACTGAGATGACTTTCATATATCAGAATCCCTTCAGTTTCACTTCATTTTCTATCCTGACATGGGATTAATGTGCTGCATTTGCATGCTAAAATAGTATATTTAATTGTAAAAGTGGTGTTGTTAAATTACCTTGCAATGAGTTTATTTTAAATGGTTCATTAAAGTTTTTAAAATAGCTTGCTGCACGATTGCATCTCTGCTCTGCCTTGATGTATTACATCTTCAACCAACAGCTGCAATGTAGGAAACCTTCACTTGCTCTGCTGTCTGCCCTTTCGACAGCAGATTTGGAGCTCAAAGCGGTTGCAGGATCACAGGATCAGGTTCGGACAACTACAACACCTGAGCAGAAGACCACTCCTCTCCAGAGCTGCATGAAAGTGGTATGTGTATGTCCATGTGTATGCTGTCATCTGGTGTGAAAATTACCTAGAACGTTCTCTTACGTGATTCTCCATCCCTTGATAGGGGTTGACTCACATGCTGTAGCACACAGTCAAGTCACCACCGATACAGAACCTGATCTGACTAATGTAGCTCATACACGACTCCTCCCCTCCTTCCCTTCTGTGGAAGGATATAGTACATGTCGAACTTTTCTCTGGAAAAATAACGTTCTGCAAGTCTTTGGATTGGCAAAGGGCAGGTTGAAGAGCGTGTTTTGTTCTTGGAATGGCACATATTAAAGGTTATGGGATGCCACAAGATTTAGGTCCTGAAAATATCCGAGCTTTTTTGTGAAAGGCAATAATTCAGTTGCATCTATTAATTAGCAGTAACATACACAAGTTTACACTTCTCTTTATAGATATGTATATATGGATGTATAAAATAATATTTACAGAATCTGAGAATTGTTTAGGTTGGAAGGGACCTCTAGAGGCTATCTAGTCCAACCCTCCTGCTCAAGCAAGGTCAGCTACAGCAGATTACTCAGATTTTTGAATGTCTCCAAGGCTGGAGATGACACAGGCTCTCAGGGCAACTTGACCCCGTGTTTGACCATCCTCACAGTAAAACTGTTTCGTTGCATTCAGATGGAATTTCCTGGGTTTTAATTTGTTCTGTTGCCTCTTGTCCTGTCACTGGGCACCACTGAGAAAAGTCTGGCTCCCTTGTCTTCATTCCCTCCCACCAGGCATTTAGAGACATCGATAAGATCCCCCTGACCCTTCTCTTCTGCAGGCCGGAATGTCTCAGCCCACTTATCCTTTCCTTATATGAAAGATGCTCCAGTCCCTTACTCATCTCTGTGACCTTGTGGTTAACTCACTCCAGTAAGTCCATATCTGTCCTGTACTGGGAAGTCCAGCACTGGATCCAGCACTCCAGCTGTGACAGGAACCACTAGTGGAGCAGAGCATAGCAGACCACCACCAGGTGACCTGCGACTGCAAAGCCACGCAAGAACCAGCTTCCCCAAGCAACTCTATCCATACTCTTTCTGGAATCAACACACTTACCTATGTTGACATGGTCGAAGAAGCTTTTCCTCTACATTTAAGAGGACAGAATTCCGGTTTTACTTTCAGTTTCATCTGTGTACTTCCTATTTTAGAAACTACAGCCTGAAGGCTGTTGCAAAAAAGCTATTTCTAAATGTGGTCTCTACTCATATCTTTGTTGGCGATGCTCATATCGGCACACTTGGAAACAGAATGGAAGCATCACTCTTGATCTCGCTGGGAATTAAGCACTGAGGTAGATTTAAAGAGTCAAGCACTAGTCCTTAGCTTGTAGATTAACAGTGCTATTTTGAATCCTTGCTGTGGCTTTTCAGTGAGTCTTTTGCAAATATGCACAAAGAGTTCTCTATATTTAGGTCAGCTCTATGCTTGTGCACCGAAATGTTGCTTTTCTTCCGTGGTGATGTGGAGGAATATCATCCCTTAGGGAAGAATACTGTGTCATTAGACTAATCTATGCTATTACATCTCTGTTATCACTTCTGTGTGCATGCACTTGAAAACCAAAAATGGTACAGAGAAATAGTACGCATTTAGAGAAGCAGCAGTAGCAGTGCTGGTGGGTGGATCTGCGAGTCAGGCAGGTGCAGCTCCTGCCCCAGGTCCTGTGCGTGTGGAGGGCACACACTCAAGCCACATTCTTCCAGTGCTGTCGTTTCCCTTGCTCTCTGCATTCCACACGTTGCCCACGTGTGTGCTTAACATCAGAGTACAACAGGTACACTTGAGTTCTGAGAATGATTATCCCAGCTGTAAATCACACAGAAGCTCCACATTACTCCTGTGTACAGATGTTTATCAGCAAAAGGGCATTTTCTGTTTTCGTGTACTGAAAGAGCACAGCCCTTCCTGGGTACAAATGGAGGCACCACGGGCTGGACTGCCTGAAGCTCTATTATCAAACACTGTTTTGCAGTTATTTATTGTTTACTGTTAGAGTACAGATTGTAGAATGATTTTTGGTGATTTTTGTTTCCTGTTGTTATGGCAGAAAGAGTTTTAGTCCAAGCCTTTTTAAACAGGCTCTGTTCATTCCCAATGCTCCCTGAAGTGTCCAGTAAAGCAATTTAACACAGTAAAATATGATTTCCTCAGTCTTTCCCCTCTTCTTTTGACAACGGATGTGCTTTGCTAATCTCAAAACTACATCTTGGTAAGTGTTCCCACTTCCTTTCCTCTTTTACACAAAAGCAAGCACACCCCTCAGCTTTGTTACTACTTGTCAGAGGTTTAACTGCAGGCTGTTCTAACAGCCAGAGGAGGCAGGGAAGTCTGAAGCCCTTAATGTTACATCAAGGTCAAAGCGTGACAGTTTTCATTTAATAACATAGTTGTCTCCAATCTTAAGTCTTCCCAGGTCCTCCTGAAGTTACCAGAAGCAGCCTGTGATTTTTTATTTATTTATTTATTTTAAATTGTCTTCGAGTATTGGCTTAGTTGTTCCATGGGAAATGAAGCCTTAGAAGACGGCAGGTGTACATCATGGATCTGGGTTTCAGGTGTGGCAGCAGGCTCGTTGACATGCGCATTGCACACCCATTCCGAGAAAGAGCACCTGTGAACTGGTAAAGATAAGCAGAGAATGTCTTTTCCTGGGTTTTTCCCCTGCCCTTCTGAAGGTTGTAAGTCAAAATACTTTTCCTCCAGCTAAAAGTAATACCCGACTACTCTGCTCTGCAGCTTAAATTATTTGATGGGGTTACTATTAGACTGCAGAGCCACAGTTTTCATCCTCTCCTCCTGGTTCTACAGCAGCCCTTGCTCTACCTTCTGTCTGGAGGAAAGCCACCAAGGCAGTGAATTAATGCTAGTCTTCCGCCTGGCGGGACACAGATCTGGCCTATGTCATACTTTAGCTCCTAGTCATATTAGACAATAATTTTTCGTATTTACTATCTTCTGGTCTAAATAAGCAGTTCTTTCTTCATAGAACAGGGATGGATTTTAGTTTGTGAAACCTTGAGGCAGGTCCAATCCGGGTGGGAGGGTGTCAGAGCCTTATGTTGATAAACCAGCCCCAGACACCTGCTAATGCTAGACTACACTCAAATTGCTGGTGGCGTATAGAGCAAGTTTTCTGGGAAGGACTGAAGCTATTTTTCCCAGTAGAGATGCACCAATTATGCTGTGCTAATGGCGCTCATTAGCAGGCTTCAGGCCACTGACTAGTGCATCGACGTTCCAACATTCTTCTCTGCCAACCCCTACCTACAGCCCAGTGCAGGAGCAGTTCATTTGAGAAGTGTCTCTCTTCCCTCCCTCTTTGTGACCGGGTGGAAGGGCAGGAGTGAGGCAGCTACAAGGTAGATCTAGAGACCAGGAACAGCACCACTGACAGCCACAGCTTTCCAGCCCTGCCCGCTCACCCTTGATCTCACTGGGCAGGTCAGAATGTCAGAAAGAGAACTTCGGGAATAAAAAAGAAACAGGAAGAAAAGTTAAAAAAAAAAAAAGTAAAAAAAAAAAAGGGAAGTAAATTTATAAAAAACTCTTTAAATGGGGAACAGTAGAACTGGTAGGACAGCAAAGGTGGTGGACTGAATTGGCTCCAGGAGGAAAAATAAGAGTAAGAAGAATGAGATTTGCCATGTACTAGAGGGGAAATCTGATTAGTTTGAGGAAAGACAAAAGATACGTTTACAAGGAGTTAAAGAATAGAAAATAGACCTTGTGAGTAGCTCTTTCTCAATTAGACCGAGAGCGCAGCGGTGCGTATCCTCTCCTCTTGCTGCTTGCCCAGAAGAAAAACAAATGCTGAGTTAACAAGAATTCCCTCCTCCCAGAACAGAAATCAGAGAGTCTACTGAAAAAACCCTCCCAAATTAGCTGGCAATCTCCTCAGGCAGAACGAGCTGCCTTCTCCTCTCATTTTAACAGGTATCACCTCACAGGTTTCGCCTGTAGGTCCGCAGCTCTAGAAGTCTTAAGACCTGGATCATCCTGCCCCGGGAAGCTCTGCCCATCCTTCCCACCTTGCTGGCATACTCCAAGCCATAAAAACGCGCTTCAAAGGAGCAATGACTATTATCAATATCCAAACCTGACGGATGGCTGTCAGCGAGACCATCAGTAACTGGTAGCGGACCACTTACCAGGACAGAGCTGTTCTGTTTGTTAATTCACTGGTGTGACAGTAATGTCTCTGTAACTCCGCAATATCAGAAGTAAATAGACCACCTCCACGTAATTGTGGTTCTCTGAAGAATCCTCTCAGCGAATGATTTACTCAGACAGCTTTGCAACGCACCAGAGACGTTGTCTCTTGATATTCAGATTTGTGACAGCACCTAGGAATAGTTTAGTCAGGTTGAGTTTGGCTCAGCAAAGCTTCTGTATGCATGTGTGGTCCAGAACACATGAAGCAAAAGCCAGGCTTGAAATTCCACAGCCTTCAGACTGTGATAGCGCTGCTGTTTCCGAGATCTTTGTGGAAGCAAACTTCAGCCTGCTACTTAGGGAGGATGGAAGGAGGAATTGGCCTGCCAGGATTTGGAGTGAAAACTAAGACACTGCTGGAACAACATCCTATTTTGAAAAGCAGAGAGAGGTGTTTCATAGCCCCGCTGTCAGCTGGCTCCAAGGCTTATTGTTTAGTAGGGGTTTTGGTAGAGAAATTCCTAGCCAATGAGGTTTATCTGTTGGTTTTTGTTCTACACCAAAGCTATTTATTATTTCAAAGCTTTTGCAGAAATCCGAAATATTTTTTGGTGTTTTTCCAAATATGTGGACATGGAATACAATGGAAAAATTTTCCTCTATTAAATTAATTTGAACTGCATTAAAATCAAGCAGTCCTGCCTGTGTGACATGTGCATAGCTAATTGCTGCAAAATGTCTCTGCGTCTCTTTCAGATCATCCGAGATTTGTCTAAGAAAGATGGATCATCTGGATCCTGAGCTCACGTGTGCAGAGTTCAGCCTGGATGCCCAGAAAATTGCATATACTTGTAAGAGGATATTCCATCAGCTCCTGGCTTTAGAAATTTCTGGCATTTTCTACCTCCTTTCTGCCTGATGTCCCCAAGCACAAGAAATGGATGTGTTAAATCACATTTGTCCAAAAAGGGACAAATTATTTCTCAGGACAAAAGGAGGGAAGGTGAGAGTGACACAAGCGAACGAACGGCACGGTTTATGTATGAGGAAGGCACTGACAGCAGGTGAACGCATTCTCAGCTGGTGATAGATGTGAGCAGAGAGCGCATGGATTTCCTACCCACCCACCCCTGCCCACCCACTGACAGTGGCAGCATCATCTGTGGGTCGTGTGCAGGGATACAAATCAATTGATGAGACACCCTCCCAGGATGAAAGATTTCTATCATCTAGGATTTAGCTGATAGGCTGTAAAGTGCTTCTAAATCCTTCAAATCCGTCTACATGAAGGTGGGTACCGGGAAGGTCGAACTGGGAAAACACTATCAAGAGCACAGACAACTCAAAGCTGGTGAATTTAGCAGGAGTCTTTCACACCAGAGTCTATGAATCAAAGAGGCAAAAAAAAAAAGATAAACAGCAACAAAAGAAAGTAAAGGCAAGAGGAGCAGGTGGGGATAGGGAACGTGTATTTCTCTCCTAGCACTTGAAATGTTGGATGTTCAGATAGACGCATTTCGCTTGGCATGGACCTTCAATCCGTGCGAATGCAATGGCACAGCTTCACGGAAGGCACTAAGCACACGAGATGCCAACTTTCTGGCTTGCTCTTTCTTCTGTCTGACTAAAAGTTATATGTGGCAGATTAACAACCCAATTTGTCTTCCAGTGGTACAGGAGAGGCATTTTTTCTCCCCCTGGGTTATCATTTTGGTTCTGATTCCTCTTCCATGAGTACGTACTCAGATGGATAACTGAATATCACCATTTTATATTACATAGGATGTTGTGTTTGTAACTAGAGGCAGAAGGCTTTTTAAGCACCAGGATAAACATCATTCCCTGCTGTGACCCAGAGTGTCTGTGCCTTGACGATATCTCTGAATGGGATGGAGGGGAAGAGCTGTCCCTGAATTACTCCTAAGACAGGCGGACGTGATTACTTGTAGCAGAATCAAAGACCTAAATAAACAGAAAAACAAAGTCCATCCACTTCATGGCTTTGCTTCTGTGAGGAACGTCAGACACTGCTACTGCAGTGATGGACACATATCTATCAGACAGCTACTAGATCACCCAAATAACTTTTCAGCCTGCTGAGCTGGATCAACTTTCTTTCCTGACTTGATTAGGCCCAATTAGGAACAGAATCCTTACCATGAAAAGTTCAGACTCCACTATTCTTTTATCCCCTTTTCAGGGCAAATGATAGTCCTTCAGTACTGATGCTGGGCTCAAGGTGGCAGACCACAAGCTAGATTTGATAAAGGACAACTCAGAGAGTTGAGGTTTACTAAAACCAGATGAGAACATTTGCTGTGATTTCACAGAACCACAGACTGGTTTGGGTGGGAAGGGACCTTCAAAGCTCATCTAGTCCAACCCCCCTGCAGGGAGCAGGGACATCTGCAACCAGAGCAGGTTGCTCAGAGCCCCAGGGTCCAACCTGACCTGGAATGGTGCCAGGGATGGGGCTGCTCCCACCTCTCTGGGCAATCTTCTGGGTTTTTTTCTAACGAGGATTCTTTTCACTGGGGTTAGTCCCACAAGGTCTCATTAGCAGCAGAACACTTCTGAAAGTCATTTACTGTGATAGACAACATCACAGTAAACAACAATAGGCATTTGTGGAAGTCAGGCATCCATCTCTGTTCATTATTCTGCTAGCTCTTATTGTGAAAAAGTGTTTTGAGCATTGCCCCAAGTAAACCCATGGTCTGCTCCCTGCCTTCTCTTCTCACACAGGCACTCTTGATGGTGGTAAGATGCCACTTCTGGGGTGCTGTGTTACCATCCACAGGAAGCCATGAGAGCCTGAAAAGTCAACACAAGGAGGAGAAGGTGAGAAAGGGGGAGTGAAAGCGTAACAGCTTCACAGGGCACGTCTCCCCATACTGGCTGATACTGGGGATCGGGCTTTTGGGGCAGTATTGCAGGTCCTATTGTCTGGAGGCCAGTACCAAGTGCCAGGCTGTCTGCTCCTTACAGCCGCAGCGCTGTGGTACCCCGAGTGATGGAGTGCAGCTCTCAGTTCTGCTCACTGATCATCACCCACACAACTGTGATGTGATTTACCTGCCCCATTCTCGCCGAGTATCAGCGCAGCTTCTGGAAGAATGCGGTGAAGCGGCGATTTGAGAACATCCATGGAAATGCAGATTGCTTTTCATCTATTATTCACCCAGGATTGAGAGGCAGTCTCTAAGTTTTAATTTTACATATCCTATTATCTCAGAAGATGGCAAAGACCGAGACGCATGACACTTATCCCAGAATAAGGGTTCTGAAACTGAGATACTTGTATGGAGTTTTACTGTTAATCTGGAGATATTGCTTAAGTCTCCATGGCTTAGTCAAAAGCTCGTCTTTGCTGCCAGTTGTGTCAATCTCTGAGAAGCAAAAGCTCGCCTATCAGGAATCCTGGGAGAAGAGGGAAGCAGGGAAATAAAAGCCACTTCTCAGTTCTCAATGGTTATTAGATGAAAGCAGTTTACAGCCACTGCTGACTTGAATTACAGTGGCTTCCTGAAAGATCTGCCATTATCTCGTTACAAACTTCGTAAGTCATGCACCCACAAGGGGAGCGACAGATTTGCCTCTTATGATATAAAGAGTCTTAGATAATTATCATAGTTGTGAGAAAAATGCGATTTACTGATTTATTTTATATATATATACGTAGATGTCTTGAGTGACATGTTTCAATTTTATTTAAATTTCACATGGAAATATAATGCTCATTGTAGTTTTCTGCTTTTGAAATGTCTCTGCCCTCCTGAGCATTAGAAAATATCAGGAAAGAAATCCAGCCTCCCTTTGCGTAACAGCATGAGCCCTTTGCACAGTAAATCGCCATGTGTCCTTTCTGTACACAATGTGCTCAAACCCAAGGAATTTGTATGTTAAATTTGAATAATGGTCCAAAATGAGATAATTCCTCTTTGCTGACAAGAAATGCATTAGCCACGAGCGCACAGAACCATTCTTCAGTACAGAAATGTGCTTTTTAAAGTAGGGGTAATTGCAAAAAAAAAAAAAAAAAAAAAAATCACATCTGATTGATGTACTTGACAAGTGGGTAACAAAATTAGGTTCTGCTCAGAACAATTTGGAATAATTGATTTGGTTTATGACTTTGACCAAAGCATGCGAAAAAGCAGCATTCTTTCACAGTTGCACTGTAATTGTTCATACAACTGAGAGAACGAGGAAGGGGGGGAAATGCCTATTAGAGTTTTGTTATGAAAATGGGCCTATTAGGCAAAGTTTCGTTATGACAATGGCTAATTAGAGAACCTGAATAGGATATTTGATATATCACATCCTCTGCAATGCCTGCGGACTCTGCGTGTTGCATATCAAATACATGTAGTACCAGCCAACCTCGGTGATGTAATTGTGCACAAAGTTTTACCGAAGCCTCTGATTTTGCACCCACCATCCATCGTGGGTTCAAATGACATCGCCCAAATGCTTGATTTCCTCCCCGATGTCTCTCCAAGGCTGCTGAGGCCAGGTGATGTGCTTGATCCGGCACTTCTCAGGCTCTGTGCCTGGAGGCGGATTATAACCTGCAAAAGGTCCTTAATGTCACGGTTCGCTTCTCCTCTAAGTGGCAGACGTTGAAGTCAGTTGAGTGGCAAAACCAGATGGGGCTGACCCTTGCGTGGGTGCGTCCAGCCGAGGATCTCGTGCTCTTTTCTGGGTGTGAATGCTGCCACCTCCCCGCCGCGTGCTGCTGGGGCATGTAAGTCACTCCACACCCTCCCGGCGTGGGGGGCACAGAGCAGTCTAGGACACGGCTACCCACTCCTCCCCGTGCACAGAAAGGTGCTGAAGTCTGTAGGCACAGAACTGGCCTAAAGAGGGACATCATTAACCCCTTCCCAGTTAGGCTGAGTGACAGCAAGCAGCAGGGTGTGAGGTGGTGTCGGACCCGAGAGAACCCTCTGGTTCTTGCAGTGAGTAGGCAGTGCGAAAAATCAGAAACAGCCACGTGAATATCTGAGTTCTGTCAAACAAAAATGTGCTTTTTGGGCCAGGGGCAGCTCATTAGCTGCAGCCTAAAGCTTTGCCAGTAAACCTTAGGAACAATTGAATGATTCCATATTATAAAAAGCTTGTTATAATAAATGGACATTTTAAGTGCCAGGAAAATTTAAACAGCGGTACCTTGAAGCTAAATCTTGTGACATGCTCGCACTGCCAATTACATGCTGTCTTGACCACTTCTGCATGTGTTCCGCTGCTTAGCGCCATTGTGTACGCTCACATTCTCAGCAGGAGAGTTCATAATTCTCAGCAGAAACATTTCCCTGATTAGGAAAAAATAGGGGTTAGAAAAGGACAGAGAAATGTTTTCAGGATATGGTAAAGGTGATAAAATGCTGGGGAATGACACAATCCCCTTAAGTCTAAAGAGTGGGATTTATTCTGCAAGACAAAACACAGCTTTTTGAAGTTCTCTCCTTTTTGAAATGATAACGTGCACAGAAAGAATGAGATGAACTATTTTCCGTGGAAGCTGGAAAGTCAGGTCTGTTCACAGGGTTTATAATTTATTCTGTATAAACATTTGGACAGAAGTAGCTCTTGTGAAATATTGTACTAAACCAGGAGAGCACCCTGTTTTGTTTCATTTAATTGAATATTAATAAACAGCTATTTTTGATGCATCACCTTTCACCAGGTGCTTGCCAGCTGTTCATGGAGTTACAGCTTTATTTCTTTATTTTCCTTGACAGGTTAAAAAAAGTGATTGCTGTGCAGAAACCTTAAATCAGGGATTATAAGCAGATGAGGCAGAAGGCAATTATTCCTACACCTTTAGAGAACTGTCGGTTTGCACACAGAGTTGAAGGGCGCTGGAATGGGAGAACGGAAAGGAGGATCTGGATAGGCACTCACACGGGCTGCTTCCCCTTTACTCAACTTTGCTGGAATTCTCTAGGATTGGAAAGGATTGAGTCGTGGGTCAATGGGAAAGAGGTATGATCTTCGAGCAGGTCACAACATCATTACCTCTTCCCCAAAAAAAGCCGCTCCTCAGCGCACTTGTGCTCCAGACCCTGCACCAGCTTCGTTGCCCTTCTCTGGACACGCTCCAGCCCCTCAGTGTCTTTCTGGGAGTGAGGGACCTCAAACTGAACCCAGGATTTGAGACTATAGACTCTCATTTTACCACCTACCCACACTAACCAGATTAATGATTTTATTAGCGCTCTCTGCTCTGCCTAAAAGGCAGGAAAAACCAACCGTATTCCACAGCCCATGCTAATCTTTCACCCTAATTAAACCATTAGAACAGGAAATGTTCATTCCAAGCTTTTCTTAAACAGGCTTGTTGAAAGAAAACTTGCACTGTGTTTCCTCTGGGATTTACAATATTGGAGATGACTGATTTTTTTGCGGTGCTATGAGGGCTGGTTCCTATTGCACAGTCTCTGCTTGTTTTCTGTGAGGGAGAAAAGTGTCAAACCCTGTACACGACATCTCTATCTCGCACCAAAGGAATCATCCTGCCCTTGCTGGAGATAATAGCAAACCTTTCACTGACTTCAACCGGAGCTGGACCTGTTTGTGAAGTACGTGAGAATTTTGGAAGCTTGTTTTCAATTTTGCAGTTCTTGGTTACATTAAATAGTGCCAAGAAACCATTAGACTTGGGCTGGGTGGGTGGAAATGTAGCCTTCAACAAATGGCAAATTGGAATTTTTCACCTATAATGGATGCCTGCTGTCAATATGATTAAAGTCTATATACAGTTATTGAGGAATAAGTGGATAACAGTACATTTTCTGTGCAAGCGGAGGGTGTAAGAAACAGCGGGAGCACAGCATGAAGATTACAAAAAGAAGTGAAGTGGACTGTTTAACAGCTAATTGGAGTCATCAACGGAGCACTTGTAGTTTGCATAACTGGAGGCATTATGCCATCCAACAGGGATGTGCATGGAATGTCTCATTAGTTTCTGGGAATTTAAATACTGGGAAGTTACTGAGAAATATTTCAAGAGGGAGGACAAAAATGACCAGAGGTCAGGGATCAATTTAACAGGGTATCTAGACACATGCATGAAAATTTCACAAGAACAGGTTGGCTAAACATCAGCCAGAAGACATATAGAAAAAACCTGTTCCAGATATGTTAACAGTCTAGCAGTTAGCAATAAAGAAGCTCAATTAGCTAATTTTGAATCTAATGGTAACCCCCAAATTTCCATTTTAACTCATATATGTTCTCCCTTTTTTCAATTTCACTTGCATCCTCTTAAGTAGTTCTTCTACCCTTGGCAAAATCAGCAGAGTCTCCTTTAATTGCAGAGCCACAAATGAGCATTGCTGACAAGTGTCTGAGCTGGACAAATCAGATGAACAATTCCTTCAATTAATTCCTCTTTGAATGAGAGCAATGTTTTAACAGTAAAAAAAAAATCTAGATTTGATATGTAAACTTTCTATAGATGCAGAATTTACAAATCACAGAATGCTCTTACAATGTTTAGTTATTACCGTTGCAAAAGGAAACAAAACACAAAAATAACTAAACTAAATATTTCCAGACTCGACCAATGGACTCCATTAAATGTAGGACCACGACGCTCTTCAGTTTTCATTTGCATTTCCCACACAGATACGTATTGTCTGTAGGTCAGTGCTGAAGTTCTGTCTTTAACAAGGTAAGCAGAGAGAGCAGCCTGGGACTAGCTTTGTAAGGAATATTTTCCTCTTTCTAGACTGTAGGTGCAGTTCTTCTGTAGCAAGTTTCTCACTGACAGCACAGAAGTTATAAACCCACCTCCTCACCTTGCTCTAAGTCCAAGAATTGGTGTAGCCTTTTCAGTCACACCATGACAGGGAAGTTTGTCCTGCAGCTGGTTAACTGCCAGCGACCTGTCTTGCTCCTTCCACTGTCATTGCTGCCCAGGTCAGGCTGCATTACCCCCCAGGCATAGCCTGATGTCTTTTTTTTAACCCTGAAAGCGTACCTTTAGGTTTGACCACGCTGAGGTATGTAACTGGCAGTCGCCAGCTTACCAAGCCATCCACATCTTTCTGCGGTTTTGAGACATCATCTGGAGCGCCAGTCCCAGAATTCTTGTACCGTTTATTCACTTTCATTAGTCATTGGCACAGCAGAGACATGGACCTGCTGGAGCGGGGCCAGAGGAGGCCACAGGAATGACCCGAGGGTGGAACCCCTCTGCTGGGAGGAGAGTTGGGGGTGTTCAGCCTGGAGAAGAGGAGGCTCCAGGGAGACCTTAGTGCAACCTTTCAGTGCTTCAAGGGGGCTGTCAGAAAGATGGAGACAGTCCTTTCAGCAGGGGCTGTTGTGACAGGACAAGGGGTGATGGGTTAAACTAAAAGAGGGAGATTCAGATCAGACATAAGGAAGAATTTTTTTACACTGAGGGTGGTGAGAGCCTGGCCCAGGTTGCCCCGAGAGGTGAGAGAAGCCCCATCCCTGGCACCATGGCAGGTCAGGTTGGACCTTGGGGCTCTGGGCACCCTGCTCTGGGTGCAGATGTCCCTGCTCCCTGCGGGGGGTTGGACTGGGTGAACTTTAACCCAAAATGTTCTGTGATTCTATGACTCTTCCCTGAAGTCTTTTCTGGGAAGAAAACAAAATATAAAGCACACAACATAACAAAGGAAAGCCACTCTTCACTTGCACAACACGGATGTTTAGATTCGCCGTTACCTGATGAATGCTAAGCAGGGTTCTGGATACCCCTTCCCCAATCCGTTGTTCACAGCAGCCTCCTCTTCAGTGAGGCTAGGAATAGTCGACCTCAGTTTAGACAAGTCGAGGGCCCTGCTGCCTGCATTTTCAATTATTCTTCTGGATCTTAGAGGTAAAAACGGGTAAACTAGATAAGGCATGACTTGTAATCTCTGGTGCTGCCAGTCTAACACTTTTCACCAGCAATAAATTAACTCAGGGAAAAAATCCAACAATAGTGTCACTTTAAATATAAAAACTTATAACATGCTGCTCTCTGGTATTAAATTCTAACAGTGTAGCAGATTACAATAATAAAATGACAAAGAAAAATACACTTTCCACTTTTGGGGCACAAAAAAAGCATTGATCAAACATAATACTCACAGCAGACCAGAGGACAGCGTTCTTTTTGAAAATAAAGATTAGCTAAAAGCATTTAAAAGGCTTTAGACACAAAGAGCCCCCACAGGGTGGGCTCTCTGAATACTGGTTCAAAACATTATCGCGAAAGAATATGATTCGTTATTATGGCTTTTATCAAGATGACTTCTCACCCAGCGCTCCAAATGAATTCAACCTTGGGAGCTAATCCTCCTGCTGACAAGTGACTTCATGCTATTTGGACCTCCAGACCTTGAGTCTGAATGACAAAGGCTGGATCAAGGCAACAGGGGTCAATCGAAGCCCTTCTCTGCCCCCTGGGCAAGTCCCTCAATGTCACCCTGTGGGGTGCAAGCCAAACGCTTTTCAATACCTCTCCCAAAGCTTTTTTTGCAAGCTCCTTTCAGATTTTTCTGACAGGTTAGATGTTTCAGGAGATCTGAACACAAAGGAATCTGGCTAAATATTGAACCCAACAGGAGTTCAGATTTCTGAATAATTCAATTACCCATGTTTATTATATACTTTATTATTATTAAGCAGTTATTAAGTATATATATTTAAGAAATACTGAATTATATCAGGCTGCCAGTGCTAATTAATACCTGATCAACCTCCAAAGAATTAGCTCTTCAGTTAGGAACAGCAGGCAAAGCCTTGAAAATGCTTCTTTGAGACTGCAGCATCACCTGAACATTGAAGGAATTTTGTTCTACTGAGTTAATCTAATCTTGGGTAGAGCAACCACACTGCAAGATAGTATCAGGGCTACAGAAAGGGCCTGGCTTGGCTGTGTCTCCATCAGACAACCATCAGAAGAAACCACCTGAAGCACCATCAGCTTTCTCCCGTACACCTCACAAGGGGTTTCGCTGCTCTCTGTACACATTACCTCATTCCAGTGGTCCTCACATCAGCAAAACATCTTTTTTCCCCCTGTATTAAGGTGTAAAAATGTTGGTGTTGGATGCTGATAGAGATAGGAAGTGCACACCTCGTTTACAGCGTTATAGCCTAACCTTGGATTATACCCTACTCTAACACATAGAGGAGGAAACCTCTAGCAGTGGGTGCCCTGTTTCTAGCTTCTGGAATGTCGGTGTGTGGTATTAAGGCAAAACACTCTCATTTTCTCTCTTGATATACAACTCTCAGTCTTTGTAGCTGTTTCCAGCCTTCTCATCTAGGATGCTCTTGCACTTTTCAGTGTCCTTTCTTTCCAAACTGCATGTCATGGGTGGGCCTTCAGGGACTGTACTGGAACAAGGACACTGCTCCCATTCAAGATTTCTTTAATCCTCCTGGACCGCATTAGCAATGTGAAGGAACAAGGCTCCTGGTTCCAGGCTATAAGCGTGAAAGAAGCAGTGGTTTTGTGCACACCTTGGGTTAGGGATGTAGTAGAGCTCTTGCAATGGCACCGTGGGTGCAAACAGCCACACAACAAGTCTGTTGGGGAGAAATCACTGAATAAATGCTGTGCATGAGTGCAAAGGGAGATTTTTGTTCATTTGCTTTTTTTTTTCTAGTATACTATGTAATTCCAAGCTTTGTGTGACTGATGAATTTAGTAAAAGGGCAAGGGGTTCCTTTCACGATGCTGCTGAACTTTCTCCAGCCAAGGAATGATGTCACGTGTGCAGTGTAATTGTAATGATTCACAGAAGACAATTACAACTGAATTTTGAAGTCATTCAAAATGTAACACAAACCAGAGACAGTGCATACGAAATAAAACCTGAATAAATACATGGGCAGTGTAATACTCTTTCAGGACAGCGCACAACAAAAAATACCCAGGTAGATAGAGCAGCATAAATGCTGAAAATACATTGTATTGCCCAAACTCCTCCCTTCTTCCATTACTCAGCACGAGATTCCCCATCTCACAACATGTCCCTGCAAGTTACTCCTCTCTTGCCAACACAACTCAGCGACGAGAGGTGCGAGCAGCAGCCAGGCAGGGGCTGAGCTCTGTGCCCACGTGCAGCCATCGCCTGTCTCCGGCGGCTGTCAAAGTGCCAGTCGGTGACAGTTTTGATGGTAGCCAGAAACCAGAGTTTGGTGGCTGCAGAAGGGCTCCACATCGCTCCATGCAGATGTCAAAATCTGACTCCCTAGGTTTGAATTGGAGAGGGTCACTGATTCTCTTGATCAATTGTTTCTGTTTGAGCTCTTGGGAATGCAGGTGGATCTCACTGCTGCTACAAGTATTTACATCCCTGCATCAAGCAAAAGCTGGAGTAATATTGATTCAGGCTGCAAATCTCATCAGCAAGTAAACAAGCACACCGTTTGTGAAAGGTAGTTCAGGAGAGGAAAAGATTCTCTTTAAAAAAGGCTCAGCCACGCCATCGTGATGCTGCTCTTTTCAGGTCAGAATTTACATTGCTGATCTGGCAGCGCAGCAGGCTCGTTCCTCTGGTGACTTCCAATCAAGTGGTGCCCTCCCCTTGTCATTATGAGCCCCCCGGGGCAGCGAGCGGAGTCAGAGCTGGAGCTGTCGGTGGGGTTATGATGCACAGGGGTGCGGGGGAACCCAGCTCGCTTTTCTGCAGCAGTATCGATTCTGAAGCACTGGTGGTAGTGGAGCTTGGTTCTGTCAGCACGTTACCTCATGCGTAATTTGGAAGACACACAGGAAGCAGAGGGCACAGTAACAAGGTGCCGTAAATATATTCCACCAGGATTTTATGGCTTTTTCATGTGTCTGCCTGCAATTTTGGCCAAGGGTACTACTGAGACCCTGGTGAGCCTCTTGAACTTCCTCCAGTCCTCACGTTGACTGTGAGGCAATCAGCCAGGCTGCCTGCTTGGGAGGAGATACAGGGAGACTACCTTTGCTTCCCTCCAGCTGAGACTGGACTAATTCCAAGCCGAGACATCCTCTTTGTCTTTTAAAGTGTTCTATAAGTTTCTGCCTCTTTAGCTTTAGTACAGGCTGAACGCACCTGTGTAGGAATACAAGAATACAAATTCCAGTCATCTTTTCTTTAAGCAAAAGACATTATTTAATGCATAAGACATTATTTAATGCATCAGTAATTTCTCCTTTTTGAATTATCCCAGCAGAATTATGTAATATACAGGAGTGACTGCTGGAGGAAGCAATGGAGGAAATACTGTCGCTACACTAGCCGGGCCTGGAGAACTGAGAGCTCTTCTTTCGCCTCTTGCACAGACTTTAAGAGTTGATAAACTACACACATACACAATACTCCCAGGCTAGTGAGCCAAGAGATTTGGCCCTGGAGCGGGATGCAGTGCAGCTCCATCAGCACGGCACTGTGCCCAAGCCAACAAGCATCATTACAGAGCTAACAGAGCAATGCTGCTTTGGGGTCCCGAGCTAGTTTTGCCCCCACATCAACACACCAACTTGGTCAGAACTCACTTCACTCTTTCTCATATAAAGCTGGATTTTAACAAGGACCCTTTAAGGCCAACTCCATGAAGACATTTGACTGCCTAAACATCCGTTGATTTTTCAGGACCTTGGCATTTGTCTCTTTGCCTTGTTGGCAAAGAGGCTACGGCTTTGTCTTTCTCCTTCCCCTAAGCTATGCATCTTCAGACCCGGGTTCACTTCTTGCTATGCAGTACAACCTTGTGCACTGGCCACTTAATTTTGATGGAGGTCCCTGACTTCTAGTGAATTTTAATTAACAGTAACCATTTGGCTGAGCTTATAAGCCACCAACATACAGGAGTGGCAGGAAAGAGCAGACAAACTGCAGGCAAAGAAGCCGTTCATATTTTTATGCATCATTAGAAAGTTCTCTTGAGGGCAAAAAAAATGAAGGAATATTTTATTCTAATTATTCACCCCCTCTTTAAAGCAACTAATGGGAGCTTATGGGTGCCCTCCATCAGTTGCAGTTCACTAACCCCAGGAAGGGCACTCAGCCTGTGGTGTTCATGTTCCACCTCGCCCGAATCCAGCTTTACTGATGTGGAAGGGGTCACCAAGACTCTTGCTTCAGCAAAGGTAAAATTCAGGGTTTCGACAGCTGCTTTCAGTTTTGTGCTTCAGAACAGTTATTACACTTAAATAGGTATGTTCTGAAATGCTTAGATAACCATCCTCCAGCATTTATTGCAATTGATTAGTAAATTATTAAATCAATTTTCAGAACCCATGAGCTTTAAGCCCAGGCATGACTACTTATGATTTTTATCAATAAACCGCAATAATCAGATTTCTAAAGTTCTAGTCCAGCTTCTATTGGCTTTTGTTTTGACAAATGGAAAATAGTAAAAAATGCAATTACAACAAGCAAAATTAGAGCCTGATCACAGATGCTCACATAGAGGACAAGGAGGTCACAGCTTCCTTCTGCCCAGTCAGTGTGATCACCACTCAGATATTCACACGTTTCTTGCTCTAGCAAGAAAGGGCTACAAGCAGCTTGAAAATGCTGGTCTAAATTTCACTGCTGGGCAGATCCTCCCAGGACATTTTCAGCATCACAGCCGTGTCTTGTCCCCACTACAAACTTCATCTCAGCAGAGTGAGGGGCAGAACAGCTCAGCAGGCTTTACATCATCCAGTGAGTGTCCCCATTCAGAAGAAAATCCCAGCAGAATCATTTAGATAACCTCAAATGATTGGTGTCCCTCAGGAGAAGAAAGGGATGGTGAACGTGGGCTGGTAGGTTCAGCAACCTACACAACCAGAGAGAAGAACGAACTTGCATACCACCAAGTAACGGTAAAAATCACCATTCAAAAGCCTTCCCAATATCCCCCGTTGGTGTGCTCTGTGTTTTACACAGACTTGTCTTGGTTTTGTGCAGCTGGGGAAGTACAGTGGTACCTGCAATAAGGAACTCTTAATATTAGCTGAGCTTTCTGATGTTGCCATTGCTCTTGGGTGTGCTGTCATGGATCCGGCTCTGAAATATCCTATGGGAATAATCTTGTTCAGTTACGATTGTGGAGAATCACAACCTTTGCAATTCTTTTTAGAAACAGACATTTTCTTTTGGTAAAGGCACCAGAACCCTCCCCCAGGGAAATGAACTCGGAAGTGGCAATATATTAAGAACTGAAGCCCAAAGCCCTGTGAAACTGGTGTAACAGGATTTTTTTGTATTCCTCTAAGAGTTCAGCTTTGGCCTTTTGCCAGAGGGCCTGTCTGATGCTTGGTTTATGTTCATTTTTTTATAATAAAGTATTAAGATATGGCTAGCAGAGCTTGTAACCTCAATACGTCTTAGAAGATGCAATTTTTAATGCTAGATATCCTAGGTCCTAGATCTTCTTCCATTCTGTAACTATTAAAACAATCTGTTTAACTCATTGCCAAGGTTATTATCTTCTCTTCAGCCGTAATAACAGATGCAAAAATACAGCTAGAGAAACATGTGCCAGAGAAGCGTTTAGTCTGTTAAATACGTGCTGCTAATACACGTTTAATTTCTTTTTTGTTGCTGTTGTTTTACTCATCTAATTACTCGAAGACACTAAGGAACTGCAACACACTTGGAGAACTGAAGCTGAGGTGGAGACAAAGCCTCCAGTGAACCTGCAAGAAGTATTTTGGCTATGAGCATATCCTGGGTAGTGACAACACCCAAGAACTACCATAGCAGCCAGACATGAGTCACCACCTGATGGCTTTAGCGATTCACAGCCTTCATGGATAGGGTGACATACACTCTTCAGAAGCTGACATCAGTGCAGTGCCGCTAGTTCAAAATAATGCCTGATTTGTCATGCAGATTGGTTTCAGTTTAACACACAGATTTTTTAGAAGTCCCGCTTCAAGAATGGACCTAGACATGTAATGAATAGCAGCAGTCACATTTAAATAGCAAATGGATTTTGTACCACAAAATATATTAAATGTTGTTTGTTGGCCTTTTGAACTACAAGTGGCTAATACAGAATCATAGAAAAAAGGCAAAGTGGCTTTTTTTTTTTTTTTTTTTTTTTTAATTTAAGGTAGTAAACATGCTATGGAAATAACTGTAAAATCACTGCTTTGCCATTCAAGGGATCTGCTTTCAGGACACTGACTTGCAAGTAGCATATCTCACTGATTATGGCCCAATTCTCCGAGGTGTTATCTTAAATTGAGACACTCTCAGCCCTTGCATCGGTCACCGTCTTCTGTGGAGACTGAGGATCCCCCGTATTTTGTAGGATGAGGCTTCTCAATCTTAAATACATGAGCAATTGCTATAATTCATAGATACTTCACATGTGTGAATTCTTTGTTGGGTGGACCCCGAGATAACTTTGCATTTTACACTTGTCATCAAATCTGAATAGACCTAAACTAACATTTTTGCACAGTATCAGCAGAACTGTTAGTTATATCTCTGGGAAGCCTTTGCTGGTAACTCTCAAGGGAAAAGGAACTCGCACTTGACTTTTGGATTCCATGTCAAAGCCAGTGTCAGTGTTTTAATGCACAACAAAGGAGAAATCTAGACAAAATAGTGCCACCACATCAGGAAATGCCCCTGGAGAACAGGACGGAAGTACAGAAGAGTCAGGTGTGCTTTCTTGCCCTTCATGGTCCTGAAGACCCTCTTGAACTTCTAAGCATGACCCACCCACCTCCTTCCTACCCGTTTCCAAAGACAACCAAGCTGACAAGCAGCACGGTTGAGAAGAGAGATCTGACTAATGGACATTGCTGAACACAGCTCAACCTGGCATCTTTATTATGAAGATTTATGCTGTTGTCATGCCTACAAGTCAAATCAACAAGGGTCTGTTATATAGATATATTACAAACATCTAAAACCCACGGCTGGTCCCAAAGGGTCTAATGAGAGCCACGGGTTGCTAATCCCTTTGAAAAACCTAGTTTTTGGTGTTTTTAATGGATGATCATGACAACCATGCCACTGCATCTTATTTTGCCCAAATAGCTCTTAATTGTCACACAATTGTCATAAAATTGAATATAGCAGGAGTTTATTTATTGACTCTGCCTGCACCTAACATTAGGGATTGGATTCTCTCCATTTGATTTCATAATTGAAAGAAAAACCTTGGCAGGTGATATAAATTCCATTATTCCAAAATTCGAAGCACAGCTATGTTAAATACTAACACCTACTTATGGCAAGAAGCGATGTTTGTTCTACAACAGGTCGTACAGCAGCAGCACAGCAGCACTGCGGAGGAGCAATCCATTTTTCAGTGTAAAAATGTATGCTGTGAATCCACGCACCGAAATACAAAAGATTAATCATTCAGCTATCTGGAAAAAAGCGCCCAGACAAATTAATTGCTAGAATCTGAAAGTCAGGAGACTAATCCAATTAAACATGTAAATGGGGTACCTATGGTGTTCATTTGCAGTGTCCTTCAAGCTAGTAATTAAATGATGGATTTTAAAACTAATTGGTAAGAAAAGTGTCAGCTGTTCACCTGAAATTCAGAGTGTCTTTAAACTTGTGCTGCCACATTAATCCTTGAGTGACAGTCAACGCAGCTCCAAAGCTTCACCTATTCCCAGCTCAAGGTACTGGGCAATAAAAATTCTGTTCTTCACTGTGGAAATTTAGATGGTCAGAATTACTCTGAATGTCTATTGTAATTTTTTTTTTCAGAATCCTGAACTATTTGGCAACTAATCACATTGAGGGCGCTGAATGAGGCCACCCTTTCGGTGCCAAAAGAGCAGTGACCAAAGTGGTTTGACACCTTTCTCAGAACCTACCATTGCCAAGAAGCAGTTGAACTGATCTGGTTTTGATTTGTTGATTGATTGTTGACATTGGTTTAGTCCTGCAGCTTGGGCTCTAATTGAAACAGCCCCAGACAGGAGCACCCATGATCTGCACAGAAAAGGCACGTAACGACTATCTTATGATTAATCGATCTCATTTGCTTTGCCAGCTTATGTGTGTAAAAACCATGTCTTTTCCTGCAAATCCTTGGCTTTAGTCTCAAAATTGTGAGTTTTAAAAAGAATCTATATATTTGGGAGCCAGAGATAAGAGCCCCCAAGGTTTGAAAACCCTGGAGGAATGAAAAAGATCATTACATGGCCTCACATGACTGAGAGGCTGCCTTTCACAAGAGGAATTATTCTCTGATACTGATGGGAAAAAAAGAAAAATCACATCTGTTGCTTTCAAATAATGTTTTCCCCCGCAAATTCCTTAAAAAGTGTTTGCAGTAGTTGGGTGACAAGAAGCAACTGAACAAATTTGACAGTGCTATTTTGGTGCAAATGTTCTTGCAAGTATTTACAGTTTTAATTTTCACACTGCTGCTTACAGGAAAAAAAAATCCACCTCATTGGAGGACCTAGTGCTGCTTATACCAAACCAGATTTTTAATTATTTTCACCTATTTTCACAAAACTTAAGAGTTTTCCCCATCTTAAGTTTCTGTGATTGCCAGTTAACTATGTCAGCAATAGCTCGCTGCCTGCTGGTCTGGAGACAACCTATCAGTTTTTATGCCTTTAAACGAGCACTATTTCATCAAGGATAACGAATAACTATATTACATCGTCTGCCCATCTGAAGTTGTTTTCCTCCAAAAGCGTTTCTATGGCCATTTATGTCTTATTTATATAGATTTACAAGGAAGAAGAAAAGTCAATGAGGTTCATGCAGACTCCAGGTACATCAGTGATCAAGCAGCTCTTCTAACAGGTGGTAAGAACAGGGAGGCAAACAGGAAAACGTCCTCTTCTCATCGTGATTTAGCTATGCCAAAGGGATAGTATTTGAATAAAAATGTTCCTTACAATCTTAACTCCTGCACTACAACGTGTGTGAAAGATGTAAAAGGTGGAATGAGTTGTTTCATCTTCAGACATGAAGAATTTCTGGGTGATCTATTGACAGCTGGTGAGTGACCTTCTCACAGTTCCTCTTGCATCTGTGTGGTAGTTAAAACCCATTTACAGGATTTTCTTCCGTACCCGTGGTTTCCTGCTCCACACAGACACATGAAATCCTGCCTAACCTTTGGGTTTTGCTTTCCAAAAATGCAAACGATGCTACAACACAGGAGTATTGTTGATGCCTGTCACCATGGTTATTTTCGGCGGCTCCAGCTGCATTCTGTGGGTAGCATCTGGCACAAACAGGTCTGAAAATAGACAGCAATGATGGCATCTGTGAGAGCGCGGTGAGAACAGGGACACCTACGAGAGAGCGCGAGACCCCCAAAGTCCGCCCAGTGCCTCCACGAAGCGGTGATTTTCCAGAGGAGTAGATGGCTTGCCTAGGAACCGGATAATGTGAAACAGCCTTGCAGGTCGCTCTGGTAGCTGGCTATTGCTTGTGGTGGTAGGTGGTTATACCCACAATCAAGGCAGTTGGCAAAGCTCTGATCGCAGAGCTTCATGCTCAGCCTTTCCACTTTCTTTTCTTCGTTGAAAGATGAGTGTTTCTGGTCCTCTTAGTTATGAGGAAAGTGCAAAATGAACACAATCAAACCGGAAGTGTGACTCAGTTTCCCAGAGTACTAAGTGCTATTGCTTCAGCTAAGTTCCCAGCACCTACAGCTGTCACCCCTCAAATTCAAAATATTCCCAATGGTTACAGAATTTTGGATGGTAAAAACACCAAGGGGACCCACTTCTCTTTTCTGAAGTACGCTATAAACACGCAATTATTTCTTGACTTGCACACACCCTAGAATTCATGTTATGTTCTACAGTTCATTTGCTTCATTGAGGAACCAGGCATTTGGGGATCTTAGTCTCCTCACTCCGGAGCTGCATCTAATCCTACAATGAAGAAATAATTAGTTCAGAGAGCTCACAGCACACCCAGCAGAAGCACTGCTGTAAATGAATGCGTTTAACTGAAAACAGTGCGACTAGACCGCTTGATAATCAGTGAAGAATGTCAAAGCTGGCTGTGGGCTTGGCTGTGAAGGCAGCACGGCGTCAAGAAGGTGGAGTGCATCAGGCTGCCTGGAGTAGAACCTATTCTCAAAATTAAATCACTTTTCAATGCTTAAGATGTTTGATCTGAATAAAAAGTTTCCACTTAGGAGCCTCAGTCCGTTCGGGAAGAGGGATGTGGTTGATACTTCAACAATGGGGAAGGGCTGGTGTTGCTGAAGCAGGTGCTGATCCTCTGAAGAGTACACGAACCCCATGACTGCAAGAAAGCTGCTCGATCTCCTGAGAAGGCCCACCCGGGGCAGGAGGTTCCGCAGTGCAGACAGCAATGGATGAAGTTAGCGTAGCTCCCATCTGCGGGCAGCAACGTTTGCTGTTCCATTATAGGGGAACCCTGCGCCCAGTCTGGTCTGACCTGATTTGACGTGCTTCAGACAGCCCCAGTTTATGATAGAGGAATTATGGGACCGGGGCTTCATCATGTAAGCATCTATCAGGAAAACTGCTTGGTGCTACACTTAAAATTGCTCAAGTGATTCAATTTTTTTTTTTTTCCCCCCTCTGAGAGGCAGCTCCAAAGTGGTGTTTGTACATGCTTTTATAACTACTTTTTTTTATGATTACTTTTTTTTTCTATAGTTGATTCTAGGGGAAAAAAAAACCCTCAACTGCCTTGACTGTTTTCTCTCCTTCTTCCACGACATGCTCTGGCTGTTAAGGTTGCAGACAGCTCTAGCTTAGACAGAAGTCGCACCATCACGCCTGCTCTCTCCTACTCTGCCTTCTCCACCTCCTCACGCCTCAGCCTACAAGGCATTCTCAGAACTCTTTTCTCTCTCTGAACAGTGTTTTGTCTGCCAAGTAATTTAAAGCTCAATCCCTTTGTCCCTTTATGCTGAACACCTCCCCAGCGGTATCGTCATCTGTCCCTGTGCCTGAACAGCACTCCTGAGTGCTGCTGCTCTGGACTAAGTTGAGAACTCCTTTCCCATGATTTTAGAGCATTTCTGGTGCTTAGCACAGGAAAAACATCAGTTTCAGACAGGGAAAACTTCAACAGCCTTGACTTTTCTTCTTGATTCCTTCATCTCAAGAAGACACTGTTGCCACAAAAATTACAGCTCTTGAAGCTCCTTATTATCTTCAAGGTATCACCGTACCGAGGGTGTGCCATGAGCTGGTAGTACTAGGAGCCAAATACACGGTTACAGTTTTAACAAGTATTCTGCAAGTTTACTTATTTTCTTGCCTATGTCTGCACCGTTTCTTACAAGGAAAAATAATTAATTGCAGACTGCAATCCTTCAAACTGTACCTGATGATGCCTTCATTTTTCAATAGCACTACAGATATAATTTTGACTGCTTGTTCAAACAGAATGAGTCTTTTGAGAGTCACCCATTTCTAGAAACCCATTGAAAGAATGTATTTCTGTGACTATTTTCATATACACACACAATAGATATCGAGGAGACATGTGGGCTAAAGCCCCGACTGCTGCTTCCCCCGCTCCGCACATCTGCAGCGCAGAAATTCGTAGCCTGCGGTGTGGTGCAGCATCTTACTCACTGTGTTAGGACAAATGTTCCCTACCCTTGCAGACGGGAGCCTTGTAGTCACTCCGCAGCAGTGCTTGGCAGGGTGGGATAACATGGTGGGACATGTCCACACCACCAGTGAGCAAACCTTTAAACCTGGCTCATGAAGGCTGATGCAAAGCTGAGTTTTCCTGGAGTATTGCCTGATGCTGGTATCATCTACGTGCATCTATGCTGTACCAACACAGGGAATCTGGTCTCTTTCAGGCCGTAAATATTCCACTCCCTTGCACAACAGCTTCTAACTAGCTCCGTAGCTTTCTCAACACACTTTAATCAGGCTTCTGATGTGCTCACGTAGGTCTGCCTGCGTAACTATTCACCACGGTTAGGACATCTGCAGTCCAGCTAGATTAGTTAGACGTCAGTTAGAGGTATCCTAGTCTTCCTAGTCCTTTTTGCTAATTACTCAAACGTGCTATCGTTACCGTCGTTAATTCTCAGCGCTTAGCTGTTCTTACAAATGCTCTTTAGTCAGACTCATGACTTGCCTTCCCTGCTACCGGGGCTGTAACCAGATCACGCTTTCCTTCCCTTAGCCTCAATCCATCCTCTCTCTGCAATACCGCAGAGCGTCTTTGCGGAGCTGTGGTTTGCCATCCACACGCGCTCTCGGGCGTGGCGGGGTTCTTCACTGCTGCGAGACTACGTCAACTCAAAATTAAGAGAAAAGGGTGATACTTCCACCTCCCCCGATTCACGAGTGAAGGAAAAAGCCAAAGGCGAGTGCCTCGCAGAGGTGACTACTTTACCTACCGAGTGGTTTAAGCCCTGTGCAGGACCCCAGCAGGTGCCGTTAGCATCAAAGGACTCGGCACTTTCTGCCTTTCAGTTCCCCTGGTCGCCCGCTGACTCGATGGCAGCCCCTCGCATTATCCTAGGCAGATGCCGCGTGACTGGAGCCGATCTTTCCATGCTCTGTGCAGCTCCTTGATGGACCCTTATGCTTTTTTGTCCTGCTGCTGGTCGACCCTGCTTGTCTCTTCACGCTTTCCTCCTGACCCATCCTCTTCTCTGAGATTCAACCCCAAATTATTAATTCTTCTCTTCGAGCTCATGATTTGAAAATAAATCTTTCTTTCTTGCCCCAAACTGTTGGGACACATGGAAGGGTTTTTTTGAGCAGGAAGGAGGATCTAGCTAACAACATATTAGCTGGTGATTTGCATACTTGAAAAATACTCTCAGAAAAGTGCTGGAAGAAGAGGAATTAGTACTGCTGAGACCTGTACCCAGCTCTCGCTGTCACCTGAAGCAATTTTTCAGGCTCTGTTCCTCATTTTACACCTATAACAATATCTGTTCCATTGATTATCACTGGTTGTAATTAATTCCGTCTGTAAACAACTAGGGGGTGATTCAGTAAAAAGCATCCAGGAAATTAAAGAACTATTAAGAAAGCTTATCTGAAAGCTTTGGGCCAGGCTTTCAGCCTTTCCTCATTTTCAGGTTGCTGCTAACAGGGAAACAAGCAATCCCTCAGTGAAGGACGAGCCCCAAACCGTCATTCCGGTCGCATTCCCAGAGGCCTTATTTTGAGTGCAACGTTTTATTGCTATTTTCTAATGCTCTCCCTCTTAGCATTGGAAAGAAAAGCCGGGCACCATTATCTGACACGTCTGAAACTGCAGCTTGGGATATATCCATTTCTGCAGACCCCCGTCAAGATTCTGCCACATTTGCTCCCTCCCGGGTCACAGGGGTTCTGGCACACAGCTGGAGCAGAAGGCAGCCTGCCCTCGGCTCGCCCTTTCCCCTGCCAGCGCAGGGGTGCGGGGGCTGCTGCCTTGGCTCAGACCAAAATGCCCCTCGGGGTCTGGGAGAAAGCCTCTTGCCCTCATCCATCACATCAGGAGTTGAAGCTACCAGAAAGCCACCGTGGTTTGAATGACATGGGGCCACAGCTGGATTTAAGCAGTGGTGTCTCAGCATCAGATGGCAACGGCTCCCGCCTCCTTTGCCCTGCTCTTGGGCAAAGGACATTTTTCAGGGGTGGAAAGAAAGCACCAAGAATTAAGCCTCATGTGCACCAATTAGCACCTTGTCGTGGTTTAACCCCAGCTGGCAACCGAGCCCCACGCAGCCGCTTGCTCACTCCCCCTGCAGTGGGACGGGGAAGAGAATTGGAAGGGTAAAAGTGTGAAAACTCGTGGGTTGAGATAAGACATTTTAAATGAAATAAAAATGTGGCCAGGCAGGGACCTCGGCACCCCAGCTCTGGCAGTTTGTGTCCTTAAGGTGGCAGCAGCTATCAAAAAAAGGTGGGGTTTTGTTTTGGTTTTTTGGTGGTTGTTTTTTTCTGTTTTTGTTGGGTCATTTTTACTTTTTATCTTGGGGGGAGGAGGGGGAAGGCACTGGAGATGCAGTCTTTAATTTGGAAAAATGAGAGCGCTAATTCTTCAGAGCTCCTTCTTTTAATCTTCCATTTTCTGCTCAGCAGAATCATATTCATGGCCAGATTATTCATTATTAAGAGCTTATTTCAGATCAAACCCTGTATGTCAGTAGATTAGGACGTTGAGGAAGATTAGCTTCTCACCGTAGGTGGTGGGAGTGAGTTCTTTATCTTATCATTAGCATGGACTTTCATGGGTTTCGATCAGAATTATTAATTCTACCAGCAGACTTCCACGCAGGGATTAAAATGCAGATAGGTGTCATTTAAGTAGCATAATCAAGCTGGAAGTGAGGGCTTTGTGGCAGGCAAATCCTCTCTTTTACGACAGCCAATTTCATTTTTGGACTTTTCCAACTCATTTTGGTGTTTTAAAATGGGTTTGTTTACTTTCATGTGCCTGTAATGGAGTTTTATTAAGTAGTTTTCTCCCCAAAGGAAAACACTGTTAGTATGCAGGTGAACTTTTATTCTGATTAGTATAAATGGCATGTAAAATTCTTAAGCAATGTTTCTGCACATCCTTGTATTGTAAGTGGAAGCCAAGCATATAGATGAAGAATTACTGAATGAATTAAAATTAAATAAATCCCCCTCCTTTTCTCTTTCTTTTTTTTTTTTTCCTCTGTCACTTTTTCCCTTTTCTGATGTTTTCGGGCTTTATTCTCTCTGTGCATGTGGATTAGTGACATGGCTCTGAATATATAAGAATCCAAGAGTTTGTCCTAGTGTCAAGGTGAACGTTCTTAGAACATCAGAAAATTGAAGCTCGCCCCATTTCTGAATATTAGGACAAAGCAGCAAGGAAAGAGCAGACAATATTCCGTCAGCAAAAGCCTTTCAGTTCGATTTCAGATCCAGCCCTCAGCAACGCAGGGACCTGCTCCGTGTGCTGAAGCGTGCAAGTGTAGTGGATCTGACTGATAACATCGTACGGTATGGGAGAGCTCAGGGAACCCCGGTTTTGCAACCTGAGAAATGCAGGAAGGTGAGGAGCAGCTGCAGCCCTGGGAAGGGCATGCAGCAGCAGCAGCTCGTACATGCAGCTGCAGTGAAGGTGGCGAGTTGGCAGTTGTGTCTATTTTAAATTTGATACTAATCAGGGAGTTGATATGATGAACTGCTTATGACAGGCAGCGATTACGCCCTTACCTGGAGATTTCTATCAATCACCTTTACTTATTTTTTTGCTTATATCTCACGTTTCAGCTTCCATTGTGTGCTCTCTGGGGAGGGCTTGGCTTTTGGTCACATTTTTGTACAGCATCTGGCTTGGCAGGTCGGGCTCTTTTGGACAGCTTGGCAATTAGCTGTGAAGAGATGCACGTAAGAGGAGGCAGAGCTGGTCTCGATGACCTTACAGATATCTTCCAACCAAGATGATTCTGTGATTCTGTGAATGTTTGGTCCCCGGCCTCTGGTTTGGCAAGGGCTTTGAAGGTGCTAGAATCACAGAATCATCTGGTTGGAAGAGACCTTTGAGATCATCAAGTCCAACCGTTCACCCTGCACTGCCAGGGTCCCTAAACCACGTCCCTCAGCACCACCTCCACAGGTCTGTTAAACACCTCCAGGGATGGGGACTCCACCACTGCCCTGGGCAGCCTGTTCCAGTGCTTCACAACCCGCTCTGTAAAGAAGTTTTTCCTGATATCCAACCTAGAAATGGCAGCACCTTACTGTTGCTATGAAGGAGATAAAATTTGGTGAAGGCTTTTTAAAATTTGGATAAATGCTTAAAAACCTGTGCAAATGGTTTGTCCAGTGTCATACAGAAAGTTGATAGTACACAGAGGGCCTAGAGCCCTCCTGGACCCTGATCTCTAATGGCAAAACAGGATCTAGACTGTCTGGAAGTTCCTTTGAGTTTTTGCATTCATGCTGGCTCTTCAGTGTGTAATGATGATGCTTCTTTCTGGCTCTTTTTGCATTTTTAAACACACAGCTATGCCCACGCTATATCCTCTGCCTTGCTCCATGGCTCCTGAAAGCCGTTTCTTGGCAATTTTTTGCTGACCTACCGAATGCTGCTTGGGGCAAACCACGTGCAGGGCTCATAGAGCCATCAGGGGAGCATCTGACGTGGTCCTCTCCCATCATCTGAGAACGTGCTGCTGGGCACGTGAATGCAGACCAGGCAAGGTTTGTACCAGAAGAAAAAAACACAAGTGAAGCTTAGGAGTAGTGAAGACGTTTATTTTCATTAAGGTGTATCCCAGTGGGTATAAAAGTGCTCATTTTAAGGCAGCGAAGGCACAAGAAAGAAAAACAGATTCCCCATGGCTGTAGGGGATTGGAGCCCAGGAATACAATTCTCTCCGCCCAAGCACCGCTATTGAAACTTGATTATGCTTTAATGCCTTTCTATGTGAGGCATGTCGTCACTAAACGAAAAGTGAGTCAGAGATTAGAGCATGCTGAAAACAAAATATTCATATTGCTGATTGTCATCCGTTAGCGCGGAATTAATTGCAAACCGGTGCAGTTCTTTCTCTGGCTGTTTTCAGCAGCAAAAGAATGTGAGCTTTTTCTTCTGTTTCAAGGCAGCAGCAAATCACTTCTGATGAGCAAAGCGATAGGTCTGTGCTGTGTAGGGACCCCTGTTGACTTCACTGACATTTCAGAGGACCAGTTTGGGGCTAGTAGCCCAGTAAGGTTTGTTTGCACATCCGATATGCTCTTGTCATTTGCTCCTTGAATTACTGCTGTTTGGTTATGTGAGTTCTGATTATCTCCGATTGGATTTTGATTATAAAGAAGGGCCACCAAAAATAGAAAAAAAAAATAAATAGAGCTGTGTTTTGCTTGAGCACTATGCAGAAAAATGCTTTAGGAGAAGAGGAGGCTGTGTTGGCAGCCGATGGATGACTACGTAGGCAGTGTGAAATAGATCTCAATTTTCTTTCACTTGGGGGGTTATAATCATGTAATCTGGGGAGCCAAGGCCAAGAGATCTGTCTGTAAGAATCACTGTTCTAGCAGATCGGAGCCTCCGTGTTGCTTGTTGCTGCTGTGACAGAGAAATGGATGAGAATGTCAAGAAGGAGAAAGCAATCTTAACTTGAAGAGAGGGGGCATAAACCAAACAGAAACCTAAAATGAAAGCAAAAGGAAAGAAATAATTTAATGCCAAATAACAAATGGTTCAATCCAGGTGTGGGTGTGTTGTCACTATGGATGAGTATGGGCAGAAGCGCCAGATTCTCAGGTTTTGGTTCTCCTTTATCATATATCATAAGGAAAAGACATCATTGGGGAAGGGTCTCCTATAGGTCCATAGGGTCCTGAAGGTGCACTGGAAAGAGCTGCTCACTGGCTTTTCCGGTGCAAGAATTATGGGATGTAGCATGGTACTTTCAGGTCGCAGGGTAAAAAAAGTGTCTATCTGGGGCATGAATTCCTTGAGTTTGAGGCAAGAAGTTGTAGATGAATTTTTACTTATGTTCAAAAACTGAATCAATAGTTTCATGGGAGCCAAAGCCTGTAAGAAGTGCTGAATGTAAAAACAGGTGGGTGAAGAAGTCCTAGGTGGAAGTTGTTGAAGTCTGGCAAAGAGCTATTGGTATGTCCTGATTTTAAACTCCTCCACAGGCATTTGCTGGTGGCTTTTTTTTGAGACCTCCGTGTTATTGGATTGCATGCGATTGTGGGTATGGCCATTCTCATGTTCTAATGACATTGAACCTTCTATTCTCCATGTGAAAAGGTAAATATATATATATATACACACACACACTCCTTTGGGGCATTTTTAGCTTGTTCAGGAAATCAAGATCTGAGATAGTCCTTATTTCTCAAAAATTATTTGATTTTTTTTAAGTTTTCTTTAGTGTCGATTGCCAAGATTGTCAAGTATTTAAACCGTGTGTTGTGTAAAGATTTCCAAGACATGTGGGAAGTGAGAATACAGAAAACCGAAGGGAAAAGCTCCCAACCCCTAAACAGGACTTCAGCAAAATAAGAGATGATTTCCATATGCCGAATAAAGTGCAGAGAAGAAGAGAAGAAAAGAAAAAAAAAAAATAACACCTTTGCCCTCATCACTCTCCTAAAAACTTTGAGGCCACCCATGAACGGGTAGGAATCAAAATGGTAGCAATTACATTAATTTCATTACTAAAAGATCAAGGTCACAACAACAGCAATTACCTGCAATTTCCCATTCCTGCAATTATATTATTATGAAAATGATACTTGCTAGCTACAGGAAAGCTTTCAGGGGCACTAAAGTGAATTTGTTTCATTTCAGCATGGTTGCTAATTGTGTCAGGACTTCAGTGTAATGTGATTACCGTCGCTTTGGTCTCCTCAGAACAACGAGCAGTAGATAGGTAGTGCCTGCTTCTTCTAGGCTTCATCTCTGCATGCTTTATACCAGTATAACTATTTTTACTAGGAACATTCTACTTCACTGAAATATTTATATCGCTATAAATCCTAGTAGAATAAACCTTTGGGGAATGAACTCTATTAGCATAGGGATGCTTATACCAACATAATTGGGTCCAAAAGAAGCCGTTGTACAGGTTTGTGACACAGGGTAACGAGATGCAGAAATATGTCCTGTTTCTGATCCAGCGATGTCAGTGGATGAAATTACCACATCTTGCTGCTAGTCACCTGGATCTGCCAGAAAAGTGGTTTTCATGAGCATCCCCTAAACTGCTTCAGGCAAAATCAGCCAGTGATAGAATTTGAAGTGACCTGGCAGTTTTGCCTGCGATAACTCGGGGAAGCACCCGTGCAGGCAGCTCGTCTGCTTGCCTGGTTTGGGCGATAACTTCGGCACAGGGACACTCACACCAGCTGTTGGAAGCAGTCGCCTTTTGCATTGGCCGGGATGAATTTGTAGTACATGTCCACAGCCTTATAGTTGTGTTGCATTCGAGTGGAGATAAGGCTTTGCCCACGCTGGTTTTGTGCTAACAAATGCACAGTTTCAGCTGAATCTCCTGCTGCAGACAGCCATGGTCCAGAACGTTTTCCAGCCTCTTGACACAACATGGGGTTTGCTTCTGCTGCTATGACAGCAGTAGGAGTAGGTTGTTCCAAAGGCTTATTCTTCTAATAGCCAAGAAGCTTCTCACTTCCAGCCTATATTTAGTCATAGTCTGTTTATAACTCCACGCTTCATGGTCTATTTACATCCCTTAGCTTAAATCTCTCTCTTCCCACATCGGTATTGATGTTCCAGAGTTATCTGTACAAGCTCCTCTTAGCTGTTGTTTTACCTAAGCCTAACTCTAAGTCAGACTCTCCTAAGTTCTGCTCTCCAGCTGTCTCCTGCTCCTAATACGTCTCCCTGAATTGCTTCAGGCTGAACTTGTCATTCTTGAACATCAGTACCCAGAATTGCCTGTAATAAACAAGATTTTTCTGGGTGCTTTTAGCACACGTAACCTCCGTGTTTCTACTGGAAATGCTTGTTCCAAAGCATTCTTCATATCTTTTGCCTTTATTATGGCTGATTTATTGTAGTGTCTCATTGTCGCCCAATTATCTGAAGATCATGTGTTTCTAGCATACAGCAGAAATTCTTTTTTACTCCTGCATGCATGACTTTGTACTCTGTCCTTTTATCTCCTACTTTGGTCCCAGAGGACTTTCAGTCCTTCTTTTGCAGTATTCCAATTTTCCTCTGTATTGACATTATCTCCCAACCAGTGCTGGCAGTGAATTTCATTAGTACATTTTTTGTGCCAATATCATTAATGATTTTTTTTTTTTTTAATGCTGTTAGAACTTCTACTTGTCCCTTCTCTCAAGCACAATCACGTGTTATCTCTTCATTAGCTAGTTCCTATAATTCTTGGGGAACCATGTTCTTTAGCGCATAGTTTGGCAGCCTACCAACGGTGTCTAATAAGAGTAGATCTCCCATATAGCATGTTTTAGAGAAAATACATTTATTGTTACACAAAGAGATTGTGTCAGATAAGACAGCAATGGGAAAAACTACTGGATTTTATAGATACTGAAAGAGAAGTGCTTGGAGCTACCATTGGGTGAAGAATATCCAAAGAGAGTGAAGGGGTGCTGGCTTCTGGGGTCACTAAGGCTGAAATTACTACGTAAGGTTGTAAAACCAACCAAATTTATGCCAATGGGAATAGAGAAAAGGTGGATGGGTTGGCTGCTTGGGGAGAGGGAAAGAGGAGAAATGGAGCTTGAGGAAAACCCAATAATGTGATGAGGGCAGTTGGAGAGTGCTCTGCAGTCAGCAGAGCTCCGGCAGCATAATCAGTCGGTAGCTCAGGTGAACTTAGTACTACAGATCTTTCTCCAGGGCTAATCTTACTGAGGAAAGCTTAATTTTTATCATGATGAGTGTATGTCAGCTTGGATCTGCCATGATCAGATTTAAAAAAACCCCAAAACTTAACTGACCAGGATCACATTTGAAGAATTACACTGTATAAATATGAAGATTACAGCTGTAAGTGGATGTGAGCGCCATGTGACTGGGAGGAAATCCCTGTATTGTAAGAAAATCTCGATCAGTGCAGCGTTTTGGTAATGAATTCTATTAGAAACAATAATGTAATAAAAATCAGGTTAAAATCCTGAAAAGCCCGTTGATTTTAACCCCTATTTTGCACCCCAAACTGGAGGGAAATAGTCTTGTATCGAACACTTGGAAAACTGCAGTAACCCTGCAAATTACCTGCAAGCCAAATTACCTCTGTACTGGCCCCGTACAACCATCTGACTTTATTTGGCTGCCACTGGGTGTGAAGTGTGTCCAAAATCTGCAATGCTCCATGCCATTGTGGATTGTTAAAGGGAACATACACTCATTTCCTGCTCTGTTGTAGCCTGGAAGCTACAAACCAGGAAACCCTTCATGCCTTCAACAAGCTATGAAATAAAACACCGTCTTCATCGTGGCTTCAAAGATTTTTTTTTTTTAAGGGCGTTTTTGCTGGTAGTATGAAAAGTAAATAGAAATGATGTGTTACACTGAAAGGAGCTCATGACTTATGCCCAGGCTGTTGATTTAGAAGCATTCAGGCCTTGGTGGAAGATGCTGCTCAAATTAAAGCATTCTTCTTGTCGTGGCATCTAAAGTTTCAAGGCTTTGTGTTGTAAAGAAACCGTGCAGAAGGTATGTAGCCACCATTCTTTTAAAGGCCATGATGCTTCAAAGGGAATTATTGAGAAGCAAAGTTTAAAGCTTGGAGCAGAAAGGCAAGACCTGCTATGTTGGACTAGTCTGAAATCAGAGAGGTGTCCAAGTTGAGATAAAGGTCCTTGGTTGGGTTGGTGCCACATGGCAGTCCTGAACTCCTTTCTGGTTTCTTCTCCGTGTGAGGGCATGGATTTGCAAACAGAGAATTCCTATAACTCAGTACCTAGCTAGGCGTCACTGACAGAATATCCAAGGAGGCTTCCTACTCACTAACGAGACAGTTTTTGGATGAAAATCCAGTAGGATTTTCGAAATTACTGCATGTTGTTCACTAGGTCTATAAGCAAAACACAAGCGATTTAAAACATGAGTCCAAATAAGGGGAGAGTGGTAGAAAGGGTATAAAAAATGTCTTCACATTTATTGGAATATAACATCTTTCACACACTGTAAGTAATCTGGCTCAGATAACTACAGAGACATGATCAGCTCGTTCTATGCGCTAGAGGTAGAAGAATCCCATACAGCCATTCCCCACGTCCCCTCTAATTTGATGCCAGTTTGGTGACATTGCACAGTGGGATCCTCTCTTACACCTTCCGAGGTCCTCTGCCCCCAGAGCTGCTTCCGATAAAGTCACATCAGTAAAAATGAACAAGTTTTGGGGGAGGAAGGCACATCAGCAGGCCCAAAGAGTGGATATGGATAAATAACCTTCTTAGGTTGGGAGTTTTTGCCCTGCAATGTCGAGTTATCATTGTATTCAGTTTGCAGCACTAATCAAGACTAGATAGACAGGAAATCAAACTGCTTAGTGCTCAGGGGGTAAACACGAGGATTTGTATCAAACTGCAGCACTTTCTTCCTAGCTGAGCCAGATTGTCCCCCTCGAGCTATTTTCAAAATGCATCAGCAAGAAGGAGGTTATGTAAAAAGGCCTTAAACCATATGTTACCAGGTTGTACCCACTTACAGCGAGTACGGTAAGAGCGATTGCGGACGTCTGCGCACCACACTTGCATGAAGTGAATCCTTGCCGAACAGGGCTGGATAACCTGCCACTAGCTCCTAAAGACAGCAGCTGATGCATAGATCATCTTCAAAATATATATATATCTATTGAATTACCAGGGAAATACCTGTACATAAAGCAAACATCTCCCTGCTGTGGGACAACAGGAGTTTAGTGGATTTATCCCAAATGTACTCAGTGAACTGCATAGGGAGACATGGGAAAACTCATTTCCAAGATTAAATATTAGTCTAAATTACAAAGTCGGTGCTCAGCAGGATGAACAAGGACAAGGCTGTGAGATAGCGAGGGTCAAACTATCTGCTATTTATTTCCTCTTGGAGGCTGAGGTGAGACATTAGCTAAGGAGCGCTGGCTACTGCTTTGGCTGTAATTACTAATGATCGGTTTCAGCTGGGGCTAATAACGGTTTATAATCCCTCCATACTGCTGGTAAATATTCTCTAGGCTTCACCCAGTCTGTGTATACTTTTAACCCTGATCTCTTTTCTCCTCCCTTATTTCTGCCCTGTGACATTGAATTTTCAGCGATATTTTATGCTATTTTTCTAAAGTTTCACAAGTGAGGTTTTTTATATATATTATTTAGGTTTGATTTTTCTTTTTAAGGCTGTTGACAGGAAACACTAACTTCTATAGCTCAGCTGTGTGCTGGCTAAAACAGTCTCAAATTCTGTGTGTAGCCTGGGCAGCCGTAACACAAAGCCAGGCAATTCCCAAGGCAGCATCTTCTGTTTCTCTGGGTTTGCCTAGTTGCACGAAGGTGGAGGGAGAGAGAGCAGCTTTTCTCAGCTTTGGTTTTTTTCCTTTCTCTCTCCATCTCATTCATTTTCAAGTGCCGTTCTTCAAGTGAGCTGTATTTCTTTCCCAGATGCATTTCCAAAATTGTAAGCCTGGAAACATGGGTGAGCAGAGACACTTTGGTTTTATTAGGAGCAAATTCATTCAGCTCAATTTGCAATAATTTTGTTACCGCATTAGTGTGTTGAAATGGAGTGTTTTGCAACTTGTACCTATAAGGTCAATAAACGTCTGATTAGCCACTCTGAATTAAACACCTTTTGCCCTTCATTTCAGACAGACATGTGGTCTCTTCTCAGCTAATTAAAAGGTAGCATCTTTCTCTAGCCGATAAGGTAATTAGATAATGATATAAAAAAGGGTGGGCATTGTATTACGTGTGGTAAAAATAATTGAATCAAATGAAACGGGAGAAAAGATGAATTATAAATTGAACTAAAGAGAAAAAGCACTGAGCAGTTATATTTACTCTAGATCCTGGCATGTTTTGAATATAACCTCCCTCCACAGACTGTCTGTCCCCCACAGGAACAAACCAGGCAGTATGAAGGTGTTGCATGAAGTTAGATGCAGGGATAGCTGACATCCCCAAAATCCATTTGTGTTGTCTGGGTTGAACTGGAAACGGCTCCTAAAAGCTACTCAAAGAAAAAGGTGCTGTTCAGCACAAAGCCTTTCCTGGACCTCTCAAAAAAACCTCTTCTGCTGTTAAAAAGGAAAAAAAACCAAACCAATAGAAGATGTATTAGTTTTCAAAGAGCTATGGGGAGGTGTACGGGAAGTGAATATAGACATATAGGAATGAATGTGCTTGAAATGAGGTTGCATTGCAGTTTTGGGTTGTGTGGCTTTATTCCTGGTAAAAACAAAGGGCCCAAGATAAGTAAAATGTGTCGACTTCAGCAACAGCATGAAAAACAACTTTTATTTTCCAGTGGCCTTATTTTCTCTCTAAAAAAGAATAGTGTCTGGGTGGCCATGAAGGGGGAAGAACGTCCCAAAGCATGTGAAAATTGCACAGGTTGTTTTACTATTTTGTAAGTAGCATTATTACTCTATCTGAGAAACCTCGTCCCGTCTGTGGAAGAATAATGGACTGGGACATTCCATGTCTTGGATATGCATGTGTGTGCACCTGGCACTTGCTGGCTGTTGGGTGGAAACGCAGCGATTAACTTGCATATAACATGCTGTGAACAACTACCAGCCTGTGTCCGCTGCATCTCCCGCGTAGCTTAAACTGGGGGCTATTTTTGGAGGAGGGTATATTACAATATACGAATAGCTGCACCGTGCAGCATAAAACCAGCAGTGTCCGTGGGCTCGGACTATGATACGTGACGCTATTTCAAAAGATGCTGTTTCCCTGGGAGTTATTACAGAGTGTCATGGATTGAGGGAACGTCTGGCCCAGGGGGATGCAACTCGAAAAAATATAAATTCCATTCTAATCACAGTTTTAGTTTATTTTTAGTTCACTTTTACAGCTGACCCACTCTGTCAACCTGATCATGACAATTTCCCTTGCCAGGTTTTCCCTTGCTGCTCTTTTGCTCCTCCACATGTGGATTACGATCTCATCCAAGCAAGGCTGAGCGTCGTATTCTGTGTTTGTGAAGTGTTTAGCACAATGGGGTTGCTTTGAGGGGAAAAGCTGATATGAAGCCTAAGAAAAACGAGTAAATCGTGGAGTCCTGCCTGACACGAAGAAGTTCAGGTCTGTATTTAGTTTAGCCACAGTGATTCGCACCACTCCACTCGCCAGCACTCACTAGTCCCGTTTGTGATCTACACGATCTCTAGTGTGGGTTGAGTCCTCTGCTTATTTTTGCATGTACACGTGCCTTTTTTTCTGTTAGATATATCTTACGTTTCCTATCATACCTTTTGTTTTCGATATGGGCCCCATGCACGGAGGAACTGTATGCTAATGAGAACCAAACCACTCAGAATCTTGCTTCATTGACTGGAAATAGGTTGCATAAATCCTGGGTGAAATCAGCATGGACTCAACATTTCTTCTTCTATATTAGGTGACTTTTCATACCATAATCTTCTTTAATGGACACATACAGTGGAAACTTATCTTACAGAATGACAGGTAAATTTTACTGCAAAAAAATCAATTTCTTTCCCTTGGTATTTCTTTTAATAATTGTGAACATCGTATATCTTAACGAGAAATGTTCCCAGCCACTGTGATTAACATGCAAAGCTGTTTCTTAACAGCATTCACTCTTATTTTAAAAATGACACTGAGAGCTTAGAGGCCCTTGTTCTTAATTTTTAAACCCACTAATTTCATTGTGTCTGACACAAAGCAGAACATCTTTGCCATAATTACTGTACGAGTTATTTTTTTTTCCACAAAGTTGTAATTTTCCTAAAATAAGCTGGACTGCTTCAATTATGTAAATCAAATATCTAGAGAATAAAATGACTGCTGTGGCGAAACACAATAGAACTTAACAGGAAGCCAGCAGAGAGAGAGGGAGAGAGTGATGGGGAAGGCAAAAGCCCAAATGGGGATGTTTTTTTCAATTAGAACTGCAGCGAATTCTCTGCCCTGCTGGTAAACTGGCTCCGGCAGCTTCTCACTCTGCCAGATTTGCTCTTCCCTTGGTGCCAGAGTGTGACCATTAAGACTGGCAGGAAGTCTAGGCTAAAATGAAGGCTCATGTATAGAAAGTGAGAGTGGCTCAGAAAAGGTGATGGGTTGCTGCTGTTGTTATTTCGTGTCTCTGTATTGAAGCAAATACCTAGGCAGTAATGCCTTAAAGAGCCAAAGAGCTTAGGATAAACTTCACGTGAGACGTCTCAAGCAATATGAGGTGAAACAACAACGGGGAGATGGGAAACGGCCGTAGTAATGGCTGAAAATATGTTAGTTGTCAGGCCTGACAGCCTTCATCAACGGGCTGGCATGAGGTGGCCTTGACCTCAAAAGTCCTGAGAACAGCTGACTCTTCATACATGCTCCTCTTATGTCACTTGTCCCATAAATCCCAACCTTCCCCCACTCAAGACCTTCCCAGTGACCTAAATCACACTGTTCTTAGGATGCATCTGTTTCTCTCTCTTTGCTCCAAATGGAAGGATGGGAATGAAGACAGCGATGCAAAGGTGAAGTGACACTGTTGATTTGTATTGTGAAGTCATTGCAGCTTTATTTTAAATCCTAATCTTCGTGGGTTTATTTTCAAAATCTTTTTTAGCAGCTGATACATTCACTGGAGCCCTTCCCTGATCTCTCTTCAGCGATTCCCATTCTTTCTCTAAGTGACTGTTCCTAAATGAGAAGGTCTTAAAGTACGAGATTCATTTCTGACTATCCTCTCTGAAATCTTTCTTTTGCTGTTGGTCAGCACTGACTTTTAATGTGCCGTAGAGCTCAATTAAGTTCCTGTGACAGTTTACCTTGCTTAATTAGAGTTCTGAAGTTCTCCTGCTTTTTGCTAAGAGCAAGAAACAGCTAAAATCAGAGTGCATCCCACACACGTCATACTCAGCCCTAACACATGACATATCCTAAGACTTTGTTGCTGTCTAACACTTTGCTCCTGCAGTGCCTCTCTTGTCTCAGTCCCTGACTTTATTCCTACATGGGTAGAAAACCTTGAAAATTGTTATGAAATTTGTTATAAACTTGAAAAAGTTATGTTCCAAAATCTGATTTAAAAAAAAAAATAAAATTCAACCGTGTCCATCACCAGAGTGGTTTTCCTCTTCTTGGTCTAGCAATCCCACTTAGGCTATTACTTTTTCCTTCTTCAGCTAATCCTAATTAAATCCTTGCTTGTTTTTCATGCCTGTGCTCCTTCAATTGCCTCTTGCAGAACAGTTGTGCTCTTTACTAAGGGAAATTACATTCCCTCTGGCCAAAGCAGCTGAAGAAAGCGCTTTGCTTCTCCCAGGGAGGAGCAACAGGTAGTGCCTGAGGATTAATGGCTTAAGAACCATAGGATTAATGGCCGTTCCATATAAAACCAAACATTTTGTTGGGAAAGAATCACAAGATCATATTTGCATTAGTCCTGCTTGTAGGTCAGCTACATTTCACTTGGTCTTTTTCGGCTGAAACTCAGAGGTGTATTGATTAGAAACTTTCCTTGCGTGTTTCCTTACCTTGGCGGCTGGGCTGAAATATGAGATTGCTTCTTGTACTTCACTGCTTAATCGTACCGAGCTCAAACGGCTTTACATCATCGCGGGTTCTAGCAGCGCGGTGGAGAGCCAGCGTCAGAACGGGACTGTAATTGCTGTTGGGGAATCGCCTTTCTTGGCACTGTAGGTCACTTCAGGTTGTGGCAGATGTGTTTTATGGAGAGCGACCATGAAGGGGTAGAAGGGATTGTCCATGACATAAGACTGAGAGGCATAAAAATTAGAAGGGAAGCAAATTACATTTAAGATCACATGACATTATTATTATAGTTTAAAACTGCGAGAAGGGCTGTTTCAGGGGAAGTTTCAGTGATAACACAAACACACCAGAGAAGCAGCTCTCATCATGGCATTCAGTTCACACGTTACAGTTACCTTTTGCAGTACTTGACAGCTACATTGAATTATTGCCATTACCCTTCAGCACACAAAATAGGTTTTAATCCCTCAGATATGTGGATTTCCAATATGTACAGAGGAATTATTAGATAACGGTTATCCCGGCATATAAAAGGAAAAAACCCCACCACTTCACTGTGTGAACAAACCCTACCTGAAAGAGTAGGTATGATTCTGAAGAACACAACAAAATGGGTTTTGGCTGCACTATTGTTGCAGAACAGCTACAACATAAGAGAGTTATTACGTCTTCCCTGTCAAATGAAGCCTTGGCTAAGATATTCTTGTCTTCGAACTCCTTTAAAGTCTATCAAAACCAAGACTGCGCTAAGCAGACCATAATTTCTTCATTTACCACACACAGTCTCATCTGATTTGCTGTGGACATCTGTAGGGGGACCTTCATTACAGCACAGATAACAAGGTTCTTTGCACTGTAGCTGTATCTAAGTACCAAAGGACATACAATAAACTCACCAGAAAATACTGTCTGCTGATTTATTTGTCCTGATACCTCTTGTCTCTGCTATACAATGTTGCTAACCAGGCTTTAACTAATTAAATGTGTGAGAAAACAAGATTTTAAAGGTCCAATCTTCTTCAATTTAAGAAAGGTAGAAAAGTATTTTTTTAAATAATGTCCTGAAAGAACTGCAAGTGAATGAACTATTACTCTAGCTGCTACTGCTCATTTCAAGAAGGCCCCTGGATAAAATAAGCAAATAATATTTCAGCTCAGACAGAACAAGGGAAAAGATAACTCAAGTTTATTGAGCCAGCTATAATGACAAAAGATAGGTGAAGCTTCAGCTTCATTTGCAATTTTTCTTGTTATCACTTGGGAAATTATAAAAATCAAGAGTTTACAGGATTAACTGAGCTCGTAGTAGCAGCCCATTTTATGAGGAATCCAGCAAAATGATATCTGGTACAACTGGATGGAATTTTATGCACTGTTAAACAGTGTAGAAGCTCTTTAGGAAGCTGTGAAAAAAAAATTTATCATCATTAGTGACACATAAAACCAGCTGTGGACAGCTTTAGTGGTCTGCTCGTAAACCCTGAAGAACGAGGGCTCACAAACATTGGCCTAAGGACTGACACGCTGGAAAGCCTGCTGGACTCAGAAAATGGTTTGTTTCTGGTTTTCTCTTCTTTTAATTTTTTATTATAAAACACAAGTCTTTGCTGGCCATTCGGATCATCCACATGAGGAAGAGGAGCTGCAGGCTCAGCGCAGTCTTTTCACACCCATTCTGCCTTTTCTGCACGTTGGACTTGCAGAATTGTGGGGGATTACCACCGATCATTTCCTTCCCTTCACGTCTGCATGGAAGTGTTCCCAAGTGTTCCACCCAGTGGGAACATTAAGACCGGCAGCTTTAGCAAAGCTCTGCTCTGATCATCGCAATCAAATGATCTTCCTTCTTCCATTAGCACTGTGACCCAGTGTCACTCTAGTCCTCACCGTTTCCTATGGCCTCCCCTGTGCTCAATAGGTTCTATCCACAGTGGCACTGCAGGGCTGGCGGACTGTGGTTCCTACACGAGCAATTCAAATCAGGATCAAATCATGAAAAGAAAAATAACCTGCTGGAAAACATTGTCTGTTTTCACTTCGTTATAAAGAATTTTCATACACATGCACAAATGGACAAAAAGAAATAGTTTTTGCTTTGTTGTCATATGGACTTCCACTCTGAAATTAAAAAAAGGGAGGGAAGAACTACCAACCATTTAGTTTCCTTGTTTTTTCTTTTAATATTTATGCATAAAAGGGACTTGTTACTTCCTAGTGCGCATTCTTTCTCTTCTCTGGGTCCTGCAGTGAAATCATAATAAAAAAGCGAAAAAAAAAAAATCCAGAAAAGATTATCAGTCCATTTTGCTGGCTTTGGGTTTGTATCACTGATGAATACTTTAGAAAATGTGTGTTTACTGTCACAGCCTCAGGAGAGGTGCGGTTTGCTTCCAAAAGCATCCTGCAGGACAACCATCATATAACCTCGCTCAAGTGTCCTTCGGTGCAGTGTGAACAGCGTAATGCGGGAGATTTATTACAAAACAGCAACAGCGAGCGGTTGCGATTTCAGTCCGTTTAACAATCTTGAGGCTTTTTAAGGTCATGCGTCAAATGATGTGTTATCTTGTTTGCAATAAAAACCGAGTCCTGGGACCACCCAAACCGCACTCTGCTCTTCCGTGTGTAACGAATCCAGCCCTCTTGCACAGACACTGCTCTCCCATGAGGTGATTTTAATTGTCATAATGGAACCAAGGAAATGCTCTTTTGGCTAGGAGATAGCAGCTGACCCATGTCAGAGAGTCTGTCCTTGACGGGGGTTATCAACACATCCTGGTGGACAGGGTCCTACTCTTGCAGTCAACGCCGCTCTTCGATACAACGGTCACATACGTGACATACGAGGCACGTATGGAGGTTTTACTAGCAGAGCAGGCGGGACACATTCTAGCACCTGCCCCATCTTATTTACTGGTATCACTGGGGGCCTATTTTTGGAATTTATAGTGCTAGATCTGTGCTTAATTTGCCCCTTTGTGTTTTATAGGAAGGAATTGCAACAAAAAGAAGGAGAAACAAAACTTATGTTCTGTTCCTTCCCCTTGAACAAGTGACTAAATTGCACACACTTCACGAAAGACCTTGCTCCTTCTTCTGCTCACAGAGAGGAACATCTTCAGAGTCAAACGTGCCTGTCTGGAGAGGCTTTATAGCAGTCTGCTCACTTCTATTCCCCACCTCTACTTAATAGTCCACGAAGAACTTGAGAATCTGTGAAAGCTGTGTCCTTCTGAAGCCTTTCGCTCCCTGTGGCATGGATCCCTCTGATGTTCCAGCCCTTGACTCTGTCACATATGCACAGCAGATAGTAAAAAAAACCAAGTTGCCTTTCTAGAAAAGTCTCGGCTTGCTGATCTCATTAGGAACATACCTTATTCTTTCTCAGCAGATCCTTTGGCTCTGGCCCTTGAAGCCGTTTGAAATTCTCTAGCAGCTCAGGAGGGAGGCTGAATAGCGCGATATTTGTTCACTCCTCATTGCCAGTCTGACAAGTGAACAGCAGTTCACCAGAGTTCAAACATCTGGCAAACAGCTCGCTGCAGCTCTAAGCTGTCACACATTAATAAAAACCAATTGTTCCGTCAAGAACATGTTGAGAAGTTTAAAGGAAGAGCAGAGCCAAGGGGAAACGTGTTAATTAAAAGTATCTATATAGAGCTGTAGTGAATAAAGGGTGATTCATTTAACTTTCTTAAAGGTAAATCTGTGTTACAGGATCAGAAGGGAACTTTGTTTGGTCTAATAGAGGAGGAGCAGAGGCTGCCGCCCTTACTCCTGTTGAATATGCTTCATTCACTCGATAGTTCCATGGGATCCCACCGGACTGTACTTCTGTGGCTGGTGTTAAGGGAAGATGGAAGGGCACATTTTCATACTGACTCTTCCTCTGATTTTCAAATAGACTAATCCGTTTCTGAACGAGGACAGAAACATATCAACCCTCTTTGTTCATGACTTCAAACTCCTTGCTGCTCATCATTTGTAAACACACTGTACATTATGTATTACACAGAGTATTGGTATTGAAATATGTCTTAAAGAGACGCATGTGGAGAAGGTCATGATCATACAACTCTTCTTGGAGAGGATTTTTGTCAGCCTTCCCATTGCTAACCTCACACATCTGCTCCCGTGTATAAAACAGCTGCATGTGGTGTCTTCACCATGAGCTTTTGAAGGCATTTGAGATGCATGATGGAGAGACTGCGGCGTTGAGATGGGAGTACAAGTGCTCCAGGCCCACAGGGAACCAGAAGTTGCGTGTTTCTGGTGGGAGAGCCCAAAACCTGAAGGACCTCTTCTGCTCATGAGTATCTCTCTGAGGCATTGCTAGGATGTTCCTGTGGCAAGGTGGTGTGAGGAGCTGGTCAGTTCATCCCCATGGCCATCGTTGGAAGACTCTGTTGCAGGACAGTGTTGGTACAACCTTGTGTCTTTGTCTACTGAATGGGAACAACATAAATGTGCCATGTCAGAGGAAATGGCTAAATATATCAAATACTATTGCAAACTCTACTATGACAATAGATACTAGGTTTGTTCATAAGTTTCATAAAAATTTACTACAGAGTAGCCCAGATGTTTATTACAGTGCCAGAGGTGAAACTTCACTGGGAACATCTAGAGTTTCACAACACTGTAGATTAGTTCTTCCATTTCACTTCAAACCAGCAATATTCCTTTGAAATAGTACCTAAATATGAAGTATCATTTTAAAATGAGAACTAGAATTATGTCAAGTTGCAATTAATTGAGAAATATGTCATAGTTGAATGGTCTGTTTCTCCTCATTTAACACTGTAAATGTGTTAACCTGAGTTGCATTTCCCCTTCAGCACTTGTAGTATGGAGGACTGGGAGGTAGTGATCTTCGTTGTATATAAATGCATTAAAGCAGGTGGATGAAATAAATTTTAATATAGCAAACTGACTAAAAATGGCACAAAAGTAGTGGTGTCTTCAAAAATTTGCTAAGAGCTTCAAAATTTGCTAAGAGCTTCAAAATTCTAAGAGGACTGTGGGAGGTTTTTCTTTTTTCCAAGATTTTTCTTTAGTAGCTGTACTCGTACCCCAGAAATTCTCTGGTAAATGACCACCATGACCATTCATGGGTTTATGAGGCTATTTTCCCCATGGACATTCGTGAATTTACAGAGTCTCACTCAATACCGTGGTTGTTTACAGCGTTCATCAACACAAGCGGTGGCAAAATAGCCTTCCAACACATAATTTGCAATGTTACTGCTGTTAAAATAATGTGTCTTCTCACTTTTTGATGAGTTGAAGTTCTTTGGTGCATCTAAAAGAGGTAAATAATCAAAATCTTGAGTGTAGGGTAAAAGAACACTGTGGGTGAAAGTTACTCAACAACAGCAGACTTTTGAAGCCTTGGAAGCCCGGTTCTTCCTCTAACAATAATAATATTTTGGGTGATGATTTAAAGTTCTTCTACGGTATTTATAAGGTGAATATTTTCAAGTGTCTCAGCAATTCTTTATTATGCTCTGTATACAGCATGGCTTAATCCACAGCTTTTGGAGTGTCAGAAAATATATTTAACAGAGTAGCAATGCAAGTTAATATTTAAGACGTAAAATGACTATAATAAAAAACAGGGAAAAGAAAGCATGTGAGAAGAGGAAATTTACTATCTGGTATAAATAAGCGAGCCGACAGAGCATCTTCTAAGAAATCAGTGCAGTGGAGGCAGCCTCATCATTTTATTGTGAAATTACTCACATTGCCATTCTTGAGACTTAATTTTGCCATGGTCTTTAAGGTTCTATTAGCCACCATGAATTATTTTAACGTGGGATCTCGCACTATAAATTTGGAAGAGAAAAAAGCTAGAAAATATGGCCAATGCTATATTGTATATTTGGTTCCAACTTGAAATATGGAAGTGAAACATGGGAAGCAGTTAGTAACCCGTAATAAATTTAATGGATCACAGTAGTTTCAAAGAATTCAGGCTTGGCAGAATATGCACTTCCACTGTCACAAAGCTAAAAAGAAAATCATGCCTTGGAACCCCAAAGGATCAAAATTATTTAAAAGATCTGGGTTTAAAACCAAGTTTATTTGCAGTTTGGGGAAGGGTGACCATTTTGTTCAAGACCTCCATTACATAACTCTCTATTTCTCTAATATATCAGTCTATAGACAAACATAGCTCTACAGATTCAAGATTGCGTAGAAAAGGCCTGTTAGTTATTGAAACTGGGGAGGCAGATCCTCATCTGGTAAATTGATACAGCTCTGGTGATTTCTGCCTGGGACTTTTAGAGACCAGTAAAAGAACGGAGAATTAAAAGGTTAAAACTCCTACTGCTCTTGGAATTTTCATTATTCTAATTGTTGGTCATTTCCCTTAGCAGAATAGAAATATTTATAATAACTGCACTAAAATACTTGGCCGTTCAGTCTCAGCTCAGGGAAGCTGATAACAGGTTTTTGGATGTTTCTAAATCAAAGGTATCTAAAAGCACATCAGGTGAAAAAGCAAGTAGAAAATGAAGCAGAGATAAGGGACCTAAAACAATTTTATATCTACACACTAATATGTCCTCGATGTAGTAAGACTAACCCTGCTGATAAAAAGTAAATGAGAAATAGATTTGGGAAGGCAAATCCAAGATGAAATTTGGCATCATTATTTTTTAGGAAGTATGTGTGTGTGTATATGCATAACTCCCCCTCGCCCACCACATAGCCCTTGCAGACAGGTATCCCGTAGTGTTTGGCATGTTTCCTATAGAAATCAATACCGCCGGTCAAAGGGCACAGGTTTGTTGTTTATTATTTTCACATAAAATAATTGGTTTGTACTTTCATTACTGTCTCAGAGATTCCTGTCCTCCACTCCTCCTTCCTGTTCCTTCCCTGGGCTCACAAAAATTGTTGGTTTTTTTTATGTACTGCGGAGCCAAACATTGATGTCCTAAAAGAAGGGAGATTTAGACCAGATATAAGGAAGAGTTTTTTTGCCATGGGAGTGGTGAGGCACTGGCCCAGGTTGCCCAGAGATGCCCCTTCCCTGGAAACATTCCAGGCCAGCTTGGACCTTTGGGCTCTGAGCAACCTGCTCTAACAGAAGATGTACTTGCTCACTCCAGGGGGTTGGACTAGATGACTTTTAATGGTCCCTTCCAACCCAAACCATACTGTGATCCTATGATCAATCAGTTTTGTAGCTATCATTTCGGCGAATCCTTGCAGGATGCTTCCGTTAAATGAAACCATGTGAATCATCTTCTGGAGAAGATGAAGTGGCACTCAGCTCTGGCCAGGAGTAAGTGCCAGCGGGCTCAGTGATTGCATCACTCCCAGGGGAAGAACTGCAGGTTCTAAAGTGTGTCCTTGTTATGTCGGTGACCAATAGGGTGCTCTACCATGTCTTGATAAAAGGGATTTTAAGCACCTAATGGTGAGTTAGTGCAATAAAAATAGCACAAGATGAAAAGGTCTTCCTCTTACACAGTAAAAAATGTACATTTTAAACCAAGTGTCCAACACCACAAATGCAAACCATTAGGGGGACCCCCTGTGATACAGAAACTGTTATAAAGAGATAAGCTGCAGTATTTTTATATTACTTTCAATAGAAGTACAACCAGAGCAGTATATCTTACATTTTTAATCAATTTTCCATTTTACAGCCTCCTTTTCGGAAGCAGAGCTGGAGTTCTGCATAGCCATCACTCCCGCGCTGTTGCACGGCCTCTTGGATTTGCTTTGCTGTAACAAAAGTCATAACTAGTAAATGTGTCGTGCTTATTTGCTCCTGATTGATATGTAGCTCTTAAGCATGTTTCCATAGAGATGAAAATCTTGACATCACATCAAAAAGTAAGTAGGCAGAGAAAAAGCTTCCCTTGCCTGAGAATCGTGTGTTGTTTGGAGGAGCTCAGGGCCGAGTGCTCGGCAGTTACGCCGTGGCTCCCCGGCTCGTACTCGAGTGGTGTGCTCAGCCCAGCAAAGGCTCTCAGTGGCCAGGAATTAGCAAGGCTGAAGGATAAATTCTGTATCCGCTGGGAAAAGGCAACTCAGCACAAAGCAGCTTTAAGCTCCACAGAAGGCGAAACTACCTGAAAAGCTGGTGTTGCAGCCTAAGCAAAGTCTAGCCCACAACTTGGAGGAAGGTCTCTCTCTGCAGGACACAAACATTCCTGCTTCTCCGTGGCTGCTTTCTTTCCTCCTAGTCGATGCACAGCTGATAGCACGTACTTGCTGTCATGGTCCTTGTTAGCGCTAGGCGTGTGAGCTACCTTTCGGCGGGGCTTACAAGGCTCGTCTTACAGAACATCTTGCCCCTTAAGTCACTGCGAGCTGTGAGGACTTTGAGGAAATTATTTCATGTGACAGCGGTTGCATTTTGCACCCATTTTACATGCGCGGAGATGGCTGTGCTGTGTATCAGGCTGTAAAAAATCTGCCTTTTGTGCATACGTGTTTAGAAAACTGAACTTTAGAGCTCATTTATGAAAGTCTTTTGTTCTCTCTTGCCTCCAAAGGGGACCATACTTGAATAACTTATTAATATTAAAACCAGAGACTTCTCTGAAGGGAAATGGGGCAAGTAAGGTCCTCAGAACCCCATGATGGTTATTATTTTTGTTGTAAATCCATTTCTTCACCTCTTTTGAAATTACCTAACCCCTGCCAGGGGCAGCGAAAGGAGTGACCTGAAAGTGTGAGGTGTTGATGGACTGCCAATGGAGATTGTTTTCGTATTGCTGTGCTGGCACGGACTCAGCAGGTACGTAAAATACAATGTTCCAGCCATTTCACCCTCCAAGCTGGAGTGAGGTATGTTCATTTTCACTCTCGGCACTCACTGCCTGTTCTGAGTCAGAAAGCAGAGCTCATGGTGCTGTGCAATCTTGAGCTTCTTTTATGAGCTTAGCCGGAACGCTGCTGGGGATCTTTCTTCATTGCAGCTTTTTTAATCTTGGCTTACAAAATCAGAAGCTCTTTCCTGGCTGCACAGATGATTACCTTACTTTAGGTAAAGTCTCAAATACCCTGAAGTATCTCACATAGGTCCTCACAATACCCTTTCTCAGCACTTCTTTTTCATACCCACACTCCGCGTGTCTTTTTAATTCTGCACATTGGCTCGTGGTGGATTAATTTTTTTGACTGCATAGTGGCCAGCCTGTCTTTGATTCTGTTTTTTCCTTGTATTTAACCTTCCTACTGCCAGAGAAACATGAGAACCAGATGAAAATATTTGCCCCGTTTAGATCCTGAAAACAGACTCTGCTGTCAAGAGAAAAAAGGGTACAGGGCAAATGCCAACAACAACAATTATAAATTACGGACCAAATGAGCTGTTTGCTTTGCTGCACTAAATCCTGATGGTTTGTTGGAACGTCTAGTAAAATGTTTTTGGAAGACTGGAATGTCATCACCCCCTTGTTTTCATCCTTTAAAAAAGAATTTAGAAGCTAACAGTTACCTCAGAATCGAACTCTCCTGAACGGAGCAGAAAATCTGATTTGTTATGGACTCCTGCTCTGATTGTTGATCTGAAGGAAGTCTCAAATTTAAACTAACTCACATTTGATGAGTGAACCTAATTTTGAGTGCATCTTTTGACTGACTTTTCTGCATCTATATTTTGAATCTATCTATTCTTTTTAGAAGACATCAGGTTTGATGGATACTCACCTACTGAGGGGCCTCTATTATGAAGTGAATCCCTTGAAGTCTTGAGTAAATTTGTTCTTCTCTGGCTTCTTCTTCCACCCTCACTTTACCTCTGCGAGGATGCTCATTCCTTTGCTTGTGATGACTGGTATTCGTCGAGGTTTAACCCCAGCCAGCAACTAAGCCCCACTCAACCGCTTGCTCCCATCCCTGTGGGATGGGAGAGAGAATCGGAAGAGTAAAAGTGAGAAAATTGTGAGCTGAGAAAAGGATGGTTTAATAGGGAAAGCAAAAGCCGTGCACGCAAGCAAAGCAGAAGAAGGAATACATTCAGCACTTCCCGTGGGCAGCAGGGGTCCCAGGTCTCCAGGAAAGCCGGGCTTCATTGTACGTAATGGTGACTTGGGAAGACAAACACCATCACTCTGAACGTTCCACACTTCCTTCTTCTTCTTCCCCCAGCTTTATATGCTGAGCACGATGTCATATGGTCTGGAATATCCCTTTGGTCAGTTGGGGTCAGCTATCCCAGCTGTGTCCCCTCCCACCATCTTGCCTGCCTGCTGTGGGTGGGACAACGGGAAGAGCGAAGGCCTTGCTGATGCGCAAGCACTGCTCAGCAATGGCCAAAACATGGGGGTGTTATTCACACGCATTCAGCCCCAGAGACAAAGCACGGCACCACACAGGCTGCTGGGAGGAAGTTAAATCCATCCCAGCCAAGAACCAGTACACACATTTTTCATGCACAGAAGTTTGCTAATTGTTTTTCTAATTATTTTCCATAGTACCTTTTTCTTCCAAATCTCAGAATTATATTGATCACCTGATTTGAAAAAACTTTGAAGGAGTTTGAAAAGACTTCAAGGATTTGAATTCTGAGGATATTCAGTATCACTGGCAAATACCGATTAATCTAGCACAATAACTTCCAGTGTTCCAAAGCTAAAATCGCTCTTCCTTGAATATCATTATTGCTTAATAAATTGCACACTTTCCTTTTGAACTATATTAAATAATTACTCCTCAAATTTGCAACTGAAGGACTGTTCACATTATGCACAGTGCCTTATGAAATACTAATTGATGGCTTTGTGCAGCATCTCAATGGAATAATTGCTTGTTTAGTGCAACATTTGCACTGAACAAATGCTTAGTCTTTGCTTTTTTCCTTTGCAAAATAGTTTTCCTTGCACTGTAATATTTCCAGAAAGATTTCTGGTTTGGAGTAATTGGACCGCGATCTATGGTATTGAATTGCTGAAGCATGAGCTGTATATCCATTGTTTCTACTTTCTGGGTTGTCTGCAGGCAGCTTTTGGACTTTCCGCTTTGAGATACCTCATGCTTGTATTTCCTGCTGCAAGATTTGCCGTGCTCTATCCAATAGAAAGGAAAATATGTGAATATAAATGAGCTAAGTTGAAACGTGTTTTGAAGGAACAGCATGAAAACATCCTGGAATAGGAACCTGAGAATGAATCTGGCTATGAGAGACTACCTGGACAGTTTCTGGTGAAGATGGTATGTCTGATACTTGTCTTAGACCCTCGTGCAGGCTGTCAGCATGGCTGAGTTATTAACTAGAAGATCTTGCTACAACTGTGTTTTTGTAATAAGGAAGCAACCTGTTCAAATTTCCATAAATATGTTTTTACTTAATCACATATTTTTTTAATATTGATGTGAAATGAAGGGCTTCGTGGGTTCGCTTTGCCCAAAGCTAAAATTCCTTCCTTTTTGAGAGTGTAAAAATTGAGGGTGTATGGAATTACACCTTCCGTGAGCTCCTTATAATGCGGATCATTAAATCCCTAAAGATTTGGCATGCAGTCCAGCAAAGGTTTATTTGTCAAATGTATTTAGAAATTTTCCAGAAATAGATTTTTGTTTTTCCTAGTGAAAGGTTAGTTCATTGTAGATGCGTTTAGTGACAGACAAGCCACAAAATGTTAATGTGTTCCACCCAACCCCTCAAAGGTTTAATTCGGATTAGTGCGTATATTCTCATTCCAGTGACTCGTATATGATCCCACTAGGTTTGTCTGTAGATAAATATATTTTGATTACTTTGGCAAGTCCAATATTAAGTAAATGAAAAAGCATCAATGAATAAATGATAACAGTGAAGAAAATACAGATGATTCTTTAATTCACAGATCCTCCACTTTAGTCAAGTGGGCTCTGTCACCTGTAGTACAGTATGAAAACAACCATCATTATTTCATATGCCAACATAGAGGAAAAAATATTTTATTTTCACTGTCCTTGGGGTATGGAAGGATGTGTTGAAGTTTTAGAAAAGGAAGATCTAAAGATCTTTTTCCCAAAGAACACTGTTAGAGATGCATTTTCTGGTAAGAAAATAATCCAGGATTTTAACCTTGTTGTCAGAATATCACTGACAAAAAGGCCAAAAAGTGAATGGCTGAGGACATCTGATCTGATCTGACTTTTCTTCTGCTTTATATGACATTGTGCTCTTTAGCTAGAAGACAAATTTTGAACATATTATGCCAGCATGCTGAAAACAAGATGAATCTTTCCATAGGATGTCAAGGAGCTTTGGAATGAGATTTGTGAAACATGACTAGTTTATGACATTTTTATGAAGAAAACTTCCCACCAGATAAACTAAAAAAAACCCTCATCTTCCAGACACAGAATTTAGCTTAAGGGTGTCTTACAGTCCCTCCAAAACTAGAGAGAGAGAACACAGGCAGTCTTTTTTGCACGCTCCCGAAATAAAATAAAATAAAACTGAATTCTCTTTGAATATCTTTATGGTGAAGGGTTTTCTTTTTTTCTTGTTCAGAGTTACTGAAACTTTCTGCTTGCTTTATCAACCACCAGCTGCTATTCTGTGCTCGAAGCCAGAGTGTTATCTTTTTAAAAGTACTATTATTAACCTTTTTATTATTATTATTTCAAAGCTTTTCTTTTCCCATCGTTGTTTTTACCAATAAATTAAAAAGTTTGTCTGATGAAAATTGGAATAAGGGCTTCAAACAGGAAAACAAACTGGTGCAGCAAACGCCAGGTTTCTGCAGACACCATGAAAGGAGGCTTTGAAGATAATTACTTCAGCTTTCTTACATGCAGCCCTTAGCCCTGGGAAGCACTGAAGGGTGAGAGACCCCCAAAACCAGGGCAGAGTCAGAGGGGAGAGCAAACTGCGGAAGTATTTGAAACCTTTTAAAGAGCTCCAGCCTAGATTTGGTTAAACAAATGGGGTTGTAAAGCTCTGCGAGAACGGGAAACAAGACATCTACTGCTTGAAAACTGACTGGGTGGGAGACTATGTGACAATGCTTGTCCTTGTCTTCAGGGGAAAAGACAAATCACAGAACCTTCTGAAAAATATCATCAGAGATTCTCAGCGTTTCTGCATTATTTGTACTTTCATCTCTCTGGATCTGGTGCTTCAGGGCATGAAAGAATCAGGAACATTTCCCATTGTCCCAGCAAATTTGCTGGTGTGGCTGTGTGATGAGTTAGGGCCCAGCTCAGCTCCCATCAGGGTCATTGGGAGAAGTCTCATTGCCTTGATAGCATGTTAATCAAGCTCTGAGTGCTCGGAGAAGTGGAACAGAACAGACCTGAACAGACCATTCTTCCTTATAATGTGACATTTTGGTACCAAGAGGCAAAAATAAAAAATCACACAGGGAAGATCAGAAGCAGATTGCATTTTAGGACAAAGAGATAAGATGTGAAAGATGACCAAAACAACAATAATCCCAAGTACTTTCCAGCCTGGAAAAAGGCTGTGACATGTGGCGTTCTCTTGAGGTATACACATGCTTAATGGCTTGGAAAATGCCATTAGAAATTACTATTTCCAGCCTTACAAACTCCATCATCTAAAGAGGATTATGAGATTACAGTTTTAAGACAACTAGAAGAATGGGTTAAGTCTCAGCCAGTTCCTGTTTTCATTAGTCTCGTTGTCTCAAGGCCAGATTAAAGTTGTGCCGTTTGCTGTTTCCATTAACCCCTTAATCTGAGAAGTGAGTGTCCATTTAGCTTTGCCAGGTTAATGTCTCATGGAGTGTCTTGTGCTACTGACCTCTGATGTCTTTGTCCTTTCTCTCATCACTTCCATGGTTCTGCCACTTTCTGCTTTCCCCCATGCACCCAGCTCGGTATTTTAGGAATGTGGTGTCTCTACAATATTCGGCGTACTGTGGTTCTTTATATGGGTTGTAAAGAAATATTCTTTATTCCTGTTTGCTAATGCCAAGTCTACACGGCCTTTGAATGGCCGGCATGAGAACGACTGTATGATGACCCACATGTGGGGCCATCCCTGAAAGCAGGACGTTCACATGGGTGCAGATGATCATCCTGCTGCCATCACATGTACTACTGAGTTCCTGGGCAGTCTGGCAACGTGAAATTCTGTGTGCTTCCATGATGACTTCTGCATACACCAAACCTGCCATAGGTTATGAAAGGTGAGGAAAGGAGAACTTACTGCAGTACATTTCCTGCACTGGGTCAAGATGATTTCCTTCCACCGACAAAGGTTCCAAGGGGAATTCAGAAGGTACCTGACCTCCCGTCTGACTCTGTCCTTAGGAAGAAGAGGAGAGATTAGCATTATTTTCCCCAGCACTCATTCCAGATTGTAATCTATGGCCCTCCCTGGCTGCTGTGCCTGCCTGCTATGGAGTGGGACAGAAAGTCCGAAGCAGAAGCTCAAAGACAAATGCATTTAGAAAACCCGGTGGAAGCAGTTTTCCATGGAAAAGAATAATACGAATGTGTTAACATTTAACAAGTTACCGAGACAAAAACTCTGGAGGTAATTTGAATAACCAGCAAGATGACATCCTAAGGGACATAAAGTACTTAGAGAGTGACAGAAGGAAAAGGTTTTACAATTCTTTAAAAAAAATCTTCATTCACAAATCAATCAAAATTTTCTGAAGCTAGACTTAAGGACATACTGTAGGGAAATGCCTAGCTTAGTAGAAAAGAGCAAGGCTTTGCTTTATATAGTAGAGATAAGTCTTCCATTTTTTATATGAAGAATTCTTTCTCTGCCTTCCCTTTTCCAGAAGAATCTGAGGTGTTGTTTCTATGAACACAGCAATAATAACAGCACCAGCAACACCATTTTTGCTTGTTAGTAAAGAAAGCCAAGTGGAGGACATGTCTGCCTTTCATTTGGGCGAAATAAAAGGATGAGAATGATGCTCAGGTAAACCAGCTCTCTGCCTTTATTGACATCAGCTACCCAAAGAACACAGGGCAGCTACGTCAGGAAATGTCAAGCCCCGGGGAGACCTAGTAGTATTTTTTCTGTCTGACAGCGTAAAGAATCTTGAGGTCATCCTCGCTTCTCTGCATCACTGCTGAAGGACTACGGGCAACTTGTTTTGGTGCATTCTTGTCTACAAGTGAAGGTGCAGGAGTGGGAGAAAGAAAGCAAGAAGGAAAAGAAAGTAAAAATTAAATACATGTAAACACATGTTTATAGCTTTTTCTCTTCAGGAAGAGAGAAGAAATAAATGTGAAGTAAGGAAAAAGACCACAAGTGTGCTGTTAACATCCTCAGACGTGGTGGGTGATACCTGGTCGGCAAGATCCATCTGGGGCATAAGCAAGTTCTTTAAACGCCGGGAGTGTTTTTGGAAGAGCTGCGTGGAACCGAGAGTGGCAGCAGCAGCGATGACAGCAGATGTTTTACTGTGCTTTGGAGTGCAACTACTGCAGTGTCACAAGACCAAAAATACTTGGCTATGCTGAATCTACAGCAATGTGCAAATCACACTCCCTTGAGGCAATCGCTGTTACTAATTCATCTTGAGAGTCACTTGCGTAGTAATTATACTCCTCATGTATATTAATCTCTTGTCCTGGAACAGAAATTCTACCTTGTTCCTTTCTGTGACATACTCATTCTGGACAAAATCTTCTGTACCACATGCTTCTTTGTGCTTATCTTCTGCAGAAAATGTCTATCTCAGCTGGGCAGAAGTTAATTCTCATCTCCAGCTCCAAAGCACAAGTCTGCTGAGTTGGAGAAGAAAAGTATGAAAAGGTCAGTACTGGGTCCCAAATCTTCTGTTCCTCCAGTGAGAGTGAGTGAGGAGCCAGCGAGGAAGAAGCAGCTTTACCAGACTGAAGTCACAGAGGATGGTGGAATTGCTGAGGCATCCAATGAATACTTCACAAGCAAGAACACCAGAAGTTGTGCCAGCTGAAACCGGCTGTTGTATCCACTGTCACAGCTGACTTCAGAGCGGGTGAGGCACAGATAGTGAATAGGTTGAGAGCAGTAGAAATCAGCAAATCATCCATGGCACATGAAACTTGAGGCTTTAAAAGGAGACTGGGACGATGCACGGCTCAGACGGGCTGGTCCTCGCTCTGCAGCTACAAATGCCAAATCCACAAATAATAAAGAAAGGGAAAACTGCTATTGGCCAAACCCCATAAAATCTTGATTACAACCATGTAACCACAGGAAGTCCCCACCGAGTCATGTTTGACTCTTGTCCCTTAGCAGAGGATTTTATTTACATACTTAGCTCACGTGTTCCACTCACACGAAACGCGTGTTTCCATAGTCGTGCACATTTTAAGATTTAAAGAAGCCGTTCAGTAGCAAAGCATCAGGGGTGCTGTGGTGAGCTTTGTGACACGTGCCGTATGATACACGTTGTGTCACCCACGTCATTATCAGGTTATGGAAGGAGAAGCTGAGCTAAACAGTGGGGGAGCGGCTCTCTCCTTCCTTCGTGGTGTTTTCTTCCTTTTTTGTTTTTTTCTTTGGTGGGGAGGGAGAGGGGAGGAAATCAAGGAATCAGTCTCAGAACTCTACCTGCCATCTCCTTGGAAGGAAAGATACAGTTCCTAGGAATGATCCCTGTCACCTGCGGCATTTCACTTGTCACACAGGTTCTTCCCAAGAAACAGCCCTTCCTCAGTGGCTCTTGCTAAGCAGAAACCAGCAGGTGACCTACACAGCACCTCCCTAAGACACGCGAGCCTATCTTGTGTCGCTGGCCATGATGGCCGGGCAACATCGCTTCCTCTTTTCTCCATTTTATCTGCCTGCAGGCAATAACACACCAGATCATCCTTCATTCAAACGCCCAAAGCACAGGAAGAGGTCTGCTAAGGGGGTTGTATCTTAATACATCTTGAAAGCTCACTTCCCTTGTTGATGTTAACTGCAGTGAGAAGTGGGCAAATGAGAATAAAGCCACATAACGAGCAGATGCTGACTGAAATATGAATACAACGGGAATTAGGGGTTTGTGTAATGCAAAGGAAGGTGTTGCAAAGTGCCACCGTATACAGCAGAGATTTACTTGCACTCCGAGCGGCCCCAGCCGAGCTGATTAGAAACATTCTTCTTGCTTGTAGAGATGTTAATCCTGTAGTCCTTATTTACACTAGTGGGATGACTCTTGTGAATATGAGCTGCAAGATAAGGGCTGTAACGATTTGTTCTTCAGGTTCAAGCTCATATATGTGACGGAACGATGATTTTTGTGTTGTTTCCTGTTGGTATATGAAAAGAGCAGACCCTTTCACACAGCAAAGTGGTGTGTAAGTCACTGCTGAGCTTTTCTGAGATAAAATAGCTACTCTTCACTTAGTTCCATTGCACAATTCCTTTTTAGGACAAAGATGTGATAAAGTACAAGACCAGTTTGGTGCCCGAATCAGCTGTAAAATGAAGCAGAGCTACCATGCTGAAATTCGAGCAAAGCATTTTCTGTTTGAAATGCTTATGATTTATTGCATAAAATTAAACTGTCCTATTTTAAAAACATTTAGTGAAATGAAAATGTTTGTTTTTCATCAGGAAACACACATTTCCACTCCAAATTGAAATTTCCACAGGAGATGTGTTTTCGTTTAAAAAAAAAAAATGTTTTTCTTTTCCTAAAATATTTTTGTCAACATATCTTCACAGCTCTAGGAGTGGAAAAAATTGTGAGTGCTATTCCGAAGCATTTCTGACTGTTTTCCTTTGCAGATTTGGAGAAGAAAACCTCAAAAGTGAAGGCAGATATATGTATGTGTTTATGTATGTAGTTATATACAGTTGATACTTTCTCTCTGTGATTATACTGCCTTGTCCTTGGTGAATCATCCTTACTGTTCTCTGGGGGGAAAACGGGATAAAAATGCAAGATCGGTACAAAAAGGGAAGTTTCAGTCCATTGTCTGTTCTTATCTCCTGCCCCTTTTCCAAAACATATTCATTTTATTATCTAGAGGTGTAAACCAAAGGAGGAGCATAGGGGATCCATATGTATATATATAGCTTGGATGTTCACGTGATTCTTCAGGCATTGACATGATGATAACAGGTCTGTTGTACCTTGTGTTTTACAGGCCAGTAATAGAAAGACAAGCCCTGCTCCAAATAATTTTTATCTTGGTTAAAGACAAAAATAATCACTAATATCATATGCAATATGGCCTGAGGGAGGATTTTGTATTGGAGCAAGCAAGGCGGATTGTCGGTTTTAGAAGTACTGTAATTTCCAGCAGTTGGATAGGACTTGGCCACCTGCGTAGGACTTTGTTTTTAGCAAAAATTTGAGACTATTTTCTTCCTACTCATCAAGAATTATGAGGAAAGTTAAAAAAAATATCCTTTAATAGAGGACAAAATTCTGCATGCCTTACTTCTCCAAAGCGTGTCTGATCTTGCCAACTTTCTGCCCTGACAACTCAGCCTTGTTTCACTTTCTTCCATGGGATTAACCAAAGAAGTCCTTTTGGTGGTGGTTTTGCTTGGCTTGTCATTAAGCGGAATAATTCTTGAACCGTCATCGTCTCTTTTCTGAACTCCTTCATCTTGTACACGAGAAACGGTTTGGAACAGAACGGTCTGATCCTGGGTGGGCTACATCAGCCCAACACCATCTTTCTCCTGCTTTCCCCTGAAACGTTACAAGTGCTGAATGTCTCTGTGCAGCGACATTTAGCAATCAAAATCCACCACACAGAATTTCTATGGGCAGGATGCGATTTCATCCAGAAGGAATTACGCTAGCCTTTAATCTGATTTGCTCTCCGGATTTAAAGAAATGTCACATGTGGAGAGTAACTCTATCCATTTATGATGCTTCCAGCGGAGCAGCCCCGTTTGCTGCTCTCCGCTCTCATTTGGCTGTAGGCTCAGCTGGTGAATCCTCTGTGAAATGCCAGCTGCCTGGTCCTTCACTGCCCACTCCCCAGGAAAGGATTTCATACAATATAGGATTTAACTCATAAACCGTCACGAAAAATGTTGAAAGGAAAACAATAGCGTTTCCCTCTATCTCTAGAAAACATACGACCATGTGAAGAGTGGTATAAAGGTTTTGTCTGCACAGTTCTGGGGTGGATCACATTAGAGGTGTTCTTGGCATGATGAATGTATAATAATCTGCATTACTTGTAAGGAATAACGTTACAATGAAGGTGTAAGTGTTCGTCAGCCCAGCCTAGTGATAAGCCTATTACGTGCTGTCTCACAGTTATTGTTTATTGGAACTGTGGAAGTCCCTAAAGGTCTCGGTAGAGATGGCAGTGTCGAACAAGCACAAATTAAGGGATAGTCCATGCCCATAAAGAGCTTATTATCTAAATTAGCAAGGCTCAGAAAGGGAAAAGGAGGATTATCGTCTCCATTTCAAAGACAGAGCGGACTGAGGCTGTGAGGGATGTAATAACTTGCCATGTTTTTGCACAGTGCGAATGTCGTGTTCCTGTTCATCATGTTCCACTGCACATTGTGCACAAAAGCCTGTAAACGAAATACCAGACGCTCTGGTTGCTTTCCTATTTATGCGTGTGTCTGTGAGACCAAGCAGCGATTTACCAGAGTACGAATCGAAATACAGTGATAATGTCAGTGAAGTTTCAATGTCTGCAAGTGCAACCTCCGAACAGCTTTTCCGCAGCTTTGTAGGCGTCTGTCTTCATTTCTCCCACTCTTGGCCCAACTTCATGTTTTGGAAAGCTGGAAACAATTGCTATGTAATGATTTATCGCACTTGCTTCTGTCCCAGTGCTCTCCCAGTTCCAGTTACTGGTTCATAACCCGAGCAGGGCTTCAGGGATGCACGTTCCCCATTCTTCTGGTCGGAGAAGCAACTGGTTGCTTCGTTTGGAAGAAAGAATGGAGAGAGAAGAATAACGCTTTGTGGGAATGGGAGGAAGGTTACAAAAGTAGTGATTTTATAAAATTGGGTAGGGAATTGCAGGAGTCCCCAGGATCTGGAATGCGACAGGTAGTCTTGCTAGATATGGATTAGCAGAGTGAGTTCCTAAGTATATAGAACGCAGCCAGAAATCTGTGTAAAGGCTTTGGTCACATTTGTTCCAAAGCCAAACTCTATGATCCTTTTGCACTGCTGAGTTCATCACCAGCCAGGTCTGTCCCTAAACGAGGTGACAGGTTTCCTGAGCTGCCCTCGAAGCGTGTCTGTGGGGCTCTCGTGGCGTTGCCTGGGTTCTAAAGGAACCAAGAGCTGAGAGCTGGCGGGGCTCCCTCCTCCTGCGTGCATGATGTGGAGGGTGTCTGTGTAATTTATCAGCAGAAAGGGAATGTTGTGTTTTCATTACCATATCGGAGCTGCTCAGGACATCTTAAGCACCAAATTAAGGACAAGAATCTGGTGCAGAATCTATAGCAAGACTTAGAGGTATCTGAAAATTCAATCAGATGAGTAAACCCGTCGTATGCACAAGTACACCAAGACTTTTTTCTTGTTGATTTTTGTTTCCTCTCGCTTTAGGCTGTATAAAATGCCCCTAAAGTCAAAGAATGTGATACCTAAGATTACAACCCCGTTCCCAAAGACTGTATTACCTCAGCTTGAAAAATTAGGTATATGTCACATTGCTGGGGTAGATGGATTCACATATCAAAACCCTATCACCTTGAGACGAGAGCTCTGGTGGATGGAGGGTTTGCTCAAAATAGTGATTAGTGATAAAAAACCCATCAGCAGAGATTTTTTTTTCCCTTATTTTAGTGCTGCTTTCCACAGCATTAATTTCAGGATCTGTAATCTTGTTTGTTCTCAGGATTTTAATAAACTACATGAGAGAATGACTCTATCTGTTTATGAGACTTCGGGAAGCAGAGGGTATGGCATTGTTTTCCACAGAACAGGCATCCACAAAAAAGGCAAGTAGGTGCTGTGCAGAGTATGAACTGCCAGCAGGAAGGGTGATCGAGTTATCTACGAACTAGTGCTGCAAAACTACGCCTGGGATCACAGAGATGAATCCCTTACCTGAGAATTACGCGGGGGCATAAATCACTTTGGAAAAAACCTGCTGTGTCTGTTAAAGATGTTGTGCCTATTATCAGCATATGCTGAGGCACCACGTCTATTGAGCTGAGGCGTGAGAGCTCTTCCTAATTCACTGTGCTGCAAAAATCAGATGAAGTTAAATGACCCTCTGCCAAAGAGAGTGATGCTAATGGGTGCTTTTGCTGCGCAGGAGACAAAGGGTTCTTGCATTACCCTTCCTCCAGCGTGAGCTGGGAAAGCCAAACCTGGGAGCAGCTGCTTCTGCAGAAGCATTTGCTAGACTTAGTTCTGGGCTGTCCAGACCCCGTGATGCAGCCCCTTTCTGAGTACAAAGAGAGACCATGCAATTGTTCACTACTTTAATTTAAAGCTAGAATAATCTAGCATGAGAAACAAGAATAAAGGGATTCCTTAGATCCAGGTTAAGAAATTGAGCCAAGCTTTGAGAATGTGTGGTGGGAGTTTGCTTTGCTTCCCTTTAAGCATTAAATTAAAAATAAAAGACTTGGCAGCGGGCCACAGGAAAGAAGCAAAATGCTAACTAATCATATTTAATGTTAAAATCAATGGCACAGTGTTATGAAAGCCTGAAGGAATAGAAATGTCTTTTCTTAGCATGCACAGTAATAGACTTTGGGGTCAAGAAATGATGTATTACTGTAATATCTGCTGCCTTTTAAAATGACATTTGTAATAAATGGCAGATATTCCTCTTATAATTTCTTTATTAGTAACACAAATTTCACCATCTGTGATTATCATCGTGGATGGCAGATGAAAAATTCCCCTCAGCCAATGAACATTCCAGTTGCGTTCCACCAGGGAAGCCCGTGGCTTGCCGTGCATAGGAAGAACTCAGCCTCAGTGGTTCCTGTAGGGTCACACAGCAGCAATTACCAGCCTCTTTACTTGACGGGTGGCCTCTCGCCTTCCCAGGCTGCTTCGAGCAGCCTATCAGATATCAGAGGTGAGGGGATACACCAAAATTAGGGAACTATTTACTTTCTGCGTGCATTTGGTGGAGTCCCGAGGATCGCCAACTGACCTTATCCCACAATCAATTTCCTTTCCATCTCGATTGAAGGAAATGTACGACTTCGCTGCAAGCTCTGCGGAATTCCCTACCACGATCTCTGCGGATATGTAAATGAACATTAGCTGCAGAATATCAGATTATGGAAATGCTTAAAGAACATTAGGGCTTGAGCAAGAGAAAAAAATACTCTCTTGCTAGCAAGACATTTTCTCTTTGAAGGAAACACTTGAGTGACATGAAGTTGAGGCTGAAATCTAAATTAAATATGAAAAGCTGAGTGAAAGGTAATTATTAAAATGATTTGGATTAGAGGGAGGCATTCAAGGTCTGTTCCAACAGCGAGCTTGCATGCCTGCATGAAGGGATATGTGAATCCATTGTCAGGCGGTGACTTTCAGTGAATTGCTACAAAGAAATAGTAATTTCTACAAACACAGCATGAACAGACAGGCATTCAAATGAACAGAAGGCACTCAGGGCTGTCTGAGTGAGCCGATAGCAGCGGCAGACAGATCAAGGGTGGCTCACGTGTTATTGACCCATGGCTGCTGAGGCCATTCTCAGTTGCCCAAACAAGGGTTTCTGGTGCAACCTCAGGTGCCCTGGGGTGTCCTGAGCCCCCTCTCCAGGAAGGCGTGGGGCTCCTGTTACTCCTGTGTCACCAGAACCCTGTGATACACTCGAGGCATCTCCAATGCCTTACAGACATCCTTGGCTGAACGGAACACCAAGGGACACATCTCAAATGGGAATCTGGACTAGCAGCTAATGAAAGACTTAATGTTTAATAGCAAAAAGCTGCAGATCATTTCCGACTCTGTCACAATGTGCTGATCGTGATGTCGCTGATTCACAAACACAAAACAGTGGCCGGCTGCAAATATTTACATTACTTTTTGAAGATGGATTTTTTTTCCCTGGCTTTATCCAATAGCACAGACTGGAACAGTCCATCCATTTATTTCTCTGTGTGTGCAAATTTCAAAATCATTCTTCCTTCATCTACATCTGACAGCTTTTTCCCCCAAACACTAAATTTTTTTTCAACTCCATGTTTTATCTAGCACAAGGACTCAAAAGAAGAAATGCAAGAAGGTTTGGGAAGACATATTCAATAAATTTTATTCGGTGTTTCTGTATTTGGGTTCGAAATGATGGTGACAAACAGCTAGAGTGTCAACATTAAAAATGTAGAAGACAACAACCTGGATCACTGTCCCAAACTATATATAAATTCTGATAGACTCTGCCAAGTAGAGTAAGTTTATGTTTGCATTATTATGAGCATGATCAGATTTTGGATCTACGAGTCTATACAAAGACATCTGTGTATTTTAATAGGGATCATGATTCTACCACGCACACACGCCTTTGCAGGAGTAAATATAAGAAGAATTATTTTCCTATTCCCAACTGAAATCCCATCTGGCACTACTAATCGACCAATTACCTTCAACAGCTAATGGATGAAATGGTAAAGAAACTGTGCCGAAGGATTGTATTTTCAGTTACTAATCTTGAACGGAATAAATGTCCACTACAGTTTCTGGCTGTGGAAACAAATTATTTTCTAGATAAATTTCAGTTAATAATTTTTCTGACTGTAAGGAAATAGTTTTCAAAAATTTTTAGATTCCAGCAGGCTGTCTGACTTGGCTTCTTGTTTTGACTCTGATCCTGTTTTAATTGCTTTGCCACCCTCTCTCGTCTGCTAATGAACCTGTCCTTAGTGGTCCAAACCTCTTCTGATGGCATACGCTCTCACAATGTTCACTCATCGAGCCAGTACATTTCTAAATTCAACGTTTTCTCACTTCAAATGGTATGATGTACTCAGGAAATGTACCAACAGAGACATTCAGGACATCCACCTCTCAGCTTTCGGTAAATTTTAACATGCATTTTCTTGATACAATTCCTTTTTGTTCCCCTATTGTTCTGACTAACATATATTCACCTATGATTTAAACCCTGTGATCTGTTCTGGATGTCCATAAAACACAATAAATGTCATAGTTTGGGCTATATATTGAGACTGAAGAGGTCTCTTCCTTTAAATGATTCCTATCATTCTATTTGAAACAGACACATGGAGAGAACATCGCTACCTTGGAGCAATTATGAACAACTTCTTACTAAATGCTATTTGATCAGCTTGAAAAGAGTTGCTTTTAACATTGACCTAAGTATCCAGCTCATAGTTCCTCACACACAGATGCTTTAAAGTTTTTTGTTCTCTGTTTTCTGGGGTTGATTTATTTATTTTTTAAAATGTCTTTAATGCAAATGCATGTTAATGCTTTTGAAAGGAAAATATTTAGCATTTTGTTTTCTCTCCCTCTTCCAGTTAATCTGATTTAGGGATGTGAAGAGCCAAAAACCTGCTCACTTTAATGCTGCAGAACAGCACCAGAGGCTGAATGACAGCAGCCTTTAGAGGAGTTTGAGTCAGCCCACTTAGACCTTAAGCACCTTAATCAAAGCTCCTCCCTCATTTGAGACGGTCAGGGGTCAGGTCAGTAACAGGACGGGCACTCTGTGTGTACTTTTTTCTCTGAACACAAGCACGCTATTTTTGGTCCAGATATTTAACCAGGTATTTTTGTTCCATGGTTGCCACCTCCCTACCCTGGTTCTGTTCGGTTCTGGGAGAAGCAGCTCCCCGTGTTCACAAGCCAGCGCTCGAAGCCGTGAGCCGTGCTGTGCTCTGGGACACGAGCTCACCTATTTGAAAATGTCGTACTTCCTTCCGATTTTTCCTATGACGTCAGCTCTCAACTTAAAACTTCCCATACGTGTTTCTGAGTTTTCTGGATTCATTAGTCAGTCACTAAATGTTCTTACTGACTCTATGTTCCGACACAAACGCTCATCAGTACTGCAGGGGAAAATGCAGTGATAGTGCAGATGAATAAAGCATCCTCAGAGTTCCACATTCCCAGAAACACGGAGCAGCAGAGGCTTAGGAGCAGCGTGAACGACAGTGAAAAATCATACTTGCATTTGTTCTTTGCTGCCATTTCTCTCCCAGAAAAGCCCAGGTGGTGCTGGCTTTTATCTCTCTCTGAGCCTGGGCCAATATTTTCCCGAATAGATCAGCCAGCACACTGGCAGTTTGCTGATCTTTTGGGCCGCCCCATATGTTGTAACCTGAATAAGACTATGCTCAATTATTTGTCTCATTAAATCTCCCGCAGCTGATTGATTCAGGCCGTTTACCAAAGACAAACAAATTCCAGATTTACCTCTGTGTAACGGAAATGGGGTTTCAATTCTCGATACTTTCAGCCTTTTTTCCATGGGATTTATTCCAGAAAGGAGATGTGAGAGGGCAGTGGATAAGAAGAAAGAGGAAGAGACTGTTTTACCTCCTCCTGAGCAATTTCTAAATTCTGTGCCATGGAGAGGTAGTTCCCTGCAACAGACCTTTCAGCAGAAGGGAAGTAATTCCATGCATAGTTTTTTCTTAAAAACATGCTGTAAAATTATAGACCATGGTAGAATTCAATTTAATTTTGGACATAATGTAGAATGTAAATACAGGTTATTCCACAGGAAAGAATTTAAGCCTGAGTGGCATAAATGGAGGCTGGTGAACAGCACAGAGGAGCATTTCTCCTCACAGAGGTTTCTTCCATCTTATCTGCCAATTATGACGAATAGCAACAAGACCTGCTTGAATTAAACCGTTACCGAAGATTACTGTATTCTCATCTTATGATATGGTGGGCAATATTAATGACACACTTGTATGTTGCTAACCCAGCTGAAACTCCCCAGTCGCAGCCTGACAAAAGCTTTTCTGGTGGACTATCTCAGGACTGTCCATGAAGTATTAGGACTAAAGACACAACCAAGCAGCTTATTTCTGTCCAGAGCCGGATATCACCAGCACGTGAGCAGAGTACTATTGCAATAATACTTAAAATCTAGAACTGATTCCAGATTTCATGAGATTTTAATATTAGAAGAGAAGAGGCTTGATTCTGGGTCACATTCAACTTCAAACTGATGGTATTAATGTTTAATTTGGACACATTTAAATCTCATGTGAATATGGTGCAAGAAACCAGTGCTGTGAAAGCATAACAGGAATCACAAAACCTTTGCTTCTGTCTGAAACTATAGTTTGCATACAGTCCACCTCAACCAGAAGAGCTCTTCAGCAATACCTTAACAATTTTATGATATACAGGAAAAACACGTAATTGTGTGTATGTATCATTTCCAGCAGCTTCCTACAACGTTTATTTTTCCATTGAGTGGCAATAGAGTGGGAAATCTTTCAGAGCTTTCACACAGTTTGCAATTAAGCTGATACTAAATCAAAAATTGGTTTTTAATGATTGTCGGGGTAGGGCAAATGCATAAAAAATTTCTTTCTAGCCTCAGCTGTTCCATGCTTATTGGTTGCTAATCTCAGAAGAGATGGCACAACTAAATGAGTTTCTTGGTTCTCCAACTGAGGATATAAATACATGGTATGAGCACTGTAGAGCATCTTGCGTTTCCTCTGCTTTGCTGTGGATATATGTGGATGTATGTATTGCATAGCTTAGCCTACACACAGAGGCACTGCAGAGAGCCTAAGGTATGGGAAGGGAGAGGAAGGAAGGCGAGTGAAATCTTCCTCTCTCTCTGTATATCACACCTGCTGCTGTCGTAGCCCCACCAGGTCAAAAGGCTAAAGGTCAGAAATGCCAATAAACCTTGGTATTACTTTTTTTTTGGTCTGTAGCTGCTCTCTTTTCTATTGGAATAGAAGGTATTTTCTTTCCCTTGTTACCTTTGCTTCAAGGAAAAGGAGAATCCCAACGTACAAACCTGCTACCTCCTTTCCACAGGAGACGTAGAGGTGAGGAATATTATAATGAGTAAAAACTAAAGGGTTTCCAAAAGAGGTGCTGAAGGATTTGAAATCCAAAGTGAGCCCAGCTCTGGCTAGCAAACCCTTGCTATCTTGCAATCCTGTGCGCTGCGTGCAGGGGCACCTTAACATGAGGAGGGAGGGTTGCAGAAACCTAATGTGGGTCTGAATTTCTGCATCCTTCAGAGGTTGAACCCAAACTGTCAGCCCGTGCATTTGTTCTTAAACTAGAGGTCTAAAATTTTGCTGTTTGTGTCCACCCCTTCTTCGGGTTTGATCAATTATACCCTGATTTTATTAGGCTGAGGACTTTAACTTCACACTATATCATAAACACGTGAAAAGGGGGAGCTGGAAATTTATGAGAGAAGTACTAAAAGCCCCTTATCTGCAGTGACAAAATTGCCACCACCATAATCTCTATTAAGTGCTACAAAATTACAGTGTAACAGCTCTGAAATTACATGTGACATCTGCATGAATACCAAATCGATTCATTACCTTCAGCCCTATTACAAAAAGCACTTACTGAATTTGTACTGATTACAACTCTTACAAATTAGCAGTTACCCAGGCGAACTCACCTCCCAGCGCACATATATTACTTAAAGATCTCGGTTCAGTCAAAAGAAGGTAACGGTGACAAAAATACCACCACTTAGCATGGAGCATCCTATCTGAGTAAAGTACCCCAATATTTTAAAGCTCTTTTAAAAAGCTTGATTTTCAGAAAAGGCTCTTTTTACCTCTTTTAAAAAATTTTTGATTAAGCACGCCGTGCCCTTGTTCCATCCAGTCTCTCAAGAAATGAAGTCTAAAGAGGGAAAAACCAAGAAAGAATATGATAAATGTTCACATTATGCAGAATTTGCCTTTTTGAAATCACATTCCCCATTGTGCGAGCCAGAATTTTATAGAGGTATAAATCACAAAGAAATAAGAAGCCAGTAATGAGATAGAAGTATATTTGAAATATGGATGCAAATCCTCACCACCTGCCGAGCAAAAATAGTCTGCAGAGACTGTCCTGAAAACTGAACTGCCATTAACATCTTGTAAGCACTAAATTTGCAGGAGAAGAATGCTGGAATTATATGTCTGTGAAATGCCAAAGGCCTCTTTGATTTATCTCTAAGCAGAATGTTTCAGCTACATCTACATAAATATTTTAACAGGAATTTAATTTTCATTTTAGTCACACAGTAAATCTTTTTATTGCACAACACAATAAGTTACCTTTGCATATGAGCACAAAGATGGTTGTGTTCATTTTTCTTCCCGGTTTGACGAATCCTGTTTGAATACACAACGTATCGGTGCACTTATTTGCACAGAAACCTTGCCACAGGGTGTCTAATTTTGTCTCGAGCGTCTATTCATTGAGACATAACTTAGCCAATGACGATCAGTATGATAACCTTTTCATGGATTACATTTTTGGCTTGGCAGGATGCTGGAAATAAGCTCCTAACTGTAGAAAGTTTGTTGTGAGCAGGGCAGTCTGCTGCAGAGCTACCTGCCGTTCCCCAGGCTGTCTGGCAACGTGGAGCACAAGCTGCAGAACCAGGAGCGCTCAGAGTGCAGATGAACATGCTCATCTGTTTGCCCTTTCCTTTGCAAGATCTTTACTCGCTTTCTTGCAGAAACAAAACTGTGATGGAGCTACTGTAAATCTCTCTTCAGGCGTGTGAGTTCATTCTGCACAAATCATACTGCCCTGCCTGCAAATTGATTATCGTCTCTGATTTATTCAATCTCAGAGTCACAGCAGAGAACATTTGCTCTAGCAGTCAGAGGGGAACAGGCACAAGTGTAAATAACAACTGGCAGTTGGAATTAGGATGTTAAGGAAGAGATTTTCAAAGGCTTAAACAGAAGCTAATATCAAGCAGCTCTAGTCAAGTCTCTTGCTGTGAGCTGGGCACCTATCACTCATTTTTGCCTCTGAAGATCTTCCCATAAAACTGTCCTGCTCAATAAATTTTCAGAATCGGAGGTAAGCATAAGTACATGTGCTTACAAACCTGTTGACTTACCTTTTGAAAATCTGACTCTTAATTGTTACCTAAAGGAGTTTCAGGCTGCAAGCCAAGATGTCATAAATAAGTTAAGAGACGTTATTACAGCCTTCCCCTCGGCAGCCGCCTGCTCTACAGAGTTAAGAGCAGAGCAGACACCGAGGTTGTCTAACCAGTGCATTCAGCAGACTTAAGCCGATTATAAAAAATGTTTAGAAAATAATAACTGGACATTATGCAAAAAAATCGTGGGCACGGTCCAGCCTCAGGTGGCTGTACTGCTCACTGCATACACGTGGAGCGTGGGAAGCAGCTAGATGGCAGTGGAACCGGCGGTACAAAGCAGCCTGCTGAAGGATGGGCTCCAATATAGCACAGGGCGCTGCAACGCAAGCTGCTTCTCGTTCCTGCTTTGAAAGGTAATTTGTAGTTGTCTTTGCAATTATTCAGTCACTGACTTCTCTGTTACACCTGGTAAGCCTAGGATTTCTTCTTTCTTATTAACTGCTTCAGTCTTCATCTTGTCTTTTCCATTTCCCTGATTGTCATATAAGCTGACCAGAAAAGAGTTTAAAGAGAGCCAGTAACAGCAGTCCGTGGAGTCACAGGATGCTTTGGCTTGAAGGGACCTTCAAAGCTCCTCCAGTCCAACCCCCCTGCAGTGAGCAGGGACAGCTTCAACTAGAGCAGGTTGCTCAGAGCCCCAAGGTCCAGCCTGACCTGGAACATTCCCAGTGATGGGGCATCTACCACCTCTCTGGGCAACACACTTTTCCTTGGGTAAATTTTTAAATGAGAGTTATGGCAGAATCTGGGGGGTGTTTCCTTTAAGCCACTGTGGCTGCCACAAAATCTTCTCTTTTCCTTCTAAAGTGCATAATGGCGAAAGAAGGAACACAGCAAATACGCTGTTGTGCTTCCCACACCTTAGCAAGGAGTTAACTGACCTGCTTAGGAGCAGTGACATGTTCAGCCTCTCTTTGTTCCTAATTAATAGAGTCATTGAATATCTGGTTGAATGAGATCTTGGAGATCGCCTGATCCAATCTCCAGCTTGAAACGGGACTATTAACCAAGACCGGATCAGAAGAGCCCTGGCTTTTTCCCATCTGCTGCAGCACTACAGGATTATGTTGTATGGAAGTTGTCTGTCTTCCCCAATCCCACTCAGCACTACACTTTTTTAGAGGTGGCCACCAGCTCACCAAACCTTTCTTTAGTTCAGATAGACAATGCTTAGCCCTACCCAGGTTCCTAGGTCTTCCCTGAATTTAGGGCCACACCGGTAAGCCACAGAGCCTTCTCACCACGGGGTCACGTTCTGAGGGATTGTGCAAATGCCATTTTCCACTTGAATCCATTTGCAGTTTTTTAGTGTAGGTATTTCTATAATTGTAACCTATTGGGAAAGTGCAGTGCTCAATGGTCCTTATGCTCACTGTTCATTTTTTACGGTACGGTGATGTACAACAGACTCCATCATAAAGCCTGATTCCAAGCCAGGCAAAGGACTCTTATTCCCTCTGTCTCCCTTCAGTCGCTTGTATGCAACTGCTCATTTTTGCTCTAAAATCCACTCCCAGTCACCTAACGTGAAGTGACTCTTTTGCTCTACTCAGGTACGGCAAAAAATTCTGAGCCGATTCATCATGGAGAAGGCAGAGAATTAAATCCACATTTCCTCGAGCCCAGGGGAGAAGTGCTGTGGAATTAAAAATGTTTGCTTTGCTTGTAATTGGGTGGCAGCAGATTGCCAGTACTCAGGAGTCAGGTAGCTGAAATTCCCACGAGGGACTGCAATGCCTCCCAGAAATCAGCACAGTATTTGTGTTACATGAAATTTCTCCTGTCCTGAAATTCCTCCCTTCTGTTCACAGCTGAGTTGAGGGATCCGCTTGAAATAGCTGACACAGTTAACCCGCAGATCAGTCTGCTGTGATCAGGAGATCACAATTGGACTATTTTTTAGAAGGGTGCTTCTTAGCACAGCATCTTCCTGAAAAATTGAATAGTGACAACACTTGCTTATCTTCAGAAATTAAGAACTTTTAGAATCAGAAAGCCCAGATTCAAATGCTGAGCATGGGCTGTCTGTGGCAGGTTCTGTGAGATGAGTGGACAGTCAATGACACTTTACACCGACGGAAAGTTTGTTCCTTTGAACCTGCTCAGCTCTAGGGAAACAGTATTTTTTTTCCTCCCCTTACTTGTCTTTCATTTAGTAGAAGTCTTTGAACTTGCACATTTCCAGGAAAGAACTGCAAGACTAAATTAATATGTTCTATTAAAATATTTATCAAACTTCTGGAATGCTTTCTGGGACAGATGGGGGTCACAATTATGTACAAATACATGGCATGAAATGGAGAAGACAGCTTATCTCGCCGCAGATCGTGGGCGTGTGTAACACCAGCACCAGCAGCCTCAGCAGATAGACCAAGTGAAAACGGAGCGGAGCGTCTCCTATCAACAGAAATGGCAGAGCAACTGTTTAAGGAGTAGCAGAACTTCAGAAGTACTGAGAGAAATAAAGTAGACAAGATTTTCTGTGACACAAAGAAATACTTGAGTAGTGCCCATTACTTCCTGCCGTGGACACCGCAATGGGAAATGTGCCTTTGGGTTAAGAATTGTGATGGAGATAGCAGGGTAGAGGGCAAGGTCTTCATCGGTACAACGACTGCCTTCCTTAAGATGCTTTAAATCATCCCAGTTGTCATGCTGGTTTCCAGACTTGGGAAGGGAATGTCAGTCCTCCTGCTGCAAACCACCAGCCTGGCATCCTGTTTAGAGACCTTTCACAATGCAACTCCCCCAAGAAGGCTGCGAGATCCTTGGAGTAACAAAAGCATCAAAATGTAATGTTTCTTCCAAGGGCTGAATAATGAGCTTTATAGATTTCCTGTGCGCCTCTCCAACGGAAACAAACGGTGCACGAGGCAGGAGGGAGAGTGAAAGAATTCCCTGGGATATATTTCAGGACGCTAAAGCTATTATTGAAATATAGGTGCCCGCCTAGCTCAGGAGCTCTGCTCAACAGAACCATTGTGCAAATTGTCTATGACTAATGACAAGAAAAGGCCTGAATCTCTGTATTCCCTGGGCAATTTAAAATCCGAGTTTAATATATTGCAGTTTCATTTCTGAACTAATGCAATTGTATAAAAGACATGTTGTTTAAAAGAACACTTTGCTCTAGAGAGAGCAGTACAGGAGGTGTGCCTCGAATGCCACCAACCACAGAGGCTCTTGAAAGAAGAAGAATACAGAGAAGAACATTAAAATCTACCTGTTTATCACAGCAACAATAAGCATTATTAATTGTTACTACTATCCATTTGGGCCGTATAGTCTGATAAGCCATGAAATACTGCTGAATGATTGCTCAGGGATAAAGAGGTGGTTTAGGCTTAGTCTTCTACTATTTAGAAAAATACTCAGACAAAGCCAAGCAGTCTGAAGGAGTTCCCACTAGTCCAGGGGTCCTCCTGCTTGCTATTGTGGTGATTTCTGTGTCAAGGAATTTTTGGCTTTCTCATGGTCACATCTCCACCTTTTAAAGCCTGTAATACACACGGACTCTTCACTCCTGCACGTACAGCACAGCAAACCTCCCAGTGCGTGGCAGTCAGCTCTGATCCGTCAAGCCTCAGGCAATGACCTCCTCAGCTCTGCATATAGATAGTACAAAAAAATGTCCGAGTGCTGCTTCTGCAAAGTTCACAAGAGAATGGGGTCTGCCGCTGGCTTCAGACTCCATGCTGACCTAGCAGCCAATATCACCTCTGGAGAAAACTCTGAATATTTACAGTCAGCTGGAGCCCAGAGACCTCCATCAACATCTGTACTGAGGACATGCAAAAGATCTCACCGCTGCCTCAGACGTTTTTGAGTCTGAGGTTGCAAGGGGTTTAGAAAGGAAAGAAGAAAATCAAACCAGAGGTGCTCCTCATGTTCAAATACGTTTACGTAAAAACCTGCTCCTCAGAAATTTCCTTAACTGGTTGACTTCATGCAGGCATCACCGCAAAAGGATCTTGAGTAGCTAAACAAAGGCAGTGAGCAGGTAAGGGTGGATTTCGAAATATTGAGGGTTCAACGTGATTTAGGAAAGAGCTGAAGAAATGTAGAGTTCCTATAAAGGCCACTGTAACTGTCTCCGGCGGCTTCTTCAGCACGCGGTGTGAACTCAACCCCCTCTGAAGACAACCTGCAGCAAAGCAACTTCCTCCCTTCCATAAAGGCCAAAAGCCCGCTGCAGCAGCAACAAACCTTAGAACTGTGGTGAGGTCACAATGTATTTTCTCTGCAGTGGGATATACGTGATGTAGTGACCAGTATTTCACAATGGAAATACTTTCGTTACCATCAGCCAGTTTGAAGCGGTTGACAGAAACCACCCAAATCTTCAATTAATTCACAATGCCTCGTCTGTATTTCACAGTCAGGGATATGTAAGACCACGTTATTGCCCCTGCTCTCCTCTCCCTTACAATTCTTCACAGAACCTGCTTTAAAAGCAATGTCAAAGTGTCAAAAGTGCTTTTTATTCAGGGTACAGCTCTCTATATCCTGCAAATAAATCAGGGCTCTCCTCCTCGGGTCACTCTTTAAAAGCCACAGGATTTTGCATCAGCAGCGAAGTAATCATGTGGATTATATTAAACTGGAGCAGCTGATGGACTAACCGAAGCCCTGTAAAACTAATGGCTGTTGCTGAACTTTGCTAGTCACATAAGAGAAATGTAGAGTGAACTAATTACCATTTCTGTTCGGTGTACTGTCATCCATTTCACAGCTTCCCCCGGTAACAGTCCCTCAGCAATCGTGCCGCAGCAAACTGTCCCCAAAGGTCACATGTAGAGGCATTATCTAGAATCTGATGAGCATTGTTTCTGGGCTCTAATTGGAAACTCCATCACTCTGACTTGTCACAGCCCGGTTGCCTGTGTGCTATCGGTAGGTCCATTCATGTCTATTAAACCTCTTGCGGTCTTGAAAGACCTTACGGGGCTGAAGGAGCTTGCTGAATCAGGATCTCTCACATTACATGGTCATTCACTGTTTGCTAACTAATGAGGAAAAGACACCACATAAATCCAGAGGACGAGCACTTCTTGTATCGTTTATCCAACAATGCCACGGCTCTTTAGAAACCAACTTTAATTAGTGCCCCATGGTGAAGAAAAACATAATTATCCTCGTTTTACAAAGTGAGGGAAATCAGATTAAAGGTCTGTCCCAATGTCACAGGGAATCAATGAAAGGAGCTTCCAGGAACCCGCTGTTCATTAAGGCTCTGAACAGTGTCAGGCTTCAGCAGAGCACAGCAGTAGCAGTTTGCCCAGTACTTCTGCTTTCGACCCTCCGCAGAACAAAACCTTTTACCCAACAAAAGTATTTGATTAAACTTTATGCAGAGCACTAAGAAGCTAATCTCCCCAGACAATAAAGACTCGAGTGTTACATTACGCAGCCATCTCACTAATATGGGCTCCTCCTGCAGAAGAGAGACCTCAGTGTGTACGGTTCTAGCCATGATGCCAGGCACAGGCACCCAGTGTTCTAGGACAGCCGTCTAGGATAAGCACATCGCTGCCTCTTTCCACAATCTTATTTCCCTTTGGACTATCCACTTGACTGAGATCCCAATGAATTTCTTTTGAAAATCTTAGATGGTGTTTTTTTCTCCCCTCTTTTCCAGTTTATCTTGTAGCCAAAGATTTTTTAGTAGTTGATCCCAAAGGTACTGGCATAGAAGACGGGGGTTTTTTGTGTGTGCAGATGTTATGGACACCCACCTGCCAAGGAAGTTACTTTTGAAAGAGTGGTGAGAAAGCAGCTCCTTCCAAAGACTTAAATTCATAGACCTTAATCTGATCTCTGCTGTTCGCAAAGAGGAATGAGGAAAAAGGAATAAAAAGTGCAAAAAGACTAAGTGCAATATGACAAACTCAGGGAACGTACCGGAGACATGCATGCAGATGGCTCATGAGCGATTTGAGACAGGTTTCAAATGCTTGTACCTCAGGATATGTCATTATCTGGTAGCTATCGTACGGAACTGAAGTTTGCATTAAATCAGTCAGCTTCAGGATGTGCCTAGTAGATAGTAAATCTTTATATAACATTCAGCAGAGCTATTATATCACAGCTTCACAGCCTTCCTTCTAGCTGTTAAGCATTCTTTTTCTCTGTGTCAGATCTTTAACATCAGTTTCCTCCCTAATTCATCAGAGGAAGTTGTTTGGTCCTTTTTGTGGTGGAGCACTTCTTAAAAATCCATTAATTTCTCAGCACGGCTCATTCACCAGACAGCTCTCACATGCCAACCTCCCCTCTTCCCACCACGGTCCAGCCACCTGCTCACTCGAACAAGATTTCATTTCTCCTGGCGCATATTAACTCTAAATCCCAACCCCACGCTTATCCACCCTGCCTGTTATTTCAGCCCAGCTCCTTGCTTGCGCTGGGCTCTAATTAGTTAGTTGGCCGGGGTCAGGGCTCATTTCAAGGCTTTTCCTCTGATTTCAAGAGGAAATGTCAGCACAGTGCACTAAGCCCCTACCCCAGCGCTGAGCCCCACTTTAAATGACAGTGACTCCAAAGCAGAGGGAGGAGCGTGTCTTAGCCTGACTCCTTCCTGCAGCTGATTAAGTTTGTCTGAGTTTTTGTTTGTTGAGAATCTTTAATGTACTCCATTGTAGGTAAGGTGAGAATTGTTTTCTGGTCAAAAAGCAATGGGTGGGTGGGTGGAAGAGGCAGCGAGCAGCTTCGCAGAGCAGCTCAGGATGTGGCTGGAGTCAGGAGTTGCCAGGCAACTGCTGCATCTCTCTGGAGCGTCTCTGTGCCGGGGAAAGGCTGAGAGACCTGGGGCTGTTCAGCTGGAGAAGAGCAGGCTGAGAGGGGATCTCATCAGTGCTGATCAATAGCTAAAGGCAGGTGTCAGGTGGATGGGGCCAAACTCTTCTCAGTGGTGCCCAGTGACAGGACAAGGGGCAATGGGCACAAACTGGAACACGGGAAGTTCCATCTGAACATGAAGAAAAGCTTCTTTACATTGATGATGGCAGAGCCCTGGCCCAGGCTGCCCAGAGAGGCTGTGGAGTCTCCTGCTACGGAGAGATTCCAAACCCACCTGGACACCACCCTGGGCAACCTGCTCTGGGTGACCTTGCTCTAGTGGGGGGGTTGGACCAGATGATCTCCAGAGGTCCCTTCCAGCCCCACCAGTCTGTGATGATTCTGTGATGCTGTGATTTATAGCTACAGTAAAGCGACGAGCATAACGACCTACACCAGCTTTTCAGTTCGACTCCCTTTATTATGCCTCATGTTGATCTAACACAAACAAAATTATTTCAGTATTTCCTTGAGGAAAGGTATAAAACCTGATTTCAGCAACAGAACTGTCTGTGTATGTATCAGCATATTTTCAGTACAGTAAAACCATGGTTGTCACCCAAGGTCTGGGATATTCCTCCCTGTATTCATGCTCGTGAATGTGGTCCAAGGCCAGCTCTGCAGCTGTGCTTTGTCTGTGTTCTGGATCTTCTGTGCATGGAAGGATAGAGGTGGTGAGGAAAGAGTAGATAGAAACTTGCAGATAAGCCTGAGATTGTAGAGGGATTTTCTGTTTCAGTGGATTTGTTTGGGAACCCTTGAACAGTCAGTGCCTGGAAACACTAGTGGCAGAGTGTTAGTTGTGATGATACATTCGTGAGGTAGATTTTCTGAGAGAAACTCTAAGGAGAATTTTGGCCAGGAGGCAGGACTGAGATTCAGGGACAAGTAACACAACACTCCCATGTAGGTGATGAGTTCCTCAGTTGCTTGTGGACCAGCTATTCTTGACGGGGTCTCACTTTTCTCCTGGGTCAGGTCTCTTGAGCTTTTCCCCAGCTAGGAACTGGCATACACACACACACACACACACACACACACACACACACACACACACACACACACACACACACACTGCCAGATGTGTAGCATGAGGACGGCTTGCTCTCCTTTCTGTGGGGTTCTGCTGGCTCTTAGAGTACACTGATGAGTAACGCAATCCTCTTGTTTACCTGCAGCCTCATATAAAGCTCCCTCTCCTGAGTCTGAATCAATAGCACCACTTAAATATGACAAGATTTACCAATTGCTTCCTGAATTTTCAATATTCGTTTTGGTGCTAACATTCACCAAAGAAAAGAAATTATGTTTACAGAACAATATATTTAAAATCTCATTCATCACCTTTTTTTTCTTCTCTCAGCTCATTGCTCATTACCTTCCTTACAGATTTAGAGCACTGGGTATGCTTTGTTCAGCTGTACAATTTATATCATGTAGAGACAGGGCTTTCCTTCAGGTATTCAACAAAGCAATTAGTAACCCTCTGAATACAAGCGACAGCCTGACGTGATGGATGTTCGCTTTTGTATCTATCTCCTCTCATTCTGTTGCCACTCTGAATCCTGTGTATTCGTTTTCCTTTAGACTCTCGTGGAAGGGATTGGTTTTCTACCACCAACTTCCATGCACAAACCAGTCAGATTTTGCAGGGAGTACTGAAAGAGCAGTAGCTCTCTAGTATCACCAGGAAGCAGAGCATCAGGGAGGCATAAGGTAACAAGAACGTGTCCTGAGCACCATCATTCTCCTTCAGATCCTCGAAGATATCCTGTGGTATCAGGTGCTGCTTCCTCCTCTGCACAGCAACCTTTTCCACAGTGAGTGGAGGTGCTGCAGGAAACTAGATACGATATACCGGCTGCTCGGGGAAAAGAGGTGCTCAGTCTCAGTTCAGCAAGAGAAAAGGCCATTTTCTGCTCCTCTCTGCAGCTGTCTGGGACGAGGCAAACCCATAGGAGGGATTATTTGTCCCCTGCCTCTGGAGGATAGACTGGTCTATGGAGAACTTCAGGTCTGACAAATAAGGCTCACTCTTGATACACCTGACAGAACACAAATCAATTGCCAAATAGGAGGAACCGTCTATGGGCTGCGTGGAGACCATTAGGCTGTCAGCTATTTCCTCTTTTAGATGCCAGTGCTCATCGCAGCCTGGTTCCAGTCAGTCTTAGGGCATTAGAGCGGCTTCAAAGCTGCACAAAGGAGTTAAAATATATCTATCTGTCTCCTGGAATACCACAGCCAGTGACAGGGAATGAAAGGGCTGTCTGTGGTGTGGCTGACCTGGGGCCATGCCAGCTGGAGGAGTTCTGAAACAATAGCAAGAAAATAGGTCACTTCCACTTAATGTTTCACTTCTTAACCCACTAGAGGAGTGGCTTCTACGAATGCAAACCCCAAACTGGTTCATGGCACAGTCATAATCTTGATAACGGATGCAAACCTCTAAAAGGTGAAGGGATCAGCAGTCAGTAACTCAGGGTAGTTTTGGGGAAAAAAAATATGCTGAAAATCTGGCAGGAAAAGCCCATTTCCATGAAATTTTTCAGCACATCTCGATTTTGGATTGGCTTGGAAACACTCAGAGGACTCTTATAAAATTTTTATGTGCCAATTTTTCTTGAGAGAATGATTTGAAAATTGTACTTTCCTATGAGAAATGAAGATTTGCAAATGCTGTAGCTTTGCTTTCATAAAGCTAGTCTAAAATCTCAAAAATCTAGGTTCTCCCATACTGGTCACAGGCAAGGTCTGTTTAATCGCATCTCTAAAACAAGAGGTCTTTAAAAAAAAATAAACAAACCCCTCCCCTCACAATAAATCCACGTAGGATTGTTCATCCCTCCTCTTACGAGCATGTCTCGATTCAATGTCTGCTGATTTCATGTCTCTTCTCCTGAGGAGCGCAGCATCCTTAATCTCCAGGTTTGGTGATGACTAATGATCTAGAGGCAGTGGTTCCCCTTCATTTATCTCCAGTGTTTTTGGAAGTCAGGAGACACCTGGGCCTTTTTTCACATGTCGTTAATCAATGGAATATTCCACTTCCTTTAGTAGAGAGGGCTTCTATAAGTAAAGATTTGTGGGAAAAAGAACCTGTAAGAATTTCTTGCATAGTCTTAGAGCATGAGATTAAACCAGGGAAGGCAGTAAAGAACCATTCAAGACCTCTGGATTACAAAATGACTCCTTGACAGACCAAGCAATTGAACAGTAGTGGTGTGGAGGAAGAGATAGAAACTTCCCTCATCAGGAAAGCTAAAGTTAGAACAAAATTAGTATTATTTAAAAAAACCAGCTTTGCACTAACGAGGTGCGAGCCAAGACTTTTCCTGCATCATTATTTCTATTCTCACTTAAGATCTTTAGAAACAAAGCCCTTGGCTCTCTAGCATTCTGCCTTTCCCGCAGCACATATTCCACTCTGGCTTTATCATGCTCCCTGAAACCAAAGCTACAAGAGGTGAGGTTTCTGTTTGGCTCTTTGGCCTGATCTTAGTGTTTCTTTGCAACTGTCCTGGTCACAGAACAACTCTTCTATGCACCACCCCTATTTCCAGGAACCCATTTCATCCCTCATTCACTACCCACCTGCGGATCATTTCTCTCCAGTTTGCTTCATGTACAGCTTAAGGATGCACCAATGCCCTGACGAGCTGCTTGTGCAGTCAGCATTTCCAGGGTGCTTGGAACGGTATTTTAGAACCCAGCATTTAATTGTGTTAGCATTTCCAGCGCCAGGTACCACACCACTGCCCCTGAAACAAGGAAAGAATAGAAAAAGCGGAATGAGCAGCAGTTACAAGACGGGGCTGTGGGGCGGCTGCAGGAATGAACCCAGGAGCGGTGGCTTTGCTGGGGAGCACAGCGGAGCACGTGCTTCTACCCTTGTGTGTTTTATGTTGGGTAAAGAAGAAAAGGGAGGAGAGATTGGGCAGCAGACTCTGTCCAGAGGCAGGTCTGTGTTGTGATTTTTCCTACTTCATCATTGTCCCCAGTTTACCAGTTTGATGAAGCAGTTTCCAGGCTTGGTCAGAAGTCCACCTCCCCTGCAAGGAATTTGGTCTGAGCCAGTGACTCCCCACCAGTGTCATGAAGCCCTACAGCCCCCACTGGCAATCCAGCCCTGGCTGCTCTTGTAACCAGTGCTACCGTGTGCCGCTGCTTTGGGAAAAACCCCTTCTTGCTAAATGCTAGAACAAGTGTCAAACACCTGCTTCTCCCATGCCCTCCAGAGTTCCTCATGCTTTTAAAAACATTTTTGCCTTTTTTTTTTTTTTTTGACAGAGCAAAATAGATTCAGTTTAAATTTGGACCTCAAACCCAGTAAAGCTTCACTGATGTTTTCAGCGAGCTGTGTGAGACTGTGTTCTTACTGCCCTTAGAAATATTAATGGCAGAGTCTTGCTGTTACCTGTGCACGCTCAAAAAAATACTAATTTTCTTCATTTTCACTGCACTTTTGCAAATGGATGTTAAAGTCCTGAAAGAAGCATTATTGCTTTGTTATATGGAATATATACTATATTCTCCTTTTGTAATCAAATGCATGGAGAAAAAAATTAAAATCATCACTACCTGTAATGAAAAGCAAAGCTTTGGGCTTTGTGGGGGTTTTTGTGGTTTGTTTTTCCTTTTTTTTTTTTCTGTATAAAAAGGAAGAGCAATAAAAGAGCACATGTGGATCCAATTTATTTAACATATTCTCTCTGACCTCTACAGGTCAGGGAACCGATTCATCAAAATAAATCACTGACGGTTATTATAGTAGGATGTCCATAGCTCCTCTGCCTCTTGCGGGAGCCACTTGCACAAAGTCTGCAGAATGTGACAACAGCTTCAGTTGAACAGTGAACTGCAGTGTGTGCCAGAGGATGAAGGCTGAGATTAGAGCATTTTAGAGAGAGCACCAGGGCTACGCTTCATGTTGTTAGCTCAGCACAGACATGACAAGAGTAAGGACAGTTGCTCAATGAGTTCATTGATACTGGAACATATGGAAGACTGTCGGCCACAATCTTATTAGCGTGAGGATTTTGCTGTCTGTTGGACAGCTTTGGATGGACTTCAGACAGCAAAGATGATACAGCTGTTAAGCTTCACCTTTCACCTTGGCTAGGGATGTTTCTGGTGGAGCAGATGGTCCTGAGTTTCAAGCATGAATCACTGTCAAAAAGTCTATGCTACGTAGGGCTGTGTGGTGGGTCGACCTTGGCTGGATGCCAGCTGCCCATTAAGCTGCCCTATTACTCCCCTCCTCAGCAGGATGGGGGGGGGGTGGTGGTGTGAAAATAACGTGGAAAAAACCTCATGTGTCAAGACAAAGCCAGTTTAATAACAGCAAAGGGAGAAGAGGAAGAGGAAGAGGAGGAGGAAGAGGAAGAGGAAAAGGAAGAGGAAGAGAGAAGAGAAGAGAAGAGAAGAGAAGAGAAGAGAAGAGAAGAGAAGAGAAGAGAAGAGAAGAGAAGAGAAGAGAAGAGAAGAGAAGAGAAGAGAAGAGAAGAGAAGAGAAGAGAAGAGAAGAGAAGAGAAGAGAAGAGAAGAGAAGAGAAGAGAAGAGAAGAGAAGAGAAGAGAAGAGAAGAGAAGAGAAGAGAAGAGAAGAGAAGAGAAGAGAAGAGAAGAGAAGAGAAGAGAAGAGAAGAGAAGAGAAGAGATTTCAGTTGGAAGGGACCAACTCCCTGACAAATCCAGGGATGACCAAAAGTTAAAGTGTATTATTTAAGGGCATTGTGCTAATGCCTCTTAAACATGGACACACATGGGGCATCCACCCCCTCTGTAGGAAGCCTGTTCCAGTGTTTGACACCCCTCTCGGTAAAGAAGTGCTTCCCAATGTCCAGTCTAAATCTTCCCTGGCGCAGCTTTGAACCACTCCCACTGAGCCATTCCCACAGGATCATTCCACTGAACATTCCCAACATATCGTGGCAGCCCATTTGCTGTGGTTCTGGAGGAAGTGTAATGATGCCAATTGCGTGAAATGCAATTGCTTCTGATGCATTTTTAGAGACAACGTCTCCATCTTTAATATCCTTTTCTACTTAAGCAGCTACTGGAAAAATGGACTCTCCAGTATAAAAAAAATCCAGTATGCACAATCCTTTGCCTTCTTGATAAAAGTTCACGTATCAAGTTGCCCGGCACATTGAAATGTGTTTGATTCATGGCAATGTACCCAAAGGATTAGGCTCCAAACACATGATTTTACAAGTAGGCATTCAAAATCAAATTATAAGATGAATTTACTATTATTACATTACAACTGAAAATGGAAAGTGTTTTTCTCTTCCAATTTACTGAAAAGAATAGTAAAAACAAACATCTTTTCATGTCCAGATAGATCTTTTTATGAATCACTGTTGTTTCGAAGTAATAAGCCAGCTTTCATATAAAAAACAAAGTTTCTGCTGTGATGTGTATTTCTTCTGAAAAATTTAATTTGTCTTTGTTAAATGTCTTTCCTTTCCAGCCTATATATTTAATAATGTCCGTTTGTAAAATGTTTATGCACGGATATGTTCACACACAGGCTTTTGCTTCCAGCATTTTTCCCTGAAAGTACAAAACCCCCTTGGCCTCCCAGCACATCAGAAACCGCGTTACAACTGCACGGAACGAGGCACAGGAAATCAAAGAGCTGGATTTTCAAAGTCCCTTTTGATAATCTAAGTGGAAACAATTCACCTAATTACTTTTCTCTGTGTTTTAAATTCTGTTAATTGTTTTCCACCGCATCTTCTCTCTCGTGTGATGTAGCATACTCTGAACATGAAGCAGCAGCAGAAGATGAAAGAAGGAAAAAAACCCAAACGAGCAGGCTGCGATCTTTACAAATAACTACACTTGCAAGTAGAGCCGCGGTGTACGAAGTCACGTGGCCAGAAGGTTTCTTTTGCACCTAACACACTTCTTAATGGATTAAATTAACCCTGTGCAGAGGGCTGGCACTTGACCCACTGTCCATTGAAATGCCACTCGAGCTCTGCCCACCTCTACCCCTTCCTACCACCTTCTGTGCAAGAGTCGATCTAGCTCAAAGGGAATAGCAAACCTCATTACTGGGAGAAACCGAGAGGACAAACTAAGATTTTGGGTAAGAATGGACCAAAGTCTGACTAAGCCGTTTCAAAGTGATCTTAATAGTTTTTGTGCCATAAAAGAAATCCTTAATTTGGAGCAGAAGCGAGGTGCTTCTGCTTTTACCATATGAAAAATCAAGAGAAGTTTGGAGGTTTTTTTTTCTTTTTTCAGGCAATGAACATTTAGTCTGAAGATTTTGATACGGCTGTGACATCATATCTATAGAGAAATGAAAACATGATAAGGACAGAGATCTGCATGTGATGGTCCCTTTAAATAATTTTGACATGTTTTCATGCTTTTTTTCTTGGTGATCTTTCAAGAGATCTATCAGATAATTACTTAAATATATGAGATGCGCTGCCCGTCCAAGGAAAAGGTTAGTGCCATCATAGGCCACGTAAATCTTCTTTTATGAAAAGGAACGCAAATGAAATGATCACCTAAGTCAAGGTGTTATAAAATATTGACTAGGATTACGTTTGCTTTGGGAGTAATTTTATTTTAATCCCTCATTTGAGATTCCATTCCTATTTACATTGGATGATCAATCAAGAGATGTCATTGGATGGCAGGTGGGAATAAGGTCAAAACTGCAATATGCTCGTCTTAGGAATTATTGAATATTTCTTTTATGGACTTGCAAATAATGGCTTAGAACTTTATCTTCTGGTGGTGTTCCTCACAGATCCAGCTGTGTGGGAAACGGAGACTATGCTGCTCACAATGGATGCCAAGACTGATCCCAGTATCTAATATGATTGCTGCCACTTAGTATCTCTCGAACTAGACCAGAATTTCAATTTCTAAAAAGATAATATTTGGAGGTTTTTTAGGGAGTCTCAGCATCTTTCAGTCACTGAAAATCCAGGCTTTTCTTTTGATGTCCTTTTGTCAGTGAGGCCTCCTGAGAGATCTGACTCCTCTCCAATTAGGCCCCGAGTCTACTTATAAGGGCTGACTTTTATGGCTGTTGCGTGCCTGACACATACAGCATGCAAAAACGTTTCATGACAACATTTTATTTGGTAGTAAAACGTAAACCCCTCACCGCTCCGGAGCTGTGCCATTTAACGTGAAACGAACACAATCAGCTTTATTCTTTAACTTTTCAGTCTGTTTTAGAGAGAAGAGAGGTTTCAAGAAGCTCAAAGGGAAACAGCAATCAACCTGGGACAGGAAAAAGGAAGCAAAGGGCGAGTAGATTCCAGCAAACCAGCTTCAGCAGAAGTTTCTGAGGTCTGAATCTGGGGTTTTAAGTCTTAGTTGACAATAAAAACATACAAGGCTTTGGGTACGCGACTTCAGCGTGTTGCATCTCATCATCTCAGTCTGAAAAAAAAGAAGCTAGTAATACCTAAAAGGCTGTTTTGAAAATTAACTGCAGTATGTTTAGCAGCACTAAACCCCCTCAGCATCCCACGTCACTGCCAAGTGCTCTTATTGATATTGTGGGATGAACAATAGCGTGGGCCAACCCAGGACTAAAAATATCCAGGGATAAAGACCTCCAGAAGCTTCAAAAGAAGCAGCCACCAAAGCTTATGCTGAAAGGAGGGAGTGCTGCTGGCGCACCAGCAGAACCTAGCAAAGAACCTGTGCCTTTCCCAGTTCACGGATTCACACAGGTTACTCATCAGGCTTTCCTTTGAGCAAAAACCGAAGGGATTTTTTTTCCTGAAAACTCCTTTACAAAAATAAAGCTTAGAGATTTTATCCACAAAAACACACAAAAGAGTTCTTAAACCTACCCACACTTTATTTTCACCTGTAATCATTCCAAGGGTTTTCTTTACCTTTCCAGCTGACAAGGGTTTGTAATTATTGTCTGTCATATGGCAATTTGTACGACAAGTTCTCCTGTGCTAAAAAATGCTGCATATAAGTTTTAACGATTGACCTAAATTTGACATAAGCTGTGTAGACGCATTATAATCAATAAAGATTTAAATAATATGACAATGCATTTTTTTTTACTGTAATGACAACAAGGAGGCAAATTATTAGTATTTATTAATAGTGACGAGCTTAGAGACATGGTGCTATTAACTCTGCCGTGCAAAAAGGACTTCATAGAGATGTCAGATCAATCCTGATAGCTGCGGCTGTGTCCCTCTTCTCTGGAAGGTAATAACACTTGCCTCAATGCTGCACCGAAATACCCATATTGCTTTCTTGCCTGAAATTGCTCAGATTGCTGTTGTCTTGATCTCCTTTATGCCATACTCCACTGCAGACAAAGTTGCTTGCTTCCCCTTTAGAAGATTGAAGTTTGAATGGCATTTCACTAGTGCAACAGATTTAATCTTTACTCTTGCATACCTGCATCTGCAAAAGAGTTAAGGAGACATTTAAAATGATCTAGATTAGGCCTGCAAATTTGCTAGTACAATGGAGCATTCCTAATATAAAGGAGATTCTGAACAGTTAATTAAACATGATTTATAGACGCTTTTGAATAGTGAAAAAGAAAGACATGTCTTTTTTATTGGACCTATAAAAACATGGCCAAACTCTTAGAAAAATCCTTCTCACGCCTCCTGAACACCCTTGAAAGCTCCTTCTGCCTCATCCCTTGAAAGCGCTCCCAAACAGGCACTTTAAACTTCCAGACTCTAAGGTTTAATCCCACATACTGTGTGTTGAAATAATTCCACCAATGTGGTGGACATGGTTTAGGGACCCTGGCAGTGTAGGGTGAATGGTTGAACTCCATGAGCTTAGAGGTCTCTTCCAACCAAAATGATTCTGTGATTCTGGGTTTAAGTTAAAAAACCAAAAGTCTAAAGGAACTTGCTACAAATTCCTCTCTAGATGCATGTAGGAAAACCGCTTTCCTGGCTGTGTTTTTAGTATTATTTGCCCTTCCTTAAGCAATGATCCAACTGTGTTTGTAGACTGTGAGTACCAGTTAGTGAGGAGTTTAACAGGGAGAGAGCATTTGCAGTATTAGTCACAATGGTTTCTTCTAGCACTGTTCTGTAAATCTCAAAGTTTAAAAAAAGAAGAAGAAAAAATCCCAGAAAAAAAATTTGATTTGGTTTTACTGAAGTGAAAACTTTCCTGGCATGGTCTCCTGGCATGCGCGGATAAATTCATAGTAGTGGCTTGGTTGCTCTGTATATTATGCTCCCCCTTCAGGTTCTGATTGGCAGCAACAGTCTTACATGAATTTCAGGAACTGAGTCAAATTCTGTGCTCTCTACTCCATTCTGTCTGAGACATCACTTGAACATACCCTATTAAATAGCCTGAATGTTTACGCCGAGACACTTAGGGAACACAAGTGTGCTAGAGATATAAAGTTAGCATCATGTCACATCGGAGTCCCTCTCCGAATCCTTCGGTTCACAAGCACTGAAATCCCGTTTCAAAAGCCGTTTTAGGATCCCTGTGGGCAGTTTGGCTCAGCAGGTCTGCACTGCCAGATGCTCTTTCAGGGCCACACTGTCCTGGCTCTATGTTAGGTCTGCGGTGATTAAACGAGTAAGTCAGAAATACGGAGATAAGGATGGGAGGGGAAAAGTAGCGTGTGCGTAAAACACATTAGGAGCAAAGAATCTGCATACGTGGCTGAAGACACCTCTAGATCACCAAGAGGAATCGTGACCTGATGGGCAATTAAAGAAGAAAGTGAAGTAGCTCAGCAGCTGATGAAAAAATGTCTTTCAGTCCCTCTTGTAGAAGCCACTGGGGAAATTCCTATTCCAAGGACACTTTTTAAATGGAAATAACAGCACGGTCTTGACAGAGATTGAAGTCTCAGAGGAGGAAGCTATGGAGCAACTCAGCAACTAGGACAGCAGAATATTCATTTGAGAGGCCTGGAGTAAGGGAAGTGTGAAGTAGCAGAGTTAATGAAAAGGAATTTATCCTTAAAACGGTGACTGTGCTTGAATTGAGAAAGTCACTTCCTTGCTTTCTCCAGCTGAAACAGGACCCAGGGAAAATGCTGCAAATTACACCTTGGCACACGGTGGTTTAGCTCGGGGGAATGCGCTGAAAAGCCTAACTAAGGAGTAAGGTAAATAAGGGTAACCTCGTGCCAATCCTGCTCCTCTAAGGAGGAGTTTGACGCGTTTATCATGCAGAGTTGTTTGGGACAGTTAACCAGGTGGATAGATAAAGGTGAATACAATAGTTCACCGGGGTGCTGGCAAAGATAAACTCTTAAAGAGGTTATCAAAAATATTGTAAATGTCCACAGGGACAATTGTGATGACGACGACATATGACAAATGACACGGAACTCCCTGCAGTGTCCAAGACCTTCCCGATTTTACTTTGCTTTGTTACCGACAGCACTCAAGTACAGAGCAGTGAGTGTAGCAGAGGCACAGCCAGTATCTGTGTTGTGTAGGTACATGGCACATACACGTATACATACATGGCTTATATACAACATACGCATGACACATGTGACATACCTACAATGTACACATCTGTTGTGTACACGGCAGGCTGAAAGTGAAGGTGTGCTGGGAATACATTAGAGATTGCTAAGGGCTACATGGCACTTTCCTGGGGTATGAGGTTGCAGGATAGACGTTGTGTCAGTACACCACCCATTCACATTTTAGTATTGGTGTGAAAAAGGAATCTGAAACCACCCTGAAGAGCTTATGCTTTGGGTGTGGACAATTGCTTAGCCAGTCCTCTAGACTCATCTCACAGATCAGGCTAAAAAATTTGCAACTCTCAGTGAGAAATGAGGCTCTTAAAAACCCTGAATGACCGCACGTCTTCAGAATCAAAATCTCTGACATCCCCTTTCACAAAACAGACTGTACATCTTTTAATATTTCTGAGATGTTTTATGAACTGCGCAGGACCCAAAACATAGAAAGGAATGTGCTGTCCCTGAACCATGTGGAATCGCATATTCAGTCCTTGGTGGGTGTTCTTACTCCTTAAACCCACCACATGCTTCTAGCTGGTTTATACCAGAAGCGGTTTTTACATTAACATACCTTTCCAGGCGCAGCAAGAAATATTTCTCTGCCTTTATAAACTCAGTTATTGAGTTTGTGATTGACAGAAGTTAAAGCTAATGGAATTACTCTATTTTCAGGTCTGTGTAGTCAAATATCGTACTATTCCTTTGCCCTCAGTCTTTACCTCCATTTCTCTGTCATACCAAACAGGGCACAACAAGGTTTTTCCCCTAGAGAAATGCAGAGGGTTTTGATGGAGCTGATAACCCTCATTCAGCATCAGTCCGAATGACAGCGCCTGTACCTAGCAAGTCCTTGGCTCTGGCCAGATCTTCCCGACAATAATCAGGTGTCAGGTGCAGCAAACCAGCGGCGCATAACCTTGAAGGATCTCAGCAGCAGGGCACTGGTAGGAGTTCCACAGCGAAGAAAGAAAGGAAGTGGAACAATGGAGATGGGCACCCATCTGGTATTCCCCAGGTGTTGCTTCTCATGGCCCATTTTTTCCTGCCTGACACAAGGAGGAGGTTGTCTTGAGGGAAGAGAAATGTACTGCCACCTTCAGGGACAGTGGTGCAGTGAGGATGAAGAACAGCTAACGGTGAACTGGATGATGAAAAACAAGACGAACCGTACAGCTTTCAGAAGTTTAGTACTGTAAACGAGGTCAAAGGTAACAGCACAAAAGTGAAAGATCGTGTACTGGGGATGAAGGGAATTTCTGCTATAAGCTGGGAGCTGATCAGCCAGGAGCGACAGAGTGGAAGATGCGGGTGTATGAATCAATCGCAGAACGACTCTGAGCAACCAGCGTGATGCGGCTGTAGGGAAAGATTGATTCCACACTTGGGAATGTCAGAAAGGATGTGTCTGGCACAGAACTGTGTACCACGTGCTTTGTACAAGACCCCAGAGGTATTTTGTACAAGTCAGCTCCAGACCACCTATTTTTCTCACCAGTCGATGCTATTGTTCAACAGTGTCTCGTTTCCTTCGGATGAAAGCAGGTGGAGCTACTGCACACCCTCTGGTTTAAGGGGGTGTGTTCTTCCTTGGACCACTTCTATTTGGAATAAACACCATTTATTTAGCTCCTGCCTTTCTTTCCCCATTGTGGTTAGGTTCTGAATGAGGAAGATTCAAAGAGATCTAGGCAAGAGTTAATCTCAAAATATGTACCCGTAAAGTCATTTGCAGCGAAGTCACTAATTTCACTCTTGCCAAGCTACTTAAACAAATGCCTGTAGTTAACATGATTTCAACAAATCCCCAGGATAAGGCAATTTCATCTGTCTTTGATATTTACCAGTCCTTTTTTTTCCCCTGCTGATCTGTCAGTCCATGACCTTGAAATCGTTATTACTCAGACTCCAGCAAACTCCAGCTCATTACGGTTTCTTTTCTCCACAGGCAGCAGACAGGTTTTTTTAAGTTTTAAACGTTGAAATTTATAATTAATGTAATTTAGATTACAAGACACCTTATTTTAGTTCAGTAAACAGAAGAAAATTTGAAGTCTTCTTCGTGCCCTGCAGCTGGGAGTGTCTAGGTTTCAGAAAAGACCTGGTTTTCTAATCTTCTGACTCTAGTGGCAGAATAATTTAACTTGTATGGACACACTCTAATAGGTGAAAGCTGGGTTGTTAAAGAGATGACCCGTTAAGGCAGAAACTTCGAGATCTGCACTGTTTAAGATGGAAATCCAAGCGTATGGCTTTGAAAAAACGTCACAATCAAATGATCTAAAAAAATTTATTGCAGTCACATTGTTTGGCATGGCTGAAGGCATGGTCAGAAGAAGTTGCCTTGCTGGCATGTAACCCATGCTAAGTGAAAGGTCATTAGCAAAGTGGATGCAGAGTGGTGTCACCTAACGGTTCACAGTCTTTATGACTGACAGCGTCAAGAGCGGTGTTGGAATAGTGGGATGATGACACAAGAATGTGATTCTGCAGAGAAGAGAAAAAGATTTCTGCAGCAGTGCAGAGCAATAAGATCCTACTTGACAGTGAGACTCGCCCTGCAGGGCCTCGACATCCCTTAGCAATTGTGTGCAGCACAACCTGGGTAGGAGATTGTGTTATTCACTCTGTGCAGATGGTGCCCTGGCAAGAAAAATCAAAATCAAAGAGAACTTACCTCACTCCAGAGCCTCTGTTATTTCTGACAATTCAGAAGCAAGGAAACTTGAAGATTTCTTCTAACACTTGCTATGGATACAGGACAGTGTTCAGAGAGCTCGGCAGAATGGAAGAGAATTCAACGGGAATTTTTATTTTCACCTTGAATCAACGAACTCTGTGTTGCTGTATTCTTCCCAGAAAAAGATTGCTTGTTTTGTTTTGTCTTTTTAATGGATGGATTTCAGTAAAAAAAAATGTGGATGCGGTATGGCATTGGTGTTTGGACAGCAATATACCTCCTATTCTTTCACCTCTGCATTCTAACATCCAGATGGTCAGGGCTATGGCTTTGAAAAAGTTGGTGAATAATGCATTTGCCTGATAATATTCAGAGCAGTGTTTTTACTGACTGTCCCACTGACTATTCTGAGCTTGTTGTCTCACTGTGGTACATAACCATTCATTTCACTTCTTAGCCTCGTCTGCCGTATTGCCCAACGCAGGCCTGCTTTTCTCAGAGTTTTTAATTTTGATGTATAAAATGTTCATGAATTCGGATGATGAAAATGTTCATGAGTAATTTCCCCGGCATGCTGGAGTATTTAAAATGGCTTATTGTGTCTGGCTGTACCATCTGCAGAGAAAGTCACCAGACTTCTCGATGGTTCTCATGGGAAAGGGCTTTTTTAAGCCTTTGGTTTGTTCTAATCACTGCATTCGCCAATGCCACATAAGCTGCACATTGAAAGTAAAAGAAAAAAAAGATGTTTGTCAATATATTCACTCTTAACTACAGCTGAGTTAAGCATTTGGATTAATGACACACTAATTAATACTGAAATTCCATGCCCTTCATTAGGAAGAACAATGTTAATGACATCATCCCTGGCCCATAGGGAATCTTCCAATTCAGTCAGAATAAGCACAAAAACCTGCCAGCAGCCATCCCCTCAGATTTCAGTTGTGTGAAAGCATCTTGTTAGCATCTTGGATTGTAATAGAAGTGATTATGCCAAATGGCACTATGTGGCATTTCATATTTGTCGTCGTTCTCCGCGGGTTACTTACCATCTCTGATCATTTTCCACTTCAAAAGCTGTTTCCCCCCACCATGTCCTCATAGCGCAGGATTCCAGCTGCAAAGATGGAGTGTCCTGATGTAATGAGACCTAACAGATCCTGCAGAAAACCAAGGTGGGAAGCATATATATTTTTATTTTTTCTTCTAACTAGCAGGACATCGTATGTTGAAAACATTACTAACATCACAAAGAAGTGATTGAAATTACGATCATGTTAATAACCAAGAGATGTAACTCCTGTCTTCTTCTTCTATCTCCAGAATTAAAAAAAAATTAATGCTGCTTTTGCATGACTTCGAGAAAGGCAGAGCAAGGGTTCTAATTAAACAGAGTTCCTGTAACAGTACCATAATATGTCTAATCATAATAAAGGAGCACAGATTTTAATTTTCTAGAGGACACATTTACAAATCCTGGAGTGTTTTTTTAATCACTCACTCTGTAAGGTAGAGATTGCCTCTGCAAACAGCTGTATCACCTACCGTGTTCCTATGAGCTGGTTTTTATTGCCCTCAGTTCTGCTAAAGAAAAAAAAAAGAATAAAATGAGCATTTCAGGCAGTCAGACAGGTTAGAATAAACACGATACGAAAGCAGTTTGGGCTAACTTGAGTGACTGAGCCTGGAGGACAGAATCAATTTATAGAGAGTGATGAATAACTTGGGGTGGGAGGAAGTGTATGATATCTCCAGCTGGCACAGCAAGAGCCAGAAAAGACAGCATGCCTCCAGCCTAAGCCATGCAAGCTGCAATGAAAGGATGCTGGGACTGAATCTTTCTCACCGTCACTAGTGTCTATATGATACCTGTGCGAGGGGGTATAAAAATACAAGCCAAGACAACTTCCCTACTGATAGTTACGATAATAAGTAAACTCTTCTCTGAAATTTTATATTAGAAGTTACCAAATACGGGAGAACTATACCCACCTTTCCACTCTTCTAATATAACAAGTGAATGATTTTGGAGTTTGTAGGGAATGTTTTCCAATCTCAGCCAAACTGTTTAACATGCTGAGTGATAAGAACCGCAGTGCCTTGTTTACAAAGCATATTTAGGTCATGCTCTGCGTTAGGACAACTCTCACAGGACAGCTAATGTCTGATGTGCTTCTCTCCTTCCTATGGCTTTAGAAACAAACAAACAAAAAAGTACAGAAGGCAAATGAGGGATGAAAATGCATCGAAACAATGAATGCGGTGTTACTAAAGTAACATTAATTTCTGTTAAGTTGGAAGAAAATAAAGATGTTTTTCAAGTTCTTTGTAGACCGTTCATATACTGAGCGTGCTGGATAAACGATCTCATATAAAATTGTATATGAAAAGGTTAGACTTAAAAAATATTGACAGAAATATAATCTAACTCTATCTGGTTCAGTTCTGACCATATCAATTCTATTCATGTAATTTTCTTCAGACAGAAGAAGGAAAAAGAGAATTTCTTCTGCACAGGTGAACGTCTGCTGCAGGGTACAAATTTTGACAAATTGACACATTTTGGTCTGTAATATTGTATGGAAAAGAAAAAAAATCCTTCTGGGTATTAAAAATTCCATGCAGTAGCTGAAAAGAATCATGTTGGAGGTAAGTTGTACATATTTTCAGTTCAGAGCTGGCATCCGAGTTCGTGAGTTGGTGAGAAGGCTCAGCAGAGTTAATTGGTTTTATTTAAAGTTTACTCCAAGGATGCAAACAACAGGTTTCTTTTAGGGAACTCACATGGAAGCAGCGGCAGCATAACTTTAAACGGGACTGTGTCTGGGCTGGCAAGCACAGAATGGAGAAAACTCATGCAAGGAACTGTGCCTGGCTCCTTCAACGTCTTCAGAGGAACTATTTACATCCCCTGTGCCTGGGCAAAGGAATTTCCTTTTGCCTGACAGCTTTCCAGTAGGTTAAATGGATTCAGTGATGTTAAGCGACTCTAAAAGTCTCTCATAAATTTTGCAAGAATGTTTAAATTACATAACGTATCGACGGCCTTTCCAAGGCCTGGAATATCTTAAAGCCATCCTAGTCCACCTTCCCTGCTGAGATACCATTTCAGATAATCTGCTTTCCAGCTACGTGCAGAAGCTAGGTGCAGATCACACCTAGCTTCACGTCTCCGAAACTAAGAAATCTTCTGTCATGCAGATGCCAAAGTGCTTAAAAACAAAGAAACATAAAAGCAAAAGAGCAGCTGAGTTGGGCTTTCCCCACGCAGAGCAAATACCTGTTCTTAGGAGCAGAAACCATTCCCAGGCTGTTCTGTGGTAACTGCACCTGCCAGCTTGCAGTCACAGGGGCGTGTTAGATTAATCATCATTCCAAGGCAGATAAACACAGGAGGAAGAAATGCTTCTGTCATCACTGGCTTGCCAGGACATGTCACCTTCTGCAACGGGACCCAGCCCTAGTCACTACGATTCATGTCATCGAAAGGTTCCTCAGTACCAAAATGGAAATGATGGGAGAAAAGGCAATGGTCCCTCTGCGTTAACGTAGACGTCCTTTGGAAAGTGAAATTAAAATATGTGTGAGTGGGTCGTATAGACACAGGTCGTCGAGAGAGAGGAGTGGTGAGGGATTATTTCTCCTTTTGGGTAATGCAGACTGTTGACCTATATACGCCACATATGAGGAAACGAACCAACCTCTACTCCTTACTTTTTAGACATCCGCACTACCCTCTTGCCTAAGTAAGTGGCAGTTTACCACTCAGGCTGCAGAGCCCGCTCCATTATGAAGTACCAAATGTTCTTGAGGTCTATCTGTTCTTGGAACGTAAAATGAAAATGGCACGGATTCTTCTCTCGCTGTATTAAGTGCGGTGAGTCCCTGAAGGCGCTAATTAGCCAAATGTCACAATAAGCAGTTTAATGTTTTGCTCTTAAACTTGCCAGTCACTTAAGCGAAGATATAAAAAGCGGTGAAACAATCCCCAAACTTTATTTCAGGAAAAGGGAAACCTCTCTTCAGAGGAAGACACGTGCCTTTTGCAACACCGATGCCTACGTCCAACATACAAGCCAATTATGCCAAAAAGTGGTTAGGTGCCATTCTGAACCTCTACGGGGGCCTGAATTCTCCCCACACCCTGTGTGCAGGTGAATATCTCTCAGTTTGGGAGTACAGCATTCCATAAATGTGTATTTGATGGGGAAAAAAGCAAGGAGCATTACAGTAAGCAGAATACTTTAGATTAAGGAAGTTGTCCAGCAGACAGTCACATCAATAGCATGACCATGAAGTTCTGTGAAGTTGAGGAAGCTCCTATTCCTCAGTCACTTGGTATTCCTTTTCCACTGAAATGTAATGATTTCAAGAAGTGACTGGCTAAATTCGTGCGAAAGAATTGATCAACAGGTATTTAACAAAAAAACACCTCTGTTTGAGCAGTCTTTGGGTCCAGCTCTAGGATGAGATTCTAAACAATAACAGAGCATATATTTGGGCTTGTAATATGGGTGATGTAAAACACTCTTGAGGGGCATCTAATTCTTTCTAATTTAAGAGCTTAAAGTTAAGAAACTTGAAAATTCTCATATACCTAAAACAACCTTCAGGTGTCTCTCAGCTTTTCAAGAGAAAATGTTGTCTCTGTGGTAAAACAAGGATCCAAAACAGTCACCTCTTCTGCTGTTGTCATGGATCTAACAGATCACAGGGTATTTACATATCACTATCACACATGGGTAGCAAGATTTATTTACTTCAGATTATTTTACCTAGCTTCTTCTATTACTGTATGCAAATACTTAGAAATCAGTACATGAAAAAAGGCTGCCACATTAAAACAAAGCAGCATTATTAATGTTGTGGTTTGAGGATTTTTTGTGTGGCTCTTGGGTATGTCTGAGCTGACATATATCCTCTTCTACACAGAGGAAAAGAATGAGCGGCATCTGAGGTTTCATTTTGACCAGGGACGGAACCCAGTCAGAACATGACAAGTAACATTAACAGAACATAATTTCTCATCTATCGATGACCTTTAAAGAGAATTGTAGTTATTACCTTAGAATATTCTCTCATTTATTACCTGTCTCATCACTGAATTCAAATGCCTTTATGTAGCAGAAATATAGATGCTTGGCTTCAAAACAGAGAAATATGATTTAACTATTACACTGGCTGCAGGCGCTGAAGTCTAATTCAATTTTTTTCACATTAGATGAGATTTTTGGAGATGATGGTGGTTACTAGACCGGGCAGTTCACTGGAGAGAGTAGAATGAGTTTATATCTTAAGGCTAAATTAGTTATAAAAGGGTATTTTCTCCAATCTGGCAGAAGTTCATCAGACTGATTAGGTGTGCTTTTTGGATAGCAATCTGAGGTACTATTATTAGTAAAGACCTTTACATTGTAAGCAAAAAGATGAATATTGAGATGTGAAAAATTATTTGAACCTCCACCCTCTCACAGAAGTAAAAGCCAACCAAGTTCATCTTTGGCGGAGCAAAATTCAGTGGCAGAATTAATTTTGTAATTTCCTGATCCCAGGCACTTCCAAATGCCTTTTATTTCACCTTCTTGGTCCCAATGCTCTTGCAGTAGGCACACAAGTTCAGAATTTTTTCTGATATTGCAAGCTGGGAGGTTTTACATTGTAGTTAACCTTTTGATGGCTTTCCTACACTTCATATTTTCTACAGTTCAGCATTTTCCTTAGTTGTCAAGCAATTGTCGACCTACCTGTTCTTTGACTTAACTTTGACATAATGGCAGGTGTTGCTACTCCTAAATGGACAAAACTAGGACACATAGCAGTAATTCAAATAGGAAGATGTAATCCTCTGAAGGAAAAGTTAAGGCAGGCAGTAACTTCTTGAAGGATACTTAGATTATCTTGTTCATCATAAAAATTGTATCATTAATATAATCTGATTATATCTTGTGAGAAAAAACACAGATACAGAATCAACAAGTGTTTGTACCCCTGGTGAATGCAACTTCACGACGCTAGTCTTCAAACTGAAAGTTGCAAGTTCAAAGATTTTGTAATCATCACTGACAGTTCACTAAAACTATTGGCTCAGTGGGCAGGAATAGTTCAAAAATGGTGGATATCATCCTGATACCAAGAGCAAGGCAGAGTAATTTTTCCTCCATATGAAACTTTCCTGCAGCCACACTGTGAGTGCTGTGTTCAGCTCTACTTTCCACATTTCAAGAAGTATCTCACAGGGTTGGAGACTACAGAGAAGGGAAACAACAAAGGCAATGAAGCAGTTGCCCTACACAGAGAGCCTAAAAAGGCTGGGATTTTTCAAAAGTCTGGAGAAGGGAGGGGTAAGGATGGATATGACTGAGGTTACAAAGTCATGAACGGTCTGGCTGAGGTGACTGCAGAATGGCCAGCCACCCAGTGCCACTGCCCTACAACTAAGGGACACTTGCCCAAACTCGATGGAGATTTGTTTAAAACAGGTAAATTGGAGTTACAGGTAGAAAGTGTCTTCCTGTTTTTCTGCTTCCATCCATCAATTTCTAACTACTGGTGTTTTTTTCATAGTGGTTAATGAGCTGATGGAATCTTCAGGCACAGAAGCCTGGGGAGGCAGATAATACCAGCAGGTTCAGGAAAGGATCAGACCAATTAATGCAGCAGGTGAAAAAAGGAAATAGGCAGGATCTATCCTCCAGGGCCGGGTTTGTGTGCCCTGCATCAGCAGCAGCTCCAGTGGCTATAGTCAGATCAGAATAACCAGCCAGGATGAGCTGACTCATTTGTTAAGCTCTTACGTGCATTATTCTGGTGATGTTGCTCATGTTTGCTTGTTAAAGGGTTCCCTCTTCTCATAAAACTTACTGATCTGGGCTTCCTCTTACTATGTTTTACTATAGCTCTTAAGGGAATGGCACCCCAGCTACGCAGAAACCTCTAGACTCAACTGAAATATTCCTACTAATACATACATTACTAAAAATATTATCAAAATACTATCATTTTGAGTAGTCAAACATAGGTACCTTGGATTACTCACAAAAATGGTACAGGCAGTTTAATGATACACACCAGGAAAACGTGTAACTCACGCTTCTTTAAGAAAAAGGGTGGCTATGCTGTTGTTGCCATCATGTTCTCTGGAATAAATGACGTGGGCAAAAGAAACTAGTTTGGTACAGTCTTTTCATGAGATCATCATGGTCTTTCAAAGGCACCTCCTCTCTGCAAACCTGATTTCTCAAATAAAAAGTAGCATGTACATGGAAAACGATTTTCCGGCGGTTGAACTGAGTGATTTAAATTGCAGGCTCCTGGTTAAACTTGATCAGCACTATTTAAAACGACCTGAGTGCTAATCCGCCCAAGACATCATAACCTCACAGTTAATGAGGCTTGTTTTGATTCTGATGAGAATTTTCTTTTCAGGGCCAGCCTAAGTTCAACAAATCATGGTAAAAACTACTTGAAAGAGCACACTCCTGGGCCTCTGCCCTGTCTGCTTTAATCAAGCTTTGAGACTGAAGCTGTTAAAGCATGGTCCAGCATTGTTGTCTGGGATGTTACTTTGGCAATAATCCACATTTCTTTAGCAACTTGGAACACTCTAGAACTATCCTGATGACAGGAGACCCAGGCTACTCCTTAAGGCTTCACACATGTGAACCACGGCAAAAAGTCAAAGCGTATGGAAGAAGACCAGGAGTGTCATGCTCGGGGTGGGGTTGCTGCAGAGTAAAATGGTCATTTTCACCCCAAATCTTGTGTGCGGAAGGGGAGAAGTAAAGTTATGAGAGGCTTCACCCTCAGATTCCCTGTATCATCGCTGTTAGCGGAGCACAGTAATGGAGACAGTTCCCATCCAACGCTCCAGGGCACAAAGCAGGGAATGTCCTTTATATTTTTCTCACCATCTCAAGTCCCCGCACTGGAGTTGGCGTGGCTCACAGGAAACTGTGCAGAAATGCGCTGACCACCCTGCCTCGTGGCACAGGAGACTTCCTTCAGACACCATCACATCATCTCTGCATAATTTGCTTCCTCAGCTCTTAATTGCTTTCCTAAACTGTTGCATATTGATGAAAGCACTTGTTAATTAACTCTTCTTATTCCTATGTCAGAGAGAAGAAATCATTTATATACAGCACATAAAGTTGATGGATTCCTTGGGACTGTGAAGAGACTATTGAATCCGCAAGTCCTGCTGTATGGCTGGTAGCAAGGCCTGCAGCTCTGATACTTCGCATTATAAAACTTTACCTCCAAAGCCGCAGCAACTGGAAAACTTGGTAACTTAATAACTTGCTCAAGTTTGAAAAGAATGGGGGCTGAAACGCTCCGTGCTGGGAAGTTCTGTTGGGGAAGTTTCAGCACTAGCAGATCTGCTGTTTTCGAACCGTTTAGGGAAAATACCTAAGGGTGTTTCTTTGAGAAACCACGTCATCTCCCGAAACTTAGAACTAATATTTGACATTTGACCTGGCATGCGACAAAAATCCTCTCAGGAGGGTGCCTGTTGCCTTCTGCATGCAAATACAGTTCGGGTCATTCCTGGAAATGTTCCTGGTTTTCACAGTGGAGAAGAGTAAAGAGTTTTACAGCATAATCCTCCATGGCTTCTTGCCTGTCTCGAGAACATTCTCTTCTTAGAGCTTCCCTGTGCCCACAAAACTGGGATAATTCACCGAGCAATCACACATACATGGCATAAAAGTTATAGAGGATGTGTTTGATTAATTAAAAGCACTTAGTTGACACAACAATCCCAGCAATTTCCCTGACTGATCGCGTGCTGCGAGGTGTGAAAAATAGTTAATAGCACGTAGTGAACGTGTTGTAGGGTGGTACCTGAACTCTTCTGGTAGTTTTCTACCAGTATCTTGTAGCTGCCTTCCAGCTTTTGTTGCACAGGACGAAGTACAGTAAGATACCACAAAGGCAAAAGTAACATTTAAGAATATCTGACAAACCCACTGAAGCTGAACGTAGAGGTCTAAGAGGAGATTATTCCTTTTTTTCTGTCTCTTTTCACTCTACAACTGGGGCTGCTGCTTCGCAGACTTCTCTTCAGCAGGCATGGAAAACTTATCAAAGTACCTGCCTCCCCTGCTGCTTATGAGATCCCTAGAGATATGTTTACCTGTTTGATTCTGAAGTCATTGCTAGCCTTGTAGGAGAAGAAATTTGCATTTCCTTTGCTTCTCTGACAGCAAATGTATGCATCTGAAAATCAGAGAAGTTACACGGGCTGGTTTATCATGGCAGCAACTTAAGAGCATTGACTCAGTTTACCATAAAAGCCATATCTGGCTTTAAACACAGTTTTTCTATCTGCAAGAAGTATCGGGGGGAAAAAAACTTATTCTCATCATTATGGCATGTACACATACGATATACATCCATGTGTCATGTCATGTTGTATGTTTATGTGTTGTATACTCTGCTATACAACCACGCTGTTATCATGTCTTTGTACAATTAAACAGCAGCAGCACAAGGATTTGAAAATCATAGATAGCAGATATCTTCATGTATAAACGGCACATCAATTATTTGATATTCATAAAGCAAAAATCTATTCACTGTCATCCTTTGTATACTAGTGTAAGGTTTTACTATCTTCCCAGAGAAAAGACTGAAATGATTTGGAAGCATGACTGGACTCCATATCACTGAACCTTTTAGCCACTGACCTCCTTAAAGAACAAAAAGATAAATATTTTCATCAGTTATTGCATCTAAGTTAAACAAGAATTGATTTTCCAAAACAAATCTATCGTCACTTATCAGGCACATGTTTAATAGGTATTTCCACACGTCTGTAATTCAGAAAGCACTCAATTATGCTCCACACAACGCAAGGTGTACTACATCTATATTGAATCTCTTTGTGATACAATTCATTCAAAATGTCACTGCATTTGTTCTTCGTATAGAAACGGATTTTATGCATTCTCTTTAGAAGCTTTGAAGTAGGAGGCCTTGTATGTACAGCTCACAGAAGAAATATCCTGAGGGAAGTGTATTGCTTAGCCGGCTTTCTCCCAGACATTACCTGAATTTTGTAAAACATGTATGATGACATCTTCCTTTTGATTTTTCTGGAATCTGAAGCCTTATCTTAGACCTGGATGCAGCCAAAAGTTAAAGGGTTCTTGCTGGGGGTCGTGTATGTATGGGTGACTGTCAAAGCCCCCAAGATTTACTGAGGTGAACTAAAATAGAATTGTCGTTGTAGGGAGGAAAACCATTTGGAAATAGTATTTTAGTTTTCTCGTCAAACAATTATTTTCTAATTCTGTTATGGAGCTGTTGGCAGGAGATGAAGCATGTGCCATTAGTACATGATGGTGGGGCTGAATGTGCTGCCCAAGAAGTTCAAGGAGGTGAAGTTCCACATGGCAACTTTCCCAGCACGTTTTGTATTTCCAGACTCTTCCCATTACGGGATCAATGGAGCTGGAAGACACGTATTCTACGTGAAAGCATCTTTACATCTAAATATTTCTCCGAGTTTACATTCACCTACCTGGTATAAGAATCCAACGTATGTGCCAGCAGGATTCCAACTGAATAAATACTGCTTGATATGAATCCGGCTGAAGAAATGTGTTCACACAGAATGTTCCTGGAGATTGTACTTTGTTCCAAGGAGAACTGCCCAGATTCAAAAGTGTATTGAGATGCCTAAACCCCTGTTCCTTCTGATGAGGAGTCTTGTGTCCAAATAAGGTTAAGGCTCTACATTTTGGATCTCTTCCCTTCTGTTGTTAAAGAGTACTTTAAAACCTTGTTTCATCTACATCTGGAACTTTGTGCTGTGTCACCTGCTTTTGCTCATTTCTATTTCAAAACCAAGAAAATGTCATTAATGATTCCACACAAAGCATTTTGCTACTTTTTCTTATAACACCACTGAACACGTTTTGCCTGATGTCAACACTTTCAAGCTGCGATAGGGACGGCAGATACAGGATAAAAACCATAATTCTTACATTTTCAGGGAAGTACCAGGAATTCCACATCACTTGGATTAAGTTCTCTAAGTGCTCAATCTTTTCTTAGTTTTCATAGTATTTGACAACTTTTAAATGGTTGGAGTCACCCACTTAAAAGTTCTTCAGGGCTTTTAGAGTTTGACCAATCTATATTCTGAAAGGAAGCAAGAGGTGGCAAGCCTGGAAAAGATGTGTAAATATTATATTTACTGTGTCCTTTGAAAGAAGGGAAGAAAGAACATCAGCCCTTCATGATCTGAGCAGATTTCTCATGGAACCTGATGTTATGCCTCTCCAGAGCTTGTTGCAGAATTACAGTGACTGAAACACGGTATGGTTTGGATGGTTGGTTGGAGTTTTTGTAGGTAGTCTGTAGTCTGAAGAGTCCCTTCACAGGCAGTAAGCTGAATGCCATCACAACCTGTGCACTGATACTTCAGCCAGACTACATCTTAAAATCATTAAATATTTACTACTTCAAAGAAGAGATCTTTTTCATTAGAATTTTGGCTCCATCTTTCCATTATTAGCTGCCTTGGGGCATAATAAAATTAAAATATATTTATTGCTAACAGTAACAGAAATCCAAGAGTGTTGTGGCTGACACAATAAGAAGAGCCAGCAACAGGGCACGTTTCTTTAGTGACTTTTCATCACCAAAGGACTTTGGTGCTTAAACATACTGCAGAAGTTATTCTGGGCCAGCAGTACTGCTAACAGTTTTTAGGAGGGGACGTAATTAATAACTTCTTTAATTGAAATGGCAGGAAACATTAGGGAGAGAGCATATAATTAGCCAACTTGGAATGTAGCCAGTGAACTAGCCTTAATACACCCTCACTGTTATGTAAAACACCATGGCATCGTCTACACCCGTACTACAGTTTCATTTCTTATGGGAAGACAAAATTCCCAGTGTCCTCCTGTGACTTCTAGGAAAACGGTGGGAGACTTTAAACTCAGGCCAGGCCAGGAACTCAGTTGCTGTTGTGGTAACACAGTTCCTAAGACACGCTTAATAAGGTCTGAAAGACAAAAAGGATTGGGTTGAAAAGCTTGCCAGATGTGCTTGTCCTCTTTGTAATTCGGTTCAGCATCTGTCAACACCAGTAATCATCTCTTAGGAACCCCACTCAAATTGGAAAAATCTTAACGCACACCAAGACATTAAATAAAAGTAATGATTGCATTAAACTCTTTCTTCATTGTCTGTTTCTGTCCGGTTTAGAGCCTCTGTCACTGTCTTGAGGAACGTTTTTGATACTGTGGTTGTCTCAGAAATACCGTGTTGCACGTCATCTCCTGGCATCAGCCCCTGCATTGTTTGCCTGCCAGTTGACTTTTTCATGTAACAATCTGAATCTGAATTGTTTTGCTTCTCAGAAGACCAAACTGTGAAGTGTTTGGCTGGCTGTGAAAGGCACATCTTTCCCAACCTGGTGAGGCAGATGTTTTCACAGTTTGTCATATTTTGCCTTTTTTTGCTCCGCTGTCAGTACTGCTGTGATCTCTGATCCCACCCATATGGATGGTGGAGAAGCTTGTTCCCAGTGCCTCAGGCAGACTGCATGTATACCGTCAAAACGAGGATAAAAACAAGAACTCCAGATTCTCATGCTAAATTGTAAATTAAAAAAACAGGCAAAGAACTGTTTATAGGTGAGACAAGTCTGGGATTTTTGTGAGGGAGAAGGATGACAACAGAGCTGAGGGATCCTCCATGGCAGTGCATGTCCTCAGTGCAAAGGAGTGTAAAAAACAGGAGCTGAAATCTCCTACTGGTGTCTGGGCTGCGCCGTTCTCTCGCTCAGTGGTGGTGGATGCGGGGAAGCATCTTAGTAAGCAGCTTGGCTCCTCTTGCCTGGCAGTACTAGCGGGAAATCCAGAAGACATGCAGCTTGAGCTCTGCTCTTTGGCTGAAGAAGCCAAACAACATGCAAATGTGGTCAACTCCTGCTGCTTACCTGGGGCACAGGCCTCCAGCCAAACCGGCCAACTTAATCCACATGTGGAGTGGAGCTGCAGCGAGCATTCAGGTTGTCACAGATGAGATGCAGAGGCAGATGGTGGCAGCTCACAGAAGATCCTTGCTTGCTATTCTTCATCCCACCAAAGGTTTTAGGTTTTTCTCTAACTTCTTTGATGAAGTAGAGCAGAGTGAAGCACCTCTCCCAAAACATCTACAGGTCTCAGATGGTACTAACCTGTGTTAGTACCACTGTCTAGCAGAGCACAAGATGAGACCCCTTCTTCTTCCTGATTCCTGGAAAGAAGCAGATCAGCCACCATCTCCTAGATCACAAAAGAGGAATACTCTTTCTACAGTGTTTTTTTTAGTCTTGACAGAACAGTTTGTGACTGAATGCATTCTTTGTCAGCTGAGATCAATTCCCATTATCTTCTGAGGATGGGAAGTGATGAGAGCAGATGCATTTGTGCAGTTCAGCCCCATCCTCAGCTGGAAGCAAATGCTGCCATTTCCCACGTCTTAGCTGAACTGGGAGACCATTTTTCCCAGTGTTCCTTCTCTGCTCCTTGAAGGCTACAGAGGTGGTTAATAGTTAGAAACAGCAAGAAAGAAGCTGATCTTCATATATACAAGTTTATATTTTGCTGAATCAATGTTAGTGGATGCTAAGTTCCCCATCACATTCTGGAAGGTGAGGGTGGCAAGATAGTGTTTGGATATAATCTTTATTAACTTGCTACAGGTCCTTCAAATTATACAGAGCAAATGGTTTCCCAGGAACTAATGTTCTCTGCCTACTCATGTCAGTATGATCACAGTGTCCTAGAGAAAAATAACTGTGACCATTAACATAGGCAATAAAGCAGAGTGGAAAGTGAAAACACAGCACTAAAAACTACTCCTGCTAGGAAATAACTTAATGCTTTCCAAATAATGGAAGCAACCAGCCAACCAACACTGCTCCACCTGAAAAATGGGTTAAAAAATTAAAACCAGCACTGGAGTCAATAGTATTTGCTGCAAGGCTTCTGGTCAGCCTTTTCTCAGGTTGGAAGACCACATGTACTATAGAACGCTTGGAAATGAATTATGCAGACCAAAAAATGCTGACCAGCTTTGCAGATCCATGTTTTGGGGTATTATGGGTGGTCATTGTTAGCAGAACCTTGGCATTGAAGCTGACAACACAGAAGAGATGGAAGAGACTTGGTTTTATTTTTTTCCAGTCTGCCCCATTATAACCTTAATGAAAATTTTTGATGGAAAGAAGGAGCTGGCCCACACATGGGTTTGGAATTGAAAAAAAATTCACTGTGAATCCAGACAGAGGTATACCAGTCGAACGGCATGGGAGACCTGGAGATCAGAAACAAAGCAAAGCTTTTTTGTCTTTGTGCTTTTAATACTATGTCTTCATCAGTACTAACCTATACATATGTGACTTACACACATCTTAAAAATCCATATCTTTGCTCTTCTTCTCCTTCAAGAACTGAAATTAGTCAAAGAACTGCTGTCCAAGACACAAACTAAGCATTGCCTATTAAAAAAAGAGAATTATTTACATGATGCTACATCCTGATAGAAAGTCTTAGTTCAGGCTGCCACACTGGGAGGAGAATCACAAGAGGGGGATCTTGTCCTTTGCTACCGGGTAAGGCTGGATTATTGATTCACTCCATATATTCCTAATAAAACACTCCTCTACTCTTCACATGCTGAAGTAAATAACGCAGTAACATTTGACCCCCCCCAGAGACAAAAACTCATTACGTGCTACTGCAGGTGTTTCACTCTGAAGGAACTGAGAAAAGCCTGAGCAATCCAGACTTTTTCCAAGTGTGATTCTTACTGCGTATTGCACAGATGTGGTTTACCTTTCACTAGCAAAATAAATAAATAAAGGCACACACTGTAAAATGCTTATAGAAAACACTCCCTGAAGGGGCCAACTGTGTATGCAAGTTGGTTGCTGAGATGAGGATGGCAAATTGCCTCTGTTGGAATGGGAGTTGCCTCTGTGTCAGCTTCAGGAGCCAATCTAGGAGTAACACTTCGTGCTCGCACAAAAGAGCACCTTTCATTAGGCACCCTGAGAAACCCCGGCTAACGAAATCTCCTACCAACCTTGCGGGGCAAGTAAGTAGCAATATTACATGTATTTTTGGTACTAACTGAAACTCTGTGGTTTTGCTGCTGTAATTTGGGATTTTTCTCTTCATCCCACATTGGAAAGAGACCTCAATGTTTTAAATTTGTCTGTGAGACAGGTTACAAGAAAATGTTGTTTGAAAATGTGGAGATTATCTTCCTGATGTGTTTAATTGGCTGTTTTTACTTTCATGTGCCTTTCCACAATACAACTAAATAAAATATGAACAATCAAAGCATCTGAATGAATTAAATTTAAAAAAAAAAACAAAACCCTAGTGTTCTTATGAGGTTAAAACAAAATATATTGCCTTTATAAAAAATATTTCCTCCTTCCAAATCTGCAGATGCAAATGTTCTGATAAAGCATTTTGATTTCGAATTGCCATGTATCTGTATCATCTATATCTATATTTATTTGATTAATAGCCAGCCAGTGCCATGTCATGAGAGCTCCACTTGCTTGTTTGTCTGGCAAGTGCGATGCATAGATATTTGAGCATACAGTATGAGAGAACAGTTCTCACTTGTTCCTTGGGAAATGTTATACGATTCTTTTTAAGGACACTACTCGCAAACCAGTGTTTTCTAGGGAAACACTGGAAAGGTAATCAAACAGTTTAATACTTTATATTTTTAGATATATTTCTTATATCAGTTGGATTTTTATTTGTTTTTTTCCAGCTGTCACTCCTCTAAGTCACAGCAGCGGCCACCCAAGTTGCTCTAGTCAATATGAGAGGTAAATTACTTTACCTGTCGACAATTCTGCTTTGGTCTTTGTTCTAAATATCATTCAACCCTCAGAATATGGTCTTTGCAGGTGCAGAAGCGAGTAGGAATGCCAACAGAAATTAAACGACATTTTATCACTTTTGAGATAGGATGTGATTTGTTTTTAAGAGATGATTGCATTTTCTACATATATTTCATCAACGGGCATCGCTATTGCTTCCTGACCCAACTTTGCCCGAAGTCAATGATAATTTTTCAGACACTTCATACAGAGCTGGGTTAGGCTCAATATGACTGATAGAAAGACATTAATGAAACACAATAAATTTAACAATTAGGTGGGCAATCATATTGCCTCAGTAGATCTCAGAGGCTTCAGGAAAAAAGAGGCATCTGAAGAGATGAAAGCACTGATTCTTCTGTTCTAGTACCTGTTCCTGGCAATGCTTGTTTGTTCCAGAACTTGAGGGCAGGTGTTAATAAAACCCAGTGCATGAATGCTGGCTGAAAGTAATCATACAAAGCCTTCAAAAGAGTATTTCATGAATTCATGTAGCTGTTGAAACAACTAGCCATTGAATTATTATATTATTATATTAGCTTAGCTCTTGCCTGCTTAAAATTTCCAGTGTTAAAGTATTTTTAAAAATACTATTTTTGGTCAAGCAGACCATTCACTTCTACAGAATTGGATTATAACTGAGTTCCCAGTTACATAAAGCTGTCTCAGAACAATGCAAACAACAAATAGCTCTATTTCAAAAAGACTGCAGTTAGGACATTCCTTTTAAAGAAAAACTTATTTCCAAATGTTTTAGAGAGAAAAATTTACTTAAATCATCACATTAGTGCATAACATTCTTAGGTTCCACAATTTTCATATTACTGGAGAATAACATTCCATTGATTTTCTTTTTAAACCAGCTGCCCACCTTTGTCTTGGGCATATTAATTCGTAAAAAGGTACATCACGGTGGTAAAACAAATTTATGTCATCCCTAGAGAAAAAAAAACCAAATCGAGGAAATATGGACACATAAAGCAATAAACCCCCTTAGTCAGTCTTACACAGCAAGGTAGAGGGCGAAATCCCCAGCAGATGTTAAAACCAGTGTGCCTAACCTCGACCCAATTAGTCTACGCTGACTTACGCCAGCTGACGTTCGGGAGGTGAATGCCCGAGGTACAGACATGAACTACATAAGCTCCTCCAACCTTTGAGGACACCTCTGTCTTCAAGTCAGTCATGTGTTACTTCAGCACTTTGATTATACCCGTATTTATCTCTCGGTGTTGGGTCGTCACAACAGCTGTTCTTCACCGATGTAGCTAATATACCAGTTTCTGGAGGTTTTCACCCCAGTCCGTTTCTCCTGGTGTCTGTATGTCCACCGTGACTTGTCAGCACCTTTCCAGTTACAACTAGCATCAGAACGTGTCTTCAAATCTGTCATAGGTCATAGCTAAGCTGAAGTGTTCAGGTTTAAGTGTTCTAACTCTTCTGCCTTTGCACTTACTGCACCAAATCCTTGTGAAATCGTGTACTGGTTTTTAGAGTTCTAATGGGGGTATGTTCAGGACCTTTCTAGTCTCTCTTACCTTAACTGACCACTTCAATGACTGAGTTAGACACATCTTTCTTTCAGTTTATCTAATCAAAATCTGCTCCTGCATTCAGCATCCTTTAAAGTGACTTTCTGTGCTCTCATTTCTAAGCTACGGACGATCCTCTCAAGGGCAGGTGAGCCAGAAAACCTCATTGCTGCCTGCACATTTCAGGGCCTTCTTGTTTGCAGTGCTGCTTCTTGTTACCGAAACGTTGCCACTGGCTTAGCCGTGTCAAATAGATTGGAATTTCCTTTGTGGAGCTTATTCTCTGTAAACTTACCTCTATAAAACCAGGAGGGGTGATATTCGCTGGTGTTGTGTGAGCACCTACTGTGATATGAGGCTGTCTGGAAATCACAGTGAAACCCTTTGAATCTATTTTAAAGAGAAGGGATTCTATAAAATATAAACAGCTGCTGCAATGACATAAGGTAGAATTCAGTCTGCAAGAGCTGTTGAGCTTTGGAGCACAAGCCAATTACCAGCAGGAGTCAGGAATTGGTCCTCCTGGAACAATTAGCTGAATGGTATGGGAGGAAACAGGGATTTCCATCCCGAAATGTTTAAAATTCTTTCAGTCTTGAGGGAAACAGTTTCTTACCTAGCAATTGCAATCGTTCCAAGGCACTTACCTAGCCAGAGCAATACAGCCATGGACTGCGTCCCACAGCCGTTGGAAAAATAATCAACTAGTGGTGGTACGACACATCCCACAAAAACTTGGAGTAAACTCCATTCCAAGTGAAGAGAGCTCAGGGGCTATCTCCGCTGGGCACCGTGTTTTCCAGTTAAGTGACTTCTCTTTCCATGTAGTGGTGGGACTGGCCTCTCATCCTGGCTCTGAGCTGCGGTCCTAAATTCAGCCGTTATTTCTTGTGTTCCTACAGCAAAACATGGGTGGTTTCCACATTATTTTCTCGGCTGCGCTGAAAGAGCCCAAACACCACCAGCCAGGATGGCAGAGCTGAGTCCAGATGTGTGCAGAGCCCTGGGATCCCCTGTTCCTCCACAGTGCTGAACAAGATGTGGCCATGTCATTTCTTTACGAGACAGACTCTGTACGCATCAGTACTGTATGGGGGCAACATGGTCCTGAGGAAACAGGTTCATTGGCATCGCAAACCTCGTGGCTGTTAGTGGAAACGCATTTTCTGGCAAGCCGTGGAGGAGCACATCCACCTTTTTCACCCCCTACAGGGATGTCCTTGCCATGGCATTTATGCACACATGTAGATACACCTGCCCAGGCTCCTCTGCTTCCCCGGGCCTTTTTAATGCACTGCGAGTCCAGCATCCAGCCTTACCTCCAGCACAACAGCTGCAGAGTCCTCAATTCTGCTGCTGCAGCCTAACCTGCAAGGCTTAATTTGACAATCCTGTAGCACGCCTTCTTCTGTAAGAGCCCTATGGAGCCTGATATCAATGGCAGTAATACATTTCTTGCCGTCTGAAAAATGCAAGTGGTGTCAGACACCACAGGGTAATTGAAAAGACAGTACATCAAACACAGGCACAGCTCCGAAGAATCAGTCTAGGGAAGGCTGCAGAGCCGTACATTAGGATTGCACAATCCAGCTCTTCAGCCACAGAGATCTATTTCAGAGATTTTCAATTATTTTCTTTCCTTCGTGAATTCATGACTTTTGAAAGGCTCCATGCTGATGGCCACGGAGATGGAAATCCTTTATTCACAAAACATGTAGTGGCAGTACCAGCTTTCTAACACTAATATGCCTCGAGTGCAACTCTGTCCTAAAGAAATTATTGCAGTCTTTACCTTCCTTCATGACTCTGCTGGGAGATTAGTGGGCATGCCGATAAGAGCCAGATGAGTGTTTTATTCTCATTAGGTGAATGCATATTCAGTGCGGGGAAGATTTAGATCATCGCCTGCATTCACACAGTAGGCTACAGCCATCAGATGAGGGACATTTCTAACCAATATGGATGTGAACAAAAAGTTAAGCAGTAGCTTACATCTGAGAGTGCTACTTTTTGTGTCTTGGGAAATCTCCTCTAAGTGTCCCAAGACAGAGGTGATGCTTGTGACTCCAAGAAAAAGTTGAGCCCTGTACTGAAGGCAGGGCTAGACTTAAGAATGGCAACAAAGATGAAAAAAGAGGAAATATGACATCATGCACTTATTACATCTCTCTTATGTATGTTTACAACAGGAAATCTGTAAAGAATTTGAGATTTTCCATCTGAACATGAGGAGAAACTTCTCGACTCTGAGGGTGGCAGAGCCCTGGCCCAGGCTGCCCAGAGAGGCTGTGGAGTCTCCTGCTCTGCAAAGATTCCAAAACCGCTTGGACACCGTCCTGGGCAACCTGCTCTGGGTGACCCTGCTCTAGCAGGGGGGCTGGACCAGATGATCTCCAGAGGTCCCTTCCAGCTCCCACCAGTCTGTGATGATTCTGTGAAATTCACAGTTTCTGTGATCTTAACCTAGGGGTTATGACAGCATCTATAGTACATGGTATATGGTACATTCTGCAGAGAAAAAAGGTTCAAGTGCACATGTAGCTATGAGTAGGACTGCAGGTAGTGTGTGAGTCTATTTACACATATACCTACCTATATATATATATACACATAATCTGCTTAGCTCATCCATGATGTTACTATTCAAAACCTCCTCAGAGAAATCAGTCACCTCCCACTGTGATAAATGGAAGTGGATGCAGGGAGGTGTTTTTACACCTGGTGGCCCTAACAGCAGTGTTTCCTTTGCATCTTTTTTCTCTGAACTCTCTGCCTGCATAAATACCCACAGCACAGTTGAACATCTAGGTCACCCTTAAATCTTTAAACAACGAGGCTCCCTAAACAGGAACAGCTACCAAGCTTTGAAAGCAAAAATTGTCCTGTCCAATCTCGTCTAAGGAAGGGCCTGAAGTTTATAGCAGCAGACGCTCCCTACCCTGCGTTGTTTTCCAGGCAGCTGGGTTGGTGCCATTCCTATTTGATTTCCAACCTATTTGATTTTCTGGTGGCTCAGAGTTCCTCAGTTCACAACTCTTAGGCTACCTGTAGCTTTTCCAAGAGGTTCCCCGAAGTTTCGAACTGAAGATTACAGCACAATTATTTTTTTTGCTCTATATGGCTCCTGCAAGGTGAATTTTTAAGCTTAGGAAAATGAAATGAAATGAAACAAAATGAAATGAAATGAAATGAGAGTTTGTCCCTTGTGAAGCTATATGAAATATTTTGTTCTGTTGTGTTGTACAATACTCTCCATCCAAAAAAATATTGTATGTATGAAAGTAAATAAAAAATCATGTGAAAACTTGTAAAAATATGTAACTTTAACCACCTGTGCAAATCATAAAAGAAACTTGGATCCCACCATGCACAATAAAAGTCAGCTACAGTGGCGCTGTTGGCCCTGACCCAGAGTGCTGGTCCTATTTAAATAGTGAGCTTTTAAGTTATATCTCCTTACCTATGGACTTCTGTTTTCCTCGACTACAGACCGAATCCCTACCTGACCATTATTATGTCCTGATTCCATCCCTCCTTCTCCGCCGGATGGGATGACAAATGCCTAATTGGAAACTACTGACAGCCGTACTGTGGATAACCCCAGCAGAAGCTGAGAAGCTGGGTCAGGGGTAGCCGGCTGCTTGATGAACGTGCTACTGCTTGCTGCAGAATGCACACACACATAATGGAGAGCTTCCCTCTTTAACTTCTTCTTCCCAAGGTGAGTCGTCACAGGGCTACGGGTCTCATCTCCTCCCGGTCTCATCCTGGAAAGGAGCCATGGCAACTTTCTACCGTGGCGCTTTCCAGAAGCAGGACTTACCCCGCAGGGCTGTAGACAGCTGAGCACAATGTGAGGAGCCCCAAGGCTTTTCTAAATTGCGCTGGAGACTGAAGAACAACAAACATGATTTACAGCCACCTTGTTTTTAACTCCTTTCCTCAGCTATGCCAAACGTACACTGGCTTCTGTTTAAGCATCTAAATTAGCCCTTTTTACACTTTATTCATGCAAATCATGATAGGCATAAAAGGTGATGCCTTCATGAGGTCCTTTTGTCCTTGTAAATCTCCACAAGAAAGATAAAACTGTGTTATGGAAATACTATGATATTAACAACCCATCTCTCAGAAATGCAGCTGGTTGTAACTGCCTTCTTTGTCACGGATCTGCAGCACTGACAACCACAAGCTCCCTGTTTTGAATAACCAGGCTTTAAAATCATTAAATTCATTAAGGATTCTTAGAGGCTTCGTAAAGAAGAAGGATTGCAGTAATAAGAATAATGCATAATATAGATTCCTTATACATGAGAAATGAGGCTTAATTAGCTGCAATTGTGTGACGCGCTGCTAAATGGGGCATGTGACAATGTACCCGACAAGGATTTAGTGCAAGAACAACGTTTATTACATAAAAAATGATGATACTAAACTAGGTATCTCTACCTAGCCTGTGATTCCCTGAAATAACTGTATGGATACATCTATAGGGCTGCTGTAAAGACAGAAGTGTGATATGTGTTCTGGGAGTAAAAAAAAAAGAAGTGAGAATTAATGCTAAGCAAATGGAATCTTAGGAATCTGCTACATATCCTCTTTTAGTCCAGTTTTTCATTCACTCTTCTTTCTCTGATCTTGTCTTCTGAGCACTGACTGATGGAAATAGCTGATGTGTTTGCCTGCTGCAGTCCATGGGTTAAGGTTCAGCTTAGAAGGGACCACAGAGCATATATCACCGGAAAAGGACCCATTTCTGCTCCCGCTCTTGCTGGCTTCAGCAGGAATGGAACTGGGTCATGGCTATGGCTGCAGGAGAACAGACACCCTTAACTTTCTAGCATCAGTTGTGGACCCCCAAAAGTCTCAAAAGTTTGTGGAATATTTGAGGGTTCTGGTGGCTGCAGCCTCCTTCATCATCTTGTTAACCAATTTAATAGCTATAATTTTGTCTAAGAAGAATGTCCTTCTTTGTACTGAGAGAAACCCCTCTGCAAGAAAATTGCTCTTTGAATGCTAACTGAATTTTCTAAGGACTTTTCTGGTGGTGAAGACTTAGCTTGGCAGACGGTAGGGTTTATTTCCTTTCTAAATTCCTGCCTGGTCTAAATCATCATGTAACAATCATCATTGAAGTGATCACCTCAGTTGTGTCATCACGCATTAAAATAACCTTACCTTAAAGACCAAGGTAACATGAAATGCTTCTTTCACATCTCTAGGCATTAAAAAGAAAAAAGAAAGCCATGGGTTTGCAAAAGTCTTACTAAGAAGTACAATGGCATTGTTGACTTCCAAGAGAAAGGAATCCATGACGCGTGGTAAGAAATCTGAGTGTTACTCTCCCACTCGCTTTGGTTCTGTCAAAGGGTTATACAATTTCCCAAATGCTACAGATTCTTTTTCTACAAATCGCTTGATGAGGGAGGGATGTAGCTCATTCTGTGCTGCACTTTTCAAGCACTCTGGCAAAGACAAATGTCACAGAGAAATCAGTAGGAGTGGATCAGAGTATTTGCTACCACAGACTTGAGGAGGTCCCTTTGGGGTAACCGCCGTGCCCAGAACTGCCAGCAGAGCCCTGAAGGACATCTCTATGACAGAGACAATTAATGTACAACACAATCATGTGCCCCATACAATCAATGCTTCTTGGATAACTATAAAATATACTCTGCTTAAAATGATATAAAGCCATCCAAATAATTACTATTTCTGCCAGCAAACGTTTTCTTGCAATTTGTCTGAATGGTCTCTGAACCAGTCACTGCCTCCTCCATTTCAAGGACTTTTGGCCTTGTGAAATAATAGCATGTCACATTCGGGGACAGAATATCCTGCAAAAGCCAGCTGGTCTCTGCACTCCGCTCTCAGTCTGTATTATTATACATCGTTCATGCTTTCAGTGTGCTGAGAACACTTCCCAGAAAAGCCCTATGTGTTAGCTCACACCATGTTAATGAAAGTCTAAATGTGTTGACTTCATGAGCTTACTTCTTATTTCTATCAGTCTTAGGTTCATAATTTGCTCTCTGCTCGAGTTTAATCTTACCGTCCTAGCTGGAGACCACAAAAACAAAGAGAAAGGCAGGTCTTAATGGGGTTGTAATCAAATGATGTCATTGACCTCTGTGGAAGCACATCTTCTGGCAAAGGACAGAAGATCTTAGTTCTTCAAACTGTGGACCACTCCTTCATTTTTTGCGTAGTGTTTTTGTGGCTGTCAGGACAAAAATTATACAAGTCCGAATTTTATGAGCTAAATTAAGGCTTAAATACACGAAAAGGCCATTTGTTTGAATGAAGTATGGAAGGCTGTGATAGACAAAAAGTATGAAGAATGTTCTCCAGAGTTTGAGTAGTGCAACAAGAGGAGACCTCAATGAAGCACACAAAAGCAGCAGCATCATTTGTGTTGAATAGTGGCAGCAGGACTTTATATGCCTTTTATTTGGGGACACTGGATAGAAACAGTTCTGTGACCCCAATAGCCACACTGTGCTTTTTTCTTTGCCTTTGTTCCAGATTTACCTTTTTATTGAGAGTCTATTTATGGAGACGGTGTGCAGCAGAGCTATGGTCTCATGCATGAAGGTGGTATGTCATGCTGTGGTTTCTTTTTGGACCAAGATCTTCCCCTGTATGGAGGAACATTGATAGTTCCTGCATGTTGTAGATGGCAGGGAAAGGAACCGAGTGGGTTGCTCACTCTCCTGATGGAAAAGAATATTTTATTTTGCCTATTCAGAGCAAGAAAATATTGGAAGTGAATATCCTTTGCCTTATTTCTCCTTCACTTTAAACAGACAAAGGAACTGCATAGAATTCTTTTCAGTTATGTCCTCCTAGTTACACCTTACAAAAAGATTTGTGTTTGTTAAGGACTGGGAGAACTCATAAAGCCTTGAAAAAAGCCTCCCAAGAAGCAGAGCAGGAACTTTAAAAGAAAGAAATTTAGAAGAACTGCCCTTCCATACAAGTGATACTATTTCAGCAATCCCAAAGTAAGATGTTGTGGGTGGCAGTGGCTTGGAGAAGGGGCTCCACTCCACTTCAGTCAGTGAAGCAATCTGAAGTTACACGATCTGTGTGAATTTTATGACTGAATCTGAGTGTGGAATAACAGGGATACTCTTAAATGAATGTATAGGATGAAAATTAAAAGCAAACTAACTAAAACTGACACAAGAAAAGAAAGATTAAAGATGATGCTTGGTTGCCAAGGCTTCTCCTGGCAGTGGAAGAAAATAAAGTATATCGCCTTTTGGTTTATTCTTCAGCCCACAAAAGCCTTATAGCCAACACATTGCATCTAAGCCTAGTTTCTGTTTTGGTAAGTAACCTATTATATTACTGATTAATAATTAGTAAGTTGATTTTAGAGGCTGTTTCAGGTTAATTACTTTCTTAAAAATAATGACAAAATTTAATCTAGTTGGAAGTCAATAATTATTTTTGGTATTTAAAGTATACACAGCGCAAGTAATGTGCTGAAAAAAGCCTCTCTTCATCATAGTTTAATTAAGCTGCTGAGAAGCAGCTAGTTGCTATAATCCCTGATTTTTCTCTCTTTTAAAGGAATATTCTATATTTATTATATTACCTGTTCTCTAGTTTTGAATTTGCTGATACTAGTCTGGTAATTCCTTTTATTCCTTTATTAGGATTTTTTTATTTTTAGTGAAACATTAATGTCTTAACACATTCTCATGTGGTTTTAATTCTCCGATCTGAAACCCCAGCTCTGTGCAAGACAACAGAAAGGTCTCATTTACTTACTAGGATCAAGATTTCATTCTAGCATAGAAAGCAACAAGCTTTGTAAGTGAATGCGTGACAAAAGTATTTGTGTTTGTGACAAACTGTCCGTCTAACCTTTATGATTTTTAAGTGCAGCTCTGTCTGAATACACAAGATTGTTAACGGCAACTGGTGGCTTATTTCTAGGTTCAGTATTAGCACCAAGGGTACAAGTAAAACCTTCCTGCACGAACTACCCAAGGAGCTATGACAGCAATAGCTGTGTCATTGACTGGAAGGAGAAGATGCCCATCTGCTTCATCTGGGCTTGGTGGCTTTCCTCTCTCAAAGAAGGGACGTGCCAAAGGAGGGCTGGGGGCTCCCAGAGCCCAGACAAAGAGGAGACAGTGGAGAGGAGCTGATGGGGAAGTTACAGACATAACAGCTTTACAGAAGACAAGCTGCTTCGTTGGGTCAATGCAGAAGATATCTCAGCTGAGGGGCATTTACAGATTGCGAGCAATACCCCGAATGTCGGCCAGGCGCCGTGTTTATGCATTAGTCGGTGTGTGTTGTGCCTTCGAGAAATGGCTAAACCACAGTGAGTTTGGAAAAAGCTGCTTAGGCACCACGTTAGTCTGCTTCTGTCACATGTCCCCAGATGGATGTGCTTTGGGGATCCAACCTGGCTGGATCTGCTGACACAGCAGCAGCTGGTACCCGTGTGACTGTGGCACCAGCTCTGGTCTGAGAGAAGATTAATGACAGATTTCTGTTTTGGTTATAGGCTTGAGATCTGTCAGCGAGGAAGGGAAGAGGAAGGGGGTTGGACGTGACCTCCAGTCAGCCACAGCCGTGCAGGGAATTTAGACCCGTGCGGGGAGTTCCCTAAACAATACCCAACAGCTTTATAAACAAACAAAAAACCCAATCCCAGTTTTAGTAGACTATGAAGTAGGTTAATTCACTTTTTAAATACAAAAAATTAAGGTGGACTAGCAATTGAAAGGGATTGTAACCCCCTTCTCCCTGTCCACTGTGTCCTTGCAGGCAGACCATCGTCTCAACCGGCTCCGTGGCTCTCTGAAGAGCACTGAGCTCTGCACAGCCCCTCTGGGCACCTTTCTGCAGTGCGCTGGGCCCGGCAGTGTCACCAGTTCCTGTTCCTCTGCACAGTATCTTGGCTGCTTTCAGAGCTGCACGCTTTCTTCTCCTTGACACCCTTTATTGTAGCCCTTCCTCCTCAGAACTCTAATTTCCTAAAGATCTCCTCTCTGTGACTATGCAATTGCTACCAAAGAACATTTTCCCTCTTCCTCCAGAGGGTTATACGTGATCTTCCACTCCCCTTTTGAGGAGCATAGTGCCTACACTAAAGAAACAAAGAAAGGGTGCAGCCTGTCATATGGCTGCTCTTGGAAAACCCTCAAAAAGGAAAATGGTCCTCCTACCTCTGTTGCCATGACAATGACCATTTTTACAGAAAAGAGACACTGTGCTTAAGAAATATATTATCTAGCAGTTTGAACAAAGCATCAGCATCATAATTACCTTGCTGGATCAAACGGACAGGCTGCCAAGTCCAATATCCCTTTTCTCACAGTGACTAGTACCAGATGCTCCAGAGAAAGATGACAAAAAACTAGTTTTAAACAATTATGGAATAAACTCTCTACAGAGGATGGTTCTAACTGCTTTTAGTTAGAGATCAGTCCATGTGTAAGTCAAGGGTTTGCATTTTTTTTCTAATTACACTGCCTTCCTATGCAATGTGATTGTGCGTGTGCTCACCGGGCATATAAACGCTCGATTTTCTTTGATCATCTTCTAAAATCTTGTTTCCAAAGTTGCTTGTGGCTGTGAGTTAGAGTCAATAGTTTTATATTGTTTGAAAAGGTATTTTTTTTTTTTTATCGGTTTCTCATAGATCAAGTTCTTTTTTGAATGAGAGCTCTATTTTACACTATCAGAAAGAGCAGAGGAATCCACTCCAGTCACTTGCCATTTGGCACGTCTCTACCATATCTCACCTTGCTTTTTCTCACAAAGCTGAACAGATCATAGATTTTTACATTTGCCTTGTCCGTATGTTGGTCCCTGTCTGCACAAACTCTGGCCATCTCCTCCAAGTGCAGCTGTATCTCTTTGGAGTGAGATCTGAACGCGAGCTGAGCTCTAGGCTAGGGTGTACTGATCATCACACCAGCTTCACTATTTATTTCTAACTTTGCTACATAAAACAAGGGAGCTGAGGGTGCAGAAAATATGCAAGAAGTGAAGAGGGAGGAAGTGCAAAGGTAAAAAGGAAATAAAAATGCCGACAATGACACTAGAACATTGTTTTAAAAAGCATAGAAGAGGAAAGTCCCTTGGTTGGCTCATCCCAAGAGAATAGCACTACAACAAGCAAGAAAAATCCACTGACCAAATGTACGCTCAGGAACCACTTAGATCACCCAGACAGTGGTTGGAGGGTGCCACGTCATCGAATAGACCTTGACAGTCAACTTGAGAAGGAGCGTAGGAGTTTTGACCCTTTTTGGATCCTGCTAAACTGAAGGTGTCTTTGGCGAGCTGCTGACCTGCTTGTTCAAAGCACAAAGTGTATTTGTTTCTTTTCTGAGTTAAAGACCAGATCATTAAGGCAGCAGCAAGAACAGATTTGGGAGCACTTGAGCCAAAATAATGAAATACTTCTTGCCAGGGAGTTATCCCAAGTTTCAGCTTGATAATAAGATAAGATGCAATAATAGCGATTTCCCCCCTTCTAATAGAAATTGCTTTCACAGTATTAATTATCCTCTTGTACATGAAACAACAGTGTTCGAAATAAAAAGAAAGGAAATAAAAAAGCTTTGAACCAAGATTATTACTCACAAGTCAGCTGTAATTCCATTTCACACAGAGAATACTAAAATGCCAAGTAAAACCCAAACTCAAACTTCAGTGAATACAAGATGGTTAGAAACTAAGAAGAGAAAAGATACTGCGGGGTTGATATTTAGAACATGACATCAACGGAATTTTATGTATTTACACAGCAGAGTCACGGAGCATTCACTTTTTTCAGTACTTTAATGATGTACATTCTTGGCAAATATGAATACGTTAAATGATAAATCCAATAAAATAAAATACATACGATTAAGTTAAATACACAAGAATACAACACATCCACAAAATCTACTTTTTTCAGGATCTTAAATAAGTCCATCTTTATCCTGCTTACATTAACTTAAAACAAATATTTAATGAGCAAATTTCTGGGCAGCACTGCATTCTGGGACAGACAGCTACAAAATAAGTATGTTGGGAAATTCATTGTAAGATGATTCACAGCTTGTAATTGTTAGTATTTATCCTTAAAAATTAAGCTTGGATAGGTAAGATGAGAAAGTAAATGTGACTGGTAAGGACAAAAGAACATGACATCTTCTATGTCCATTTGAAGGGTGCAAAAGTTTGTGGATAAGATGTTAAACACTGAGACCGGAGCCACGCACAAAAATCCATCCATAGACAAGTCTCTTGAGTCCTAATTCCACATCTCAGCTGGGAAGAATATGCCCTTCCTGCTCAGAGAAGGGATCTTGGGAAAGAGAAGAAAAATGTCACTTGAGCCCCCTTTTCTGCTCCTTTCCTTGGCTGAAACCAAACTATCTCTTCCCGCTACTGTTAGTCCCATCCAAACTACCAGAGGAAAGTTCAGAAAAATGGGCAGGGCTCTCTTTTCACCAAAAACGATACGTTATTAATACGGCTGCCGAAAAGCCAAATTATCTCTTCAGTTTGCAAAAGAATAATCTGCAGAAAATGTTGCAGACGCTTAGGTACTTAAAAGGAATCAAATTAAATGGGAGTGGAGGGTGAGGGGAGCAGATAATTTTCACGGGGGCTGGTTTGAAGGGATAAAACGGACCCGTAAGTGATCTTGCTGGAATCTAATTCACATTAGAGACCCAATCTCCAACCTCATTGCACAGTGCTTGTAGGGGGTGACGTATGAGCAGAGCCATGGTGCAGCCTGCCTTTAAAATGCTCCATAATTGAGTCTTTAGTCATTTCTTTGTAGGATTAGTGGTAATTGCAGCGGGGCCCTTGGTCTTCTGGTGGCCGCCTGCTACAGCGAGATCGAGCGTCCAACGGAATTAAGGCAAATGTGCTCTAGTGAGGGAATTAGGAAGGAAAATGGAACAGAAAATAGACGGAATGTTGTATTAATCGGGGGCATGACTTTTCTGCAGCAGTCACGGTACGTAATTCAGATCTACTGACTAACAACATCCAGACCATGGTGAATACAGTAAATTGACGTGAGCAGTGCAGTAACTGCAGGCTCGGAACAGCATACACCGCCAGAAGGGTATTCTCAGGGCAGAGGACCAAAAAGAGGTTAAGTTTAGGATTTACACAGGGTGGGACCCTGACGTTATCTGGGGCAGCAAGAGCACAGCTCTAAACTCGAATAGGTGGCTAAAGCAAAAAGAGTGCCAGAATACAAATTCATCTTGAAAACAACATCGGAAGAACTTAAATTGTTCAGTTTTGGTAACTACAGTGAAACTTCAAATTAAGAATCCTCCTCTCTTTATTACTCAGCCTGTTAGGACTAGGAGCACTGCACTCTGTAACGACAGGCTCGGCTTCCTCACTGAGCAATGATTATTGCTCCTACTTGCACGGGAGACCTCTGAGACTAGCCCAGGTCATTCTTGAGAAATGCTGTGGTCAATTAAGCGCTGTAAGGGTCATTCTGCCTTCAGAATGAGCACTGAACTAAAATTCTGGTCTGCATCAGGCACTGACGCTGTTTCCAGCTGAGACATAAAGGCAGAATCCAAGAAGTACAAAAGCTCTTTATTGAAGAGCATCTCAATTAAATCTCGCTCATCCATCAAATCTGCCCCCAAATTCTGCCTGTTCAGTCATTGCAGTATTTGCCAACACAGTTCTGCTGTGTGCTGTTGTTTTACAGGGACCTTTCACCTTACAGAGGCAGGTTAGACACCAGTAAAATACAAATTTTAAAGACATTCATTACTATTTCTCTATTAGTGAGAAGCAGCTTTGCCTACATAGGGCTGACACGGGTCTAACGGAGTTAAATCAATGGATTTAAGTGAGTATCAGACTCAGTATCAACTGAGAATCACCCTCATATTGTGGAATAGAAGCTTGCCAATCTAATTAAGTTATTTTGATGCATTAATTTTGAATTTTCATTCATTAATTTGATATCACTTATCATGCTGCCAAAATTTTCACGGCATAAATATTTTTGTTAAATATATTTATTTTAACCTAGAAAATTCTCAGCAACTGGGCAGCCCAACGGACAAGCCTGTCAGAGATTCTAGTTCCTCTGAGGCTAACAATTCCGAATAAGAAAAGCTTGTACATTGCTTTGCTGTATCAATCTCCCACTCACAACGACAGGCAGCCTGCGTGGATGCTCAAGGTATTTCAGGAGCCATTAACTAACAGTCTGAGCTTTACATAATTTGAAATAGCATTTAAAACAGAGATGCACTGTAAATCCAATATATGCTCCTCTGTGATTTCCTTTTTCATTTGATCGTAAAAGTTAACTCATAGCAGTCACCTGAATCTTCTATCTCAGATAGGAGATTCACAAAATTTCATAGAGGAAACAGAATCAGTCACTAAAGCCAAAACAAAGGAGGAAGGAGTGAACCAGTCAATTAACACGTGTGCATAGCACGGTAATTTGGAATGGGAAATGATTATAGCAAAGCGTTTTTGGAGAACAGCAGAAAATCAGGGAAATATTACGATATTGGAACCTTTCCGTTAGCAATGTGATCTCAAAGCTGTGATTATACAGGGAAAATCATTTTAGCATGGTCTAGTTTTTACAATATACGTGGATCTCGCAGCGGACTGTAAACACGACATGCATAATTAGAGGAAGAGAGGGAAACAAATGGACTAAGTAGTGAACCATGCCACAGCTCAGCGTCAGAAGCTGTTCTCTGTCTGCAGTAAAACCCATTTACTGCAGCTCCAAGGCTGTATTCAACTTCTGTACATTTTATGCTATAGAGGTAGGCAGACTGAAGGAGTTAAGAGACAGTTATAAAAGCCAACACGGTGAAGAGGGCAATGGTCTGTAACCACACACACAAACCCACCGTGGGCACTGTTAAAAGTATCATTAACATAGTGAAAAATAAGTAATTAGAGGTAATAGATTGAAATTAAGGCAAGAAAAATGTAGTCTTTGCTAAAAATCTTCTGATAGCTGTTATACGAACCTGCAGAATAATCTCCCACAAGAAATACTAGAAAACCAATAATTTGGGCTCATCAAAACAAGAGGAGGCATGAAACAATAAATGGCTGTAGAGGAAGAGTGACAAATTAGGTGTCCTACAGCCACTGGGGCCCCTTTTCCCTTCCAGTTTCCATAGGCTGAGCCCCCCAGACGCATCTCTAAAAGCACAGAAGGAAACGGAAGACCATTGAACTCAACTATCTGGTATAATATTTTCCTGCTTTTCTGTGTCTTTGCGTAAGCGTGCTGCAGGATAATTAACAATCACTGAAAGTCAGTGACTACTACCACAGTTAGACCGAGCAGGTCTGGCTGGAAGTTACCTTAGGCTAAGACAGTAGTAAGAGTTGTGAGGAGCTGATCTTGACAAGCCCTTCAGGCAGACTCTTTGCAGCTGCAGCCAGCTGTGCTACCTTTGGTAGCTGTGCTTACGCTCAGCTCCTCTGGGCTGACTTTTGTTTGCACTGCTGGCCCTAATTTGCTCATGGCTCTTGCACTTCAAGCCACTTGAGCCAAATCCAGGGTCACTGCCTACCTCATATAGGTCTCTCTGGTGACTGCTGGGCTCCTCCGAAACCCGCTCCTCTGCAGTGAGCACAGCCCTCGACCTGCTGGTACAGCCTGTACCGATGCAGATGTGATGCTGCCCCTGCTAGTGAGATCCCTGAGGGCCAAGCGGTTTGTTTCAGGCTTAGCTCTTTGGCGCCAGGTGCAGGAGGAGGTAAAAAAGGCTCCTAAAACATTTTAACGTCCCAGTAGAAAGAGTTACAGCTGCAGTTTTCCAGTCTCGTTTCCCTGGCATGATTCTTTCAGCGAGGGGAAAGTCCATGAGCAAAAACCATTTGTATGGACATGGCTCCTTTCTGGTGCTTTGCCTTGATGTCTGCTCCACCAGCCCACACATACAACCTTGAAGACCATTGCCCAATGCCCGAAGAATTCATTTGCCCCTGGATTGCGGCTATGTGTAAGTGGACGATCATACTGAGAGAGTAAACTTCACTGTTAAGGTTATCATAATCAAGTTGTGAATTCTGAGCAGATGTTTTCCTCTGCACTGCTGTGGCAATCATGAAAGTTATTGCTAAACATGGATCAATGTACTTTCAAAACAGGAGTTCACGTCTCTAGGCTGCTGCCCACTCCTGAGAGCTGTAACTGTACACAGAAAAGGATTTTATTGCCTTATCACATTTGGCCTGTGAACCTTCCCAGCCATCTCATGGGATTGTGAATACACTGGTTATACTGGATTCGTGAAAGCTCTTGTGCTTTCAAAAAAATAGCCATTTTTGCTTTTAACCTGTCTGGTCTCAGATACTGCAAAAACCCTGACAACAGGGGATAAAGGCTGATGTCAGGGGCACTGCTCCAACCTCTCGGCAGCTTTTGGTCATTTGCTTGGAGAAAACTGGGTAAAGCTCTTCAAGCAAGCATTCATTTCCTGCGAGGCAGCTGTGGAGCCTGCGTTCAGATAATTAACTACAAATGGAGGATTCTGTATAATTTCCTGGACTTCATTGCCTTAAATTTCCTCTAATTATTATAACATCCTCTGTGCTTTGATGTCCTCATGAAATTTTTCTAACAAGAGTCTTCTCTGATGTCACCACGAAATTGTTCTAACAGGAGTGGGCTGCGTGAGTCAGGACAGCTGCAGAACCGTGTACCTGCATATCCCAAGAGAAAGAAATAATTTGGAAAGCCTTTCCCAACGGCCGTGTTCCCAGACGCTTTAACAAATAACTCCCTTGCACATCCTTACGCCTTTACACATTGCTGTTATTTGCAATATCCTGAATGAATCCTCCTTTCTGCTATGTTTTGCTTAAATATCGATTTCTTCACCTCTTGTCCTAACTGCAGACCCTGAACTAACAGAGTTTGCTCGATTTGCCTATCTAAGGTCCTGTGTGACATGAACGCTGCAGCTCTATCTGGCTCCTCTTTGCAGGGCTGGTGACACTAAAACAACATCTGGTCTAAGAGAATGAAAGTGCAATATGTCAACACAGAGTACTACACTCTATTCCACCGGAAAAACAATCCATCGATATAGACATAAGAGAGGGGTCATTCTTCCCTTAGAAGTACAGTAGCAAAGGAAAAGCTTGAAGGTTCCTCCTCCTATCAAGAAGAAAAGAATGAAGGAAGGTCTTCTTGAGCTTGACAACTTTAAAGAAATAAAGAAGAGATCTGTTTTTATCTCCTCCAAGAATGCAAGGTGGAATTCAAAATACTCTGTCAAACCACAAATAATTCAGAGAGACCCTGTTAGAAATTTTTCCTAGCAAACCCGTGACAAAGTAGATGTTCCCAACTTCTTGTTTGCATCCCTGCTCAGGTGAATGCTGCACTCTCATCCTCTGCTCCTGCTATCTGAATGGCATATGCCACAGGCAGCAGGGGTAGAGAACTCCCAGTTGCCTACTTGGCAGTGGCCAGGAGAAAATGCAACAACTTGATTTGGTACTTTCCAGGATTGTCTGAGGTGTCCATCACTCCCCACTATTTTCCTTCAGAATATATCTGATTAGGTCCTGGTAATCATTCCTTAGAGATGTTTTTAATGAAATCCTAGTCCTCACACCCACTGGAAAAATTAAGGCACGCTCAAGGTTTATTAAAATCTTTCTCTGGTGATTGATGTAAGAAAATTTCACTCTAAGTGAAATTTCACTTTAAAATCTCACTCTAAGTCTGCCCTAATACAGAGGTATTCGCACAGGGGACTGTTTCACCCAGCACACAATAGGAAATTGCACACATGAGCTCTCCTGAAAATTATGAGTGGCAAACTAACGAAGATTAGTACTGGCAGATTTTCTCTTACTTCATTCCAGCTGCAAGGATGTAAACTGGGTGCCCAGCTTTAGCCGTCAGCTATAAAAGGAAAGTTTTATAAAAACATCCATCGACATGATTTTTCCTTACCCCAGTGATGAGTTTGACGCGGCTGTTCCTTACACCCTAGCACATGGCTGAATGGGGAAGTAATCCCTTCCAAAGCACATTAGCAAAATCTTTTAAAGGTCCATAAGCAGTATGACACACAAACCTGGGTCTCCTGCAGATGATATAATGCACAGTTTAAAACCTGACTGGAAACCAGATGCTGCTGCTTTGTAGTTTCTCTTGAAGTTTAATGACAGCCTAACATTTGAAGTTAATAACTTTCTGGATAGACGGCTGTTCTACAAAAAGCGCATCAGTGTTTCAAAAGAAGATGCTACGTGGTGTAGTCCGACATCTGTACCCATCTTTCCCCGATGAAGAAGGCTGTTGGTGCAGCACGCTGCCTACACCAGTGTAAAACCAGCCCGACAGTCAGAGTGCATGTATCTTCAGCGTGGAATTTAAATCGGTGATGTTTGACATATGCAGGACAGATGGAAACCACAGCATTGTGCTTGCAGAGAGCAGCTCTTTTCCTTCTTCTTTTATTAGATGGGCGATTTTTTTTTTTTAAATTGCAAATTAATAGCCGACATTTCTCTTCCCTAACATTTCTTAAGATGATTAATTCTGAGAACTAATTCCAGCAAAGGTATCGAGCCAGGCTAACATTAAGTGATAAGGATTACACTAATTCATCTGCAGCATCTTGATAAACAATCTTGCAGTGACAGATGAGAGGAATTTAATTTGTACCAACTATGGCCTGAATTCCTTCAGTTTTATGATCTACTGAAGAAGGTCTTGAATACAGACATATAAACTGACTCCGGTGGCTGAAGCAATCAAAAGAACTTCTGCCTGATCACTGACTGCCAATCTGCAAGGAGTAGTTGGTGCATTGGTGGCATGATAAGCACAAACACTAATGGATTTATTGGGACAGTTTAGAGGAAACTTGATCCTTCTTTGTCATGCGGTCTCCAGTCCTATTCTTAGCATCTCACAGGATCTGCATCTTTATTAGTCCATGATTCACGCTGAACACTGTCTAACTGGAAAAAATTACATAGAACAAGCTTCATATAGAAGGAAACGTGATTTTCCCCAACAGATAGGCAAGCCTGAGCAAGACCACCTCAGTGAGCATAAACCATTTTCACTTGATTTTACAAAAATACAGCACTCCAGTTATGATCAATCTTCCAGCTGGAAAAAATGACAGCCAAAAAATCAAACCAGCTAACCTGGCCCTATAAATTTCAGTGTAATAATAATGACAAAGTAGTGTATCATATGAATGTGTTTCATTTCTCTGTAACACATACAGTCTTATTAGTTTCACTGATTTATCTTCAAGTATGTCTCTGCCTTATGAAGTCCACTATATATATATATATATGTTTAGTAATGTGTTCCTATGTAGAAGACTCTTCACAGCAGTGGGCTACACAATATACACCCAATTACCTCCTGCACTCCAGCAGTTTAAAATACATTTTTCTCCATGACTAATAAACGCACGAGGCATTTCAGACTAACCTCACTAATCTTCTTATCCATTGTCATTCCTAATAGGCGGATCTTCAAATCCTCTAGAAGGACAATATCAAATATTTTGCCTATTATACAACACATCTTATTTGAAATCGAGTCGTTTGGAGATGTTTCTCTTTTCAGGAATAAAAACTGGGAATCCTGTTTTGCATTTTGCTCCTGAGAATAGCACGATAATGGGAAATGCAGATGAAGGACACGGTGAGACATAGTAAGTTGGAGGGTAGAAGTGTGTGTACATGCGTTTCAGCTAAAGAGCCAAACCATAACATTGTGCTAGCACTAACGGATTTCTACACCATAAAAAAGAAATAAAAAATTAGTGATTAGGAAATTCATCTCAATATCCAGCTGCATTTAATCCTTCATTTCTTGCTCTCACTCCTATTCCAACCAATCTTGTACCTTTTTAATATTTATGTTAGAAAATTGGATTAAATACATAAGCTGTTATGGGATGAGTTTTCACGCTCTGTAATAGAATATGAACGGTTGTACTTCCACTTGCAAAGGTACTTGTAGTATTCTTTGCCTTGTACGCTCAGTTCTAACTCTGAATGTATTCAGGCTTTTCTTTCATTCGTTTCAAGCCTGAATCCTGATCTCATCCCTTTTCCTTCTCCATCCCCCACCCCCCTTCCTTGGTTGTCTGGAGAGTCTTTTCTAGAGGAATTATGGCATTACTCAGATGTATTAAAATGCATTACTGAATTACCTTTGTGATAATTACCATGAAAATACACAGGCTGAAAATAACAGTTAACACTGGCTTCAGGAGGCTGTCAGGATTTGACAAGGCTACCTCACTCCTACAAACTATCTATTAAACGAGAACGATTTCTATAGCTAATACTCATTAAATTTCTTCACTGATGTCAGTAGTATTCTGCGAAGCAGTTGCCATAGCTTCTTATAAAATGAACACAAAAGAGAGTCTTAAATAAATGCAGGGCTTAAATGAATACAACCCTCCATGAAATCTCAGCTATGACACAGTGTAAAGAGTCAACGACATTAACGCAGGGCTGGCCAACTCCTCTCCTTTGCAAATATTGCTGAACCAGCAGGTTTGCACCATGGGTTTTGTCTAAATTAACTTTGTTTCACACTCAATTTGTTGTGCAGAGTTTACCCTGCCTTTCATGCCAATTAACTTCCAGAAATGCTTGGTGTGCAAATTGAGGAAGATCTAAATGAATTAAATAGGAACTTAATTGTACGATGTGATAATAGCTGCTTTGCCGTTTACACAGCCGACTCCATTAATGCATGTGTATTTTAATAAGTTGCATTTTTAATGTATTCACCTCAAAACCATCTGGGAGACACAGTAAGTAGCTGTTTCAAAAGCCTGTAATCTCTCCTGTTGTTATATTAAAGACAAAAAAAAAAATATATTTACTTGATAAACCATCAAAGATGCTAAATGTATCACTCAGAGAAGAAGTTGTGAGATGCCAAGTGGGAACAAAGTCTCTTGAGATAGTCAATTGTCTAGTCTGTCATCATTAGTAAATGCCAATTAGTAAGCAGAATGTCCGCTCCCTTTAGGTTCATTATGAACACAATTGACTATCATTAACTTGCCATGACTGTAATAACCTCAGAGGTAAACAGAAACACTTTTCTATTGATGACCTAAGTACTAGCAGGCATTTTCCACTGGTCACACCACCAGTCTAGTAGCCAGAAACAATGGTTGTTTATGCCTGGCTCCTCCACAAACCTAATCTGGTTATTTCTGAAATTCCCCACCATTAATACAGGAGATATATATATATACACACTTACATATATATAAGTATTTTCACAGGGATTAATTAATTGTGAAAGACCTTTAAGATCTGTGATTGAAAATCTTTGTGTAGGTCTTGAGAAAGAGGTAAAGCGTCTGCAGAAATATTAAATAAACACAGGAATCCGTGATCTTTACGCGTGGGTTGTGAATATCTATAAATTTCTCTGACCTAGACTAGCAGTGTTTATCCAAACGTGAGCTCGTTGCCTATATTTATAGAGGAACATCATGCACTCCCATACGCTCTATTCTCACTGCCTGCACCTACAATGTCAGACTGTTACACACGTGAGATCCTATACATGAGGTGTGAACGCTGGAGTGAGCTCCCTGCCCAGTTGCTCAAGCCCTAGTGGGAGAGGACAGCTCAGGAGCAGTCTGAATTCCTCCCCGTGAGGAAGCGAAGTCTGCTGTCCTGTCAAGAAGGGACTAACCATCTGCTCCTGAGAACACAGAATTTCCAAGCAGTCGGCTGTTGCGGTAGTTCTTTGCTAATATTTTGCATGTCTTTAAATACGTTGAAGTAGATCTTATAACATACTGATGTTAATTTATTTCATGAATTTTACAACAGGATAACATACGATGTCACTTTGTTCCAATGACAAAGCTAAGAGACTACCTCACCTACTACTCCTAGGTGATGAAGGATGTATGAGTACTGCAGCGGTGATGAAGGTCGTGTAATCATTAAAGAGAGAAACATAACAAGGCAGAATTGGACAAACAGAAGTTTTTGTCTCTTCTCTTGAAAAATTGAATGCAGTGCTCTAAATTTACCTGAGTTTTGAAATCTACCATCTGGGAGTGTAACCTACAGAGAGATCTCAAGGACATGTTGATATGCAACTATGCAGTAGATAAATTGGGTGTGTAATACAGCTCATGCAGACATGACTGTGTATTTGACCACTGTAAGACACTCTGAGCAGTATACCCCCTGGCCACTTCTGGACCTCAAAGCTCTGGAAGATGATCATGGTAGACATCCCTTCTAGCCTTTTCTGCCCAATTCTTCAACAGAATTTTGAATGCTCCAGGGAGAGGTATCCCAGGTTTTCCCCTGGAGCCAGAAGAATGACTTTGGTGTGACTCAGAAATGCTGGGAACACATATGGCATCTCCCTCGCTGCTGCACCTGGTTTTTGTCTGCCTCCTCGACCACTTGGAAGGGAGGGCTGGCAGCTCCCCTTTCCCCTTTGCTCAATGGCTTTCACCAGTAGCAGGTAAAAGCTCCTTGCCACACGAACACCTGAGGAAGCCCAGATCTCTTGATCCTCAGAGGCATTCAGAAACCATCGGGTCAGCATCAGAAGGAAGCACTCCATGTATTTGCACAAGCATTTTGCAGTGCCAATGCTCCTGCTGGTAAAAATGAACCAACAACGAACCAAGAACTGCAAACCTCCTTCTAGCTCCCATCCTGGATGGCCAGTACTCAGAAGAGCCACAGACACCACTGAATTTAAAACAATGTAATTGTAAAACATGGTCTTTAGAACGTGACGTATGAGAAATCCTTTTTGCCATTTGTAGCCTGCTTTTACCCTCCGTTTCATACCACATGATTTTAAAGAGCTGAACAGGACAGGACTTAGCCCTGATGGTGCAAGAGAACAACTTTCTGGGATGATTTTTTGAGATGTGGCAAACTGTCCGAAAATTCAACGGAACGCTGTGCAAAACGCAGGAGAGCTCTTGGGTCACCACTGGAGGAAAACGAGCCTGCTTTCCACTTCATGCAAAAGAAAGCCACCTTGTGAAGTGGCTCACAATGCAAAGCGAAACGGAGAAGGGCTGTTGCCTAATGAATTCCAGAGAAGCCAAATTAGAAACCTCTGTACAACTGCAGAGGACGCGGAGGGGTGCCCAGCATGCTGTATTCCCTCCGATAGCTACACTCTCAGGAAGAATAGCTGATGGAGTGTAATACGTTTGCCTGCAGGCATGACCCATATCAGCGCTAATTTTGCAGACTGAGGGACCAAGAAGTAATTAGACGAGCAGGGGCATCGTTAGAAGGTGGCGCGTTTCCCTTTTCTTCTCATAAATTTCAGATGCAATCGGGTTGTTTATAGAGGAGAGAGGAGCCGGTGCTTGCTGCATTATTAAAATTCTGAATTATGTTTTGAATCTCAGCGCATACCATCTTTCTCCAGACAAATGACTATAGCTGAGCACCAGCTTCAACCGCTCTACGAGATAAACAAGGTAACTAGTTACAGTCGGTTCGCAGCAGAGGCAGAGGTTTATCTGTACTTCTTTAAGGATTTGCTGAAACAAAAGCGTCTCTCATTTGCAGCCACAGTAATCAGCTTACCTTTAATCTTTTGTTTTCTTTATTAATAACACAGATTTATTTGCTGTGAGCTGTCGAAAACCGGAGTCGCCACAGATCATCCAAGAGCATTAATCTTTGTTCTCTGCAACCCAATTTCTGAAAACCGGAGGCAAAGCAAAGAAGCAAAGAGGTTTTCGAGTGCTTACAGAAAGTCAAATAAACACGTTTCCTTCCAGATTCTGGGGCTGTTGTCGCCGAGTTAAGGTGTGAGCAAAAGCATTTTCCTCCCAGCGAGCTGCAGTATTTCAGCTCAAGAGTAGTTTTGAAGCCTTTATTGATTCAGATTTTATTTTTTAAAATCCACCTCCACAAAATTTGTTGGCGAGTTGCTGCCCTTTATTAAAACGTCTCCTCCCAGAATACTAAACACCGAGCACGGATTAAAACAGCCAATCAGCAGAGTCATTCATCATGCTGATGAGTGTCAGAATTTGGCAATGCTGGTGGAATTAGGGCTTAAGCTTCAAACTGAACCAAACCAGATATTAGCGACACAGTCGATACGTTACAAACCTTAATTAATCTTATTAATGTCTTGCTTGCTCTGGTTGGAATGATAATTAACGTAGTTATGATTAATAATGGGGTGCTAATTGCTATTTTTACTCACTTCTTTATAAATGTGTGTCCTTTTCTTTTTTTAAAAAAGACAGTATATTGTGTAACTTGTATTGCATGTTTCTGAAGCTCCGATTTATTCTTTCCCCCAAGTAGCTTATTACAAATGTGTGACAAAGTGATAATTACTGTCACATCTGGGCAAAGCATGTCACATGTTCTAAAGTATTATTTAAATCTATTACTGCGCATGTCAACTTAGTTGATGCAAATGGGAAATTTCAGGAAGAGACAAAAACAACGTCAATACAAATGACAATAATAATGAAAATGATGAATACTGTAGAAGGGTCCTAAACCAGGCTCTGTGACAAGGGTAATAACCTTTACAACAAAGACTGGGTTCCCCACCAGAAGGCAATAATTAATTTCACTTGTCTTAAACCAGCACATCTGAGCACCCAAATTTACTAGAGCAGTAAACTAAGCAGAAAGCCAGGTGCTACACATCTTGTGTTAACTCTTCCAGTGAACTTAAGAGAAGCCTCAGAGGCTTAGAGTCGGCTGGAAGGAGCACACGTGGCATCAGAAATGTTCTCTCTTCTGGAGCGGTAGGTGTGTTTCTGTCTCTGGGGGATGAGGTTGGTTTAGTAAAGCTGCTCAGCGCGCTCTGAATTTTTAACTGTCAGTGCCTCTTAGTGTAAATACGTTGAATATTGACAAGAAGCTTTGTTTCTTATTTCATGAGATCTAATGGAACTTTGTAAACATCTGTGCTGTTGGTTTTTGGTTTTGTTGGAGGTGAAATCATTTCCTATGACCTTTTCCTGACTGCTTTGTTGTTTGGCTTACTGGATCATGAAGCTATCTGAAAATTGTGGATCCTCCCCACACTATGATGCATCATAATGGGGGAAAAGCATTAGCATCATTTTCATGATGTCAAAGCTGCATCACGTAATGCTGTCCCTGAGTGTGATTATAGTATGACTAGATCTTTGCTTCTAACGTTCTGACAGTTGTCTTTCATCACTCACCAGTGACAACGGCTGGACAGGTGGAGTTACTCATGTGCTTTAAAACAAAGCAAACAAATGGAAGGTGATCCCAGGATAGTCTAACAGTTCTGAACCTTTCCTCCAGTGGATTCCTAAAATGCTCTTCAATCTCTCAAGGCAGTGTTGTGTATTTTCTGACCTTTTTAAGGGCTCTTTCCAGGACAATTAATCATCCTGAAACTCTTGTACGTAGTTCATTGTGTAAATACACATTTAACATTTCTTATAAGGCCCAATATGTCTTTTCCTGACAAGATCTTAAACTAACTTTTAAGAAACTTTTTTCATCTTAGCGAACTTATTTCTTTTACTGGTATATACTTGATTGTTCCAGTCAGTTTAGCAGTCAGGCTATGATGGATAATAATCTTACCAGATCTCATTCTATGCAGGATTTGACCTGTCATTTCTTGGAAGGAAAACTTTGGGGTGGAGTGTGTGTCTGTGTGACTTACTGAGGTTACTGTATTAATGTTATTCAGATTAGAATCAATGTTTTAATATGCATTTAAAATGAGTATTTGGGCTGTTGCAATTGACATTTGCCAAAAGACTTTTACAACAAAAGCCCTGACCGCTTGGCAATGTGGAAGATGAGACATCACTTTCCATAGAGAAGACTCTAGATGTAGTGGTCTTATTCCAACACAGGCAACAATTCTCTATTTTCCTCAAATTTATTATATGTTTTCCAGTGGTTGTGGTGGTTTTTCAAACAGCCTCTAAGCTGTTGACTAGTGTTTCTGCAAGCTACAGAATAAGTAATGTGTTCTACCTCAACAAGGCTACATTTCAGTTATAGAAAATTGACCTGTTAAAGACCCCTTTTTTTTAAGAAAGGAAAAAAAAGCAGCATTAAAAGCTCACTATTCTCTGCTCCACGTAGCTACAGTAACTACGGTACTGCTGTACACATAACACTAAAGGTACTGTACAGCAATCCCCCTGGAATGGCAAACGTTGAATTTTAATGATTCCTTTTTTATTTAGGTTGTAAAGTGCTTTGGGATAGGTATCCTTCAAGATGAAAGGCAGTACAGAAATATAAGCTATTGCTATTATGCTTTGAATTAATCACTTGCTTTCCTCTCCAGAGTGATGCAGAAAAGCATCTTAACATCTATTTTACTTGCAGCCTGAAAAAGGAAAGTAACCTTCCCCTCATAAACTAGAATACAGCAAAGCAAAAGAAAAAGCTCTTTCAAGTCTGAGAGGAAAAAAACCCAGTTTTGTGTCGATATATAGAGGGCTTTCATCCTGCATTTCTTGAAGTTAGTATTAATCTGAAGGAAAGAGAATGCGCTATGCAAACAGGATCGGGTCCTTAGTTAGTGAATATCTGCTAGGAACAGATTCTGACTGGGTAATGACTGCGAGCCCCTAAAGCAGGGGAATGGAGGAGAGAAACCCTACCACCCACTTACCACCGCTAGTGCGAACGATGCTATCATAACGCAGAGTAATGATGGTAATCAAGATGCAGCCCCTTACTTAATTAAACCTCACTGCAGAGTGTGAGGAGCAACACATTCGTACCAAATAAAAGTAGAAATGTTTTAAAACCAGGCTGGGTAGCAAGTGATGATACAATTTATGGATATGGACACACTGATAATTAACACTTGTAAATCACTCAAAGGGGACCCTGTTTCCAAAGTGCTCTGGCACACAGGTAAGGTTACACTTATGCGTCCGTGACTAATGGGGTGTAAAGCTGCCTTTGGCTGTTTGATTTCTGTCTCGAAAAGAAAATTAGAATCACAGAAACTAGAGGTACCATTGAGGCAGGGACATCACGGTATTGTCCACATCTTGTGGAAGAGCGCAGAAACACCCTTGTGTTGTACAAATACCCAAGAAAACAACTGTTGCCATCCCATGTAGGTGCAGATGAGGAGTACAAGAAGCAACGAAGCGTTGAGGAAAGGTTTGCTCTTCGGAGAACTTTGCCAGCAAAATTGTCGCTACAGAGACTAGCTATAGATTTATGTAGTTGGTATAATTTATTACCGTTCCCCTAGAGCAAACAAACAGTAAATTCATAAGGTCTTTTTCAAATCCATAATTGCCTCTGCTCTTCAGTTTTAGCCACTGAGCTAAATCGGCGTTGGCTTGGAATGTTTTCATACTCCGAACTGACAAATCTTTAAGAAGAAAACTTTAACAATAAGTGACTGCTATTTTGAGAATAGAGAGATTCTCCTGTTACAACCCCCTTGTTGCTAGTATATGCCTCATGTTGGCAGTGGTCAAATGTGATGGCACCTGAAGCTAAAAACCAGAAGGATATTTTTTTCCAAGCCCCACATACTCCGCTCTCTGCATGGGTGACATAGTCTAGTCACAGGTTCATAGAATTGTTTGGGCTGGAAGGGACCTTTAAAGATCATCCAGTCCAAGCCCCCTGCCAGGGACATTCTTTCACTAGACCAGGTTGCTCAAAGCCCCATCTGACTTGACTTTGGACACTTCTAATGATGGGGCATTTGCAACTTCTCTGGGGAACTTGTTCCAGTGTATCACCTCCACCCTAACAGGTCCGTGTTTTCCTGTGCTGGGGACCCAGTAACACAACCTTGATCATAGTTCAGAAGATCTAGTGCTACTTTTCCCATTCTCCTACTTAACACTCACGGGATAAAGAAAGATGCTTTTTGTTATTACCCAGTCTGCTGAGAAAAGATGTTCATCTCAGCCATCATATCCAGAATCCTACAGGAAGTAGTGGTGGTGCAGGAAAGGAGCACAAGCAGAGATCTGAAGAGCTTCCACACTACCTTAACTGATAACTGTAAAAGTCACTGTGATTTTAGAGCACTTCGATTGATTCAAGAACAGTGGGTCTAACTACAGTCATCGCAGTAGCACGGAGGCTAATCTATACCACATACCCTGTCACAGCAGCCATCAATTAATCTGAGAGTCTTGAATTGGTGGGGCACAGGAAAACATGAAACATCACTCTAGACCTGGTTCTTCTACTTTTTGGGTGTTGTAACACATGACTGTTACATACACCTATGTGATGTAAATATAAATTGCTAATGCATAAGTAGCTTTAAAGACTTTCAGTCATCTGAGGATTTCTTCTCTGAGGAAGGTGCCATCAGTGAGTAGCTTTCATGGTGTCCTGATGAACAGAGGGTCCTGGCCTTTGACTTTATCTGAGTTACAGTTCTAAAAATGTAGGTCGATGGTTCACTGATGACTCACAGAGACTTAATGAAAAGATAAAGGAAAATACAGCAGTGGAACCAATTTGCTGTAGTTATTTCAGTGAACATCATCCGAACTATGACCCCTCCTACCACACGGGTATGTGTTTTGTACTTCTTGCAAAGTTATACCAGAGTCAGAATTTCTGCCAGTTTTCTAAACGGACTCCACTCACTCCTGTACTGGACTCCACTTAGATCCCACTCCTTTAATGGTTGCTTTGAGCAGGCACCTTTGCGCTATGTGTACAAGGCGAGAATGCACCAAAGTCGCCCGTTCAGCACACACTCCTGGCTTACTGTAATTTTTCACTTTTGCCAGTTATTAATGTCTTCTTCATCCCTTCTTGAGAGCTTAAACATGTTAATGAATATGTTATTTACTATAATAAAGCCAGAGCCTGCTGTTAAATTAATAGAGCAACTCAACCAAGAATCCCATAAAAGCTGTTTATCCCTGCTGTCCATGCAACCGAGCTGCAGCTAGCGTGGCTTTGGTCATCTGGATTAATTCCACACTGTTCCATGGACGCTGGATAAACAGCGGTCAATTATAGATGGTTATCGTATGAAAGTTAATTTGGTTTTTTCCCTCTCTTTGGCCAATCATTTAAAGTAGCAGTTGGTAATTGAATCTATGTTTATTTCATGCTTTGCCTTTAAATAATCACTTTCTAGTTCTTCCTACAAACGCACAATGTGTGGACGTGTCTTTAGTACCTTATCATTAAGGTCAAATCTGTAGTACCTTACTGCAAAGCTAAATCCTTTCCTCGGTGCTAAGGAAGCCTAAAAACTGGGTTTCCTTAGATCTGGGAAGGTCTCAAACACCCATGGATGCTTTTTCCAAAATGTCAAGGCAGGAAGACTTTTAAAATCCTCTATCTAATTTTCCATGCCACTTCTGCTGCTATTTCTATCTTCCATCTGAAGAAAAGAGGCAAAAGAAAGGCACTTGAGTCGCAGAGGTTTTGTTTCCACTGAGAAGTGGAAAAGAAGGGGTTTAAGAGATGGCACTTAGCTCACTGTCCTCTCCTTACCAGCAGCCACACTGATCACAAAAGACACTCTAGTCTGAGAGGACATCTGAATGGACCCAAGTATGAACAGCTGCGCAAATTTATTCTCCCAAGTCCCTAGTGTTGGCTCTGAAGTGGCTTTTCAGGATTCTGGCCTTCTGGGTGAAAGGCTCAGGAGGGGTAAGCTGATGGCACGTCATCGACTCTGATGGAGTCACACTGACTCCGATGAGCTGAGTATCTGAATGCCTGTCACAGTTTACTGAACCACATTCTTTGTACTAAAAATCGCCTTTTTATTTTCAGACTTTATTCCCTAATAAAGATGTCATGTCTAGCAGGAAATCTCAGTTCTCATGCTGGAGACTTGTTTCTTGGGTGTCTCCTGTCTTGCTGGGCTTGGCTGATGCCTTGTTAAACAGTGCATGAAACTGGTCGGACAAGTGAACAGAGTGAGCATGGGGAGAATGTCCATTTGGCAGATGGTCACAGCTTGCTTGCCTTCTAACATCATAAACTCCACGCTTCCTAGACCAGCTTCCTCAGAGAACTGCATGTCCAAAATCCTCTAAGTGTCTGAAGTCTAAAGGAAGAAAAATAAGACACTGAATCTTAAAATTGATGGGCCCAGTAGAGTTACTCCCCAGGATCTGGACTTCTATCTGCTAGCTGAGCATTTAAGCTGTGGATCTAGTAATAATATCCGTGCATGGGTGTATAGTCCCCGTCTCTCCAAGTCTGTCACGTCACCGTTGTATCAAGGAAGGCCTTCATTAAGGATTTTGGGGGTCTTTGAGGTTGAGGGTGAAGATGTCAGCAGGATGGCTGAGGGACCCAAAGCAGAGCCGACTCTTTTGCAGCGGCTGAATGGGCCTGAGTGCTAGTTTATGTGAAGCAGAAAGAAAAATGTTACCAGCTTCTGTTGTTTTATACTAAACCTCATAATAGTGTCACTGAAAAATCCAAATTCAGCAATTACTTGGATTATCGTGTCTTTTACCTTTTAATTTTCTTTTCTTTGTGGTTGCAGACAAAAATCCTGGAGGAAAAAAAAAGTAATTCAAATGAACTTTAAGTCTCCAAAATCATAATCTAAAGGGAATAATAAAGACATTATTATTTCAAATATCTTTTTAACCCCTCTTCCATTCCCCCTCAAAAAAAAAAAAATCAATGGTTAAGAAGGCTTGACCTGTAACATTTGAATGCTTGTTTTTGGTGCTTCTTTTCATCCCAGATTAAAGGGTATTCCTTCCATGCTATATAATGATTGGGCTTTTATGACACTCAGTTTCTAGGGTAAAGCATTTTTTAAAGGTTTCATGGTCAAAATGGATTTGCACTATCCTGATCTTCCAGGGTACTTTGATTTCTTCTGACACTTTGGAGTTAGTAAAATTTATCAACTCCATTTTGGAGGAAGGACGGAAGGCACTGGATCAGCTTTAAGAAAAACAAGTTGCAAAGGCGAGTCTTAGGTCTGTTTCCACAGACACGATACAATTCAGCTTGTGTAATGCATATCCTAGAGCCCAAGCTATAAACCCCGTACAGCGTGTAAATGCTAGTGAAATCTATTTGATGTGATTTCCAATGCCAAATTGGAGCCTGTTTAATGGGAAAAAGTAAGAGCATTTTGGATTTTTGTGTTTTAGATAGATCCCCAAGTGCATCAGGCTTAGTTTTACAATTCACCGTGAGAATTTGGATTTTGACAGCTCAGCGTGGCCGTAGCAGCGCTTGGGATATGCTTACCTGTCATTTACAAATAGCAAGTCTCCACTGATTTCCTCAGCAGATGTCAGCCACGCAGCCCATCAATCACAGTTGGGTAGACACCTTGCTCAGACAGAAAGAGAAAAGGAGAACACATTTCAAATTTTCCAACCAGCCTGTAACCATTAAATCCTAATTCCTGTGAAGCACCTTGTCCTGTCCCTGGCCACCACCACCAGGGCTGGTAGTGTAGGTGTTGAGTCCTGGCCATGACAGAGGTACCGTGCTTGTTTTCAAGGACCTACCAACAAGTTACAGAAGGCAGATGGGGATGCACTGTTCTCTCTCTTCCGGTGTTGAAGTCATGAAACCGAACAGACCGGCTTCGTAATCCGCTCACTGGAACTATCCCTTATCTCATTTTTTAAAAGGCGTGGGTGTGTTCTGCTGCGTGAACGCTTATCTCCCCCTGTGACCCGTCGCAGGATATTGCTTGTTGCTGTGCGAGTATTACAAATCCGATTGCAGGGATGGGGCTCAGAGATTCCTGCAAGGGAAGTACCGGCCTTTGTACCTGTAGCTTCAGGAGCCCATCTGCTTTTAGTAACATAGAAAATGTTATATAAATGAAATATGGACTGTTCTTAATTTTTCTAGGAGAACATAATGATGTTACTCAACAGCTAGTAATGACAGTATTTTAGCTCCTTTCTTGCATGTAGAAGAAAAGCATTTGCTCAAACTAGTAATTATTGCTAATATTAAAGAACTAAACTAACTATAAAAGCTGAGTTTGAGGTAGCAAGCTCTAAAGAAGGCGGCTGCATCTTTGCAGAAGCAGGGAGACAGACCTTTCTTGCTTGATGAAACTGTTCCTAATCCAATAGGTTTTTTTGTTTCCCAAAACTATTTCGGAAGAATTAACTGTAGTAGAATAGCTGGATGTTACTTTTATCCACCAGTAAAGAGAATCCTAGAAAAACTTCCCACCTTCTTGCAGTCACCTCAGAAAATAATATTTTAAATACTCTTTCAGAAGAATATTGATTTGTAAAGAGAAATCTGTGGTTTATTATTCAAAGTAATATTGGAACAGAGGTTGTTTAGCCTGGAGAAAAGGAGACTCTGGGGAGATCTTACCCCTCTCTACAGCTACCTGACAGGAGGTTGTAGCAAGGCGGCAGTCAGTCTCTTCTCCCAAGTAACAAGTGACAGGATGAGAGGAAATGGCTTCAAATTGCACCAGGGGAGGTGGAGGTTGGCCCTGAGGAACAATTTCTGTCCCACTGAGGTTGTGCAGGCGTGTCCCAGGCTGCCCAGGGCAGTGGTGGAGTCCCCATCCCTGGAGGGGTGTTGAGGTGGTGCTGAGGGACAGGGGTCAGTGGGGACCTGGCGGTGCTGGGGGAACTGGGGGGACTCCCTGAGCTTAAAGGTCTCTTCCAACCAAAATTAGTGTGTGATCCTGTGATTTGCGTTTCTCATATTTGTTCCTTTAGAAGTTCTATTTATTTGAACACCGGTCAAGAATGATATTTTGTGAGTCAGTGACCAGTCTGTTAATTCAAACGATCTGCCTGGCCAACCAAAAATTGTTTATCCAGTGCAGAAATACAGTTAATTTATGGAGAGACAGTGAAGGGTAAAACCCATCTGATAAATCCTAGCGTGGGCACACTCCACAAGTTTCTCTTAGTTATCAAGTTAATACTACTGTGCTCTCAGAAAAATATATAATTTTAAGTAACTATATATAAGTGTTTATACATATAAATGGAATTCACTTTTTAACTGTACTTTCTCTGTTTTCAATAAATAACCCTCCTCTGTCCCAAGCATACTGAGGATACAGTCGGCTTCAGAAAGGAATTGTGAATTGAGTATTCATGCATGATTTTATCTCCTTGGCTCTCAAAAAGTGCTTTTAAAATCCTCCTGTTCCTTTAAGAAAGAACTGCAGAAACCAAAGTTGTTCTTCACTAGAGAACTGAAACCGGTAGCTTTCAACCTACAAAGCAACAAATCTGCTACAGAGAAGTGGAGCGGTGGGAGGGATGCTAAATAAGGATAAACACACCAATATACTTAGAAGAGCAGCAGTCCTATCAGAATCAATAAGGATTCTAGAGTAAAATACAGGGATTTGAAGAAGCAAACACAGAGTAATATGGTTGTTATATTTACTCATAACTTTGACAGTTCTTATGCTTATAAGAAATGAGATATACACATTTTTTTCCACTGATGTTTGTTGAATGAAGTAATTTCCTTCAAATCTTCCTTGTTCTGTCAGACCCACACCAAAGCAGCTGTGACCAGAACCATGGTTTAGAAAGGGGAATATGTACTCTCTATCCATTTTTCTTATTTTATCAGAATTAACATTTCCTCTGGTAACATGTTCATAAGTTTCACATTTATAAACTTGACTTAGCACTTTGTAATCAAACTACAGTCACTTCATGTAAATGATCCTGACAGTGATCTCTGGAAAAAAACAAAACAAAAAGAACAACCAAAAATCAAAACCTAAAAGTAAAGCCAAAAAGCCGCTTCTGCAGGTACTTAATGACTTCTGTGTTAGTATCCCAAAGAGCAGAGTTTATTTCTTCTTGAGGATGGTAGAGATTTCTATCTTCTATGCTGAGAAGAATTCAGTATTGTTGAAAGGAACCACAAATCTCTCTTTTGATAAAGAAGAGCTATGATTCTATACACTGCCTTTGTGGTTACAGAAGAAATAGGATTCTGTACAGCACCGCTCAGGACAGCTCCCAGGGACAGGTCTGACTCAAAGTTCCCGAGGTCAGCGCAGCTGGTCCCTTGACCTCATGCTCCATGGGAACAGGCGAGTACCACGCAGGTGCTTTGTTAGTCCTTCCCTGGACGTCTCCTTTCTTGCAGTTTGCCATTTCTGGTCCTGTTTTTGGTAACAAGGCCAGATCTCACCTTTATGCCTTATTTTCTTGTTCTGAGTTCAGCAGTCCATGAAGTACCGTTGTCCCATTCCCGGCCACCCCGAGGGGCTGTATCTATCACTCACCAAGTCAGGGTTGATTTTCCTGTCACTGTTCCTTATCCACCAACAGAAAGACAGAAAATAGCCCTCGCTGCCACTCTGTATGTGGCACATGCAATAAACCATAAAGCAGGGACCATACCTGTGGAATGATGGTCAGGGAAATGATGCTCTTCAAGCATCTTGGACAGACTGATACCTCCCAGCCCTGAATTCCCACGGCGGAGGGCACACAGCCATCTCCTCGCAGGACTTCCTAGGAGCAGATCGTTCGCGCTCCCTCCTAAGTAAAACAAGGTTGCTAAAAAAAAAAAAAATCTGTTCTTTTCTGTTTGCAAACTGTACAAAGAGATTTATTATTTTGTAAATGCATTCTGCCAAAGCACATCAGTTTAAAGATCATTTCCCATCAGCCGAGTGTGAATGTTTGACTCACGAAATGTGAGCAGTGTCGCTGGGCGCAGGGTTCACACAACTCACTGGTATGATCTTTGTGAGTCAAGTTTCATATGCAAATGGTCACATCAGTTCTGATTTCAAAATGAAAATATCCTTCAAAGTCTTCCCTCCCCTTGCTGGTTTCACTCTCTGCACTAATCTCACTGACTGTAGCACTAAAGGGAAATTAATAGCAAAAAAAAAAAAGGAGCATAAATTAAGACAGTGTTATCTAACATTGGTTTTCAGCAATGAATCAAAGCCTGCCAAGGTCAACCTGAATTTCTCATGGATATATTTGACTTCTGCTGCTTCCCTTTGTTTCACTAACGTGCTGTTTAATTTCTGGTCAGTGTGGAGAATTCAAGGCAAGACCCAAGGCTCTCTTTCATTCTGCGCTGCAGCTAATATGAAGCAGATGTAAGAGGCATAAAAGCAGTCTGTTTCTGTGTAATTGGAGCGATGCTGCATGAAATTGTAGAACATGGTCGGAGGGATGTGCCGGTTAATGCACAATATTGAGCCCAGTTTCTGCTCTCTGCCATGAATCCTGCTGTGGTGGGAATTTTTTTAAACCATTAAACAGTAAAAGAATTAAAAGCTATGACTGACATGCGTAGATCTCATCTGAACTGTAGTTGTCACCTGACTTGTGCAGAAAGCCCTCTCAGAGGTCACTGCGGCCGCTGCAGGCTGAACTTCTCCCTTGATAGAGGCCAGGAGACCCTCTACAAGCCTCACACGGAGCGGTTCCAGTAACCAGCATCTACCTCTGCCGTCCTCAGCATATAATCTGCAGCATCTTATGTGCTGCAATTTGCAGCAGTTGAGGCAGATGAGCCACCGACCCGGCTGAGTGGGGATGAATAGCGGGTGCTTGGAACGACAAGCAAAAAGAGGCCATCCCTTCCTGTCAGATCCCTCCGATTCACAAAGCAGCTATAATTTTAAATAGAAAGTGATGCTATGTGCTCGAAAAGGACAAATATTTTTCCTTTGTTTGTGGTGACAGCATAACATACCGGTGCAGGATGGAGAAAGCTCCTCTTTTATCTATTTGCCACTGTAAACAGACCCAGAAGTCTCCATGCTCTTAATTTTTTTTCCACAATTTTTTTTGGTAATTTTAGTCAATTTTTTAATGCTGTCAGACCACCCTAATGAACAGGCTTTGCCCATGTAAGAATGTAATAAAATAATCATTATTTTAACTGTTGATTACTCGGACAGAGTATCCAACTGAGCGAACATAGGAGTGGGAATGAAGTATGTTTGCTCGTGTGTTGTTGTAGTGACTCCTTGTAGAGACAGCCATGCCAGTGTACAGGCTCACTCCATTACAAAGGTGTAATTACACCCAGATCAGCGAATTCGGCTTACGAGTTACCATCAAACCACTGATGGAATATTAAGAATCGCTTTCAGTGAAGTTAGGTTTGTACTCACAGAGAGTATTTCTTCCTGACTTAAATTCTGCCATTTTCCAATGTGACTGTTCAGTGCTTAGCATCCTCTAAAAAGTGAAGATTCACATATGAATGCAGTGATTCCAACAGCACTATTTACCATATTTAATTTTTCTGTTGATATAAATATACAGTAGGAAGGAAAGGAAAGATATACAGAAGCTATTTCATGACTGTCTCAGAGCAGCTTTAAATTATCCAGCATTTTTAGGAACGGCACATGGACCATGCATAGACAAGCTGTGCAGGACTGAGCAGCAAGATGCTGTTGCTCTTGCTTTTTACAGACAGCTACATTATACTCAGTGCATGCCTAATGCTTCCTTTTCACGGCATTTTACTTGACCCCTCATGGAAGAAAAGGTGCTTTTTTTTAGAGCTGGCTAAGGAGAAGCAGTATCTACAGGAAAAATAATTGCAGGTGAGGTGTTCAGTGCAAAAACTGTTCATGGATTATTGCATCTTATTATTTGACAGCATATATAATGATTTTTGTCCTTCACATTGTTTAAACTAAGATAAATATTCATTTTAAGAGCTTAGGATCTAAAAGGCACATACTGAGAAGAAGTAATTCGATAAGTTAGAATCATAGAATTGCTTTGGGTTGGAAGAGACCCCCAGCACCGCCAGGTCCCCACTGACCCCTGTCCCTCAGCACCACCTCCACATGTCTGTTCAACCCCTCCAGGGATGGGGACTCCACCACTGCCCTGGGCAGCCTGGGCCAGCCCTGGATAATGGGGAAGAAATTGTTCCTCAGGTCCAGCCTAAACCTCCCCTGGTGCAACTTGAGGCCGTTTCCTCTTGTCCTGTCCTATACTGCTACCCGCTAGAGAGAACTTGTCTACTTGTTGTCCACAGCTGTTCAAAGATCCAGCCTTGCCCTTTTATCTGTGCTTCACCTCCTGATTACTGCTTTCTGTTTTGGCTGCCCAACAGAGTCTTACCCTGCATTCAGAGCGCTGACGCTGTAAGAATTATTATTCTCTTCAGTCCCTTTGGCAAAACCTTGCCTCTCTGCATAATTTCCCCTCCACTCTCCCTTTCTCCATCACCTCATGCATGACTACTCATCAGTATCTTCCCACATAAGAGCTGCACTCCAGTATTAAAACGATGGCACCGCTCTCTATTGTTAGTTAAGTTTTCAGTGAAGCTCCATCTCCCGAGTCCTGCTCAAGGACAGCAATGACAATAACCACTAGAAACAGGCCTGCAGACTTTTTGTGCTACCTTTCCCCTTCATTACCACAGTTTTTCCTGACCAACCTCAAGGTCCCTTTCTCCTCTCGTGCACATCTTCAATGCAGAATTTCTTTTTCCTCTTTGGGTCAGACTTTTCACCTTGTTGCAATGCACGTTCATGGTTTAATTCCAAGTGGAGGAGTACCTTACTTTTAACAGAGTGGCTGATCAATAGTTTAATCAGCGATGTTGTTTCTAACTCTCTCGGTGCTGCTGTTCTCTCTCTTTGAGTACTGTAGATCCAAAGTCAAACTGGGGTCATGCTGAGACACGGGGGCTGATGAGGAAAGAGAGTCAGCAGAGCTGGCTGCTGGAAGTCCTGAGAGCTGCCAGATGAAAGCAGGGAGGATATGTAAATCCATGTACCTGTGCTGACTCCTTGTCTCTGCCTCAGGAGCTGTTTATTCTTTTGTAAAGATCTTGAGGTGGGATTAATGAGTAGGAAGCTTTCAGAAGAGGAAGTGAGAGGAGTGACAGCGTTAAAGGAAATGAAAATGTATCTTTTCAGTCCCCATGCCTGAAAAAGTGGAACTCATAGTTTATTTGTCACTAAGGTGCTATGATTTACGGACTCGTAATTTTGGAGCTGTTTACATTTTTTTTTTTAATTGATTAGTGGGAGCTAGTAGAATATCTCTGCTGCAATTGTCTTTCTGCAGATGCATTTGCTGCTATTCCCCAGGTAATTCATGCTGATGGAGAACACGTACAGCTCTTCACTTCCAGCACTGGTGCTCACAGACGCTTTGCCAGTCCCTTAAAAACACGAGCTGTACAAGTGCATTACTTAAATGCTTTAATGAGTGCTGGTGCTGAGAAACAATGGTGAACAACAGAACCGATTTTTTGAATGGCTTCTCATAATAAATCTGTCAGTAAACAAAAATAAGATGTATGGCTGCTGTAATATGAAGAAAACAATCCTCGTCAATGGGTCTGTAACGATTTTTCACCAGGCTCAGATGTGATACACGGTGTCTATAATGAAAGCATTGGAAGTAGTGCAAGATGTCCTCTGAAATGGTCAGGATGGGAGAAGGGCAGACTTCCAAATTTTGCCATCTCAAAAAATAATCAGCGTTCATTTTATGGCACTGGTTCTTTTCATAACACAAGCAAATACCATTTTACACTAGCCACAGAGTATTTTTTTTCCTCCCTTTTATTTTAGCTGCCTTTTTAGACCCAGTCAGACCTCTCGCATGTCAGAACTAATCAGCAGTGAATTAATTACAAACATGGATTTAGTAATTGCTTCTTTGCTGGAATTTAATATTTGCCTTCCAGTAATCTAGCAAGGGAGTCAGCGCTGCCTTGTTCAGCGCAGTTCCAGGGGATTAAGATGAGTTTCATAACTACTGTATTTCTAGCCTTTTGGATGACTTGTAATTAACTGAAGCATATAGTATAAACTTTGTTTCAGAAAAAAAAACTTCTTCTACCCTGGGAGAGGCCAGTTGCAATTTTAATCTGGTTGGAATACCTCCCTCATTCTGTGAATACCTGTCTGGTTTTGAATGCTGGTAGAAACTCTGTGGATTCATATAGATTAGAGACGACAGGAATAACAAGAACCAGCCTCTCACCTCAGATGTTGTTACTTTTTAGGCTGTGAAAACTAGATCTAATCCTCCAATATTCATGATTTTTAATTGTTATTTCATTATTATAGCTAAAGGTCATCATAAATGCATATTTTAGGATAATTGTAGTCTGTTAATCTACCAAGATAAGATATAAGCGCTGAAACAGAGGGACTGGCAAGGTACAGGTTGGCAGCAAACAGAACGTACGTAGCAATATGCTCAAAGAATTCACGGATAAAAGCAGTGAAGCCTTTAAAAAGGAGGTAGATCTCGCCCTGTTTCAGAAGAAACGGAATGAGAAGGGGCATGACTTGGCAGGAATGAAGGCTTGGGAGCAGAGGAAAAACTGCCCTCATGTGCACGATGGCACAAAGCCCCTGCGATTAGATGAAAGCGCTTGGAGGTGTCCTGGAGAGCTGGAAGAGACAGGGCTGAAGCCCCAGAGCATCACTCCTCTCACCAGCTTCGGAGAGGTTTCTGCGCAGCAGCAGACTCAAATTTTTTTGGGAGGAGAATTTTGTTGTTTTAAGCACCGTCTTCAGAAACAGGCTCCCAGCTGACTGAAGTGTCTTCTGTATTTTTCCTCTAAGAGCGAGCCAAATCCATTAACTATCTAAAAACACATTTCAGAGTAAAGGTTTATCAAATAACAGGCCCATTGGAAAGGCTTTTTTTCTAAATCCCATTATTGACAGGCTGGTTTCTGACCTGAAGCAGCTTTTTACACACACGTATTGTGTGTTTCTGTGCATTTGGTATTTTAAATCTAATTTCCATGGGAAGAAAAAAGTTAGGGATGTTAGAACTAAGATGAACTGACCCCAGAAACTAGCTGTTGTATCAGATGCCCACCCACTTGTTTTTGCAGTTGAATTTATAGCAGAAAAAAATCAACGTTGGGCACAAACCAGTATCTTACCATTTGACTTTCTAGCGTTAGGGAGCAAAGAAAAGCAAGATGAAGGTTACAATTCCTGCTATTTGCTTTGTTCAGCTGGCATAATATTAACTGACGGGTGGCATTAAAAACGTCTGTTTGGCCACAGATACTTTTGGCCAACAGTATCGTGGCTGTCTGTACCAAAAATGCAGTCAAGATACAAACTGGGCCAGACCATCATGCAGCTGTAGCTACAACAACACCTGCCAGCTGAATATTGTGCCCAGTATCTTGATCTGACTGAAATAAAATTAAAATCTCTAATTAAATTTAGTAGGAGCCCTTTCCTTTTACGTAAGGTTGTAACCAGCGATAAATGAAGGTAGATGGAAGGTTTTCTCCTTCAGCATAGGGGAAATGTAAGTCCTGTAGCATTACTTAGCAGAAAGGTAGACAGGTTATTTCTCTTTAAATGACTTAAAGCGAGGGGCTCTGACATAGGGAAGTTTAGGGAAATCAAAGCAGGGTACTGAGAGTACCAGTCTAATGATTTTAAATAAACACAGAGTATAGTCACGCACTTGGGCTGGAGGCATTCTTTCACCTGGATTTCAAGAGAACTAAGGCAGTAAGTTGTTATTTTCAAATTGTATGCAAAGTGTGTCAAGGGGCACGGAAAAGTAATACCCTGTTTCATTTGTTTTAAATGTATGTGTGCAATATTAATATGAAATATCAAGGATTTTTCTCTTTCGTAAGACATGGGCAAGACTATATTATGTGAAGCTGCATTCAATATTTCTTTCTGAATAGTACTGTAAATTATCGCCTTGGAACAATGCTTATTAAACTGTCTCAGACTAGAACAGAAATATTTTGTCCTACATTCACTTCTTATATATTGTCTATTGCTCGTTGTTAATTTAAATGATGCAACTAATACTATAATATACTTGAAACTTGGTTTTATTTCTTATCTGCATGATACCTACAGCGCACTCATCAGTGTTCATCATATCACCATCAGTACACCATCAGTGTTCATCACACTGCTAGGAGAGGCAGACAAACCCCAGCTTACCTTCCTCTAAGTTTGTCCAAAGCCTAGACCCAGGAGTGCGGTCAGTGGGTTTAACACTGGTCTCCTAAGTTCATAGCTTTTAAGACTAAGTGTTAATACTTGGTGGTGGGTTTGGGTTTAGTGGGTTTTTTTTTTTTTTAATTTACTTGCTCAGGCATATTCTAACCCTCATAGAAAAGCTGGAAAGGACTGGCTTTACCCAATGAAAAGCTGGAGAAGTCTGGTTTTAGCTAAAGAATGCTCTTCAGGAAGGCACTAGCAATGTTCGTTGCTTCCCAATTGTCCCTGATCTAAGAGACAAATAACACACAGTGTGTAATTGCGCCTACATACAGGAATTACATAAGCTTAACACACTTTAAAGAACCCTAAACAGGATCTCTAAATGTAAATGTATATTTATTCAGAGACACTTTTCACAGATTGTCTGTGTGAAAAATCTCAGCTTTAGAGAAGTACATATTGAATCAAGCTGTAGAGCTTCACTAACATCCATTGCTTTTCATTCTTTAATATTGGGAGTGTGCCGGGAGGTGTCTAAGGCTTGACACTGAATTCCTGTCAGTCTCGCTGAAGTACGTTAGAGTCCTGGCTATGTAATATTTCTGAAAATCAGGGCTAATTACCGTCCTCTAAAAGGAAGGGATTGATAAAATCAGAAAGGTGATTATTTTAGGAACTGCAGAATAGAATATGAAGCACTACAAACAATTAGGCAAGTATCTCTGGGGGCTTGAGGGGGAGGGCTGGGACATAACAGAAAGCAAGTTAGATTATAACTAATCAGGACGGATAAGAATATTAGATTTGCAAACTATTTCCTTGGGTAAAAAATAAGAGAGGAAATCAGAAAAATCACTTGGTGGTATTCTTCGGGACAAAGGTGACCAGTAATGAATAGCTGAAGTCCACCGTAATAAATGACACATTCTTTCATGGAGGTCACACAGTCGGAAATGCTCCACTGTGGAAGAAAGCAAGCCCTTAGCATAGCACAGAGAAAGGTAAATCCCCATCACTGAAAGCTTGATCTGTTTCATGTATTGGCATTTGAGTTTGTGATCTACAGGAAAATGAGCAAGAAATTTTGGCATTTCTAGTAAGAAAGGAGAAAAATATTTGTTTTGAATTCAGGTCATATAATGTCTTTAGAATTAAGAAAACAAACAAAAGAACCCCCCCTCTCTCTTACAACCCAGCATCAGAGTAGATACTTCTGATACAAGGTAAGTGCATTGTGATAGGGGACTGAATTAGAGCATGGAGAAGAGGTGCACAGTTAGTGGGTGAGACAGACTGCTCAGTGCTATGTGCAAGAAGAGGTGCAAGAAATGCCTCAAATAAATGTGATGTGCTACCACCAGCAGGTAACAGTGTTTCCCCACTGGCTGCCCAAGAAAAGAATATATGCTAAGTTTTAGACGGCTAAACATAGCTGATGCCTTCCACGTTGACTTCATACCCTGTAGGTCCAACTGAAATTTGAAACTTTTTCAATTTTGAAAAAAAATTATTTTTTCTGATTTTTAAATTCCTCCCTATTGTGATTCCTATAAATGACATACACCCAAATAATAAAAAAGGCTGGGAAGATGTTTAAATGTCTACAATATAGCTGCACTATCTACCCTGGATTCTAATGACGGCATGATGTTCACAGGCGTGGAATCTCATGAGTTGTTCTTTTGATATTTTGGTCCAAACTTCTTGTTTGGTGATGAAAATTATTCTATTTTTATTCTCATGATGTTTGACCCCTATTATAGAGCTTTTTTTTTTTTCCCCCACACTAGAAGGAAATCAGGAAGGGGATAGAAGAACGTGAAATAAAGCGGGCTTGCTTTCCTTCTCTGTCCCTACCACTGGACTAGTCAGGACTTCCTCTCTAAGCAGAAAACGTGGCACAAATCTCTTCTATCCTTTTTCTCTCCCTGCAAAATCTTAGCACAGCTTTTTGTTTGTTTGCTCTGACCTTTTAAAATATCAGCTTAAGCATGAGAATGAGGGTTCTGCTGGAGATGGTTGCTATTGAATGCACAAATAAGTCCTAATTTAAATATATTAACAATTCCAGAAATTTTCCTGGTATTTCAGGTATCTTTTTAACTCTACCGTGATCAGTGACGGGTTTTTCATCTGTTTGGTGTTTGCTGATGACCCTTAGCTGGCACTTCTGTCATTCTGCGGTGCTATTTTACGCTTGGTTTCTTTTCAGGTAAGGACCTCAAAGCACTTTAGAAAATAATACGTATTACATGTGTTTTGTAGGTGAGAAAACCGAAAGATCGAGCAAATGAATGATTGGATCAAGGCCTCTGAGCAACTCATCAGCAGAGTTAAAGGAGCAATTTAAAAATCCCCGCTCCCACTGTATTTCAGAGGTAGAACACACGGCGATGCAGAGCCCGTGAGGAAGCGCAGAACGAAAGAGATACATCCAGGCGGTGGTGAATTAATGCATGACCAGAACCACAGGTATCTACTCAAATCCATCACTTTGAACGCACGCAATTCGCCATGAATGATATAAGAAAATGCTTATCATTGCCACTGAATGACAACACCTATTTGATTGGGGCTTTTGGAAATGGTGTGTTCTGTTTGAAATTGCCTGTCTGATGCAACGAAGAGTCACAATTACTCTGGTAATTTGCTGAGTTGTCTGATCACTGATGATTGTCTCACAAAATGTAAATTAGATAACATCTCCAAGCCCACTTCGGCGTTCCTTGATCTCTGGCTGCTGTGCTAATCCCTTTGTTTCTCCCATTTGCTTCATTTGCTCACATCCAGTTCCCCAATCCGTTACCTAAAAGCCGATGCAGGGATGTCTGACTCCTCAGGGACTCCTGGTACGAGATGGTGGGTTCTGTTGAGCACCAGCACATGCGAGTGTGATGTAGGCAGAGCTGTCGCTCTTCCGCTGAGCCAGAGCAGTGGGGGATGACCATACACAGGTAAATTAAATCTTCCTTAAAATGTTTTTTTTTAACCCAGGCATCCATTAGTGGTCACCAGCACACTTCAGCTGCGCAAGGCTGGTGCTTTGTATCGCAGCAGGGTTTTCAGGTGATAACATAAAAGCAGAAGGAATTAATCAGCCACACAATAAGGAAAATGGTGTGCTGCGTTGCTCTGCAGCAGCAGTGTGGAATACGCGATGTCTCCTGACAGCAGCTCGTGCTGCCAAGGCTCAGGCTTTGGTGTGCACTGATCAGCTCAACGTTTCTTCATCACTCCAGCATCATGGTGTGTTATCACCATTTAAAAGGTGTTTGAGCATGTAGGACATGCTGCTAGGAATGTTCACAGCCCCATGAATATTCGACAACATCTTCTCTTGGTCTCCACCTTATCCCTCTTACTCCAGCATTTGACTCACTGAAAATACAATAATGAAGGAAGTGCAATTCCCCTGTAATGCCTGTTAACCAAACCGCCCCAGGAAAACAAACCGCTCCTTGTTCGGTTTTCAGAAGCCATGGAAGCTGCCCTTGTAACAGATAGGGCTGAATCACTGCTACGTACCTCAACAGTGCTGAGAACCTCAAATGGCTGCGGACGCTTGATGGCCCCAATCCTACACGTTCAGGAACTGACGGCATCCCCTCCCTCCACTGTGAGAACGTACATACCGCAGGTCAAATATTCCTTGTGGCTAATTTAGCATGCGCTGGTGCCATCCTGTGGACTCCAACGCAAACACAGTGGTAGAGCTCAAAAGGAGAGGTGGTGCAGCCACTGTGGAAGTGAGAACCTGATGCTCATACCTGCTTCTCCTTTGAAGAAAAAAAAAAAATTATTTTTACCATTCTAGCAGAGGTTTGTGTCCTGTAGGAAAGCCTTCCTATGGATTCTAACACCTTCGTATCCAGGTGAATGCAATTAATTTTTTTTTTACATCATTTTTAGTTTGTTGACTTCAGTGAGATTGCTTATGTGGGCATTTATTTCTATCTGGATATATAAGGTCCTAATCACTCTCACGTAGTTGTGTTTTTAAAGCATTTACAGAGATTCAAGGCACAGATAGGTTAAATGAGTGGAACATATATTTAAAAAAATTAATTTCTCCTATTTAAAATGTCTACTTTATTTCTGCCTCATTTCTACTATGTCACATGTTCAAGCTATCGAGAACACAAGTAGATTCTTTAGTCTGTTCACATTCAAAGCAGTGGAAGGAAACACAATATTCCTGCTATTCGCATGTGCCCTCCAATTGAAACATCCATCTCCGTGCCTGGTTCCCAGCATCCAGCACTCGGCTTGCACTGTGGAGCTCCAGAACAGATGCTAAGCCATCTTCCTTTGTGTGCTGGGACTTGCTGACAATCTCCCATTAGACTGCTCTGGGAACACTTGCCCTCTCCTAAGAACTCCCTTATGTTTTCCCAGCAGGCTCAGAGAAAATAAAAAGATGCTGTATACCAGCTCCTGCCAGCTGCTTCTTCTTGCCTCCAGAAATAACCTTGTGGGCAAAATCCACAATGGCTTCAACAAACACAAGGTGGGTTTTCTTGTGTCAATGTCTTATCCCGAAGCAACTTTAAAAGCTTCTCCCAGATGAGGTGTGGCTCTTTACAGACCAGTTTACAGAGATTCTGCTTCCAAAAACTCTGAAGAAAAGCCAGGAGGCTAGAAGATGCTGCTGACCACCACACATGGTATTTCTATTCTCATCTCAAAGACACATCATGGTATGTAAAGCTGGAGATACCACCACCCCTGCCCTGGGAGTCAGCTGAGTGCCTGGCGGCAGAGGTGACCATTGCAATCATTTGGGCTGTTCTCTTACTCCAGCCACACGATGTCCTGCAATGTTCCTTGTACAAACACAAAACCTGGGTTTAAACCTGATTTCTTTTCTTTTTCCACTTCTGAAGCAAAAAGTGAGGTGAAAAGTGGCAACAGCAAGATTGGCACGCGGATGGACATACCTAATGAAAAAAGAATTAAGATAATTAACAGGTAGTACATACGCTGCACGGAATCATGTTTGAGTTCACAGCAAAATAGCAGAAGCTATTTCTTATCTATCTCTTACAGTTTTTCAGTACCTTAACTACGTTTTGCTTGGAATAAAAGGGCTTTGGATTTATAAGAGCATGAGCAGGCTCATGTCTGGATTGCAATGGAGCTTGTGCTCCCCAAACACTGAAATTGTTTCAAAAGGATCACACCAGCAACACTCCTGCATTGGAATTTAAGGAATTTATTATCTGCTCATTACAAGCGAGCTTTCGTTTTTGTTCCAGTGTGGCTGAGGTATGAGGCAAGGTGCCCCAATTCTCTTCCCACCTGAATGCCGTGCTCACTTATTTCCTGGGTGAACCAGTCTCTCACCCTCTCCCCATTTCCATTAGGTTCCTGTGGGTTTGCAGCATGAATTTTTGTCTCTATTTTTACAGTTTCTTGCACAGAAAGCTGTTTACCTCAAGCCTCAGCAACTGACTTCAAGCGTTTCCGTAATACACGGAGTACATAAATATCTGGAGTTTCTGAGCTGCATGTTCCCCTCGTGTTCCCATTCAGCGTGACTGGAAATCTGTATTTCGTTCTCTTCATGAAGAAGAATGGCCATCCCGCACCAGGGGAAGGTACGGACATGTCCAAGAAGCAGCGCCTGGGCAGCTGTCACGAAACGCTTCCTGCCACAAACGTGGGAGCTTGGAAGGGCGACAAACCCCTGAGCCAACGAGGGATGTTACTCCCAGGGAGCAGTGGTGGAGAGGCGTGTTCCCAAGGATGGCGTTAGTCAGAATGTCTCTGTGAAAAATCTCTGCCTTAATGTGCTGTCATCACTCAGGATCCTAAGAAACTGGACAGTTTAATTGGACATCTGTTAATGAAGGCAGACTCCTTCTCATTCATCCAGGTTTAATTCTGGATTCTGTCAAACGAGAAGGCTGCCATGCAATTAGCAAAGTTCCTGTTCAGATAAAAACTACTGCTCAAAGTAATACATTGAACTTCACATTTAGTACCCCAGATGTGAATCTTACATCAGTAGCCATAGTACTCTCCTTCAATTAAGAAAAAAATAATAAAATAAGTCAGCCTAGGTAACTTTTTTATTTGGGAGGGAACTTGTTATTCCCAATGATGGTCTGAAAATCAATTACTGCTATTTTAGTTTTTCCAAAGCATTTACTAGCATTAATTTGAAAAGCGAAGTTGTACTAGGGGTCTATAATCAATTTATTTTACTGTAAGGAACATTGTTCAGTGTGCTTTTTGAATTTAGGAATAATAAATTATTTCAAAATTTTGGTTTTAAACATGAAATGTGTTAAAGGTCTCAAGATATCTTGGTCCTGATCAAGCTTAAATGTACTTTTAACTATAAGCACCAGAGCGATCCAGTGAAACCACAGGAATGGGGTCTCCATACTCAGGAAAGTTAGTGCTGTGGTCAGTAAATCATACTAGAATCCATTTTTGGTTTCAGGGATTTTTGTTTTGCTAAACCTAAGTGTTTACAAATGGATTGACTTAAATTGCCCTGGATTTGCTTATTATCTTGAGTGATTCATATCACATGATGTTTGGACATTAATTCAACTCCCTGCAACATTAAAACTGCTGATGAGTGGCAGCTCTGTTTAAATTTATAAATTTATACCAATTTTAAGGAGAGATTTGTGTCTCCATAGAAACTAGTGGATTTTTTTTCATTTTTTGTTCTGTTTTTTGCTCATTACCTGTATGTTTTTCAGCTGAAGAGCTGTGCTGGAGATGGCAGAGAACAGGTGCCTTCAGCCTCCCCAGCTCCTGCAGCTTCCCTCCAACGCTTTGCTAAACCAGGCCGTGGTGTAACGAAGCCCAAGTCAACTCGCGGGATGTTGTTATCCACTAGCAATAAAGCGTATCCCACATTAGTCTAAACGCCTTGGCCTCCCCATCTCCATTGATTGCTGGTAAGGGCAGTAAATTGGTTCTGAGAGCAGCTTAAGGGCTTTCTGCGGCAGAGACTGGTCAGACTCATCTGCCATTGACCATCACCCTTGGAGCGAGCAGGACAACCCAGGGGGACCGGGTAGAGCTGAGAGCACAGTCACTGCTTCCCATTTCTCTGCCCCAGCACTTTACGGCCAGATCAAAAGGAAACCAGTCAAAGCTAGGTCTGGCAACCAGCCTGGTTTTCAGTTTTGATGGGCGACAGCGTGTGAAATCAGAGATATTTTCAAAGCCACAGACACGCAAACAATGCTTGGTCGTCCTCAAGCGACTCCAATCGTTTGGACTGAGTCTGGTGATCGAATAACCGATATATCTGAACGTTAACTATGGAAGTCCTTTGGTTTTGTTTCTGTCCCCTGCAATTTTTCGTAAAGGGCAGGATTGCCGAACCCCCTCTGCCCTGCAGCGTCCGAGGAGGACTCGCAGGAGACGTTCTGTGGTCTGTAAGCGGAAGCGGTTACGGATGTTTACTGCACCGTTTCTCCTTCTCGCTGTGATTGTTGCCAAGGAAAGGATTAACGTTGTTCCATTTCACAGCAGCAATGCAGCTGTAATTCCCATGGACAAAACGCGCTCTCTGCCTAACTGCTTCCTCCGACTTAGCGAGAGAAAAGTGTTACATTAATAGAAAAAACCTTGTATGTGGGCATCTTTTGTTACTGCTTCACACAACGGTTACCACATGAGGTAAAGGCCAGCAAAAACCAGATACAAACATTTTAAAAAATGTTGATACCTCTTTCCTTGACTAGTTTCACACCAGCATCACTGAAAAATGTGTTGACTAAATAGCAGAGTAAAAGACTCTCAGGACTAATTTCCCTAGTGCTGGGTTTGAGTGGATTCCCTGAACAGCCTGGCCATGTCAAGAAAGCTGATTTTTAGGTTTCTGGATGCATGTTTCTGGTTTATCCATTACCAACTGTTTATAATTTTTAGGGACAGAAATATTAATGATGGAAATTTTTTTTTGCGTTTTCTAGCAGTACGGGGTAGTCAACCTTGCCCTTGACTCTGCATCTACGCACCTCTGATCTAACTCAAGGTTACATGACTGGACCAACTTTGCTTAAGATACGAGCAAGTCCTTCCTTCTGTTCAAAACTCAGAACTGGTCAATTTTGTTCTTAGGGTGTGCAAATTAATCGTTTGCTCTTTCTTTGCGTTGATCAGCTATAACAGTCTTGGCTCAGGGAAATGCTGTGTAAGTCCTACTCCCAGAAGATACATGATTTATCCTGCTTTTTCCAAGTCATTTAGACACTTGGTGATGACCACAGAAATGTTGGAGATCCTGTGCCAACCCAGATGGATCTACAGGCCCAGTTCATACAACGTTCAGCTGCGCTTTACATCCATTCCCAGTTTTCATACTATAAAAATACCACTTTGATGATCCGCAACAAACCCTCATTTTATTTCATATATTTCATTTTAAGAATACATAGGAAATATTATCTTAGGATCAGCAGGGCATCTCAGGTGTGTAGGTACCGACTACCTATGTGGTGTATACTCTACTAGGGTGTGACAGTCTGCTTTAGAGGACCAGCTCGATGTCATATGGCTGTGAACCATTTTGAACCATTTGGCTTCAGCAACAGGGGTTGCCCCACAGTCCCCTTCAGCGGTACAGGTGAAACCTCAGGCAATTTAAATAAACCTCCTCCTGGGGTTATTTCCAGCAGCAGGAACAGCTCGTCGGTGATGATGAAGAGGCTGATCCCTGAAATCAGGGTGAAGGGTCCCATTGCATTTCGCAGACCTTCATGAAGGCCCAGATGACCTGTTGATCTGTGACATCGCTGCTGTCATGAGAGGGATGAATTCCTGGAAGTGAGGGAAGATAGTGATGACGAGTTTGATTTAGGACCGAAACACGGTGCCTGCTTTGCTCAAGGAGATTCTGTGGAAAATCCTGTCTGAAAATACGGGAGTGGAGCCTCCAGATTTCCTTGTACTGAATGAAATGGGACGTATAAACTTCAACAATTTTTAATTCGTTTAAAATGTGTACAAGTTTTAGTATTTCCTTCCTAACTAAGCTTACTTCTGTTCAAATTCTGGACAGGGTACTAAGTAAGCAGTCAGGTCTGTTAAAAGGTTTCGTGGATAAATGATTGTACCACGATTCTTGCAATTTACTGCAAGTAATTACGTAGTCGAGTGAAATGATTGCACAAAACTTGATGGTGCCAATGGGTACGTCACTGGGAGATTCTGTGGAGGAAAATCATGGTTTTCAGAAAGGATCTGCAGCAACCTCTCATTTGGATTTTCTCTCCTTTCTCCATAGCTGCTGCACTTATTTAACCCTTGCCATTCCTTGTAAGGCTGGGTTGTATTTACCAGCTGTCATCACGCTTTAAGACAGACCCAGCAGAACACAGAGACGACCAGCAGTGCAACCGAGGGTGCCCTCATTTGCGAAGCGTTTGTCATCAGAGCGGTAGGTGGCATTGATCCTGCATTTATAAGAAAGGAGCAAAGACAGGGGAGTCGCACAAAATGCACAGCCCCGCACTACTAAAACTTCACAGCTACTTTTTGTCTTCAAGTCACAAGGTCCTAGTGCGAAGGCTTCATGGCAAGGTTGCAGTGAGAAGCTCTGAAGCTCTGTGGAAGGTCAAATCAGCCCCGTGACCCCCTGAAAAAGGGACCGAAAGCGGCTCTCAGGCACTGGTGGTGCAGGGCTTTCAAGTGGGTATGGGGAGAGCTTTTCTACGTGAATAGCAAAGCTACTGTAAAAGGAGTTTGCAGAGGGGAAAAACAGAACAGATCTTGGCATGGCTTTGCTAGGACAAAGGCATTTTTTGTCTCTCCCCTCAAAGCTTGCTCCAAGCCCGGTGCCAGCCTGGGGACAGATCTGACAGCCTGGGCTGCGGTCAGCCGGGCAGGGCCGGATTTTGCCTTGACACTTGCTCTCTGCCAGCGGGACTTTGTTGACCTCAGTGTTATATTTCTGACTGCAAGTTAGAGAGTGATGTCTGATACCTCTGTCGGAACAGGTTTCTCCCACAAGTCCTTGCATAGGGCACAACTGTACGTATGACGGTACAGCAAACTCTGGGAAACCCTTGAAGTTTAACTGGGAATCGATCTAGAAGAGTTATTTCTTGGTACAGAAGGTAGGAAGCAGGCACACAGGCATGTTTAGCATAAACAGTGTCATGACAAGCTAACAAGGATGTAAAAAAGAATTTCCCATATGGGTAAGCAAATAAATAGAACTGACATATGGTGCAATACTATTTGCTAGTGTAAAAAAAGGCGGTATGCAGATCCTGCAAGGTCTAATTCCTGCTGGCAGCTCCCGACTCCTTTTTCTATTGCACTGTTTCAAATGGCACCATAAATATGGAGGAGTTCATGCATACACATCACTGGAAACTAATGAACTTGTATTTAAAATGTAAATTCATCAAGTGCATCCCTCACCCATTAGTTATATTTATGGTTTGCACATCAGTTGTGCCCAGAAACCCTGCCAAGAATTGATGCCACCTTGCATTCGATTGCTGTCCCCAGTAGAACTGGTCCTTTCTGTACAGCCCTGATGTGATGCAGTATGTCTAGCAATAAAGCTAGAAAATCAAACATTGCTTTTATTAAGGTTATTTTTCTATTTCTATTGAAGAAATGCTCACGTTAGCATACTTATTGTTTGTGATGGCATGAAATATGATTTCAAGATGTTCTCCACTATTAAATGATGGAATTTGCTCAATGGGTCTGACAGCACCTAAGCAGCAGGACACTGATGAGCCCTGAATTGGAATGGCCAAAAATAGGTATGTGCTGTAGAAAAAGGTGCTTATTGGTCATTAAGAGTTTTTTTTTTTCTCTTTGACTTAGTGCTACAACTGTGGCTAAAGGTGTATTCTGTTTAGATCAGCTCTGACATCTAGTATTATGAATGTTTATTGTTATTATTATTATCTACCTTCCCATCTCTTGTACCTATTGTATAAGTCTCTGGGCATGTCTACTGTTGTTTTAAAGACACCTTCTAATATTATAGTGCCAAGAACTGGTAATAGGCAGCGAATACCCATATCAACCAGAAGCAGTCCATAACAGCACACGACTAGTAACCAAACGCTGCACATTTACTGCACAACTGCCTACACTAAACCTTCCCAGTCTAAAATGGATGGAGCCGTTTGATCCTCCCCCTCCTCACACTCCCCAGTTGCCCATCACATTATAAATCCCATAAGCTGTCTTTTCTTCACTACTGAAGATTAATATTTACATATCATAAATGTCCTTTACTTTTGTGTGATTGGCACCTTTCACTTTCTCCTCTGGGACGTGAAAACGCTGCCTAATGCGAAAGATATTCTGACACAAGGCCACCCTTTAACAGAGGTCTGCGGTGTCCTTTCATGCCCTTATTTTATTGGTGATTGCATGATTAGAAGGTAGCTTTCATTCAAAGAAATTCTAGAATAATTACTTTCTGCTGCCTGCCTGAAATGCATTTATTTTTGTGAAAGAAATATGTCTGGAAGCTCAGTTCTTTCGCTTTGTGCTAACCTTTATGCTAACCTTTTCCTGATAAGGCATAGAAAAGGCAGGTTTAGACTGTTTTGGAGCCGTCATTCATACTGACTGCAAAGATCCACATTGATTTCAGTAGAGACAAAGGAAGGAAGAAGAGAGACAGATCGGGATTTAAGCGCAGCATTGCACAAAGAACTGGCAGAGCGCTTCTCTTAACAAAAACACTTCTAAATTTGTGCCGTCAAGTGACTAGCAGCGAGTAAAAGGACACTTCAGTCTTGCTAAACCCAAGCGCTCAAAGACCAAAAAACAACCCCACAAAACGAGGCTGATTTCAAGCCATGGCTTGCTTTATTATAATCCCGTTTTACTGGCTTTTTGTGACTGCAGTTCCATTTAAACCGTGCTTCCAAGCTTTTCTCTGCAGCTAGAGGTTCTGGGGGAAAATGCTTCAAAATACAGAAAACCGCAGAGACACCTAACAGCGCTAGGAGGTGGGAACGTAATGGCAGTATGTTCCCGCATGACAGCGGGTACGACCAGGAGGCAGAGTGATGAATCCAGACCACAAGGACCCTGCTCATTTCGCTGGTAGTGCTGCCAGTTACGGAAGTAAGAGATAGGGAAAAGATATTAGTGACTTATTTCTGTTTCCAGTAAAGGTTTGCTTCTCGGGTTAAGATTTCAGTGCTATGTTCCCTTCAGTTTTAAAAGTTTCAGGTGATGGCTCTTAGAAGCGGAGAACCTTTCTATATCAACTGCACTCATGAACGCGTACACTATTTTTTCTGTATATGACTCTTACAACAGCACACTTTCAGCTGTTTTCCTGCAGATGCATAGATCATGACTGACACTTTCGAAAAAGATACGGAAGGTTATGAGCGTGCCCCGTATTTTGTGTTACATTCTAAAACTACCATTTCTCAGAGGACTGTTCCTAAGCACTGCCTGAAAATCAGGTCTTGGAGAGACCTCACAGCTAATAGCCACAGTTGAAACCGTTGATCTCTGCTGTTAAAAATGTTCTTCTTGCTACTTAATATTCCAGACTCTACTCTTTATTCTTACAAAGGGAAAGGAACGGGCACTAAATATAACAGAAAGACTCATTCAGAGCATATTCACGTAAAGAAAATGTAAAGGTCTTATGACTGTTTCTCTCACTCCATTGGGGGACGTAATTAAACTACAGCAATTCAATTAGTATCCTCTTTACTTAAATAAGAACTCATAAGTAGTTTAAATAGAAAATTTCATCTGAAGAAATAGTGCAAAATATCTATTAATCAGCCCCATTAAAAAATAGCTTAATTCTCACCCCAGCTCATCTGGGAGTGCAAAGTATTTTAATATCTGGCTTTAAAACCAACTGAAATTAGTAAAAATCAACTCCAAAACTAGACTTTTTATTTCCTCTAGACTGAAGAATTAAGCTGTTTGTTTAGACCATATACTTCATTCTAACCATCAGAGCTAATTAAAAGTGCAAGAGCTGCATAGGCCGTAACATAGATTTTAAGAGCAGGTATTTTCTTCTTACCATGGAGCTCATGGCCAAGGCCAGTGCTATTAACTCCCTAGGGTTTTGTGAAGCACAGACATACTGTGCTTGGTCAGACTCCACTGCTTCTTCTGTAGGCTGATGTACTAAGAAGTAACTTCCAGCAGAAGAAAACAACATTGCAAAGCAATAGTTATCTTCAGTTGTTTAACTTAAACATTAAATATTTCACTTGCTTTATCACTGTAATTTTCACATTTACGTTTTCAGTTCTCTTGTCAAACATGAAGTTGCGCTCATGGCTCCAACACTGCAAGGAGAAGTTCTACACCCACATCCTCAAGGTTATAATTCTAACGCAATTTAAAACAATATCTCACGAAAACACGATTCCTCTTATTTAGTGAAATAGAAAACTCAGCAAATTAACGTTATCGTTGGTGTCTCATGATAACATTGGGAAATGTCTCAGGCATTTTTGCTTGGCTTTATAGCTTCTAAAGTACTGTATACCTGGCAGAGATTATCAGTTTCAAGGAGCAAACAGATTTTACATCCTTACCCATACCTCCTCGCAAGCACAAGATTGAAGAGCACTCACCATGTACAGCTTTTTTTTAGACGGTTCATCCAACATACTGCACAGAACAACTAGTCTAGCACAAGGTAAAAAAAAATCATCATTTTCTGTTACTACAAACTGCCACCCAGATTAAAGGGGGTAGCAGAAAAGCAGAGTTAAGAAAAGGATGGATAACAGACTTCTTATGGGTTAGGGTTATGGAATTATGCAAACTTACTATGGGTTAGGGTTAGCACACACCGGGGGAGAAGAAGGAAGGATGAGAGAGGAGAGCAGTCAGGGCGGGTACCTGACTTACTGCAAGCACAAAGGCATTTGGTGAGGGATCTGTCATGTCAGGAGAGACAACAGTGATTTATTTCACTTGGGCACCACCTCGGAACTCTCCATTTGTTTCTTAGACTGTGAATCCAAATTGCAATCTACACAATATGACAGAGGTTAAAATTTGAATGCAGGGCAGGACCGACCTATTACTTTCATTCTCAACCACGATCATTATAAACTTTGCTGCAAATAGGCCCCAAAGCACAAGCAGTCTTTGTTATTCCAGAATAGTCAACGTTTCTGCTGAAGTGAATCACATAAATACAAACCGGTTTTGCTTCCCCCCTTTGGCTTGCTCACCTGTCAGCTAATTTTCCTGCACAGTGTTCCTTGTTCTTTCATTTAGAAAGGCAATTCAAATGAGAAACATGGCTTAGCTCTTGAGCAGAAGTTAAACCCAAGGTGAAAAGCCAAGATAATCAACTATAGTCCAAGAAAGAATATATATTCTGAAATATATTCTCAAGAAAAGGTACATGCTTTCCACGCGGGTGTTACTGCTATTCAGGTTTAACTATTGGAACTCCATGAAAAACTAGAGACAAGGTAAATGTGGAACTTGTGGAAATGAGGTAGTTGAAATATGATCTAATTGGGAGGGAAATGACTCGCAGAGTACAGTATTTTGTGGCAGAAGAGTTGAACGCTGAGCAATGAAGAGAAAAACAAGCCTGTAAAACAGCAGGCTAAAATCTGCTCGAAACCTTCATTTGCATGGGAAAAGAAGCCGGTTACGTCCAATCAGCAGAGGCTCACGGAATACTGCCGGTACATGGCTGAAGTGCTGGCACACCACCAGTCAGATAAACTAGAAGGATCCAGTTTCCTCTGTTATGTGATAGAAACCACTGGTGTGCCAGTAGATTTGTGGTCTTCCAGAGAAGGTGTGGAGTCACAGCCACAAGAAACACTATCACGAATGAGCAGGAATCACCCCTGCGCACTGAAGGCAGAGTTCTGCTGGGGCTGCTCACCAGGCACCTTCTCAGGGTTTGTGTCGCTGTAGGATTCCACTGACAAACCGCTGCTCTGACCTCTGTTTGATGGAATAATCCACCATCTCCACTGACGCCCCCCCCCCCCAATGTTTGAGCATTTAAGTATAGGACTGGGTATTTTTTCACCAGGAAAAATGTTTTATAATTCTGCTTTATGACTTAATCACACCTAATCCATACACTATGTTACCATTTGTACCACTGCAACATTTAAGCTATAAAAGACAAATTCTGTTCAAAAGCTTATTGGAGTTATTATCTAGTGTAAGGACACCGAGATTTGTGTCACATTTTGGACAGAATGGGCCCAGACAATGTACTGTGATTTATGTTGCTATTACTGGAAGCAGTATTTGGCTCAGCATCTCTGGGCAGCACTAACTTTACGCACGAGAGCGGTGTATGTCATTACCAATGGCTACAGCCTCAGTAGGCAAATTAAAATCAGGAAAGTTAAATGACTAGGAAAAAACCAGTACACAAATAAAAATGCTGCATTTCCACTCTCAATTTCATTCTTAGGTCTTTCAGCAGGGAAAAAGAAGCCTAGAAAGGTTCAGGATGAACAACGTCTTCATGGAAGACATCAGAGGTAAATCCCAGAGATGCAGTATGACCTAGGAGGCCAGACTGTATGTAGTAACCTGTTCCAAATGCTGTACATGTTAAGACAAAAGTTTTGGTTTTGGAGAAATATATTCTTGAGAACTACAAGTGCTGCACTGTTGAGTTGTGGTTTATTGCAGATAACTTACTTACCGTCATTCCATTTATTGCTCAGCTATGAGTAGTAAGGATAAAATATTTATTATTTGCAAATATATAGTTCTTGCAATTGATGTAGCAAGCACGAAAAACAGCAGTAATGGTACTTCATGGACATTTATTACATTTCATGCAACACTGGCCCTGAGGGCGACTGCTTACCAGAATGAGATTTGGACAGAACTGCTCTAGATTCCCTCATTCTCAGTCTCTTGCCAATTAAATGGCAAGCTCCAGTTGATGCCTCTTGTTTCAGAAGTCACCACCCAAAGCACCAGCTGCCAAAATGCTGTTCATCTTTCATTTTTGTGGAACACACCTGCACGGGCAATTTAAAAAAAACACCACAAACTAAACCCAAACTCCAAGTAAAACAAAACATTTACATTATGGTCTGAGGCAGCTGGGATTCTTATTACCACGGTGAACATCAACTGAAGGGTGGTCATTTCATTCTGTTGCCCTCTATTCTCTCAGGACAGGCTTTCATGCCATGTGTCAGATAAACACCATCAAAGACAGGATTCAGTTTTTCCTTGCCTGAGTGATATGGCTCATCCTCATATACCACCAAACGGTCCATGCACAAACATCAATACCTCTCTCTTCTTTCATTTCTAAAGCATTGTTCACTCTGGAGACAGACAGGCCTCATTTATTGCCAGAAAGTGGGCAGTAATCATAACCAGAGAAAGGTCAAAGAAGTCCCTCAGTGCTCCAAACAACATCGAGAACATAAGGAGACACCTGCAGGGGAGGATGGATGGTGTTGGGTTGATCTTCTAGAATCAACAAAATAATAAAAAGGAAATCAGGATGCTTTTTGGTCAAAGCAGAAATAGTTGACTGTCCTTTAGACAACCAACATATCTGGTTTATTTGTGTCCAACTAATTAAACCAATATTCATCTAGTATGTAGGTAAAAGCCACCCTTACCAGAACAGATTGAATAAACCGCTAACTTAGCTGTCATGCCTATTTATAAAAATTAATGAGTATACTGGGTCGCCAAGAGTTATATACTTTACCTATGAACACACTAACGAATATGTACCCTATTTGCTCTGGCTATGGAAGGAATTTTATACAAACAAACACTATGAAGTCTTTATAAGCTTTGAGGGACGTTTAGTATATACAGTCACGAGTATTTGCTTCAGAAAGCTCATTCCAGTAATTATAGACATGTGAACTGCAAACAGAAGCACATGCTGTGGCCTTCTGGTACAGGTCCAGGGAACACTGCTGAAATTTCAGACACCAACATGTTTGACTGATGTCCTGACAGCACAAGAATTATCTATATCAATTATTTTTTCAACAAATTCTAAATGGAAGTAAGTCAGTCAAGCTCTATTTGTTGAGAAATGCCAGGTAGGTACAAAGAGCTGAAAGTCAAAAATAAATATATTTGCTAATAATTGTTTCCTGAGATCAACATCTACTGACAAATCTCTTGTAGCTTTTTTGGAGGAGCTTCTGGCTGTCTACAGATGGCTGGACTCAAAAATCATCTGTCCATCCAGATATAGTTATGTTGATATCCTTTCACTGTTGTATCTCAGTATTGGTGGGCTGGTATTCTGGTTGATATAATATTAAATATAATGTTATATAATATATAATGTTTAAAGTTCTATGAGGCATTCCTGATACTTGCAGACATCTTCAAAACAAGTTTGTTTTTTTTTTTCCCCTGTTAGTGCCATGGACATATCTTTGTACACTAGGGAAGAGTTATCAGGTATAAACTCAAGCCTTTTTTTTTTTTTTTTTTCCATTCTTTCTTTTTGTTTTCTTTAAATGTAGCTTTGGGTACTCATAAGCCTGAAATTTTAATCATAGCCTTTGCACTGACCACTAGAACATCCACTGGCCTGAAGTACATGGTGCAGAACACAGGCTCGTGCATTTTGTTTTCACGTTTTCCTTTTCCATTAACTACAGCTCTTCTATCTGGAGTGACTCCATTTTTTCATCCTCGCTTACCTATAGGTATTGCTATTGCACAATTACCTCAGGACAACCCTCCACACTAGTAAACGATCAGAGATGAAAGAACTTGAAAGGAGAAAAAAAAAAAACCCTCCTTGTTTTTCTCTGTGTAAAAATACTTCTGTTATTTCTCCGTGTAATCGATTCACACGATCAACGTGGTCTTGTGAACCCTATGCCCTAAATTTTCAAAAATATTTGAATAATATAAGCAATGCTACAAACAAAAAGTAGTAAAAATACATTTCAAATTGTTTCTGTATAGTAGACATTGAGTTCCTTAAAAAGTTGTCCCAGTTTCAGACCGTCCTTCGACTACAAATTAGAATAACACACAGACTTCATGACAAAGGGATTAACAGCGTGAATATACAACTGTAAAAAGCCAAATAATTGGTAAGTTGATAATGTGGTCATGACCTTATGCCTTTGACAATGTTTACCAGTGCCTTTTCAGGAAGTCTGACACAGCGTGACGGTGAAGTTTGGCGGTAACTCACAGAACAGGCACAGGTATTTATGCACAGGTAGGCTGCAGGAATGATTAAAGAACTGGGCACTGTGACTTTCCATAAAAGACAGAGACCCAAATGTATTTAATTCATCTGCTCCACAAAAAATATAAAAAAAAAGGTTTGGTTAGTTTAAAAATACTGACATGGGCAACGTGGGAAAGTACGGAAGCTAACTGACAGCCTAGTAGACAAAAAAATACATTTATAGCTGAAACGTGAAGCTACACCAAATGAGATGACAAGAGAATGGACAAAAAGTATGTATTACCTAAACTGTAGAAACCTGGCTAGTGGAACACACGAGACATTGTGGTCGTTGTTATGTTGTGGCTGCGGGGTTTAAAAACAGGTTTGGCCAATTTTTTCTAACTCTCACATGGATGTAATTCCAGGAAGTTGTGCAGTCTGTATCACACAACTCGGTGACCGCGGAGGTCTGATTTGCCTTTTCATCCTGGGAACCTGCGCAATACCGGGGCTCCATCTCTCTCCGCACGGGGCTGGGCAAGCAGCCATCAGAAAAGCCTCACCCGAGGCACTTTGCCTACTGCTTTGTCTGCGAGTTTGCTTCGCTCCTGCTGGGCTGCTGCTTTTTTTTCTGCTCTCAATTTGTAACTCCCACAAATCTGTCTTGGAGTGCGTTTGTGTGAAAACTGCTGCTGCCACCCCAGTGCTTCTGATCAGCGACAAAGAGGGTGACGCTGTCGGCGTTGTTGCTATGAGCAAAGTTCCGTACTGCAGTCCATTAATGTGGAACCTGCCTCACGTTTCTCTCTCTGATACGCCTTCTAAAATATTTTAGTACAGAACTATTTCACTGGGAGCTTTCCATGCTGCTTAATGGGCCTCCTCACATCAGGCTAAAAAATACAGGGAAAGGAATAAATCTTGCTTTGATTTGTCCTGTCGAGAAAACCGGTTCGCTCTTCATAAAGGAAAGGACCACCTCAAAGCGCAAGGATCTTAAAGCCTCATGGAAGACACACACTGGTGGCCTTCCCTCCAGGCAGCAGAGCGCCACGTGAAGCCGGGCGTGCACACAGCCTCTCCTCACGGGCTGAACGGGACTCACGGCTTCTCCGAAAAAGACAGGGCAATTTACTGTTTGGGAACAGAGTTCAAGACGTGAATATACATAGCTGTTTCTCATCTATTATTATCTATCTCAGTATTGCAAAATAGGTACTGATTGCAATTACTTTGGTGTAAATCCGAAGTAACGTTACGGCAATTCAGATTAGGATATGCCCTCAAACTCAAAATGATACTGGTGGTCAGAGAAATTATTTCATTGACAGCGAAGCCCTGAAAATAGAGAGAAATTGTAAAGGTATCAGATTTTTTTTTGACAGAACCGATTTGAACTTGTTTCAGCTTTTTGAAATAGAGCATAATAATTACACTCCCAGGAGCCGGCGGAGCCTGGGCAGCCAATTCGCAGGTGGAAGGAACATCTGACTCAATCCCTTTTAGCAGGGAAGCCGCCAGTGCATGCACCTGCCTTTTTGTTGGAGTCATTTCCATCTGCCAAAAGCATCGCTGCGAAATGATGGGGAAAAATAAACACGGAAGAAGGCGTGCTGGAATTTTAACTAAAACAGCGTCTTGTCTGAGTTTGGGGAAGGCTACGGGGAGCACTAGAGGGCCTAGGGGCTTCCCACCTGCAGAAGGGGGGGGAAAAAGAAGATTTGGGGGACTTTGTGTTTCTCGTGATTTTTCTAATATTTGTTATTTGTTTTTCAGCAGTTATGAGGACCATATTGTTGGACAAGAGCCCCAGTCTTTAGGGATTTTAAAAATGCAAACAGAATTCTGCGTCTTGTTCCAAGGAGATAATACACAGTGGTTTGTAAACATTTGCAAATGATGGCGAGCTCTTGCTAATAATATTTTAGAGCTGACAAATGTCAGTTCCCAGGCTGAGTTCAGAAATGAGGCACGTCACTTCTGGAGAAGTATGGCGTACCAGGAGCTGCTGCCCCTACGAACCGCTGTAATTAAATGTCTGGAATGTAACCCAAGCGCTCAGGAACTACGAGTGAGAGCAAGCCATGAAGACTGACCAAGTGGACAACACAAGAAAGCCCCTTCACATTATAAAGCTATAAAGTTTGCTGCAATCACTTCATTTCCTAGTCTCAATTGTTTTTTTCTACCAAAAAATTACAGTAGAAATAACAAGAGATTATAACCCAAAACAGTGCAGAAGGGAAGTGAGTGCTCTACGCTTGGTCCATATTGACTCTCCCAAAAATCTCACAAAATCTTTACAGGCTTCCAATGGGCAGCATGGCTCAGTGCCACCCCAGAAGGCTTCTGGATAGTGGGCGTGCAAGGCAGATTCTTGGTCCCTGTCCTGTTGGGCAATTTTTCATGCTCCATGTATTTCTGACTCCTAAAATAGACTGTTGACAGCCAAAAGCAGCCACCGTGCCTAATTTCTTAGTCCCTTTGCCAAACTCATCACTGGCGAGAGTGAATTCAGCTCCGAGCCTGTCAACTAAAGCAAACCCCTGTAACTTACACCAATTTGCTGACAGGGCTGCCAGACCGCTCCAAATTCTCCACGCACATTCTGCATTTCATCCCATTCTGCCTCTTCCTTTTGTATTGCACTTGTCTGCATGTGGAAGGCATTATTTATCACTAATAAAAAGACTTCTCAGAGAAGTGTCCTTCCTCTCTCCAACCCTCTCCTCAAAGAGGAAAGGGGGAGCCCTCCAGCTTCTTGCGTTTGAAGAGATTTTGCATTTCTTTTTCAGAAGAGGGAGCAGAAGGGAGGAAGTCTAAGCTACTGAAAGCTACTGTGTGCAACTAACGCTCTCTTTCCTCTTCCCTCCTCTAAAAGGCATTGCAGGATTTGATTGTTAACTTGAAAATCCCCTCCTTTGGGGGAAAAAAAAAATAGACTATATCCAAGTATATCCAGATACAAGCTCCTGATCTGAGCAGCACTGGAGAGCAAAAATTACCCTAAACCTCTTTAAAAAGAGGAATAAAGAAGATATTTCTAGGGACATCAGCTGTATGTCCCTGCGGGAGGTAGTGTTAGCTGAAATTCGTTTGATAGACAGTACATACCCTGACATTCTACCAAGGGTAAAGCAGCTCCCTGGACAAGTACACAGTACCTGGTTTTGAGTAGCAAGAGGCAATTGTGGTTTCATTATCCTTCCCAACTTTGACTGCACTAAGTTAACGTTCCTGAAAAGCCTGGCCCTGATTCACCTTCCTTTATTTCCTCTGTACACCACAGGTTGTTTAATGCAGGCAGAAAGTGCATGAAAAACAATTTTCCTTGTTGCAGAAAATAAAACAAAACTCGGGCACATCACAGCCTTGACACCCTTCGTCACGGACTGTATAATGGATTGGTGGATGGTTTTTCAAACTTGTATTTCTGTTCACGTTCCTTTGACCCAGGGCTGTGTCCTGTGTGTTATCACAGCAGAAGGGTGAAATGGCTGAAGTTACTGAACACAGTTTGGAACTTCAGAAATATACATTTCAGTCAGTTCTGACTGGTGAGCTGTGGCTGAAGCCTTCGGTGGTTATAGAAGCTGGTGGGCTCAGCCATGCAATGGTACCTCTCAAGGGCTGGGCATGCTCTGTCCCACGTCAGTGGCTTCCCATGGGAATCAATGCTCCAACACCTTCTGTCTTAAAGCCAGTCAGATCCTTCGATCTACGATCACATCCTCTCTCGGTGAGGAGACACACGTTTTCCCCTTTTTGCCTTTCCTCCCCCCATTTGCTTTTCTTTAAAAAAGCAAATGGAAAAGAAAATAAGCGATGCGTTTTCATGCAAAGATGACTTTTGTTTTGTAAGCATTCATCTGTTCCAGCTGCTTATTCCTCACGCAGAGCCATAATCCTCTGTCTGCCACACCACAATTAGCAGCGGAGAAGTCTGGGATTCACATTCAGAGGATTACGACTTTCAGAGAGGAAAAGGCAGCAGGAGTGAATGAAGGATGCAGCATAGACCCTGTCTTCATGCAAATATATTTACCAATAAAAGCGAAGATTCACACACATTAAAAAAAGAAGAAAAATATTTTTGCAGTATTATCTAAGACATCAAGGGAACAGGTGTCCAGATCACATGGAAACTTCAAATCATAACTCTCTTTAGAGTTCTGAAAAAATGCAGACAAAATATTTTACAAGTTTTTAAACAAAGTTCTCTAACTCCTGACAGGCCAGGACGAACTTCAACAGGCAGCGTAACACAGAGACGCGGCCAGGCAGACCCTCAGGCGGCAAGAACTATCCTGACGTTTATTGACAAAACCGGTCAGTTAGAGCAGATGAAACTCCTACCCCCACACCCTGTGGTTATTCTCTTCTTCACAGATACTCATTGATAAAAGGTAGAGTGGTTTTTGCCGCCTGCATCGGTGGCGCAGACCTAAGCTCTGAGTAACGGCGGACCTGACCCATTTGCAGGTTTGATGACTTCAGTTGGGAAACATGAAGTTGGGAAACTTCACTGAAGTTGGGAAACAACTGAAACACTTGCAGGAAGATAAAAAAAAAAAATAATCTGTTGTTAAACGTATTTAAGGCAAAATTGTGAATTCTATTGATCTTGGGCAAAAGTTGATGAGTAGAGGAAGATGTTTTCCTCCAACTCATATTTGGGAGAGCAGCTCAAGGGTTTGGAAGAACAAGTCATCATTCTGGTCCTTCTAAGGTATGATTTTTGTTTCTGCAAGAAGTCTTTAAAAATATTCTGTTAACACCACCTTCTTACTTGAAGCCCTATTCCTGAGCTGAGGAAGAAGATAATTTCTCATTTTAAAAACCCCAAACTGTAATTCTGGTTGTACCCCTCCCTCTCAACATCACGGTGAAGGAGAAGAGGAACAGAATTGTTTGGTGCAGTGCAGGGCAAAGCACAGAGCTCACAGCAAAGAGGATCTACCACTCCTTTACCCATCTCCTGGCTCCTTCACTAGGGCTTTATGCCCCCTGCTCCTACACTGGCAACTGGAAAGATGTTTCTCCATGTAACCACATCATCCCATGTTAGTCTTTTCTATACTCAATACCTATGTATCCTTCTCCAATGGGTTATTTTATCTAGAAATGTGCATTTCAGTTAAAGAAGTTAAGCTGAAGTTCCTTCCATCTCTGATTTCACCCCCATTCCCTCCGGTGATATTGTTTCATTAAGGTGGAAAGAGTCAGTCTCTGGCTACCCTTCCACAGCAGAGAGAGTCTGACTCTGAAGATTATAGGAAGGGAAAGTTGCTCCGTATTTCTTCCTTTACAGAACATGTAAACGTGGATTTACATTAATTAATATAATTACTGTGGCTAGTTTCACATTATAAAGAGAAATAGCATCAGATAGAGAAACTATTTGAAGGGATTTCTTGCTCACTGTAATCTGCAATGAAATTCTGTTCTTAATAGCAACTAGCATTTTACTCTGAACATTACTCCCTTTTTCTCTGCTGGAATACATGTGGCTTCCCCTCTGAAACATTTTACATTGATGTTACTTCTACTGCTACTCAAATAATTGTGAATTGCAGGAGCAACTCACTCGTTCTTACAGAGTAAAACCTGTTTAAAAGCGTAGGATTACTCTGAATAATTCCACGTGTACACAGAACTCTAAATCGGCAAAGCGCAACCACATTGTCATTAACAGCAGAAAAATAAAATCTGGACTTCTAAAAAACAATAAGTTTTTTTTTTTAGTAAAGACACTGAAAAACAAATTCATTAAGTAACATATTTACTTTATAGGCTTCCCCTAGTCCAATAGTTTTCCTCAGTCTGGTAGGCAGGCAATGGTACAGAAGGTTCATGTTTAATAATATTTAGCCTTTTCTTTTTAATTCTCAGGTTATGAGAGCATTACTTCTCTGCTCATTAAGAGTCCTGAATTTTCCAGAGATAATATGAGAAAGTAAAATTCATTCTTATAAATGCTATTAGGTTAATTTAGTACTAGCTGAAAGATCTGATTTGATGAAATCTCATCATGTCGAAAACACTCAATTATTGCCAAATCAGCCAGCACTAAGTAGATAGTAATTGCGGAATCCTAGAATAACTTGGCTGGAAGGACCTGTGGAGGTCATCTGCTCCAACTGCCTACTGAGAGCAGGGCCAACTTAGATCAGGCTGCCGAGGGCCTTCTGCAATACGAGTTCACCTCACATTGCGTCACTGAATTTCCTCTGGTGAACTATAAGGAGGGTTGATGGCGAGAGAAGGTTTGCTTACTCTGTTTACTTTCTTACCTAAGAGAGACCAAGTGCTACTGTGGTTAAGCTTCCACCAGCTTAAGTTGAAGCTGCAGCAGAAAATTAAAGTTGAAGAGCTTTGTAGCCTGTCATCATAACTATGAACGTGGCCCCCAGATTATACTTGCTACAAAGCTGCTCTCTCCAATTCAGCTTACGGCAATTAGTAAAATAAGAAAATGGCATCTTTGTTCGTGGGCTGCGTTTAGGGACAACTGAGGCTGCATCGTCTTCGGTAAACTAAAACAGTGCAATGTGGGCATTAGTGTTCGAGTGAGAATCAAGGGTGCAGTTTGGAAACAAACCTTGATTGAGCCCAACCACGGAACAGCCCCGCAGCACATGAGCTGTATTTCTTTTGGGTGAAACTAAACGGAAAGATGTGCACACAGTCCACACCTGATGGGCTCCGGCATGAACCCGCGGTCAGGCCCTGGGACCAGGGCAAAGACAATACACAGCAGCCTCTCTTCTCCCTCACAGCACATCCAATCCTCCTGAAGAACGCACTACAGATCTTTTTTGTCACTCTGCTTGCTCATATAACCACAGTCAGTGAAGACACAAGTGGGGTCTTGTTCATCGGGAACCTTCTTCCTCTGAAGTTACTCTAGAAATACCTAATTATGTTGGAATACCAGTATTGGCACGAAATCTGTTATCGCACACTGCTAAAGGATGATAACTCAGTACTATCAACCCTGTTATTATCAGAAATATTTTACTGTACAGCCAAATACAGTCACGTTCAAGGTCACACATCAAAACACAGAGTGTTCGAGCCCTGCTGGAGATGGGTTAAAGCTTTCTTCTGTAAGGACTCAAAATTTGCTCTGTGTTTGTATGTAAAGTTCCATGGCTTACGGTAAAGGCAGTAAAAGGTGCTCTTTTTATCTGAAATGCATATATTCCAGCTCTAAACTGCAGATGATATCAAATGCTTAGAGATGAGCAGTTTCTTGTCATCTTTATTTCTTTTAAATCTAATGTTCCCATTCATGTTCTTTTCAAACAGAAAGCTGATAAAACACCTTTTGTTTGACTGATATTCTCCAAATCTAATAAAAAGCTGCAGCCTTCCTCAGCGCTCTAATCAACATGAAACAGAAAGGCAGAACTCAAAGTCTTGGTAGTTTATTAAATATAGATGTCCTCTAACTTTGCCCTTGATAATCAATGCATAGTTAGATTGTTCTAACGCATGTGGAACATCTCAGAAATGGCTCCAGGCTAAGAAACCCGTGTTTGCTGCACAGGCTGCCTTAACTATTTTTTTCTGCTCCCCAGAATTGTGCCCCCGTGTGTGCTGAGACCGTGCAGCAGAAACGAAGGATAAACACCATCCTGGTGAATAAACATTGTTGTCTTCTCTGGGCTATTAGTAAACAATTTTCCATAAGGCAACTCTGATGAGACTAAATTAAGTTTATTTTCAAAACCAGCTCTGGAGCCAGGTCTGCACTGAATTCAGAAGTGGGGTGGAGGCAACCTGTCACGCTATGTCAGGACTTTATACCAGTGGGTGCCCCTGCACCGCGTCTCACAGAGACGCAAGGTATGTATACTGAATGCATCTGAAATAAGTTATCAAGTCTCAGGTATTTCCACGAGATCTGCGATGTTATTATGGGAACATAAGTATCATCTACTTCCCTTTGGAGATTGCTTGCTGGAGGAATACAGAAGCCATCAACTACTTAGAAACCACTGACATGGGTTTCTTGATATCTATCTTAAGTCTCATAATGAACCAATAAACTTGTTTTTCTATTCCAACCTCCATGACCTCGCAATGGAAATTTTCAGCAAAAAACCCCAAGCATCTTCTCAGTGATGGGAAATATGAATCTTTTTTCCTACCTAGATGGATTCCATTGACTGTGAAGTGATCCACACATTTGTAAAGATAGGGAGAATTTCCCTTGAACAAATATGGCCAAATGAGCCAAGGAAAATGCTCCCAGAAGAGCTAGGAAAAGTGTTTCACAGCTGACTTAGAAACTGAATCTAAGAGTGTATCCTACTTGCACATCATCAGGAGAGTACTTCAGGAAAGTTAACAGGCTGTATACGGCATCATTCAAAAGAAATTCTCCTGGCTAAAAATACCATCCTAATATTTCCAGTAGATTTGAGATTAGTCCCATAGAATCTTGTTTAAAAGATTGTATTAAACAGATCTCTTTGAACACTTCACCAAAAGCAAGAGGACAATGGTCAAATCTGTTGGATACAGAGATCTTTTGGGTAGATATAATCCTCTAAATGAGGAGAATCCTTTTATGGATTTAGTAGGTCTCCTTTTCTCTTCCTGAAGGAAGTTCTCCATGGGATGAGTTTTGTGCCACCTGTACTATTACTGTTATCTGTGAAGACATATTTTGTCCACCAAATACTTGCAGAACATCATGATTTTGCTCAGGATCATCAGCCATCATGAACTGGATGGGTAACGGGTAAAACACGTGGTTTCTAAGCTGGTAAAGGAGCTCGCCAGCTGTTCACAGATAATACAAATGCAGATTCCCACACAGAATAACTTTTTCTTGTAAGTAGCAAATACATCTCTGCTCAATATCAGCCTATTTTTACAGCTCTGTAGTCAAAGTAGAGGCCTGTAATGGCTACACCTGAGAAGTGCGTTAATCCAGGTAGAGTCAATATTACCTTGACTTGAACCCACATACAAGCATACAAAAAACCAACATATTTATTTTGTACTACTGCGATTGCATGGCCAGGCACAATGTATAACCATCTCCTGCATTTCAACTGTACACTCAAACCTTTTTTTTTTTTTCATTTTAACAACATCAATGAATAAAATCTATCCCATTCTTTTTGCACAGCTATCAAAGATACGCGTAATGATTGCACTTCTCTAATGTCATTTAAAAATAGATTATTTTAGTCAGACACTTCTGCGAAAAAAAACTGCTCTGAAAGAAGTTCCACATCCTTCTTTCTTACTAGATCCTCCCAATGTTCAGAATCCATAATATAATTGCTGTCAGAATAATTCACGGGCACTGGATGGAGAAGCAGGGAGAAGGAGATGGTGGATTGGCAGATACCATTTATTCCCTCGACTTCATTAGTGCAAAGAATGGAATGCTCTGTTTGATCGGTAATCAAACGGAAATGGTGTAGTCTGAAGAGCATCCAGCAAATACAAGTAACCAAGTTTAATGAACATCAACACTACTGTGATTAGATAGGTGTTAAAATGCTAATAACAACAAGATGCAGAAGTTTTATATCCATGCATGGATTTAACTGTACGTACGTCAAGTGAACAGATTGAGCTCAGAGACCATAAACATAAAGAACCACTTAGGAATAAATTTCAATTCAAGTAGGAGGGGGACTAGCTTTAGAACACAGAATCTGAGATGAAACTTAGCTGTTTAATGAAGTCTTTAGTTACACTACCAGAATGGGGTATTCTGAAGAGCAGTGAGAAAAACCAAGAACCTCCTGTTTGGAGGAAACTCAGAATGGGAAGGAAACACAGGGAACTTCTATTTGGGATGACATAAACTAACCACATAGAGAATTGTGCAATAGCTTCAGAAAATTGCCCGGAGCTGACAGCATAGGCAGAGTCATCACCAAGAAGTGTCAATTGTGCTTGTGCAATGTTGAAATTCAAGTATGAAGAACTAATCACAACTGTCCTTTGTGTTTCTCTATGTGTCCATATTGCATCTGGGTGAAGCATAATTTTACAACTGAGGTGAAACATGCTTGCATCTAGTCTTGTATTATTCTATTGCATTTGGGATGGGTGGGACTCAGTAGAAAGTAGCTTGTAGACAGATAGGACAGCTAATGCTTTTCTGGTAAGAAAAACCTAGACGGATCAGGAAGTGTTTAAATCAACTGATATACGTAAAATTTATCTTTGTGTATGTCAATGATGAGACCGAAGACATGGAGTAGGAGGCACCCTACCACTGAGCAGCTGACAGAGGGCACAGACTAGCAGCTCTGAACCGAAGCGCTCAGTACATCGTCATGGAACTGAAGGCTATAAACCGTTGTGTTTGTGGAGTCACCTGAGTCTGGAAGTGCAAATGGGACTATAAAACCATTTGGGTACCTATTAATGGTAGATGGATTCAGAGACTTCACACTGCCCAATAAATCACAGCGGTTCCTCCAGTAGGCACGTGTAGGTTAAGTTCAGTGGTTTACGACTCGCAAGAACATAAATTCTGAAGACACACAAATTCAGAAAGATCACGTATTGTGTCCTTCTTTGGTCTGAGTTGTCTTTTTTTAATATTGCCATCATCTAAAGGTCAAGAACAGCAGGAAAGAGAAAAACCGTTCCAAATACTGGCTAAAGAATAAAGGAAGCATTAAAGTAATGGAACTCTGAGTCTGACTAATAAATTCCATATTGATGATAGAAAACAAGACAATCTCGATCCATTTTGACTGTAGAAGAACTTTACATGTGTCGTTTGTTCAACTTCTCTGTTTCTTGAGGGAATTTTATTGCAGTCTAATTAGACCCAATAAAATTATAAAAGCTAATTTTATGTTACAGCCCCCATAGGCCAAACAACAGGAATTGCTTGTGAAGGAAAACCTGGTAATGTGGCACAGAGTACTCTGAAAATGATCTAATACTGACAGAATCCCTAGATAACGCTGTAGATACACTCCACAGCCAAGCCAGGCTTTTAATAAAACCTGTAAAAACGAGTCTATTTCCTTTTTTTTTAGCAAATCGTTCTTTATAAGGTTCCCTCTGTGGGCTTCTTTCAGATTTACCCTTGGGGAATCAATGGCTGGAGAGCCGAGAGGGGTTTTCAGAGACCATTCGGCACCCTTCAAGTCAAAGTCCTAAAAGAGAGAACAAAAGCGTTTCTGGAAGATGCCAGCTTGATCTATGGCTGAAAAATCTCCAAATAGGAGATTCCCGATCCTCGTGGCAGGCAACTCTGGTGCTCGTCTATCTGCTTCTATAATTGAAAAGATCTTACGTTTATCAGAGCAACGCTGCAGATCAACCACACCCGTTCTTGTCCTGCTTTCAGTGACCGAAGAACAACTTCATTTCCTCCTTTTTTAAAGCAACATTTAACATGTTTGAAGACTGCTTTGTCTTGCCACCGTTTTCTCTTTTTCTAAACTCTCCAAATCTGACTTTGTATTAGGTCAGACATGGAGGCGGGTCTGCAAACGTTCAGACATTTTGTGCTCAAAACAGACACCGTGCTTCTGAGAGTAGCTCCTGCATGCACAAACCCCACACGGAGCCCAAGCCACAAGCTCCAGCTCTGCTCCCTTCCTTCCTTCTCTTCCCCAGTATCTCATAACAGACTGCATTCTCCGTACAGCTCAGACGGAGAACGGGTACTCTCAGACTCGGGACAGGTCTCCTAGAAACCCACTCTCCACATCCTCCCAGTGTGACAAAGATCGTTGATAATTGTTTGAGATTAACAGAGCAGCCGTGGGGAAAACTCTCGCACTAGTGTTCGCAGGTCACAGCTGCTTAGCTTGCTCCCAAGAGAACTGTCGGGGGCAGCATGAAAGCCTTGCAGGAGTCAGGATTACTGCTGCCCCCAGCCAGAGGAATCGCCTCTTTGTCAGGTAGACGTTGCTATTGACACAGGATATTCGGGTCAAACATCTGGTGATGATCACTTGTTTTCCTGAGGGCTTTTACAAACTAATTATTTGCTCTGTTTCCTTCTGAGAAATTAAGCTGCAAGAGTTAGCCTGCAATTCCTCAGATCTAATGTACCTGCTAAGGCAGGTACATTTCCTTCCATCCCAGTCATCTGAAATATTTTTCAGCTGGTCTTTTTCAGTTCAGAGATATAACTGCTAATGATTCTGGGATTCTTAGAAACACTAGAGGTTATATTTCTCTTCATAATGCATATTAAAAGAAAAATCAACTTACTAATTATTTCCTCCTATACTCATTTTGAAGAGGAGAATGAGAAGTCAAGATTATGCTGTCAGATGGAATTTATTTAAGGGGAAGATAATACCACTATTATAACTTCACCCAGCTCGAGCTTGCTTACTTCGTTGATTGAGCTGAATATATTTCAGGTATTTTTGGTAACAGATTAAAGTAGCCTGCCTGCACTACAAACCACCACAACCAAAACCTAAGTCTTTCTATCGAATTCATTTCCCAAGTGTAAAGAAAAAAAATTCCCTGTGTTCCAAGCACAAACTCAAGACTAACAGACTCTACTTATAACATTGCTCTGCCTATAAAGAACAGAAAGCCTTTCTCTTCTAACAGCCTGCTTAAATCTGTTAATCTAAGCAGATTCAACTGCCTCTAATTTGTCCCACTATGAAGTGCTACTCTAATTGTAAAAGCAACTCTTAAATAAATAAAATGAGAAGTAGAACTACAAAACATACTTTTTCTTGACCTCTTATCATTATATTTTACAGTAGATGAATGACAGGGGGTAAATGATTATACTAATGCTAACAAACTTGTTCTGTACACAGAACACTGTATTTTTTATGTAGCTGAACTTTTGAAGAGTCTATTTTACATTCTGCAAATTAACACTGTGTTCTCAGCACCGAAGGGAATTAAACAGAAGCATCTTACACAAAGGCATAAAGCAAACAGTTCAGAAGGGGATTGGGTTCAGTAACAGCAGCCTACCCTAAGGAAGTGAGCGAGCCCTTCTTAAAGGATGTTTATGAAGGCTAAATTAACTTTAGTAAGAGCCAAATCACAACCCTTGTTACTCTGCATTACCCTAGTAAGTACTTCTTGGTAACTATCTGAAACAAAAAATGAGACGCAAGTTCTTGTCTTTTTCCACTCGGACATGCAAATAAGACAAGCTGAAATTACACATTTGTTCAGTAAGTGGTTACTAAAATAAATGCTCTTAGTGATGCGTTCCACATCTTAATTACCTAATGAGGAATGACTTTCTCAGGTCCCAAATGCATTCATTGTCTAAGAGAAGACATATGGCACCTCTTGTTAGCGTTAAGCTGAAATGATTTTATCTCATGGCTTTGGACAAAAATCCAAACGAAGTATGATATTGTAAATGGCTAACAAATAAAAAAAGCCCTGATTTTGCTTATCTTTCCCCCCACGCCCCGTGTTTGCCACAGAGGAAGGCAAATACTAGTAACTTCTTCTCATCTCGTAACAGAATCTTATCTCCTGTTTAGTATCTATAATCTAGGGGTTTCTGAACAGCATGAGACTTAAGATCAGCAAATTCACTTCTGGCTGCAGTGGTCAAAACTTCACGCTCCAGAAAAAGATAAAAGATAAATTTTTAGTTACTTTCAGAAACTAGATAAAACTAGGAGGTGATGTGCTGCTTGGAAACAGGTATTAAATTCTGTTGTTATTGTTGATGACAGGAAGTGAAATTAATCTGAAGGAAAAAAAATCACTGATAAAGGATGGAGATGAAAATACTAAGTTTTAGAATCCTTTCCTGAACTTCTGCCATTCTTCAAGTTCCAAACAACGATCCAAGAATTTGTTACAGATTTTTCTGTTTCAAAACTGAAATAAGTTAGTGAACACCAGGCTTTACTTTTGTTGGTCAGAAACAGCTTTTCATAAAACTTAGAGAATTAATCAAATAGCAGAAATGACCAGAAGATAATTACTTGTTGTAAGGAAATTGAAGAACGAGAGCAAATAAGCTCTTGGATCATGCTAAGTCCACGGCACGCTCACAATCAAAAGCTCTCTGTTAATTTCTCTGCTGTCTTTTCGTTGTTGTTGTTTTAATCAGAGGAATATATTTTTCATATTAAGATTCAATCACGGACAAAAGCCTATAGTTTTACAATGTTTATTTCTATGTCTATTGAAAGATGTTGCATTTTACCTTGAAGTTCTTCCATCTTTCTTCATTTTATTTTTTCTTCTTTAGTGCTCCTATGTAGATTCCCTTGTTCCTAGAAGCAAAAGAATTTAAATGAAATTAGAATGCGTTGCATTGGCATGCGATGCATCAAAACTTAGAGACTGCTTTTTTCCTTTAAGACTTTCCAAATCGAAAACATTTTCATAAAGAGGGTAAAGAGGTAGTTATAGAGATTTTCTCATATAGTCATGGAATAAGCAGCTCTGTTTAAGAAACAGAGGTATTCAAGAACACAATAGAAGATGACTAGACTGAAAAAAGTCAAAAATCAGTCTTCCAAAATCCCCCCATTCACAGAGACACATCTATTAGTAGACTGAAAAAAAAAAAAACCCCTGCTATATAGATACTGATTGTGCTGGGGAACGTGTAGCAGCCCTACTCACCAACGAGGAATTAACTACCCTGCAAAGAGAGAAAGCAATCGAAGTAAATGGGCCCTTTGGCCATCACTACTCATAAAGCAGAATACTCCTCCAGAGAAAGTTCTGTTTCACTTTCAGGGACAATTTCCTTGCTCGCTTGCACATACTTTCTTTTATGATGTTCATGTTAGGCTTGTCACTGGACTTTTAATATCTTTCATGCGGCATTGTGCTAACCAATCAGAAAACCCTTCTGTGCATTAGTTTTGTGAAAAGGGACTATCAAAAGCTCAATGCCTTCTACAGGATTTTGGAAATTATTGTTCCTTTTGTGTTTAAGCTGTCTACAAGTCTCCAAAAACATCTTTTCTGACAATACATAATACTATAAAGTTATGGAAGCTGAGGAAGTTAATTGGCATTCATCATCATAACTAAGCCAAAAAAGGAATTGACTAATGAGTCTCATTAACTTTTGCTGATGAACACAGAAATGCACCTCTTTACTGTTACGCACAGCAGAAATCCATGCAGATATTAATTGCGTTAACAAAATAAGACAGGCAAAGGGAACAAACGTGAAGCTTATGGATGCTATTTTCTTTTTCACTATCCTCAAAATGCAATGAAAGGAAAAAACCAGTAGGAAGGTGAGTTAAAGGAACTAGTGGCTGAAGTATATACCCCAGATACTATACACGGTTTCCATTTTCCTAGGAGTTATGCCTGGCTTCCACAGGTAAACTTCTGGATGGAGTTAAATCTTTAGTAGAGAAAAGACTGAACTCAGAAGCACAGTAATGACTCGCCTGTGGTAGAAGAAATTAACATTTACAGACTCGTGTGAGAGCTGTAGAATTGATAGCAAAGCTTCATGGAGTGATTAAATTTTAAGCACCTCAACTGCTGAGTAGCTACTTTATCAAATAGCAAACAATAATGGAAAGTGGATATAATTTTTCTAAAAGACTAGTGATATACAATATCTCGGTTTGCCCATTGCAACATGAGCTGAAATGTCATTCTTTTTTGAAGATAAGATTAACTTAACGAGCACATACTAGTCGCCTCAAAATACCAAACAATTTATAGTGGTGATTATTGTCAATCTGGGACAAATTCAACACCAATCCTAAAGCACTCACCACCTACTATGCGAATACACTTGCTCAGCATCTGAAAGCATTTTTATCCAGAACGCCTTTGATGTCTATATTGGATCCTGTTACTGATCTTTGATAGTTTTGAGGATGGAAAATTTAGCAGACTGGATCAGACCAAAGGGCCATCAAAGCCCCTGTAATCTGCAAAGCCAGCAGGTTTCCGGTAAGAGCAAAGAGAATTATCAGGGATGGATGGAAGGAAAACCTTACAAATGCAGAGAACACTGAAAGTCCTCTTTCTCCTTCTGCAGGCTTCTCATTTCCTGAAACCAGGTTTTTGGGGACCTTCTGATTCTCCCTCTCAATGGGATTATGATAAACATTCTGACACTGAGTTCACTGAAAAGGATGGCAGAAAAAAGACCTAGAATAAAAATGGGAACAAGTTAAGGGACTAGCATAGGATAGAGGAATTGGATGAGATCTCATGTTTTTATAGAGCCTATGAATACTGTTGGGGGAAAAGGCTTATTTCCAAGATGAAACTTTGTTTATTTTACCCCCCGGGAACTGCCAACACAAGGGATGTTTCCCTATTCCCTTCTCAGAATTTTTAGACATTACTTTCATATGTTCCAAAGTGATCTCTGTCAAGAGACAGTTTTTATGAAGCTTGAATATAGGGGAGGTTTCAACAGCTGCTGTATGGTGAAAAGAAATAGATTTTCATGTCACAGTGCTATAACAAAGCCTGTTTGGAATTAAGACAAATTTAATAAACACAAAGTTCAAGCAAAATATCTAAAAGAAAGAGAAGTAAGAGGGAAGGATGAGATTGTAGGCGTGAGCTGTGCAGGTTTATCTGCTTTGGCAAGAGTTTCTATAAACATCTTGAGAAAACAAAAGCCACAGGAAAACCTATACTCCTTCCTTTAACAGAAGGATAATCCTCATATCCCCAGGCTTGTTTCTCACCTGTTTAAGAGAGTGAGCAGAGTGAAGTCTGTTGAAAGCGTGGCTTGGTGGAAACACTAGAGCAATGGAGAGCTAGTAAAATTGCCAAGGCTATAGGCAAGTGCCATAGAAACAGCAAACACAGCAGCTATAGAAAATTAAGTACTTCAAACAAAGGAAAAAAAATAGCAACAAGAAGCAGACAGTACAGATGAGTAGCAGAAGAAAGTTCTAAAATGGTGCAAAACCACCACTATTCAATCCATTTGGGGAAACATTAGGTACAAAACTTCTGGCATACCCAGTGAAACAGCAGCTGGAGACAACAGAGCTTTTTTCCTCCTGTTAAGGAGAGGAAGTAGCACAACCTAACTTATACCCCAGCTGCAGGAACCTGTAATCACAATCAGGTTCTCATTTCATTCATCTGTGGTCATTAACAGTGTCACTTCCACCTCGTTAGCTCATCAACAGCACACAATTTTATTTTGCTGAGGACTGCCAAGACCAAAGTGAAGTGTCTCTGGGCTAGAGGCTCCTTTTATCTAGTCAAACAACATATCACATTCTCTTTGGTTTCTTCAGGGTGGTTCATGATGCAGATGCTTACAAGAGGAAAATGTAGTGCAATATGATAATTACAACAAGAGCTTGTTGTCAGATGGTCTTTTGTTACAACACTATGAAATAGCTTCAAAACAGTCCGACAGCACCCAAGAAAACCCGTGTGCATGGTTCTTCCAGAAATGCTCTGATCAAATTCTGTTATGACTTGAGGAAGAGGGGAAGGGAGCACTCGATGGCAGAGAGTCACGAGGATTAACTTTGTTGGAATGTGTACTCCGTTCCGTAACTTTCAGGGCTATTTGGGTTGTTAAATCCACCTACACACTTCTGAAGAATTGTTATGCGAATTACAAAGCAATGTTCCAAAACTGATCCCGTCACGCCACACGTTAACTCATTTCTTCAACTTTATTGAGCGAAATCTATGTCTAAAGGGCTGGTGATTTTTACGGGCTGTAAAGGTCTATTATGCATATAAAATACATTCACACTAAAAATTAATTCCACCATTTTCCTGAGGTTTGGGTCTAACTATAGTTGTTTACCTACACTTACAACGCCTGACCTCTGAAGCTGGGTAAGATAATTATAAAACCATGATTCTAAATCTTAGAGCCCAAGGGTCTCCTTTGAGTTTTTGAACTGGGCTGACTCCAGGATTCTCCTTCACAAAATCACAAAGTCTTGATTTTTTTGGCAATTACCTTCACTTTTTTCCCCCCTCACTCTTCTGGTTGTCAGGACGTTTGGCCTCTGATTGCTGTCCCAACATTTGCTACAATTCTGCAGGTTAGTTGCTATAAAGGAGAGGCAGCCATGTGTACTTACTCAGAGGTCTTTGCCTAACGCATATCCATAAGGCTATTTAAACTTCTCAGAGGGAAAGTGCCTAAAACAGGAAGACTGAAAAAAACCCAACCAACCCAGCCACTAAAACATTTAGTCACTGTAAGGTGCTCAGCTGAAATTTTCTTCCAAATTAGTTCTATTTTCAGTTTTGAATCTGACAAGTGAACTTTTCAGGGCCATTTATCAGGCTAGCCTTGAGTGTTCAAGCCTGAAAACGGTAATACTTTCATTAAAATTGATAAAAATAGATACTGAAAAAAGAATGAGTCAGCCAAACCATTGTTAAAACATTTAAGATAGTTTTAAACATTAATTCAATGCAGAAAGGACTAAAGATTGACAATCTGCAGGGATTACCCTATGATCCACCTGTGCTCATTCTCCAAACTTTCCCGGGGTAAAATGAACGGAAAAGGTCATGCACTTGTTCAGGCTCCACTTCGAGAGGATCAGGCGGTTCTGAAGGGATGAGGACTGGGATTGTCTGATTACCATAACCAGCAAGGACAGTAAATGTTTCTATTAGACTGATAAATTCTTTACTGGTGACGGGTTTAGAATAAGAATAAGAAATGGGATGATACAGTGTACCATCATGGATTGTTATAGCTTGTTTGGAAGCCTTCTATAGTGAACAGTTAGAAAAAGAGATGACAATAGGAGGTATAGTAATCTGTGTACCGTTCACAAAGAAAATGTATTCCTGAACCCTAGAGGCTTGTTCATTAAGCATGTCTGGGGTGGGAGGTGGGGCAGAAAGAAGTTAAAAAAAAAAAAGGGAAGGGGGGGAAGTATGCATAAAAGCTAGAATTTGTCATATTTCCTATTTTTCCTTTTTTTTTTTTTATTCTGCCTGTAAATCAGAATTTCTGATCAACTCACTAACGAAAGGTGCCAATGCCAGAGAAAGACAAACAGGGTTATAGCTATGAGCTGTAGTAAGGTTTAAAACAAGGAAGCCTAACTTTAAATCAATAGGGATTTAATATTGTCTGATATGAAATGAGAAATTCTTCCATCTACCTGGTTTTATGCGTTGCCTGAACGCCAACCATGGTTTGCGTGCGGCGTGTAGGGTCCTTACAAAGACGCTCCTCTCAGCATCTACGTTTCTGGCGTTCAACAGTGAAGTTGAATAAAAAACTGAAAAACTGTTCTTGATAGAAGAGGTTACGTGGATCTGTTGATTGCATAAAAACCTACAAAGCGAAATAGAAGAAAAAAGTACAGATGAATATGACAGGGCACGTTCTATTGTTCATCAGGAGGAAGGATCCTTGACTTCTGTTTGAGAGCCGCACTATAAAGAGCACTCCCTGCCTTGCTGTTACAAACCGTGTCAGTGCAGATCTAGGACAAAGTGTTTAAACTAGTTTTTCTCACTCCGTGGAGGCATCTTCTTACTGTCTTTACATTTGAGATGTAGTTTTCCATGGGTACCAGCTGACGTCCCACACGTTCAGCTCAACCTAGTAGAAAATAAGCTTTGAGAAAATGTGATCCAAAACCTCAGTTTGCTCTCAGAGTTAGTCTTAGGCAATGAACAGTGGCAGATACTTCTGGTTTCTGTCCGGGCTTCAGACCTTTTAATTGGAATTATCTTTAATGACTCTTGGCATGCAGTAGTCCAGCATCGTAAAAGTGCTCCCCTCTCAGCCTGACAGTCAAATTAATTTCAGTCCCAGTTCTCTACTTTCCTGTTCTCTGTTCTCTTCTCCCCACACTATCATTTGTTCAACTGTCTTCTGGCACAGACAGCTGGTGTAAAGAAGAAGAATTAATTTTCCAAATTTGGCACTGATATGAAGAGGTTGGAGGTGTAGATATGTAATTTTTGAAGTCATTAGTGAAATTCCAGCTCATTGCCAACCCTAATAAAGGATTATAATTTACAGCCACGCAGAATGAACTTAAAAAGACATAAATGACACCGAATACTTCATAACTGAATGGACAAATCAAGATAACCCAGTGACAATAGAAAAACCTTGTGCGCGTTAGGAGAAATCCAAACTACGTGACAGATGACATATAACTTCAATTGTAAAACTTCCAAAAGATCCTGGAAACCAATGATTCTAACTCCTTTCTCAAACAACGGGCTTACCTTATCTGCCGTTATGGGCCTGCGTCACTATGCTCATTTGTTCAGTAATCTAAATTTTTTCCTTACTGCAGAAACATCTGGATTTTGTTAGTCCAGAGACTATACGAACAGCAAGGCACGATGCTGCAGTGAGCTATGTATTTTGGGACGGGCAAACCACCCTTTAGATTCTGGGGACAGGTTTCATATGGTGGATTTCAGCAGGACCATCACTTTCACTGAGCTTCCATGCAAACTCCCCAAGAAGCTAAAATATACTGTGGTGTAATCATTTGACTCCAGTAAAACTTCCAGTGAGTACTACTGAACTTATTCTGAGCCTTCACTGCTTGAGGGATGTTAAAGGGAGTTAAAAAAACAAGCAAAAAGCTCCCCATATTGCACGGTGGATTTACTTTGGTGCTCAGAAACACTCCAGGAGAGCCGTCAGCAGTGATTATCTTGCGAGTTAGCATTTTATCCTTGTTATCTTACTCATTTTTCTCCATTTATTTCTTGTATTTGCTCACTGGGTTTTTGCTTATATTGCTGATCACCAGAAGTTGGGAAGAAGTCTCATTCCTGAGGTCAACACAGTTTCAGGGTCCTGAGTGCAGTCCACCCTTGGAAGAGTAAGATGGCTGTGTCCAGGGTTGGCTCCTTCGCTGCTGAAAGCTGCTGTGAATGAGGTAGGAGCGAGAGCCTGCCTCCTCCCCACGGTCCCCAACCCCACAGCAGCGCTGCAGCTACGTTTGCACCCAGTCCCACACCTCTACCCCGATCCAGAGCCGCTGACATGACTTCTTGGCTTGACCTTGGACCCGCCTCACCGCAGTGGTCTCAAATGCTGGACTGAGCGCTGCTGCTGGCATAGGGCTTGCTTTCTCTCTGCGTGCTCAGATGGAAAGACCTGCAGCAAAACTGGATGGTAAGTACCATCATTTCATGTCACCACCAACTCACAGTCACTTTCTTAGCTGAAAATGATCCGATTCCTTGGCTTGGATGCTAAGTGCTTCCTCTCATAGTTCCCTCCTTTCTCAGACCTGAAGTGTCCTTTTATACCATCACTGTTAGATCTTCAAGGAGCAATACTCCGGTTTTCTTCTGCGCCTAATTTGTCAGAGAAGCAAAAAAGGAGAAAACCATCAAATCAGCTGCACAAAAAGAAATTATTGATAAAGGCACACTTCCAAATGCCATCTGTGCCAGGAATAGTGACAACGTGCCTGGAATACCTTATCGTAAAAGGATGCAAGTCTAAACTCATTTTCCTTTACTTCTCTTCGTTGACCGCAGATGTTGTGAGCATTAAAAGCAGGCAGCGGATGTGCGGAGGGACGTATTAAATGGGTCTCTGCAATGACTGACGCTTCTGAGTTGTAAGGAATTGACTGATGAAGAGATGATCTGGCTTTGAGGCTATCACAGCATTGTCTTTGTTGAGTTCATGAAATGGAGATGCTGACTCAGAGTTTGATTAATACTTTTATCTAGTAGCTGAATTATTCAACAATTAAAATCACACTTTAAAAAGGGGAGATTCTTTTTTTCAAGTCTTTTTAAAAGCTTAGAGTGTCGGTTGGAAATAGGCTGTAAAACTCAAATCAGCACGCGTGTGATTTGTCGGCTTGTTTGTTTTGATGAAGTAGTATTTTATCTGAAATCAAACATACACTGAAAGAAAATAATGGAGATCTTGATGGTCTGCTTCACCTACAGGAACTTGTTAGTCTGGCTTTGCCAAGACTTCTCTTGGTGGTTTTAAAAGCTGATGAGCATTGATGTAACATTCACAAAAATGTGATCCACAAGGACAGAATCACTTCGTGTTTAACAGATGTCAGTGTCTCAGCATTAAATCCTCTTTATTTACAGCAGATAATAACAATGTCTTGCTGCCTCTCTCCAACTGATGATCTGCACTAGTGACTTCAGCTGTCTGTTGAATATAGACTTTTAAAATGAAATTCAAGCTGCTACCCCAAATCTTTGCTTTTGAAAGAAAACACTTTTTTCATTCAGCTTCTGGTATTAGAAAAGCTACAAGACAGATGACACAGGGCAGGAGTTTCCACAGGACGTGTTTTTTCCAAAGAGTGGGATCAGCTGTTCTTCTGCGGTGCCAGGGAAGTATTTGGAGATGTGTCACTACACTGAGCTGAAGGCACAGCGTTTGTCTCAAGCTGGTCACAGTTATGGACCGATGCCATTCTGTCATGCTGGACCTGAACCACTGACCTGGATGGAGTAATGCTGCAGGGTAAATTCTGCGCGCACGGCGTGGAATCCTGCAGAGAGGCGTTATGGTGAGCTACAGTTCTTCAATCAGGCTGTGAACTTCTTAGAGGTGCAGGACATTAAAACTCATGACTGAGTGATCATGTCAATGCAGATAAGCTCATGCCAACTTACAACATCCTGAAGTATCTTACTAATGTTTTCTGAATCCTGGCACCATCCTTTGGCTCATAGTTCAATCACTGTTGGTTGAGGCCACCTTAATGCGCATGTGACACCTCTTAATTCCGAGCGTTACTGAAGATGTTTGCAATGTTTTAACTAAGGCTGGTGTATCATCGAGTATCAAAGAATATCTGTTTCATCCATTAAAAAAAAAAAAAAAAAAAAAAGCTGCTGCTTCTGTGCATGCACTTCTTGACTCTGATGGTGGCAGAGCCCTGGCCCAGGCTGCCCAGAGAGGCTGTGGAGTCTCCTGCTCTGGAGAGATCCAAACCCACCTGGATGTGATCCTGTATAACCTGCTCTGAGTGACCCTGCTCTAGCAGGGGGCTTGGCCCAGATGGTCTCCAGAGGTGGTGAGGTGGGCACAGCACCTTTTTGCCCTCCTCATGATGGAGGATGCAGCTATGGCTCTGCTTTCAGCTCTCCCACAGGGTAACCTATTTCTGTGCAGGGTAGTGCTGCTGAGTCTTGGTGATAGAGTGATGAGCATGAGCCTTGAAGGTCTCTCTAAATAAAGTACGTAGTGAGAATTGTAATGTAGGAGTTAGCCTGCATGCATAGAGCTATACAAGGAGATTAAATGGTGGTGTTGCCTATCTGCTCTGGAAACCCATTTCTTTCACACTGCTGCAATGACCTGAAAAGGTTTTGGGGAATGTAATTTCTCCATCTGACATCTTTGAGTGCTTCCTTCCGGGTAAGCACAGGAGAAAGATGCTTGCACCTCAGTAGCTGAATGATGACTAAAACGAGGCACCTTGTCTGGACATGGTGTCTCACCTCATTTGGGACTACCACTTTCAGCCAGACAAATGGTACCCACAGTGAAAATGGAAATAAAACCTGGGAGTTATGAGTTTTCCTCGTCACCACTCTGCATACTAAACAAAGCACGAGCGAAAGCAGATGGTGGGGATTTCAATGCCTTCACATGTCTCCGTATCCATCGCTGTTAGTTTCTGAGCAAGTCTAATAATTTATCAAAGTTCTCACAGCACACCCAGGTTTTGTTGGGTTTTCTTTTTCTTGGGTGGTTTTTTTTTTTTTTTAGCACAACACATTTTTAGGGGAAAAATAAAGTTCCTTGACAAGAGAAGTTACAGCTTTTATATTTTCCCCTGAAAACATCCATTTTAGTTCAGTTGTCAAAATATGCCAATCTCTTGACAGCCAGAAATTATGTGGGTGTCTCCATATAAGGAAAACTATTTTGTTTTTAATTGTGGCAGCATCTGGAGGAGTGTCCGATCTCCTAAGCAGCTCATGCCTCTCTAATTTAAAGAGCTGCCAGCTGGTTCAAACGATGCTCATGGGCTTCATTTTCTTTACTGCAGGAAACTGGAGAATTCCACCAGAGCAAGACATGTCTGAACAGCACTTAGTGGTACTCGCTGGGGCATGGTGGCAGCTTCATGGTGCTAGAATACGATGCACTTCTCTGAAAGCTCTGATTAATAGTACTAGGCTGAGTTTTTTGAAGGTATTAGACCAGGAAGCGGTTGCCTCTGTATTCAGATCAGTCTTTTTGAAAATCAAGAGAAGAATTAGCATTGTTGCTTCACTGCACGTATCATTCATCCCGAACTCTTTCATTATAAATGTTGAGTACTTGTAATTTATGTTATCAATATGTCATGGGCTTTTGCCTAATGCATTAAAAAAGGATGTTATTATTTTCTATAGACTCTCTGGCCAGGCTAAGACTATACTATAGTTACTTGAAAACCAGCCAAGCTCTTAAGAATGTATCTGCAGGCCAAAGCCTACTATAGAAAATGTTCAGACTAAATGATGAATATATTTTACATTTGTAAATCATAACACAGAAAGAATAATGAAAGAGAAAAGCAGCTTTTAAATACGCACGTAACTAGGTAACAACCCCAAACTTGCTTTATATAGGTACAAAGCTGAGCTTCCTTTAGTGCACTGATTTCTGGAACAAAGACTGGCTGAATCTCAACAGACACGCTGTTCAGGAAAGTGTACCTTGAAGTTTATTAAGTGATAATTGAAAATCTTCTCCATAGGGGGAGGGAGGAGGCAAAGCTTTTTGTTTGTTTGTTTTTTTAACACATTGTCTGGATTGCATTTTAGTCTTAAAAAGGTCTGTTTTCACATCATTGGAATATATTTAATGTCTGTTGCTCCAAAATATTGCTCGTTTATATAGCTGGCTTCTACATTTTGTTACATAAAGCTAAGTTTTAAAATTACTTTAAATTATTTGTGAAATACTTCATGGAAACGTATATATTTTCAATTTGTCCACTTGCTTTTTTTCCCCCCCTCCCCGACTAGCAAAAAGCCGTTCTCAGGCAGGAAGACTCCTGTGGATATGTGCAATTCTGAGACATGCAGACAAAATGTTCGGACCTTCCGGACTAGGAATATTTGAGAGGCCTGTTTGAATCACCAGTTATTTAAATATCAACTATTATTATTAACTATTATTATTATTATCTGTTTGAATCTGTGAGCAGTTCTGGAGGTTCACACAGGGAAAAGCCTATGAGCTTAGCTCATCCTTTCCATCTTTCTAGCCTAGTTTCCACAAAATACTGTTTTTTTAGTCCAGTCTCATTTTAGGAGCCTCCAGAGACAGCAAATCTCAACGTCCCCAGGGGGAGAACTACCCCCCAGACTGGCAGACCTCTCGGTGGGGAGGAAAAGTGAATCCCAGCCTCCCTATGGGAATCCCCCAGCGACTGATTCCTGCTGTGACTGGACTGCCGGAGCCTTCCCCTCCCTTGCGCATGATGTCTGCCTCTGAACACATGTTAACCAGGGAGCTCCGTGGGACGAGCACAGGACTGAGAACTTATCTGAATCTGAGGACAAGCTGCCATGTGAGTTAGAAGCGTTTTAAATCTCTTGGGGCCATTACCCTTGCCTCACCACGCTGGGTGTCCCAGTCCGGGCAGGAAACATGCCCATTCTCTGGTGGTTACAAATTCTACTCCTCATGCTTGGGATGTTTCATCAAAGCCCAGGAAAGTATTTGCAATGGGAGATGATATTGCATAGAGGATACTGCAAACCCTGGAAATACTGGGTGACCATAAATAAACAGAAAAAAAAAGATTTGTGCTAATGCCCCTGAAATGCCACATGCACTCCAGCCTTAAATCCACACATATTCAAACAATTCTGGTTTAAAGATGTAAATCACCCCTTTCCATCCTCTGGTTCTCCTTAAAATCTAACATGAAAAACTCTATTACGTTACACAGGCTTCTGTGAGCAGTCATATATGCGATTTGTTTTTGTGGTAACAGAAGTTCGGGCGACTGTAGATACAGTCGATGCATACAGACTGTCCCTCCGCATCGCCATGTGTGCATGAGCAGTTCCTCTTGTGTATGCTTGAAGGATCAGAATATCATATTGTAAGAAACATCATTTATTCTCGCGTTCATTTGTTTATTAAAGCCACATGCCATTATACACGCTGCAACAACCGGTGCTGTGTAATCTAGTCCTGTAGATTTCTGTGCTTGCAGGGATGAGACTCTCATATTTCATCTGGAGCCTCATTAAATGTGTTCTGGATGAAACGCCAATAATAAATGTGGAAAGGCAGGCTGTGCTACTCCCCTCCCGCCGCTGTCTTCTCGCCAAGAATCTATCACCACCATATTAAAACATTTAGCATGTGATAGAGAAAATAAGCGCTGCACAAAGAACGCTGCAGTAAGAAGTGGAAAACCCAGCCTCAGTGGCAGGGCTGACAACACGCAAAGAGGCTAATCCTGAGGAAACCTTGCCAGAAGGAGAAACAACAAAGACTCTGGGCGGCAACTCTGCACATGGAGGTGGAAGGTTGGGTAACGTATTTCACTGCGCAATGTCCACTGCTCCGCTTCCCTCTTGTTCTGCCACAGGGGATGCTGGGCAGGTCATGCCCCTAACGCTGGGCATTTGTCTGGTGTAGCTAGTGTAGCCTTGCAGCCACCCGCAATGCCTAATGATAAAGGGAAGAACCGATGCTGGACTATAATCGACTCCTCTATTTCCACTTACTGTTCACAGCTTTAATGCAGGAGTGGCCTTTCTCATTGATTTTTATCATGGTTTTTTATCAGTCTTGTACCTGTCAATGAATTAGCTAGTGCATGTCAGATCAAGAGGGTCAGACTTATTTTTTAATCTATTCAAACTGAAAGGTTAAGAAGTCTACAGCATGAGTTTGCCGTTAGTCGGGTTAGCTTTTCAAACATATTAATGAGAAGTTGCTTGAAGAGAATCTGGTAATTTTTAAAAACATCAAATTAGCAGGAGGTGAAAAATAAGCTTTATCTTCTTACTTAAAATTAATACAATATAGATGGTGATACTTTAAGTTCCTTCTATGTATTCCAGAATCCTGATTTCTTTTGGAGAAAGTGATTTATGATCAAAGTCAAGTTCAGTTTCTGTAGGATTGCATGCTGCCCACAACAGCATATTCAGACCACAGAGACATCAAAGGAATGTGGTGACGGCGCATTTTATGATAAAACTTCCTGCTGGAAAACACTGGTGCAAGCCATTCATATCACATTAGCATCAGAAGAGCCATCAAGCCAAAATATTTTTTTTTCCCCCCAACACAAAACTCCTGTGAACACTCATTAGGTAAGATTTTGTCAGAATATTGGTTTTTTTATAGTCATGATCTTTCCCTGGCTTATAAAATCTCAATCGTTCAGACGACACAAAAATAGCAGAATAAGATTTGGCTCCAGAGAAGGAGGAATAAATTATCAAAAATCAAGTCACAGACTGAAAGAATGAACAGAAGGGCTCAGTTGCCTACAAGCCATGTAAGACCCAAATAACATTTAAACGATCACAAGCTTGAGCTGCCTCCTGCTTTGTGTTTGCAAAACGTTTTCATTCTGTTTGAAGGTGCTCGTTTACAGAAATCAAAGTAATTTCAGCTAATTCATGATCGGAAACGAGGATTCAATGAATTTCTAAGACTACCTTGTCCAAGGAGAATAGTTTGATGAATAAAAAGTACGGGAAGAACCAAAGGAGTAGCAGTAGGTACATATTCTCTTTTGTGTTCCTCCAAAAGGCTGAGATCCAACATTTATTCCAAAATGAAATTAAACAATTTAACAATTACCTTCAAACATTTGTCATTTAAATCGAACATTTCATAAGACAAATTATCCATGCCTGGTGGGAGAAAGTCTGAAAGCCAGGTTATACCTCTTCAGGTTCATTAACACTGAATCTAACATTGTAATATAAATCATTTCCAACCCAGTTTTCAGGAATAGAATTAAATATTTTAAGAACATCAATTCTTCTGCAGTGAAAGAATCAGGTCCAGAGTTGCCACCACTATTATTAGCAAAGCCCATCTATCTTCCACAATCTCAAATCCAGATATTGCAAAATAAATCCCATTACATCCGATGCTTTCTATCCTACCCCATGTCTCCTAGAAAGGATCTTCATTCATAATGACTCTGACATCGCCTCTCGGAATTCACAGGTTTGCCTTAAGTGGAAAGGGGCTTTGCGCTCGTGGTCTAGATCCGCTCATTAGGGGGGACTTGTCACGTTATCACAACCTTCTGCTGACTGCGTACCATTACTGGGGTTCAAGGGAATGAGTGAAAAGTTTCTACTGCCAGATCTGGTATCACGGTCCTTCTTACACGATGACAAAGACACACAGGGTAGGATTCATCTCGCTTAATTTTAGCCGTGCCTAACCATCGGCAAGAAGTGCTGCCATAGGCTTAACAGCGCTCACACTAACAAAAGCCCGAGTATGGAGAGAGGTATTTGGACCTGCCCGTCTTTGGCCATTGACTGGAAAGAATATTTAGGAGATGATACAAGCTGTACACTGCTTACATGGCTAGAGTTAGAAGAGCTGAGTGACAGCTGCTGCGCCGAGACAAATCCTAACGACTTTAAACAGGAAGCAGGTAGCCATATTAATTGATACATTAAACTTACAACCACCCACATTCATTTAAATTAGTAACGTGCCTACATAAAAAATAATTGACTCTCACTGCATGAGAATGGTCTAGAATATGCCTCTGCTTTGAAAACAAAGATGGCATCAATGATCCTGATTCAAAACGCTGATTTGGAGCTTTCTGAGCTTTGAAGAGGGTTTCATATGAGAACGGGCTTCATGTTGAAGACACAGAAGACACATTTTCTTCTGCTGTTATTTATATTAACCTGATCAGCCACACGTCACCTCTCTGTGATGTAAGGAGCAGGATTCAGACCATTGCATACAATTCCTATTCTTTTTCCCCTTAAGACTGAAGTGTTTCCAGAGTTACCATCCCACAGACTATTCCCACCAGGGTGTGGTTTTTTTTCTCTGACATACAGAGCACTCTCTGAAATCCTATGAGAGTGAAATAAAATGGCAAATCTCCACATAAACGTTAAAGAATAGAAAACACGAAAGTAAATAACTATGGGTGATAAAATACTGTATATCATTCTCACTATTATTTTCCATACTGTGCTATGAAATGAAGAATTTTTCATTTGATATACCAATCAACAGGAAAAAAAGTCAGATCTCTGCAGATCAGAGCTAAATTGGATTTCAAGGAAGACTGAAGCAGAGAACTACATTAGCAGTTAGTTTTGAAGAATAACTAAATTAATAAGTTTCCTTCAGAAGGCCAGTAATAAAAGCCTTCAAAACCACGAGCTGCCTATATCCAAGCAGAGATTTTAAGTGAGGTTTAGTTCACTGCTAAAGCAGGGAGTAAAGAAGGTCCAGAGAATGAGAAGGCAGCATTATGTACAGTTCTTCCATCTTCACATTAAAAATTTATTGCATTTACAAGCCATGTCATTTGAAAGTATGTTTTCTTGGCTGATTAATTTTTATTTATGCTAACAGGGATAAGCTCAGTGTCCAGTGACCCAATGAAAATTAATTAACTTAATTTTATTAAGATGGAATTTGGAGACAAGTTAACTGCCAAAAGAAAAAAAAAAAATCTGATGGCACTGGTGCTGAGGTTGTAACTGGGACAACTGGAACTCATACTGTTACTCTAGCAGGACGTCAGCAGGAGTAACCGCTTTTCCTCCTATCTCTTCCCACAGTCCTTGTGGGAGCAGGGACAGGGTGCAGATACAGCAGGAGCTGGGATACAGTGTTGACCGCTCCACGCCCTTGTCCTCCTCTGGAGGACAGCCCCTAGGAGCAGGAGCACCTTCTGCAGAGCCTCCACATCTCCTCACTGATGCCAGGTTTATCCATGGCGTCAGACACCCTTCTCCCCTTCCCCATCTCCTGAGCTGTGCACATGGCAAGTCACTGTTTCTACTGCTCTTACCTCACTGAAGACTATCTCGATTTAATAGATCAAGCATGGATTTCAGAAAACACGTGTGCGTGTTCAAGTATTTTGCTGAAACAGGGCTTAAATATCATTACTCATCCCCGAGAGACGTGCCGTTGTGATTCTTGGCTGCATTATTTGTTATTTATACTGCACCACCAGGACGTAATAGTCAGCAAACAAACGTTTCAGTCTTATTTGAACATCTGCTTAACCTCTTCCATTATTCTAAACTTGATCGTTACAACGGAACAAAGCAAAACAAGAAGTGAGGAGTAGATGACATCTTGGGGCGAACAATTCTGCAGCACTGAACATGGATTAGAGCTCTTGATACGTCGTGTAAGTGCGACGTCAATACCAACCAAAATAAGTGAGAGGTTGGACTGATGTAAGGACTAGTATCACTGAGTCAATCCTCCCTTCCAGTCCGTTGAAAAAGGTTTTCTGTTGCCCTCTGAGATGGAAACTGCTTTTTTTTCTAGAACTGGAGTCCTCCAGCTCCCTGTCAAGGGAGGCTGCCCAACCCATTCCTAAATGAGCTGGGAATTCACCTTCATCCCAAAAAATTCTGGTGCGAGCCAATCCTGTAGAAATTTACCATTGGACAGTTTTTAAAAGAAAGCTTTTAAGGATTATGCTAGTTGTCTTTGTCTTCAGTCATGCCTTTACTGATGGCTGAAAAGAAGGTGGGGAGCAGTCCTGTCTGTGTAACAGGAACTAGTGAAGTGAGAACTCTGTGCCAATGACCCTATGTCACCCTCCCATCGTTATAGGAACTAGGAAACAAAAGGTGGAATTTTAATTCTGAAATGATTTTACACATTTTAGTGGTTTATTTTTCCCTGAAAAGCAGGTAAACACTGAATAATTACCCAGCATTACCCATAAATACCTACACATGCCTGTTCTTGGCAAAGCATACGGTGTTGCCAGAAGAAAATCAGACAGAAATGCCCTTCATCCCATTAGCAGTCAGGGCTGAGGTCGGGCATTGCTTCAGCGACCTCTGCAGAGCAGAGCTTTTCCTTCCAAGAGGAAAAGTTTGGCAGGCAGATTCACTCCCTTTTTCCTTGCTCCCCGTGACCTTTTGCAGCTGGAGGAGTGAGGGACCTAATACTGACATGGGTTAATACACACAGGATCCAAGGAAAGCTGTAGATGAATAAGAGTGATTTCAATAAAGGACCTTCCTGTTCTCTGCTTGGATGCAGACAGGAGGACGTAGATGTGGAAAAGGGAGGAAGAGACAAGATATGCTAAACCCGGTACGTTTTCTCTATAGCGTGTGTGATCTGACACAGGCAGGAGGCAGGAACAATCCCAAAACCACGGTTGGAACGGAAAAAAGTAAATTTATTCTCACCTCATGAACCAGGGGATCCCTGGAGCAGAGCCAGGCAGAGGCAAACAAGTGGGAACCTGGTCCTTGCCAGAAGGTTTCCAACCTGCTGCTCTCGCCTGTGTATCAGGGATTTTCACAGGTGTAGTTTTCCACTGTGCTTCGATCTTCCCCACAGCAGGGCAGGAATCTCCAGCGTGTTCGATAGGCTGCCTCTGAGTCTATCACAGCCTATGTTATCCAAACACAGATGTTCTTCTTGCCAAGCACACAAGACTACATGATTAGTCTGAGATACGTGGTTTTCGATACCTCAGTCAAAAGTCACTTAGGCATGTTTACAATCCTCTTCATCAATCCTCCGTCATTTCCCACACTTGGGTATTGCTCTTCCTTGTGCTCCATTCAAGCACAAAAGCTGAGAGTCCTCGCTGATGAAGTGCTATGAATCCTATGAAAGTGCTATGAAGTGCCAAAGATAAAGGTTACCACTGAAATCATTCTTCCCTTCAAACTTGTCATCTGCAGAGTTTATAAGGCAAATAAAATGTGGTGAAGATACTCAGATTTCCAGCCATTTTCCATATGTTTCTAAAAGAACAAGTATGTTCTTCAACATATAAATATATATTGAAATAATTACTGTCCAGGGTAGTTTGCTGTATCAGAGAGAGGTGGTGGACTGAGCCCCAGCCATCCCTGTGAGCTAGAAAGGTGATTACACCACTTAGCACCCATTACTTCAGTCAACCAGAGTTTAAGCAGCTGCAATTACGTTATCCTGAATGTCTCAGCTGAGGACAGGATCTTCTCACTTAGGTCTGCAAGAGAAAAGGTGTATTGAGAGAAGAAAGAGCGAAGATGCAGGTGGAGCTCTAGAGGGTCCTGAAAGAGTTTCTTCTTTCTTTTGCTGTGTGGGAAGGTGTGGCTGTTAGGCTGCTTCTCTGTTCTGGATCAGCTGGACAGGAGTCAAGTGTAATCTGGAGAATCCAGTGACAGGAAGCTCATATTTCTCTGAGAAGTATATTGCTTGAATTTAGAAGAGTTCAGGCTGCATAAATTGCTTTACTCCTACAAGAAGAGTCAAAACATATTTACAAAATAAAAAGTGTGGAATTAATTAGAGGAAACTATACAAGGCTATCACCAAATCTCCACCATAATTAGAATAATGTTGCCGTGCACGAGTCAATAAAACTTTAATTGCCTTTTGATAAGTCAATAAACTACATGCTACATGTTTTTTACTGAAAAATTGGAAGACCCTCTGGAAACTCCTGTCCCAAATATACGTATGTATACGGGTTACTGTGTAATTTATCAAATAATAAATCTCTCTGGAGGACAAATGCATTACAGTCAACCATGTCATGGTGCTGTGAAAAAGCATCATACTGGGATGTATAAACTGGCGTACAGAGCACAAGACACACACCGTTATTACGGGGCTCGGTGTGGGCGATGCCGTAGGTGATGTACTGCGCTCATTTCTTGCGCCACAATTCAAGAATGAAGTGGACCATTTGGACAGCAAAAAGATTGATCAAACACCGCAAAGTTATGACTTTTGGAGAAGGAGACAACACACTGAGGTTATTAAGCTTACAAAAAAAGAAAATTTAGGGGAGACACAGTAACAGTCTTCGAATATGTACTGCCTTCTGTCAAGGATGACTAATCTACTCTCCTCTCCCTGCTGAACGGGCCAGGAAATAGTAGCCTTAAATTGCAGAAAGGAAGATTCAGGTTAGACACTTGGGGAAAAAAAAAATGGAAGAGTCTGAAGCACTTGGAAGCACTATAATAAAGTTTGCAAGGGCTAAGAAGCTTTAGCTAGTGCAAGTTTGTAAAGAGTAGATCAGATAAATATTCTTCAGAAATGCCACATGTATGAAGTTGTCTTGAAGGCAGAGATCAACTTACAATGCTTCTCTCCTGGTTTTTCTTTTCTCTGATTCTGAGACTTCTGGGCAGTGCTCTGGGCTTCAGTTCCAGCCTGGGACACGAGGAGACTGCAATGCTCCTTCCTCGGATCCAAAGCACAGGGTATTTAGCTCGGACCCAAGATTCATTTAACCAAATACTCAGCATCTGTCAACGGGTGCAGAGAAGTGTAGGAAAAGTAACAGGATAGACAGAGTGAACTCCTTACACTTAGCTACCAGATAGTAATTATTACACCAGCTTCAGTTAGGGACTCCCTGAGCCTAATAGTACACATGGATAATTGTGTTTAACAACACACAGGTGGGTTTATCTTCCATGCGTTTGTTTAATTACTTTGGAACAGCCAAACCTGAAAGCTAAAATTGTGCCCCAGACTAAGACTCCCAGAAAAGGAAGCTTTCATGTTGAAATAGAGGCAAAAAAAAAAAAAAAAAAAAAAAAAAAAGGAAGAGTATTAACTGAAAAGGCTTAATCAGCTTCTTCTGAGGTTTGAAAAGTAACCACAGGTATGAATGGGTTTTTCTTCTCCCTTCAGAAACCTAATGATTTTTATTGAAATTCGGTTTGCTTAACCGTTTCGCAAACCAGTAACACCAAAATGAAGCAGACTAGAAAAATATCCTGTGAGAGTCTTTTGATTTTGACATCACAAACGGCTGAGGACAGACACAGAACCCCATAGTTATAAAAAGGCAAAGCTGTTTAAAAGCTGTTTATGTTGCTGACCAAACTTCCCCGTAAGTAAATCAGCACAGGGTGGCAAGTTCAAGTTACTGGTCATGCTGAAACCTTTGGCCACATCTTCACTTCTGGAAGTAAGCAGGAAGTGAGATTCAGAAGCAACCTTCTCAGGAAAGTGATCCCGCCCTGAAAAAAAAACCTCTACAAAATATAAAATAAAACCCAAGACTGAACGTAACTGCTAGCAAGCCTTTGAACACAGGTAGTCCTTCCTGACCTCGACAGCCTCCGCCTGAAAATGCTTCTCCTTGATATATGAACCACACATCGCCGCCGCCTTCATTACCAAATGCTAGTCATCGATGTGCTGTTCAGAACTAGTTCATTGTTATCTTTTCTCTTCAAAATCAGGCAAAATTCTTAACTGCCTCCTTAGACCGCCCAGAGCTGTATAAACCGATACCCTACTTTATCGTACCCTCCTTATAAGCTGTTCTGATTTTATCTGATTAGTTCTGCGGTCACAATCTGCTGTAAACATCTGGCTGAAATGTTTCTTTGTTGTATGATTATATACCCTGAATACAAATAAAAATGTGTTTGAACAGAAGAGTGGAATCCAAAGGAACACGCGCCCTCGACGGCCGAGTAAACTGCGTTCTAAGCAGGACTTTTCTCTCACAAATCACGACAGATAAATATAAACCTGTAAAAGGTCATTTTTCAATGTTGCACTGCCGAGGACTACGGGAGATGTGGAGTCCCAGCGCTAAAGCTGGGAGGGTGCTGGGACTGTGGGCAGAGCTCCCATGGAGAGGCACAGGAGCTCCAGCATGAATGGTGGGGTTAACAGCCTTCAAAGGAGGAACAGAGGCACAGGAAGGTCTGCCTTCTCTGCTACAAAACGTTTCACCAAATGACTAACTCCAAAGGCCTTCTGAAGAAAACAGAGTAAATGGGTGCACGAACGTGTCACAGCACAGAGAGAAGTGCTTTGACCTGCCGTAGCTGACAAACATTTCCAATTTGTTGGAAATGTTAAAGCAAGAGCAAAAGTCCGTATTTCCCGCTCCTGCTTCTGCGTTTTAGGCACTAGGTCATCGCTGCTTATCTTCACCTTTCTCTTGCATGAAGGTGAAGCAGATGGACAGTAAGAGGAATGAGTATGACTTTTTCGTTATTGGGAAAATGCTCATTACAGAACTAAGCAGAAAAATTGTAGCTGATTTAAATAGTCAGATCATAACTATGGAACCTCAGCCAAACTGCAACAGCTAAGTATTCCGTTCTAATAATGCCTCTGGCTGAGCAAAAATTCTGAAACATGCCTGGATCTATTAGTGAGAGATATATTTTATTATAGGGCTGAATCATATAATAAAGATCAATCATTTGTTCTCTTTTCTTGTTTAAAGCAGCAAGACTTGAATGCTCGTTAAGATTCTGAGGGAAGGGGAGTCATTTATGTCAGTAATTCAGTATCAGATTTTGTGAGTAAGGCTGAATGCGGCGTTTATTTTTGAAAACTAGACAAAAAGCCCAGATTGCTCCAATACATGTCAGTTCTGCTCCTGTTTCGCCACTGAATCTGGGATGTGCTTCTTTGTATAGAGCCCCTGAAGAGCCTGCCAATTCTCATTCCACCCCGTGGCAGGAACGGCATGTCCTTCCCTCTGTCTTCGACCTTGAGGTATGTATATCGGCATCTTTAATATTTTGGGGTTGACAACACAAATCCAGGAAGTGTAAGATTATGGTATGCACCTAAGCGTTCCTCACTTTAAACAGATTTATTGCTTCACCTAGTGACTTCATACAAAGAGTTCCAACAAGACTAATAGAATTCCCTTCCCACGTGCTAACCTTTTCAAGACGGTTCAGACAGTTTTGATTCACTGCCTGGCAGACGGCAGTAAAATAGATATCAAAATTATTATATCCTCTGGCCATTTTTTCTCTACCTGCATGCATTAATAATACATTTTAAACATGGCAAAGCAGGTTTGATTTCCATCTTGCAGTAACAGTTGAAATTAGAAGAGGATTAATGTGCATGTGAAGGAGAGAGAAAGAGAGAAATGTTTTGCCTTCATAAGGTAAAATCAGACAGGAGAAGCATGAGAAGGCAAAAACAAACTGCAATCTCAAAGAGATTTATTTTTAATTTTGTTTCTTAAATTTTCTGTAACAGGAAATAAATTATCGAGTTAAGCTAAGCTAAGATTTCCACTCCTTTGTGGTACAGAAGTGGTGGTGTTATTACCCTTCTCTAATAGTCTGAAAAATTAGATGATAGTAATAAGAATTAAAGTCACGTAAAAAATTTACAAGCAGCAGTTTATATGCTCAGTGTCTGCTCGGGGTTTAAATAAGGCTGTATTCATAAATACATACCTTCACAAATTGTTCCTCGGTATGACTCCTAACTCCTACGAATGTGTTTACCCAGCACTGATAAATCACAGACAATTCTTTAAGAATGTTCAGAACTTTGAATATTCCTGCTCTGTGTATCAGACTGGTGGCTACCATCATAACTCAGTGTTGGTTTCCAAGCTGAATCAATAATACTGAGAACTATCGGCGAGGCTTAGGGGTAGGAAAATACACAGACACAAATTAAAAGTGAGCTCTTTCTTACAGAATTTTACACGACCACATGATACAAGAATACGTGAAGGTAGCGTTGTATTATGACACAGCGACTGTTGTGCTTTGATTCTACACACGGTAAGGTGAGTCAGGAAGGTTCTGAGGTTTTATTAAAGACACAGTGACTCCCAAAGCTGGTATCTCCTGTCTTTGTAGCCATATTTGTTCATGGACTGTCAGGTGGATGTGGTGACCAGGTAACCCGCCCAAGGCTTCCAGCTACATCTGACCTTCCTTCACATTGTGACCTGCTGAAAATAATTTTGAGGGCGATTAGAAAATTCAGTGCAAGAATTCAAAACCTTAGTAATATGGCTGCTTTCTGGACCACAGCTATATCTTTTCTGCTGGGAAACAGCAAAGGAAGCAATTCAGTCTCCTGTATCCAGGAATGAATGAAGTCAAATTAATCTGCACAAAGGGAATATCGAAGGAGATGTGGGAAAGACTGCGAGGCAGCCTCGCTGTACATGAACTGGGGATATTTGGATCTCAGAGAAATAGTTCTATGCTTCTTGTGTGCAGTTCTCCAGTGTTCACTCTTAAGTAAAAGGAAGTAGAATGAGAATTTACCCTTAAATAGTTACTGTCAATGTTATATATGAAATACTGGAATAGAAAAATTATGTTCCAAACAAACATGTGACAGTTATAAACAAAAGAACAAAAGAAAGAAGCTGTTATCTTAAAACTAGTTTTTGCTTAGATCTTATGCTATATATCAGTCACAACTTACATGACCTAGCGGGTGAGAAGATGATCTTAGTCTCTCACGAGTGCATGGGAAAATGGAAATAAATGTGATACTCCCATGAATTTACTCGGTATCTTAGCATATGTGGGTATCTGACCCAGGACTGCTATTTACACTGCCATATGGACATGCAACGTGCTGTGTGGGCGTTGAAAATAACCTGGATGACCTTCTCATGTCTGGCCTTCCCGATGCTCTTAAAAACTGCACGTGACCTTAAATCCAAGTGAAAATGAGTGCAATCTGATTAAAACACGGGAAGTAACTACAACGTGAATGTTACGATACGAGACAAGCTCCAAAATCGGCCACAGCCTAAGGTCCTTCTTAAGCAAAAGTTCCATGAAAATGTATGGACTTGATTACTTATTTCCCATAAACTCTGAAGTAGTCATTTATTTTACTGCAGAACACTAACTAAATGCAACGTGGGTTTTCACTGCTAGCAGCTCAGCAGAACGTCACATAATACTGACTTTACAATCACTTTGCACTCTGACTACATTGAAAGCAACGTATTTGGATCAGAATGCTCATCACACTGCACCTTCCTCAAAATGATGAATAAACAAATTCTATAGCGAAAAAAATGAATGCAAGAAACCTATCAATATTAGAACAATTTCATGTTAAAATATGAAGTACTTCAGTTATTTCGCCGCGCTCCCTCAGAGAGAAATGTTCAAATGAGAAGATCCTTCGTGGCTTTGAAAATTAACTGAGTCTCCCATTGGTAGTCAAAGCCCAGAAGGCAGCTATTCTTTCCCATTAAAATAATCCCTCCATGTCCTGGAACCAGGGAATGGCTGTATTGGTGGGGACGAGCATCAAAAGCCACTGGTGACTTCATTCCCTTTGCTAATTGATTTTAGTTAATCTTCTGAGAACTGTCCTACTTTCTCAGTTTCATAATAATTAGCTTCTGCGCTACCTACTAGTATACACTAGTGACAGCAAAAGAAAATAGAGTTTTTATGAATCTTGCATTAAATCTGAAAATCAAGTGGGGATTCCCTTCTAGAAGGCTATGGTGCAGACAAACAAAAATTCACTTGTGTCTGGACTGAACCAGGACTACTGGTTTGAGAAAGGAACCGAGAGGAAAAACTACCTTAGATTATTGAAATCAAGGGAAAACCTCAGTACAGATAAAAGCAAACAAAAATAATGAATCACAGCTGATGTCGGGGAAAACATCATTCACTATTCACAGGATACAGTCACCCTATCGACACCCATCCCAAACCATTCCAACGGCAGCTGCCGTAAGGCTCCAGGGCGGGGAGATTTCAGATGACATTCACCTGAGGATAAATTAAAAATTATTAATTTATAACTTTTATCCAGCACACAGTACTTCCAGCTTTCTGCAGACCATCTGATTTACAGCTTTAACTTTATGCTGAGCATGAGGAGAGCAGAAACTAACCGACCGCGACAAGGCTTTGCAGGAACAGGCCCTGCTGACCCGGCTCCTCAATCTGATCGTGTTTATGTCTTCCTGAAGGACGTACCAAGAAACTTCCCTCTCATAGGTCACAAAATGTAACACAGAGAACTTTTCAGAGGCAGAATTTTGTTAGTGGCAATGTGGAAGTGAGAAAACATCAAAGATCATCTGGGATAGTACTGAAAGTCATCTTTTATTTTTCTTTTAGATCGGATATGAAGATTTTCTTATCAAAGTTTCAGCAGGAGAGAGTCTTGTCAGATCACTTTTAACCTATGTAAAAAAGTGTTCATGCATTGAAGAGGACCTTTAGTTTATAGGATAGATAAAGGAATACTCATTCTTTCAGTTCCATAAATTCTTTTTATGTCACATATTTCCTTATGATTGTTAATACCTTGCCCTCTCTAATACCTTCACTTCAGGAGAGCTTTTCTTTTCATTCATCTTAATCAAAGGAGACAGTATTTCCTTTCAATTCAGCAGTATAAAAATAGTCCTTTGCACTGAGAAATCACAAATAAAATAATGGATAGAAAATATGTTAAAGCCTATATTGAGAAGACTGCTGCCATGTTCTTCTCCGTAGAGTCATAATGCTAGGTCATATTGTGGTTTACAGTTTTCTTCCTAACTCTATTGACTCTTAGAGGATAAACAAAACCCCATGTGGGTTTCTTCTCTTGGATCACTTGGAATGGATTATTGTAACAATGGAGAAACCACCAAACAAACTGGTTTCTCAGGCAACCTCTTCTGGCCCTAGTGTAATATACTGGAAGTCTCTCCCAAACCGTGCGCAGCTGAATCTCCGAATACAGGAACGCAGCTGTCTGATGCCAATCCTGTTTGTGTTCAGTATGACAAGAAATACAGGCTTCACATTTTAAAAGCAAGATAAGCTGAATCAAAATTCTATTCTCAAGTGCTTCTGATTTGAATGTTAGATCAAGCACATTTCTGTGTGTCGTAACTAATCAGACTGGTATCTTACGAGGTTAGAAACCTAGATCATTTTATAGCGTCAGTTAAAGTCTTCGTGTTTGACAAAGTACTTCCCTAAGTGATCTCTGTGATGGACTTAAAGAATGTCCCACCATTGAAAGGGCTGAACTTTCAGGATTGGAAAGGTCACACCAAGAGAAATCCATCTCTGGGTGTGCTACTTGTTAAATTTAATTAAAATTCCATTTTTCATTCTACGATCATTCCATATGGGTAATGGGTCCCAGGACGTCAAGAGAGTGATTTGCATTACTAACCTGTGAAATGCCAAGAATGCCACATACCGTCTCATTACATTCTCCGACATCACGACACAGCGTCACAGCAATACAAGATGTTTCTCTTAGGACAACATTTCACCAGGTAACTTTTCACTTACTCTATTGAATCATACCAAGACGATGGATTTCTGTGAGTCAGCCTGTCTCTGGAGTTTGGCTTCAACAGCCTCTGTCTCCTGCGAACAAAGACGTATTCACATACATTTACCACGAACATGATACCTGCCTCTTTGCTTAAAAAAAAATGAGAAAAGGGTCTCTAGTCCTGTTCAGAGAGTTCAAAGCATTCTGGCTGATGGACCAAGCAGTTCTTGGGAGTAGGGAAGGTAAAGAGGAAAACCAGTAAGCAAGAAAGTGGGTCCACCACAGTCCTGATTGTTCAAACTGGTTTTATACGGTTCTGCACAGAGCGGGTCGCTCTCCTCAAACAGGCATGCACGGTCCAACAACTGTGTAGTTTTCCCAAGAGAAACAGTGGTGAAAAATAAGATAGGCTCACTTATGCTACTGAATATGGTTTTACTGGTCAATTCAGGCATTTCTTTTCACATTGTTGTTAACCAGAGAGCAGTCACAACCAATTGCAACCCCTGATTTTTTCCTGCCAAGGCAAAGAGGCTTCACAATTTGGAAAGCTCGGTGCTGGGGCAGCAGCCTTGCCCTCTGCCAGTTCTGGAGATTTCAAATTATCCTGCGCAGCAACTGGAGTGAGAAGACACATCAGGCATGCTGCAAACCCATGGACCACCATCACAGAGAAAACATACCATGAAACGTTCAGCTTAGGAGAAAATCCTCAAGGCCCCGGATCTTCTGCACATCACAGCTTGGCACCATCCCTGCTTCCCTTCAGCTCACCCGGAATCCAACAGTGTTACCCTGTCTTTTGAGCGATAGTGTTACGGCTCTGAGCACTCCTGGCTCTGAAATGGAATGCAGATGTTGATAACCTTGCCTAGAGAGGTGGGAGAAGCCCCATCCCTGGCACCATTCCAGGCCAGGCTGGACCTTGGGGCTCTGAGCAACCTGCTCTGGTTGCAGATGTCCCTGCTCCCCGCAGGGGGTTGGACTGGATGACCTTCGAAGGTCCCTTCAACCCAAACCAGTCTGTGATTCTACGATAATCCTCAGGCAATGGACATAGTGCACCCTCTCCCATGAGGGCAGTGAGAGCCTCAGACACTTCCAGGCGGCAAATCTTCAGATGCTCCTGGTCTCTGAGATAAACTGAATCCGTGTGCTGCTATGGGAATTGCAGCTTGCAGGATTGTGAAACGGTGAAGTGCAATTAGCTTATCATCCGGTGGCCAAGCTATGACCCAAATGGGTTTCAGCCCACCAGTTCACCAGCAGGACGACCAGCAGCACTTGCAAACGTACATCTTCAGCTGCCTTCCTGCCAGCAGGTCTGAGCGGAGCTACCTGTTATTAGTGAGCACGGTCCGTCAAGTCCATGCTGCCTGAGCAAATACGCCCTTACATACAGCAGCAAGGAGCTGACCTCTCTAGCAAGAGATAATTGGCGTCCCTGGCAGCTGGATGAAGGGCTCTCTGCCTGCTGTCACCTCTGCTCCCAGAGGGACAGCCTGCAGTCAAATATATCTACCGTCTCAGTCTTCAGGAGGGTCACACTGTATGGGAGAGTACCAGCTGGTCAAACAGGGAAACCCTCATTGCTGGTTCACTGCATCACTTTTAATCTCATAATCTCATACTCAGTTTTGTCTTCTCTTCTACCAGCTGGAGTTATATTGATGTCTGTAACTCCCTCGTAGAAAAATGCAGTCCTGCAACAAGCCCCTTCTTTTCCCAGTATCAACCACCTTTTTTTTTTTTTTGTGGGTGGGAAAAGGAGGAAACAGAGAAATAAACTAAATTATGGCATTATGACAGGCTTAGACTGTTAAAAACCCTTTACCATTCCAAATACTTCCCAAACATTACCATGAAAGTTTAATGCTGTTTGAAAAACCCCAAAGGCCCCAATGGAAACTCTTCAAAGGAAGGAGAGAACGCAGAAACCAACCCACTGACGCTGGCACCTCTTTTATCAGTTTGGAATCACAGTGACAGGCTGTTATGGGCTGTGGAAATATTGAAGAAAACTGCTTACCTGATTTGAAGTCTAAGCAGATGTTTTAATCAAGTGAGGTGGCACTTTTAATGCTATCACTCATTTATGGGATGTCAGGTTACGTCTCACAGCCAAACAACTGTCGCCTCAGCGCCGTACGCTGCTGTTCAGGTGGCAGAGCTACGCTCTGGCCAAGCCTTCAGCTCGGCTCTGCGTCTGTGCCTGGTGACTTCCGAAAGCTCAGAAGGCAATTTGTGAGGAAACAAAGCATCGTGGTTTTAATGAAAGGGGATTAAAGATTCTGGGTCAGGCAATCAGAGCAAAAAGGGGTCCCTCCTGATTTTGATGAAGTTTCTGGGAGCTAAGTGGTGCCATAAAGAATGGCTTTTGCAATTGCTTCTCCCTCTTATCATTAGATTAATGCTGAAAAAAGTGACACTTTAAAAGGTTTAATGCTGCGCTTAGAGCTGTAGCGCTGCTGCTAAGTGGCTGCTTTTTTTGCTGAAAGAGCAATGCAACAAGGAAACTCATGTTGCTTCCTTTCTAAATTGCAGGTCTCTATCCATTTACAGTTCTAATTCTAGGCCATTATTGGGAATAGAGGATTGTGCCCCCCAAACACACATTACATTTTCCGTGAGTTCAACGACATTAACAGTTCTGAGTCAAGAATCGCGTCTTCTTACAGCTCATGTGAAGAAGTCCTTTCCCACGGCTTCGGCCTTTCACTGCTGTGCTATAGGTTGCGATCTTGTTGGTACACATTTCAACAGGATGATATGCTGCATGTTTTCTCTTTACAAACACTCCTTTCCTGGTTATTTGTCCAAAAAAGTTTAATCCCATTTCAGTGCTCTCTCTCAGGGAGCATGAGGTTTAACAAACACATTTTCAGAAGTCTATCTTTCTCACCACATTTCTAGAGATGCTTTTATTCAAGCAACTTTTTCATTGAACAGTTGATACGAAGCATTTTAGTTCGACTCTGTTCAATGTTGTGTATTGAGTCTGGCTGAGATGGAGTTAATTTTCCCCGTATCAGCCCTCACAGTGCTGTGCGTTGTATTGGTAGTTAGAAAGGTGTTGATAACACACCAGTGTTTTGGCTACTGCTGAGCAGTTCTCGCACAGCATCAAGGTGTCTCTCCAACATTCCTGCTCACCAGTAGACTGGAGGTGAGCAAGATCTTGGGAGGGGACATAGCCAGGACACCTGACCCAAACTGGCCAAAGGGATGTTCCACAGCATATGATGTGCTCAGCAACAAAACCTAAGAGAAAGAAGTTTTTTTCCATCTTATTTTCTCCCCACCACATCCTGCTAAGGAGTGGAGTGGCAGAGTCGCTTGGTGGGCAGCTGGTGTCCAGCCAAGGTCGACCCACCACATATCTGCACCAAAATTTTACTGCTCATGTTTTAAACTAATATGAAATATGTGCAATGAGTGTTAAAAAAATTTACTACTGTTAGAGTCCACTGCAACAATGACTGTGAATGAAACACAGGAATGAAAACTCTTAAACTATGCAATATCGTAATAGCAAAATTTAAACGCAAAGAGACAGGAACCCTCCAGGCAGTGTAATGTGCTGGCAGGATACAGTCATTCTTCCAGGGATGTTAAAACACATTTCAAACCCACTTTTGATTTTTTTTCCATATGTTGAATATCCTCCTGTTTCTCAACTATAACCCTATTTGTAGAAAGGCAGTTGATACTGTCTTTGCAGTTCAGTAAGGTTTTAGTTTTCCAGGTACTAAGTTTTACTTTAAGCTTAGGAAAACAGCTCTTTTGCATAAGGGGGAGCATAATGAGTTGCTTGATAACATTCTGCATCCAAACAGAAAACTAAAAAGCCGCTCTTTCCCAGTGACGCGTTCAGGCAAGGAGGAAGGTCCCGTAGAGTTACAATGTGCTACCCATAAAGCAGGACAGCACCTCCTCTCAATTCTACAGCTACACATAGTATTGGGTTTGTGTGGAAAGGTTTTGGTACCAGGGTGGGGCTACAGGGATGGCTTCTGTGAGGAGCTGCTAGAAGCTTCCCCCATGTCCGATGGAGCCAACGTCAGCTGGCTCCAAGATGGACCCACTGATGGCCAAGGCCAAGTCCATCAGTGAAGGTGGTAGTGCCTCTGCAATAATATATTTAAGAAGGGGAAAAAACCCTGTGCAATGGCAACTGCATCCAGAGAGAAGAGTGAGAAAACGTGAGAGAAACAACTCTGCAAACGCCAAGGTCAGGGAAGCGCACAGAGCTTTAATAGCAAGAAACACTTTCATAGTTCAAATCTACTCTCTTAATTGTACCAGCAATGGACATTTTAAAGACAATTTACTGGGACATTGTAAAGATAGTTTACTGCTAAGTTATTAAAAAACAAAAAATGTGGAGTTAATATCTGCAGATCATCATTACCGGTTTTTGGGTTTGCTTTTTTTTCAAGCAACTCTTGGAGATACTGCAGAGATCACTGAAAGCAGCACAAAGGTCTTTCCTAATTCAATCCAAGTAAAAGCTTGGATTGAATTTTTACCGTAGTTAATATTTTGGACCTCATTCAAGATCAGCATAGGGGTAAGTCTAGTATCGATCAGACGTAGCAAGCCTTTAAAACGTGCAAGTTTGGTTGGTTGGTTTGTTTTTGAAGAAGTCAAAAAACCCAACAAAAAGGTGCTGGGATTAGGATATTAAAAGCCAACTTCCGGCACAAGCTTCCTTTCTAATCTTGCTCAAATTCATCATTTCAATAGTTCGTGTCTCACCTGTGCTGGCTTCCCTCCCTACACCTCTGAAACAGGAGTGATACGGTCCCAGCAGTAACGCTGCAATCCATTACGTCGTGACTCCCGCAGCGGAATATTGCTCCACTTACAAGAGTTTCCTCCTTTCTCAAAATGAAGGAAACGAAATAGGACAGCTGAAAAGGTCTTAAAATACTGCTGTCCCCTGCCCCTCAAAACGATGAGGCCCAACTTGACTGAAATTAGAGCTCTCCATTAGCGACAGTGTCTGCTCTGTGTTCGTCTTAACTTGATGAGGCTCCATCTCTATCCAAAAGCCTCCCCACCGATTCCCCTCACTGCTCAGCGCTTAATGGACCATTCAGGAGCTAGACTGCTCTTCACTGGTCCTACAAATAATCATATCTACAAGCCTGGGACTTTTATCCACAGGTATTCCCCTCTCTACAGCAGCTAATTCACCTCTAATTACTGCTGCAGGAACACGGCTGTTCTCTCAGGCTCAATTCCATCTCCTTTCTCCTCTGAGCTGCTTGGTACATCAAAAAATCGATAGATGGCTAAGGCAGGCTCTCCCACCATCCAGCCTTCCCCAGATTTAGCCCTCCTTAGCAATTCTAATGCTTGCTTCCACCTCCTTCCCCCAGCCTGTGAGAGTTACCATCATTATTCCCTCTACCCGCTTTGATTTCAGGTGTTTTGTGAATGTCCTTGACTTTAACTCTTCTGTGGCCACGTGGCATTTCAAAATCCCTTCACATGTCCTGATTGTTGCAGAAGTGGGGATGCTATTCCACCATCTCCTTTCAGTTATGTTGCATCAGTTCTTGCAAATGATAATGAGAGTTGTACTGATGTAATTCTGTGAATAGTTTGATTACATCATTTTCATGACAATTACAGGAATAATTGGTAAAAAATAACCAGTGGAATTATGATTGTAAAATATTTAGTCATAGACAAAAAGGACATTTTAGTCAATGAGTTTTTTCTCGTTTATCCTTATTTAAAATGGATAAAGTAAAATGAAACCAGATTTATAAATTCTTTCTTGCAATAGAGATTACTTATTTTGCAAGCTCAAATGTTTCTTTTATGCATACTCATTTTTAGTAGTTGTAGCTTGGTCCAACAGTTCTAAATCTGAAGCCCTCGAAATAAGCCATTGAGGGTGTTCACTTTGAAAACCATAAATTTCTAACAAATTTCCTCCAAGTAAACCAAGCTCATAATTTCATACAGGGAGTTTAAAATTAAGAAAGAACTGACATACATTTTTGGGGTAATAGCTACATCTCAAATCCAGGTCAAGATGTTTGACTTTTTTGGTGTAATTTTTCCTATGATGTATGTATGTGTCTTCAGCTAGTAACTATCAAAAGACCAGGTAATGCTGAAACCATTCTGATGCATTTGAGTATGGTTAAAGAAAGCTTTAGCGTTCTGCTGGTACATCGTGGATACGGCTTTCTCCATATGACTAGTACAAGGAGTAATTACCCGCCTGAGAGAATTTCTGAAATCGGGTTTCCAGCAAACTGGCTGTATCCTATTATGTCTTCCAGTGCTCTGCAGACACATGTGTTCTGCTCAAACAAGTGAGATCACGCTGAAGCAGAGCATCTTGCCTGAAAGGTTAAGATCCCAGAGCTGCGAGAGGATGAGAGACCCCAGGAGATCGAGCTGCCTCCGTCCTCCATCACGTCCACAGAGGGAGAGCCCAACCTCTTGTAGATGGAGTCTTTTCATCACGATGCTGGACAGCCACCTCTTGGTCCTAGCTGCAAACAAACAGCCTAAAAAATGACTCTCCCCAAGTCCGTCAGCTGCAGATGAGAGTAACCACGTCATCTCTAGATAATACACCAGGGAGAAAATACACTTCTGTTCTTCTCCTGGGCAGATAAATTACAATGGTGTTTGCAGAGCTGGGCTTTTAAGTTATAAAACCCAAATCTGAAAAGCATAATAGAGGGAAAACACACAGGAAGAAATCTGACATAGCAGAGAACAATGGAGCAGGTGTGAAGAGTAAAACCTCAGTCGATAGAACGGGAAGAGCGGAATCTCAGCGATGAAGAGCAGCTACTGTGCAATACTGAGGATGAAACAAGAGTCATATTTGGAACTGATCCATTCTTCATTAAAACGTTACAGTGATTTGTTAAGGCGAGAGGTTTATTTTGCTGAGATTAGTGAGATATTAATGAAAATGAACACTATTTTCCTGGCCAAGAGCTTCCAACCTCCTTGGAAGTAGCTGGTGCCTATTTCTGATGTCCAGCTGTCGACTCTTCCTTTGAAGTGAGTTTTAATAAAATTACTGAGGAATTAGATTTTGAAAATAAAGCCCTTTCAAGAGTCTCCATTTGTGTAAACAAACATCAAAGCAGTTGAAAACACCAGAGAACTGTTGTGAAGCATGTCCCAAGCTTTAAGGGACATTTTCTTACTCTTCCGCCATGTTCCACTTACAACTGGAAAACCAAGAATCTTTTCTTCAGCTGAAAGACAAACCAAACCAGGAAGCCAAGTGCCAGTTGTTTTTTTGCTTTTACTAAGCCACAGGTTTTTTTTCCTTGAGCCTGGTTAAATATTTCTTAACTAAAGGAGTAAGTATGACCCAGATGACACAAACAAGCTCTTCACCAGCCACTTTGGGTTTGATCTTCAGTTAAGTAAAACATTGTACAGGGCTTGCTAAGCCCTTCCTAGTAAAATAGCTACATTTTGGTAGAAATAGTAGGAAAATAGAAGAAAATAAAAATATTTCAAATCAATAAATCTCAGGAGACTGTAAAGCCCTCCAGGTACAGAAAATGGAATATTCTGGTGAAAAAAAAAAAAAGGTTAGAATTACAAAAAAACCTCATAAAAGCTATGTTGAGATTATTGAGTTTGTTATACGCTCTATCTAGCCAGTTACCCTGGCCATAAAGAACTTACTTTTCATTTTACTTGAGTGACGCACCATTTTCATTCTCTTGTTTAAAATGAACACACAGCACATGAACAGCACCTTTCCCTGGGTATATGTGAGATCCGTATGTTTTAAAATACAAATGAAAAATTATTTAGGATTTTTTGGAGGGGAAACACAAACAAAACCACAGGGAAATCTTTCTAGCAGTGGGACAAAAGGACCGTAGTCTTTATTGCTGGCTACCGTCAAGGAAATCTGGGGCTAAGAGAACGTGTCAGGAAATGGATGGGCTTTGAGAAGTTTCTGATCAAAACCTTTCAGACTTCCTGAAGGTTCCACTCCATGCCTGTGGCAGAGTTGAGTAAATAATCTGTGCCTCAGATCCTAGTGCTTTACCTCCAACCTAGATTTCTTCTCAAAAGTGATACGCTGAATAGTGTGTCTTCTCCAAGGCGTGTTCAGACGGGTGTGCTGTAACCTTAAACACCGCCATACATTTTGCCAAATATTTCACATGCGTCGGAGAATCTTAATGCTTTTTACAATAAAAATGTCACCTCCTCACACCATAGCCGACCCAGAGATTTTTTTTTTTAATGGAAGCTCCTATTCTCTGCAATCCATGGTTTAAGTACACATTCTAGCAGAATCATACATGGGTCACTAAAATGTCAGACGCTAAAACTAATAGAATTTGGTGTATTAACATTTACCATTAAGAATAAGAACACTGATATGTCAAAACAGTCTTTAACGAGACAGAAAGGCAGCCTCTGCCCGGTTTTTACATTAAATGTCTCCCAAGCATTTTGTTTTGCAAAATTATGGGGCTTAATTTTGCTAACTTCTCCTCAGCTTTCCATCTACGTCCAACTCCGTCGGTAGTTTCAGCTGGGGACCGTTCTTCAATTCCCCTTTCCAAAATCAAAGGAAAAAACATTTCTGAATACATTATGTGGCACAGAATTATCTTGCAAATTACTCAGAAGTGGCCACCTATCACTGGCAGTGAAAAATCTTTATACGGCTGAAATCTGAAAAGCGATTTCTATCTGTAGCCGTTTCTATTCTTAGCACTGCACCTTTCACTGGGCTTTGAGCGCGTTGTATTCCTCTAGAATTACAGTCCGTACAAAACTGGATTTTCATTTTAATGCTCTTTCTTCATAACAGAGATGAAAGGAAATGCTAACCAGAGCCAACCTGCCCCACAAGAGTGGCTGTAGTCTTGATTAAACGCCTCAGATGGAGGTTAAATAGAAGGCGGGTACCCACCTGACTGCTCCCACCAAAACCCCAGTGCAGCAGCTAACCCTGTTGTACAGCGCACTCTGCCCCCACGTCCAGTCGGCAACTATCGCCCGTCGCTCCTGCCACAGAACTCAGGCAGAGCACGGCTTTGGTTTTGGAGAGCGCCACGAGTCCAACAGCCACCAGCTCTCCCTGCCAAGACCATGGGGTCTCTCTCCCTGGGTCCTGATGCCGCAGGCTCAGGCAAGCGGTAGAGCTCTTGGCACCCCGGGCGAGCCACATCCAGTATTCAAGTAGCCCACCTAAATGGCTGTGAGGGAAGATGCTCTTAGCGCCAATCCGGGGATGCAGACAGGTATCACTGCCAGGCTACGTTCACCTCTGGGCTGTCACAAACGAACAGTGAAGGTCACTCTTCCCATTCGATTCCTTCAGGCAGGACTGCATTGGGGGGGGTGTGTGTTTTGAGGGAGCCTCTGAGGAAAGGGCGTAGACTGGCAGGAGAGGACGTTATTACAGAGGAACGGAACACGCGCAGTCGGTGCGATTTTAAACACCCCCCTTGTCTTCAGAACAAAACCTAAAGCATCATTCTGAAAATCCGGGTTAAAGAACGGTGTGCTCATAATTTGTTTAGGATAGAAATTAGATAGTGTAGTACTTTCAGAGGCAGCACAATTACACGCAGAACGGCAGTTCTACGACGTGATTTTGTCCAAAGATGGACATTTTAAAAAGGAAAATTCTCAGACTCTGCTGACATTGCTCTACGGTCTCAGGGACAAAGGGCTGCTCTGAAATATTTCACACAGATCTCTGTCCTACCAAGGGGATCTAAGCTGTTGAAGAATGTGTATTTTAAACTTCAGTATAAAATAGTATATAGCGCATATAACATAACAGAATATTGCAATATTGTTGTAATTTTACTAACTGGCTATTGTGATTAAATTAGTATTTGTAATGCAATTACGTTAATCATTACATACACAGTTCTGGGAAGTTATGTTCTGTGACAGAACTAGTGATTTCCTGTTCTTCAGTTAAAAAGAGAAATTCAAATACGCCAGAAGCACGATTCACAAAAAAATTGACTTGTCCAGTTCTCAATATAAAATAATGAAATAAGCATGACATAAGAGTAAATCCTTTTATAAAATACTCATCAGAGACTTGCTATCCTGAAGTTGCTCAGTTTCTGTAGGGGGTGACTTTCCTTTTAACATCTGCCAACCTTCACTGCCATATTGCAGAAACACATCTTTATGTATAAGCAGAGAAAAAGACTGACAAGGGCTTTGCCAGGATGAAAATCTCTGCTTTGATCTTTCTGCCCACAAAGGGTGATGAAAAAACAACATTAATTTGCCTTTTGTACTTTCTGGTTGATGAAACATTACCGGTTGTCAGAGGACTTTTAAGTATTCATGAATACCAGTGCTCTACAACATGGATAATACAAGTGCCCTCGATTATTTATAACCCCAGACGTCAAATTAGAGGCTCCGAGCCAGCCAAGTGTTTAGTTTACATTCTGGCTCTTTATTCTGTTTTGCTCTTTGCTTATTTGTTTCTCCAGAAGAGATTGCCTTCTGTTCCTGAACCGAATTCATTGCTGGGAAGCATTTGTAAATCAAAGAGCGGTCCTGTTTCCTCGCTCTTTCTCCGTGTGTCATTTCAGACCGACTAAGCTCTGCTCACAAGCAGCTGAAGCTTCTCTTCAGCCGTACAAAGCGAAGGAGATGCCATTTTCTACATTACAGAGTGTCTCTGTGCTTCTGAAACCTGCTGAGTGGTAAAATAAGTGTCTGTCTTAACCTCTTTTTTTTTAATATTTGTGAATTAATAATGGTCAAAAATATTTTAAAAATCCTTAAAACTGTTTTTCTGGGGGTTGATGTAATTTAAATGTCATTCCCAGACTCTATAATGATATGGAAGACACCTGTTAGATCCCGAAATGCAGGACCTGTTTAGCTGGGTCGACAGCTACGTCCAAGATTCAGCTCCCTGGTGTGCGATGCTGTGGTCTTAATCTCTCTCCCTGTGCCCCTCGGGAAGGTCCCTCACCTTTAGCACTTTTATAGTCCACTTACATTCGTCTTTTTGCATGACATCCTAAACGTGAAGTTCCTAACTCTGCTCTTCAGCCCCCTTTCAAGCACCTTGTTCTTTTGTGCTGCCCACAGCTCCATTACTAATCACCACAAATAATTTCCAATGCAGTCACTGTAACAAAGCCAGACTCTTCCTTTTTATTTCTCTCATTTTGTATCTTCTGATCTGAATTTTCTCCTCCCTCATGGCTGAGCGTTAAGTATCCTGAGATCACCTCCCCTTATTGCCTCCAGTCTCTTCGACAACCTTGTCTCAACGAGGAATTTGCTAATCCATCCCGATTTCATTCAAGTGTGACGCGCGATTGCTTGATAGACCCTGATGAAGCTGCTTCTGTAATTAGAGTATTTACAAGTTCTCTCCCTTTGCCCCGTGTACTCTCCAGTGCTTAATACTGTGTGAATTTGCACTGCAACTTTTTTGGTATCATCTGGAGAGTTTACCTGAGGAAACCAAAGCATCCGATTTGTACCCATAGACCTTACGTGTGACTGACTTATCTTTGGGGAACAATATTGCTACATCAAATTTATTCAACATTTGCCAACAGGCGTAAAAGTTACTGGAACAGGGGCAGAGGGAAGAGAGAAACAAGGGCCAAGAAGAAAACTGGTGCACAGCAAGATATGAGCCTGCACCATGACCACGTATTTCCCATTTTAAAAACAAACGGCATTTGTTTCTGGTTACACTGTAGTGCTCATTAAAATCCATTCATGTTTTTTGCCAAGTTTTAATATTCCATTTGTATTTACTAACTTGCCACGTTCCATTACATTTTGCTTCTTTTGTAGGCTGTTCTGTTTTGGGCCTTTTTATACACGATTTTCATCTTGCGGTGCCCGAAGACAATCTGTTCTACAATCACTCCACAAAACAACTGCTCAGTTAGTTGGCTGTATCCTTTCATCCTCTTCTTTCCTTTCCTGGCTCTCTCCCTGATAAACCTGATGAATCGAACACAAAGCATAATTTTGATGCTGTGTACGATCTGACGGAGCTTCACTCCATACGCGGTGGTGTGGGTAACGTCAGGATCTCCCATTTGATGTTCAGCCCTTTTCGGTCCAGCAAAGGCTGCCACACGGGCTGAAGCTGAGCGAGCTAGAGGCAGCGGAGGTGAAAAGCGAAGGGGAAGGAGCAGGGAAGCTGGAAGGTGATAGCAAGGTGGGGTGGTTAGCACAACGGGTGACCGGCCAACCGAGAATTAGTGCTATTGTACTCCTGGCATCTGCAAGAGTACGTGAGCCCTGAGGAGCTACGCAGGGGAAGGAGCAAGAGACAGCTCAGAGAACGCAACCCTGCCTATCAGTTTGTTGCGGCAAGGTAGAAACACGAGTCCACGTCTGTTTGGTGAATATTGCCTTCAGTTACACACGCAGCTGAGCCTCTTCCATTGCAGGCTCAGAGAGCCCCCACAGACGAGCATCAAGAACGTGGGTCAGTCTCTGTGAGCAGGGTGTGCAGGGCAGCGCTCAGCATCACTGTGTAAGCTGGAAAACCGCCTGGATGAGACACCGGTATGAACAATAGTCCAATAACATCTGCAGCCACAGGCAAAAGGAGCTGTGTAGGAAGAATTACTGCGGCAGCAGCTGGTGGTGTAGCCAAGGGCTACAGTAAAGCTTACGGAGTGGAGCTGCACTGCTCGCATACTGATGGGTTCGCGTGCATATACACCCCTGTGTCCTGGGGCTGCAGAAATCAAAATTCCTTACAGAGATGCGTAGGACAGAGGATTTACTGACCGTATCTGCACAGTCTGAACAAACACACTTCTCTCAAGATCTCAGATTCCTCCCTGGCACGCACAAGGCCAAGTGTGGCAGCAGGAGAACATGTTTCCAGGGATTTTCTGCTCCATTTTTCTGACTCTTTCACTGCTGGTCAAGACTGTCAAGAAATGTTCTCGAGCCATTGGATCTGCCCAGCCCCGGAGCTGCTGACTCCATGGCTGCTTTGCCCATGGCATGCAAAACATCCCCCCACTCCGCCAGGGAGGGGAACGGTATGTAACTGGGTGGCCTTTAATTTTTACAGCTGAGGAGAAGTTTGCTGCTAATGGGTTTGGAGAGGTACTTTATCGGCCTGGGTCACAGGATAAAGTGGGAAGAAAAGAAATCTGTTTCAGATGTCTTTTACCGTTTTTAACTCGGTGTGCTAAGCTTTCCAAGAGGATTAGTCAATCCTAATAAAAGGTGAAAAATCTCTGGGATGTGTACACAGCATGAGGAGGAAACGGAGTCTGGAGGATTTACTACAGCACAATTCACCCAGTGGATAAAGTCATATATACCTGTACAAGGAAAAAAGCATTTAGAGCAGAGATGTTTAGATTATTAGAGTGCAACTACCCAGCGCTAGCAGTTTGCACTTAAGAGTCAAGTTTTTACTTTCTGCTTTGAGCTACAATTGTACAGCATCATGTTTGGTTTTTTTTTTTTTGCCAGAGACAATGACAAACTTTAGAGGTTGAAAGCATTCATCCTAGCCACAGTGTCTAACTTTTAAAAACAAAAAATCTGTCCAATGGAGATAGAAGTAGTTGTTTTAGTAAACCTGTAATTTGATCATGTTTACAATTCCACCTCTATTGTTTATGACTATTACATGGTGAAGCAACTACACGCAGAAATTACATAATATCGCCCTGTGATTTTAGTGTCCTGCCATTGCCCACTTCAATAAAAACATTAAATTGTATTCAAAATAAAGCTGCAATAATAAGGCTCACTGTTTCATTTGCATATTATGATGCAACACCTTTAACCTGCACATGGCATTTGGAAGACACTAAACCTTGTCGTGTTCCTTGGAAGGTATCAAGCCAAGCTCAGCGTAAGTCAGTTCAATTCCAAGTAATAAAACACTGCCAATAAAAAAGGGATAAAAATATTTTAAACAGTTTGATAAATATTTTCCACAGGAAATCAAGCGGTGTCTCAGTCAGCATGGTGGGAAGGGAGACTGTGAATGTGCCAAACAGCAAAATGCGAACAAACAAACAAAAAAAATACAACCAAAATCAGGGGAAAAGTAGAGAAAGAGACAAATGAAAGCTCTGAGGAATCCTTAGAGCCAGAAGCGCTCTCGGCATCCCTTGTCGTTGCCTTGCAGGTCTCTGGCTCTGACAAGGAATGAAGGATGGCTTTGAACACTGGCCAGTTCCTGTATCAGACAGCTGATTTAGTCCAGCGTAGCTTCTTCAGTAGTAGAAACTGGGGACAGAGAACCACGCAGCTTTGCTTCCCTAACAGACCAACTCTGCTTCAGTACTGGGAAAGGATAGAGAGGACGGAGAGCCCTTGTTCATAATTATTCCTTATGTTATTTATGAGATTGCTTACTGATAGGAAAGTACAATCAATAGCTTGTGCGTGAAATTCAACCAGAAAGAGCCTGGAAAGAAGCCACGAATAATATTTTGGAAGGGCGGAAGGAGCTGTCTCTCACCAGTGCTCCCGACGTGCCAGTGCCATGCTCCGGCTCTTGAGTACGAACAAGAACCGAGCGGAGAAAACTGGCTGCACTGAACAACGCACGTTTCCAGGTGGAAACTTTGGTTCTTCACAGTTATTAGGAGGTGCGGGGAAACTTAGGGTCCTCTTGTAGTCTTCGTCCCCACACAGGAATGCAGGTGAACTATTGCCCATTCATGAGACTGCCTTACTCTCTCACGGGCAAAGGGGTCACGACGTTTCCTTTTGAATGGGCACCTGAAGTTGTTTTTGCAAAAATAAAAGGTGTGAAATGCGACCGTGGAAGAGAAACGCTGGTCAGATTTTGAAGGCAGAGTTTTGAGCCATTTAATCTGCACTCAGAACAAATACAGGTACTATTTTCCTGCTTTACCGCTGCTGAACGGATCGTGACAGAGAACACAGCGCGCTTTGAACCAAAGCCGTGTGAAAACAGAAAGCAGGACACGAGAAAGGGGGATGCTGTCTCGAAGCCGCTGAGCCGCTTGGAAGCCTTTCATGTGACAGTCTGCAGCTGCTGAAGCCCCAGCAGGTGGGACCTTCTGCAGAGCCGTATGTCACCCGTAGCAGAAGCCCTTCCACAGCTGGAGCCTTCCAGCCTGCACCCATCATTAGGTGCTGCGGCAGGGCCATGTGCCCTGAGGACACTGCTGGGCAGGGGCTGGCTGCCGGGGAGAGGACAACGAGGGTCTTCAGCTGTGAAAGGTTGAGACACCTTTTTTTTCACGTGAGCAGCACAGAGAAAGCATTTGGTTGTGTTGGAGCCTTTACTTAGGGACGCAGCGAGCAGCGCCATGAGCTGCATGGCAGTGGGCACGATTCCACAAGAGTTCCAGAATCTCTGTGTGTGTGTTCACAATGTGAAACAGAGCATCGCAAAGGGAAGGGGGACCACTGTGCCATACGGCATTGTGTGGGATCATCCAAAATCACTAGAAACCTTTCCTCTTAATTCTTTCCACGTTGAGTTCAAGTAGAGCGCACTAAAAACTGTTCTGAGTTATTGCGCCTAGATTTTTTATTTTTGAATTCTTGATATCTAGCAGTACCAAAGAGATTTAAGCGGTTAGGAAATTATCATGGCAGCCAGGGAAACACTGATTTTGCAAAAACATTCTTTAGGGAACCACAAATATTCAGATTTTGGCAAAGAAACTAAGAATTAAATGATGGATGTCTCACCAGAATCAAAAGAAACAGATCCAACACCGCGTATCTTCCAAGGTGAAACTGTGGAATTCTGGATTTATTACTTTTGAGAATTGCTTGATCAACTAGTACTCTGTTTACAAGTCAAATGATGATTACTCTCACCGCAGAATCCACAAACTCGCTGCGGGTCTGGAAATCAATGATGTGCTGGCACCTCGTAACATAAAAAAAAGGTTTTATAACTGAGCTATTTCCTCCAGGAAGAAAGAGGATAGAGAACACTGGCATTCAAAAATGTGTTTCATCTTAAAAGGTACAATTACTAAAGAGTAAACTTATTTCAGGTGGATTTGAAGAAAATTTCTGCTTGTTATACATACTTCATGTAGTTCAAAATCTTGCAGCAGAGCTTCTTTTCCAGGGTAAAAAATTTTATTAGCGTCAGCAGCATCAGTCAGGAAGAACTGCAGGAACCCTGACCTTTTTACATCACCGTAATTACAACACTCCCGTCGGAACTACTTACGCCCCAAAGGAGCCATCTGACTACCTGTTTGCAAAATGTTTATCAGCTCCAGAAGTCGTTAGACTGCTATCCCCACACTTACCTTCAGGTCAGGAAGGGTTTGCTGATCCTAATAGCATTAATGAGACCAATGAAAGCAGGAAATATTTTAGGTGGCTAATACATTCCACGAGAAAATTCCTGCTCTTTACGGCTACCGAGACACTTCATTGCAAGCAAAATATTTGAGCTACAAACCATCACAAAGTCCACTGCATGCTCCAGCTTTGGGATTCACCTCATGTTTTTCTGTTGTCTACTCCCTGTTCCTGCTAATATAATTCTTTATTGGTCCACATAATTCTTTATTCTTTCAGGTAGTCAATGAAATGAAAACAGATCAGCTTTTCTGTAAAGAAAGAGGCTTACGACTCCTTCAAAAACCCCACAACAAACAGAACTATGCAAAAAGATATTTCACATATGAAAAACGTGAGATTAAAATAGTATCGATAATGTTAACCATTATTTTCCAAATAGGTAATTGTCAGCTTCAATTAGTCTATGCAGTGGACCAGAAAGGTGGCAATGTAGCACTTAAATCCTTAAAAATACAGTCCTGCCAGCTCTAGTTTTCGTAAAATAGGGATAGTTTGCTGAAAGTTAATGAAGAAAAGAAGAACCCTAACCTTCCAAGACGATGTTCCATAATATTCATTACAGCAGATTAATACCGCGGTTTATGGCTTATCCTTGACCATCGGTGATAGCCCCTCTCTAATTATCTTTGTCTGATTCATTCCTCAACAGCTGATGGAAATAACGGCATGGGTCGGTCGATAGAAGTCAGAACGCAGAACCTAATCAAGCTTCCTGAATTATGCAGGCACATCGCTGCCTATCTGCAGCAGGTCCCTCACAACATGCGTGAGCACGAAGACGAGATGTTGACATGGCAATGAGGGCCATACAGGAAGAGAAGAGGGGCGTGGAAAAGAACAGATTTACCACCAAACACCAATGAGTGAGCAAGGACCTTCAGTCCTCTCCTTTCTATAAGACGCACACATGAAGTATCTCATGTACGTTTGTCACCGGCAGCAAAGCTCTGTGATGACGCTGTGCCTTTGGTAGCAATAGCGAAGGCAGCCAAGAAGAGTTACGATTTTCTTCATTTACAAAGACTTTCCACTTCGAGATAGGACTACTTCACCAGTTCCACTGGCCTGGACCCTCATGAGACGCAACATATTTTTCTGTGAAGATTTACAGGAAAATACTCCAGCTTTTAGTCATCATCAAACCTTTAAAGATCTTACGAGCTTTTCCCAAGTTACTCAAAACTCCACCCTAACTTTAGTGCATACGATTAATGCCTTTTAATCATTTTTAAAAGTTGCAGTAGTCTGACAAGTCTGTTATACAAAAGGATCCTGGCTAATATTAATTTTCCACAGTATTTGCATACAGAAAGCAGTTGCCATAGGCTGCCATTCTGGAGGAGGAAAAAACCACACTAAAAGGTGTTGTAATTCACACAAGTAAAACCAACAGATTTTTCACTGCTTGTTAGAAGAATGAGTTGCTTATAGATATATATGTGTGTGCGTGTGTATGCAGAGAGAGATTATCATATATTTAACTGTGCTTCCTCAGAAACAGCATCACTCTGAACGTGGCTCTAAACACCCATTTTTATTTACTAGGAGGTTTGAAGTGTTGACCGCAAATAAGATGCACAAGTATGAAGATTTGCTGTTTCATGACTTCATGAATAAACTATGAGTTTGGTTTACAACTAACAGCATTTAGAACTAAGTGCATTTTTAGATTACTTCTGTTTCTTTTGAGTTTCTGGATACTGAGGTGTAGCTTTTGACACATTTTAAACCTCTGCCCATAATTACGAAGGTTAGAAAATCACAGGAAGTGTGAGAGGAGACTTGCACCGTCGCCTGACACTAGAAGCAATTGCTTTGAGAAAAACAGCAAGTCTGGACATTCAGAAAACTGGTAACCAGGTGAAAAATGGAAAGCATGTATCTTTAAATGACAGAAATATTTTCCGTTTTCATTAAAAATAAAAATAATACAAGCACTTGTGTTAAAATTGTTCCTTAGTGCCATTTTTCACTAATATCTTACTGAGCTCACGAGCTGAAAGGGTCTCTTGAGCGGTGGATATTGATATTACCGGTTAGGGCTGGCAAGAGGAGAAGAATTTATTAAGGGAAAGATTATGTTTAGAGCTCAAGTCATGGTAATAAGTATCAACGTGAAAGCAGCATAACACAAGTATGTGACAATCTAACACAAATTTAGCAAGTCACAATGATTTCCGAGGTTTGCTCAGGCATGACAGGACTCATTTGAGCATTTTAGTTAAAATTACAGGGTATATTTAATATGTGAAAGCAATACTACATCTCGCGCGTGCTGCACCAAATGCAATATAATATACGTCAGAACTAAATTGTAGCATTTTCTGCTGCCTCAGCAAGTGTCTGTTTGTATCTACAGCTTTGTCAAAAGGCAATAAAGCAAAAAGCTTCTTCATCTCGCTATGGGGATGTAAGTTCTATTTACTTAAAATGAAATTCTAAGACACGCCGCTTCTCATTTTGTATGAACAGTTTATTGCTGCCATTTAGGAGTAGCAAATCTTCACCCTTGGTAAAACAGCCTTCCAGATGAAAAAATATGATGTTTACTTAGTGATAAACAATTTCCAGAGAAGAGGGGATGTTAGACCTGAGGTAAGTCATGCGCATTTTGAAGATTAAAAAGTACTGGCAGCACGTATGAATTAGGGCTATGTTTAATAAAACAAATACTCTAAGTCTGTGGGAACATGAGTGTTTGCTGGAGTGTGACCATAAAGTTTCTTAGAAACTGGGCTTTCAATTAGAAAAGGACAAAACATTTTATATTGAATATCAGCCACCTTGAATCTTCATGCAAAGCTCAAGAGGATTCTTATTCCCGCGAAGTGTGTGGTACTAGACGAGAGCGCTGAAGTGGGGAACACTGGGATGGGGGTACGTTCCTCGTATGAACGTGCTGCCCGAGTCGGGTTGGTGACAGGGGACTTGCGGCGGTGTTAGACTGCAAGGGTTGGATGAAACAACAAAGCTGAAACCTTTAACGTGTTCTGGGTATCTTTAGAGAAAGAGAGCTGAGGAACCTGCCCTCGCACCTAGGGATGGCCACAAACGCTGTGGTCAGAGACGGGCTAAGGTGTAAACTGGACAAGTGTTTCTTCAGCCAGAGAGGAACGTTAGAGACATTGACAAAGATAGTAGAAGATAGTGAAAAAAAATTGAAAACCTAACTTCAAGCACACAGATCTTAAAGAACGCGGATGCTTTGGAAGTGAATGGATGCACAGCCTAGACCACCCAGGGTCCTAAGTGAACCTGGACATCTAACACCGTGTGACAAGCACAGGAACGTGCCCTTTTCATGCTGTCTGCTGCCAAAGGGCACGTCCTGTAGCTGAAGTAAGGCAGCAGAGGAGGGTACAGCACTGTATATCAGTAATTCAGTAATTGTCATATCAGCAACTGTAGCTCTTCAAAAGAATTTTTCTTTCTTCAACTCTTAAAAACTACTTGCAGTGATTTACCTCAACGCCAATCTCACGCTTTAAGGGGACATTGAATACCTACCGTTTTCCTGCCTACACAGGCTGTGGCGAGATACCCTGTTTGACATGTCGCAATGCAGTTGTGTGTTTTGTTGTCTTTTAATATCTTAATTTACAGCCTGTGCCTCCTGCTTCTACCACTTGGCCTGCTGTTACTGAAACGTGTCTCTGCCCTCGCTGCTGTTCGTGTCTCAGGTATCCCTTACAGGCAGTACTGAGCACGCTGCTGCAGAGGTTGCCTGCAGTTTGCTTGAGGTGGATACAGGTTTTTTCGTAGCATTGAAAAACACTTGCTCATGGTAATCACTGGAGGACAGACTGTGGCTAATTTCCCGTGCAGCTCAGGTCCGCTCGTTGCACAAATCGCAGAACCTCACGGAATGGTGAGCACTAGTTACTAAAAGACTGTCAGAACTAGATGTCAGGTGCTTGTAATACGTCTGTAGTTGGAAATATTAATGAACTTTTTTTTTTCACTGCTTAGTCCTGCAGGACACCACCACCACGCCTTCTCACACCCACACTACTATGTAGCGGCAGCTGGAGAAATGCCGAGTGATGTCTTAGAAAGTCATATTTAGCCATCGCTCCTAGCACCAGTGCTACGAGTGCTTAATCTCTGCTCTCCATTTGCCTGCTTCTGAGGATGCAGGAGGGAGATTGGCAAGTGCTGATGATTAAACAAGTGACCAGCATTTTCCTACCAGAGCTTCTCGGGGAAAAACGTGTTCATCTGCAGAATGGCAGCGCAAGGCTCTGCTTCCATTTCGACACTGCTCTGAAGACTAAGCCGTCAAACACCATGAGCTATTTCCTTTGATTTCTGCGTGAAAATAGAGACCCGTACCCAGATCGCGACATTCTCCCTCGGATCCAAGAGGCTGATCCCAAGCCAACTCAATTCAATAAATCTTTCATCCACTCAGTGCTTCTTGGATCATGCGCTTAATTAGCGTAAGCTATGAATTTTTTCAGCTCATTATCAATATTTATTATGATAATTTAGTTACCCTTAGATTCCACTTCCAGCTCACACGTTAATTTATGTTATATTTGAATTTGACCGCCTGTGTTCTACAATGTAAAACTGACACGTAAATCCCAGCATATGTTATCACTAACAACCCCCAATTTTATTGTGTGTCCTAAACATATTCATCTCAGTGCTCGACTCCAATGAGCGAGACAGAGATGGGGAAAAGGCTGTACACAAGCGCTGGCTGCCAAATAGGTTTCCAGCTTGGAACAGCTCAGACAGTTTCCCAAAGGCTTCCAGCTGCCAGAGAGGAATGAGCGAGCATCTGGGCAAAGGGTATGCCGCAACACGCGGTGACTCCAGGGCACAGGCGCATCGCGTGTGGGGAGCACGTTTCCTTTGCGGAAAGGGGAATTTATGTTGTATTGGCAGGAGATTTATGTCACCGAGAGGTGAAGTACAGTTTCATTTCTGTTACAAAACAACTGCCAATAGGGGTGATAAAAAAATACAGAAACCTGACGGAGTTAAGAGTCTCTTTTCCTCTGCAAAGTTTTAGTAATACTTGGAAAATCAGCCAGGTAGGTGCATTCAGTTCATTAAAAAAAGGGAAAGAAACCTGAAGGCTCAAAGAGACCCCACCATTTACTTCTGTCAGCGGTGGCCATTATTCCACCACCATGGCCATTTAAGATTTAGCATGCTATTCACTTAATATTTAAAATTCCAGCAGTTGGGTCAGGACAGAGCCTCTGTAGTTCAAAGGAAAGCCACAGGCATTGATGTAAAACTCCAGCCAAACCAGACCTTTGCAAAACTACAACGATGCGCTACGTAAATTATTCAACGGCAGATAATCACTAGCAAAATAAATAAATGAGGAACCATCCACCACCACCGACACGTTCTGAGCGCAGTGAAGCAAAAGGGCGGACCAGGAGTGAAAGGGAAGAACAGAAGAAAAGGACTAATAAGTCACAAGCAGCCAGCGCGTACGTGGATGGATTATAGAGCTACGTTATATCTGGTCTATATATATTTAAAATGTTCAGAGATGCAATCAGTGGGGGCTCCAGTAGAGAAAAAGATCATTCTGTTGTAGAGATGACAGCATCTGCTGGTGCCTCAAGCAGGGCCATTTGTTTGGTTGAACAAATCTATGGCCACGGGGAATTTTTCCCAGCAAATTTACTGACGCTGCCACTTGTGTTACAGGAGCAGAACTGGGGATCAACTTATCACATAGTACAGATGGCTGCTGAAGGAATATGCCATAATAGCTTCTTTGCTATGAATTACCTGAGCTACTGGTGTAGGCTCCGCAGTGACGGTACCTCTGGAAGCAGTACGTGAATTGGATTTTGTAAGGAATATATCGCTACGTTATGTATGATACAGCAGCTTTCCCAAAATATTTCAAAGTAATGCAAGGCTCTGCTTAATTACTTGTGCTTCCTCCTAGGCCACCCAAACATGTAGTATTTGATGATTTTTGAACTGTGCGTGTGAGCACAATCTGCTCTTCAGCAACCCAGATAGGGAAACCTAGGTGTGCTGGCAAAGTACATCCATTTATTTGCTGTGGTTTAATTTCATTAACACAGGTGATAAGAGACATTGAGCTCCACGCCTCTCCTTTTATGTACAACTAACCCCCCGAGTGACACGGCGTATGAAACCCAATTACTGCACGTAATAAAGTGACACCGCAAAGAAAACTGCATTTCCTAATACAGCTATACTCCGAGACGAGTCAGTAAACACGCGTTTGGCACCGAGTCAGTGATCAGCAGCACTCCCTCGGTTACGGAATAACCTGAAGCATATGATCCCTGGTAGCAGCAGAAGGGGATGAGGAGCCCACGCTGGTTCCTGGCCCAGTTGCTCCTTGCTTCAGGCTCAGCGGTTGGAGAGGACACAGGCAGGGCTGCTACGGAGCAGCTCCTTGGGGCACTCCTGTGATGGATCTGGGCTCTACACCAGCTCTCCACAGGATAAATGTCCAGTTCCTCTAAAACTGCAGCCAACTGATTTGTGAACCCATCTGTTTGGGACATGCAGATGCAGGTTTGGCATCCTTAAAATAAATGTGCTTCCATTTATTAGCAGCGCTTGTCGTTTCCATTGTAATGCAAGATGGGTTAGTGATTTCTTGTCTGCGGACTCCAGCAACTGATTTAAGCGGAGCTATTTCTTGTTCCAAAGCGCTTACAATACATGTATTTTATAGCTGGTGTTTTAGAGGACCATTGAAAGGATTGACATTGGTATGAAACGGACATTTGAGCTGTGGAAGAGCTGAAGTAGAGAGCTGTGCCAGAGCGTGACTGCCTGCATCTCAAGTAGCGGAGGCAGTCAGCAATCCTGGCTGCGGGGATGCCGCAGCCCTGGCACAAGGCTCCGGGGGGAGTCAGCCCGATTGGAATCCCTTTTCTCACGGTTTGAAATCATGCTCCTCTCTTTGCCATTTATCTCAGCTTCTCCTTATGAGCCTTATCAATTTAGTCAGTTTTGTGTGCGAGCTAGAGCTGAGAACCGCAGTTAAATGAAAAACGGTTCAAAGGCTACTGCAAGCAGTCCAGTCTTTCGGCTCCCTAAGCTCACCTGGTGATTCCCTGAATAAACACCACCGAGAGAGTGGTCCCAGCCGGACTAAGCGCAAACAGAAATGTACAGCAGAAAAGCGAGCGAGACAGAACGATTGTGTGTCTTGCCTGGGCTTTCAATTCTCTCTCCTCAGACTATCTCTAACCAGCATTTGTCTTCTGTATTTGCTTCCAGAAACATGTATGTAACTTCAGATCCATTAAAAATACAGGATAAACATAAACACTATCATTTTCTAGCTTGCATGGAAATAAACTCAGGGCTCCTCTGGAAACTGTTGAACTGCATCTTATTAGTAGAAATAAGACATTTTCAGACCTCAAGGAGTTAAAAAGAAGAGAATAGATACCAATAATCTTCCTGTAAGGGTTAACTGCTGTAATAGCCTTTGCTTGCTGTTCCAGGGCCTGTTGCAGAATGTCATGACTTCATAAGCTTATATATAGGATCCAAATAAATACATTGCCTTCACACGAACGCAGGACCATTTATCAACCCTGAGGATACTGTCAGGAGAAAATAAGGAAAGTCAAGTGCAGTAATGCTCTTGATATACTGGTGGATGACACCACAAGATGTAAAACACAGCTTGGAAAAAACAGATACAACAAAGGGGTCACTTTTCCTCAAGGCTGGCTCCCTCAGGGATGGATGAAATAGCCTTAGAGAACTTCGGAAAGGAGAGAGTGAAATTACATACAGACATAAATGAGATATAGCTCCTTTATCCTTTCCCCTGAAATCATCTCGGGTACCAAACACCAGCACTGCGGGAAACGTCAAGCACATGTTGTGTGAGCAAAGCAACTCTTTATTGTGGAGTTGGAACCAACAGTAGAAGATTCTGAGTTTGGACTTGGTTCACCAGGAATTTGAAAGTTCGGGTATATTGCTGTAACTGCAACTTTTGGGAACAATCAAGTGTGCATGTGCTTATCTTGCACACCTCTAACCCGCCTTTGCAATGGGGGGGTGAAGCAGAGTAAAGAATGTTTTGGGGTTGGGGCTGCATCTTAAATCCAGAAGGAGAGTAAGGTCCATGATGAAATATACTGTTTCACATCTTTACTTAGTAACTCCCTACAGGGACCCCAAAGAAAAGGATGTATGTACAAGCTGTTGAAGATAAAAGTTGTTGCAGATAGAAGGTGTGACACAGGAAAACTGGTTATGATTTGCCATCTTTCACGTTACGCTTTCAGCGACCGCCTCTGTTTATCTAGGCTTGTATTTCTCATTCTGGGTACTAGCCAGGAAAAAAAAAACCACCAAGTATTCTAAAAGGATTAATGATAAAACCATTCTGTAAATGTTTTATGCAGCAGCCAAAAAAAGGTTCAGGTGAATGTCCTTCAATAAAAAAAGTCTGAGCAATGTATTTATGCTGAAGCAAATAGCTCATTTCTTATTGAAGAACTATAGCCCATGATATGCACTGTATGTGCCTATAAATATGCATCACCCAGATAAATTTTACATTCATTTCCTCAGCATTCAAACAATTCTACCCTTGTTAATACAATTGCTATATTAACCTGACATAAACGTAAGTTTACACAAACTTCCCCTTATAAGCAACAATTTCCATTATTCTGCAAAGCACATCGGCTTGCAAATGTCACTGTATGAAACATATAAAAACAGATGCCACGCACAGAAAAATAATGTGCTGCTCTATTTTGTACATGCATTTTTAATTCAAAAATGAAAAAAAAAAAAACCCTAAGACTTGGGTGAAAGGCACAGCACTTGAAGGGCCAAAGCTTTCTTGACACGTGTGTCCCTGTATTAAATCATTTCTCCTACAGAAGTAGGTTCACAATCTCCTTTTCTACTCTTGCATCTCATAAAAGTGTTTGCATGTTTTCCCTCATTATTTATTGTTCACGAGTCTTCTACACTCTTCCGAGAGCTTGCTTTGACTTTCCAACACCTTTCCTTTCCCTTCCTTTTCCTTTCCCTTTTCAGCATGCTTTAATTTCGAGTGGAACTGCCCTCCGTCGCACTACCAGCACTCACTCATTTCTATTAAGTCCCATAGTGAGCCACAGCTGTAACAACTCTATAAGCATTTCCTTTTTTTTTTTATAGCAATACAGGTTAAAATATAAATTTATTTAGTTTTCTGATTTTTTCTTATTTTTCCTCTTTTTTTTTTTTTTTTTTTTTGAATGTGGAGTAATTCATTTCACCTTCTAAAGGGTTTCCTAGTAGGTTAGTTAGTGAGAACAAATAATTCTGTGTTTTAAGTTAAGCGAAGCAACAGCCTTGTGAACTATCATTATTACTTATTTAGCTGCCTCTCTTCAGCATATTTTTTTTTCTAAGATTATATCTCAAACTAAGCCAAGAAGAAGGATGAGGTATGATAACAGTGAATATTACAGTGTAATCCGGGTATGTTCCAAGCAGCTGAACATTACTGTCAAAGTAGCTAATGATAATAATAATGATGATAATTAATTATATTAATAATGATAATTACTGAATGTATCTAAGTATTGGATCCTCTTTAATAATGTATCACTTATACATAGGTAAGACATTAACTAGAAGGTTGTACGTGTAACAAGGTAAAATACTACATGTCACCTTATGCTGGAAAATACACCAGAAATTGTTCCAATTTTTAACTCAATGTGGGGAAGAAATGGTATTTTAAATGAAGCACTTGTTTGTCTGCGCAGACAAAAATCTATTCTCTAGAAAGACAAGGGGGGGGATGGACCTTGGAATAACAGCAATTGTGCTTTAAGAAAATGCAATATACTCTTTTAAATAACAATTTTATTTTCTTGTCCATCTAATGGGTTCTTTACGATCCCTCGTCTCAACAGTCTGTTGACTGGGTTCAGGAGACCAAATCCATGGGTATAATCACGAATTATTTATCTCGGAATAACATGAGACAGCAAAGTGAAAATGAAATCTCTGTGTATTTTCTGTGGGGTCTCAGAATAACTGAATATTAAAGCTCTGAGTGGAGAAATCTGAGCCTCAGGTTTGCTCTGAACGACCGTAACTGAAAGCCAGAGAACAAGAGACTGTCAAAACAGACATTTAATCCCAGCTCTGGAGAAACATTTACATGTTTTCAAAGCACTTACACGGTCCAAAAGCTGTATTTAATCATTCTGTGTTAGGTAAACGTAATCAGATGCCTTAAAACAAATACGGGTCACACGAGCATTGCTCGCATCACCCCGCTGGTTGACTACTCCTTTCCAAAAGCCGTTAGGAGCAACAGCCTACTCCAGCTCTGCACGTGGAAGTGATGATGATTGCCCAGACACCAAATACACTTTCAAAAGAAAAGAATCATCTAACTTAAGTTTACGTGCTGAACTTCTTCGAGCCAATGTTTTCACGCCATCAGCAGAAAACTCTGGCTGTCGCCCCGCAGGGACACAAATCTTGGCCAGTCACCACCCGTGTCTTTACTCTGCCGCGTGACCCAGATGTGAGCGCGCTGCATGGCCCTCAATTAAAATCCTTCTTGCAAGGTGGTTTCCACAGCACTGAGCTGGAGGAGGACTGAAAATGAAATTTTGCCTGATCTTTTTTCTTCTTCTCAGATAAAATGTGTAAGAAGCTTTAATAAAAATCAAAACCCTAGGTCTCGGTAGCTGTTCGAAGACAGATACGTAATGTGATGGTCAAAATGTGGGAATAGATTCTGACTGTTAATTAGCTTAATTCTAAAGTTTATTTCATCCTTCTAATGTGTAGTAATTGGTTCACACTGATTTTTTTCTTTGGCATGGAATTTTGTGTTCTTCGGTGTTTCTTAGGTTCTCACTCTTGTATACACAAAACGAAAGCTCATTTCGCCTGTTTTCTGTTGACACCTGTGGCTATATAAGAATAAATTACAAGCCAATTTTAAACACAGCGTGGATTCCCATACATAGATACAGAGAGCAAGGAAGATAAGTGGCATGATTTATACAATTTTTTTACAAAATGGTTTTAAGAAGAGCCTCTGGAAGGAAGTACAGCCGGTTAACAGTAATGTCAAAGCAAGCCGAACGTTTCTGTTGGCGTGCGAGCAGGTCCCTCCCCCAGGAGGGAAAGCTCTTCCGACAGAAGTAGTTCTCACTCTGCAGAGCTTCACGTGCCAAGAACGTTATGAGCAATTCAAGTTCCTTGGCCCAGCTTTCACATCCTCTTTGACTTCCTTGGCTTCTGATTTTAGACTTTATAAATGTCAGCCAAGCATAAACCTTAAATTAACCTGCAGAGTTACTCCTGATGGACAGCAAATCAGAGAAGAAAACTGCTAATAAATCACCTCCAGTTACAGCTGAATGGGACAGTAAGGGCTGAAACCAGACCTAGAGCACCACACTACCAAAGCAAGACTGCTTGGAAGAGACCTTTCTGCCATCCATCCTGGGACCTGCAGCGTATGAGGTCTGCTGAGAGCTCGTCTGGTTGGGATTGACATTACAACTCCAGTTTCAGGGCTGAACATGGAAAAGAGTTACAGGCACCTGAGCAGGCACATGAACAACAGAAGGCTCCACATCAACGTTTACTGGTGCCAAGCATGACACGAACTTGTAAAATAAGCATGAGGTCGTTTTTCACCCGGGACACTTTTGTCATTTGACTATCTTAATATAATAGAAATTGTACAAAACCAACTATTTTCTCAAGAATGTCCACGTTTATTTAAAACTAGCAAAATCGATATTATTGTTTTAGATTTTTTAACAGAGTATCTGGGAAAAATCCTGCCTCGAGACTGAAATAGCAGGAGGGCAGTATATTTAATAACTCCTGGGCAAGTTCATCCCTAAATTCATATAATACCATCCAGAAAGTAAAAATAATACAAAATCCTGGCTACTCTGAGAAAGAAAAAAACCGCCTCTATCATATGAATTCATTACTTCATTATTAAATTAATATGCACTGCATATCCATATCCATTTGAAGGTCACGGTGCTTAGCTATAAAACCTTAAACAGGCTAAGCTCTCGTGATGCCAAAGACCTCCGTTAGGCGTCGGGATTTAATGGGGATGCATCAGCCTCTTCTCAAGTAGGTGAGCAGCAGTTTATCCTCAGGGCGGTGACCCTGGTTGCACGCTTGTTATCGTGAAGGGCTACCCTGCACCCAAACAGGAGAACTTTGACGGTGAACTTAGAGGCTTTAATCTCTCCTGAAGTCGTTCAGCTGAGCTATGGGGACAGCTCTTACTACTGCGATATTTAAATGCTGGATTATTAACAACCCTCTCCTCCTATTACCTGCGTTGCAATTCCTTTGCTCTGTAAGAGTGTGAGTTAGCCTTAGGAAATAAAATCCGTCTCTTGAAAGCTAAAATGGGACAAAATGGACCAATTTGTAATTGTGTGGGTTGGCGAAATGAGTAATAGCAGACTGTGTACATTGCACAGGAAAAATAAAATACACCCCAAACCAAACCAGCTGATTGTCTCTTGTCTCATGGCACTGACTGGTGCCGCTGCATCTGACGTGTACAGAATTTTTAGTACCATAGCAGTTGTGATTTATACTGCTGCTGCATTTCTTTTGTCCAATTAAGTGGTTAACACAAGCCCAAAGCTATTTAGAAACTTCTCCACGTCTTAAGAACAATCACAACCTATATGAATTTTCCTGGCAGCCTAAACATTTCATTTCCTTTAAAGAAAGAAAGTTCTTGAGTGCAGAGACTGGGTTTGATCCTCAAGTAAATGAATGTGAACTTAGCTTTGAACTCCCTAGGATTTACCTAGAATGCCATATCTTATTCAGATAACAGTGAGTGCAGCGTTCAGTCTTCAGAGAAACCTTCCTATATAGCTGCAAGCACGGTCTTCTGAGGAACAGGGAGAGGAACGTCCTGAAGTGCCCTCAGAAGAGTCCTGTGGTTACACGTGTGACAAGCATACATTTGATTCCCGCACGTGTTACAGGGAATACTGGATCGCTCAGTACATCGCACTGAGGAGACTAAATTGGATGGTTATAGCCTGCAGAGAAATCAGAGACATAAACCCAAGAAGCTTTAAGAAAGGAGCTGAAGAAGAAACTGGAAAACCCTTGGTGAGCAGGAGAAAACAAAGGCAGGAAGCAGCGTGGTGAACTGCTGTATCATGGGAGTGGGTGAAAACGAGAGCCTCAGAAAATCTAGAGCAGAAGCTTTTGCAGAGGCCATGAAAAACCTGCACTACGAAATCAGTTACTTCCCAACTAACGGAGGTGTTCGAAGGCAGCCGAGGGCCGCATTCTCCGATGACGCAGATCACCCTCGAAGCAGTAACGGAAAGCAAACACTCTGTGCTCTGCTTATTTTCCAACCGCATGTGTTTGTCACTTCTCCCCTCTGAGTGCCCTGGGGTTAGGTCATCTTTGCTGCGGCAAATTTTTATGGAGAAGCCAAACAATGGATTTCAAAGTTTAGGACAACCAGGGGAGGGGATTCCCTTCCTGAAGCCTGAGACAGGCGCTTGCCTCCTGCCTTCACTCCTTAGTTCTCTCACACCTCGACACCTCTATCTCAGATGGCTTTTACAGCGCCCCTTCGGTGCTTTTGAAGAAACCAGGCAATGGTGGGGTCAGAGGAAACCTGGTCATGGGCGAATAACCGCTCCAAAGACAGGAGCCAGAAAAAAAGCAGAGTTAGTCAACGGTTTGACTGGAGGGAGGGCACCAGCGGGGCTCAGCGGGGAGCAGGCTCCGTGTCTGTTACACTTAACACAGGAAGGTTGTGGAAAAGGGGGGACGTAGCAAGGTGACAACGTTTGCTTCTGATACGAACCTCTTCCAGATAGAAAGGATGAGGGCAGACAGTGAACTACGGAAGGACTGTAGGGCACTGCTTGTGTAATGAAAATACCGTATGAAATTCAGTGCAGAGAATTGTAAGGTGATGCACGTGGGGAAAAAACCAGTCTAGTTTCACATATGAAAGGATGAGTTCTAGGCTGCCCATTTTCAGGAAGGAGCACAGTTCTCGTCTTACAATGAATAGCTCCATGAAAAACCCACTTTCTCCTCATGCTTCCCTACAGATGATGGCAGTCTTTTGTTTTGCTTTAAAACTACCCTGCCAGAGGCACTCCACGAGTTATCTCCAGATAACTAGCCTTTTAAGACACTATTTATTTTTCCTGTCTGCAAAGTTTGCCTTGTGCCACATCAATCCAAGGCCACTTCTTCTCCTGGTCATTAGCAAAGGACACTCACGGTGGCCCCTGAACGCTGTGAAATGCGGTTTTGTATTTGTGCCATAACATTGGGTGCTCACAGCACTTTGTTATCAAGCTTTCAAGATTATATGAATGTCACAATTTATAGTGAAAGCTGACACGTGCACTTTAGAAAAGCCATAAACGTGCAGTCTGTGGCCCACTGTGCAACAAAATGGTCAGTCACTGAGGACAAAGGTTAACAAGGTGGAAGTGATAAATCTGATTTAAGGGAAGGGCTCTTCCTATCTCTCTTAATATCACATCTTAATTTAACAGTGTTTTCCATGCCATAAGATTTTTTTTTCTTCATTTTCAGTTATTAGATAGCTGAAAGCACAATCAAGAAAACAGGGTGGTCTAACAGAGTGCTGAATTGCTGTCTGGTTATTATTTACAGGACATTTTTCTTTAAAGATTGAGGTTAAGGTTGAGTTGAGCGGACATTGCGCTGATTTAAAGATGGGTCTTTGGAGAGTTACCTCTATGGACAGTTCCACCAAGTCTTAAAAATAAACCTGCTACCTCTTAGCGACAGAAGAATTTCAGACTCAGCCTGTACTGGAACATGAGATTTTCAGTACCTCTCATCTGGCATCAGTTAGAGGAGAACAGCCTTAGAAGTAACCTCATCTCAGCCAACAGCCCGGCTTTGGTGTGGATGATTCCACCACCACTGCTTACCGACTCTCCGTGGTAGAAAGCAAAAAGTTATATGAGGATTTGAATAATTCAAACTAAACCAGAAAAAACCCCCAACTGCTTCATTTTGCCTACAGAGGGCTGGGGGTTAATCGAATGTGATGTCCAGTACTTGACTGAACTGGTTCACCTTATTGAAAATTGTGAAAAACAAGCTTTTGTGTTCACACGCATGCAAATACATGAATATTTTAGCATAGAATTTAGGCACCTGTGGTGGCCTATTTTCATCTCACGTATTCACTGTTCAAACATTCGTGATCTAACCAGCCCCATGCTTTCTTTTATTCACTTAACAATGAAACAATATTAAATAATAATGAAACCTAATGACGAACAGCAAGCATGAAAAACCTTCGACGGAAAATAAGCATAAGAGAAGGACACAAAAAAAGCAGAGGCAAAATGTAACAGAAAACTTCTGGAGAAAAGAATGAAAGCCTAAACGTGCCTCTATCAACACGGACGAAGAAAGCAGCAGCACAACTGTCTTGGAGGTCACCTGTCAGTTCTCACAGGACAGATGCTGAGACACTATCAGATATCTTAGCAATGAGTCCACTGAGAAGTCTGCTGAATGTACCATAACCGGGTCCAGAGGGGCTCACGGTGCCAGAGAACCGAGGGTAGAAAACAATGACTATGTGGCAGCTAATTGTCCTTAAACCAAACAAACACCAAACAACCAAGAAACCAACTCCACCAAGAAAAAGAAATCAGCCACAAAATAACGCACGTTTCTTGCCTGGAGTTACTGCCAGGGTTGGACCTCTGACCCAGCTGAGCTGTTCTGATCACGTCTAATACCTAAAGAAGGATTTTCAGCGAGACAGAGCTTTAGAAGAGTTAAAATACTGTCAGATCTTTTTAACCAGAATGCACTATAATCACGTTTTTAGCTCCTTTCCATTTGAGAATGCCATCAACCTCTGGTAGCTATGGCTGGTGCAAGAGATTCTTTTCCACCTCTGCTCTGCTATATTCTTGCCTATAGCTCAGAACAGTGAGACCTGCTTTGAAAGAAATACAGCAAAACCGAGGCAACTAAACCCAACAAGACTAAGGCGGCCCGTTACAGTGACAGAGCAAATGAAGACACATCAGGAAATGAGGAGAGCGGTCCCAAGACTCGTTCAAAATACTTTCTCCTTTGAAATCCAGCCAGCACTTCTGATAGTTCGGCAGGAGCCTTGACATTAAAGCTATTGTTGGGACATGAGGCTCCCTTTCCAGTTAACGGCCAAAGAAAGGCTACACCTGAAGATCTGTAAAGCTAGGAGCTCCCCGCATCGGGTTTCTTTTGCACTGAGTGTCTGTGCTCTGAATTTGCAGGGTTTTACATTTTTTAACAGCTCCACCTTCACGTCTGTATTTTGCTCCCCTGCACCCACCACACAATATCCACTTTGCTGCATGAATCTGCAAAACTGAGAAATGTAAAACTACGGGAAATGCAACTTATTTGGGAGAAAATGTCATGAAGGTGGAATTTCAGTGGTTTGGATTAATGGTTTCCTTTGTTTTCAGAGCTGGAGTCAGAATTTTATTACGCTGAGTAGACTGTAATCCCTCTCTCTCTCCCCAGCCATTTTTACTGTAGCTTTTTGTTTGCTGTTGTGGAGGCTAACATCAAAAGCAGTTTGAAGGAGTAGTACCAACAAGTGATGTCAGAGCCTCAATGACAAGATGAAAGAGAGTCTGTCAACTGCTAGTCCTGCAAGTGCTCGAGAATTGAAGAAGCAGAAAAAGCAGAGCGGCCAGGGCTTGTAACCTTGTCGTCAAAGCACCGAACGACCACAAAGGCACTACCAAAGACAGTTCCAATCTGTAGGATTATACTGGTTTTTATTTAAAGAGATCTTGTCTTTGCAAGCTAAAAATAACGATCCAAAACCCCTGTGAGGGATAGAAAACGACCTCCAAACATCATGGTACCAATAGTGAAGGTAGCTACGAGCAAACTGCAAAGTTCAGTGGTGAAAAGTTTTGTTGTTTGCTGCTGCTGAAGGCACGAGCGACCAAGCTTTGCCCATCTGAATCCTCATATGAAGTATGTGCAAGGAAGGAATGAATTACGTAGGGTGAGACAGCACCTGGAGGAGCAGGAGAGGGCCCCGGTCCACACGGACAGGAGAGCTGTTCCACTGCTCTCCCTGCCTTGGAGTTCAGGGAGCTACAGCCAATTTGCTACGCATTGGACAACGACCGTGGTTTCTATCTGTGAGCAGCACGTGATAATAAACGGATGTGAAATTTGCTGCAATTTGGGCATTTTTGAGCTGGAACCCCCAGACCCAGCCACTCCCCAGTAAGATGGCACAGTGCCTGTCCGGATGGACAAAGTTTTGGGGTGCTCCTCTGCAGTACAGCAGACCACTGTAATTCCAGCCCAGCCTGCACAAAGCCAGCTTGGATGCCTCCAGAGGGTTTACGTGCCCCCTCTCTCCTAACTGTGCATTTTTATAGATATTATACACAGGTTGTTTAGAACAGAAAAAAATATTGACATTTGAAATTCCATAATTTTTCTTTTGAAGTGTTTTGCTCCATCCTAGGAGATTCCAAGCGTTCTTGTCAAACATTTTTCTGGATTAAGGCTCATTTTTAAGACCGGTGAGCACGAGACTCAAACATACCTAATAAAGCAGGTGGTCACTGAGACAGCTACACGCAGCGAATGAGCAGTCAGACAGCAGCCATAATGCTGCCCGATCACACAGGACTAAGCAGCCCAGTTTGCTTTAAAAAGTACGGCATATAACCCCCCCTGGAGAAACGATGTCTCAGCGACGCCACGCCAGGATGGTCATAAGGACAATTCCCAATGATGGGTCTTCCCCCATAAATAGACTTCAGGCGTATTTAATTCTACGCTGTTTATCTTGTACTACTCCTCCAATTTGTCAAGATCAAGTTGAATTCACATGCAAATTTAATAAGGTGTTCTCTGCTCACCAAGGGCAGGAAAGGAGAGCAGGAGGAGCCAAACCGCCACGAAGGCTGCCCTCTGCTCGCCCTCCCACCCTGACACCAAGCATGCATTGCCCAACTGTAGTTTTCCAAACAAAATTTCACCTCAGCCACCTCCCTGGCTTGCTTCTAGGAACGTTACATAAGGTCGCATCAAAAACCATCCTGAGGACACGTGGCACTGGCTGCTTCTCCCTGGCCGGAAGCTCTGAGCCACCATCACCCCAGGGAGTTCGATTGCCTTGGCGTGATTTCTCCTCGATAGGTCCGTGGTAGCTGTCACTAATCTCCTCGTTATCTCCCAGGAGCCTGCAGAGTGTGTCTCTGCTTATTTGTCCCAGCCTGTTTGTGAGAAATGTGCACTTTTTCACTCCACAGATCCTTCTTCCTCCCCTCCATAGCACTGGCACCATCCAGACTCTTTGCCAGGCTTTGCCCAATTTTCACACATTCTGGCAATTCACTACAAAAATTCACTATGAAGTAACAGCCTACTGTATAATACAATAAACGTGGATTAAACTGTCATCACAAGCTGTTGAAATAGCAGGAGCTTATACGTGTTATCTGCAAAAGAAGTTGGTTTGTACACTACTGATACTTATTAGGAATGATAGGAACTTTCCATAAATAATATTTCTGGAACTAAGAATTCAAGTCAGTCACAATATGTATTTGCTTCCAAGAATTCCTCTACTGTGTTACAGAGTGGAATAAAGAAATACTTAATTAACTACTGCAAAGGAAGTACTACAGTGAAAAGTGATTATGTGAACTAGTGGTCAGAGCAAAGCAAAACATGCTTCATCTTGGCTGAGGGTACAGCTTCAGTTGTACGTCAGGCTTATATGAATCTCAAATTTAAAATAAATGGAGAGGATGAAGAGGTCTCTGGTGAAATTGCACTTCTTTCAAAGTAAGTTTTTATGTGAAAATGAGCTGCGCAATTTATAGTTTGAATTCCAAGGCAAAAAGGAGAAAAGAAACTTCACTAGCTGTTAATTTATCTCTCTAAAAAAATCAAAAAATGCCTAGAAAGCATTCAAACATTGTGATATACAGCAAAAAGAGAGATTATATCCAAGTTCTGGATAAGATTCCTACTGACCTTCTGGCCTCTATGAAATCAGCTGCAATGTTGGTGCATCACGTCGAACACTGCGTGTTTTCTATCCATAAATAAAATAAATAAACTATAAATAATAAATAAAACTTCAATTCGACACTATTCCAAACTAAGAAGCAAGGTTGAGAGGTCTGCTTCGTACTGCCCCTTTCCTTCATTGAATTGTCTACATTTTCTACTGTCTAAATCAGAAATTGCAGTTTCCTTAAAATCAGGGCACAAACCCAGCACCTCCAGCCCGGGAGGAGCCCACACTTCTCTGAGCTTCACAGTCCTTGGGGTCATTGTGGTTCTGCAAAAACATCTCTACATAAGCAGCTGAATTGTGAGACACGAGTAGACTTGCTTACATCCAAAGATGTGCAAGATGTACAAGATATACTGTTACATTAGTTTGAAATGTTCTTTTTCTGTTATGAACATAGGACATTTCGCACTGATAGAGAGTACTTCAAGATACCACACTCTGAAATCCAGCAACCTGGGGTAAAAAACCCCCATGTGCTCTGCGCAGGAATCAAAGCACTAGTTATAGTCTATAAATAGTTTTTTATCAGTGAAAATTTCAGAACTAATATAGCTTCGCAAATTTTCATCATGTTGTAAGGAAATTGATGATGGACCTATCGATAAAGGCAGAACAGAAAGATGTCTTTGAATACAGCCACATCCCTACTGTGACTTTACTTTCTGAGTTTGACAGCCCTGAAACTCCTGGGAAAAGAAGTAGAAGTTATTGTTGTCCCACTGGAAAGAGTTTCTTTCAGGACAAGAAACAAAGACCTAAGAATTTAAAATACTAGGTAACAAAAAAACCCTCAGTCCTCTCAAAATGTTATTACGTATATCATTAGTTTTGCTCCTCAACAATAGTCTTGGGAGACACCATGAAGAGAAAAACCAGGACTGGCAAATACAGCTGATTTAGCGGATATCTTAATTTCTGGGACCAAAAGTGGGATTTGCTTAGTCCTTTCTGACAGTGACTTTTTCTGAGTAATAATGGAAAAATAACATTGGTGCGATGCTTGCATTCGTCGTAACCATTTTCTTTTTACTGTACGTGGAAGATGCCAGCAATGACAATCAAACTGCAGGTTTACTAGAGACAATGAAGTGATGGTGGATGTGGACCTGGGTCCCAAGACGAGGCCCTGTGGTGGCCAGGGCTATGTAACCTCTTGAACTGCCAGATAGGCAAGAATAGACCTTCCTTGGCACCACAGCCGGGAATGGTTAAACTGGGGTTTGCTAAGAACACTGCTTTTCTTCAAAAATATCAACGGACGTCCTCACTGTTAACCGTTATAATATCCTTTATATGGTGTTAAAAGGAGTTGGCTGGTGCTGGACACCAGCCCAAGTGAGAGACGGCGTCTGCTGCTATGGGTGATTCATGTATCATTAGAAACGAGCTGCTTGTTCCAACCTCGCATCTCATCAAGCGCATGCAGATTGCTTTTTGTTGATTGAAACTAGAAATCCAAGTTAATATCTGACTCGTTATCATCGCAGAAAGAAGAACACGGACGATAGTTTTGACACCAGCTAACCAGTGAGAGGGCAACCTGCTCGAGGAGCCGCACAGGAATGCCCTGCAATCACATCACGCATGTGTTACCAGCATGGTGCAGTGCAGTTCATTCAGACCTTTTCGGAACATCAGAGACCTAACTAATAATCCAGTTCAACTATCAAAATCCCCCACATTTTGAAGAATATGTATCATTACGCTTGAGAAATAGGACTAAGTGTTGTAAGACCACCTGCAGAATGCTTCTTGACAAACAGAAGGCAAGAATTAATAATAACTGAGTCTGCAACATTTTTTGTTAAAATGTGGCCAAAACCCATGTCACTGCTTCTATATTCAGGCACACGTGATAATACTCTCTCCATCCTCTGGGTATGTTTTTCATTAAATGGCTTTTGCCGCTGGACTCTACGTGATGGATGATGTGGGAAAGCGTACCCACGATCAAGACATCGGTGCAGTTAAAACCTGAAGGAACGTTTAACACCTCCCAATACAGACAAAGGTTGCCACTGATGACCTTCGGGGATTTTTCAGTATGTTGATTTCTGCTGAACACTTGTCAAAATGGTCAACTGCTGGATCAAGATGGACTTTGTTCTGGGAATTAAAACCTCTTAAGTTTATTCTTGACTGGTTGTTAACATTAGTAAGTCCCTACTTCATGTTTCTACTGTTGTCACTCCTTTGGTATTCCTACAAATAAGTTTTTGCTCCACTCAGTTTAAGGTCTGTGATTCGCTCATCCAGGAATAATCCGCACATCCAAGTGACACAGCCCTCAGGGGCGGGATCCGGTTCCCCTTTTGCTCACACACACACACAAAAATACAGCTTTTGTATTGTGATGTACATGTCTTGAAAGACTGTCCAATTCTAGCGTTCGGCAAGGGGTTAGACTGTGATAAACTACATAGGAGCATGAATAGGTTGATTTTTTTCTTCATTTTGGTCTCATAAATAATCCCAGGGTATTTAACAAGACGTATCATCTAGCAATGAAAGAACACGGACTGGCATATTTACACACTTCTTAGGTTGGGGGTTGTAATTCAAACATTTGTCATTGGCTCCTCAAAGGCCTTCAGATCAACGGCCATCAGAGCTCACCAGCTGCCAGAATACGTCCGCTCTCAAGTATTTTCCCTGTTAAGTCCCTGTTAAACAGCCCATTTTGATTTCACATCCTTTCTCCCGGAGAAAAATACTCCATCTTCCTGGTTGTGCAGATGGCCATACGTCTCGCTTGTAACAGAACTGGAGGTTCCTTCCAGTAACAGATTGGGCAAACACGGGAAAAACACCCATTATACTCAAAAGCTTTTGGTAACTGGCTGGAGAGAGCAGAACCATTCAAACCGAGGAGCCAAACTGCATCTCCCCTCCCCACAAGCTGCAGTAGGTTTGCGCAGGCTCCCCACGGGCTGCGTGCGGCAGCCACCGGACAGCTGGTGTGGATTTTCTTTCTTTTTACTCATCGCTCGCTGATGGGGGCCAGGATGGCGTGTTGTTTAGGTTCCAGAAACGGAAGCTGGTACAGGGGCTGGTATGCTGAGGTAAGCACCACACCATCTGAGCAGCCCGGTACTAGCTACCAGTTTCTGTCTGGGTCACGACAACGATTTCGTCTCTGAGCTCTGTACAGACCTTTCTCCAGACGATGTCCTCCTGAGAGCAGCGTCCCGTTCTCTTTGTGGGTCAGCTTGCTGCTCGCCAGCTTGTTGCCACTCGACAGCTTTGCCCCTCTTCCTTCCCGGCATTGTACTTCCCGTAATAAACCCTGATCTGAGCCATCATGAAAATACAGTGAATTCCCCGGGGTGACACAGCGAGGAATCTGCGGGTCAAAACTCCCAGATCATGAAAATTCATGGATTTGTTGGGCATGAAATTCTATGGGCTCTTCAAAAATTTTGAAGTTTCTCAGTTTCATGCGCTTTTGCTATTCACTGTCAAATCCATTTCTATCTTTCCCTGGATTACTTGCTCTAGGATGAAATTCATGTGATAATCTTGGGTCCTGCTGACAGTAAAGGTGCATTTGTAACGGGACTGTTCATAAAAATTCTCCTAAATCCCAGATAATTTTTTCCTTTAAACATGCCTTTCCTCTACCATTGTCTGTACATAATGCAGAGATGAGGCATAAAAACCTCTCTTACTTATGCAGAAGACAGTAAAGTATCTAAGAGTTTTCACAGAACCAAATACTAGAAACAACCAGCCCTTATCGCCAGCTCAATAAACGTTCTCATTTAGCCTGGCCCCAAATGCTGGACTGCAGGGACAGAACGGGAATACACTTAGTGATCTTTTCTTTACGCTGGTTAGAACAAATTTATATTATTTGTATGGCTTTTATCTTTACATTATAGATATAAGTATTTATCTACATATTTCTGTGAGAGGCTATTACAACCTCTGGGAAGCATTTTCTTTTAGAATGTCACAGAAAGCTCAAAAAATTGATGTGGAGTTTCACCAAATCCCCTAGTTATTACCTTACGAATATCCCTGGTTACTTTTGAAATTGAAAAAAAAGAGATACGTGATTGGGTTTGAATTCAAGTAAATAAATTACATCCATCACAAATGTGTTACAACTGTTGTAACAAGTTGGCCTGCAAACTTCCTAGCTAAATGTATTTTTGCTACTTACAGCTCTGCAAGTTTTCATTTTCCTTCCGTGGGATTTTTTACTGTCTGCTATAACTCAGCATTTCTCGTGGCCGTTCCTGCAGAGAGGTCAGCGTGGGCAGCGCAGAAATGAGGCAGCCCTGTGTGGCACCCGCTGTCCCTTCCCAGGAGGAGATGGGGAACTGATGTGAGAGCACCTGGCTGCTGTTCCTGCCTCCAGGGAGCAGAAGAAAAGAAAAGAAGACAAGACTGTCCTCTGTCTGGTACCACCCTCTCCGCTTGTCTCTCTTGGGAAGGTGGAAACTGCAGTTGGATTTGGCCAGTCCTTTACCACTCAACAGGGGGTAGGTCAGTTAGCTTAGGGGGTTTAATAGTATTTTGTTTCAGTAAGGTTTTCTTCCACATAGTTTAAGCTTTTCCTTCTGTCTCAACATGTTGAATTTCATTATTTTAGCAATATTTAATTTCATTAGTGAAATGTGGTTATCCTTTCCTGATGGTACTACCAATGGGGATCTTCCCCATACTCCTTTTTTTTTTCCTCTAAGTTGACCTCCATGTTTAAAATTTATTGGAATTGTTGTTACTATTTTTTCTTCTTGCTCTAACCAACCAAAATACTAACTACACAAATGTGCACAACAGAGAATATACACTATCGACAAGATAAAAGTGTCCGTATTGAAGAGGCGGTTCATCATGATTCACCATGTTTTCTTTGTTTCACAGCTTTGGTAAGTAGCAGCCAGACTTTGACAATTCCCTGCCTTTCCTCCATCACTTAAGGGTCAACAGCTTCATTTTATGGCGAATGAACTGTATTGTTTTCGTACTTATCTGCCTAGGGGTCTTAGACATTCCATATGTAAAACGAAAATAGAGGGAGACGTTTATGAACTGTATTGGTTTGGTCCTTGCGGGATCTCTGGTGGGTGTACTTGACACACTCAGCTTCTGAAAAGCCATGGACTAATTAATACTTTAAGTGCTTTAAGGGCATATCTCTGTCATTAGGTCTTAGAGGAGTTCCCCAGAGCCTTCACGAATCATCTGGCTCCTGCCTCTTAAGAAGAGAAAAGCGAAGTTGCTAAGGGTACAGCTGCACATATTTATTTTTGGACGATGGAGTCTATTGATATGACAGCCCATATGTTCAAACAGGGTTAGGAATAAAATTTATAACAAGAGTTTCAACATCACTCTGTATCTTTTTTTCTTTTTTTTTTTTTTGAGAGAGAGAGAGAGAAATAGATAAAGACTAGTGATGCCACTGAGAAGGGTGGAATATACTGCGAAAATTGTCAGGGTCTGATTAAAAATTTGCATTAACTGATTTTTTTCTATGAAAAAGATGAAACTACTTGATTTTCCACCCTCCCAAACGAGAAAATCTTCTATTCAAGAGAAATGTCTTTGGGTAACCTCCACTTTCAAAGCTGAATAGGAAGTGTCAATGATGAAACTACATAAATGCATTGCTGAAAAAACAGATTCCATTTCTGCAATGCACATTCATTACTTGATAATAGAATAATAGAAAAAAAAAGTTAAAATGAAACCTCAGAAGAAAAAAAAACCCCTTTTTTCCCCCCTTTACATTGCCTCCTTCAGATTTGTGGTTCTTGAATTGGTATGTGCTTTTTATGCGTCTCTCTCTTAACTTCTGGAAATTAAAGCTTTGGTATTTTTTGTGCTCAGAATGCTTTTTTTTGGGGTAGCTTTTTTATATTTACAAACCAAATAACTTCTACGTCTACAACTAGAAAAAGAAATACCAAGTTCACAGCATAATGTTATTGCTCAGAGAGATCATAGTAAGGCAAATTTTTTATGAAAACAGACTTATGAGCTTTAAATCTTTCCGTAAGTTGCAAAAATTACCAAATTGCGCTGGAGCAGTGTTTTGGCTTTGCAAGGTGGATTCTCCGCTGTGTTATATAACTGTGCAGAAACCATCAAAACTCTGGCACCAACTATAACTGTGCAGCCTTGACAACACCAAGGCTGTTGGGACTTTGAATTCTCTTCTTCCTGACTATGATGATTACCTGCCTGATTTCACACCAAGGTAGGGGGTAAAGCTGGCGTTCAGATCCGTGTATGCTGATCCCTATAACATTGTCCTCCAAGGAGAGACCAACACTGACATAAAACCTGAACTAAAAAAATTAATGATGCCTACTGTAGTCAGGGGTTTTTGAACAGTGAGGTGCCTTCAGCATCAACAGGAGGGGAGACCCAGAAAGGCCTGAGGAACGATTGTTAAAGTCTTTCTTTTCCTCCTGCATGGCAGCTGCTGGAGTCTTTATTTTCAGACTACAGAAACTTGTCTCCTACCTATTAAGACTCTGTCTCCAAATGTTTTTGGATAGTTTTATTTTACTCCTGCAACATTTTCACTGAAGATGGCAGCTTTCATCGTTTAATTTAAACAAATTCCCATGTGTGCTGCAAGTGAGAGTCTCTGGAACTCCTATTTGTTGATATTTAACCTGAAGTGTCATTCAAGAAAGATCAATGTGGAAAAGGACATCTGCCAAAAAAAAAAAAAAACCACTAGGAAAAAAAATAAAAGAGGTAATTAGAGAGTCTGACTTTATACTAAAAATGTTTAATCCAGAAAGAGAAGAGTGGTGTTTATTGTTCTCCATCAGTTCATCAAGTGAATAAACACCAGGGAAAGCAAAGAGCTATTAAAGTTTACGAATGATTTTGGCGAAAGAATAAATGAGTGTAAATAGACTATGAATAAATTTAAGGTAGGTCTTAGAGGAAGGTTTCTAACCACTAACTGAAAAAAGCCTTTGAACAAGAATAACTGTGGGAAAAAAATGTAATTAGTTGTGAGAAGAAACTATTTGTAATCAGCACTTCCACTGTTGCCTGCAGTTCCCAAGGACTGTCACGATGACGCAGAATTTCTCATTTAGCTCTGTGCCTGCCTTCTCCTTGGTGTGATACAGAAAAATGTGCAGTTCATAGGTACTGGGAGCCCCACTCCCAGGCAGCTCCCCTCATTTAAATCATTAGGGAAGATTGGTAGATGCAGGGAAACCTGAGGATATCACGAATTTTTGTGTAGTAGCACTCACCGCTTCTCAGTATTTGCTCAGAAATACATGTGATTTTACAGTTACACACACCTATATCTTACCCATCAATTATATAGCTGATAAACCAGTATATTGACACCACAAACACTTCTCAGGTTCACGCTTTTCTTCTTACGAGGGGAAATTATTCTTAAAACCCTTGTTCTGCTGGATACAACATACAGTTTAGCCTATAGACTAGTGTTACTTTTCTATCAAAACCTGAGGATCTCTGGAGCAAGTCCCTTTCTCTCATAAAGAAATATTCAGGACAACTCATCAGTCACCTAAAGCTTCCAGCTCTGCAAAGAGGTGGAAAAGACATGTAATGTTCTTCCCGTAAGGAAGCTTCACAGCCCCGCTCAGCAGAGAAGGAACTAAGCGATGTGTGAACTCAGCTTTGCAGAGAAAACCTCGCAGCTAAAGCCAAGGACCCTCGGAGCCTACCTAACACTCTTCTCTTCCTCAAAAATGTCTTACAGCTCAAACACTGCGGTAGGGACGCACTGAAATGTCTTACATAAAGAGGCACTAAAGGCAAGAGTGAAAGTAATGTCGGAGCGGCTGTTTAATATTCATCAAGATAGAATTATCAGCAAGTACCAAACGACTAAATGAAGCTCTCCTAGACCTGAACACAGAAGAATGGACAAGGCAAAAGCTCTCTGTTCCTCTGCTGGAGAAACAGTTCATGAACAGGGTGATGTTGCAGCCTACGACACTGTCCATGGAAATACAAGCACCAGGAGAGAACTCCCAGCTCTCACAGCCCGCGAGAGTGCGGACAGAACAAATAGCTCTGCTGTGAACAGCTTAACAGATGCTGAACCACATCAGCTTTCCTGACCTTGTATCATCTATAGCGGTCACTGGCATTAACAGCGTAAGAAGGGTAACGCAGAGCACGACCGAGAGTGATTTATTAATTAAACTTCTTCAAACCAGTGTCTGCTGGGTAGGAATGAACCAAAGAATAAACCAGGATATTTCGAATTAGTGAGAGAGGTAAAACAAGTGTTAAACTGGAAACCAAAAACACGGAAAGAGGTGATGGAAAACTAAAAGCTCTGTAGCAGTAAAGCTTTGACAAAGTGACCTGGGTATCTGCTGGGAGCAGAGTTTTGGGTTTTTTATGTCATGTCACAAAATCAAGGAACAAAATTGTAAGAGTTGGCACAGAGGCATGAGAAGACACTTAAGAAAGTGATGATCAGCTTTTTTCTTAAAATAACGATCCAAATTACAAACCAAGCAACCAGCATAATTAAATTATTGGAGAAAACAGAACAGAACATGAATTATGGAAAATCATACGGGATTTCAAATCCTTTGTAACAATGCAGTTAAAATATAAAGTTTTTTGAAATCTGTTTTTATTCCTCCTTATTTAGGTGGAATTTCTTCAACTGACTCTGGAGAAGGATCGCTTTCCCATGTCAAGAGCACTGAAACACCATTTCAGGTGTGCTGCTTTCAGGTGAGCCCTGCTCCTGAGTTTGTCACACGTTTAAGTGTGATGTGAAGCTTAACAGGCTGTCTCTGGAGGGATGCTGCAAGTGAAGCTGCTGCTGGTCCATAGGAACACCAGTGTCATGTAGTGAAAGTGGTGAGAAAACAAGCACAGGGCTTGACAACGATGCTTTAACTAGATTTGTGCGTTTATATCTTCCAAATGAACAATGTCATAACTAAACTGGGACTTCTTTTAATTCAAATGGAAAGGCATTGACTAACGAGAAAGTCGTACACCCACTGATCCCCCTCGAACTGCAATGAACTGGTGCTCAGTGTTTACATCTCTCTGCAATGTCCTTTGGCTATTTCTCTACACTTTTTCGAGTGCTTCAACTAAACTTCTAGGATTTGTGTGCTACAAGGGCTAGCTTGGTCCTTAAGCATCAGCCCAGGCAAGGGGAAGGGGCACTTCCCTGTGCTTGCTCCTGGGGATGATTAGACGATGAGTTAGTTCCTCTAACTTCTCAGTACTGCTTTGCAAGATCTTTGATGATTTGTTTTCATCTTCATCTTTAAAATATTTAATAAGAAAACTCAAAATGCATAGTGTTAATAAAGCTCTGCATGTTGAGACAATTGCTAAATTGCTGTTAAGAAAGGATACACCATGTTAGAAAGAAAATTTGCATTGAATGATCCTATATGCAGTATTATAGAACAAAGGAAAAAAATCATACAGAAATTAAATCCCTGAGAGAAATTACAATAAATTGATTTTATAATGGAGGTGTCTAAAAGACTAGAGATTAACTAGAGCTAATATTTACTCTGGTTAGGAACTGGAAAAAAAAAAAAAAACCAACCCTCCTAAGGTATGTTCAGGCAAATAATGTTGATGTTCACTTTAGGATCCAGTTTTGCAGCAAGAATGTTGTAAAGAGGACTTGAAGTAAAACGCACAAGTAGTCCTGCAGTGTTTTCTAACCACTGCAGCACGTCTGTTCTGAGAGAAAGGAAGACAGAGGAAAATTTAGAAAAGAAATACAGCAGGGAAAGGAAAATGGAATGGATTAAAGGTTTTTCTATATGTGTAATCTATCACCAGATACTAAGTCTATGCACCCTGAGCCCCTGTTGCTTCTAGCAAAGTCTTAAATTCACCTGAAAAGATCTCAATTTGCTCGTGATGAAAGGTCTAATAAAACTTAGGTCTCAGACTGAAGGCTTAAATACCTGCTGAACCTCACATGGCTTTATGCTTTTTGCAAGAACTTCATTAAAAGTCTCTACAAATGACGTGATAAATATTTCATAGTCCAACCTCATTAGTCCAGTAAACTGGTACCCTGGGAGCAGGGAAAGAGAGTAGGAGAGAAGTAGAAATGGTAGACGGGATGGCAAGCTTCAGGGACAGCAATTACTACTCTGCTTTCCTGTTTTAAATCAGGTCTTAGCTCAGGTATTAAATTTTGCCGTCGCTCAGATTAGCTATACCTCCAGATATATCAGAAGTTGTGAATGCAGAACTTCCTTGCAGTAGCCTACAAATGAGGGTTCAGTCAGACAAAACTGAGAATCTCTTCATACTACTAGTGCCCAAACCACTTTTCTCAGTTGTGGGCTGAGATGTCTCTTGAGAGGTACTAATGACTCCACGGCATTTTGCCGAGACGTGAAAAATACACAGAGGAAAGGAGCCTGTGCAGACCAAAGAGACCAGAGGAGATGTATCTCCTAGGGGTGACTAACAGGTAACACCTTCTCTCTTATACCAATCATATATTTTTCTTTTCCAAAAGCTCTTCAACCATCATCCTACGAACTGTTGATAAGACCTACATTTTTTTTTATATTCACTTATATCACTGCCAGACTAAGACACTCACTTAGCTTTCACGTACAGGGAGGGGGGAAAAAAAAAGGCCCCATTATTCCTGGTATGAACAGAGAGAGTCTGTAATACACAGTATATCCTTTGCACTGCCCCCTTCCCACTGCCTGGGACCCAGGGACCAAAGACTCAGCTCTGACACTCCACAGACCCATAACCTTGACTCGAACTGCTGAAGACGAGATGTGAGGAAGTTCACAGAGGGCTAACAACTCAGAGAAATCAGACTGTTAGGACGAAATCATCAGCAGATCAGGGAGTTAAAGATTTCCCCATGGGAAGGTATAAATAGCTATGGGACAAAAGCTGGGAGCCTGGCTGGGGTTGGGTTCTTGGGACATCACCTACACTGATGAGCTGGTGGAAAACCACATCTCAGCAGCACGGAGGAGCTGGTTTGCAGAAGCTGCAGAGGCCAGCCCTTGTCCCCTTGCCTAGGGGGTCCCTGGCCAACAAAGACTCTCTGGGTTCTGCACCAGAGGTGGCGAATATGACGTGGTTTAGCCTAGCAGACTGCTAAATCCTAGCCAGTAAATATCTCCTTGGTCCTTTTAAGTTCTGTATATTCTGCGCTCAGAGTCTCTGTACCCAGCTAAAGAAACCTAACAAATCAGTCCAGAAGAGAAGAACCGTCACTGGAAAGCTTCCTTGCGACCTGTCACTTCCGTTGCACTTGTGAATCAAAAATCAGCCACAGTTCAGCTATATCAGTACTCCTGAAACACTAAAGTCTATTTGGAACTGGGTGGAAGATGGCAGATGTTTATTACCTCCTATGACTTGCACCAGCAAGCACATTTGGAAGGGAAATGAAGATTATTACACCCAGTTGGAGCTTCAAGGAGAACTTGGTGTAAAGCATGAAGTAAGTATCTTCATCAGGACTTGCTCAAGAGGATACAGCAGTTAACACCACTTCCATTCTTTTGAAGAGTGCCAGTATTTTCCCATTTATTTTCACTACTTTACATAAGAGAGCTTGTTTTGAGATTGAAGATTGATTATAAGATGCTCAGAAGTACCAAGTCAAAGAAGAACGCAATCACATTATTGATTCAGCAAACAAAAAAAGTGCTTTATCTGTTATCATCATCTTTCCTTCTTTGCATCACAAAAGAAATACAAGAAACCCCTCAAAACCCACAGGAAAACAGGCTTTGAAATTTTAGTAACACCCCCCAGCCCTCCTCCCCAAACTTCTTGGGTTTGATTTGTTTGGGGTTTTTTGAGAAAAACAAGAGCTTGAAGCAATGCTGAAGTTCACATTGCCATCTATGCTATATTAAACCGCTCAAAAGAAAAGTAGTTTAAATGTTTGGCTAGGTTAGTTATTAGAAATGTATGATAAAACTCGTGATACAGCTCCTCGGTGGTTAATGAAATGTAAATATTTACCCATACATACTCACATAGTCACACTCTGCCTATTGACATTCTCCTGCGCGAGGTGGCGAGTTCTGTTTCTTGGGGGCTACAGAACATCTAAGGTCTGAGACAGAAAAATCTGGCATACATAACTTTACTGAGTGTATTTCAGCACCGTGGCAAATGAAAGCAGAGAGGCAGATAAAAAGAAGGAAAGGCAATATATGATTTACAAAGCTGTTATGCAGAAGAAAGAGGCCCATATATTCTCCTTTTCTCAAATCTGCGTTGCGCACTTCTAAAACAAAAACGCCCCTTCTTTAGAGTTCCTCTAGATCTAACAGCTGATTGTTCTTTTCCTATGAAAATACTGATTGAATTTTTTTTCACTTGAGAAACTCAGTCTTCTCCTCTTATTCCTTTAAACATTTTTACTTACTCAATCGTTAGATATATTCCCTTCCAAAACTGCATACGCTAAGAAAACGCCTCATGAAAGCACTTTACATATTCAAAGTGCTTTGTAAACATTCACTACTGAAATTAGAGAGATTAGAGCTGGAAGGAGCACTCCGGATTTTTTTTTCCTGTAACTCTATTAGGTGCCATTTTATCTATTTAGGAAAATTGTCTCTCTCTGACAATGACCCTCTCAGAACGAACCAGGCTAACAGAAAACAACCGTCTGTTTAACACCCAGCCTTGCTGCAGGGGCACCACACCTTCCTTCAACACGCTGTTCCGTCAGGCAGCAGTCGCTGAGGGTATCCCGGAGAAGACTGGCAGCTGGGGGGCTGGAGGTGTTTATTTAGATGGTTTGGTTTTCTCCATAACTCCGCCTTTGGTTGCATTTGGAAAAGTTTTTTGAACAGACGAAATAATACAATTTGTACTGTACAACTACTGGGAGCTTTTCATACGTGTTTTGTAAGTGTAATGATCCATCTTCCACCTGATGTATGAACTCCCTTGTTAAGATAAAGACATGTGGTAGTGGTAAAAAGTAATTAAGAAAAAAGCGAATTGGTTGACATTGCATACACTTGATGACACTGGATACACTCGATGCATTTACATCAGTTTGACAAGAACTGGAGCTGGCAAACCATTTCCAGTGCTGCAGCGACTATTCCATCTACACAAACCCTGACCTGAGCCCTCACGGAGGTCTAGCATGCTGCTTTTCTTTTTTTTCTTTAATGTAATCTCTCCATTGTTGTACCATTCGGATGTGTCACGTCACTTTGACTCTGCTCTGGCTGAGAGAGCTAAAACGAGCTTCCACTTGAAGGCAGGTTAACGCCGCTCCCGATCAGCCAGCGCCGCAAGGCTAACCCCTCCTCTTGGCAGCTGAGGTCACCGCCAAGAGCAATGAGGGGCTTTTTGTACCAAAAGCAAATCTGACAATTTTTTCCTGCTTTTCAACATCTCCAGCTGAGAGGGAAAAGGGGTTTTCACAAATGAAATAAAACACCTGCTTTCTCCACATACACAAATAACCCTTTCACTCAACAGGGACATGGGATATATTCCGTGTGCTTTGAAGTCATCTGTCCGGCAGAGCAAAGCGGGGAGGCAGTGAGTGGGACTGGTAAGCAGATCTCTGATCTCCCTTTTCCAATGGGATCCTGACTAAATTAATGGTATTGTTGACTTAATTTTATCTGTCTCTGTAAGAATACCAAGAAGAGCACAATATGAAGTAGGTAATGAATTTTCTAGTTTTGAGTATTTTCAGCCACAGCGATACCTTCCACATCACCCTCTTCCCAAGGATCTCAGAGCACCTTTTAAAACCAGGCTGGGATTCCTCCCTAGCAGATGGCCGATTATCCCAGCCTTGTGTATGAGGCAACAGAAGAAAAAAGAGATTCTGGACCTGTTGCAAAGGTATCTGTGGGCAGACCAACAACACATTTTCATAATGACAATCATGCATTTTCCTTGGCCTTTTCCTCCATGATTACTGCAGCATCGTCTCCAAACTTCTGTTCAGAGTTTGGAAACAGCAAGAGTTTCTCCAATGAATCTCTGGCAGGATTTATACTTGCTTACATGTGATAGGACTTTGGAAGTTCAACCAGTTCTGAAATAATACATCTCTTCCTCACTATCAGAAAACCAGTTACTCGATTTTGACTTTTTAAATCTCCTAGATTTAAAAAAAAAAAAAAAAAAAAAAATCTGTCTGCTCCAGAAGGTAATTTGATATCCAAACAACTTCCAGGTCAGTGTTTGATGCAGCAGTAACGGAAGCCATTGCCCCGTATTTCCCCCTGAGGAAAACTGCAGTAACAAATGTATTCTTCAGGTTTGGTTCGCTTTAATATTGTCTTTGAATCTGGGGTCTTCAACCCTGGTGCTCACAACAGATAACTACGATGCCATCCGCTTTAGCAAGTGGTCTGGCACAACAGGAAAGATCTGCAGGGTGAAAGACTTGGAGCCGAGGACCCAACACGTGCACTCAGACGCCAGGCAGGAGGCTAGAGATTGACCTGGGGCCACCCCTAGACTTTCCCTCACACAAAAAGCCCACTAGCAGCTGGTCTGCATCTTTCTTTTTGGTTTCATCAAAAGTGACCCAGCTCAGATGACCCTGCAATGCAAACCAAAGCCAGGATCCGGTACAACTTTGAGATTTACGTTAAAAGCACTTTTTTCACCCTAAAACCATAATGTATACAACACAGGGAAAAAACCCCAAGCCGTTAAAAATTCCCTAAGCAGGATCGAAACAAGGCATTGCAAACAAATCTGTAGGGTTGCAAACAAAGTCTAAAACCACTGCGCTAATAATATTATGACATTTTTTCTGAGAAAGTTATTATGGAGATACAACAGACATGATATTTGTGCAAAAAGTTGGTTTACACAAATGTTATGCAGTCAGAGCCTCACACTTCCAAACGTTTCTCTTCAATGTGATTCTGTTTCCAATGTCTTCGAAGACCGAAGGGAGATCTCAAACGCAAATTTCAAACTTTGACTTTTTCAGATGCTATCCCCTCGTCCCACTGACCTTTGTTTCCTATTTCTACCTGGTGTCCTGTTCGGACATAGCTTAACCAGCAAAAAGTCACTTACACGGTGATAAGAGAACACGCATTTTCCTAAGCCAAAGGGTGACGGTTAATAACTGCCTTCACTTTGAGGCTTCTCCTTAAATTCCCATTTGGTTCAACATGCTTTTAAGTGGAATCGGGTCAGTAAGGTGAATAACCTTGGGCAGCGAGCCAAAGGGAGGGAAGACGAAGCAGATGAGGAGAACATGGCTGTTCATCCACCCTCGTTAATATGAACCCAACCCACGTCCCAGAAGGCTTTTCGGGGCACACATAGGGCATTTCTAATTTTCACACCATCATACCAAAAAGAGGAATAAAATTTGAAGGCTCAGAATCTCGTTAAGGCCACAAGTGCTGCACCTTGATCTGGAAGTATAAAAGCAATCTGGATTTCATCTCCCTCCCCCTTAATGTCTTTTTATTCTGCCAGAGTAACGTAAAATTGCTTTAAATTCACAAGGACATGACTTAACGTCTTTATTCTTAAAGGATAGGTAAAGATTAAAAGAGAATAACATTTTCTGAAGCGTTTAGAATAATAAACGGTCAACTGGCGTTGCATTACCCAGTGGCACAGAGCTCTACCCGTGGGGTAACCCCAAAGACTGATACCTCAGGAGCATTACCCATGCCCAGAGCCTGACAGTGAGGGGTGCTCCATGCAGCAGCATCCCCTTCAACCAGTGCCCTCGTGGGCAGGTCCAAGGTGCCAGTGCACGACAGCATGTGGCATTTGTGCCACCAGCAGCAATACATGCATCTATACGTGTACACACGCACATACATGCGTGTGCTTGTTTAAAAACCTATGGTGTCTGATTTTTTGCATCAGACACAACAAGAGTTCTGCTGACAGAATATTCAAAGACTACTGAAGCACACATTAGCTCCTCATCTCCCTGTGGTTATTACAGATGATCGATCGGGGAAGAAAGACGGATTGCTCCTGGACCTTAAACAGGGTAAGGGGTACTACATCCCTTCAGCTAGTAATGTCATCCCAAGAAACCACTTCTTCTTGCTCCTCAGAGCTATATGTTAATGTTTTCAAGACAGATTGTCAGATTTGGTACTCAGTGAAGACATGTGGATTTCCTCAGTTAAAGAAAATCCTTTTCTTCCCTTTTTTTTTTTCATTTACTCAGGTCTGTAAGGCTTTTAAGCGCTGTTCATTAAATTGTTTTCCTAGTTGAATTAAATATATAGGTGTGTGAGAAATGTAATCTGGATGCTGGTACAAAAGATTAGAGAATTACCTATCATAATGGAAAATACTAAAATATAAAATCCCTTGAAGCAAAGGAGCTCACTGTTCCTTCTCTTTGATATTTCATTTTTTCATTTTATTTATTTATTGAAGTGTTGAATTCCTATTAGCGTTTTAAAGATTTTGCAGCCAGCTGTAGGAAAACATCTGAAGTAAGTGCATGTGGACAAGACTGGCTTTTTCTCCTCCATAATTATCCACTGACCTGATTTCTAAAAATAATGCCAGTTCACCTTAGAACATTTGTCAGACAAATTGGTTTGTGCTAGTGCTAGAAACTGCAGTTCTAGCCTACGCAGCCTAGAAGATGTATTTTAACATTTAAATCTTAAAACAATGTTCTAGAGCTCATAAAAAAAATGTAAAAACCAGCATTTTGACACTTGAATGAGATAGAAGAAAGAAAGACAAAGTGACTGCAGTAGGTTCTTCTTCCTTGAGAGGGAAGATGCTACCTTTTGTGGCTGTGGTGACTGCAACGGGAGCAGGTAGCTCTGAGAAGTCAGTCTAAAGCCAGCGGCCAGGTCGAGCCCGTGCCATCCTTGTACGCAGACTGAAGGCTACTGGAACAGACTGCAGAGGCAATCAGAGGCCCCTCTGCACATGCTTAATTCATGTATTTGTGACTGATTCCACTTCAAGTGTCTAAAGTATACCTGAACTCTAGTAGACTAAATTGAATATTAAATTCAATGCGTGGGGAAGTCAAAGTCAACTTTATTATGCATGTGCTGGGGAGAGAGAGGCCGTCAGTGGAAGACTTTTCCTGATTTGTCACCCAAAGCGTCACTGACAAGTGGTTGGATGGCAGACATGGAGCGGAACGAAAATAACCAAGAGAAATTCCAAAGGCGCTCTAATTAACGTGACCCTCAGCTGCATCAGCACGTGGCAATTTTGTGAGGGAGAAAGAGCCGGCTAAACCGGGTCAGAGTAACTACAGGGCTGTCAGATTCTTACTGGAATCTGCATGTTCTTTGTAGAGGGGGATTTAGAAGAAAATATTCATTCATTTATTTGTGTTCAGAAGCTGACTGACAACTGCTTAATGGTCTAAGGGCATCTGGATGTAGCAGCTTTCAAACCTGATATATGCTGATTTTTCTATCTTTGGTTGGTTTTCAGTAACTACCTTCTGAGAGATTAATCAACCTGCTTTGAAAGGATCTGAACTTAAGATCATTGCTGCTGAAATCTCATACTACTGCCATAGTCTGGATATAAGCTTCCAGTGGTGCCCCGGAATGAGACACTGCCCTGGTAACGGCATTTCTGTGCTTCCAGAACAGGAACCAGAGACTGCTGGTAGTGACCAGAAACAGCCGGCACCTCACAACCATGCTGTTAATAACCGCCAGAGGAGTCTTTCAACACTCAGAGGGAAGGTTCAAACACCAGTCCTGAAATCAACGTTATCCTGCCCGTTTTGCTTCTAACCCAGAGCTAGAAGAACCCCACACATGGGTTTCATTTATCCCCGACTAACCCTCTTGCACATAACTTCTCAGCACACGTGACCGTCCTCTCCTGGTGACAGTTCTGCTGACAGCTCCCGAAGCACGGGAAGGTGTGATGATGCACGGAGCCCAGGTTAGGCACTTCTCAAGGAAATGCTGCCTCAACACTGCGAAGCAACTTCCACGGTGAGCACTGAAGGACCTGAGAATTACTGTCAACCACGCTGAACCCCAACCTGCATATACAGAACGGCCTCTGGTCTACCTAATGGCTTTTTTCTTAATTACTTTTTTTTCATTAGCTGGTTTATACTCTCTATGTCTCCATTTTGCTTTGTTTTACCACGGAGAGTATTTAACTTCGCATTTAAACATTTTCTTTTTACTGAATTCCTTCTCTAATGCACCGTGTTGAAACAGCCGCATTATTACAGTAGGCAGAGCGCACTAGAGAGTGCGAGCCTCTTGCTTGGTATTTCATGAGATAAAGTTTCTATTTCATTACATTAAAGATTGGTGGTAGCACAGATAACGTACTGACTCGTAATGCTCTTAACTCATGAATAGTAGCTGTTCCAGCTCCTGCTAATTCCTCTTTTAATCCCCTTTCTTCCTTACACAACTTTGAAAAAACTTCGCATATAGTCTTACCGTTTGCAACGGTATTGTCTTTACATGGGATTTCTTTCTTGTGTAAGATCTCTCTCTCCTTTATTTCTACAAATTACAGCCTCATTACTGCCATTGCCCTCTCCTCTGCTTTCACTGCTTTGCCTGAAACCAGCCATTTGTTGAATTTTATTAGCATTAACACATACAGGATGAAGCTTAAGAGCTTCCCTTACCCCGAGTAACGCTACAGCCCGTAGGAGGGCAGAGAGGGCGAGTTTCTTCAGCAGAATTTTCCATTAATAAAATGAACACGGTAATTCACAAAAAGCTGCTGCTGAAAGCCTGTTCTGTGTGAGTTGCATAGGCAACAATCACTCAAGTAAAGGAAGTGTGGGGGTGGAGTACTTTGCTTTTTCTGAGCAGAGCACTGATTTCAGAGGTGCCAAATGTGTGCGGTTCCTGCTGGATTTCAGTGGGAGCTGTCAACAGCAGCAGTGAAAAAATTAAGCCAGCTCTGGTAGGCTCTTAGTGTTAAGACTGGCCTGTGAATGGGCTCTTGCAGGTAGCACTGGACAAATATCAGTGGATGGTAACTTCCCTGGAAGTGGCTTTTTAGTTGTTCTGCAATTATTCCTGTAATTGAGTTGAATTTAGTTCACTCGAAACAGCTGACTCAAAAGCTGGAGAAGATACTTTGTAGAACACTCAAATTTATTTTTTTTTTTAAAGAACTCCTTTATTTACTTCAGGTTTGAACAATATTTTGAAAAAGAAATGCATTAACCATGAGATTACAAAAGGTTTTCAGCATCTCTCACTCTCACAGAGGAAGTCATACATGACTAAAATCTTCACTGATGCTAGAAACACAGTCCCGTTAGGGACAAAGAAATAATCGGGTCAAAGAAACCATCTCAACGACCTTTCGAGTAAGTCCCCCTTCTCCAAAAGCACCTTCAAAGAACTATGAGTATATAGCACGCTTCAGAGGTGAGACGAGTGTTCAAATACCTTTACGCAGTGGAAAGAACGGCCAACTACGAACGGTAATTTGGGTTGTTTCATTACTGAACTTCCAGACCACAGAGCACGGTTGGCAGACTTGGAGCCGTTTAGTGATCTCAGCAAGTACCACCTCTGCATTCTGCAGCCCTGGAACAGCAGGGCTGTGCTCATCACAGATTCTGTCACTGTAAATAAAGACCTAATTGCAAAATTCAGGCTTTGAGGCAGATTGGAAAAGCCCAGCAACAATGAAAAAATCCCATAAAAGTGATTTTTAGTCTGGGCTCACGTCCGACTCTGAGCCAACAGCACAGTGAGGTCCAGTGGTTACTACACCACATAAACCAGAATGAAGACTGGCATGAAACTCACGGACAGCCACTGTGATTTTTGTTCAGTGCTGTGTCAAGTCAGCTCTCGAAAAGCCGAGGGAAAGCTCTTGTTTGTACAACTTTGGACAGCAGTCAGCGGTTTGTTAGGAGGAGTGACCGTGGCTTTGTTCGGGACCGATTTCCATGTATTTACTTTCCTGTCAGTGAGTTCAAAAGGGTTTGTCCTGGCATGGAGAGCTGGCAGAGCAGAAGCAAACTAAAACTGCTCTTTGGCAGCTTGACTGCTGCACGCCTCTGCCTGGGAGCAGAATTCCTGTAACAGACGTGTGACAGCGACTGTACAGCCCACACCGCATGGGAGGAAATTGGGACGATCTAGGGGTAACTCGGCCACGTCCATAAAGGTGTACGGCACGTCAGACTACTTTTCACAGCGATGGCCTTGTTATAAACACTCTCAAACAAAACCTATCGCCCTTCTATAAAAACCAAGGGGCTAAGAAGTTTTCCCAGCTTTCTGATGGGGCTTGATGAATCTGGGTAATTATTTCTCTCGGCACGTCCTGTGTACTGACAGCAAAGGAAAAGCAACCCTCTGTTTAATTCACATCTCTCTCTCCACGCTGAAGCTTTTCGTAAGCTAGTGATAGGTTTTTGTGTGCCCTGGGAGTAAGGGTTGAGGGGTGTCGGGCAAGATCCTGCAGCTTTTTCTTACTCTCTACAGCTTCACGGAGAAGGACAGCTGCTTCCCAGTTTGCTCACGTGGCAATACGGATGCTTGACCATCAACACTACCAAATGAGATTCCCGGCAGAGTTTAACAGGTACAGTCCTCAGTCAATTTTAACTATCACTGCTAGGACTGGGGTGTCTCCTTGCTTGGCTGAGGACCAGAAATCAAACTGCAGTTACTTACACCGTGGAGCAATGTGTTAACCGTGAGGGACACGTCAGAGAGCCGCCTCAGTTTTGGTCTGCATGTTCTTGAGCATCACCTCTTTGGTGGTGTTTGTAAATATATTGTAAGTTTAATGACCCAGGCTCCGCTGAGAGCTTGTCACTGTGCTGTTTCTCTCAGATGAAAGTAGATTAAAGCTATTAGAGAGTTATGATTGCATCTCATAGAGAATAAAAAGCACTTTGTATTTAACAGGGCACGTTCTCTTTCTTCTGGTATCCTTTTGGTAAATTGTGACTGCTCCCACCTGGGTCAACTTTGGGATTTGGAACCAGAAATAAATTTGTTTTTCCAGTTCACTGGTTCAAACAATACAAAGGTCTGTGAGAAAGAAGATCATCTCAAAAGCATCCTGCCCTGCAAAAGCTGTTCAGTGTGGATGAATTATATCGATATAACCTTTACCAAGATTCTGCCCCGCTTTTGGTTGATCGGGAACACTACATACTCTGACATCTAGTGTAAATCAGGCACTGTCAGCACTTCTTCCTATCGCAACGTTTAAATGACTTGGTCTAGAGGTTTGTTCTGGTTTCCACTGGTACATGGCTACTGCTGAAACTGGTCTGCTTCCACAGTTTCACTCCCCTGAATTTTGGAAGCTATGAGGCGTTCCCAAACCCAGAGATCACGCATTATTCCTTGTACTCGTACAGGAAGTAATTGAATCACGTTCACAGAGTCATATTTACATAGAAGAAAAATAGAAAGATAATAAGCTGAATAGGGGAAGGTTTTAACCGGCACAGAGAGAGCGAGCAAAAATCAAAATAGGACTCCAATATGATTCCCCTTGCAGAGAAGCACACTAAAACAATAGAAAGGGGAAAGAAATATTTTAGGAAGCGATAAGTAATCAGAACTGTTACTCAGCTGAACATCATTCATTGTTTCCCATGAGTTGTGGAGTATTCTTTAATTTATCAGCTTAGCCAAGGTGTATGACATGACTGAAAAATTTAGAGGAAATGTACTTAGAGAGATGTCATTTTATTACTGTTATAAATAGAACATAATTTGGAAGTTTCTGCATTTATAAATATTTCATGGGGTTTGATGGTGTGTGAGAACGGAAACAGAACAAAGCCTTAGGGTCACAGTCAACCCCAAAGGCATCTCTTTGTATTAGCAAAGGCTCCTGGCCCCAGGGAGATCCTCCTTTCAGAAAGCCCGGCTGAGAAAGCCGCTCCAAGCCTGCCTTTCTGAAGGGTACTGCTGACAGGAGCATTTCAATCCTCTGATTGCTTCCAACTGCAGTTGCAAACTGTGTTTGCTAACCAGCCTCAGCTCGTGTCACTGCTCCTTGAGACAGAGCCTACCCTTCCTCCTTTCCTGAGCTTCTCCGGGCAGAGAACAGTGCACAGGCAGCTTGCATCCTCGCTGTTGCTCTACAGCCTGACATGACCCTTCAACAAAGTCCGTAAATTAGGATACCCACAAAATACCAGCCACACTGACCCTTGAATGAAAATATTTCACTCGAAAGTGTGAGTGAGAAGCCCTTCTAGGGCGACTCCTACTAAAAACCCCTTTTGGATTGAAGGAACCGCACACCAGTCTTTTGACGCTCCCCTTTCTAAAAGACTTTCCACCAAACAACTCATTTAAGACAGACGCTGCTGTGCTCTTTACATCCCCCAGGCCAGAGAACGTCCTTTTCCCCATTTTTACTCGGTAGCTCTTAAAATACTTTAAACTTACACAGCACAGCACCCCAACCTTTAAGAAAAGCAGGGAAAGCTCTTTCTTTTTTCATTTCCTATAACATGGAAAAAACCTCGTTGGTAATCGCTGCGGAGAAACAGCTAACCCACTGCAGAGCTCTTTTCTGGCCTTTTGATGCTTATTATTTTATTTCAGCAATGAATAATTCTCTATGCGGCAAGATTCATGGGTGCAGGGGGAGAGAAATGCAATCGCCCTCCTCGCTCAGACACAGCAGCGCCACAGCACTGCTTTATTAGTTGTCAAGCGCATCACCCTTAATTAGATTCAAAGGTCCACACTATCACTTCATAGGACAATTAAAGTGTGGGAAAGAGAGAGACAGATGGCTGTAAGTGATTTCCTGTGGTACAAAGCATTTCATGAATTATCCAACTACTGTAGAGATTTTTTTTTTCAAGCATTACCCTCATATTTCATAAAAAAAGGCTCAGATTCTATAACATGGGCATCAGGGAGAGCTTTTATCACCTGTATACAGATGATTATTATAGGTTTAATTACAGTGTTACAGCCTGTGCATAAAGACAAAGTCTTATCTGATCTTTCCTGAGAATTTTTGTTACTCAAAGGAAATTTTAAATTCCAATAGGTCCAGTCCCCTCCTAGCACCAAAGATTTTTGCACACACTGGCATGCTATGAGAAGGACTCCATGAAGTCTGATAACATCAGACCCTGCTCAGCTTCGCTGCGTGGAGTACCAGATGCTACATCACAGCTACTGGTGTTTCCACAGAGGAGCAGAACATTCCACTGAATTTACACACCAGTAACTTTCTGCTCTCTCTTATTCTACAGTGTTTAGGTTTCAAATAAGAACACTGAATAATATATCAATGGTGACCAGAAGTGATGCATCATACCCTTCTTACCTCAACAGCAAGTTGCACTATGTAATCATTTACTATAATAATTTATGAGTAAACATTAAGCTAAATGCTAGGATATTATATCCTATGGCTTTGTTAATTATTTAAAGTGTTTATGTAACTGAAAGGGAGCTCGTGGTGTGTAATATTTTATTTACTAATTTATCCTGTCAAGCAAAGCTGTTTTAGCACGAAAAATCTCCTCTCTCACTCCCCATTTCTTGAGCATAAATTCAATAAAGACATTACACACTAGATCCTCTATTATTAAATATTTTTTGTAAAAACATTATAGGCAAAATAAAATCGGTTAACAAAATTTAGGATTGGTAACCATGATTAAAACTGGTTAACATTTTCTATGATCCCTAGGTACAAGTTCTGATCTTTCCCTCCTCTTGATTTTTGTAGCTGATGCCAAATAGCCTATGGACAACTGCACTGGTCATTCACAGAACATACAGTTAACTCCTTCCCTGCAACAAATCCACTCTGTAAGTTACAGTTGGGAAGTTTTCGAAAACAGAATCTTTAACTTACATCTGGACAAATGGAGTCTGTGTCAAAGTCACTGGGCAGTTCATTTACCTATCCCAGTTTCTAAAAAATATGACTTTCTCATTGAATCTACTAAACATTACAAAATTTCTGTGCCAAGTAGTTTATAAATGTTCCTATCAGCTAACCAACAAAATTCATGTAGTAGGTCTTTTTCCCTCAGGAGCCATGGTATGTCCTCTGCTTTCTGGTGACCTTATTTTTTTAATCACAAAGAATAAATCATAGAATCATTTCTGTTGGAAGAACTCTTTAAGCTCATGGAGTCCACCCACTTCCCCAGCACCGCCAGGTCCCCACTGACCCCTGTCCCTCAGCACCACCTCCACACGGCTGGGAAACCCCTCCAGGGATGGGGACTCCACCACTGCCCTGGGCAGCTGGGACAGGCCTGCACAACCCCAACAGGGAAGAAATTGTTCCTCAGGGCCAACCTCAACCTCCCCTGGTGCAACTTGAGGGCATTTCCTCTCATCCTGTTGCTTGTTACCTGGGAGATAAGGCCGACCCCCACCTCACTCCAACCTCCTCATGGAGTTGTCAGACGCAGAAGGTCTCTCCTGAGCCTCCTTTTTTCCAGGCTGAACCCCACCAGGTCCCTCAGCCGCTCCTCAGCGCGCTTGTGCTCCAGACCCTGCACCAGCTCCGTTGCCCTTCTCCGGACACGCTCCAGCCCCTCAAGGTCCTTCTCGGAGTGAGGGGCCAAAACTGCACCCAGTGTTTGACGTGTGGCCTCACCAGTGCCCCCAGTACAGCGTCTGGTCTGAGTCCTCAGACAAGCTCCCATTCCTTCCACTTTCTCTCAAGGGCTAGTGACTTTCTGAATGATAACTGAGAATACCAAATGACCAAACTTAGGCAGCAAATATTTTAGTATTTCTACGTTACTGTTGCTAGTCAACCATCCTAGCTAAAGGGTTAAAGAGAAAGTCAGATTATATTATGATTCTCAAGGTGTTTTTCACGAAAAACAAACTGACAGGATTTTTTCCGCCTCCGCTTGATATACTCAATTATAACAAAAAACAGGCCGAGGTTGACAATAGTTCAAGAAAGCTTTCTGCGATGTGGTCTTGAAAGTTATGAGCAGTTTTAGGTCAAGAAGAGAGATTCAAATTACCAGCAATACTGGTGAAGGCAATCCAGAAGTACAGCAGCCAAAGGGAACGTAGCCCGTGGGGCACGACAGTGCCTTGGGATTGAGGAAACCTCCCTGGTGAAGACAAGACATGAGGGGAAAAAAAACACCTAACAGTTTGTTCTTAAAACTTTATGGTTAACTTCTACTAGATATTATTAGAAGTTATGATTGAAAGGAAACATACTCCAGTGCTCACTGGAGCAGCAATCGCTACTAACTGGAAAGAGCTTACAGAAGCAGGTGGGCTTCACTGCCTGGATTTGAGCTCAGATGATGCACTGATTCCATCACCTCCCGGCAGCTCTTCTCCTTTCAGTAGCCAGATCCAGGCCACCCAACGTTCAGACTGAAATTGCCGGATTGCCACACAACCGCAACTGCCGGCAGCAGAAACCCCGTCACTTCTCAAGGATCTCCAGCTTTCACGGGGCGCCACCTGGGCTGGCATCCCTACCCAGTCACTGATTCGTGAGCTCATCTCTAGTAAGGCAGCAACAGAATTACTTTGCCACAGAGAAGCGATAACATCTTAGGGGAGAAGAGGGTCACACCGTCACTTGGTGAGTGTCTTAGAACATAAAACTCGAACACTCTAACGCTGTAAAAACCCATCAGGTGTCTCAGGAAACGAGGGTCTGGCTGCTGGGATTCTGTCAGGCAGCAATTTTTACTTTGATTACCTAAAGCCACTTCATCTGTCCCTCAGCATTACATCGTCTATAACTTCTCCTTCTTTCCCAAAAGGTTATTGAATGAAGTGTCAATCTTTCCTCCAACTCTATGCATAACCTTAAAAATTCAGCGCTTTGTCCCTTTATTTTACATCCCAAACGCCAGTAAAGTTCTCTAGAAAAACCACGCTCACAACAGCGTTTACACAATGTTTATCTGTTTCCAGAATAATGATGCTGACTTTTACATACACCAGTGATGAACTCTTGTGTTAAAGAACAGATTTTCAGGTCACAAGCCTACCTCTCAGGAGAGGAGGACAACTACACCCAAAAAAAAAAAAAAAAAAAAAAAAAAAAAATAATATATTTTCTTCCAGGAAAAGAGCAAATGAAAGACAGGGTTAGAGCTGGAAGAGCTCTTTCAAGAGAAAAGTAAGTATGTACTTTATTTTGGCAGCTTTGCTTCACAGGATTGCCAGTAATCAGCATTTCTTTGTACAAGGCAAAAAAAAACACTTTATTTTAGATTACTGAACTTACTCAACTGTTGCTGGAAAATGGCTTCTGTTGCTGTTTGTATGCACTGATTTAGCACTGATCTACTAACCACTAATATTCTGGTGTTTAATAAAACCACTAAGTACTTTTATGTGGTTTTTCTTCCATATTTGAATTCATGATCAGGCAGTAACTGGTTACGCAAAACAATGATCTTATTCCCGTTTCACGGATAAAGAAGCAGATATGCAGAGAAAGTGGTATGTCCAAGGCCACAGACCAAACCAGCAGCAGTACTGGTGTTAGTGGGTTTAATATATAAACCACTTTAGAAGATTTAAGAGTGAGAAAGCTTAAATGTGTGGCATTTAAGAAACAAAGCCATTTTTATCTCCTTAAAGATGTTTGTGCATAAATTGCTTTAAGGATTAAAAGGTGCTTAAGTGCTAAAGCCCCTTTAAACCCTTAAGCTCCCACAATGGTTTATGAACATAGAGACGGGTCACCCTGAGAACACAGGAACGACCTCTGAGGCAGAGCTTGTGCTAAAAATGGTCAAAAACAATCCAAAAAAGGGACAAATCGGGCCAGTGGCTTTGTGATTCTTGGTCTGGATGTGCTGGCTATAGGGCTGTGAAAGGGCCTAGAAAGAGGTCTTTACAGACTGGTGGTTCCCGGGGAGATCCCAGTTAGACTGGTGAAGGGCTCATCAGCCGAGGAAGAAAAGCAAAGCGGAAGATGGTTCAGCTCAGAGACAGAAATTGGCATTGATGGCACCACACAAAGCTGGTGATGTTTGGGAGTGAGCGGAATTCCTCCAGAAACAGGGCTTTGGACTTCCCCCACACTGAGGTTTAGGACTGACGTCTGAATTATCTTCAGGTTCCTCCATATGACAATACCTTTAGGTTCACTTAGCCCAGCCCACGTAGCTGTTACCCCCATCTGATTGATAGCTGCAGAACGACCCTCAGAGCTTCCTTAGCAGCTGGTGGAGCTTCAGCTCTTTGAGGTCAGCTTGCACAGACCTCCCATATAAAAGGAATTTGTTTAAACCAAGGTTAAAACTAGATTGAAGCTGTTTAAAACCACAGCAGCAGCTTGCACGCTGTATCTCATTTGAAGACAGCTGAGCAGAAGCGTGTACTGAGAAAATGTCACCTTTTCTCCATCACAGGAAAACCTTCACCCACAAAACCTGTACGCGTTCGGGAAGTTTGTGTTCTGAACATGCCTTGATAGAATTCCCTCCATATAACGCTGCTCTCGCAGCATTTGTCTGCGCCTGCTTTTTAACAGCCCTAGTCAGAAGGGTCTTTCCCATTTTTTAACAGCAACTCCTCTCAGATAAAGCTCTCAGTAGAAGTTCTCCTCTATGATGTTAAGATGAGGTTTAGAAACACTCATTGTATTCCAAAACCATAATCCCCCTGCGGCACACCACAGAGCATCACCTTTACCTGCGTCACTTCATTTATTCCTCTTTTCAAGGTTTTTACAGTGGGTCTTTACTTCCCATGAAATAAAAACCAGGGGGATACCCTCCGGTCTTTACCGTATTATTTACTTCCCCAGGCAGCCACCCTGGTGCTGGAGTCAAGAAGGATAACGCACTGACAGACAGTATTTTTGTACTTTGTGGATTTCGCTGGATCTAAGGTAAATATTCAGTTGAGAGACTATTGGAAAGTGCTTAAGAAACATAACAATGAATGATGATTTCTAACGAAGAAATAAATAGTTTCATCTCCTCTAAAGCCCCTGACCGTAACAAGCAGCTACACAGCTGATTTCATCTGCAGTTTTGAATAAATGGAGGATGGAGTAAGAGGGAAGGGAAGCGATCACCAACCGAAATTTTTTTTTTTTTTTTTAAAAAGTTACTCTTCTCATTAAGAACACCCAAAACCAAATCCAGCTTCTGGAATGTATGAACTACATAACAGATATATTTGCTGCTAGCCACCTAAAGAATGTCTTTTTTCCTCAGTAAATAAAGTGCTTCCAGGTACCTAACGCACTGAAAAACAAGAGACATAGCCACTCTCGAGCTGCTTCCAGTAAGCTATTTAACTGCTTTTCAGCAAGATAACCACCCCTCACGTTTGCTAAAGTTGCACATTTTGGATTGCTAAACCCCTGGAATTTTAGGAGGATTTTAAATGAATTCTTTTTGTCGTTACCTTTCTGCACAGTCTGGTTCAAGGGGAGAAGAAACCTTCCAAGCTGTTGAAAGACTGCTTTCATTTTAAACTGTCATACCGCGCTCCCAAGAGGTGGTGTCAAACTCTGCTGCGTGTGCAGAATTAAGGAGGCTATGCCTGCTTCAAGATGCCGTTGTCTGATAGAAATGCTTCTTCCTCCCCAACCGAGCCCATAAACTCTGCAGAAATGTGTCTGGGTGCATGTGGCAGCCGGAAAACAATTAGCCCTCATGATACCTTCAGAAAGAAAAGCGCTTTGGATTCTGTTCACATGACCTAGAAGAATTCAGGCATCCCACGGTGACAGGAAGGCACTCCTCCTGCTGCCATTAATCATACAAAATGATGTTGTAGGCTGTCTGCAGCTAGAAGAGCCCTTACATATTTAACTGGAATGGGCTGGCAGCAGACAGCATCCTCATCATCTGAGAAAGGTCCCGAGCCCCTTGAATAACCATCGAGAAGTCGGCATGGTCCAGCGGACACCGTGAAGGACTGAATGACAGGAAACCTATTTACTGGGATTGCTGCTGATTGACTTCCAGGGCATCGTAGCGTCTGTGTACACAAACCATTTTCTATGAGGGAAAATAAGATACAAATGTAATGTGTGTTACCTGCTCTGTGTTCTTTGCTTATATGTGAAGGGTATCACGAGGAACGGGGTCGGGATGCCCTACTTCAGACCACTGCTTTGCATATCTTTCTATTCTTAATTTCCTCTCTAAAATAAATCTTGTAATCATTCTTCTTGCCTACATGTCTGAAATCTTTCTCACTCTGCTCCATTTTTAGGGTATACATGTGGTAAAATTGCCAGAGTTTTTCACTGGAGCTCCAGGTTCCAGCAAGGACATATTAGAGATTCACAGAGCTATGTTTTAATATTCTTGTTAATTATTGGATCTTAACATGCTTGGCTTTTCCCAAAATGAAGAAGTGTTACTGATCTTCCCTTATTTAGGTCATGACACTGACTCTGGTAAAGGAGTCGGAATGGCAACGGCCACAACGCAGCAGGCACAAAAACTTGGAGAGACGGAAGCAGGAGAAGTCCTAAGCGTGGAGATGGAGGGATATACGATTTGGGGAACACAGCACCAGAATAAAGTGAGAGCACAACTCACTGGCCTCTGGGCAAGTCTGGGAGACACAAAACCCACCATCTTGGTATTTCCACGGCCAAAAGAGCCTTTGTCAGACTGCCTGTTGAACTAGGTTATGTGTTCCCCGCCAACTAGTGACCGACCAGCCAATTCAGACAGATTTGAGGAAGGAGCCGCTTTTCGGTGAGAAAGAAATGAAACTGGGCAACAGAAGGGAAGGAAGTATTAGAAAAGATGACAAAGTTCAGGGATGAACTTGAAGATTCAAATTTCTGATTCCATTGAGTAACAAAGTCAAGCTTAAGACTGTGGATTAAACCTGGTACTCTCGCTCTGTCACTCGTACGGTTAGATCGTGAAAACCACGTCCTGGGCTGCAATATTTATAGGGCTTGTCTCTGTTGCAGAGTTTTTACTTTTTCTTTTGATTGCTTTGGCTTTCTGACTTATTTGCCTTCTTATTCTCCTCTGCAGCCATCCTAGGCTCAACTCCAGGAAAAATGAACAGCAGTAAGCTGGAGGTGTAGGCAGGCAGATTGCCCAGGAGTGACAAAATTACGGGAATTACCAAATGACTTCCCAGGAAATTTCCCCCACACCATCTTCCCTCAAATGTTTGATGTGAGAGCTGAGAGTATGAACAGCAAGTGCACACCTCGGGAAAAACGTTTCAAAATAAAGCTCCTGTGATAGTGAAAGACAGAAAGCGTGGCTGAATTTTCTGAAAAGTGGCTTCTATTAGGGCAGGCAGAACCATGAGACGTTCTGGGCAGAAAAGCATTTCTGAACAGCTCCAATTTTTGCAGTATGTGTTCAGAATCAATCAAAAATGACTTTTTTCTTTCTTGAAGCAGAAGAAATCAACCGAGCTGGTATCTTTACAGCAGAATTACTTTCTAGGGCTAGAACCAGAACATTTATAGCCATCGCTGCCTACTTAGGGGTTTTCTTTAGCTAAAACTGAAGCAAAACCCCACTGCAGTATCCACAGTACTTCCAATTAGTTCCTATGAGGCAGTGAAAAAAGCTGAGAACAGAGTTGTTATTATTTCTTGCTGTTTGAGTAACCTTTCCCTGAGGCCCAGGAAGTTGATTGCAACACCACTGGATTCTGAGAGGCAAGGATGTATTTCTATTGGGGTTGAAAAATGTGGTCAAAAAGGAATATTGAGGTCACAGGAGCGAGAACAGAAAGCCGGTTCACATATCAGAGAAGCTAAGCACGCCAAATTTATTCAGTAACCAATCTCAGGAATCAACAGGAAACTAAAAAACAAACCCCAAACACCTTGTAGCTGTGGCATATGCACCCCGAATAAACTCAAGCAAATCATCAGGAAATAGCAAAACCCCTGCATTTGCAGGGGTCCTTCGTTTTATAAACTCTGAAAGGATTCGTTCGGCTTATGTAGGAATTTTTTATTGCTCAGAAGAGATGTTCATTAGGCATTAGCTCCTGTGAGACCTAAGACTGGCAAAAAAGATCTGGTCATTAATTTCAATCCAGAACCATCACTGCCTCAATGAAGCTGGTAAATGCCACTGACATCCTTAGTAATGAAGATTTTAAGTGATTAAATTTACAGACATGTGATGTTCAGTAATCTGTTAACAAGTGCTAATACAAATGGATATTTTTCATATTCTGGATAGCTTAACTCGCAGTTTCAGCCAGTCTCTTAAAATTAAAATTTTAATTTCTTTCCCAATTTTCATTATTTAATTTCTGAAAATAATTTGTCAATGTACTTCCTTTTATATTTCCACTCATTAATCTTTTGTTGATCTTTTTTCACCCCAGGACACCTACATGGTCCTTCTGGTTCAACACAGAGTATTTTTTACCCAGAATTACTCTTTTTTGCGTCAAGTTTTCTTTTGCATCCTTTGTACAAACCTAAAATCAGTGCCTGGGCTATCAATGCCTCTTTAAATTTCTCAGGCTGGAGACTGTTACCCAGTATTCCCAGCAGCTGCAGCCCAGTACAAATTCACAGTGAATTTTCTGCATCTCTCGAATGGAATAAAGCTTCCTTCATTTTCCTACGCTGTAAAAATGAGACAGAATTATGCAAAGACAGTAAGAACCTGAACTACCCCATGCTTCTATCCAGCCTCATTACTGCCCCACTGGAGGCATCTGACCATATCACAAACTCATGTAAAAATACTTCACTGCATGTGAAAATATTTATTTGCCTGGGTGGAATGTTGTGAAGCATCGTTAATGTGCTGTGAATTTCCGAGTGCTCTACGGAAGTGCAGAACTGTTCACCAGCAGCTCACAGCAAGAAAGTTAGATCTTTTTTTAAGGTTTTCTGAAATTTGACGCTGCAGAAGTTAGAAGAAACTATGACAGGCTGTGAGTTTTCAAACTGAATTTTCTTGAAACATTTTCATCATAGAGAGTATTTCAAAGTGCTGTGGAGATCCATGGAACTAATCAAGAGATGTAAAGATGAGAAAGCCAACCATTTTAATTCCTAAGTATCAAAAAATGATTACACCTTTTGCCATTAGCCCACAGCAGTGCTTTCTAGTTAGACTTCTATCTCCTTTCCTCTCTGATGTGAATCAAATGAACGAACCAAATTCCCTTCAACCCAATGAACCTGTAGAGATGTAAATGACCTACAGGTTCTTCAGAGCCATGTAATAATATCACGAAATGTGCAATGTCAAATGTAATAGCTATAGTGAAGAACCCGGTAAGACCACAGGAATTTTGTACAGGAACTGCAAGCATAGAAAACTGTTCCATATTTGCCACACAGTTTTATTTTTGTCTTTTGGCTTTCTATGCTTTTTTTAAAGTCATTATTATAGTTGACAAATAACACATTGCTTAGCTGTAGCTCTTAACAATTTTGTTTGCCTCCATCATGTGCTGCCCGATACGGAAAACCCAAAACACGGGACCTTCTGTCCTGACCGGTAGAATGATTCCCTCCCTTCCTTTCCCTCTGAGGGTTTAATATTTACAACAGCATGTAAAGAAGGTGATCGAGGTGAAGATTTTCCTCACAAACGAAGGTAAGCTCCCTTTTCTACATACAGAGCTGGTGCTGATAAATTAAGACACTTCTGGCTCACGCTTGAGGAACGTCCTCTACCACACCACTGTAACACACTTGGCGATATAACTTCACAGTATTGAACGGTTCAGATTTCCTTGGTGGGCTACAAAGGTGCCTTCACATTCAAATTTGTCATCCTAAAAGAATAAGTGGTCTAGTTAGGCCAAGGTAGATATTGGAATGAACGGCTGGGGCGACATGCAGAAGATCAATTCCACCATTAAAAAGGTCAGAACGCTTCAGGCGATGTGTTTCCTTTAACCTGCCCTCTCTGGAACTGACATATCTACAGACATCTCAGAGGCTCACGACCAATTTTTATCTCTGATGCTGAAAAACGATATAAATATTCTCATAAAAGGCAAATTTCAGGGCGTTAATTGTAATAATCAGCTCAGAAACACGCTGTAGCAGCCACTGTTCTCGTTGATGTGGGGCATGGTAGGATTCACGCACACAAACTGATTTTGCCGTCATTCAGTTAATTAGTAGATAAAGGTTAGTGACTAAGTGTGGGAAGATGTCCTTGGACAAGAAGAGTCTGCAAAAACTAATTGACTTTATAGACAAAGGAATAATGATTCTTGGTAAAGAGCATTATGGAGCTCTTTCATACACGCCCGCTGTTTCAGTGATTAATTTTTAGCAGTTGTTTTAAAGTCTGAATTTAATAAACAAATACAGAAGAAGCTTTCTATGGCATGCAGGCATTTTTGAGTAGTTAAGAGCTCAGTCAGCACCTTGTCATTATCTTTAGTAGACAGATAATTATAACTGCGGCTTTAAATTTGTCCGTTATTTTGGTTTCTTTTCTGCGCAAATCTTTCAGAGACAATTAAATCTATAGAACAGAGAAATCGGAAAGTTCAAAGTTCACAACTCAGAATTCACCTGAGGTTACTTTTTCTGCCTCAGTAGCTTTTGCAAAACGAGCAGGAAAACATCATAAATACAGATTTTTACTGCATCATTTACAGCTCCAGCCTTTATCTGTAAACTGTAACTTACAGATGTAAAGGAAGAGGGAAATTCCATCACCTGGTGCTGAGAAGACACACACCTGTTGGAGAGATGCTACAACCTTAGAGCTTTTGTTTGCATTTAATCATTAATCTACTATTGACTCAGCTTTAGAAAAATGAGAAAAAAAACTCCCTGGCCCAAACGAGCGATAAAGACCTTTAAGACCAACGCATCACGGTGGATGGTGGCATTGTATCAGCCTGAACCAAGTCTTACCTATGATTAGTCTTCAAGCAGTGCAACTCACAACTGAGATTCTCCTCCTCTGTTTTTGGACTAGTGTCCACTAGCAGTTTAAATGGCTCAGACAGTCCCTTTTCACACGTAAAACCAAACCCAAACCAGCCTGCCCCAAAATGCAAACCTGAGACCTTTCCGTGTTTGCCAGAGTCAGTGAAGAGCCTTGCATCGCTTTTTCAATTTGAGTAGAAGGCAAAATAGTTTTAAACCATGACTTGGATATCCGTTGTAAATATAACCTCTGGTGGATAGAGGTCTTTGGTCATCAGGATTCCAGAGAGGAAACAATGATGATAAAAGAGCAATTTAGAGTACTCGTAGAGCAGTTGATGGTACACATCTCGAAGTCAGGACTGATGAAGCAGAAGACCCTTTGTATGCAGTTCATCACATCCACCAGGAAATAAATGCTACTTCAATCTCACAATCATCCCTTAGACTCACTAGACAAGTCAGTCAGCTGCTAGGAGTGACACGAACCACGGGATAAATTGAGTAGCACATTATATAGAGAAGAATGATGAACACTCCATTACCATAGTACTGAACAACTCAAATACAAACGTAAGAAACAAGAAATTGTTACCATTTGCTGTATGTAACAGACATTTCCTCCTGCTATAACATTCTCTTCATCCCACTTACTGAAAACGCACAAATTATAGTAGATAAAATGTATGTGTGTGAAGAATCAGATATTCAAGCACCTCTGTTCCAGAATGCTGTCCAACAGAGAAGATTCTCCTTTAACTGGATTTTTTTTTTTAATATTGAAAGAACTGAGATTTTCTACATGCATTCTCCACGCACAAGCTACAAGTCTGATTTAAGTTAATAACTAACTCTAAAAACATACCAAGTGTCATAGGACCTGCTAAGTATTTGTAAGACAGTAAAAGAGGGAAAAATGCTATTTTTAGAATTATAGTAGCAAAATACGAAAACTTCTAAACTAGAGCTATGTTTGAAGGGGTGTATTAATGTGTCTGCCCTCAAAGTTTTTCTCAAGTCTGCTATTAATTATAGCAAATTTATGCAGTGTTTTTAGACAATTGGTCCATTCTCAACGTATTTCACCTTAAACTACTGATATAAACTACATCAAACTTCATCTGAACATGGTTTATGCAAGACACATAATTAAAAAAAAACATTATTGCAACTGCAGTTTTTATGCCCAAGCTTTTGGGACACCGAATACAGATCTGAAACTACTTGAATTTTTTCTACGGGAGATGGGTTTTTCTAGTACTCGTTCACATCTGTACTTACAAAAGATAACTGCACCTGCACATAAGACCTCCAGGACTATTTGTAGGCTTGGTATGGACACAAAATAGGAAACTGGATCCTTTAAAAATCAGCAGCACATTGTATGTGCTCGGATACTAGAGTGTTATAAGGCACCTACGATGGATAAGGTATTTTTCAAGATTTTAAAACTAGTTTTTAACCCATCTATGGCATCTATCATAGATGAGTGAGGCAGAAAGACATTTGTAATTGGCATTGGTAATCTATACTTTCACCACGTCTTTAGTCATATGAGATGAATGTCTCAATTGGCTGCTAAAAATCATATCAGTAGAAGTAATGTGACAAGAGACCACTAACAATGCTGATTAATAGTCCCTGGGATTAAGCATATCATTGAATAGATCAAAAGAAAAAAGACCATCACCTGAGGCAAGCACCACTCTGAGCCAATGACTGCCAGGGAAAGGGCCATAAAAAAGTCAAGCCAGTCTGCTGTAAGTCAAGCTCAAGACCTTAAGGCTTGATAGCACACATTCAAGGGCTGTGGTATCTGAACGTGTGGTGGAGGTTTTCAGGGACAGAAGATACCCAACGTTCCTCCTCGTTTGGATACGGGGTGAAGCAACGCTGTTACCCACAGGAAGACACAAACCAGCACGGGCTTTCAGCTGTCATCCCCTGAGCTGGCCAACTGCAGGCTAAGGATGTAACGGGTTTGAAGTCAACGTGTAGGCAACAAGTGAGTGCAATAAACTTCTGCGTCTGTCCACCGCTCTCCTGCCTGCGAGCAAGTCCCTCAAAACGGTCTGCAAGGCCTGAAGTCCTTGCCCAAGGCTGAACCTCTTGCAGCCAGGTTTTCCACTGCTCAGGACAAACAACACAGCACAGACAGCTAATGCCTCGCTCGGAAAGAAAATAATAATTCCTGTTCATGGGTGACAGTGTGCCAGAGCCCTCGCACCAGGGTGGAAGCCAGTCATGTTCCTAAGCAGGAGCATGGTGTGAGCAGCAACGAGCGTGGCTTTTTAGAAGGAACCTACGCCAAAACTGCCGTCCCCTGAAGTACTGCTCCCGACTTACCGACACAGCTTGTTCAGATCCTTCTTTCTGTTTCAGATATTACTCCTAATGCAATCGCTGGGTCAGGAAGTGAAACACTGGCCTATTCTGATGAAGCAGACAGTGAAAGAAACCAAAGATGAAAAATAAAGTAATTAAAATGTAGAATTGATCAGTGGATTTAAATGCCGTCCTGTAAGCAGGATATTTATAGCCTTTCAAGGGCAAACTGATATTCCTCTGCGAAATTGATGTCATTATATCAATTCTTCGATCTGCTGAGAATATTGCTCAACCCATCTAGGACAGCTGCCTTTCACCTCTCAATTTTGGCTGTGACACGGCAGCCTTATCAAATCAGAGGCTGTAAGGAACAGTCTGAGACAGAACGAGTCACGTAACCCCATCATGATACAATTATTTTAGTGGTTAATTTAAGGCTTAACTCGATTTTCTGAAATCAGTCCAAATTCTTCTGTTGACTTAATTGGCCTTTCAAAGTTTTTGGGAAGTCTTAATCAGAACACAGGCTTTAGTTAAACAAAGCATCTCTATAATGCAGAGATAACAAACACTGGGCTTATCTATACAGAAACGCAAAATTCCTCTTTGATGCTGTGGTTACCAACTCTAAATAACGTTGTTATTAGGCAAAAGTTAGAGAAACACTGAAAAAGACAGTATCGACAAACCTGGATCTGTCTCTTCTTGCCCTGGGTTTTTCAGGTAACATGCAGGAAATTACTTTTATTTTTGCACCTGAAAAATGGTGTTACTCATACTACTGAGGCATCTCTGAAAAGCATTTCAAATCCTGTGGGGAAGAAATGCTACAGAATCTACAGCTGCATAGGTTCAGGTTTAATGCTTATTATTTTTGAATGTTTCAGACAAATAAGCCTTTAGAGAAGATGGAAAACAACACCAAAAAAAGAATACTTCTCCATATACATGCTTTTCTTCTCAGGAAACATTTACTATATTGGTGAAAATTCTACAGCTCACGCCCTGCCTAAATCAAAGTGCAGATTTATGATGAGTGATTTACAACACTTTTTCTAGGGAGAAATGATGTATAACTCATGCTGCCACAACATACCACTTCCTAACCACAAAAAAAAGATTATCTTCACATATGCTGGGAAATTTAGAGAATGATAGAAGCCTCCAAGAGACCGTATCATTTTTGAAGGAGTGAAAGATGTCCCCTGACATGTCTTTTCTACCTTCCACTTATGACCCAATCAAACTGAGTTCTGTGCAATTAACGCTCTCTTCCTTTTCAGTGCAAAGATAAGGAAGAGCTGAGATGGGAACCTCAGACAGAAAGTTGTGGGAAGGCAGTAAAAAAGAGAAGGAGAGAGAAGGAAAGCAAGGAACTCATCTTTCATATAGGAATAGACAATCGACAAGCCATGGAAACTTTGAGTAAAGACACCAAGGGTGAAATTCTGATTTCAATTATGAAAAATAAAGTTCTTGGGTTTTCATTTGAAAACGGGTCAATCATTTGCAGTAAAGAGCTTATTAAATTAATTAATCCAAGGACTTTATCATGACACCCAGAGAATAACAACCTATATGGAATAAACTAGTGCTCTGCTATGAGCCACGTACCATTGTTTAAGCTTAAGACAAATGCATAAAGTATTAGAGGGGGGGAAAAAGGAGAACAGCAACTTGTATCTTGATAGTGAAATGAATAGAGGATAATGAAGTCATCTGAACCTGGGGGTTACACAGCTATTGAAAGAGTAATGTCTTTTTGCATTTAAATTTTGGTCTATTTCATGTCTCTGCTATAAACGTAATCCTTAGCTGAGCTCGTAGAGTAGGTCCAATATTTGATCTAAAGCTTTTAGCATTAATAGAAATGTTCACTTTCACATGTATGGACTTACTTCATGGACTTTGCAGAGAGATTTAAATTGGTGAGAAAGTAATTTCTGCCAGGACGTGATACATTATAAGCTATGTAATCCTCGCTATAAGACTGAAAGGGTTTCCTGAATAAATTTCTAGGTCATCTTTTTACTTTTACAGGCTTTGAGACAGGCTTAAATGTAACTAAACCGTGTCTGAAAGGTGGTTGTCAAATTTGTCTCCTAAAGGCTCTGCAAGGTGTGGGTTACAGTGTTTTGATACCTTTCAACGTAAGCGTAACAGCACATATCAGAAATGTTTTTCTTCAATCTCATCTAGATGCCACTCTTTATGAAGGAAGTCAACTTCCACTTGTTCAACTGCAGTTTGAAAACAGTTGATTGGAGGAAGTCCTCATCTCCAGAGCAGCACCACTGAATGTTTTTCTCAGTCTCCCAGGCTGGTGGTAGTTGCTCTCTGGAAAGCCACTTTCAAGCTCTGAAGCTTGAAAAGCCTGCTTTAAAATAAATCCTTTTTGTTGACTAAGCAAGAGTAAATATCTTTATTTACTGTCAGGAATAGTCTGTTTTAATTTATAGCTGAGATATTTTCAGTCGATCCTTCAAGAAAACTGGGTGACTGGTTTTGAGAAACAGTAACAATCATATTTGACGCTTCCAGTCACTGAAATGGGAATCACATGAAGCTGCATCTGCAAACATCCCTTCAGCTCCAAATGGTTTCCAAAGCATCAGTTGAAACCTTATTCTTCGAAGAAAAAGTCATATTGAAATCAGTCTAACATTCCTAGAATTAACCATAAGCAAGATCTGTCCACAATGATGGGCCATTCACGGAGGAGTTAAATCACCTCGAAACGCATGGAACATCCTATTCTACAGGAGGGGTTCCAGGAAAAGATGTTAGACATGAAAAGATGGTATGATATTAGACATGTTTTTTCTATATAAAGACAGAATCATCCTCTGTACGATACACCCTTTGACCACATTGCATATTTATCTCATTTTGTTTAAACCAATGACTTACCCACAACTCTTGGAGTAAACATCATCTTTCTCAACAGAGCTAATTAGGTGACAATCTCACTGCACCTTAAAAGCACCTTCATTATCTCCAGTCAATTAGTGGTTGATTTATCAATTACTTTTGTCACTGATGGTTCCAGAAGCATTCTGCACCGCAATCTGGCTCAACTTAATTACATCCGAGTCTATTAGTGCAGGCTTTAAGGCACTCTATTATTATTAACCACCAGAGACTCAAACTACACATGGGTTAAAACTAGGAAGTATAAATGAGGACTTTCAGATGTCAAAATGGCAAAGCAGAAGAGTGTAATAAAATACACATTCTGATACTGATATATTGGTTTCAGCTCTCACTTACTGCACTTAGATATGTCTTTAGCTCTTCTAATAATGCATAGTGGTGTGCATTGTTGAGCACCAAACACCTAAGGAAGATGCGTAACAAGAAGATCAGGTTAACACAGGCCTGGCTGTTGGGACCTTAGAGGCAAATTTGGCACCAGCTCAGTGCCAGTCCCATTTATAAGAAGTCAGATGACTTCTCAACACTTCTCCCCCAGTTCAGCACTTCCATATGGTTCTTTTATAAGCTAATCCATCCTCTTGTGAAGAACTGAGTCCTCTATGTGGCTTTTAATCATAAAAAAAAAAAATTGCAGTCAGATAGAAGGGAAAAAAATTGGGGAACATGGAGACAAGACATCCATCTCGCTCTCCACAACCTTCTGCTGTTAACAGGTTTCTAGAAACTGATTAATCATAAATTATTAATGTCAGCCGCACTGAGATAGAACGTATCTCCTTTATTGAAATCTGTCTCCCAGGGATGCTGCCAGTGGGTTTGACCGATAAGCCAACAGTACCGCTATTTGCATAATTATGCTGGCACCTGGCTGCATAACTAAGTTACCCGAGTGTTGACACAAGGGCTATGATATACGCGTGCCTGGCAAAAACTTGAAGGCCCACAAACAGTGCTTCTGGATGAGAAGATTATAAATAAGCCACAGATTTAAGTTGTATTTGTTTTGGTTGTTGTTAATCCTTAGTTCTCAGGATACACCGCCTAGGAGAAGTGACGTTCATTTGGTGGATCTGAGACAGATAGAGAGCGTGTTCTGCTGGGAGAGGAGCTGCAGTGAAGAGTAAACACAGAAAAATAAACCATTCTGGTTTTCTCACATCAGAATATTACTGCTAAGTTTATTTAAACTGTTATCATAGAGACAAGCACTGTAGAAACATTATTTAAATTCTTAGCAAGGCTGCATCATTATTTGACTTGTCTGAAGACCTTTCCTTCATTTTGCCCAAGTTTCCACACAAATGAAGATGTTCTTACACTAGCCACAGCTTTACCGAAGTGAGATCCTTCCTATTTCTCATGTAGACAGGCTGTCTTACATTAGAAAGAGATTCTTAACGCAGAAACGAAGGAGTAGAACCGGTCAGAACTAAGTCACACGTTTGGCCAGAAAGTGAGATTTTAATGAAAGTCTTAAAAAAAAAATCCATTAGGTGGTGGAAATTGTGACAAAAATGCTTGCAAAAGTACGAATGACACAGAATCGGTATATATTTTGTCACCACATTTTGAGTTTTCTCTCTAGTACTTTTTTTTCCAGAAAGACCATCACTAGCGCTGATGTACGGCATGCCCCGTCTCTACAGCCTCTGTCTCCAGTTCTGGTGGAGAGCTTTGAAGACCACATGGAACAGTCTTCTCAAAGCGCTCTAGTAAGTTAGAGAGCAATGATACAATATGTGGTCTGTGATAAAAGAAATAATGGAATTACTCAGGAGATAAGCAGTGCACCACATTAAAGGTCCTAAGACAGCACTGCATAGAGGAAGGAAAAACTTCATACATAATGGAGTTGCTCAACAGTATAATTGAAAAATACAACACACTTGTACACCATAAAAACTTCATGAGAGCTTTTAAACTAATAGAAAGTACTTTGATCAAACATCCAATGCTCACTTTAATAACTACAAATCTAATATTTGAGCAGTGTAATTAATCTACTTTTCAGCCTAGTTTTTAAAACATTTTTCAGGAAAACGAAACAAAAAATATCCCAAGGAGCAGCACAATGTAATGTCAACAATGCAGCACGCTGTTCATCTCGTAACCAGTCTGAATCTCGGATTTAATGGGCACACCGAGCCACACTGGATAATTCAAAGAACTGATTACAAAATGCCCCTCAATGTGCTCGCTTTCAAAGTCATGGTGAAAAGAGATTGGCTGCATTTACATATAAGATCAGGCATGGACAGGGTGCATGCTGGATCCTCTACCATGGAATGCATCAGAATGAGATAGAATAATACAAACATTAAAGTGTTCTTCATGTCCTTTGTGTGCTCCGACCAGGTTCAGCCAGAGATTTAGGCATTAAAATCCCATTATGACATGAGAATTCAGAATTTTAGCCATCGTTTTCATTAAACCAATCAATAAAAAATTACTAGGCTTGATGACTGCAAGGAACTTTTCGGAATTACAAATGAACTTCATCAGAGATGCTGCCACTCGAGGAAGGGCAATGTCAAGGTCAGAATGGAAACAAAATAAGCGTGTGGCAGCAGATCATCTATCACCGCATCAAACTCAACAGGATACATATTTGGCTACCATGTCAGAGGAAAAAACAGACAGGACTTTGCACTGATGAATGGGTTCCTTCAAACCATGGATTACCTCTTGTCTACACCACTCATGAATCAAAATTAATACGATAAACCTGTATCTGTGCCTTTTGAAATAGAAAGGATTAATGTATTTTCTGAGATGGGGTATTTAGCAGGAGTAATATACCGAACAGCTTATGGAAATAAATTACCAAGAAATTCCAATGGCGGAAAGTACCTCATAAAAATACAGGGGAAACGCTCAAAAAAACATAAAAAGCAGCAGATCGTGACACAGAACTTGGTATGAGGAGCAGAGATACCCAGATACTCTGATAAACATTGGCTACCCAGCACAGAGAAAGGTGGCTTGGATATTAAATATAATATTTTTTTCCACAATAAAGTGTTGGAGAGAATACTAGGACTAACAGAGCTCGATGCTGTACACTGTGTAGGGGTCACAGTGAAGGTAGTGGGGTCAGATAGGCTGAGCTGTTCTCCACTACACCCGGGTACCTTCGGTTGTTCTATTGCATTAATAATGCTGTGTGTGAAGTTGGTGATGCCATCTGAGTAGATGTTTGCTTGGGATGGGTTCGCCTTTATTCCTTTGCAATACAGAACAGAATTTTAAAGTTCTCTGTTACTATATGGTGTTAATAAAGCTATCTTTATATTACACCTCTACTGTTCTCTTGAACACAGAGCATCCTCTATATTTTGTTGAAACTGATGTATTTGATGCAGTAAATGCCAATTTTTACCTCAAGAGTTCAAGTTTGATCTACTCACTAATACTAGGCACAGCAACTTCCTTGAGTAAATTACTTTTTAAAGCTACAACCCTGTAAGCTGTAATGCTGCTTGTTAAAGGTGGAGTTTTTTACCTACTGTTCTCAGAACTGCTGCAGAACACCTAGAGTTTTAAAACCATCTCTATGTGGTTTTACTCACAGCAATAAAATTATGTCAGCAGCATATTTGGGGAAAAAATGCCTCTTGGACTCTCTTCCAGTATTCCTACTACTATTGAGCAAGGACTCTTTCATCCACAGAGGTATTACTTAGCTCACAACAGAAGCAAAGCTGCGATTTTAAGATATGCTTCCTCCCGACTTTTGCAACGAGAGATTTCTTATTTCTAATGGATTGCATGTTTGACAGAAAATGAAAAGTGTATTTATCAGCAACAGGTAACATTTGTTTAAGTAGTTCCTGCACATGTCACTCTGAGGACAAAAAGTCTGCAGACACTCATCTGAACTTCAAAATAGCATAAAAAAAAGTTCAGCTCTAGGAAGGCACTGAAATCAGTTAATAAGCTGTAGCGAAAACCTGATGCATTTGTTTTAGTTAAATCTCTACAATAGATTTTCCATATTTATACTTGGGACAAATGGAAAATAAGAATGATCAAACTGGAAATGGCTTTTCAAGGCATATCAATAAAGATCAGTTCTTTAATGCAGCGCAAGGAGGTATTACTGAAGGGTTTTACAAGGATTTTGCACAGGAAACCTGTGAACTTAATAGTAAGCTGATTTTGAGAGATGTTTTCATTCCGCTGGTTGAAAACCTAGGTGTATTCTAAAACACAACATGGTGGTGCAAAGGAAAAAGCAGAATTTCTCCTCAAAAGATGCCCTTGTCTTGGTTTCTATTTTTATTTCAACTCATTCTTTGCTGAGATGCTCTTTGCTAAACACTTTTAAGTCCCTGTTCTATTTAACAGGGGGAGGCGTGAGAGAAAGAATGAAAAGACCTGTTCATATTGGTCTGATGGCTTTGAAGACATTTGAGCAAGAAACTGATCTGTCACACATTTTTGGTTTGACAGTTGCTACATAAAGCTATTTACTATGTAAAAGAATCATTCCTTTCAGCTTTCCCGCGTGAAGGAAAGCATCACTTCTCCAGTCTGTGAGACACAAACTACACTAACTCTAAGTTTCCCTTAAACAGTTGCTTTTGAACTCACTGAAGAAAAGAGTTTAACTGGGGAGACCTAAGTTTTCCCAGTGCGAATGACGAAAAGCTTTCCTAGACAGGAAAGGTTACCAGTGCTGTAAGAAAAACAAAACCCCAAAGGAAACAAGTATCAAGAATGGAAGTTACCCTGATCTTTGAAGAGCCTTTATCTGAATAGAGTGAGATCATTAAGCTGTCCCCAAAATATCTGAAGAGATGACACGCAGAGATCTGTTTCAAGGCAAATGTTCTTAGGGAAATGAGATGACCTCATTTCCATCTCAATAAGTTTACCCTTGTCTGTGCTCAATACTTTAAAGCTTTTTTGAGCTTGTTAAAGATGCAGTGAACCAGCCAGGGTTCTCATTTAGGATGCATTTCAAAAAGCTGCCTATAAAAGATAACCGGTCTACCTTGTGGTTTTGAAACATTTAACTTAGACTGAGATGCTCTGTCAGTAGATCACCCTCTGAAAGCCCAGAGAAATCACTGGTTTCGATTTAGAATCAAATACAAGTGACTTACGGTTTTCTTGATCCCTTCTTCAGGGCCATTACTTCACTGAACCTGCCATCATGGAAGCTTTGCTGTACACATTCCATTATAATCCAGATAAATTTATAGCATCCATTTAGAATTTTCTTTCACTTCCAGTCACAAATGCCTGCAAAGGTTAGGACCTATCCCATCTATGTGGCAAACACAATGGTATAAGCAATTTAAGGTGGCAGAGCACGCGGAGTAGGGTTAATGTCTTCTAGCTTTTTACCACAAGCAGAGCAAGGGTTTTTTCATGTAAACACTCTTTGCTGTTGTTCACACTCCAGAGATCCCGTCTTTGCAACAAATAAATACATGCAATAAGATGACCCAAAGCACATTAAATTTTTAAACCATTTTTTTGTTCATGCAAAACATCTCAGAACTACATACTAGACTTACAGGTTTAATTAAGATTCAGGATAGGAGGTGAAAATAAAATAATTTGGTTCCTACAGTAAAAACCAAATCCTATTTAATTTTAGGTTTCACTGAACAAGCTAGATTTAGGAAGAGTATATTCAAACTGATAGAAGTACAGAGAACATTGGCTGACAATATACAGACACACGGAAACAAGGGATTGAGTACCAGAAAGTCTGCATTTTGCAAGAGAGCAGTGTTGTGTTTATGGCATGAGAGTGGATTGGAATGTTTAACAACAGATGAAAACCGCCCAAAATGCATTAGATGATTTCCATGGCAACGGGAGAGACTAACACAAAAAAGCTGCTCTACAAAACGCAGGGTCTCAAGCTCCATCCTGGAGACATAATGAAGAAAGAGGGTAGATAAAGTTCTGAAACCACATGAATCTTCCGTCCTCCTGCACAGGCCTAAATTAAGACCCTTCTTTTCTTGAGATCATTCCAGCGGATGGGGCTTGCCCAGAAGAAACTGGAACACCACCACCAATCAGAAACGCAGACCAAAGCAGCACGTAGGAACGCTTCCCAACTCCGCCACGCGTTCGGCACTGCTTCAGTCAAACAGTGCTTTGGTTCTTCTCTTTCATGTGCCATCACAACTAAAACCTGCATGTCCCTCAGGGCTCAGAGCGACAATATTTTCTGACGAGATGCCAATGCTGTGAGAATATGCTGTGTAAAATAGTTGTCCATCACTCTTCCTGCAAGTGATGCACCTGGAACTAACTACAATGCTCTGCAGGGATCCGTGAGCTCCGGTTCACGTTACTATTACGGAGTTCCGACACTGTCCTGGCAGAGACAGGCTACTACTGCCAGTCCAAGGCAGACACGGGTGCACGAGGAGTCACCGAGAGCATCGCCCGTTGTCATGTGTCTAGCTGTGCTTTCTCTATCACATGCCACCAGCGCTTCTCATATGTTGCCCTGGTGATGTTTTCTACTCCTAATAACAGACAGTAAAGTTAAGAAGCCAAGCGGTATATGCTGGAATAAATCTGTTTATGCTGCCATAAATCCGTTACAAGGGAAAAAAAAAAAAAACTTGTGGCAAACAGAGAGGCAGTTTTGCACCTAGCAGTAAGCAGGAATGTTCCTTAGTGACAGATTTGGAGAAAATATTTCATTTAATGACCTGAAAATCTGGGTATTTGAGACGAAACATGGAATTTTAAAGTAATTAATTTAAATTTCCATTTAAGGTTAAACTTTAAATTGATGTAGAGTTTAGTAAGTAACTTTTAAAAAGCATGCAATATTTATCCAAATTATTTCTGCAAATTCAATAAATAACATTGCCCATCCCATTAGCTCTTCTTTTAAATTTCTAAACATATTTCCTGCATCTTGGAAAAATTTTATACAACTTTATTAATAACCTTTCCTTGTAATAAATAGTTTTACATTAAAGTGTCCTTGGGTACCAAAATGTCAAGGCCAAAAGTGGTCAATCCTATAGATATTCACTTTTGTCATGTTTCACTGACTTGTATTTACACTAAACCTCCGGAATTTTCTGATCCAGAAATTTGGTACATTAACCTCTCCAGATCAACCCATTACAACAGAATATTCAAGCCGTACTAGAATTACTCATGTTCTGTAGTGTGATTATAGTATTTCTGGTGTTCATAGGGAAGATTTAATGTTCTGTATGTCTGATGCTTGGTATTCTAATTTAAAGTTCCAAATAATTTAATTAATCTTAGCCAAAGTCAAGAATAATTTCCCAAGTTTTGAGAAGTTAAAACCAGCATTTCTCAGAGGCAATTGCCTGTAAACTTTTGGCTGTTCTGCATTTTGTCATATGCAGATGACAGGCAGACAATACTCTATGATATCATGTCAAAAAATGCAGAGCCCTATTGATAGGAACCAGGAAATTATTCACATTCAGGACTCAGCTGATCTGATCAAGTTTAAATTCCAATTTCATTGCGATGGAAAGTGGAATTAGATTCGATTTCCTTCCAACTAATTTTTCTGTGATTTTATTATCAACTGAACCACTGACGTGCTTGTTGCTTGTCATTCACGCATTGCCAGCCCCGGAAATCTAGTCTGGTTTCCTTCCTTCATGAGGTCAGTATCCTGTTTCACCACACAAATTGGATAACATTGTATTTCTACATTTGTAAGACTCGGTATTTTTAGACCATGGGTTGTTCTGCTCCAGTCTCTCACTAAGGTGATCTTAAATTTTGAATCTTTGGTATGAATGAAAACGCTCACAATCCCCATGCTCTAAATATCCTTCCGGGGTACCTTATAACCATGTATTACCGTAATATCTATTATACAGTCAATGAATAATAGCACTATCCAGGGTCATGAAGGGGGATGAAAAGCCTTACCTGGTCACAGAGAAGCAAGGCTTGCATTGTCATGTACCCCTACTGCTTACATGTGCCACAGAATGAGTGTGTATTAATTTATTTTCTACTACACAATATCAAAGACTCGATTTCTACTAGAGGAAGAAACAGAACTTCCTTTCCTTGGTGAGGGTCCCCTTTACTATTACTATAGCATCCTAATAATGTTGCCTTCTTTTACACTGTACATCCCTACTCTCAGTATTCCTCTATTTTCCCAAATTCTTTCAGTAGACATAGCTCTGTATCTGTTACACCTGACAAGACCCTTATCCTAGAAACAACATTCGATTCTTTGACTACACAGCAAGAAGCACAAAGACGGTTTGGGTTTAGATTTTTTTTTATCAGTACATATTAACTGGAGGATAGAGGCACCAAGTTCATAGTTTTTCCTGACTATAAAACAGCCCCCTTTGTTGAGCAGAACTATCTGTAATAAAGGATACTTCAAGATCTTTTCACTTGGCACTGACTCAGTGCACTCCAAGGAAGAAGAGCAAGAAGTTTCTTATTGATTGATTACTCTAAACTAAATATCTATATGTGTTGTCAACAGAAGACATTTTGAAAAGCACTGAATTAAGCCATTTGGATTGTTATGGTACATGTACATTTTTAAATTGCTACAAAGAATTATTTTGCGCTGAAATAAGAGGTAATCCTTAGCCTTCCATAATCACTGTTGCTCTTCACTGTCTGCTACGGGAACCACTAACCCTTTCAAAGCAAATAGGAAAGCCCCTTCCATCCTTGTTTTTTAAGACTGGAAAACTCCGAGAGCTAATACATTGCAAAATACTTAATCTAGATTACATTGCACCTAGATTGCTTAAGACTGGCTAATCAATAATGCCATAGTAACATCAGTGAGGAAATACCTTAATAGTTTGTAAGGACACGAGCGACAGTCTGTACTGTGCCTTTCTGGGGAAAGAGAGTAAGTTCTGCCTGGATTTTCAGTTCCTTGCATAGACTTAGTACTAGATTTAGAGTGGTCACAGCCATGGCAGATGAACTGGGTTTAGTGGAGGTGGTCTGCAGGGCAGACATAAAAGTTTTCCAAATAGCACAGCAGATGCTTTTGCAGGGCTTAACAACAAATTTTACCTCCACCCATATTCACTTTTACAACTTCAGGCCCCACCTCCTTTCAGAGCTTTGATAATTTACTGGCACAGTTACAGGCTCAAGGACCGTGACTCCATCCCAGAAAGCAGCTGCAGACTCGAGGTAAGGACTCCACCTCACCCATCATAAAACAAAACGGTGGCTTAGCTGGGACCTTCCTTGAGGGATGAGACAGGAGGGAATGCCTCCCAGCAGAGCATCATTTCTGCTGTGTATCAGAGAAGTGTACCAGGGCCACTCCTGATGGACCCTCAGGAGCGGAGGGTCTCCCTGTCTAACTGGTTGCATTCCTACAGATGTAGACTGAGGTCTGTGTAGGTCAGGATTTATCCTATCACGACCTTTCGGAGGAGCTTACCCTGGTCCCTAAGCCACTCATCAGGTGGCTCATCTTCAAACAGAAGGTGTACAGAGACAGAGATGAAAAAAACCAGGACTGAAAGAGACATCTGAAGTAGCTTCTGTCAAATGTTAGCCAAAAATACATCTAAAACTGCAGCTACAGATTGGGATTTGTGAGCAGAAGCCAGTTTTCTGTCGGTTTTAAAACCTACAGCATACAGAAAATATACATAGTCAAGAACTCTTTTCTAATACAGGATTTTACAAGTGTCTGACCTTACTAACACAAAGACATTCGAGGTTTCTGTGCTAGAAAATCCAAGACTAGATTCAAAGAACACCATTAGGCACAGAAGAACATGACACATCACTAGACATTAACTTTTTTCTTTTTTCAACAGTAAACATTTGTCAGACAGCACTAAAAGGATAAAATACACTCGGTTTGCTTAAGGAAAAAGAAACTAAGGCTTTTAGTATTCTGCTCTCTTCCACACCTGTTACAAAAATATATCTAAGTAACTCTCGTGCTCTTGTTTTCTGCATATTGAACCTCTGAAATATCTGCAGGTTTGTCTGCAGATGAGCCAGCTGACCTTTGGAAGAGGCAGAAATGTCTGCACAGAAAGTCCTGTTTGTTCTTGCCCTTATCTTAAATAGAAAAGTCACCATAATAATAAAGTCTGTTCTTGACATAATATATTCTTCATGAAAAGAATTGAATTTAGAAAAAAATAATTGGGAGCATTTAAAAAGAGGATCATTGTGACAAGATGTGAGGTTTAAAATAGGAAAAAGATTAAGTAGCTTGGGAAGTAATAGACATTGTCAGAGTAAATGAAAAAAGCAGGTGTTAATGATTGTTTTGCTAGATACCTAAATTAAACAGTGGAGACTTTATATTATTTACTTGCTCCTCATGCTTGTTCTGAACTGTAAGTTTCATTCCACATAGCCTAATTCTTGTGTTAGAAGATAAAAATTACAAAACTCCCTTCTTACCCCTCTTCACTCAGGATGCTATAGGTTCCAGCAGCCTATTTCCCTTCAGTTCTCTTTCCCAGCCTGAAGAGCCTTAGTCTATGCAACTGCTCCTTCCATATAGGGTGTTCCTCATCTTTTCCCACCTCCATTGACCATTCCTAGACCCTTTCTCCTTTTTTATCCTTTTTAAGATGGGGTAACCAATACTGCACTTTGTATCCAACTTGTGGGCACATTAAGGATTTACAGCATCCTAATGATGTTGCCTGGATTTGTCACCTTTTCTGATATTCTCCACATCTTATTTGATTACTGACCACTACTAAGTTAACATTTTCCTAGTATTACATGTTACAGCTCCTAGATTTCATTCTGCATTCAATCTGTGTTAATCACTCAGTATTAACCTTTTGCATCCCACCTGCAATTTTAGCTTAGCCACTCAGTCTTGTTTGGGCCTCCTGAAGTTCTTCATACTTAGATTTTACTTTCAATATCCTGAATATTTCAGTAATTCTTTTATCTCACTTGCCACTCCTTTTCTAGATTCCCTCAAGAATACCTACCCACATCTGTCTTTTGACCATGAAAACGATTTACTTCCACTCCTTACTAACTTTCAAATACCTCATAGAAGAGAGTCTTCCTTCTCACCCCATGGTTACATCATTTGTCACAGAGGCTCATTAAAAAATTTTGTAAGAGACTTTTAGAAATCCAGATGAACATGACACTACTCATTTTCTTTCCATCGTAAAGAGTTTTGGGACCTAATGCTTTGAATATAGCTTCTGCTAGTAGCTCTGCACAACAAAGATGAAGCTTTTCAGGCAGCAAGTTCTGTCTCTCCTAAAAAAATCTCAATAACTGATCCCAACTATTACATAATTACCATTGACGTTTTCCTACCTGCAATACTGCACAATCCTGACATGAAAAATACAATGTAAGCAGTTGGAATAAGGGTGGGGTGCTCCACCAGTGACAAAAAGTGCTTCGACCAGGTCCTATGGTAGGCTAGGGACTTTTTAAATAAGGTCAGAAAAGAAGTAGGGAAAACTCAAGAGATCAGTTTTCCTCTCCCATAGAATTTTTCACACCAAGCATTCCAAATAATTTTATTGGGAAAATGCTCTACGCTTAAGGGAGTCTCTTAATTTCCTATTAAAACACAGCCAACCTAGGAATAGGACACAGTATACAGAAGAATTTTAAATTGCAACGGGGAAAGAAAAGCTGATTTCCCAACTGAAATTAGAACACAACGCCGAGCAGCAATGCACTTTTCAAATTTAAATGCCAAGGGAACGTGAAGTTTAGTAATTGTCTGGACTAAAATTTTGCTGCTTATGCTTGCCAGTTTGTCCCTGTGTTTTAAAAATACCTTCTGAGTGCTGTCCTGTGAGGAATGTACATTAACATCTTCCTGAAGAAGTAATTGAGAATCCCAAATCTGCTCTGGAGAAAAAAAGATCTGCCGCATGCCCATTATTGTGGGGTGAATTATTACTGTTGTGTTGGCTAAATGACAAAGATTCTGTTGCGATTTGTGTTCACAACGGGGCAAGAAGCTAAATCAACACTGCTGTCAGCTAGTTAATCCCAGCCTTACTAAGCACCATCCTAGAGCCATCCCCAAGTACCATCGATGTCTCTGTATTCTAATGACAAAGGGAAGAGAAAAGGCAGTGGGTGTGCTCTCTGCTTTTCCTTGGGTTGGGTTAAGTATTCTCCTACCCGTTCATCAACACTGCAGTTTAGTGCAATAACAAACTCTCAAGGCAAGGCTAATGCATTTGCTGAACTCAGAGGTCCTTTTCTCTTTGAGTGATACAGTTTAATGCCGTCACATCACACAAGAAAACTCAAAGGAGCAAACCAGGTTTGCTACACTGAAAACACCTGAAACTTTTCTATGGGAATGAAAAGAAGCTATGCTTATGAAGATCTTAGGAGATACCAGCTGATTTCTGAAGCAACTCAAAGCAGCTTTTTCTGCAGAAACCTCAGTGTGAGATAAAGTTCTCCTTTATGACATTACACAAAGCACAGCCTTGGAAGAAATCTGCCTTCATCACATGTCTTTTCATCTGTATTTCTGACTTCTAGCACAGCTCTCAGCTTTTACAGGTGACATGAACTTGGAAAATCTACAAGTTCAGTCTTACTATCTTCTTGGTTTCAGCCCAAAAGCAGCAGAGTCTGGACCAATGCTAAGATGGTGGGCTATCTTCACTCTGCCTCTGAAGCATCCCCCAGCCTGTCTGCCTTCTAGCTTAAGACCATGCCTGCAGTTCCACTGAGCGGGTGGGAGATAAATCCAGACTTAACTGAGATGTGCTCCCTGTAAATACAATAATGGCAGTCTGGATAGCAGATGAGGAATAGTCACCAGTTTATAAAAGTCAGGTTCTTCTAATTCAGATGGAAACCAGTTTGGAAAGCTCTAAAATCAATAGATCTTTGTGGAGAACCTTCGCTAACACCGTAACTGCTACATCATGGAGTAGTTCTGATTCTGAAACCTCCTCACAACGGTTTAGGTAAATTATCCCTTTTCAATATGGTGTCTGTGAGCTATTGTTTTGATTTTCAAGTGCAACAAGAGCTCAGGTCTGGTGCACATTTTGTTGAGACTCAAAAATATGCCAAGACCTTTCCAGTGCATATACTTGCAATTCATTCTCACTGTAAGGACATTAGAATGATTCCAATATGTTCCTGCTACTTCAGGTGGGAATTAGGTAAACAGCATCTCTGGATCTGAAGGGTATCTGTGGAGGTTTAGACTTGTAGGTCATGGTGATTAAAACCTGCTTTACTAGCGCTTTCCTTTTCTATTCAAGTAGTTTTGTCTATTCGTTCAGGTATTGCAGATGGATGAGCTGAGGCAACAGCCCAAATCAGTGTCATAGCTAAAAATTAGGCTTCAGATACTAAATGTTACCAGAAAAAACAACTGCAAGTATATTCGTGTTTGATATCATTGAATTCAGAGTCTATGAACTTAGGGTTTGGGTTTGTTTTTTCTTTTATACACAAAGGTAATTGAACAAACTGCAACAGCCAGTATGATGCAGGGATGAGATGGGATGTTGGCATGACCCCCTCTGGCTCTATACGCAGTGAAACCCACAGCAGTTTATAAAACAGGGACAAAAGTAGGACAATTTCAGGGTAGTAAAACCATGGTGAGCATCCTCTCACAGCAACCTAAAGAAAACTACTTCCAGGTTTGCTGTCCTTGGATACACTCAAAGAAAGTCAAATTGCTTTTATGCTGGAGTTTGGAGAGTGGGTCTTTGCTGCTGACAGCCCAGGACAAGGCATGAAACAGGTATTTACATGAGAAGCATCTATTTCCAACATGAAAAGGGCAAGATAACTCTGGTCAGTGAACAACAGAATCCATTTGCTCACTTATGTATTTGACTACCACTATGAACTGTGAAAGACTAGAAGATGAGGAACAAAATGCGTGGATATGAAAAGCATCTACATGTTCTGGACATCTGGAGAATGAACATGTATCCTTCAGCATGAGATAGTTCCATCTGATGCAATTATAATTTCAGCATTATTGTACTGTGGCGAACTTGACAACTGGAAGTCAACAATAACAAGAAGCCTAATGAAGCATCTGCAAAACATTCTCAGAATCGCTGACATTACCACAGAAGTAGCGATAAAATGGGGAGAAGACTGGACAAGTATCTGCTGCTTCCAAACTGAGGAGAAGGTAACTTAAAACGAGCTTGGCTTCTCCTCCAAAAAATCCAAGGAAAGCAGAGAAGGAAAAAAACTGAGACAAATTTATGTTCCACCATAGTTATATGTTAACCAGCTGGTAGGACTTGTACTCACACTAGAAGGACAACAGGACACCCCAGACAAACCAGTGGCCTGTAATACATGGGAAGATCCAGAACCAAATTATACAGATTGTTGAATATGCCTTGAAGGGTTTATTGGGGAAAAAGACACTTAGGGAACATGTAATGACTTTTAGCAATGCTTATTCAAGCAGACAATCTCTCATTAAACCTTCATGTGCCAAGGGAATGAAAAATAACTGGCTATATGACAGCAGAAACTAATTAATGAGCATTCCAATTTAAAGGAATGCTGTCAATGTATACATGAAAATTACTGGAGCTGGCTTTTGTTTTCTACTATTTGCAGTAGTCAAGTGTTACTGGCATGATGGCAACTAAAACATCAGAGCAAAAGGTATTTTGTTTCATTTTTTTTTTCCCCAGCAATTTTCCTTATTTCTTCTGCTTGTGTAGGTGTTTCACATAAAAGCAGGAGGAAAAAAGTGGTTTTGAAAAAAAAAAAAGAAAACCACATACACACACACAAAGGCTACTTAGAGACTGGTATGGAGCCTGAAAGGGAATTCTTCTGATGCTGCATTTTAAAATATTGGCAATATTCGGTCCTATACATAAAACTTATGTTAGAGGGACATTACAATTGAGGAGTGAATATGCTCCGACTAATTATTTACTAATGAGTATCACTAGCAGAAAAAACCCCACACTTTTCCTATTTGCATCACTAGCTTTTGTCCTGCTACACTGCTACCATCTTAATTTGTCTTTCACGGGGATACATTAAGTTGGAGGATTTAGAGCAAGAGGCAGAAATAAAGGGAACTAAAGAGGCAGCCTGCTTCCGAGACAGGCATTTACAAAAGTCCTTCGCAAAAACCACCGTAGTTACAGCACTGTGAGAAGTTTGGAAATGATTTGTTAGTGTGTTACACAATGGCACATGCAACATGCAAGAGTTCAATAATCATAAGAGCAAACCTTTGTTTGATGACAGATCTTGCCTACCAAAAAGTTACAGACCTGGGATCAGAACTGAATAGTCAACCTCTTGTTTTAAAGTGTTGGTTTAAAATCACAATGTGTATTGACCTTTCTGGCACAGGCACCAGTTGCTGTGCAGTTGTGCATGCACACACGTGCGCCACTTGTTTGTTTTGCAAGATGAGAAACACATATGCTTAATTTGTGCTTTAATTACATATAGTATGATTTAATCAGCCAGTTGCCCTAGTTTAAGCGTAGGAGCTTGTGAATACAAGCAGATTTTTGCAGCTGAATTTAAAATAAAGCAGAAGTATCTTTGTTCCTTGTTTTAAACTAAATAAGCACGTGTTCCCTTCTTTGCATTTAGATTGTCGCGTGTCCTTGCTGAGAGGAAAAGGACGCTCTATGTATTACCCACGTGGAAGGAAGCTCCAGAGTTGACAGCGCTTTAATATGCAGCTTGAAAGTTGATCTCATTTCTGAGACAGATTTATACCATTACCAGCCTCCTAAGGAGGAGTCCATCTTTATTCAAATAAAACCAAATTGGATTTTTTTCAGGTGAACTTTCTCACCCTCTCTGTAACTATACTGTATGTACCAACACACTTTCCAGATGTGTTCAACTACAGTTTCTGTATCAATAGCCTGAAATATCCTAAAATGTTACGACTAGTGTTTATTCAAATCTGTAACACAAATCTCAAGGTGAATAAAATATATCCAGTAGGAGAATGGAAATAGCTGTTCTCCTTAAGAGGCTGGATGTCACCTGTAGCTAAGGCCAAAGGAAATCCACACGATCATGGCTGGCACAGACTGGTATGGTGAGAGACCAGTCTGAGCTAGAACAGGAGGGACAGGAGAAAGCCTTGCCTGTCTGACATTTCAAATAAAGTTTTCTTTGGGTAATGGAAGAAAATCCATTTTTCCAGTTTAGAAAAAGCCGTAAAGTTTTCTTGCATCCAAACTGGAATAGATGAGATACAAAAGTAAGGCCTAAATAAATGAAAATGACGGGATCACTGATATTTGGAGTTCAACAAAACTACTGTATGATAACAGAAGTAACCAAGGATATTGCACAAAGTTTCAGAAGTACTTCCAAAACTACCACCATTACGTGTAATGCTGTCTGCTGCTGAGATGGATGGTAACCGGGATAAGTATCTTGAAATTAAGGTCAGAGCAGAAGGTAAAGGGAGTAGCAGAATGAGTGGTAACTTGTTCTGGGTGGAAAAGCACCTTCATCCGCTGGGTCCTGCAAAAAGCAGAAACCACACGCAAAACCTCTTGATTTCAAGAGGTAGAGTATCCTCAACTGCTCAGATTTGTGACTGATGTTTCAAGGCTTAATATAGCTCAATACAGCAAAACAGCAGAGTGCAGAGGTGAGAGTCGATCCTAATGCAAGAAATAACTGCTGGTTAAACATTGCAGGTTTTAATACAAAGAGCACTCAGCTAGGTAACAGTGATTTATCTCCCCCTTTATCTGCTTCCACTGCAAAAAAGCAGGTTTTTTCATCATATACTCAAAATACTGAATTTATGATCAGTGCCCATACACGTATAACCCTCTGATCCACTTATCAGAACTCAGAACAACCAGGGGAGCTTCATGCAGTCCCCCCCTCTGCCATCTGTCCTGCAAGAACAAGGACATTGAGCAGAGCATTTGGCTTCTCCAAGAGCAGAATAGGCTTCTCCCTGCAGCAGCTATTTGGCGAGCTGTAAAGCAATGCAGATCTATTGGTATCTGGCAAGAATGTCCCAACCTAACACGTGAAAAAAGACAACGCGAATGTAAAGCAACAGATGATGTGCTTCTGCAAATATTTTCACGCTTCTAGATCCTGACAGAGAGAAATAACCACTGTTTGATTTTCATGCCACCTTGCCTCTCATTTGTTTCAATGGTGGATGATGACAGAGTACGGGAGTGCATCAGCTGGGAAGAATGAACATTGCTTGTAAGCATTTTATTTTTCATTATGGGAAACACCAATTACATCGCTGCCACTGCACACCACAAAGCAATTTAATTATGGTGAAAATTCATCGGCACTATATTTGTCATAGTCAACATGCCGCAGCCTCCAGGACTTAAGAGTTGTTACACAATTGTTGTGTTTTGTTTTACAAAACCAAGGCATTGTCCATGCGCTTGGGTCTTCTTTTCCAGGTGTTGCAGGGCTGGTAGAGGAATCACACCACCTTACTGGGAGCTCATCACATCTGATGTGAAGCCTCATTAGTGCCTTTCATAAAAGAGGCACCACTTGATCTTAATTATCAAACAGCAATATCTTCCCTTTCCTTTTTCCACCCTACTCCCCTTCCTTTCCCTTTACCTCTGTGCAAGAGCCTTCCAGTGGGTCTTTGAGCGAGTGCTTGGTGTTATGCGCAAAGTTGTGCAATCAAAACACAATCCTGCAATTATCCAGAGAGGAGTTCAGGCAGCCATCTGGCCATAAAACATCTGGTGAAGAGGCAGCAGATAAAAACATGGTATCATCAGGAAAAGCAAAACATAAACAAACCCTCACTCTGAGGAATAAAGCGTCAGGTTTGTATTTTGCATTGTAATGACTAAACCACAAAACTCTGCCTACCTGAAGACTCAAGTGATACTGTCACTGTTAACTCAAGGACTTAATTAGAAGTCATGGCAATCTGCATTTTCGATGCTGTTAAGATTCCTAAATTTAAAAAGAGCAAAACAAAAACCCCTGTCTTTTTTTCTCTGATGATGGAAGGACCAAACACAATTAGAAACGCCAGCCTTGGGGAAAAGGAGAAAGAAATAAAACCCGAGTCAGCTCTTCCACTAGAGGCAACTGCACTAGAAATAAAACCTTTCACAAACTGAGCAAGCTCTATCCTAACGCAAGCGCATCTTTTTATTACCCTGACTTCCACTGGAAAACTAATTCATTATTGATGGCTGGAGGTTTTCTTTGAATTTCAAGCCTTTGTTATTGATGGACATTTTTTCATCTGTCTGGACTTTCATTTATAACGTTGAACTTTGTGATGGGATCTTACATTCATCCTAAATCCTGCATGCTGTATGCAAGTAGAAGGGCTGAAATGGCAGGGGGATGCAACTACCCCGCCAAATAAAATACTCCTACGTTTTCTCCTCAGTGTTAAGTCCCCTGTTCATCCTGAGCCTTACTGTAGACAGATCCTACCAGCCCCCTTTCTGACAAAACCCTGTGTAGCTTTAGGGAAAGACCACTTAAGAGTCCATGCCTACAATCAGTATAGTCAAGCAACAGGCAGGTTTGTTCTGCACCAGGCACGGTCCTCCAAAACAACGTCAGTGGGGTTTATGTCACACTCCTTTGTGCGTCCCTGCTTTATGCTCCTGGGGGTGCTACATGCAGTTCCAGTATTGCTCTTAATTATTGCTGCCAGGAGTTTTAAGGCAGTATCTTTTTTTAATACATCATGTGCCAGACACAGAGGAGTACAATGTCCAGGCCAAACAGATCAGGAACAGAGACGTGAAATGGTCTGGGAGTGAAGAAGCTTCATCTTTACCTTGGTCAGCCTTTCACAGACATGAAACAGCAGTAGCCGCCCTGGCTCAAAGATCACCGTGCCTCGGATGGCAACAGACATCCTGGTACAGTTCAAGCAGGTCAAGCTGCACCTGACCTTGGGAGCACTTTGAGGAACCCCTGAGGTTCACAGCTTCCAAATCCTCACGTCCAGGCCTCTGTTTTCCGAGATGAATTTAGCAATGAAGCATTCACCCTGACTGCTCTGCCTGCTCCTACCCCATCTTCTGGAACAGGGATGTACATAGGGCCCCTTCCGCCCAACACCCTGACAGACTCCTCCCTCTCCAAGTGGAGTCACCTCTGCAGAATGAGAGAGCTCACGCTCATGCTGAGAAACAGGAAGGAAAGGCATAAACTTGGATGTGAAGAACACGGAAAATTGTCTCAACATTTTTTAAACAAATGCACGAAGCACCATCACTTGTTGATCTTAGACTGCCGTCTAGGAACTCATCTCAGTGTACAACGGTGAATACAGGGGTACAAAAGTCTGAATTACAGGAAGATCAACTCTTTTCAAGGTAGGCTGTAAGTGGAAGACAGTAAGAACTTTTAAAGACCCCTCCTTTATCCCCAGATACTCTTTCCATTCCCTTACTGTCTACCAGCAGGTCTCTCTCCACCACTTCACTGCTCAGCTATGGTGAAGGTGCTTGTGGCAATGGGCTTCAGACAGCCACTGGTCAATCAAAAGAGCTTGTGGACACTGGAGATGCAGCACTAAGCAGCCTCTACAACAATTCAAGAAAAACATGAAGAATCATTTCCACCTTTTTTCCCCCATTTTCAATATGTGACATCCAAAATTCCAATAAAAATAGCTGTTTCATGAAAACAATCTGTTGGGCTCTGCATTGAGTTACGATGCAGTTTATGCAAGAACATTTTATCTGCAGGGATAGATCCAATACAGAAGAAAACAAATACTACAGTCACTGAGCAATTATGATGTAATAAACTACAAAGTATGCACATGTGTAAATACAATAAAAATTTTCGTGTTTGTGAAGCTTTTTAAAGTTATTGAACGTGCCAAAATTAAATAATTCACTTCAAGAATCTATTTACTGTTGTAAATTGCTCACACATCATCTACTTATTTCTCACAACTATTCATCATGTGAATGAAATTTAAAGATTAATCCATCATCTACATGAACATTTGGTGGAATCTATGTTCTGCTGTAAGAAGCGAGGAACACGGAATATTAAGGCCAGAGGTTTTCATTACACAATTATTGTAGATTGATTGAATTCCATTTTACTCCACAAGGACAGAAGGTCAAGAGTTATATGTAGATCAAAGAATTCATGTTCAGAAACAGAGATCTTTAAATGATATTTCTGTTAAGTACTACCCAGCAATAAACTTTCATATACAGACAACTGTTTGAATTTACACAATGAGGCAAAGTGACAGCTTGATGCCAAATTTGCAAGTAGGATGGATGAAGTGTGAAATATATAACTTATATAATAGCACTTCACTGTCTACTGAAATTGTACAATCAGATTTTGAAATGTATGTATAACTGAAATACCTCTTTTTAAGTGGAAGAAAAAATTCATTTATCTTGAATAATATTTCTCCTTTTTGCAACAGCACAGTACTGATAGCTGCTATGCTTCTGCCATCGTCCATTCCCTGAGCAGCTTCTTCCTCGTCTTGTGTTTGTGCAAACCACTGCTTCTTCCTCAGCATAAAACCCTGCACTTGTTAAATTCGATTCTGCTTTTTCCAGTCATTTTCCCAATTTTATTAGCATAGCTTTTATTCCAATCCTGTACAGGAGTCTTACAGATCTTGATAATTTATTACCATTCACATCTCTACCAAATAAAGGACATCCATACTCTCTATTCCATCAATCCACAGCCATCTGCAAAGCTTAACTGAACCATCCTTCTCCTTTGATAGCTTCTCTCCAGTCCTGCATTATGACAACCTTTTCAAGAACTACGATGAAGAACAGTTCTTAAATAATCGTATCACTGAGTCAACACTCTACCTGAGATTTATAGATGACATCTTTATTATCTGGATTGGAAATTTGGACTCCCTTATTGATTTTTACCACAAATTCAATAATCACCACTCTCCATCAAACTGTCACTGCAACACTTGTACCCTCTCACCGTTTTCCTGCAGCAACATCAGCAGTGGTAACTTGCAAGTGTGATAAATGGAAAACTCAAGGCCAGCACGTCTGCAGGCATCAAAAACCAAAATCCTTTGTATACAGTTGAGACCTGTGCTTCAACTACTAGTGCTCACCTTAGCAATAAAAGAAGATTATTATCCATCGGGAATACTCGTGTAGAAAAGAGTTTCTGAAAGAGACAGGGAACACTATGTAAAGAAATGTTTCCACCCATCACTGAATGTAAATCTTCTACTGTCACATCTCATCCTGTCCCAGAACCAGAAATATGGGTTTTGCCTGAGTAAAGAACAGAAAGCATGCCAACATCTCTCTACTGTACTACAATAAACATTCTCCACCACAGAACAGTTAGTGCCCAACAAATATAACAGCCACGTGCTTCATCCAGTATAACACACTCTCATGGTAACTACAGAGGTGAAATTAAGAAACTCTTCCTTACAGGATTAATGATTCATGCAGAAAACCTGCATAGGACCACACAGTTTGAATGGAGGAACTTGTCCTCCAAAGTTCACATTCCATCATATTTTTAGTCTTGAACCCAAAGGGGAATCTTCAAAACTTCTGAAAAAAGAACCTGCAACTTGAAATTCATAACTCATTTTTGGGGTTTTATCATATCCAGAAAAGTGTGAATTTAGGAGTTTGGTACATTGTATTTTACCTATCCTCTCCAACCTGTTCCACTTCCATGCTATAAACTGTTGTCCACTTTCCCTTACGTAATTTAAGTAATTTTTTACTTCTCTCCTCGTGTTCTGTTCCCTACTGTGCTGGTTTTGGCTGGAATAGAGTTAATTTTCTCCGCAGTAGCTGATATGGGGCTGTGGTCTGGAATTGGGCTGGAAACAGGGTTTATCGCACAGGGATGTTTTCGTTGCTGCTGAGCAGTGCTTACACAGTCAAGGCCTTTTCTGCTCCTCACACCAGCCCACCAGTGAGTAGCTGGGGTGCACAAGGGAGCTGGGAGGGGACACAGCTGGGACAGCTGACCCCAAGTGACCAAAGGGATATTCCAGACCATATGACATCATGCTCAGCATATAAACCTGGGGGAAGAAGGAAGGGGAGATGTTTGGCATGATGGTGTTCGTCTTCCCAAGTAACTGTTAGAGTGATGGAGCCCGGCTTCCCTGGAGGTGGCTGAACCCCTGCCTGCCCATGGGAAGGGCTGAATGAATTCCTTCTGCTTTGCTTGCACACATGGATTAACTTAAGCTGTCTTTATCAAAACCCACCAGTTTTCTCACTTTCACTCTTCTGATTCTCTCCCCCATCCCACTGGGAGGGGTGAGAGAGCAGCTGTGGGGGGCTTGATTGTCAGCTGAAGTTAAATCACACCACCTATGCACCAAGCATATTTATTCCAGAGACTTACTCTGAAATCTGAGTAAAAAATGAACAAATTTTCTCAGTTTGTGTTTACTCATATTGTGAGCAGTCCTCTGGATTTTGTGGGTCACATTCAATCTGTTTCATTCAAATAGAATCCTGCATTCTTTCTATTCAGCTTTTAAATTCACTCTTTTGGACTCCCTGTCCCAGGAATCTGTTTGACAGAGGACTGCATATTATGCAGATTTGCTGTGGAAGCAACAAAAAATATATTACTGCATCTTTGGGCATCTTTTCAACCCTGGTTCCCTTATATTCTTCTGTAGCACAACACCAGAATCTTAATGCAAAAAATCTTTGCACATGAAGTCTTATGTTTTCCCTAAATGAAGCATTTGAGGTGTGCTGGCCCCCATCTGAACAGTGTTTGTGTTCTAGTTGAACAGGATATGGGAAAGACACCCGAGGAAGTGACTCTGTATCTTGACTTTCGCCTCTGCTACCACTCCCAACAATTGCACATCCTTCTGTTATTGCAAGGTTTTGTGACAAGTGAGTGCAGAAACGACAAGATAAAGCCTGACTGACTCGATTTGTCTCAGGACCATAGCCTACAGTCAAGGGAAGACATTAATGCACTACAGTAAATCACCTCCTGGGCATCCAAATCCAACTTGGGGACATCCATTCCTTTTTTTTTTTTAACTTTTAACAAACATGAAGAGATAATGCAAATATAGAAGAGTTAATGCCTTTTCTCCCTCCTCAAACTGCATCCATGCTTTCATTTTTTGAGGTTAATACAAGATGCCAAAGACTGAGCTTGCTAGAAGGGGTATCTTCACAGTCATTCATTATGAAACATACACTCCTCAGATGAAGTGAAGATATTTTAATGAACATTTTAATAGCGCATCTCTATTCTGAATAACATTGTGGCCCGTTCCTAAGAGTAATCACCACAGACTGTGTCATTTGCACTGTGGAAGTCTACGGTACATTGAATTTATAATACATGAGACATATGCCAAACCTTTCGGTTGTTTGTTGTTAGGCTTCTGAAAATAGTAGATATAATTTTGTGTGATAACAAGATGTTCAGGAGTCAAAAGCTGCAGGTTGGAAAAATTTCCTTGTTAATATATTCAACAGAATACTGAGGATGGAAAGTGTCAAAGAATTTGTTTCCAAAACGCAACATAGACTCGGTTCCTCAGGATGCAAACTTTACTGCTGTGAGTTTCCATTGAAGTGCTGATCTCATCACCAAGAACGGCAATATTCTAACTCGAATAACCAGTCAAATACACAGATATTTCTGAGTAAGTGACTCTAAGACCTGGTCCTATGCTTCAATCCCAGTTTCTGAAATTAGCAGGCAAAGGTGCCATTCACAGTGCTGCCTCCTGGCATTTGCCTCAACTTACCCAGGTGTCTCTCCTGAAGGACAGGATGGACTGTCCCACTGCTCTGTACCCCTGTTTGTTATCCTTTGTGACCTCAGGACACTCCATAGATCACCTATACGCAGCAAACAGGGCACTGCTGCATCAGAGAGAAAAGATTCTGTTTCTCTCAAACTCCCACGGTATTAAGTTGCTGCCGTAGGTGGATTTCACCACCTTTCACCAACAATAACTTTCCCACCCAGTACGCCAATAGTCATTCTGAGAAAGCCAAAGCGCCCACTAGAAGACAGTGCCCCTCACCCCGAGGTTCAGGGGCTGCTTCAAAGGCAGGATAGACAGCCCTTGAAAGTCAAAACTGCACAAAATAACTTATGCCATCTACTCGGGGGTGAGTTTAAACTCTAATAGAGCAGCCATTGGGGACAGAATGGCTTCTAGAGTAATATGAAGCAGTTTTACAGTGGCAAAGGAGACCAAAGAACAAATTATAAAGCAGCAAAGACCTACTGTCAGAAGAGTCAAGGATAATCCCTTCAAGCTATGCGAAAGAAGAAAGAGAGCTGCACACCAAAGGTTAGAAATGCAGTTCGAAGCAGTTTTAGTACCTCCACTCCATCTTCAATATTGATTTTAGAAGAACCACCTCACCCTCACCCTTCCCATAAACCTCTAACACATATTTTCAGTTCTATAAGGAGAGGCAATGGCAGAGGAAAAAGGGATAAGCAAGTCACCAACTCCCAAGAGAAGCACGCAAAGGCACTGAGCTAGATGTCCCTCCAGAAGAATCTGGAGGGCACATCAGGGGGCATCACACCACAGCGCCTTGCAGGGGTTTGTAGAGGACAAGTGTTGACAGCACTGCACCATGCAAGCCCCACACATGCCCACCCGTTCTGAAGAACACAACAACACTGGAAAAAGGACGGGAGGTGTTTTTTCATCCAACCTAGCAAAGAAGTGTTAACAGCAGAGCTTTCAAATATTTGAGATCTTGAGGCTAAGTAACAGCTACCAGCACTGAGCACCCAGACACTGCAGGTCCATCACGTGCCAGACTGTTCCTATCCCACAGCACCTCCTGGATGTCTAATTTACTGGTGTATGTGTAGACTTGAATTTTACCATAAATTCACCACAGAACTTAGAGTTTACATTACTCCACTAACATCTTTTATGACAATTTATACACATCTGTACGTAAGTTATACATAAATATAGGTATGTAGTAGGTGAGGAATCCTTGGGAGCCTCTACTAATGGTGAACAAGAGCTGCTGCCTCTCTGCCGTGTTTCATTCAGGGACAGAATCCTCACTGCCCTGAGCAACAATAATCCTATGTTTCTCCTGGACAGCGCTGAGGAGAAGTTTCTAATCAAAGGTGCTCAAAAACTAAAGAAAAGAGGAGCTGCTTGTCTTGGGAGACAATTGGACAGATCAGTCTCAGGTACTCCTAGAAATGCTGTAAGAGGGGCCAGATGATGGGAGCTTTTATTTTATTACAAAATACTTTTGCTCTGTATTTCCTGTATATTTATTACAGCATTGACATAAACCTAACCACTCTACTGCACTAAGAGAAAAGCCTATTCGACACTGAACTGGAAGTTTCTGAACTGTGTTATGTACTCCCTGGTGTAGTTGCATTTCACAACCAACCCCTCCTACACTAACAAAATAAAGATTTGTTCTTTTTAAGCTACAAATGTCACTTGGGGCTCAGTCTCAGATTTCTTGGCTGTCTGAAGCAATATTCAGCTGGTTTTTCAGCTGGAGTAAACAGGTTGCCCTGAATTTCACCCAGGGTGCAGGGCAAAACCATCAGCTGGCACCAAACAGGAGATCTCAGAACATCTGGTGCTCGTCACTGCCAGTGAGGGAATTTCAGGAGGAAGAAATAGAGCAGAGCCGGACTCACAGCTTTCACCCCTTCTCCATCCTGTTTCAAGACCTGTTTAGATTCTCAGGCTTTACAACATGATCACTGTACTGCAAATCCTGTAATTTGCAATATGGAAATAAAAACAGTTACTTTAAGTCAACTCCAACAACTGGGAGGTATGACAAGTTACCCAGTCAGTCTCTCTGCACTGGGGATGTTAGGGACAGGTTAGGCACATTTGAAGCTTATATGCAAGGTGTTCTCTTCCACAAAAGCATTTTGCTGCTTAAATTGATGCTCATCACAGGTTGGTTTGATAACACTAATCGTTACTGTTTAATATCAAGTTGGCACGAGGAATCAAACACAGAACATTCCAGTAATTGACTTGGTTACTGTAAGAACAACAAATACTGCTGAATTTATAGATTTCATAGAGCTTAAGACAAGAACAAACCAACTCAATTAACTAGTTATGATGTGCAGAGGATACAATTTCATCACCTCCTTGAATAACTACTGCTTCAGGCAATGAGAAGATTGCGTCCCTTAAAAATGCCTAACAGTGCAGAAGACTATGGATGGGTTAGATGACACACACAGCAATCCTAGTAGGTAAAGCACCTCTACGCCAAAATACACAGGGAAAGCACACTGATATTTAATTGGAAATCCCCTATCTCAGATCTGGAGATCAGTACCTCTTACCTAAGTTAGAAAGATTTGCCATTACATTACCAAGGAAGAGATTTCTGTGCCCTCCCCTAAACTTGATTCATTGCATCTAACAACCCACTGACATTCATCAGTATTTCAGGGAAAAAGCAGTAAGCAAGAACATACTTGGCCAGGTCTACATCACCACCACAGTCCCTCTGGGTTACACTAGGGCTGAGGGAAGCCCTGAAGCCAACTCCACAGAACTTTTAAGTATATGAAATAAAAACCTTCGCTATAGCTATCTATATTTAACTGAGTCTTTCAACTTCTCCTGTTGGTTACTTAAACACTTTTTAAATTACTTTCTATTTAGTATTTCTTCAAGCCTCCTAAACCTTCCCATGAACTTCATGGCAATCAGGGCTAAGGTGTTTATCAGCAGGTTTTAGTGTTTTAGGATTTTTGTCAACATCCCAGAGGGGTGGCATTTTTTCTATTTCTCTAAATCATACAGCTGTTATTTAAACTAACTTATCCCAAATATTACCGATGAAAACACAGAACAAGCTTGATTCTGATCAGCAGTTTAATACAAATTGGGTTAACTCTACATTACTCTGAAGTCATCAGTAATAAAGAGGATCTTGGGGAAAGAAGCCACGATGCTTCATAGACTCATGGCATAATTTCGGTTTTAAGTGATCTCTGGAGGGCATCTGGCCCAACTCTGCTCACAGCAGAGCTTCTGTAGAGCTGGCTCCCATCTACATCACAACGTGCAGAGCAGTGCTGCTCGAGGATCACTCGTGAAATGCTTTGAGATGAATGATTCTAACCCAACAACAGACAACTGCTACTGAAAGCCACTTTTACGCAGACAAATGTGCAATTTGGAATTGGTTTATTTAATAGCTTGCTAGACAACTGGACACAGCAAAGTTAGATCAAGCCATTGTTTGATCTATGTTCTTGGGGAGTGATGCTGTTAATCATAACTCACCCTGACCTATTACACACCAAAACTAAAGGCATAATCATGGTGCCTTCTTATACTGGGTGAATTTTACATTACCTGCGAAAGTAACTGCTAAGGAGAAGACTATAAGGGTAATTTTCTTTCTGATGCAGGAAATGAGTGCAGGCAGATATAAACACCTGACAACAAACTGGCTGAATGAAGTCAGATTTCTGTCGAGGGCAAGTTGCCAAGCTGCAGTAGTAGCTGCTTTGGCATGGTTCAGAGAGACTCGGCATTTGAGAAGCACTGATACTAAAATGGTCTCTCCTACTGCTCTGGCTTCTATGTCATTCCTTTGTAAAACACACATAATTCTCTTGTTGCACAAACCAGACTTCAAATGAAAATTCATTAATCTTGGATATATATAGGAAATTCAACTTAATGATAATTCCCATTTAGAAGCTAAATGGTAGGTGCCATAACTGACAGCGAGCAAAGAAAAAACCTTGTTTCATGTTTACACAGAACATTTCACCACACTCGTTCTAGGCCATATGCTGCCTTTTGCTTTTATCATTGTTTTACTAACCCACTCAGGTTTCCAGACAGCATTCATACAAGTAGTCCCCTCACTCCAAATCCTCCTTTCCTGCATCTCCTTCCCATTTATAATTTCAAAGTGGATTAATTCCTGCATTATAGGGCCAAGATAGATATGCACATCATTAAAATATATCGTAACACTGTAACAAACAACAGTTAATGTACAGAATAAAATTTATGCAAAGCATCTGATCTACAATACATGTAATACACTATGTGAACGTGCAAATTGCGTTATTGTTGACTTTGGTCATACGATGAGATCTTGCATATTTTCTAGCTCTACTTGGTTTTGACTACATTAAGTTCCACATACTTTGAGAGTCAAATTCCCTTTAAATGAGACTTTAAATAAATGAACACTCAAGTATACACTGAAAATGAGGACAGATTTAAAGAACCCGTACATGCATTAAACAGCTGGGATATTTTTCTCTTCTATAGGACCATTAAAGCTACATAGAATCACAGAATGGTTTGCTTTGGAAGGGACCTTCAAAGGTCACCTAGTTAACTCCCCTGCAGCGAGCAGGGACATCTGCAACTAGAGTAGAACTCTTCCCACATCAGAGCACTACTACTGAAAAAGTTACTATCAAAATGTCTTTAATTTCTAAAAATTAAATGCTGTTCTCATCTGCACATGCAGGTAGCGCGACATTAAGCCATTTGCTTGATGATCTTATCCACAGGATGCTGGTCTCTATTTCTTTGTGAGATTCCAGAACATGAATTCTGCATTTAAAGGGCAAGTAGATCCAGCAAATTTTTTTAATAAACCTTTATGGAAATATTGAACATTTTCCCATAAAGTTTCTTTTCATGAACACTTAACATGCACATATTTCAAAGTAGCAACTGGTCCAGCTAGATGTAACTAATGTCAATACATTATCTACATCTGGAAAAACCCAAGAAGGTAACAAGTGCATTCACTGACTTCTGAAACTCTGATAGCCCAAAGTGCTCTGTCAGAAGTTTCCTGGATTGTTCTATCCACACATGCAGAATAATACCTGTATTACAAGTGAAAAAACAGGGCCAGTATGATACAGTTCCCCAAAGTTTGGATTCAGAAGTTGTAATGAAGGTCACCAAGCACAGAACTTCAGTTGTGCCTCTTCTCAGATTCTTTTTACTGACTGATGTGTGCACATCTCGCTGTAACCTCACATAGACTTAATGATTTTTTGGATAATTTGGATTTCATAAGACATTAGAAATTGATTTGTATGTTCAAATGTGTATAACCTCATAGCCTGTAATTAGAAAGAAAAGTACCACCAGGTACTCCAAAACAGATCTAACTTTGCCGTGTTCAGTTGTCTAGCAAGTCATTAAATAAGGACAATAAAAGTATCAGCTGAAGCACTGCTTGGGAATTTGCTGTCAATAGCACGTACGAGAACATTTGTCTTTTTAAAAGGGAGAGAAAAGCAGAAAACTGTTGATTTTGCAGACATTATACAATTTTCTTGTCAGAAAATCTAAAGAGCATCTTTAGCGCTGGCCTAAACCTCAACTGAACGCACATGTCAATCTGAATCACGTTTCACTTTGGAGAGCCGATGGACAAATTCACACTCTCCAGTCCTGTGGTGACTGCTATTGCTTCAAGCTCTTCACATTCCTGACCAATGATTCCCCACTAATCAAATACGTTCAGGAAAAACCTTCCTCAGTTCTGAAAGGGATTGCATGAGGTAGCTATCTGTGGTAAAACGGAACCCTAGCCAACAAATTTCAGCATCCCTACCGTTTCTGAGAGATCTTGGTCATGCTACATATGCCGTGATGAATACACGAGCAGAGAATTGCTTTGCCAGCAACGCCCTGAAGTACCGGGCCACCCATTCCCTACAGGACAATCTAAAGGGGAACCTCAGCAACAACCCTGTGAACTAGTGTGTATGCACACGCTAAGAAATACAACCTGAAAGGAAAAACAAGTTACTCACCCTCCAAAGTAAACACTCAGAAGAGTCTTCTATTCCTGCTGCTTCCCTTTACTAGAGGAAGAGGCCAGGTCAAATTACCCAAGTTGTGGAATACATTTTCATTTCCTGTTGGAGCTGCTTTAATAGAACATATTTCTACGTGTAGGAGTGTTGTAAACTTTTACAGAAAAGTTAGGCAGCTTCCCCCCCTACTTACACTCTAATACAATAATTTTCCTCTGCAAAACTGAGTTTTGGTGAGATGGAAGAAAAATACCTATCAAAAGCAGCTAAATAACAAGGCAAAATTAAAGGTTTTGTTTCTGCTCTCGCTAAGGAAATGTGACAGAAATCCTTTTTCCCTGAATCACAGATCCTTCAGCAGACTAAAATAAAGAAAGGGACTTGGGGACAATTTAACAGCCTGTGATTCTGATCTGCAGCTTGCACTACTAGCCATGCTCTGCAGACTAATTTTCCAGCTCCATCTGCCCTTTTGCTGCACAAACCGCTTACTTCAGACTGAAGAAAACTGAGCAGGAAAATGCAAAAATAGGTAAGTTTGGTTTTCCTGCAATTTTGTGCTTGGTAAAATATTATCAATAGCACAAGTATTCCTTTTTCTTCCGTGCATTTTGATTTCTGTTATAGATAGCAATTAATGACAGAAATGGCATTAGAGGAGTTGCACAACACCCAACTGTCTGAGTGAAAAGGCTTTTCTTTCTCTTGTTTTATATAGGTGCTCCAAAATGGATCAGTCAGACGCTTTGCTTATACCATAACGTTATTTAAATGCAATCAGCAGATTAGCAGATAGCTGCAGCAATAAACTGGAGAAAACCGAATTCAGACTGTTCACAAAACCTTTAACACGCAGAGAAAAAGAACATTGAAGAGATTTGAACACCCATGGTGCATTCTGTACAATATCAAACCTTACTTGCTTCTTCATCTCCTATCTCAAGCTCTGTTTTAGTAGAGAAATACAGTATCAACAGTAAAAGGAATACTGGGGAGCTTGCAGTTGATGAGAGATTAATATTAAACACACAGTGTCATGAGGGAAAACTTCTTGACTTTGAAGGTGGCAGAGGCTGCCCAGAGAGGCTGTGGAGTCTCCTGCTCTGGAGAGATTCCAAACCCACCTGGACGCCACCCTGGGCGGCCCTGCTCTAGCAGGGGGTTGGACTAGATGATCCCCAGAGGTCCCTTCCAAGCCAAGCCCACCAGTCTGTGATTCTGATGAACAGGTATGTCTGCAGTTTCATTGTTAGTCTGAAAGCCAAGAATTCTGTAACAGAAGGGAGTACAGTTGCCTATCAAAGGGAAAGTACAAAGACTAAGGGCTGCAATGCGGGTAAAGAAAATAGGAGATAAATGCAACAAAAAGGAAAGCAGCAGAGTATTTTCTCCATCCCTGTTCAGTTATGGGCATATAATAAACAATACGAAGCCAGCTGAACAATTTCCTTATTGTAGTCTTCATGGAAATAATTAAAGTAGCCAGATGGTTAGAAAAATAAATTTTAAAGGAGAAAGAACAACTCAGGAATATTTAGATAAGATATAACTAACATAAAAGTCACACACAAGGCAGTCTGAGCCATTATCAGCTCTTCACAGAAACTCATGCAAGGTGAGCTTCAAGAGAAAGAGGGAGCATGGTCATATACAAAGTTTGGAGAAGATAAATCTTACACTATAAACCTATCAGCTAACCTTCATCTCTGGAAAAAAAAAAACCAATAAACAAATCACCAGGTGCTTCACCCAAATATGGTTAGTATCAAAAGTAGGCATTGTTTCTCATCTGGAACAGCACCCTACAGAATCTCTAGTGTCTAGTAGTATGTTGAGGCCTCATTGAATCCTCTCCAAGGTCAGGGAATTAGTAATGCTTTTCCTGGATGGATTTACTAGTGTCTCTGCATGAGTTGAATCTTCACTCTTTATCTTATAAAAGGCACTTTTCATTTACCTAGCTGCCTACTTCCCCGCAGTGCACGGGGATTTAATTATGTTTGAGACTTCTATCCCTCTGGTCAATGTCAAATTTGGTTGAAAAGAGGTTATTAATCAGGAAGAACAGACACACAGAGTGTGATTGCAGAAGCCTAATTTCCTTAGGAAATTAAGCTAAAAAGTGAAAAAGAATTCTCAAGGACAAATCCCATCAAATCAATCTGATATTTGACATTGTCTCATAAGGCATTTTTCTAAGCAAAGGAGAGAAATATAGCTGCGTGAAATAAGGTATTTGCAACTGGCTGGAAATCCAGATTCAAGCTGCAGTTGGTAAGTCAGGAAACTAGGAAGGGATTTGAAGTGGGATCTGTTTTTGTCCCTAGTGTAATTCTTTTATATTATAAGTGGCTGTGCACAACAGAACAGAATATTGTGAACATCATCCAGCTGTCAAAACCTCAGCACTTCCAAGAACAGTAATGGGAATTCAAGATGGACTTGATAAAATAGTCTGTAAAGAAAATGCAGTGTAAGTAAGTGTAAGTAAGTTTTGGCGTAGTCTTTCAACGGATACAGAAGAGAAATCTAAAATAACCATCTGGTCCTATACACTGTTGAAGAAAAGTCTCCAAATTTCAGTAGGTTCCAAAGCCAGTTTAAGTAATGAGTGGTTTTGTCCCAGAGAAAAGGTAAACACAGCTCATGGATGTGTCAAGTTTAAGATACTTTGCCCCCTCAGCCCTACAGAAGTCTCAGTGGGTTCACAATCCTCAGATTTTTCTATCACCCCAAGGTTTAAATAGATAAAACAGAGTTGGGAAAGCAACAGAAACTAGAGGAAGTTTCTCCCATACATACAAAGGTGGTTGTTATGGCAGCAGTCATCTGTACTACTCTACGTTTACAAAATAGCAGCAAAACAACAACAAAAGATCAAAATATTTTTGAAGGAGACTTAGGTTACCCACTAGGAAAAAGCTTTGTAACTGAAAAAATTAGTTAATAATGGCTCAACTGGAGATATTTGAACAATGTGTATTATTGAAGAACAATTTCAAAAAACAATAACAACATGCCAGCCACCAGTGGTGTGGAAGTCTAGCTAGATGATCTTCCTGTTCCTTCTACCTAGTCACTCATGGAACTTCACAGAAGAGAAAGGTACTGTAGATGTCAATTAAAAGTTACAGCTCATAAATTCTTTGCAACCGTTGCTCATCAGACTTCACCAGATGTTCGCTCACCAGGGGAAGCTACAACCTGCATAGTAACTAACTTGGACAGCCCCTATTGAAACAGAACATGTTGAACATTTCGATGTGTGAGTTAGTACACGGCGCATTCTCCAGTCTAATTTGGTGCCGAGATAAGCATTAGGAATTGTCTTTCTGTGGTGGTCAGAGATGCCAGCATTAGCTGTTCCATCAGCATTAATTATCCATCTATCCTGAATATAACATCAGGATACGTAGCATCAAATAGCATTTCCTTTATGTCCCTGTCCTCTGGGAACGTGAGGCTTTTCAAATCCTATGTAATTACAAGTCTCTTGTCAGTTTGTATTATTCTATAATTCCTGTTTTCATGGCAATGCATCAGCTACTGCATCAAGAATCCAAAGACAAGAATAGAGTAGCCAAAACAGGGTTGTTTGTTTTTTTTTTCCCATTTGTACTTTAACAGCTCTCATATGCATGTCTTTTCCTATAGATTTCACAAAAAGCAAACAAAAATCCATTGGTTTTGGACACTTAAAGATACTAGGAAAACATTAACTCATCTGTAAATCACACTTCCATTTTTCCAATTGAACTGGACTTTAACTTAATACAATTCATGTTAACATTGAAATAATTATACTAAGAACACCTCTCAAGGAGAAGGTAAATCATGTCTTATTAATCTACGGAGATTTACTCCCATATTGTTTAACAGTTTCCACCCCCGGAAGACACGAAGTAACAGCCATTTCATTACTAAACACGCCATTCACAATCAGATGTGATTGATTTTAGCCGTAGCTACATTTTCGTATGTGAACAGGTCTACTTGCAGCAGTCAACATCAATGTCGCCAGCCTTACACACCAGTCAACTCCCATCAAGCACCTGATTTAATAAACAGCTACCGGGATCCAGATCCCATTCAAATGAAACCCAAACAAGCCTCACCATGGTTTTAAGGTTCTAGACCTACTGTACCTCACCTAAGGCTCTCTGCCTTCATACCCAAAATCAAGTGGGAACGGACTCTTCCTTATCACTCCATCTCCTTGCTAAGTTCGTAACGTTAAGAGAAACAGATTACCCTTTCCACACTGGGATGTATACAAGAATTCTATGGATTTGGTTCATCAGCTACAGAATGCCAGAGGAGGTTAAGGCTTTGGCAGACCATCAGACCAGAAAAAACAAACAATGTACATAATGAAAGCAGCACTTGGCACTTAGGACTGAAAATCAGTTCTGCCTGACATAAAAGAACAAAACAGAGGCAGCACAACTGAAGTACACTGACATTTATGATTTTGTGCAACTTTGAATCTTAAGCTCTGTGATTGGTAAGGTTCAGAGTAGTGCTCCGGAATGAAATGTGACTACTCTGAATGGGTTTTCTTGAAGCTTGTTCTCAAAACACAAGACAGTTTGTCAAGAACAGTGTTTTGCTTGTTCAAACTCTAGGAATTTGCTAGTGATGTCTGATAAAAGAGTGAACTTGACAGACCAGAGTTCTACCATGATTTGTAAGCTATTTTTTATGAATGATTTAGTATTTTCTTGCTCAGAAAAACTAAGTTTTGATGTATGCTGATCAAAGAAAACAAATGCAAGCCATAATTACAGCAGCAGGAGATTAATTTGGGATATTTGGGAATATATTTTTTAGATGAGCAAGCACTCTAGTCTACTAATATTTACAGGGAAGTACTACTTTTGTGGTTTTTTTTTTCTACAACCTATAGTTACGCCTTAATTATTTTAGGATCTCATTTTAATTCAGTAACAATAAAAGCCTAAGACACCACCTGAAAGAACAACCTGCAGGTTTACCCATTGCCAAAATTAAGTTACTTCCCCAAGAATGTCTGTGGAAAAGAGCATTACAAACACTACAAAGGATTTACAAGGCTGAGAATAGGGACTACTGAAGAGCCTGCATCTTTGTCTCCAAACTTCATAGAGATTTTTCAATTGAAGTAAGAGAAGCAGAAGAGATGGCAATTGTTATGGAACAGTAAGAGAGATAAACACTGACAAGGCCAAGATTAAATCATGATGGTTACGTAGATATTGGTCAGATAACACTCATACTGTCCAGCAACACACTGATCAGAAGCATCCTTCTACTCGGATTTGGCAACACTTACCCCAGTAAACAATTCCAGGTTGTTTGAGATATAAAACAAAATAGATTTAAATAGATCTAGTACAAGATACTGGAAGTGAGGCAGAATCCTTAACCGAAACCAGACAGTAGAGAGGCACCCAGCACAGTGGCTTTCCATTACCCAGCAAGGTGAATGGTCCACTTACACACGGGTGAATTTGTTGTTCAGACCCTGCAAAATCCACTTAGTAGTCTCCTCGATTAGTCTGTCTTGATCCCTGCCCCACACTGCGAAATATTGCCTTTTATTTAAAAGGACTGAGAGTCTCTTGAAGGGTATTTCCCATGGGAGTTCTTTAACCAGCTTCAATCCTGGATTTGATGTTTACACTTCATTTCAGCAGGCTTTGCAGAAGTGATGTGGTTATAGAGCAAGTCATCAAAGAGGCACTTCTGAATGGGGACTAACTGTCTTTACAATTCCTATTTACAGCACCATTTCGGTATTGTTTCAAATAATCTCAGGCAGCAGAACTCCCCTCTACACAGTTACAGAAGATTAGAACCAAAGGCAAAAATAATGGGATATTGCTACCAAAAGTTGAATTTTCCTTCCAGTTTATATACATACACACCAATGAATAAAGGAAAAGAGATGGTCTGCATTTACTTGAGCACACTTGGAGCTCCTGTGTTACTTATTCATTTGTTACATGGCCATTTTATTGAAATGTATTGGGACATTCCCCTCCATCCTCTCAACCCTACCCCATGCAGTAGTAGTATCAATCAACTTTGAAATAAAGAAGGTCCCCGACATGTGTTGCCAAGGGTTTTTTTCTTCATCTTATATTTTTCTACTCAAATTCTAATCACTGAAAGACATGAACAAGCTGACTTAAATATTATTTATTGTGTTTCTAAGTGCTAATCAAGCTCCTTCCTAATGAGAGGAGGAGAAAAGGAAGGGAAATCTATTTTCTTGCTAAAGGTGGTATGACAAAACACTCCAGTGATTAGAAGTTACACTGCTATTTCAAGCTATGTTGCTAATTAAACTGAAAAGAAATTTTCAGGCAATAAAGATATTTAGCACAGTTTGCTAACTAGAAGCAGACAAAAACATCTCCTACTGTTGTCTAATCCTGACTTAGCAGAAAGTTTCCTTTTCTAACTCGCAACCTGGAAGTATTGGAAAAATGCACTCAGTAAGAATCTGTAGCTTATTTAGTGGCTGATTCAGAGAAATTATCCATTACCAATAAACAGGTAGCATTGCTGAAACATTTTATTCTTGTTTTATGCAAAGACTTACAGTAAATATGTTTTTCCTCTCTGCAAAAGGATCCTAACAGTTTTAAATACTCGAGGTTTTTTCCCCAATAAGTGAAAGAAGCCTTCTAAATAGATTTGAAAAGGAACTGCAGAGATACCACTCCACGTAGCTCAGCGAGATGCTTCTCTCCTTAAGTCAAGCAATGCAGGGAACATAGAGAGAAATGCAGGCCAATGAAGTCTTCAGGTGAAGAGTTCAGAGCAGCCTTGTGGTACGCTGGTTTTGAGCAGGAGAAGGCTGTACAGTTACTGTTTGTCTGGATACAGAGCTGAGCAAGTGACTGGAGCCCCCACCTTCCTCCTTTGGGGAGCATCACACACTGGTTGCTCATAGGCAAAGCACCACAGACCTGCTTTATCAGCAAGGTGACACACCACTGCTTGTTTCGACTCGCTTCTCCTCAAAGAGGAAGGCATCATCTTGGCAAACACACTAAAACCAGGGGAGGGGGAAAAGCAAGGCAGACTTCTTTCTGTTGAAACAATTTCAACAAAACTATAATTACTGCTAAGCACTAATACGCTCAGGGTCCAGTTGCTATGCAACAGCGAGGACAGTGCGGTACACCTGCTGCAGGCAAAGCGAGCAGGAGGAAAGCCAGCTGATGGACAGGAGATGTGCCTTTACTTTAGCAAACAAAGGAGTAACCTTCCCCCCTTTCATATCCCATCACAGACAGTTTATCATTCTCAGGATCTCACATCAATCCATCCCCCTGTGAGACTGCACCAGACCCCCAGTTTGGTGCAGCGTAAATCCCTCTCCCAGCTGTGAATCTTCACTTGTAGTAACCCAACTCCAGCACGCAGGCCATTGCCACCGCAGAGAAACTCCGTTTTCAACTTCAACCTGCTGGGTTTTGTGACTCCACATTTCCACATCACACCCCAGGAAACTCACACAGCGAGCTGATCCACAAACAATTTTTTATCTTCACTGTCTTACAATTCCAGTGATGAAAATAAGCGAAATCTACTGGCTCTCAGTAAAACGAGTGCTCAGTAAAGATTATCTACACATTTAGCAGCAGAGGCCACGGAAACGGATGTATTTCCTATAGGCTTTACAAGCAACTACCTTACCTGCGCTCAGCTGAGATGGCTTCTGGGGCAAGGAAGAGATCCTGGGGACGTCCTCACAAAACATCCACCAGTGGCTGAGCTGAGAGGGATGCAAACCAGCTCTGTACAAAGCCCAGCACCTCACCCCCAAACTGAAGTAACTCACACACCCTCTGTCTTAACCCCCACCCTCTCCCCATGCCCGCTTTATAACATCCCTTAATGAGCTCATTACCGAGTTAATAAGCTCAGCCCGGGTTACCTGTCCCACCTGGCTGATTGCTGAAAAGGCCCAGCAGCGCACAAAAAGCTCTGCATAGGCTGGGGAAAGTACTCCTAGGAAGGGTTTGGGGTCCTCATTCAGAATCCCGATCCCTCAAACATCCCTGCTGACTGCAGACCCCACTGGGCTACAGTGTCAATGCAGCTCCAGCCCAGATGCAGGCGTCAGCCCGTCCTTGGAGAACCCACCCACGACTTATCAGAAGTTCCATACCCTGTTACAGCCCCATCCTGCTGCACAGTAGGGAGCAAAAACCTCTTCCTAATTTCCAAGAAGTCTCTCATGTGTGCATCTAGTAAAAGTGAAGTTAAAAATAAAAAACAAAGTACATCATGGTTGCTGCATTTCTATCATTAAATGAGGTGGAAAAAGTAATTTCACAATAGAAAGGACCAGTATTGATGTTAAGCTGGATTTTTTAAAACCTTAACTCTTAATGACTCTATTCCACTACATGGGGTAGAAACCTTCGACTTGATGAATAGGGAAAAGAAAAAAAAATGAGCGAACAGGAGAGCCCAACAATGTGATCAGACTCTGAGGTACCTCTGATTTCAATTTGCTGAATGTGTTTGGGGTTTTTTTCCCTCTGCAATGGAACACTAAATATGTATTTTAGAAAATTAAAATTAATGCAGACACTCAAAAATATAAATTCTGACCACAGCAGGGTATTTTTCCAGCAAAGCTTCTCTTCACTAGGAATGTAAGACTGTCCCTGGGCAGAACAGATATTAGAATTTAATTGTGAATTCAGGGAATACTAAATCCATACAAAGGAGTTTTAAGATGTAACAGAGAATTACTGGATCTCAAGAGCTTGAGGATTACATCTTTATCATGACTTCTATATAAGTAACTGTCTGAGGAATGACGATCTTTGTATCAGTTGCTGAAGAATAATTCCAATTACAACCCATTTCAGGACTGAAAAATGTTGGTGGGACGGGGAAATGGTCAGATGTCCGGTTTCCTCACTTTGCTTTGACTCCCTGCGAGAGTACTAATAATTTACTTGACCTCTGGAGCCTTTGAGTACCTATAGACACAGTTCAGATAACAATGTCAATATCTTTAGGATTTATGACCTCTGTGAGGAAATAATGGCATAAAGGTTAGGAATGAAGACCAACTAGTTAGTTTATGATGTCATAGACTGTAAATAATGGCAATATCACTGGGTCGAAGGAATTAATTTAACTCCTATGCCACTTATAACTTCCATATGGTGACTCTTCTATGAACATCGGAAATAATTCACATAAAGAACATTCATGTTTGTTGTCATCGGCCTTAAGATTTCAGCAGAACGGCCAAATCTTAAGAAGATACGAGGACAAAACGACAACCTTCCGATTCAGATTTAGAAACTAACTACCTGTAGGGCTCAGGATTGAGTCACAGTGTAGGGGCATAAGGCACTAATTGATATGCTTTTTAATACTCTTTTGTTTGGAGAGTGTAGTAGCGAATTCATATTGGGCTCCCTTTTGGAGGCAGCAGAATTCAATCTAAAAAAGAGAATGCATGTTAATTACAGCACGCAGTGGAGCAGAACAGCTCTAAAATTGTATAGTACAGCAGCGTATGTGTTTAGGATATGAATCATGTGTATTCCAAGAGGTGAGGAAAAAATTCTCTATATATTGCTCATTTTCCAAGTCAACTGTATTGCTCTTTGTTTAGAAATACACAAAAACTTGTTTGTTTTTACAAATTTGCTTCCTTTTCCTGTTTCTAGATTATTTATAGCAATTCACTTCTCTGCAAATTAGGTTAAAGAAAGGTTCACACTCACTACACATGATAATTCATAATTTGCATGCCACATGCATTAATATTTTGTCCTGTTTTGAGTTAGAACAGAACTAATTCTGTTAGTTCTACACTGGGGACAAGTCTACACCCAGACAACTCTACACGGGGGGACAGCTCCAAACCTGGGCAACTCTACACTGAGATAACTCCACACCTCCCTGAAGTTAATGCCGTATTTTTGCAGTGTCTGCCTCTAGAAATGACAGCACTTGATGTTCACAGTCAGTACCAGGCATTGGGGTGCAGAAAGGCACTTACTGACACTTGCTCGTGTGCAGACCAAGGTCACTGCTAAACCCCGTGTGCCACGGTGGGGTGCAGTAAGTGAGAGGTGGCATCTGTGGGGAGGAGCGGACAGGACAGGTGAGCCTACACTGACCAACAAGGTGTTCTGTTCCATGGAAGTCATAATCAGTATAAAGCTGAGGGATCACACGGGTCAAGTTCTCTTCTTCAATGGCCGGTGTCCAAGGAGGACTCTGTCCGTTCTGCCACTGATCCCAATTCCTGAATCCAGTTCCAGAATCCAGCTCCTGAATCCGGTTCTCGTCTGCTGCTGAGTCCAGTCTGGGACTTCCCCAGTGTCTGCCCACAGCATCAGTGGTGGTGGAGAGGTGTTTGCCATCGGGCGGGTTGGGTTCCCGATCCGTTTTATTTACATATCACTTTGACACTTACAAACTCATGACTATTTCAGGGCTGTAGCAGCAGCCTGCAGCGTGGTTTCCCTCCACCTCACGCCCACTGCAGTTCACCTACCACCCTTCCCCAGAGCTCAGGCGAGCTTTAGTGACGGTATATAGGTCTACATTAGGTGACTAGCCGAGAAGTCCCTACATCACTAATGCCCACTATATACATTTTGGTTTACACTTCTTTAAATGTCTCAAGCATTAAACGGGCCATCTAAAACCAACGAATAATAAAGAGAGGGAGAGCAAAGTGTTTCAATTTAATAGAGGTAATTTTCTCCCACCTTACCCAGTCCTTTCAGCAGAAACATATTCCACACAGTATGCTGCTTAAGTCGATGTGCATTTTTCCTGCAGTTTATCTGCTGGGTTTCTACAAACCATAAATTGTCGCTTTGTCACTCTGCTGACTGACAGCCCATCCCGCATTGAGCTGCAAGATCCAGTTTTTTAAACTGACAGTATATTACTGTCTAGCATCAGCAAGTCCCAATTGATTTGGGTTGTAAATTAAATGCCCTGATGGTTGTAATATGGTGATTTATTACTGGAGTCAATGGAGGTTTTTCTTTGCAACAGCTACGAGCACGTGCACAAAAAGACAAGTCCCCAGAGTCCCACTCACTCAGAGTGTGAATATTCTGTAATTTTCAAGCAAACCACAACGTGAAACCTGGTCAACAGGGAGTTTCAGGAAAATAAAGTTATGGAACCACAGGATGTCAGCTGTGAAAAGCAGATGCTGAAAATACTCCTGGTTGACAGTCTCATGTTTTTAAAAACTGAGACAAGAAAGTTCTCATGAACTAGCTAGTAACAAACCTCATAAACTTGACCGGGAAGAGTAGCTGAAGCAGGGAACACAAGAAAAACACACAGAGGTTCTTTCTGAAGTTGAAGAGTCTGTTTGGTATTTAAGGGTCATTAAAAAAGGATGAATTCCTACCAATTGTCCAAAATCCCCTGCGAAGTTAGTGCTTCTTTTTTTACAAAGAAGGAGTAAAATGAAAAATTAATGTTCACTATTTCTGTTGATCTTTTCTATGATGGGAGTTCTATTTTTCAACAATTAAAATCGATACATTTTGAGTGTTTCCAAGGACAACTTCCTAATTTAATTCTGTTAATTCCCCCGGAAGAAGCCCCTTTCAGTGTCTGCCGGATTGCTAGGAAAATACAAGTGCCGTCACAGAAGAGAAAGAGGCTGGGTAAGGAGTGCAGAAATTCTTACTAGTGATCTGATTTTGTGTTAATGAGCCCAGAACGATGCTCAGACAAATCATTAATCCTGATACCTGATGTTCACTTTGATTTGGCTACAGATCCAGGCTATTTCACAGGGGCTTCGTGACTGTCAAATTTATAATGTTTTACTAATGTCCTGTGCGATGTCCACGGGGTTCTGCAGGTTCTCCCCTCCGCTCTGCAGTGCTTGGCTGTACATCCGTTGTAAAGACAACTTGCTCTAACTGTTCACAGCAAAAAGAGACAGCGGAGACTTTTCATCTGGCAGAGGACAAATTTTAGAAGACTGTATGCAGCCTGAACCCAAAGTAGAGATGCAATAGGAATGTTCCCTTGCTCTCTAATAGAAAAACTTTTCAAAACTTGGGTTCCAAACCATGAAATTCCATTTTCTACCTAAATTATACTCTTATTTTGCCTGGACTTTCCTAGTCAAATGCAGAGCATCAAGCAGCACTGTGCAACATCTTTCATAAAGAAAACAGGGAAGGGGTGAAAACATGGTTAATTGTACCAACAGCTGAGCACTTTAGTTGGCATTAATGATATTGAATATAAGGGATTCAAAGGTAGACTAACTCAGTCTAGGTCTAGACCTAGATCCCTTCCCGTCACTGGAGGGAACAAGCACACCAGACAGTTTATTGTATCTTTTGTAGGATGGAGCAAGTCACTGTGTGGAAATACTTTTCCATCGGGCTGACTGGAGTTGGAGTAGACTTGATCAACTACAAGTAAAAGCCTGTATTTAGATGGGCAAAAAGAACTCTAGTACTAGACTAATAAAGAATGATATTTGACAAATTTGATCCAGGAAAAAAATCTTGATGGGTTTGCTTTTACTATGGAAAATTAATGAAAAATTTGTATATATTAATTAACTAAGAAAAACCCTATGAACAGTCAAATACTCAGTGTCTGAGGATGTCATGATCCAGGTAAGTTACTTAACAAAGTGAGGTCATTTAAATATAACTTTTCCTCAAGTAGGTAAGACAGACAAGTTTTCTTAGCTGTATGTTAGTTCCTGCCACGTTTGTTTCAGTTTCTGTAAACACACTGTGTTTATCTAAAAACAACCACTTCTGTGAACATTCATTTCAATCATCCAAAGTGAACAAAGCTTGTGTATCTGTTCACTCGGGTTCCCACGCCGAGCCCACCAGGCAAGCTGGCTTTTAGAGATTACAGCGTTAGTAAGTCAATAAAGCCTTTTTGCTCCTTTTTCCAACGCGATGTCTGTCCCAGGGCGCGTTGGGCGGCTCTGGGCTGGGGCTCTGACGCACAGTCGCAGACCAGAGCAGTTGGTCAAAGAGCAGAACCGTTGGCAAGTCTAGCTGGGAGCACTCTCTACTTAGCACTCACGCCGCCTGCCTGCCCCAGTATATTATAAAGGAAGCAAAAAGGATGGGCCTTCTGAGCAGGGTTCCTGGGGGAGAAACGTCACTCACCCGTGCAGCACCTGGATCTCCAATTCACAACAGCATATGGATTCGGTGAGGGGCAAAGCCAAGGTGGAGAAGGCTGGGAAGTTCATCATTTCTAAAGGTTTGAATGACTATAATTTGTTTCCATGGTGATTTTAATACTGAATTTTTTTTCTAATGAGAGAATAATATTCTGTTTATGGCCTTGTTTAGTCATCTCCAGTATTAATATAAACTATATATATGTGTGATTTAGAGGAGCTCTGAACCTCATCTGTAGGTATTGAAATCAGTTCTAGGCACCCAAAGTTCCGTGTTTCCATTCTGTGGGTACAAATTTGCACACCGAGAAAGGAAGCAACTGCTTCTTCCAAGAGCCAGAAGCTGACTTTTAAATATTGGGATTACAGCATTGGCTATAAACTAAACGATGCATATTTGATGCAAAACCTAACAGACCGTTTTGTGTGGGCGATCATGGAAGAGGATCCCCAGAACAAAGCACATCTCACCAAAAGAACCAGCACGCTCCCGTACAACCAGGCGTTCTGCACGAGGTTATGCGTGGTTGCCCCCTCATTACTTGTGTTGGTTACCAAGGACTGTACATCTTGGGGGGAAGGAAAAGCATAAGGCAGTTTTAGTTTCCGTTACTATTATTTTTGACTAATATGGGATAATGACTGCTAATGCTCTATGGATTTATTTTTCCTTAATGAATGAACAAAACATCCTCTTAACACCCATGACAGTACCACAAGTGCTTGAGGGTAGAAACGATCATGTGTTGATTAGCAACCAATCAACATTTGAACTGTTGATTGTACAATCTTTTATTCTACGTGGTTCTGCACTCACAATAAATTCATCTGAAACTAATCTGCTTTCATAAGACACAGAAGTTTTAGGTGTTGACTTCTGCAACAGCTGCAAGCTATTTTCTATCCCACCTTACCATGAAGGTATTCCATGTTCCTGGGATATTACACATGCCTGCAATGAATTTACAGAGCATATTCAACACAAAACTATTGGTACCCTTGGCTGAGAGGTTACGATCAGCAAGGGAAGAGAACAGAAGTTGGGGTGGGTTGGCCCTGACTGAATGCCAGGTGCCCACCAAAGCTGCTCTCTCACTCTGCTTCTCAGCTGGACAGGGGACAGCGAACAGAACAAAAAACTCGCGGGTCAAGATAAGGACACGGAGAGATCATTCACTAATTACCATCACAGGCAAAACAGCCTTAACGTGGGGAAACTAACCAATCAAATCAGGGTAGGCTCAGGAGAACTGAAACCAAATCATAGAACGCCTTCCCCCCACCCTGCCCTTCTTCCCAGGCAAAACTTGTCTCCCAATTTTCTCTACCTTCTCCCCCTCAAACCACTAGTAATACCATCATCGTATTTTACACACGCAGTCAATTCTTTGGCCATTCTTCCCTCACCTGGCTTGGGCCTTGGTCTTTTGTGGTTTGTTTCTAAAATCGGGTGAATTTCCTTAAATCGAACGGTGTGGCTAATATTTGAGGTCCCAACTCATAAACCCAATGGTCAATGGCCTAAGTGAGTTCTCAGTTAGTGTCTGACACTGTCATAACCTCTTTTCCTCTAAAGGAACAAACAGTACATACACGCTCACAAGGCTTTGGTGCAGACGCCAGCTAGCTACGGGAAACATTTTATCCCATCTGTAGTAGCAAGCTTCTGCAAAGAATAATCCTATAATTTGTCATATAATCTGATATATGTCATACGCAGCCACAAGATCATACCACCATTTGCTGACATTTGTCTGAAATGACACATCCTCTCCTAGAGCCATTGTTACAGTAATATTATACCCCATTTTAATCCAAGCTAAATACATCCTTATTTCATAGCCTGTGCTTACAATTTCAGATCTCATTTTTTTCATTATTATTACAGCTAAATTATGCTTACATTCTAATTTTTCTTGCATTTTAATCACTTAAGATGAAGACATAAATTTTTGCTTAAGAAACATCTTGCTAAATCATTGTTATTTACGACAGAAACATAATATGTGGATTAGAAAGCTTTTGCTATGAGACAATTATTCATTTTCAGGCAGTGAACTGCATAAATAGGAGACCTGAATGGCCACTCCCGGTGTCATTTAGTCTCCCTTCCTCTGTCATTTAAGTTATTCTGTACACCTTACTCTTTAATATTCTTTCACTGCATTGTCAATTGATTCATGTGATGGAGTCTGTAGCAATTCTGCCTGCGTATGAACATAAATCTTGCCGTATTTTCTTGGTATTCATATGGAAATTTCTTGTTCCTAATTTCACCTGCCTGGTACTGTGATGGTAGGAAAGATGTTTACCACAAGACAAACCACAGGTGAATGGAAGAGAAAACTCTCACCTCACACACATAATCCCCTTTCTTCCTTATTTAGATCATCCTTCCAAAGCCTCAAAGACATTGCATAGCTCTAAGAAAGCTTTCAAAATGAAGTAAACATGGAATTAATAGGACACACAGTTCCATAAATCCATGGCAGGGATGTAAAAAAACACACAAGCACTTCTTGACAATGAGTCCTTCTAGGTCTTGACACGTGAGTATTTGAGAGCTGCAGATACAATGTTCTTGCTAACAGAAGTCCATTCGTATCAGTGCCATGAACATATACTATAATGCAGAAAATAATGGATTTCTTTGCTTTTGGGGGACTGGAAAATGGGCCTCAAGTTAAGTTGTTTGCCTGCTTTTGCTGCATCATAGACCTGTTCCTCTTTGGTGACTCCGTAATTAAAACAGCATTGATTTTATAATCAAAACTTAATTTGTCCCAAATTAGCAGCAACTATACAATGTATTTTGGAAGTTACCAACGTGGACTGAGTATTTTTGGTTTGGCTTTTTCATTCATTTCGTCAATAATCAGTGATAGAAAGGTCTCTAATACACCCAAAAGAGACCGCAAGCACCTCAGAAACGAGAATGGCTCGTATGAAATTGGGGACTGGCCAAGGTGACATCTGGGAGACTGCTGAGCCGGGGAAGAACAGGTGGGAAGGGCTCAGAGACACCAGTGTTCTTGGAACAGCAAGCCCTTCACTATTACAACAAATCACACGTTAAGGAGGAGAGCATCTGTCAGTATCTGTTCTTCTGATTGCGTTTCTCAGGCTCTGAGCATCTTTCAGCACCCTAAACTCCATGATCCCGTCGCCCTCCTCAGCGGGCATGAGTGCAGCGACGTGACATTTTTCTGAGCCCTGCCTTGCCACGTCTTTGTCTTTCTTTCCACCAAAAAGGCACTTAATGCACCCAGAAAAGACTAACGAATACGTGAAATGGCAACTGCTGCACACTGCCTCTGTGGTACAGATTCCCTGGGGGGATTTATACACCACTTCTGAGAGTTTAAATGCTATCTATTAGTATCTCAGCCTAAACAAACCCGATTTTTGTGTGTATGAATAAAATCCCATGGATTTTCCTTTATCTGCACATGTCAAATTATTTTCTCCTCCCTTCATCCTACCTATGCTTTGTGGAAGTGATCTGCCTTCCTACTCTCTCCGTCAAGTTTCACCCTGCCCAGGCTTTATTAATCAGAAAAAGTGCAAGACAATCAAACTAGGTCCAAGCAAGCTCCCGCTGTCAAAAAATCACCCGACTGTGATTGATTAATAGAAGAATGCATCTGATTTTGTGGTGCAAGTTCTTCCCTTGAAAAACCTGCAGTTGTTTAACACGTTTCTGTCAGCAAACCTTCCCAGCTGACAATCTTTATGGAACAGCCATCTGTTTTTGAGGATTATAAATACTTTATCAAAATATTTATGACATGTTTCTCCTGAAAGATGGTATCTTCTCCTTTTTAATAGATTAATGTCTGAGGTGTAACTGCAAAAGCTAAGTATACAGTCAGAAAATAAACTTCGAGATTTATCTAATTCACCAGCGAACGACATAGCCCATGGCCTCAGTCCATTTTTTACTGTCACAGGGGAGAGCAAACTAACGTCCACACTTCCAGAGACGCTGCCATTTTATTAGGAGACTGAAAGGTGATGCTAAGTCAAAAATAAGTAGAATTTAAAACTGTTAATTTGAGGGTGCATTTTCCCTCGTCTCCCTCCTCTGGATTTACTGCCCATTTGTCTGTTTCTTGTCCTGACATTCTTCTGTCATTTCAAGATGAACTCGTGTATTTTAGACATTCATCTTGTAGGTGTGGGGGTAGTTCAGACTCTGCAAAGACTTTCACTGTGCTGTCCTGCAATTATCCAGGCAAATAAAACGGTTCTCTCTTATTTTTCTGCAGTGACCAGAAGCATTAGCTAGATCAGGAGCTGTTTTGCTAGACACAAAGTAAAAAAAATAAGCTTGGCTACAGGATTTTATAGGCTCAAAGAGAAGATGGAACATGTAAATGGAGACGCAGCAACAGGACCCGAGAGAGGAGGATGAAGGAGAATCCTTATTTTGCTTTAAACAATTGCGAATGCAGTTTGAATCCGTCAGCAGATCAGGAGCAGTAATGGCAGGCTGCCATCCATCCCCCGTCGGGTGGATGGTTTTTCTAAGAAAAATTTTGAAGGTGAGGTTGGTCAGCACGTTTTTTTTAAAGTGAGTCTTAGGTTAACTTCGTTAAAAGGCTTTACTTGCTTCCAGCTGCTGTGTACCACAGTGACTTTGCTCTCGTCCTCCTGTGTAACAGACAGGTCAAGTGATGCAAATATTCAGGAGAAAAGATGGCTTTAGCTGTGACTAGAAGGCATGTAGAACTAACTATTAAAGACTGGAGAGGGCTCCATCTTCGAGAAATATCCTGTGGTTCTCACCAAGTTATTTCTAACCGTCCACTATGTCTTCATTTGTTTGATTTTCTTTTTATCTTTTCCTCTCAACCCTTTCAGTAGGGAATACTGACGCCTTCGCACCGATTGCCCCTTACACACATTTACTGTTTTGAATATAAATCCAAATAAAAAGGTAGCTGGACAGAGTATTTCCTTTTCTTCCTCATCTTTCCAGATCTAGAGAATAAAGATTTTTGCCATTCTTATTCACTCAGTAAACACTATCATTGTCTTTCAGAGACTGCATTATGAACATACATATTTATGGCAAGAATAAAAGCTCCATTTCATAGCCTCCCTGACACTACTCACTTCTGTTGTTAACAGCTATGACCCAATCCCAGATACCAACACCTCTCGCATGACTCGCGCGAATAAAACACGGTGCATACAGAAATATTTGCAAAACTGGGATCTCTAAATGAAGATTTTAAAAAGAATGTCTTGGAGCACCACAGAGGACGAACATTATCGGTGCTAATTGCCTCCTAGGAACCTTGATGCCACTACGGGATTTCAGTAGTTTCCTTAGACGCCGCTCTGAGCTACAGCTGATGGGCAGAAATTCAGACTATCGGTGAAGACCCAAGGCTTACCTTGTTCCAAGGTTAAGCTGAGGTACTGGGGAAGAGGAGGAGAAATTTCTTGCAGCTCTTTGCAGAGATCAGTATTAGCTTATAGTGAAAACAATGGTGCAGGGGATGCAGCTCTGCTGACAAAATACAAATTCCTGGCGACCAAGAGCACCTGATTTTTCTTCTTTTAAACTGTAATAAAACTATGGGTGAGAAGAAACTATTGAAATAGGGTTTGGAAATTTATTACATTTCCGAAAGGAAAGCCCATATTATACAACTGTAAGTATAATTCTGGCTTCATGAAGTCAATGAAAAAAATCTATTGAATTGAATGAGGCCCTGATTGCCTCTCTCTTCTCTTGTATCATAGGTACCAACACATGCTGCCTAACAACAAATCCTGTTGGACTCTGGCTGAGCAAGTCTCACCCCACATCCCATGGCTCTAATCCTCTCATTGTTCTCTGTGACCTTTACGTCCTGAACGCACTATATTCCCACGTATTTCTGTAACGGGATAGAAGTTCAGCCAGCTCAGAACCTGAGCCACTTAAGTTACGTTGCTGAGGAGGTTTGGTTTCTGCGTGAACACTTTATTCTTTCACTCACAGAGGAGTTCCAGAGAGATGGGGATTTGCCAGTGCTTCCTACATGGACCTGGGTTTGAATTCTATGTTTTGCGGCAACAAGTGGGACAATCAAAGAGAAAACATTGTTCTTGTAGCAATGTTGGTGTCAGCTTTTATCAAACAATATAAGAGCCCAGCAAGGCTATAAATTACACTCTGAAATAGCAACAGCTGTAATTGGTCCTGATGAGATACGTATATTAAGAGTTGGTCCCGTTCAATGACATGTTTTGTGATCCTTTGAAAAGATTTCATCTGAATTTATGGAGTCTGATTTGTCTTTTCATCCACGTACTTAGAAATTTGCATTTTTCCCGTCTGCACCAGAAAACCAAAGCAATTGGCTGCTTTAAACATCTGTTTTTCACAGAAAGAAGAGAACTATGAAAGGAAAATCAATCAGATTTCACTTTTTTCCTTAACTTTCCCCTTTCAGTCACTGTAAAGACAACTATGAGATTTGCTTTGCTCTGTACCTTATTGCAGGCACGCCATCAATATTCCCAAGCAATTACTACGGAACATCTCAAATGACACCTTTTCTATACACCTAACAAATTACTTACACTCTGTTACCACGTCTATAAGCCCCTGAACACTATTTACTCAATCAGGAAAAGGCTATGTAATGTAATTACTAGAGGCAAACTGTGACATCTCCTCCTTTCACAGACCAGGGTTCCCTGGCTCGATATATCATACTTTTAGAGGTTAAAAAAAATCCCATCGTGTTTGTTCATACAACCAAAATGGCTTTTCTGAGGCTGACAGTGCATTCACCTTTTAGCCTCTCGCTTTTTCTTGTTTGAAAGAGAATCATTTTATGGCACTAAAAGCCAATTAGTGAGGCCATGGATCTGTGTGAGTCTATTAAATATTTTCCTTCCTTATCTCCAAAAATCTCAGCAGCCTTTCAAATGGAAGGAGCTGTTTCATTGCTTCCACAGCAGGAAACTAAAGGGTGATTCTAACACAACTCTTACATTTTGGGTACAAAATCACAGGCATGCACATACACACACATCAAAGTGATTAGAATTAAAGGTTTACACTTAAACACCAAGAAATTAGACCTTAGAGAGGGTATTTCTGCGATAGCCATGTCATCCAAAATACTACTGCCAAACCTATTCGAAGAACTGTTTAAGAGGAAAGCTCAAAGGCATTAAACATAAATTAGGGCCAAAGTGCAGCGGCAGGAGCCACATTAGGGCTCGCATTCTGCAAATTTCTCCAATCACAGCGAGCACTGGTCTCATTTCCAACAACATTTCTCAAGGGAGCTAAGTGCGCTCAAGGACTGGACAGTAGTTTTGCCGCCTACAAAGCAATCAAAGAGTGACCTGAGCTTCCAGGACAAAGCACCCGAAAAGTTTCACCTGTCACAGGACATTGTTGCCTGCAGATACGCAAAGCAGTTGTTAACCAGAGTGCAGAGCTGCTTTGCTTTATCCGATATTCTTGAACGTGAACTCAAAATGACGTGGTGCCTTCTCACCCGCTGAACTTAGTACAAATATGGCAGGAATAGCTGCTTCTGTCTTATCCTGATTTTCAAGGTCTAAAATAAGCAAATAAGCAGAATAAGGTGAACCGGAAGTTTACAACGTACAGAAAGTGTAGTACAGATTCAGTTTTGTAACTTCATGGATCTGTATCAAGTTTTATTTTTTCCCACAGGCCTTCTCTTCTAGGTTGGTAACTCAGTAAGTTAAGGCAAGGCAGAAGAAAACGGGAAGCTGAGGAGAAGGACAGTACAGCTAGTATTGGTGAAAAGAAGGGACTAACTGAGATAACATTGGCTTTCTTGAGGAAAAGGAGTAATACTGGTTGGGAACTGGAGATCGTGATTGTAGTAGTGACAGACTGTAGGGAAGAACCAAAGCCATGGCAGGTTTAAGGGAGACTGTTGATTAGGCTTACGTAGAGTTGGAGCATTATAATTCTGAAGGCATCTGATTGTTCAGCCACCTTCCGTTTCCCTTCTGCTGTCTCCCAGGCTGATGGTATGATCGCAGAGCCATCAGCTGTCATGTCAAAAAGAGCGAACGTTTATTTCATTCTTATTTAAGACTCAGAATACTCCTTGTATTTCGACTGACAATCAATAGAAGAGAACAAAAAAATGATGTTTTGCACAGTAGAGGTAGAATCTCTGTTTTTAATTAATTTCTACCCTCTAAGAAGTTTGAAGTTTACAAATACACTTAGACTACATGAAATCCACATTCCTTTCACTGAGCTCACCAGAGCACTTTATTAAAGGCTTTTTTTGTTCTTTGGTATCACACTCGATGAAGTTTTCACTTTTTTGTAGACATCACTTCATTCTTAGCATTTTTCACAAACAAGAGATGTTCTCCCATTAGAAGACTCCCCTCTGCAGTTCAGAGCACATTTGTTCCATTTCTTCTTATATTTTCCCCTCCTTTGACAGCTATTCTCATTCCCTCAAGTACTACACTGAAACATTCCATGGTAGTTGCACAGCTCAAATGCTCACAGACATTTCTATTTTCTTCTATAGGTCTGTCCTTAAGGTTGGTAAATATTAAACAACCTGTCATCAGTCAAGCTTCTCTTTCTTGTATTTTTTTTTAAGGAATACTTCAGTTCTAGTGATCTGTTCTAGGCAAATGGTTTGTAACGAGGTTATGGAAACTGTGAAAGAAGCTTAAAAGGAGTGGTCCTGGAGGGCTTTTCTCCCTAACTTCAACCTTTGCTTTTCACTGACAGACAGTAAACTGTGGCAGGAAGCCAAATGTTTTTACTCCAGACATTCACTTTCATGTAGCGTGTGAATGGAGGCGACTGATAAATAGACATTTGAAAAGATAAAGTGAACTTCGTGTTCCACACACATCCATTAGCATAGGAGAAATCATGAGGATGAGTTTTGTCACTACATTTCCTTTAGAATGTGTTGGAATGATAAATAAATTAATTAATTACGTGTGGCAGCAACTCTTACAACACTAAATGGAAATCTAAGTATTAAAAATCTTAAATACTAAATGTAAAAACCGCAATGTAGAAGTCTGTACCTTTGCAGATCAGGCTCCTCTCTGCACAGCTAAATCGAGCCAAATCTTCATCTCCTCTCTAGCACTAGAGGAAGACTACCTAGTTATGTTTCAAGCCGTGATTTGTAGCCTCCAGCCTACCAGGCAAACAGCACGGTATGAGTAGGATATCCAGAGACTCCGGAACATTTGCTTTCCTGTGCTTGGAAATCATGGTTTCGCTGGAAGCGTCAGTGAGCAGCGACGCACAGCAAAACACATCCTACCGGGGAAAAAGGCACGGGGAAGGGAACAAAGAAACCATTTCTATCCTGCAGAGATTATTACTTTTTTTTCATTGCTTATAATGTGAATTGCAGAGAACAAACTCTCGGCATTTTGGCCCCTGGAAACTATGTGTGCTGTGGAGAGTTTGGAAAACGACTTGGGCTCCCGAAAGATGAGATGTAAACATTATATGTTCAAAAAAATAAATATTTAAACCACAAAGAAAATGGACACTAAAGAAAACCACTCTCTGAGATGACCTTATGGGCCACTGTGTCAAAAAGACTTTTTGAATGACTATCCTCAGCATGGGCTCCTTGTGGTTATATTGTACTATTTATTCTCCCAAGGCAGAGAATTGTAGCTCCTGTAAGTGAAGGAGGGTACAATCAGCGCATGGTGCTTTTCATGCTCTCAAAGAAATATGGAGAAGTACTGAGAAAATAAATGTATTTTGTGTCTTTAACCACAAAAAAATTAAGAAACTTTAGAATTTTTGTACAGTACTTTTCCTTTCTCGTTTACCCACTTGAAAAGCAGGTTGTTACAACACCGAGGCGGCGGCTGTCAAACCCGCACACCTTATTTTCACTCCCACAGGTTGTGATCAATCACCCTCCAGTTTAATTTCTCTGAGTAACTCCCTGGCTAGGAGGGCTGTGAGCTCCTAAACGCAAAAGGTCCATCTACATTTATACATCTGTTTTGTGTGAAAATTATTATTTATTATTCGTCTGATAGTAGTTGCCAAAAGGCTCCAGAGAAGAGGCATTGTGCTGTTCCCGATCCCTGCAACTAACGATAACCAGTGAGTTCTTTAAAAGCTTCCAGTCTAAATAAAAAGGTAGACAAGAGTGAGGGGTGACAATAATGACTTAAGACACTTAGTAGGACAGCCAGGAGTAGAGCCAGGTTCCCTGCACTGGGTTCCTGACCCTGTTTGTAGGAACTCTCAGAGCTACAGGTTACGTGGAGCACACAGCAGACACACAGTGATGTTAGCTACTTATTTTTCCGCTCTATTCCATCTCTAGGCATCTCTTAGCTGTCACATTTTCGTCAGCCACTGGTACAAATAATGGCTGTCAGGAGTGTTGAAGCGCTATTCTAGGTACCGACAGCATTCATCAAACCCCCGTCAGCTACGCCCAGGTTAACAGCCGTGAGGTCTTTCAGCTGAGGTCTGCCCAGAAAAACCAGCTCACTACATGTTTATGAAAGCACACGACACTGGCTGAGTCTTCTCCAGTAGGAAATTAAAGACCAGAGCAGCCATGAGGGAACCAAGTCTAAACACATTGAGGGCACAACTCAAAACACGGCTCTACACGTGACCAGATCTGCTGTTGCCGTCACATTTTTCACCTTACATTTTTCTGCTGCCAACAGCCCGCTACTCTGATTCTAGAAGAACAGACCTGTCCCTGATACTGCCAGTTTCCGCTATGGTCCATCTTTGAGTAGATCGATATTCTGGATTGCTTCCTTTAAATACATCTAGATTAGAAGAGGAATAATTCAAACCATGTTTTAGACACAGAATTTGAAAGTTACAACTAGAATTTTGCACTATCTACCCGGAACTTGTCCCTACTGTCTTTCGTCATTGACTAACGGCTTTGAGAATACCCACTCACAGTGTTTACTCGGCTTTTGGTTAACAGCTGATAATGGGTTTAAATCAGAAACTTAGAAAACAATTGGGAGGATCATTTGTTTCATTGAGAAGAAGAGAAGGAGGGTTACTAGTCAAGCAAGAGGCTGGTGAGTTGCTAGGCTGTCAGCCAAAACCAACAAGAGAGATCCTGAAGGTCATTAATCTTTGCGATTTCATCCAGAGGGGCATGAGAAAATTCTTAGGACTCAGGGTTCTTCAGCCTGGAGAAGAGGAGGCTCTGGGGAGACCTTACAGTGGCCTCCCAGTACTTAAAGGGGGGCTGTAAGAAAGATGGGGAGGGGTTCTTTATCAGGGAGTGTAGTGATAGGACGAGCAGTGACAGTATTTAACTGAAAGAGAGGAGATTTAGATGAGATGTAAGGAAGAAATTCTTCACTGTGAGGGTGGTGAGACACTGGCCCAGGTTGCCCAGAGAAGTTGTGGATGTCCCATCGCTGGCAGTGTTCAAGACCGGGCTGGACAGGGCTTTGAGCAACCTGGTCTGGTAGAAGGGGTCCCTGCCCATGGCAGGGGGTTGGACTGGATGATCCTTAAGGTCTCTTCCAACCCAAACCATTCTATGATTCTTGTTCTGGTGACTTATGATTAGACTGAATTACAAAAGGCAGGGGGGGATGTTCACCTGCTACAAATATGACAATTACACTTTTTTCTTTAGTATTGTCTTTCCTGCTGTTAATCCAAGTCCTGTAAACTGATGTAATAGGATTTTTTAGTGAGAATTTTGAAGTAATATTTACATTCATTTTTATTACGAAGAAAACCACAGGAGACTTTATCACAGCCAACGCACATTTATCCCCAAGAAAACGAGCCTGTATCAACAGGAAGTACAGAGAAATGTGAAAAAAAATAAGGAAACAGCTAATATTCTGTATGTTAGTAGTGGAAAGAGCAACAATTCTGTGCTGAAGCAACAGGCCAACCCAGTGCATGCACTGAAGATAGAACCTAAAATAATTTCCCAATATAAAAGGCAGTTGGATGAAGAAAGGCTCTGCCGGGAAAAAAACCAGATGGAACCCTTCACAGAGGCTGCCAGATCTGGGTTCCCAGCATGCTTTAAAAAATGAAAAAAAGCAAGTTACACAATTTCATTTCTGCCAAACGGAAAGTCAGAAATAAATGGTTACGGGTGTTTGGAAATCTCTTCTATGTGTGAAATTGATTTAATTTTTCCATAAACTGTTTTGACCTACTTAACACAGGGGAAAAAAGAAGGAAAAAAAGAAGGGAAGTGTTTAAGCTGAGCCATAGTATTCACCATGAGAGGTACCAGCTGTGCTGTGCTGTACCCACTGCCTGCTACACCAACTTCAAGATAATGGACTTCCTGAAATAGCCTACAATAAATTAAAAAAAGTAGAATTACTAGGGCTGCCTATGCCCTTGTGCTCTGGAAGGCTCAGATATTACAAGTTGCCTGATCTGCATGATAGTGAAGCAGGGATTGGGGCTATGATCTTTGCTTTATGAATATAAGCATCCATATAAATACAATAAAATATAAATAATATAAATATCGATATAAGCATCCACAGAAAACAATTTGGAGGTTCCGCTCCGTTGTTATCCAGCCATGATTTATTTTCACAGCGACGCTTTATTCACAGGTTCATATACGTCCAAGAAAGTTCTTGTGATATTTAACCACAATAACCAATAGGCATATTGAAAATTGAGATTAAATTCTACTCTCTGAGACCGCCCTGTGTTTGAGGAATACAGGCAAGCTCCAAAGAGAGGCTTTGCAGTACAGGGACCCTCAACTAATTGGGAGGCTGGGGGAAAGAACTCATGGCAGGGGATTAAGAAAAACAACTTCTGTCAATAAGTTCAACTGTTCAGGTGTTTTACAGCAGTCTGGATTTTCTAAAAAAGACATCGACAGTGTTTTTTCATATTTTCTAAAATTGCTTTTTATATAAATATGGTTCAGTGTTTATTTTCTTTATGTATTGACCATACTCACTCTGTATACAGCTCTGACAAACTTTCTCGACACTGTAAAGCTAGATCCAAATGCTACACGGTACCTTCATTTTAAACATCAATTTACTATGAACAAAAGAATTAAAATAACAAGCCTAGTAAAAAGTACTATTTCAAGTTCTCGACATGGAGAGTTTTTCTTCTCTCTGTCTCAAATTAAAAAAAGCAATTAAAAAATGCTTTAATTTTTCCTCCATTTTATTTTGTCTGGATAAATCACTCACATGGATTTTTTTTTTTTCCATAAAAGCTGTTTATTTCCTACAGCTCTCTTTCCTAGCAGCCTGCCTGCTCTAATTGCCGTTGCAGTGACAGGAGAATTAAGGTATTTTCATTACTTCATTTACATTTCACTTGGCAAAAACTGTTGGTTCACTTAGATAAAGGAAAGTAAGAAAAATTTGGACATATTCCTGATATTTATGTCTATAAAACCCAACTCTGAGAACATAAGCAGAGGTAACAGTCAAAAGAGTTAGGCTAGAGGGGACTAGTATTTGTCTAGTCTCCAGGTTTTTATCTTTATTATGGGAATATCCTGAAAATAGAAGCAAATCTCATGCCCCTGAGAATAAATGTACGTCAAGTGACTGTCTTGCTTAAGTTAAGGTCCTTAAATTAAGCTTTTCTGGTAAGCCCGTACCTTACATTTATCTAATTACGTATGTACAGCAGAGGCTGAAGACATTAATACATCTGGAGTTGTGCAGAAGCAACCGTCACAGTTTCAGTCTCTGTGTAGAAAGAGCTGAAGGAAAAGTCTCCAGTTCCATTACAAGCCAGAAGCGTTTGACTCTTCATTTAAACAGCCACCGTTTTAGGAAGGGTAGAAATGTGCTCCGATTCTGCGGCTGAACTTCACAGTGCTATTTCCTCTAAAACCACCCAGAAAAGGCTGTGGTTTAGGAATCAACAAGCTGTACGATTTACACACAAAGTGCCTCCACGTCCCCGCTTCTCGGCAAAGGTTTTGCAGCGGCAAGCTGCAGTGTTTTATCAAGTGCTTTGTTATTTTCATAAAATAGATTATAAAATATTTACTGCTCTATTATGGAGGCATTATCATAAATAGTTAAAACCGCAGTTCAACTGTCAAGATAACGGAATGAACCGTATTTTGTGAAGTATCATCCTGCAGCGATGCATCACCACTTTCATTCTGTTCCATTCCGTTATTCACTAATGTGGCAAAACTGGAAATTTCTCAAGAGTCCACACTTGGAATTCAAGACCTACATTTATACACTGAATTAAGCCCCTGTTCTGTCAATGTAAGTTACGTTTAAACTTCCTGGAAGGCTTCTTAAGGCAGAAGTTGTAGTTCTTCAGAAGATACACTTTTTTCATAGATTAAATTAGCACAAGTCAATTGCTTCTAGACTCTGAGAAGACACTTGTTCCCGTTTGATGGGTGGCTAGAAACATACAGTTTATTTCTCTGATTTAACCAATAAATCTGGAACAAACAAAATCCGTATTTTATAAACCATAAATAATGGGGAATAAATAAAAATAATAAATAATGCAGAATGGAGGGAAATGCCAGTTCTCCAGACTTCCACTGAAACGAAGTCTTTGCCTGCTGATGTTAAACACTGAGAGTAGCTGATGTCAGAACAATCAGAAGACAATATAAACACGAGACACTGATTTTGAATACTGCTTAGAGCCAACTACAGTTGCCCATTAAACTTCATATAAAGGTGAAATCTTCTCTATCTTTGACAAAATCAGAATTGTCCACAAAGAAAGACAAGTTGACCAGTAACTTCACTCTGATTTCAAACTGAACTCAATAATACTTTTATGTAGACAGCAAGAAGTGCCCCCTATTTTCCACGCTAGGTCCTTTCTAGAGTTCCGTGTTAAAGGTGGGTCTGTGTACCTGCAGCTTAGGTAAGGATATCTGCAAGTATTGCCCGTCATTTTTTTTTTTTTTACATAAGACGAGTGAGAACTCTCACAATAAAAGCTATTCTACAGCATCTGCTGTGAAATGCTCAGAAGAGGGGAAGAAACGCCTAAACACATGCTCCTACAGCTAAGCACTATCAAAATTCGAAACACCTCTGAGGATGTTTTTCAAATGCTGAGACACAAAGTCAAAATTTACCGGGTACAATGAACTGAGAAATTTTTCCGCTATGAGAGTCACACCATTTCCATTGCTCCAATTCCCCTCATGCGAGGTATTGAAGCTGACGTCGAAACTTAAGTCAATCAAACTTCCTGGCTCCAGGTCTAATTTTAACACTATCTCTGACACCACTATAAATCTATAGCTTATATACATCTACAAATCTGATACTACCATAAATATCACCTCTCATACCACCAGACAGTACATCAGCCTTGCAGAACAGCGGTTATCAAGTGTTTATGAGGTTTAAAATTTGACCAACATTAAATACGTAGGCAGCCCATGTAATTCACTGATATAAAAGCGAAGAACTGTAAATACGGCCAGCGCCCTAACCCGGGACTCACCTACAGGAGTTACCGGCCGATGCTGAGACGGATGTTCTTGCTGGGCTGAAAGAAGAGTTTCCTAGAGAACATCTGAAAAGCACGTCGTGCTTGACAACATGAACCAAGATAAACTACAGTCAGACAGCAGAAGCCGTTACCAGCCCACGCTACTTGTTTCTTTCCTGGCGGTGGTGTCCACACTAGCAGCTATCTGAGTGGCTTGTGAAGCATCGCCTGGTTTGGCCATTCACAGCTTATTGACTCACAGTCAAATGGGGCCAACCGTGGTTTCATTTAATGAACTGGTACAGACTGCAGTGCTCACAGGCTGCTTCACAAGCCTTTTACACAAGAGTATCTCGGACGGATAGTTGAGAAGACTCTGGTCTGATTGTTTTATTAATCTGAGATTTTAAGTGCCCTTTGAGGAACTCCAGCTTTAAGTGTATTCCCACTCTTTAGTACTTCCATGCTGAAGTTCTGAGAGTCGCTCCCACTCTGGTTCTAAATACATTCCGTCCTGTGAATTTATGTCTTAGAAATCTCACTCTCTGTGCATTGTTTAGCAAGCAACTTCCTGAGAAAATACTGCAGAAGGGCAGCTGAACGAGAACAGGAGGTAATTCCAGGCGCATGACTTTAATGGCCCTACAGAGATCACCATCTGCAGTCCCCTCTGTGACAGTTAAAGAGAAGTATTGTCTCACTGGGATTCATAACCATGAGGTATTTTAAGAATAAAATGTCTAAGTTCGGTCTCATAGAAATATATCTGAGGAAGGAAAGGCAGAGGAGTTGCTGCCCCCTTATCCACGTCCCAAGGAATCCTCTCACCACCTCGTCAGAGGAGGCAGGGAAGGTACGTTAGCTGTGGCGGTTCTGCTTGCACACCTTCACTGGTGAAGGCTGCAGGTATTACTGATGTATTTCTTTTAGCACATGTTGAGTCGTGGCTTCTGATTAATGCTGAGCGTGCGGGGAGGTGATTTTCTCAGGTTTCTCTCCTTACCCCCCATTCTACCACAGGGTTAGTCTGCAGCTATCCTGACACGAGCGTGGGAGAAACAGGGATTTCAAGGTCACTGCAGTATTCCCTGTTAACACTCCAAATTGCTGTGGTGAAATCTGAGCTTTCCTTCCTCGAAGGATGTCAGAATTGCTGGGGGGGCGAGGCAGAAAAGCTGACCTTGGCTATCACTGAGGATACAAATTCATTTAGAGGTGTTGAGAGGAAGAAGTCATTATTTCCTCAAACTACAGATCAGACTATGGTTATACAGTTATTTTGCCAGTGCTGTTTTCCACAGGAAGGGATAAAAGCCGGGCTCCGGGGACCTAACAGAAAGTGTCATCTCTGAACAGCAACAGCAACAAAAGTAAGACAGAATTCAGAAAAGCTAGTAGCAACTTCACTATCGAGTGTGAAGTGTCTGGGATTTCAGTCCATTTGTCAACTATGAGCAGGAGTGATAGTTTGAGACGACAGCATTTTGTGATTGATAAAGGAGGTCACTAAAATAATCTTAACTTCTGTCCAAATTGCAGGGTCAAAAAGAGACTGTGTGTGATGCACTTACACCACCAACATGGTATCTTAGCCCTGATTATTTCCTATGTTTCCTATTAGAGATCAACAATTAATGTCATACTTGTTAAAGCACCAAGAAATTAAAAAATCCAATGCCAGTTGCAGGCTGTGATGGTTTAATCACAGCCAGCAACTAAGCGCCATGCAGCCGCTCGCTCACTCCTCCCCACTCCCCCCTCACAGTGGGATGGGGAGCAGAACTCGCGGGTTGTGTCAAAATCCCCAAACTTGTGGGTTAAGAAACAAACAGTTTAATAATTGCAATAAAAATAAAATAGTAGTAAAAATAATAATTGTAACAAAAAGGAAGGTAACAGAAAAAAAGAGTGAAATAATGCCCAAGAAAGACAACTGATGCACGATGCGATTGCTCACCACCCACTGACCAACGCTCAGCCAGTGCCCCAGCAGAGATCCACCCCTCCCTGCCAACTCCCCCCAGGTTATATACTGGGCATGATGTCATATGGTAGGGAATATTCTTTTGGCCAGTTTGGGTCAGCTGTCCCAACTGTGTCCCCTCCCAATTTCTTGAGCCCCTCCAGTCCTCTCGCTGGCAGGGCATGAGAAGTTGAAAAATCTTTGACTTATTGTAAGCGCTACTTCGCAACCGCTAATTACATCCGTGCATTATCAACGTTATTCTCACACGAATCCAAAACACAGAACCGTTCTGGCTACTAGGAAGGAGATTAAATCTATTTCAGCCAAAACCAGGACAGAGGAGAAACTCCAGGACCTAACATTTTTGCTTTCTCTCTCTACTGGTAATTCTGTATTCAGTGATTCCATAATACCACTGGCTTTGAAATACGGGCTTTAAAGGCATATGAAGAATGGTTTTATTCTACTGCCAGCCTTGCTGCAAGGCACAGCTTAACAGTCATTTCTGGGCACCAGTGATCTTGGCTTCTATTCTTATTTCATGACTGACTAGCAAGGTCGCAAGGTCACAAGGTCTTTGAGCTTTTCCAAGTCACTTCAATGTCTCTAAGCTGCAGTTACTCTATCACTTTCAATAAAAAAGAAAAAAAAAAAGGGAATATGAATACTCAACTTTGTGAACCACTTTGAGGTCTGTTGGGCTTTGAGCACAGAAGGAAGGAGGCGCATTCTTAAATGTCCAGGCCCTGGTCCAGCTCTTCTGCTTTTTCAAGCATAAGGTGCCATAAAACTTCATTTTTGTGGGCACAGATGAGTTGGTTTTGATTTATCCTGTAATCTATTTTGACATTTTTAAAATACGCACACTGGCTGTTCTTATCACAGCAAGCCAAGAATTAGTTCTGCTTTGTTAGACAGGGATCAGCTGACCTCAAGAAAACCATTTAATCTATCTCAATATGTCAACAGATCACACACGATGGCAGTGACATTTTTACCCCGCGTCTTAGCCAATAGCTTTGTTTAAAACCGATTTGGTTACCCCTGTACCGTGCTTCGTTGAAATCCTTCACGTTTCATTTTAACTATATTCTCACAAAGGCTAAATCAACCGCTACAGCACCCTTCGGGCTCCGTTTACAAAGGTTCTGGAAGCGCTTTGCAAAATAATTCCAAATAAAGCAAGAAACTATGTATTCTGTGTTACAAAGTGAAAATGCATTCCAGGATTGCACATAGATCAGTAGGATCATCAAACCGAGGTTTGTTTCACAAGATGAAGACCTTGTTCACGGTTTGTAGAGAAGGTGACAATTTCTAGCTTAAATTAAACACGGATCTTCACGATATACTGGATGAACTTCTCTGATCCTGAGCTTCATGAGTTACAGTCAAACTGGGCTTTCTAACGTATGTAAATGACTCCCTAATCCGCAGATGAAACCTGCTGCCACAGGACTAACAAGGTTAGCTGAGCCAAAAATTAAGCTTTCGGTCCACGGGGCAGAGGGCAGGGTTAGTGTGACCACACCACACATGCTTTGCAAGTCAGAAAGTTGAAGCCTCATTTGCTGTTGTTCACTCAGCAGATCTGAATTTGGAATTCAAAATTATGGGACTTCTTGACAACGAACGAACAGAAGGAGCAGGTCAAATTTAAATGTTAGAAGATTCACAAATTCTGTTTTGTTTTTCTATGTCATCTATGTCTTTTTTACTAACATATCACTGATGCTTAAAAGGGAAGACAGTGGAGATTCAGTTTTCTTTTTGCAGCTACATTTTTATTAATGAGGCTGAAGATGTCAGCTCCTCACAGGCTCGTATCGACGCGATGAAAAGAAGGGAGTGGCTGGGGAGCAGAAATCAGTCCCATGTTCGTCTGGCCTCATATTGATGCTGGGGATTCTTTCCAATCGAATGTTTGTCTGTGAGAAACTGGGAATTCACACCACAGCTTGGATTTTTCATGGTTTATGTAAGTTTTAGCTATGATTCATTTAATTAAGATGTAATTTCTGGACCTACAGAAGCTACTCTCAGAGCAGCAAAAACTCTTACTTGTAATAGGACTGTGAATTATCACTAGAATGAGCAGGACATTCAAATGTATTCAAGGACCTTCCACAGGCCAATCAGAATTTACTGGCAAGATTTGTGCCCTAACTCATGATGAAAGGCAACATCCTTCTTATGGCTACGGTAATAACTCCTCAGAATTTCTCTGCCAACTGCATCTCCAGAAAGGTTTTGGGTGTCCCCTAAAATCTGCTGAATCTTGGGAAGAGCTGGTTGATATAGAGAGAGGCTTTCAGCGAACGCACCACTCCATAAGGTTTTACAGCCACCTCATCATCCTGGGAAAGGTGATTTATGGCTCTTATAACTGGTTACTAGCGGGACCTGACTGTCATAATTAAATCTTTCTCAAAATTATATTAAGAAAAGGTTTTCTCCAGGCCATGAATTGTCCTGGAATAGAAGCCAATCAGACGATATAAAAATCTGAATAAACTTAAAACAAAATAAGTTACATGGAATAAAAAGGATTTATTGCTTCAAACATGAAACTAGATAATAGTATTTATAAGCCTATAAATTTAAAAGCTCCCAGACTAATTTAAAAGCAGTTTGGTGATACTGCCAGATGAGAAGTGCATAAACAGACGGTTCCTTTGATTATCAGAGTGTTTGCTTCTGAAAATTAGAACACAGCCATTTATCAGAGGGTGTCTCAAGGCTATAATCAGTTAAAGATATTCAAGAACTGAGGTAATTTAGTACACAGAATGTCAATCGAACGAGAGCAAAACATGAAGCGATGTGCTAATGTAAATGTGAAATATGCATATGCTCAGGTGACGTGAGGAAGGAGTAAGTGATGGGCACGGTCCTGATGTGCTGCAGTACTTCGAATACAGCCACAAACGTGTGAATTCAAAAAACGTACCTGCAAGGTTTCAAAATGCAAATCTATATGGACTGAATGATAAATTTCTGTAGCAAATTACTACTATTCTGACAGACATCAAATAATAGCTCCATTTAGGCACTAGTTGAAGGGAGTATGTACAAGGAGGGTAGGACACTACCATAGTATCTTTCTGAATTTCATACCAACAACGCGAGAGATGTTGGAGCTCTGTTGCATGGAAAATGATCTTCTTAGAAGGGGTTTCAATGGAACTGAAAGTGGGCAAGAGCCTCAACAATACAGTTTTATCAGTATAGAGGTGTCTACATTTAGCCCGTATCCAGGGCTAGACTACAGCAGTTGGTCCCTCACCTGATGACCTCTCCCAGCTGAGAGGAGGTATCAGGAAAAGGAGAGAGCACCCACAGGACGAAATGAGAAGACATTTTGTGAAACACAGCAAAACTAATACTGATGCTATTGTAAAGAACACAAAGTTATACTCAGCCCAGTGAACGTCCGGCAGTCACAACAGGAAGGTAGATCTTCAGGAGCACAATGATGAGTGAGGTCCTCCAGTGATAGCAGCCATTTGAGAGAAGGAGGAGAAGATACCCCCATCCTCAGCACACTTCCCCCTTTACACCGAGCATGATGTTTCAGGGATGGGATACACCCGAGAGCCAGCTCAGGGGCAGCTGCCCGGGCTTTTGCCTCTCCCAGCTTAAGCTCCTGGCTGACTGGAAACTGCTAACAGCCTGCAGACCACAGCTGGCCTGGGATTCTGTCCAGTGAAACCAGGACAAGAGGCAAAGAGAAAATGAGTTGACAGCTCAGTTCTCCTCAAGGAAAGATCTTGCCAACATCAGTTTTCTGTGGCCTGTCATTTCTCTCAAAGAAAAAGACATGTTTCTACATGAGCCAACTTTTCCGTGTATGGGGTTTTCCAGCCTGATATAAGTCTTGGGACCACTGACTGATAATGGGATGTTCACCGTAGAATCGTAGAATCACAGACTGGTTTGGGTTGGATGGGGCTTTTAAAGCTCCCCCAGCCCAACCCCTGCAGGGAGCAGGGACATCTGCACCCAGAGCAGGGGGCTCAGAGCCCCAAGGGCCAACCTGACCTGCCACGGTGCCAGCCATGGGGCTTCTCCCACCTCTCTGGGCAACCTGGGCCAGGGTCTCACCACCCTCAGTGTAACCAATTTCTTCCTTCTCTTTAGTCTGAGTCTCCCTCTTTTAGTTTGATCACTGCAAGACACCAGGAAATACTTCTCTCTGTAAGTGACAAGCTCAGCTGGCTAAGCCCACAGTAAGAAGTGGTTACCGTCTTTTGAAGAAGCACGAGTTGGTTAACAATGGAAGTATTGCATTGTAACTGATGAACCAACAATAACCTCTGTCTAGCAAAAAAAAAAAAGTGTTTTTTTACAGCCTTATGTATATCTGTGTAAAGCATAACTTTAGACATCTTTCCCTCTGGAATTTACTTTCTGAAACATTTCATTCCCTCCGTTATTTTAAGTGGAGAAAGCGTACATCCTTAAGCAGAATTCTCTAGCAAAACTAAACAATCTTTCGGTAAAATATTAATTATTCATCCCTCAAGAACATATCAAAATTAGGGGTTTTTTTAACATAGTTTTTCCATGTATTCCCCCAGGCCTGGATGCACAAAGAAACTATAAATCACAAATTTTTGCTAAGTGAAAACCCAAGAGCAATTATACACACTGCATGGTTCAGGCTCTCTGTACTCTCATCTCTTCCTCCCTTTTTGTTCCAATACATAACAATAGTGACAGAAGAATTAGTGGAAAGAATGTGGATTTTTTTTTTTTTTTTTAAATTATTGCAGTAATTTCTGGGCATTCTTAAGTGATCTAGTGAGCAACAGAAATCACAGTCATCATGACAAGGTTAATTCTCAAACTCTTTTTTTTTTAATGATTACTTATTACAGCAAATAAAAATAACAATACTGTGTTCTATTTATTGACGGATTCCGAAGGCAGTAGAGGGCTGCAACTACCAAAATATTCATTGCAAATAGTTCACCTAGTTCTATCAGTAACTGATGTCAGTTGGGTCCTTCCCATCTCACAGCAGAATGCCATGACGGTGGCAATGTTAATTGTCAGCAAGTGATAATACAGCTGTACTTCAGAGTTTTCTCTGGTATAACTGTAAGTGATTAGGGGAATACAGACTTATTTATATTATCTGAAAGAAATGAATTCATTTTCCTCAACAATCTCTCTCAGTTAAAATTTGATTTTGCCTAAAGTCTGCACGGACAACTGTTGGTTTTGGATTGAAGAGAAATGAAGACTTTAGTACAAACAAGGCTCTGAAAAACTATTCCTTCCAAACAAAGTAAGGAGACGATTGTTAGAAAATTTCACTGCTATTATTATTCTTACGTTGTCAAGAATGAATATAATGTGACCAAATATAACTTTCAACATTGGTTTGCACTCTTAGAGGCTAAAAAAGGGTTTGGCCTGGATGGCACCTGAATAGATTTCCCAAGAATACGTCATTGCTCTTTGACGTAGTAACAGTAAACCAGGAGTAGTGAACAGTCTGAGTCTATATTGATCACGCCTGTGTGACACATAGGAAATATAGAACAATAGATTCAAGGACTGAATTGAAAACACAAGCTCATTCAAAAACTACTGGGCTTCAGTTTAAATGTTGGAATCCTGACTTACATTTTTCAGCCGAACTGTACTTTGAGTGATAACGTTCAACCTGCTGAACAAATTGCTTCTGCATTTTCTAAAATGATGGCAACATAAAATTTCTCCCTAACTAGTTATTCTACATTGTCCCAGAAAAATTTTATCCCACCTGTGCTTTCTGTGATGTTTGAAGCTACCTACCTGGAGGAGCACAAGTTTGTCCTCTATCTGTTGAAGTAGATGACTGCAGAATCAGGACAATAGTTTGTAAACCTCTGGGATCTTAGGGGTTAAAAGGTGCTCTTATAAATGGAAGTCATTGTTATTTACTCATGGTGAGCTGAGGTGTATGACCAGAGCTGTAGGGAAGCTTCTGTGCCTATTACTGTTGCAAGATGTCTTAGTTGAAGCTCAGTAGGTTCAGGTAGTTACGACGGAGCCACGGATTAACAAAAGAGTTGGAACGTATCTGAGAATCTTGTTAAACTTCACTTGCAGGAAGTGTCTTACAAAGTCTTTCTCAGAGATCAAAACAGGAAAAACACTTAGAAATACCCAGCGTGAGCAAACACTGATGGCCTCTAAGAAAGGGAAGGCCAGCTTCACCATCTGGTTAGGTTTCTTTGAAGACAAGACTACCATAGGAGACAAAAATGGGATTCAATGGACATCACATGTTCAGATTTCCAGAAAGGATTTGACAAAAGTCCAGCTCATGTGCTGCTCCTTTTTACTGCAAAGTGGCTCAAAAGCACATGGGCTTGCTGACTGTTAGCGGTGTCTTACTGTTCAAAGCGCAGCGGAGAATGGAGGAGGAGCGAGCTGGGCTCGGGGGGCATCTGGGCATACTAACTGCTGTGAAATGTCATGCATTGATGTTTCACACAGTAACATCAACTGTATTTAACCCTGTCTCGGCTGATTTCTAGGGCAGTGGTCAAATTTCCTTCTGGAGCTTTGATTTTCTTCTCAAATTCTTATTTCGATCTGCAGGGCTTTTTGTTTTACGTGTGTTAGAAGGCACATCAGCCATTGTCTTTAAGAGCTACTCTAAACAGCGGGTTTACTCTTACAGAAGTTACGTCCAGCAACATTGAAGAGTTTGTGTACATCACCACAATAAGCAGAAAATACAATGAAGTCAATGGAAAGGCTCCTATTGGTTTTAATAGGTCACGAGAGTGACTTCTGACCTTCCAGCTACCGTTCTTTTGTAGGAGGAATAAAATTAAAACTTGGCCAGTTTTATAGGTTAAAGCTCCTACCTCTTCAAACACGTTTATCTTTCTGTAACCAACCAGATGTGTTCATGACTTTTCCTTGGGAAGGAACGTTTGCACCCATGCTTCAACCTGCTTCTCCGCTCACATGGCTTCAAAGAGGAATGACCCACACTCCAATGTCTCACAGCAAACGGCCCACACGTCAGTGATCCAGAGCCTAGTGCCTGCCTCTCTGCTGGTCTGCTGAGTATTAACTACTAGAGCAGGGTAGGATGGGATCCGTTACGGATTAAATAAAAGAAGTGTTCCATCGCTTGGTGAACACCCCTTCAACTTATCTTTAGAGACCTGAACAACAGAGCCTGCTTATGAAAAAGCCTTTGGAGAAGCTGATCTTCCGCAATCCTTTTCATCACACATTTTTATAAGCCGTTAGTACGTCTATGAACCAAATGCTTTTAGTTTATTTCCATTTCCCTTCCTCCAAAGTGCTACTGTTTGTTCCATTGACACAAATTCTATCAAACACATTCATTTAGTCGGTGAGAAATCGAACTTCTACTCATATCAATATAGTACAGATGGTATGGATCTGGGCCTCGCATCTAGAAGTGAAATTCCTTCTGATGAGGCATCTCCTCATTTTCTGTACGTGTAACTGTTTAACTGGTGCCATTATCACAAGATAATCAAATGAACGACTTCCTAAAACCTTCTCTAGAGGATAATCCAAAAGAAAAAGATCTTACTTAAAAACCAAAAAGGATTAAAATTTTGTTCAGGGCCTGGCAATCAATAGTAATTTATGTCAGTCAAACGATACCAGTCACATCTGACAGATCGCATAAAAAACCCTATGAGCAATTTAGATGAAATATGGTTTTTTTCCTTATCTGCCCTCCTTTTCAGCAGTCATAGTTGTTTTACTGCATTAGACATTCTTATCTAGTTGCTCCTCAGAAATATTTAAGTCACCAGGAAAAACCTGTACATCTTTTAGCATTCACGTTCCAAGACACCCAAAGAGTTCTAAGGGCTTTCGAGCCTTTTCCTTTACAGTTTGAAAGATGAAAACAGTTCTGAGAATAAATAATTAATACAATTTACTGAATAAAACTTGCTCTATTTTAAAGGGTTCAGTACCTTCAGAATTACCAGAATTATCTCCATTGTGGTCCACAACTGCGGGCACAGAAATACATCTTGATTTTAAGCACAAAAGCGGTGGATTTTTTAAGGCTGGCACTCCTGCTCATGTGACCAAAGTTATCACATATGCAACCTGTTTGCTCTATAAGATCTATTTCTTCCATTATATTTTTGTGCAGTAGCCAATAAAGTGGGAGCAAGAAATGACCGTGACTGCAAACACTGCAGACGAAACAAGATTTTTTTGTAATATTAACATAATTCTCATATTCTTACGAAAGGTTCGCATGGGAACAGGGGAGGGAGAAAAGCCTCTTGGTGCCTTTTCTTAGCATCACGCCTTGGGTCATCTTTAACAATCTTGAACACATCCTGGCTCAGTGTACCGACTGGTGGAGCTAGATCTATCAGCTGATGGTCCAGTCCTGCATTTTTCGTTTGAAATGACCAGTGAAGTGAATGGCACTGGAATAACTGCCTTACTTAAGGTCACTGTTTTTCTCAGTTATCAGTAAGAATTCTTTTGGAGATTTATTGCAGTAAAGCACCTACATCATCATGAAAATCTGTCAATTAAAACACATAAAACATGCTATGTCCAACTGTGCTTTGCTCTTTCTAGGCTGAATTCTAAACAAGTGATGTTAACATAAACCATAGCTCAGCACCGGCTTTTCAAAGGCATCTGGAAAATCTAGGCAGATCTTTAACAGTGCCTGCGGGTTGTGTTTTCACAACAGTCCCTACTATAAAACCCACACAAGAAAGGGAGAAAATGCTTGAGCAGGTCACTTGTTCTTTGTTCCTTTTTACAGTGTGATTAAAAAAAAATTTACTTTCCTTGTAGAGATTTTCATTGAACACCACATTGAGAGTCTGCAGATTTGTTAAATTAATTACTACAGCCCTCAGAAGTAATACTAAAATGTGACACATCTCACCAAAATAACTCTTAGTGACTCGACATCAGCCTTGGCCAAACACTTGGATAATTACAGTCCTTCTGTGTACCTGCCGACTGCAGGTGTATTTTTTTTTCCCAAATGTTATATAAAGGGGTATGTGGAAGCTCGGTGGATTTATCGTATCTGAGCTAAATATAGATGAAGTTAATTGGTGACTGAATAAGATTTTGCAAAAATTTGCATACTGAGGTGATTACCCTCCTCCTGATGAACTAAATGAGTGTTTTTCCTTATGAATATACATACGCTATTATTGAGTCTGTTCAAAAAGCTATAGTTGGCCATACGAACCCAGCTTCCCTCCTTCAGTCTCCAGATACCCAACAGTCTTGAAGAAGAAAATTAAAATATTGTCAGCCAAGTGGGGTTTTTTCATTTTTCATGACCGAAAATACTGCAAGGAATACTCCTTCGAAGCTATTTCTAATGTTTATTTTTGTGAGTTTACTTGGTGAGATGATCAAACCTCAGAAATGAATTTAAATCCACAAGGTGATTGTGTATTAGAAACACAATTATTGCAACAGTTGAAAAGAAAGAAATAATATACAATAGACCAGAACATCGTTTGTTAAACCCAAACTTCTGGTCACTGTAGAATCTACTTTTAAAAATAAAGCTTTTTAATGTAACTTTTTAAATAGCTTGTGACCATTCACTTCTGTTAACTACAAATATATCGTAGGTTTTAAATGAGTGAAATGGGGAAAAGAGTCTTGTAAATAGTAATATTGACAGGGCAGAAACTCGAGCAAGGATTACGATCTCATACTCTTTTATGCATTTCAGCCATCGTGATGCCAGTTTGACGTTCTTCTTAAATGCTGCTGTCTCTGCTTGGAACTCTTTTACCTAGTACAAGCACTACACTATGATACACTGCAGCGCTCTTCTTCCTGCTCTGCTCCTCATCTTGGACCAAGTTGTGCCATGTATCAAATGTACTGCACCGCCTTGGGACAGCACCATGTTTTTCAGTCTTCGTTTAAGTCCGGTACCGTAACTGACAGTAGCAGAGTCTCTATTTATAGCTTCACAGCACTCGGGGACTTGGAGAGCTTTGTTACCAATCTTTAGAGGTTCCTACTGAGCAGATAATTATCTGTGCCTCACCCAAATAGAAACACTTCAGAATTCAACAGCAATTGCTCAAGTGGCAAATTAGTCCTGCTACACATCCAGTAACAGACTGCGAAGATGAGGCACACCTCTGTTACTATTAAGGCAGTAACATTCAGGAGCGAACAGCAATCAGAGAACCTTAAAGGAATGCCAGAGCAGAGAATTGCAGACGATGAAGTGGTGAGGCCAGTAACTCCACCGAAATCTACCACTGACTAATTCTTACATCTTCAGGACAGATTACCTTCTCTGTTAATCAGTTACTTATGACGGTTTATCCTCTCTGTTAATCAGTCACCTAACAGTATAATAAAGAGAGTGAATGAAGGTTTGTAAATCACTGGAAGATAAAATACCTCATAAACACAAGATATGAGATTGGGGAACCTCCTTTGCTTACCCTAAAGACCACGTACTGGAGGGGCTCTCCCTAATTAACTCCCTGAAGTCTGAAGTGCTCCAGCTAGGTCATCTATGACCTTCTGTATTTTTAACATGAGGTTTTGAACAGTGAAAGTAATCAATAAATACATTTAGTGCCTTACACATGCCAAATGCTTCAGTTTTGTCTGTGGATTTTTGCATACTGGGACAAATCTTTATCTCAAGAGAAGGCCACCAACCTGCTCAGTACATACTACAGTGTAATGGGAACACCTTGATCCAAGGACATGACTGATCCCGACCATTTGGCGCCTTCTCAGAAACCCCAAATCTAAGGAAAGCAAAGGTGGCATCTGGAGCAGAAGAGCCTTGCTATTAGAAGGTGGTTTTCATCTATTTTTTTCCTCCAGATACACTTGGTACTCCAAAGGTTTCTAAAGCCAAAATCTAGTCATTACAGAAGATAACTTTGAGATAGCAACTCATCTCCTCTTAAAGTAGATGCATGTCTTTGTTCAGAGGAGAGTTCCCTAAGTTAGGTCAATTATGGTGACTAGAATTCTGCTGAATGTATGAGGAACTTAATTAACTGAGAGTGAGAAACCTTAACTGGAGAAAGTTAATGTTAATTGAGACCAATCCCGCTCCAGAAATCAATTCTCATTGTCCTTTAAGTTATATTCTAAGGACTCTCCTGTAAGTGCCCCATCCCAAGTACCTCTAAAAGCTCATGCTGCAGAAAAGTAACACCAGCTGTTCCACCTGTAAGTGCCCCACATATCGAACTAACCCATCTTTAAGCCGAGATATTTGGTGGCTTAAATCATGCTGCTAACCCAAATAAAAGATGATTCTTGGAAAAAGATTATCTGCATATAATGGCTTTATTGACTTTAATCTTCATAAAGCCCCTTTAAAAGAAAAAAAATCTAAAAAAAAGCATATTGGTTCAAAGTTTCATTAATATAATGGTTCCAAGTTTCACTAATACTAATGAATATAAAATTCAATGAGGTAAATGACATTAGATTTTTCTTGATGTATGATAGCAGTTAAAAAACAGCAAAGCAACTGCCTCCTGAGAGAGGAGTCAAGGGAAGGTGTTACTCTGACATCAGGCCCCGAGTGCTGAGGGACCTTCCACAATGCTGAGGACAGGGAAGACCTGAGGACAGGCTCCCGCCCGTACAGCTCTCCTGAACACTGAAGCTGAGCCATCTTGCATCTGCTTGTCAAAGCCACCAGGGTGTTAACTACATATCCCTCATTTCTGCTCTTGGCTCTTCCCTCAGCATCCCCTGCAATGGTTACACCACACGTCCCCCCACTCGCAGAGGAAAATCAGTTGTGCGAACGTTAGCAAACAATCACTACCAGCTAAGATAAAAGATTGGTTGGATTATTTTCCAAATTCTACTAGAAAACCACGGACTGGAATAACCTCAAAAGATAAAGCAAAACAAGAAAGGTCCAAACTATGCATTCCACGGCAGCTTTCCCACTGTTTATTACAATAATCGTGTATTTGCTGTATTGCCCAATTCTGATGACGTTGTCACCTATCCCCTCCTTTTTTTCTCTATTTCCTTTTCTAAGTTACACTGCCTTTGAAATAATTGCATTTATAAATACTCGTTAACAGATAGGAGGAGGAGAGGAAAAAGAGTTGACATTATCCTTACAGAGATCAAAATGAGATTTATTTCTTCAAAAATTCAACTGATTTCCGGAGGCTGTGTTACAAATGCACCTGTACTACCTGCTGCACGTCCTCCAAGATCACAAGCAATCTGTTCTGCAATGAAACCGGCAAAGTACAATCACTGTTAAATAACACCTATGGAAACCAAGGCGACACTGGCAATTTTGTAGAAGGTCTTTTTACTGTCAATCCATTTTAGACAATGGAATGGAACTGGAAATAGATGTATAACCAGCTCCTAAATCAGGTGAATTTTTGATGATATCATAAATAGCGAGATCAAAGCTTGAACAGCACCGGACCTCATCTGAAAGCATAAAGAACAACTGCCAGTATATTCTTCATGGGGAAGAAAGAGAACACCCACGAGGAAGCTGAATAATCATCTAAATGATTCGTCCACATATTCCAAATAATTATTTGAAAATAAAAGAATCTACCAAAATACTGACAAATACTGTAATAACATGCCTAGTCTGCAACTAACAGACTAGAGTGAAGGAAAAAATATATATTGTGTTCATAGATTCTCCAGGAAAAAAAAGAAAAGGTGGTGGCTGTGTAATTGCTCTGTTTAAGCGCAAACAGCAGATAAAGGACAGGTAGGCTAGAGATGACCACCTGACCTTGGACAGGCTTGGGAGCACCTCTGCTGACACTGGCTCTGCTCCAGGACAATGCTTCCTCCTCCTCAAAAAAGTACAAGTGGAAAAGGACAATGTTCATATTCCAGATCTTTTGATCCCTGGAATGCGTTCAACACAGTTTTGAGATACACCTCAAGGGCTTCAACAAATCAGATTCTTGAGGACAGTCCATGAAAACTCAACGCGCGTACATGCACGCAGACGCGCCTGTGTGTGACTGTGCCTTCCTCCTCTGATAAACCTGACGGGCTATTATAAAACTTAAGAGTATTTTGAAGTGAGATGAAAAAACCAAAGGTAGTAGTTTTTATCTGTAGGGATTATGGCTGTAAAGTCATAGAGAGCTTTGAAATTCAAGGTTATAAACAAGTTTTAGAATTAGAAAATACGGCTCTTATTAAGACATATTTACACCACACAGTATCTTACTGCACATTAGGCTTGGGGAACGTGTGTATTTATGGGTGAATTAGTCTTCAAAGGATACAAAGCGTTTGTTTTATGAGGTAAACATTGCTAACTACAACCATTTAAAGGAATGAATTTATAAAAGATTTTCAGCAATAATGTAAACAATGTCTAATTCCTCCCACCCCAGGGGTGTGATTTAGAAGGGGGAAGAAAACCAAACACACGCATTAGTTCTCAATGAGATTTATGTAAAAAAGCTTTAAAAAAGCATTTGTAAAACATTAATGACATAATAGCACGAAGCCTGAAACAGAGTTCCAAACGGGGGCCGATATTAATTGAACAGAACTAAGGGCTGTGAGATGTCCACAAGCCCTTTGCACTGGCGGTCAGCACCACTCCTCCTCGGGAACTCCTCACTAGCTCTGGGGTTTGGCATTCACCGGTCCAGGCGCAGCTTTCTACAGCCACTCCTAGCCACGGCTCGGGCCGGAATGCGCCGCCATTTGTTCCTGCTGTCTTGAGACCCAGAGATGCTCATTTGTTTCCTTCTCCTTTTTGCTACCTGAAATTTTACATCTGTGAAAAAGGCGGAATGGTCCGACTTTGTTCCAACAAAACAGCTCAGGTTTTGTAAGATACTTACGTGGACAGAACCAAGCTATGTATTTTATGTCCACTATTGTGTAAATCATTTGAAGGACAAACATGTATAACCCTCTCCTGGTGACATTTTAATCTATTACCCTTTTAGGTTGAAAGTGCACTGTAAAATATTAAATTCAGTATTTTTTTCTACACAAAAAAAGCTGGAAATGCATAAAGATAAGCATAAGCTTTCACATAGTTATTTATTACAACCAGTCCCACTTTTAAAAGGTTTAGCAATCACTATTTAATGAAAAATCTCCTAGCATTAGGACGTATATACTATTTTCTTCCAGAGCCATAGTGCATCATTCATTCTATAGGCTGATTATCAGCCTCCAACCACTACTATGCCTTCAATCCCTTCTTCTATAGATGTCTTTTTTTACTATCACAAACCATTTCAGTACCTGAGTTTCAGCATCGAACATTTTTTGGTGGAACACGTCCCAAAGTCCACCACCTCCTTCCTTTCTCATCTCCTAAGTACCTGCTTTTTAGCTTCTGCTGCAAATTGATTCCCCTCATGTCTGTCTGATCCATGGACCATGCCAAATTCTTCGGAGGCTTTAAAGTTGGATTTAAGGGCACAGAATTAAAGTGAAGTGCCAGCTAAGAAATACGAATACATTGAAAATTTTACATCACTGATGAGCTAGTGTGAAATGCTTTTGTCTCTTCAAGCACTATTTTTACATTAAAATCTTTCTCATGTACAAACAGAATTAAATATACTTTTACTCTCCTTTTTTGTGACACAATCATTTATAAATAAAAAGAGCTGACAAACTGAAAAAGATACAAGTATTTTCTTTCTTATGGTCGATCTTGGTCTCTACAACTCTCAGACGAGGCTAGGAAAAATTACTTTCTTGCTTCTGTTTTTTAAAGAAAAGAATCTCTGTAGCTCAAAAGTCTTGGTACAGAAGCTAGAAGTGTGCAAATATATACGCTCAACTCATAAGTGACCTGAAATAAAAGGCAGCGAGGTATAGTGTGATTAAAGCAGAGGAGAACTACATTCTTAAGCTTCCTAAGGGATTTCATTTTTAATGAATCAGTAAATATTGGTAAGGCAATACTTGTAACAGTTTCTTCTAGTTTAAAGAGAAGGCTCTGATGGAGTGCGCTCTTCCAAGGGAAGCACTGAAGGTAGATCCCGATCAGGAAAGAGAACCCAAGGGCCCCTAGTTCCTATTCAGCATATCGCACTGTTCCTGACATCAGACAAAAAATTGTCAGAGACGTTATTATTTGGTAAGATATTTGGCTTTTTTGTTTGTTCAAGTTTTTTAATCTACTCACTGTTGCCGTCTCAGCTCTAAGTAGTCAATTTGCTTGGAATCAATTTACCAGAAAGTGAATAGATGTAACACAACAGACATTTCATCGTGAAGATGTAAGGAAAAAAGTTTACTGGTGATAGGCAAGTGATCAGGAGTTCAAAACCTTAAGAGAGAGATGCACAGTGCCGCTGTCGTACAAGTCCATGTGCCACAAAGTCTGGAAAAATTACTTAGAGGAAGGTTTACTGGTTCCGAGCCCAGTCCAGCAGGTTACCGCTGTAGGGAATTTTTTTTTTTTTTTGCAATAATGAAGCTTTCCATTTCTATCTATACTCCATATATCTGCACAGTTCTATACAGACTGTGTACCACGGGACAGCCTTTCTCCTTGTGCAACAGTGCCAGCTTTTCTTTGTGACCTCGTCTGGAATTACTCTTTAAGACTGCTGAACCTTCACTACACTACAGAATTATTGAAGCTGTCAGGGATCCTAAAGTCTTGGGGTTCAGGTCGGTTTACATCTTTATGGGTGTTTGAAAACGTGTAAAATTAAGGATTTTTGTTACGTTTACTCCAGTCCCAGTGATGTTTTAATCAGAGAATCTATCTTTCCTAAACAACGGCAAGAGGTAACTCATCTATCGAAGGCCAAGGTACTTTTGTCCTTATAAACCCACCTCCCAGAGTTTATTTTGTTGAGGTTAGGACAGAGGCAGAGTGGCAGCACAAGAGGAGGAAGACGCACATCACCTTTTGAATAAAACGAAATGAATAAAATGAAGGCGCCGGCTCCAGGGCTCTCATTCCAGCACCTTTGCAAAAGCAAAATGTTTTTATCGAAGAAAGATTGAGTTTCCCAGTTGACTTGCAGCCCTACAAACCTTCACACACGTGGTATGCTTTATTCATGAGCTGCCGACTCCAGTCACAGCCAAAGTCACTCTCGACTGAGATACAAAGACTCAAGGCAGCATTTAAATGGGGATTTAACCACTAGGTCTTTTGAAGTACATTATCATAAGCGAGCAAAGTCTCACTAGCCTTCCTCATGCGCCCAGAGCAACTGGTTAAAAGTATTTCTCTGAAGTTTAACTTATTTAATTCAACGAAGAATCCATTATGAAGAGTCATAAAGTAACCATTGCTACTGTTGCGTCAAGTAGCCTCTGTTGTTTCTTTTTTTCCCAATCACATTCAAAATAATATGAAAATTACTTTTAAAATCATTCCAGGCTGCCAGGCAGGCTATTTAAAGGAGCTACGGAAAAGGACTCTTCATTTTCAAGTTTGCTTGACAGTAAATATCTCAACTCGAGGCACGAGGGTTTTACCGAAGGCTTCCTTTGCCACCATGCCATCTCTAGCAGGTGGTTACTGGAACTGTTTTTATAAACTCAGTCCAAAACTAGGAAAACCAAGCTGAAATTATTATGAAATGACCGCAGCGATCATCGTATCCAGAAACCGTGAACCGAAAATTCTCAGTCTAATACTTCAGTTAAAACAAAAAACCCAAACAAACAGGAAAAAAGGTCATTGTTTAGACAAAAGAATACTTTCATCCAGCACGTCTTGCCCTCTCCAGTAACTCTTCTTAGGTATCTCCAAGCTGTCAACTCTAGATCGAAGCTATAGATCTCAGCAGGACAGTAACCCACAGGATTACTCAGTAATAGCAGAGGTTTCCCATCTAGAGTCAAGCTCATGGTTCACGTTTTTATCACCAGTGCAGCTGTATCAGGCTGGATTATGGTTCCTTCAGGGTTAATAACGCCAGAGCAGGAAAAAAAAGGAGGTTTCCATTTCTGCATGATCAGGTTAGGAATAATAAAATAAACCAACGAACAACACAGAGGCACATCGGCCCCATTCTACTATGGAAACACACCCTGTATATACCATCGCATGATGTATTTCTGATCTCTGTATACAGATTACTGCAGAATAAAAGACTTAGAAAGATATTTTTAAAATCCCACATTGAAATACTGTCTTGCATCCTCGTGATGTGAATTTTGACACTGTTTCTTCCATCAGAAGAGCTTAAAATGCAGAATTTCAACTGAAAGCAATACTTGGTACCCGCAGGAGTGCTCAGCATTTTTTCCACAATCGGGTTCAGAAAGTTCACAGAAACAAGAGTGAAATAAATTAAAAACATTCTATGCTTGAGCTTCAGCTAGCATGAACATACACACCCCTGGAAAAGTTTCTGGAGCACCCTCAATTCCGTATCCATACTAATATATTACCCAAAAGTATATTGCAATTGGAAACACTGCAAGGGAAAAAAATCACCCAGCAATTTGGAAGAACAGGGCAATGGCTGCTTCAGAAAAATTGAAGTGCCTTGTAACGTCATATGAGCTATTTTCTAAATAATATGAGGTATTTTACTGCATTATGGTTACAACTGGTGACAAAAAAATCAGAGCAGTCTCAAAATGAGACTCTCAACTTGGGGTCCAGAATAGCGATCAGCACTGGAGATGTGCTCCGATTTCCATACCGCCTGGAACCAGAGCGTTCAATAAGCTGTAACAAGATTGTGGGGAAGTTTAAGTACAGTTATATATCTCAAATGTGAAATCCCAGCCTAAATGACAGGTTCCTAACCCATCTCATCCCCTTTTACATTATCCTTTTTCACCTTCATATGTTTGCTACTAATTAATCCTGTCATCTCTCTACCACCTTCCACAACATTCAGTCAATGTCAGCAACTAACCTTATGCTCTGTTGCTGCTTAACAGATTAATTTACTGAGCCATCTGTCTGCTTTTGTACTCGAAGTATTTCCATGTTGGGCGATATTGTAATAAGCCAAAGCCATTCAATCTAAAATATTATTTTAATCTATGAAAGATGGAATGATTTGTCTGGAAATTGTAGCTGGCTTCCTGCAGACGTCAGTGGTATCATGGTGATGAACTCTCACTCCAGACAGAAGAGACTAATCAGCTTTTTATTATCCTTATTTATACTTCTATTCTCATTTTCTTTATTACTTCCTTTTTTTTTTTAGTCATACCCTCTCCTTCTCCCTCTCCTTCCACGTAACCTGACATATTAGAGGAGAACTCTGCCTAAGGAATAATCGAGTTGTCTTTAAAAAACCACAATGTAATTTAGGTATGGATAGTTAGAAAAAACACATGTATTGTCAGTCTCTGCTGGACAAGATTGTCCCATTTTCCCCACTTTTCAATTGCAATTCACTCTCCTTCCCGCTGTGCCATACATTTTGTGGGACTAATGAGTTGCAACACAATGAAATTCGTGTTGCAAATAAAACAAGAATAAAAAATTATCTGGGCTGAAACTAAGTATTCAAAAATAGGTCTGCCACTAGTCCAAGATCTGAAAATAAATCCCTTTGAGGCTGGTTTTTGAATGGGATAGTCCTTCTGCACTGACCTGGACCCATCAAATTTAATATGGACTTGGTAAATCTGAGCACACCCTTTAGAAAGACAGTAGAAAATAACAAATATCTGCATTCACATTCCTTCCTGCTAAATGAGCAAAGCCAACAGAGCTGTAGAGACGTACCAAAGGACTGGCATCACCAGTGTGATGAAAATTAAGAACAGGTTAGACAAAGCTCTGCCAGGATGTCATGGCTAGAGCTCACTCTACCAAGATGTCATGGCTAGAGGGCAGAGGGATGGGTGTATGCTAGATAACCTTTGAGAAGACTGGATGAAGAAAAGTTTCCAAGGTCACCGTCCTTTTCTCAGGTTTGACAAGAAGGAGGAAATCCCAACTGTGTACAGAACCGGACCCTACCATTCTCAGCTTAATCTGGCTCTGTTATATAATGAGAGGAAGGACTGGAGGAAAAGAGGAGTGTGTTATCAAGGAGATAAGTCATACATCATTAACTCACCTGGAAAAGGGAGAAAAGAGGTTTCAGAGCTGGTGTAACAGAGATGAATCAGAGAGAGAATGGTATTGGAGTATAAAACCGGGCGTTAATTCTATCAAGTTCAAGATTTCTAGCTTACAGAGTTATAAAAGCTTCGTTTCGCAGGTTCATCTTTTGGGAGTATTTTATAAAGGTTCCCTTGAGAACCACGACTGGAGGGGTCAGACATGGAAGAGTTGTTCCGTGGAAAATGCTCCCCCTGTGGTGATCAGGTATTCCCGTCCTTTCTCGACTGTCTCTTGGGTCACTCCGCTGCACCGAGCTGGTTCCCTTGTACCTCTGGAAACAGTCAGGCCCCCCAAACCAGCCATATATTACAGGAAACAAGTAATTTACAGGAATTTTTATTTTAAAACCCGTTCTTCTGCTATCTTACTGTTCTACTGTTAATAAAATTGTGGAAGAAAAGGCAGATCTTTTTAAACATGATAAATAAAATACAAACTATATTTTAGTTCCTTTTCTTCTGTTATTTATTTAGAATTGAACCACAAAATTCGCAGTTCAGGAGCATACCTTTGTAACGCTCAACCATCTCTTCCCAGTGTCTTCATTTCAAACACATATGCTACAAACTCCTAAGACCAAACGGAAGACAAGATTGACTCGTCTGAAGCTGATCCAGCCCCCAGCTTCAAACCAGGTCTGAGAAGCCCCCTCGGTAACTCCTGCCCATTAGCAGAATCTAATCATTCACTCAGCAAAATCTATTCAAGAAAGTTCAGTGGCTTGCTTTTTTTAGCGTTCCAACTGCAGCATGACAGTGGGAGCATTAGCATCACAGACTTAAATTCTGGACTAAATTTTTCCTCTTGCTTCTATTTTTTTTTTCCTTCCAATCTGTTGCAAATTTAATGAATGCAAACAAAATTCAGCACTCCAAGAGGAAAAAAAGGTACCGCTGGCTGCGAGCCTTTTGAAAGGAGTTGTGCTATGAATTTCAGCAGCGGGGGTGGGCGGTTGTCCATTTCCATTGTTAACATTTAAGATGACCAGTCTGGTCTTCCTTAAAATAGTTTCAGCGACAGAAATCTGGATGCTGTAACACTTCGAATAAAGTGGCTTGACCCCCACATAAATACGTTTCATCTTGAAAGTGTAGTTATGGGAGATTAATGAGAACAAAGCTTAAATTAATTGGTTTTTATTATTATTGGTGTCCTTTAGCAGGCTCTTACTTTAATTTTAATTACATTCACTATAAGTGTTCACTTTGATTTGAAAAAAAATAAAGACATAGAAACCTGATCCATTTGGCTTTAACTTTCCCTAGTGTAAATCACCATAATCAATAATCAAGACATACTGCTGTTTATATCCCCTAATGCCAGATGTTGATGATCTTCAGGATTTGAATTCCCTATAAATATTTCTGCGTTAACTCAGGAGCTTCACTTGTATACGCGTGTATTTGACATTTTAAAAAAATCTTTAAGTTAACCAAATGTATGATTAATTCAGTCTGAAAATCCGAATCCTTCTTGACTGCATCAGGGAATACTTCAATGCATTCACTGACTTTTTGCTATACTTATTGCTCGTTCAGAATTGAAAAGTAAAACCTGTGAAGACTTCCACACCCTAAGACAGACATCATGGAACACAACCGGCAAACCTAACTCATAATGTAGAAATGAAGCAAACTTTGAGTTGTTTCTATACTGTTTCACAGCAATCACTAAAAAAATGAGACTTGGAAACTTTGAAAGATTTAAAGGTGCTGGTGTACTGTAATCACGGGCAACAATGCCATTGTTTTCAAAGATCTGTAAGCGCAGTTTTCTTCAGTTTTGATCTTGGTAGACTGAATCAAAGGCTATTTCAAGAAATTTGCTCCTCTGATAATTAACATCTCATTCTCAGACTGCGTTTACCTCTGGTTAACGTCACCCGTGTGCTCGCTTCAACACAATCCTCCCGTTTAAATTTCTGTGTCCCCCGCTGTTCACTCATGTATTTCCACAGAGCAATCAAACATACCATTCTTTTTTTTCCCCCACTTTAAATCATAGGCTCTTTTTGTCTCCTAAGACAGGCTTGACATTCCCGTGATCATTCTCGAAACTTTTTTCTGCCGTTACATGAATTAGTAACTATAAATCATTTTTCTGGTGCTGTAAAGAATTTTTTTCCCCTTCTTTTTCCCCAGAGTCTACAGCCTGGACTGAAAACACGAATGACTAAAGTCAGTTGGCACTCTGGCTGGATGCACCTCCCATTTTATCAGCAGCACAGCATCTAGAGGTAAAAGGCTATGAAGAAGCTACTGAATGGGTTAATGATATTACGGACTATTCCGATTCTCCTGGCCATTTAAACTGAAAATTGCTTGTGCTTAGCTGAAAATTTTAAAAATAACTGAAGAGACATTTGAATTTATTTTTCATGGAAAAATAAAGAGATAGTTGTAAACTATGATGAATTAAATTGCCAATCACATACATAAAACATGTCCCTAAAACGTCAATCTGTCATCTGCGTGTGGAAAACACTAGTCATTGGCACTAGCTGGAAAAATACTAGGGCTGCCTAGAACCTCTGAGTTTCTTCTATTTAAACCCTACTTGTATTTTGAATTGCCACTGTCAATGTCATTTTAAATGGTGGGGGAAAGATAACCTCTGATTTTTGAGGTCCTGCAGTACTTCAACAGTGAAGATGCTTTGAAGCATGCAGCTTTGCTACCATTTATGCTTCCCTCAAGCAAAAATACATCTCAGAACACAGAGAATAAACACCAGAGCACTGACCATAATCTGAATTCTCAGGCAGGAGCACCTACGTACCTTCTCAGATTCATTACGCATCTGTATAGCTAACATTTAGCACGGGTTTTGCTGAAGGGAATCTCTTCAGAATCTTTCTTTGTTACACTGCTACGTTTAATTGGGTTGGAGAGCTGAGAATTGTGTGTGCATTTTATTGTGGTCTCTTCTAAAGAGACATAGAGTCCAATAGCTAGTAAAAAAATCTATTATAAAAAAATAGAAATTCTTCTGTATAGATAGGGATTATTTCATCAAGTCTCACAACTATATTTAAGACACATGTATCAATGCAGTCCCAGAGGTCACACTCAAGTAAAATCAAAAGAATAACAGAGTAGAGGTCTAAAGTAGGAGAACGACAGTCCTTTGAGGACTGTCGATCTCGGTGTGGAACTAGCAAAAATCAAGCCGGAATAAGGTGTCAGGCAGGGACATCAGCCAAGCAGAATCTCCTTGCTCATTAGGAAAAAAGGTTTCTTAATTAGTCATCCTGCAAAACAGTGATTGCGGACCCAGCTTTCAGGTTTCTTCTACCACCTTATTAATGTATGAGCAGGTAAATTTACTAGATGTGCAAGAAACTGTAATTGAATATTGACTGATTGGCTGATATTAGTCATATTAAGCAAATACAATACACTTCCTATAATTGACGTAAAATATACCTATTTTATGACTAAAGGATATTTGCCCCTCATGCACTCAATCATCAGTCCTATAATAGAGGCTTTTGAATTCTGATCTAGTTTGTCATCATATTAAAATTAGTAAGCTGTATTTTCAAGGTCTACGTCATCAGTATGCAGATATACGCCAAGTCAACTGGAGGAAGACTTAGATCCCATAAATAATGGCCTCTTCCTCCTAAGAAAAAAGTGCTCTCTCCTTGCGTGCAAAGAATGAAATGGTCATTGGAAATTCCTAGATGAACAAATTTTACAGACAAGGGAAAGTGCTTAGTGACTTCTGCTAGGAATAGAGCTGCGTTCTGAGATTATCCCATTTAGGGTTGTTCAGCTTCAGAAGTTTGAAGCCTAGAAGTTTTCTTTCTTACACATGGTTCAATATAGTCTTTGTTCTTTTTGAATAGAAGAGAGGCGTTGTCTGTGCTACAATGGAGACTGAATTCTTAATTACTCATGTTTTCCCATTTTTAACTGAACACTGCAAATGAAACTATTTTCTTTTCTAATGTGAAGAAAAAAAGCCCACACTATGATTTTCCTCCAACTCAGTGTGTGTCAGCAGGAGTATCACTTCACCCCATGGTACCTCAGTTTCTTATGAGTACAGAAAGACAATGATTACCTCAAACGGGTGTTTAGAGGCCTAATTAAAAACTGTTTGTATCGTTCTGACATCCTCAGAGGAAAGTAATTACACTGTGCATATGAAAAATATTACTATACTAATTAATTCATTATTGAAAAATGACATGATTATCTGACATGTTCCAAATATAATTGTGCCCATTACTATTTTTAAGGCTCCCTTTCAACTTGCATGAAATTTCACACCTGAGAAAGGGAAGTGTTCCCCTAATTGAATCATCAGGTCTATGAATAATCCAGCAGAAGCACTTTGCGCACAATACGTCGCTAGGCTTCATTTTTGCTGCATGCACTTTCATCCGATAAAGTGACGGCTTAGGACAGAAGGTTAATAATAGGATGGCATTATGGTAGGAGAGAGGGTTGTGGGGTTTTTTCTTGTATTTCTATAAATCTGTGCTAAATCTTCAAGTTTCAGAGAGGCCTCATTAAATGAAACCTGCAACTCATTTGCAGAAGTGAACCAAAAATGCAAATTAATTTCACATCTCAGCATCTTCTTCCAGATCATAGAAACCTACTCCTTTCCTTCCTACAACTGACTTTCCACTTTCATTATGGGTTTTTGGTTTTTTTTTTAAACTCAAGATTCTGGCAGTTTTAGGACCTTGGGCAGATAATTTCTTATATTAAACAAATCTTTCAGGAGAAACTCTGTTCCCTCCTACAGCTAAAGCAGTATTACCTATGATCTGCTCAGTGCTACAAGACTTTTTAGTTTACAAAGTTCTTACGAAAAATGTCCCACTATAAGACTTGGAGAGCATTTGGCATGAGTGCATCTCAGTTGTGATAGATATCTTCAGGCAACAGCACAATGCGAACACTCATTTGAGCTGTGTAGGTAGTTCAGCAGTTCCACTGCTGCTTAACCCCCATCAAGATTATGGGTACAGGTCAACAAATTATTCTTAAAATCATGAAAAAGTTTTATTCCCATCATAAGTCACTATACAGAGGAAGGCAATGCTTTAGCCATCCAGATACTTTAGAAAACAAGACAGTAATAGGACATTGAGCGCTCTATGAGAAACACGCTGGGGAGCTGTAGGGAGAGTAGGAAACCTGAAGAAGGTGCTTACCAGTACTGAGAAGAAACAGCTAGTGGGAAAGTACTTTGTCATCTCCATTTCCTGATGGCACACAAGAAAATAGCAGCATTTGGGCATTCTGAAAGTCAAGTCTGTGAGCTAAATATCAGGAGCAAAATTTGGTATCTATACAACCTCCTTCAGTGCTTGGGAACTGTCATGAATATATACTATGCTTTTTAAATACACCAACAAATCTCATACCATTTATATAACATTTGAGGTTCAGTGAGGATATTTTATATGGCTTCAGTCTACGGCATTGTTAAAGATGGCAACAGGAGTAAAGACAGGGTGGGATGAGGCAGAATTTTACCTTTTGCCTCTTAAACAACATCATAAAACGCAACATCTGTTCTCTAACCCATGTTCCTGTGTATTACTGTCATTGAAAAGAACGTGTACAGAAGTATTGGAGCCATACGAAATTAAAGACAAATTGAATTAATAGGAGCAGATGGAGCAACTGCCCTCAGAAGTGCTAACAGTTAAAGTACTTTTAGAAACATCAACATGGTTGTATTTTCTTTTATAAATATCACCTGCAGGAATAAAAAGACAGCAGGCTCATCAGCAGAAGTGGTGGGAATTAACGAAGCCTCTTCCCTTCCACTGAATTTCTCCTAAGGCGCTCACCAGAGCTGGGTAGGGTGCTAGCTACAGCCCATCTTTGAACAAAGTCTGCATGTTCCTGAAGATCATTGCTACTGAACGCCACGGAAGAGTTCTTTGGCTAACAAAACATGCGAGAGATTTCCTAGAGGGAAAGAATCACCACTTTCTGTAGAAAACAGTAATAAAAATGACTGTCTGATATGTATCTCTTCCCCCGAGAAAAGTACCTTGATTTGACTTAATTTTGTTGACATTTTCCTCATCAAATTATAATCAAAAATAAATGATATGAAAGTTAGACCTCACATGAAAGATTTGTAATAGTAAATATGGGATAAGGATGAAGTCATCAGTTGAGAAAAACCAACACTTTTGTGAGACTCTTCTTGATGCATAAGGTTAGGTCTCAAATGTCAGCTTCTGCAGCTGTTTTATTAGTTCCATTTTTATTTAACGTCTGGAGCAGAAGCTTGTCCAAACTTATATTCATTAGTTACAGCCAGCAATCAAATACAGTTTGAGGGTTTTGTTACAGCAAAGAAAAAAGGAAGAAATCCAGGTCCACATCTGTAATTTTGGGTACTACTGAGACGTGAATACCATTACTGACTGCTGTGTCATTGCAAGGGTTTGTTCAGGCTCACCGTAAAATTTATGAGGTACAAATTCCAAAATGTGAAAGTCTGCTGGAAAGAAATATGCCTCATTCAACACACTCAGATTTTCATCAGGTTACGGGCTAGGTTAATGAGGGCTTCTCGCCCTTGAAGGACATAAAGAATTCTCTACCTTTTCTGGTAAGACATCACTAATAACTCAGGGAGCGGCACTACATCTCTGATGTTCTGCATGTAGCCCAGATAGGGTCACCCAGTACTAATCTAGGGGTCTAACAGTGAGAAGAGAAGCATTCTACTTGAGCAAACAGATATTACCACGTTGTCAAGCGTACCTGTACCTACATTGTCAATTTACCCGATAGCTGAGCATTGTGTAACTATCTCCGAAGGCATAAGAACCTTAAGAGAACCTGTGTGAGAGCCAGGTGTGGCTAAAAAGTTGTTAAACATCAGCTAGAGGTATATCACTGCTCCAAAGCATCCCAATGAAAATATTTCAGTGTAAAGAAGAAATTCACTTTAATGATTCACAAACGTTTCACAACTTTTTAGCTCCTTGTACAAGGTCCCATTGATCTACTACCTCTGATATTATTTCAAGTTTTACTACTTCCTTTGCATTAAGGCCACAGCGCCGCTTCACATTACTTTCCTAACCACATTTGGTATCTCATAAATTCAGAGGACAGGTAAAATAGGAAAGTTTTATAAACCGTAAGCTCAAGTGTCTTTGGTAATGAAATTATTTCCTTCTAAGTTCTAGCTTATACAGCTGAGAAAAGTGTGGCAAAAAAAAAATTCCAAGCAACCCACTGCAGGCATATAAATATTTTACTGATCCATACTTTTGCATGTGATATAGGCTACTCTCCTATGCAGTGCGGTTATTTTGGTTTTGTCCCAGCAATTTTTATTAACAATTCTAAACTGATTCAACTCTATGTATAAGAAAAGGGATATAATTAAGTTGTGGAGGTCTGGGTACAAAGGAAGAAGGTTCTGGGTTTTGTCCTACTTCCTCCCATGTTAATCAATGTGATTTCATTATTTTGCAATCTCAACTTTGAATTTTGATGCTACCTTCAACGCAGAACAAATTTGTCTTAGGCTAGAGATTTGGCTGAGAATGTGGTAAAATAGAATTAACGTAAAAAGAGTACAAAATAGAAATCAGACTTACCTATATTTGAAACAAAATACAGAAAACTGAGCTGTTAACTGCAATCTGGCTGGCAGATATTCCATGCCTCATTAGTGAGAATTATCTTAATTTGAACTAATGACGCTAGGCTGTTGAACCCAGCAGTACAAAACTATTAAATTACAATAATATCATTTAAAATTGTAAAAATTATAAAATTTCACAAAATATTATTACTGGAAGCTTCATGTCAGCAGAATCTCTAAACTCCCATTGCAGTCATAAAACTAATATTCAAGTACTTGCACTTCAAGCAAGAATTAATCTCTGCCCTGAGGCATCTACATTGTAAAACATGAATTTAGATAGAAATGCCTAAATTCTTTTTTATTTAAAAAGTTTAAAGGAATCTTAACAATATCAGATCATAACATACAGTGGAATATATATACGTTTATTTGTATTCTATAAATTCATGGAAGCAGGAACCAGGAGGAAGAAGGAACCAGGAACAGACCTGGTTCACAAACCAAGCTGAGGTTAACCCTGAGCTGAAGGAAATTCCAATGTTGCAGTGAACATTTTGAAGGCTAAAACTCCTGATGTTTCCTCTGAAGCTACCCAGGACAAAAGAACTCTAAAGTATTTGTAGAAGTATCTATGAACAAAGAAGCTATGAACAAAAACTGAGGAGAGGAGCAGCTACTGATCTTACAGTGTTTTAATGGAAGATACAAACTGAATCGACCATAACAAATGAGCTCTGAAACCACATGAAATGATACTGCTGAATTTAAACTCCAAAAATAATAGTCAAAGATTAATTGATCTAAAACTTGGGTGAATGTACGAGTATAGAAAACAAATACGAATAATTAACCTTAAAGATACAGCTGAATGTAAACGAACTTGATCGGCTTCAATCACAACTGTAATTAACTCTAAAGCGATGGGACATGAGCCTACAAAGGGGAATTCGCTCTAAGAACTCTAAAAGAAGTCTGTAGAATGCAAAGTCTCAGTGATACAAGCAAGCAGTGGTCAGTTTGAAAGGACATAAAGTAACCCAAGCTGACAGGGGCTGAAATGAAGCCTGTGTGTTGTGACTGCTCTATAGGGTGGAACCCCTGGACGAGCAGAGAACAGGGACGTCCAAAGAAAACAACCATGCCATTTCCAACCATGCCATTTCCAACCATGCCATTTCCAACCATGCCATTTCCAACCATGCCATTTCCAACCATGCCATTTCCAACCATGCCATTTCCATTCAGAGCCACTGAAATTGGGAAATTAACTCCTCATGATGGAGCTGGAGCCAAACGCAATATAGAACAATGCCTCAGTGATGAAATGAATCAAAGCAGCTACGCAAGGAGCGCTTCAAGTGAGATATGCCACAAAATGTAGGAAAACTTTACAGCAGGGTACGTGTAAGGTGCTTTAACAGCCCCCTCATGAACATTACTAAATGCTACATAGAGCACTGCACAGCCGTTACCTGAAGCTCTAACAACGGACAAAAGCAAATCAAAACTCTAAATCCACATTATGATTTAAAGCCGAACCGGGCTTTTTTGACGACTGAACACAAGAATTACCTCAGTTTACCCCCACTCGACTCCAAAGACATTAAATCTCAATGCCGTTACTCCAAATTAGTGTAGGAAACTCCTCAGCTATAAAATCTGGATGAGCTTGGGAATCCCTTCAAAGCTTACGGATAGTTTATGTCTTGGGAGCTGGCACGGGTGCTAACTATTAACGCTTACGGATATCACGTACATGCTATCCTGGTAACATTCCCAAACCTACCGCGCAATGCAGAAGGTCACATGAATTTTAAATGCTGGGAGAGCTTTTATATTGATGGTTGAACAGTACTTGTACACTTTTAATACTACAGGTGTACAGAGGATAGAAAATATTTGCTTGCACTCATCGTGGAGTCTGGCAGGTGCAGTACAAGAACCCCTGCAAAAGGCTTTTGAAGGCTGGCTCAATGTGTTACGGCTTGAAAGCTGAGAATTTCAGATGAAATCTCAGCTCCATTAAAATCCATGGAAAAGTCTGCAATGGCTTCAGGGGGGCTGGGTCATCTGTTGGTTTAAATGTTTCTTAACTTAGTGGTATTGACCAGTAAAGAGCAGAGGTACCTGTTTTCATGCTTCCACACTTAAAATGATACCAAAAAAGGGATACGCAGCTTTGCTCTTTGAACGCTCCCTGAAATCCTTATCTCACAAATACCAACTTCATTTCCAGAAGACTTTGACTAAGGATGAAAGAAATAATGTATGGATTTTTTTTATGATTCATCTGTCAGCTGTTTAAAAGCAGAAGATATTTCCTTGCTATATATAGCAAAATCTCTCTATCCACCCTTACATACGAAGAACTGTGTTGGTCAGTAGTGGATAATAAGCAAATATTACACAGCATGCCTGAACGTGTGTTGCATTAATTACCTAGCTCCGATTTTATCTGGAGTATTTTCACTGATACGTTTTAAGAAGCGGGGCAAAATTCTCTGTGTAGCTAATGTGCCTTATATATCCTGTGTAATATAAATAGTGAAGATGTTGGCTGTCATTGTGAGACAAATGTTCAGCTTTCCATCACTGTGTAAGAGCTGATTCTCACTCCTTTTTCTGACATTTGAAAAGAAAGCACTTCAATATATCAAACTTTCTGTGTTGCGGTACCAGTTGCTGTTGAAACAAAACACAGTGAAGGCCCTTTTGAGTTGTAGAGACAGCAGCTACCATGGAATTGGATGAAAACATGAAGAGGGTAAATAAGGGAGAGCAAAAAAGCTTTCTGAAAATATCTCTCTTTCTGAAATTATTTAGGTGCTGCAGAACCTGAAGAAATGCTACAGAGCAGCGCTCATAGTAGCCCGAGTTATATTAATAATATGCACGAGTACATCATCTCTCACGTAAAGGAATCCCCCAAGAAGACACTCATGACTGTAATGGTTTAACTCCAACTGGCACCACACAGCCGCTCGCTCACTCCTCCCCCAATCCTCCCCAGGGGAAGGAAAATTGGAATGGAAAAAAAAAAGTAAAACTTAGGTTGAGATAAAAATAGCATTCTGCCCCTCCCAGCCAACTCCCCCAGTTTATATACTGGGCACGACATCCTACAGCAGGGAACACCCCTTCGGCTCCTTGGGGTAAGCTGTCCTGGCCAGGAACCCTTCCAGCATCTTGCACAGCTGCAGGAAGAATGCTGAACTTGGGCTAAACGCGGGTCAGCAACAACTAAAACATCGGTGTGTTATCAATGTTATTCTCACACTAAATCCAAAGCACAGCTCCGTTCTGGATACTAGGAAGGAAAAATCAACGCTGTCCCAACTGAAACCAGGACAATTATTATTTCACCAGGGGAATGGGACAGTTGTTTCACAGTGCTCGACAGTCAAAAAAAAAAAAAGGGGGGGGGGAACCCAAAAAACCCAAACCAATACAGAACCTGCTCAGGAAAACTTTTCCCATGGCTAGAATGGTTGTAAAATTCTAAAATTTTAGAATTCAGTAGTGCTGAGGTCAGAAAACCCTTACCAACATTCTTAGGAAACTGATGAACGCCAAGATTATAAAAATGCAGAGTATTCAGTCTCAAATGGAAAGCGGTGGAACATTTCCATGGTTTGAAGACCGAGGCTTTATATTATTATCTGCAGCCATATTTAGGCTCTTGATAAATACAATTTATTTTCACAGAGACAAGCCAGCAGCAATTCTCACCCACATTAGCCAGATGTACTTATACTCAAAATATCAAGGAATTAAATCCTTTTTCTGAAGTGAAAGAGTGACCAGATTTGAGCTGGTGGGTGTAAGGTAACTCATTTGTCCAGGGTCACAGAGCAAGTTTGGGTGAGAATTTAGCAGGAAAGCCAAGCCTCCCAGTTCTTAGCTCTCCGGTCTTAACCACAATATTAAACTGTTTCCCAAGAAGCCTGAAGTTTAACAAACTTTCCCATTCATGGATATAAAATAAATTACTTTTTCCTTCTGGATTCCCAGATCAGGCAGAGAAACAGCTCTAGTGAAAACATGAGAGGTCTGTAATTCACTACATGACCTTCTTTCTTTCTAAGTATTTTAAGCTTTTATATTTCTCTTACTGAGCAACAGTAAGAAGTTAAAGTTTACATAAAGGAGGACCCCAAGAATAGTGGTAAATAGTCAGTTAATTTAATGGCTAAACACTGTGTTCATTATTACAGTTGAACTCCCATCTATCATCTCATGCCTTATAAGGGTGTATTAGGTCACCAACCCACTCCTTTATTTTATTGATATAACAAAGTCCTATAAGCTTTCGTTTTCTAGTTGCAAAGAAACGGAAAGGAATACAAGGGAACTCTCAGGAATAAAGCCAGAGTGGGGAAAGGAAAATACCTGTTATTTCCTACCAGTGCAATGTTTGCTTTTACCATAAAGCAGAAATTAAGGGTTGAAGCCCGTACTGTACAGTTCAGTAGAAAAGGTGAGAACGGTTTTGCTAAAACCTCTTCTGTTTCTCCACTCTTTAAGCTTTAGCCAAGAGCTAGATGTATATTTATGTTCCAGATCTAAGGCAAAGGAAGAAAATAAGCCTTAATAAAGCCATACTTGCCTTTCTCTCCCCCTTTCCCTTTTTCTTCATATTTCACCCACTAGTAATCCAAGGCTAAGGGAAAAAAAAATGACCTCACACATTCAGCGTTTTATTGGAAACGCCAACAAATCAGCAACAGCAACAAGGAGGAAAAGCTCTTTTCAGTGTTTCTTAGTGCATAAAACCAAAAAGTAGGCTTTAGATTGAAGGCAAATATGTGTTAGTCAGACCTCTTGACTTAGAGCAACTTGTCAAGCTGCACAGAGCTATTCCTCTATATGCTGCTCCTCTCCGTTCCTTTAAATATAATAACGCTGGGGAATCTTCATTTATTGCTGCTTGGGCACTGCTGGCTGCAAGGTCTTCAGAGCTGTGATTGCGCAAAGCCGCCCTCAGGCTATACCAAGACTCTCCACACCAGCAGGACCAGTGTCTGTCCTAAAGAAGAGGGAGGGTTTTTGCATACATTTCCTTTGTAGCAAAAGCTTTGAGTGAGAACACCAACATTTTAACCACATTTTACTGAATACTTGAGAAACAGCATAACCGTGCGGTGCCTCAAGGTGACTGGGTCGTTTGCAGAGAGGGGTGATGTTTCTAGAGCAAAGCAGTAAGTTGAACTTCAGTTTCTTGTGTCCCTCAAGAGTATCCTACAGTTAATAGAGTCAATTCTGAGGCCTTGCCACTGTGGGAAATACCCACGATTTTATTACAAGTTGTGACCCAAGAATGTTCTATATTGAAGAAGCTATGAGGTTTATTCTGCCCAGTTATTCTAACCAGGAAGTTACAGATTTGGTCACAACTGCTCTATTTATTAGATTCAGTGCCCAATTTAGATGTACTCTTTGCTGACTATACTTTATTTGGTGTTCAGCCATCAATTCAAGGGAAGATTTGCACACACGAACCCCTCTGCAGTCCCATACCAAAGTTCATTTTTGACTTCCAAGACCATATTTAAATACTGTCCTGACCAGAGCCGTATTTCCCTTTACAAACACATCCTTTTTCAAGTTTACTTCAGATGCTATAAACCAACACCAGTGTCCTGAGGATTCAGCTGAAGTGATCTGCAAACACTCCAGCAACACTGGGGAACAGTGTTCCATGAGATGTTGAGTCCACAGGTGCTCAGTGCTAATTTTGAAAATACATGTTCAACAGCAGACAATATAAAAAGGTGCAATGTGGACTGCAGGTTTTGCAGCTCCCATCTTGGTACTGGTAAGAGCAATTAAGAGAAAGGATGGAGACAGGATGGAAAGTCAATCAGCCATGCTCAGGGGTTAGTGAACTGAAATGCATCTGCCTCGTCTCTCACTCACCACATCACAATCAGGATTTTTCTGATGAAACCGAGCTTTTGTCACAAAACACTCATCTGCCAAATAGAAGCATTTTGCAAGAGCAGATTGTTTTTGATGTATCGCTGATGAAATGCAGAAAGGCTGCAAACACCAACCTGCCTGATTGTCTACCTGCACGCCTACAGGGCTGCCGGAGCCCAACGACCTTCTGGAGAAGCAAAGAACCCTTCTTCGGAGACAAGTGAGGGTTTGGTACTTGTGAAGAGATGGGTTGAAAGAAGAATAAATCCTTCTTAAACATAAACAGTAAGTGGGACATACGAACGACCAGCTGTAGCACACGATTATCAGAGTTTTGTATGCAACTAGAACTACAATGAGAAGAGATTTTATAAAAATAAAATTCCAGTGAATTTAGAGCAGCCAGGCAATATGCTAGAAGCATCATCTCTGCACTTTGCAAAAAGCTCTGAGACCTCTGTAGCGGCAAACCAAATTTCCTTTTGTGTGACTAGACAGTATCAAGGATATGTACAAGTGTCACGCCCCAAGAGCGGTGTTCTAGATACACATACAGGACCTGAACATTTCATCCAAAGAACGTCCGCTCCATACCAAGAAAAAATTGTCATAAAGTAAAAAAGTTCATTCTGCATTGGTATTATTTTTCACAGGAAACTTTGAGGAAAAACCTTGATACCAGAATTTTAATCAATTCTTTTGGCTCAGCTTAGTGTGTAAGAGCTGACAAGAGTACAGCAAACAGTGACAGCAGATAATTGCTACACCGATATTTACTTATAGTAAAACACATGCCTCTAGGCAGTACTCGGAGTATAATCATCTTCCACTCCATCATATATTTGCTGGGAAATACGCTTTAAACTCCTCACGCTGCTGATCGTGAGTAGAAGGCTGCTTGCTGAGCAGACCCCATGGGAACATTCCGCATCCCACCAGTGACAGGTGAGTGCCCCAGCCATCAGACAGCAGTTTGCCCTGCACGGCTAATCCCCGCACCCAGACCTCACGCTTCCACCCACAGCGGACGGTAGCACGGAAGCAGGTCCAGCTGCTATGCTGGAAAGCTGTAGAACAGCTCGGTTCTCACGTGATGGTTCAGGATCTAAAAATACAACTCACAAGAGAGAGTATTTCTTTGTCGGTGTCACTTCCGCTGACACAGCTTAGAGATGGTCACAGTTAAATTCAGCTGAACAAAAAATAGAAATAATCACAGCCTGCCCAAACCAGCCAGTTCAAGAGCAAAACAGAACTAAATATTCAAATGATGAAAGAGGACTCGAGCTCCTGCAGCCGCTTTCTTTCGCTGCCAGACTTTGTGCTGTCCTACACTTGCTATTTACCACTCCAGCTAAAACGGATCAAATGCCAAATCCGCTGTTTCCCAAAACGTTTTATATACACTGATCCTCCAATTAACAAAAAACTTCCCTTCTAATTTTGTTCTACTTTTCCTGTTTCCTCATTTGTTACATTAAAAATATCCTCATTCCATTCCGCACCCTACAACATGCATGCAGCTGTCAACTGGCCATCCTCTATTGCTCTCCCTTCTATAACTTCACCTTTGATTGCCTTTACACCTCTCATCGCTTTTATAGTTTACTTACGAAATAGCTTAACTTTACCATGGTAATCCTGAACTATTAGTAAAGCCACGTTAGAGAGAAACTTGCAACTCCGCGTGTGGTCTTGTCCACAGAAGTAGAGAACTACCACCTTCCATGATAGGTGGTTTTGTGTTGCTGTGCTAAGTCTGACCTGAAGTACCTCAGGAGAGCAAAATACTTCTCTTGGTGCCAGAATCATGGGGAAGAGCAGAGAAACTTGGTCACTTTGGAGAGATTCTCTCTGTGCTGTTGTGACAAGCACTTTCATACCTGATTTTCTTCATGCTTTATTTTGGAAGCATGAAACATGATTTCACTCAGCAGGAACAGTTCTATGTACTGTCAATTATTTCAGTGTTATCCACCCTAGGAAACCCATAGAATTCCTAAATATGCGTGATAGGGAGATTAAACGTGGTCTCCTAATGAAAAAGAGATGTCTTACGTACTTGTGATTAACTGTGTTACAGTTTACTTAGTTCTCAAAATGCCAACAACATGCCAGCTACTGCAGGAGCAAACCTGCGTTACTTTCACAGGTAATTGATGGAATGTCATTGCATCTTAACACTGCCTTTGTCATGCCCTACGGCCATCCATCAAGGCACAGCAGTGTAGATGAAAGGCTGCCTAACGTCCCAGTAAGAAACAGAAGCATTCAGGAAGACCCAAGGTGCACTCTCACAGCCCTGAAGCACTTGCAGTCCATCCAACAGGTAGACATTCAACAACCAAATTAACCATTCTTCCCAAAGGATTTTTTTATGAGTCTCAGAAGCTACTTGCATAAAGGCTGCCAGATCTTCAAAGTGTCTATAGACTTCGAAATGGGTATGATCTAGGATACGATCTAGATCTGTAATACCATCTATAGGTACAATCCATAATTCCTGTGACTTGGCTACCCCCAAAGCTTTCTCAGATACTTTTTCTCATTAGAATTCACTGTGAGATGTACTTTTGCAGATGATATTTCTGGAAAGATTAAGTGGCTTGTTCTAATTAATACCAACCTTTATTATCGTTTAAGTTTTAATTAATTAAAAATTGGTGGTTTTTTTTCATTTAAGAATGATACTACCAAGTTATTTACGATCTGGTTAAATACACACAGGTCTAGATCACAGGAGTCAATCCCAGTGGCATGCCAATGGCTGTTCAGCTGCAGGAGTATGAAAAATTCTGTCTTATTTGAAAGGCTTGGTATCTACCCAGGAATCGGAAAGACAAGCATTCTAGTTCTAACTTTCTAATGGTTAAATTGAACTGAACGATGGACTGAAGTCCATCGTTCCAGTTTATCTTTCCCCAAACAGAACATCTTTAAAGCAACCAGGTATTTAAAGAACTATTTCAAACGTTAGATCCAGTCAGTGCATTCAAAAATTTACTTATGTCTTTCAACTTTACAATTGTCAGAAAAGTCCTGAGTGAAAAAGAAAAAAGCCATTTTGAGGACTTTTATAGGAAATAAGGAACTACATGAAGTATGCTGGCCATGCCTTTCAGCTTCCTGGTTGTCAAAGGATTGATCTAAATCCACTAGTATTAACCACCACGCTTTAGGTAGCCTCAACAAGGAGCTGAATAGACCCAACAGCCGGTCTGTCTCGCCGCACTAACGTGTCCCTCTCAGTAAGGGTAAGTGTTGTTTCAGTGCAGACATACCGCTAGTGTTAATAAACACAGGAGCTCACTCCCTAGATGTGCCAGTGTAGAATTTCTTTTGCAAGACTCATACAGGAGACAGACTAATAATTAGTTCCTGAGGCTGGAGAGGATTGACCTCAGCTCCTTCTCCCTTCAAAGGCGGTGGCGAGTGCATTTCTCTCTAAGCCTCTCTGTAAAATTGAAGTAATAGTATCCACTTTTCTTCCCAGGGATTTGTGAGAATATACACATTAAAATAATGGAGCCTAGAAACTATGATAATAATAATAATGAAGACTTTAGCAGCATTTGTATCATCGGACAAGAGCAAGCATCCTCTAAAACTGCAGTGCAGGATTTTAATGTGTTCATCGTTCATGTACAAACATTTTTACAGAATGAAAGCTGGGGGAGGAGGAGGTCACTGCACTTCTCTAACAACAGCGTGTTACTGCTTTTATCCGTTTCATGTTCTGAAGAATACGAGGGTTGTGTTACTGGAGATGTGAAACACTACATCTCCTTGTATACAGGAAAAGGAAAAATAAAGATTCATTAACAGTCTATAATAAGTATGATCAGTATAACGCTAATTGTAGGCATAATATTTTTATATTAGAACATTTGGGTTGCATTAAGGTAATTTCATCTTGCAAAACTGGGGGGTACAACATCATGGGTACGTGTGTTAGCACTCAGAACTAACAAAACTCATTAGCCTAGCCCCAAGTTCATGTGTTTGGCTTAGAGATCAGAAGAAATCCATGCATCTGATGAAGGAAGCTTTCTCCTCTAGCAGCCATTCTCTTCTATCCTGCTTTGCTACATCCTAAATAGCCCTGTTTGTGCTCTGCTATGCTAATTTACAAACTGCTTTGGCAAGTAATCTCAGATTTCACTGGAAAAATAGCACTAGATAATTACATTCTCTTTCAGAATTGTTTAACTTTGTATTTTGGCACCAGTGTCCTAAACTTAAAACAGTTTCATTCAGTATCAATAATAATCATGCACGTAACCGTTCTAAGCCATCTTCACGTGCAATTTCTTTTACTTGTGCACAAGCATGTAACATCGTTACGCAACTACAAGACAAGAAGTAGCATTACTTCCACAAAATATTTGCAATTTCCATACCAGAGACGAAACAAAGATGTCAAGACAAGATTGGTCAGCACAAGAAGCAAATCTCAGAACACCAGCCTCCTTACACCCCAAGTATGTCTATACACCAATATATGCATACACCAAATACATGTTGCATATTTGATAGCTGCATAAAATCTGCAGGCAAGACCCAGACAGCTCTTCTCCACTCAGGCTCATTTAGCTCATATACTGAACCGCTTCCTCACTATCAGAGCAACTTTGGGACTTCTGCACATTAAGAACATATCATCCAATTTTCCCTCGCTCATTAAAAATGTATATTCAGCACGGACTACAGCAAAGACATTCTTACCTACTAATATCTATATACTGCTATATATATACACACACATATATATATACTCAGATATATAATATATATTCCTATATGTATTAAAGCCGTAAGACTTTTTCTCAACACTTAGTGCTCTTGAAATTACAACTCATATGAGAGGGTGGGACATGAACAGCTGATAACACCACTGTGTGCCATTTCTGATGCAATTTAATGATTCTAAAGCAGTTGTGGAGCCTCTCATTATTCTCCTTCTCTTCTTTTTAGATTATCGTTCGATACTTTTGCAAACAGCTAATTCCCCCCATCAAGTTCTGTCATGGTAAATTTTCCATTTCTCAGTTTCCCACCAAGTGGAACTGCTGTAGCTGACAACGTTCCATTGGTGAAATGCAGTAATTAAATCATTTTAGTCATGAACCGCTGCCCTCTTCTACAGCCTTTTTCAAATGCTGGTTTATTGTTTCATTTCAGTCTGTTGGACTGGAGGTATTAGGGGCTACTGCTGATGTCTAACTTATTTTGCAATAGCCACATACTTGCTGCCAATTCTTAGAAGGTCAGGTATACACCACAAAGCAAAGAAATAGATGCATCATATAAAGGTCACCTCATTAGGGTAGGGATGCGAGGAAATGTTCTCATAACAATAGCAAAAAATCATTACTGTACTTCGATACGACTGTTTTGGAAAAGAATAGTAGGCTAGAATTGTAGATTCGTTCCAGTCAACTCTGCTTCCAGAGGGAAATCTGGGCCTTTCGTGTCCACCGACCAAAGGCGGCCAATCCCAAGTACAGAACACCCAGAGCAGCTGGTGTTCTGGATTAACCCTTTCCTTACGGTAACAGCTGCTATTCCAGCCCGTACCTGAATATGAAACCTCCAGAGTTAAAGATAGACACCTGGCACTCCACCTGAATGAAACCATTTCCCAGCCTTGTGGATTAAGCAAAATAAAAAGGAAAGTGTGACAAATCCTCACCAGCAACTAAACGCACGTGCAGGTGCTGCAGTTACGAGGTGCAGTAATGCAATTTCCCAAACCACTGAAAAGGAATATCACACTTACTACATGCTCTGCTGCACGTAGCTATTAACGACATTAAACCCTGCTGAGTTCCTAGTTAAGCGTTGTGAGAAGGCTTCTCTTCGTCCTGTTGAAGCATACATTGAGTAGCGATAGTGACACACCTCCAGCTGCTGCACCACGCACCATCAAACGGCGCAGGCGCAGTGAGGAGAAACCCCAGCGCTACAGCGCCCAGTTCTGCACAACTGCTACTACTGCTCTGATTTCCAACTAACAGTTTGGGGCATTGGGGGTGGAGGTTCACTTCAATCTTGGAGTAATCTTATAGTTGCAGAGCTGAAGCCTGAGTGCCAAACGCACGGACCTAGGAGCTGATTAAAAGGCCTACAAATAAACACAGGAGTAACCTGTGAAACTTCAGAAGGTCCAAAGAGGTTTCAAATGTCACCTCCAGACACTCCTGAAAGTTGCTTAGATCTAAAGATCACATTCCTCATCCAAGTTGACGCAAACCTGGAATGAAACGTCAGCAGTTCAGCATCGCTAGAAATGACTGAGCACACTTACAGTGAAAATAACGCCACATGGGAACTCTGGGTCAAAAAAAAAAACTATCAGTCGGGGAGACTCCAAGGGATCAAGTGTCCAGAAACTCGTTAATGGGAATGGTTTCCCAAGGGAGAGTTGGGATCAGCAGAACACATAACTAGCCATTGAGTGGATCCACTTTATAGATGAGAGATGGATCCCCAAGGCGGCAGGAACGGACCGTGGCCACCTCACTCTGCTGTCAATGATGGTTCAAACTGGGCCCCGTTTGATCATGTACTTTATACAGGGAATGATGACAAGACAAGGGGAAAGAACGGATGACAAGTAACAGTTCTTCCCAGTGCCTGTGAATCTTTCTGCTTGGCGCTGAATGAGGAGCCCTGAGGAAAGTTAACCTCGGTTTAAGAGGCGAAGCCTGCATTATCTCACACGCGCTTCATGCCTCACACAGGGAGCAATACTCCTTCCATCTTGCTGAATATAAAGTTGACCTTGAAATCACTCTTGGATTCAGCGCTACTTTTGCTTGCAAGTGTGAAAGAAAGTGGGAACTTGATCTGAAAAACTCATCTTTCTCCTTGCCTTTTGTTTTCATTGTTTTTTCATCACGGCTTCTTTTAAGAGTTCAGCTTTTCACAATGCTAAATATTTTGGGTTTTACTCAAATAATTTTTCGTTTAGAATTTTACATATTTAAAATAGAAGTTATTTTTAAAGAGATTGAAAACAATCAAAAAATTTTATTTTTTTTTTCTTTTTAGTTTACTGTCTATTTTGCAGAGATCTATTTCACATAGCATTAAGCCCAAAGAACTTAATCTTGCAGAACTGCAAATGGATTGAAAAGCTGATCACAAAAGTCTCACACACTTCTAAACAAAAAGAAAACTTATCTTTTAAATTAAAGCAGACCCTTAAGTTCCCATCTACTTAAAATTTCTAAAATAATTCTGAAATTTCTAGAATAATTATACCTCTTTTTGAGCAAGAGGCAAGGTTTTGCTATTGGTATTGCTTCTCTGTTTGCCATGGAAAAGTGTTAGAAGGGTGCTCAGGTGTTAAGCTGCTAGCAATTGTAGAGGCAACAATAAATAAGCACATAAAGAAAAAATAGTCATTCTGATCACTGCAAGAGTTAGACATCCCTGTATTACACAGAAAACGCCATAACCGTAATATCAGGGGTTTTTCACACGTTCACGCATTTTGATGAACAGCACAATAATGGTGATTTTATTTCTGTAAAGGTAGGGATGGAAAATAAAATTTTAGATACACAGAACTCCTAAGAATGCAGCAAATAAGCTCAGGAGAGTAAATGACGGCTCTCAGCAGTCCATATGCTCTGCGGAGTCAACGCAATCTGTGAAAACCTTATCAGGACTGCCAGATCACCCGTGGTGTTCCTTAGCACTAAAGGTGTATCTCCTCCGAACTCCTCCTCCGTGACACTACATCCTCCATGCTGGCAATACATGTTTCATACTTTATGACTGGCTTATGCTGTTACTGGGTACTTTTGAGTCATTATTGGTGTGAATTGATTTAAATGTATCTGTTAGATTATTGACCCTCAATAAGGGTTCTGTTCAGGATTTTACTCAGCCCCCAGCACATCTAAACTCTTGTGGAGGTCTGCACTTGTGCGACCACACGAGAAACAAGTTAGCCCTAAAATTTGGACCAAACCTCTGTAAGGCATTATTAAATCAAGCAATCGTTTGGATCCAAACAATGCACCAAATGATAAATGCATTAATTTAGAAATACTCAGGGCTCCTGTATAAGATGAATTGTTCCTCTCTCCATGATGCTAATAAATTACATTTATTATATATTTTCAGTTTAAGAAATGTCCTTTCTTTTTGTCACACTAGGCCACCGATGCCTCTGACTAACCACAGCAATGCACAAATTTGTTCTTTCTAGGCTTGCTCATTATAACTCTCCTGAAACCGCTGATGCTGCAAAATTTCCACTGATTCCTTAAACCATGGAGAGAAAGCAGGAAGATATAAGCGTAGAACAAAATACAGATGTTTTCAGATGCACAAACTGAAGTCTAGTTGTGATGAAGTAGTTTAATGTAACATTCTACTATTTTACCATGGAGTCACTGAGAATCAAGTAAGGTCTACAAAACACATCCCAAAAGGCTGCACCGTAGGTGCCAGCTTCTCCCACAGCTTTTAACACGCTGCAAAAACATCAAAGAGCTTGAAGCGGGTAAACCGTGGAAGTGAGAAAAATAATGATATAAATACCAGAGTGGCAAGTCTGGGAGCACGTTCCAGTTTTCTTTAATAACAGAAAAAAGTTTTAAAGCAACTTGGAGCGCTCAGCAGCGTACTCTGAAAAAGTGGGACTGTTAAAAGGTGGGCATGGATGCAAGTGATTGCAACATAAAAGAGGGAGGTTGAAATGGCTCTCCGACATGGTCTCAAAGATTTCAAGTTGCAAATCTCATGTGCTATATGTTTATATCCAGATAACCACACGGATGTGCCAAGATACTAAGGAATTTCTCAGATGTACCATTTTTTCCTTTGAGCATGATGGTTCAAACAACAGACTAAAACCACCAGGTGAGTAAAGATGTAATCACTCACTTCCAGAAAAGAAAACTAATAATTAGTGATTTTCAAAGGGGCTGGCAATATTGGCAATACATGGGTTTCTCTGGCCCCTCTCCAGTGATCCCCTCCCTCTCCTTCCTTCCTTTTTTGTCGTCTTTCCACGACTTACACACTAGCAGAAAGGAATTCAAAGAATTGGTTCAGCATCAACTCCAGTCCTCCACCCAGGTAGGGGAAAGGCTGCTCCGGTTACAGTGATTGGTTTTGGTCATGGCATTAAAATTGAACTTCATCTTGGAAGATCTTCAGGCCATTAATGGTCCTGTACATGAAGAAACCTTCCCTCTCTGTGCCTCTAGTACATCAAACATGGTTTATGTGCTATAAAGAGAACAGAAAACAAAATGAACGTGCGTCTCAAAGGGGTGTGTGAATACACGGATGGGCAGGTCTGCAATATGAAAAGAATTCTCTTGCACTTGTGGAGACCCCAGTGTCAGCCTGGCTCCTTGGAGATCAGATTTAGTCCTGGGCAATCAATTCAGCTATATATTGAATTTTTCAAGATACCTACAGAACCTTCATTACCATACCATTTGAATACAAATTATGTTGGTATACTACAGTACACACTGTTCATTAGTAACGCTCTTGGTGCATGCTGCAGCATGGACTCATTTTAAACAGTCTTTTTCTAGTCATAAGTTCATTAATATTTCCTTTTTCTCCTTGTATGTCTAATTTCAGAACAGTAACTAATGCAGGATCTGTTTCTTTCCATAAACCCCAGAAAAACACAGTGCCAGTGTTTCAGCACCCTCAGCATAAATAATTTCTTCCCTCTCTCTAGTCTGAATCTCCCTCTTTTAGTTTAACCCATCACCCCTTGTCCTGTCACAACAGCCCCTCCTCAAAAGACTTTTCCCATCTTTCTTACATGCCCCTTTAAGTACTGAAAAGCCACAATAATTATTAGCCTCTACAAAACTCCTCTGCAGTGCACCCAGTTGGTCACAGAGAGAATAATCAAGGCATCAATGTTCAAACATTTACCTACTGCCTCTCATCAGTACTAGAAGGGTTGAATAACGCGCTGCCCTTCGAATTCAAAACTTAACCCCTTACGGAAACGATGACACTGCTGCCGTTATTGAACGACTTTGTCAGCCTGCTTGGGATGTCCCCGGATTTTGGCAAAGGCCAGAAGGAAACGGTCCCTTCGCTAAGGGCTATAAAGCACATCCTGCCACACCTCCTGCAGCAAAAGCGAGGACTGAAGAAGTAGCTGTGCCAGCCTCCTGCAAAGGCAATCCCCACACACCTCTTCGGCTCACCTGCCCACATCCTGTCTACTGGCAGGATGCACCATTTGGAAAGAAATGGGGACCCAGATGTAGTCCAGTCATTTAAATACCTGTTACAAGACATTTGTTACACAATATGCAAACCATATTCAACACAAGCACAACGCTCGTTTGATGCAAATGTCCCTAAACTACCCATTTACTTTTATTCCTTCATATTAAAATGAAAAACAATAGGAATATAATTTTAGATTCAAGTACACGAAAGATGTACTAGAGTGTTTTTCTTTGGACATTTATATGTGTTGAGAAAGCAAAGCTAATTAACACTTGGAGGGGAAAAAACAACCAACAGGAACACAGACACCAAAAAGAACCCAACCACAACAGCCACAGAGCAAGAGCAAATCCAGGAGACATGCATCCGATAGAAAAATACATCATGAAAAAGTGTATCACAATAGCCTAAAAAGAATCCAGTCTTGTTCCCTTTGGACTTGCGCTGCAGTGCTCTTAACTATTTTTTTTAAAATTCAGTCTACATTTTCATGCCACCAGTTAAATATTCCCACAGTATTTTTTTTCTGCAGGCACAGGTATATTATGCAGAGAACAAAAAATTTGTGTTGTTCAGCCATATCATCTACATCCTTAAGACAACGACGACTAATTTAATATTGATTCTCATATATTATAGTTAACCAAAAAGCTCTTGTGTTATTTGGATGTGGTGGTAGTTACCAGAGCATCACAGAATGCCCTGACTCCATACTGACTCAGAAGACTTCCATGATAAGCACTGAGAAGGGGGGGAGTGGTAAAAAAAAAAAAACCCTGAAGACCCTTGTCAAACAGATTTTTAGAAATTCTGCTGCTCACAAGAGCTTCCAGACAACAGGTCATAGAAAAGACACACTGTCATCCTCCAGAATTCTGAAGGAGGTGCCAGGGACCCGTGTTTGTCCCTCCTGCATTCCAGGACTGCAGCTATGAGCTCAGGAATGGAAAGATTAGCTGGAGAACGATGCAGCAGAAGAGCCCCAAGTCCTCTGGAATCAAGGGACACGCACATTAATCAGCATCACAAATTACTGCAGAGATTTCTGCAGTGATGGATCTAAACAATACTGAAATGATTAAAAGAAAATCTTTGATTTTGAGGCACAGTAACATTCTTTTTAACTCTTAAAAAATACCTTATTTCACACAGGCTCCACATCAGATAACGCCTTCAGGGTGAGATCTGATAACCCTCCTCACAGCAGCTTGCAGAGCAGGAATTGTGTGGAAAGGGTTTAACTCTAACTTAATTGTTTTGCTCTTACATCCCCCCTGCTTTCTGTCTTCCTGTAAACCCTAATGCCCAAGAAAACTTATCCCCATGATCCTTTTGGCTTTTTCAAGGAGGACATAAAAGGCTTTGCTTAGATGGCATGTGGTTGAAGATTTTAAGAATAGTCTATTGTTCCAGGCAAATCTTTCAGGTTCCAGCTATGACAGCAAGAGGCGTTACATCTAGTTTCTCTCTCACAAGCATTCTGTTCTCTCACACCCCCAACACATGCTAAATATACAGCCCATGCTAGAGGTGAAGCTAATCCAGGATGGTGAACTGGTATAAACTACTGCCTGCAATAACAGGAAGAGGAGAACAAACTGGGAACAAAAAATCTCATTGGTTATAAATAGAAATGCAACGACCTAAACTAGGAATTCTTGGGTGAAAAAAGTCCATCGATTCTCACAGATAAGAATAACAAAAACTCAAGACTCTACAGCTGTCCATCATCTTGGTGCAAGCAGCATTCATAGGGCTGTGGCACCAAAGTCATGGCATCACTGCCACGTCTGGCCTAAAATCATCTTAATTGAAATCTTTTTTACTTCTGACTTGTTTTGGAGGGTGGGAAGTATGGAACATGTGGGACAGTACAGTTTTTTGGGGGGTTGGGGTGGGGTTTTTTGACAGGTAAGTATTTTAGAGGTAAACCAGAACAGAACGATGTTACCAGCATTAAAAACCAAATCATTAGATTTCAGGAATGGAAAAATTCCCATTATTAATTAGGACATGATCAATACAGCAGTTCTTGGTGTGAAGTTTTTTTCATTTTTACATGTATGTAACTATGTGCTTGTATTTTTAAAATGACCATATATGAATCCATTTGTATTTTAGACAGAATAACTGTATAACCTTTACAATCTTTTAAAAGACAGTGACAAAAAAGTCTTATAAATTTGATGTGTTTTAGTGAAATAATCCAGAGACTTGAATTTATTTAAATTTAAACCTGTCTAAAACATTTAAGTAAAAAAAGCAGTTCGGGAAGGCTAAACCTCCACACTTGCAGTTTTTATTGTCTTTCATGTATTTCAAAACACCGCGGTGAAGTTAGAGACCAGCAGGAGAAGACCACTCGCATTAACTGTGTTGCCAAGTCTTTTTAACTGGTATGAAAAGCAGGTTTCTCTCCAAAAACACCTGTGAGATCAGGTACCTCCATTCCTCACCCTACAGAACACTACCAGGACACCTCCCGCCGTTCAGCCAGCCGTGTTGCAGGTCAAGGTCTTCCAGCTGCAGGAAGCGTGACCCTACAACACACTACTGAACTTCTCCGAGATTATGCCAGACGCCTACAAAAGAATCATAATTCAACATTTTTGCAAGAGATTTTGCTGCCCCCTTCCTCTTTTTTTAGAGTATTTCCCTCATAGTCTCTTCTGATTCTTGTCTCCTTCTACTCATCCTCCGCCCCAGAGCAAAAGCTCCTCTCTTTGGATGGCCTGTGCCCACTCAGGGCAGCACCAGCGGCCGGGAGGACTCTGCGTTTGGGCAATTCTCCCTAGAGACACCCCCACTAGAAGCCCCCATCCAGGCTGCTCTCGCCAAATCTTTCCTTGCCTTTACGCAAACGCTTCACGAACAGTTTTGGAGGTACCGAGCGAAGCAGCGACAATTCCTGTTCTCTTCGGTTTACTGCTAGATTTCATCAGAATTTCCCGTCTCACCAAAAGCCATTCATTTCTGGGATCATCCTGATGGATAGCTGCAAATGACCGACCACCCATCTCATCTGAAAAATGCACTGACATCAGCATCCTATTCAAAGGCTTAATTTACACAAATATAGATAGGTACAAAGACCTTGCAAGTGTCTCCTCAAACCTATTTAATCACATGTATCTACATATACAATCTGCAGTAAGCAAACGAGTCAGGGACAGAGCCCCCGCCATGTCAACAAGCAGCAATGGAATTAGTCTAGTTTACCTTCTCGGAAAGTTTTGCCTCAGCTCTGTTTTTCCAGGATTTTAGCAATTTTTCTCCCCTCAGTCAGCAGAGGGCATTGTTCACTCAGTGTGCCAGCAAGTGTGTACTCAGACAGCGAGAGTGCTGCCAAGTTCCTCTGTCCCACCTGAGGCACTGCCTTTCATTTTTTTATGATGATCATGTTTAACAGTAGTCACCTAGATAGTGGGTTTGTACAAAAAGTTCTGAGTATTGTAACACATACCTTTAGATCACAACTGTTACACCCATTTTACAGGCGTTTGTCTCGGGCAGATTGTCCAAAATGACAAATAGTCAGTGATACAACCCTGTCATGAGTCCTGCCTCACTGAACCTGCCAGCACGAGGACTCGACGGTTCCCCCATCAGACACTTGCCACAGCTGGGGGAGGTATGCCAGACGAACAACGGGTTGTGCAAGTGTAAATAGTGGCAAAATGACAGTATTTCTTTCACGCTGTAAGCAAGAAAAGAGAAGCCGGTTTCCTCCGGACTATGTTTAGCCAGTCCCTCACACCACTGCTTTTCCCTGTACAGCCGCAGCACAACGTGCTGCCTGCCCCACGGCAAGACGGAGCTTCCCGTGGACTGTCCCAGCAGGGCTCTTTCTGCCTTTGCTCCGCGTTTCCACCGCATTAGGTGCCCTTAGTTACCCGGCAAGCACCATCACCTGCTTCTCGCCAGCAGCCACCAGCCTACACCGCACTGTCAGGGGCGGCACCCAGTTTCCCAGCTTCAGTGAACAGTTCCTTTCAGGCAGGCGACAGCGTTCCGTTGACATTTTAAACTCTTGCGAAATGTTGCCCAGTACTGCGGGTCTGAGTTGTTAGGAATTCTATCTAAGGAGATCTTCTCCTGCTGAGATGCAAAAAAAAAAAAAAAACCTGACATTTTGTAAAGCCCCTCTGTCTAAGTCCATTTCCAGAAAGAACAGAAAGCCACTTACTCAACCATCTGTCTTTAGGAGGTGCTTAGCAAACAGGCTGCTGTTCCTCGGAGAGGTTCTGACCAGTAAGCCCGTCAACGGAATGCAAGGCGATATTTTCAGAAAGGACCTTAACACATAACTGCTGGCTCCAATGAACACAAAAGGGTTTACATGAAATAAGATCAGCAGAAGGCTGAATTCCCTACAATATTCCACAAGATAGTTGGCTTTTTTCTCATGTTAATTTAGACTCCTTTAGACAATTTGCTGTATAAAAATATTGTTTGGGGTTTTTTTATATATTAAACACTGGGAAAAAGATCCCTGTGCTATTTTCAGCAGAACATATACCAAGAAGATAGAGCCTGCTCCGCTGAAAGCCTTCAGGGAAAAGGCAGCTGACCAAATCCCACGAGTACGTACAAGACCAGTTTGGGTGAGGGGCCTCCAGCGGTTTTAACCACCGGCGTTTCAGGACGGCTGTCAGTTGGGATTGAAACTGGGTCCGTGTTGTAACCACATCCTGGTGACCACTCCTCAGAGAGTTCTTGGGAAATAAATATTAATCACCCCAGCAGATGCTTAAGGTAGAGGTACTAACCACTCCTCAAAGTCTCCCTGAAAGCAAGAAGTCAAAGAGCCCCAGCAAAGCGAGCGTGAGAGAGTGCACAGGGCTACCTATGAATACATTAAGCCATCGCCGGTGCCTAAAGCGCGACAGAATTTGCTGAATTTGTGCAGCAGGTTCCAAAGGTTCCAACCTTTGCTCCTCCGTGGCACAACCAACAGCCTTCACACTATCAACCCCAACGCTTTCAAGGCCACTGGTGTTTTTCCTCCCTCCTCGATGTCATTCCAGTAAGAATTCACAATATGGAACGATCCAGACTCCTAAGTTATCATTTCAAATTAATGAGATGGTGCCATAAGCACCTGAACAGAAGAGATGACGCAGAAAACAAGTTAATTCTACTACCAGGTTTTCGCTCATATTTCTGCCCTCAAGCACTGCTGACTTTCAGACTAAGCTTTTTTGGACCCAGTTGATGTGCAACACGCTGAGTTTGGTTGCTCAAGGACATGGCAATAGCTATTAAATCCATTTAGAAACTGATATATTAAATCTCTTCTTTTATTTGCATAAATGCCAGGAAACAAAGGAGAAGGCTAAATGATATTCACTGCTATTTTTCAGTGAAATAACTGAGAGCGCACGCGAGTCCCTGGGACTCACCTCCCTTCCAAGCACTGCCTTTGTAAGGCCATGGCAATAAGGTAAACCGTTCTCCAGACCTAGCTTACAGCAGCACCCAAAAGTCACCTTTCGACAGGCCTGCCGGCACCATGCTGGCATCTCTTCTCTAACAGACATGCTCCACCGTTCGCAGAGCTGGATGATGGATGGCTTTATTACAAAAAATACGCGCTCCACCTAGTAGTTGTTTCAGAGCCTTGGGCTGTACCACCGTCACTCAGGTCATGGGCTCAGCAGCGCGTTAGCGCGTGTGTGTTTGGCGATGGCCACGCACACAGAAGAACACAGACCAGTGAAGAAGTAACTGCACGAGAAGCAGCAACTGGTGGTAGCGGCATTGAAAGAACACCCAGGCAGTACAGGTCTGCACAGAGCGTCGGACGTTACGGAACGGTTTATTCACAAACACCACGCTACACCGGCCAGGAGTTACGCAGGGTGCCCGTACCACCCAGGCTGTCACTTGCATTCCCTGCAGTTCTTGAGTATCGCTTTTGTTTAGACAAACTCTTCAGAATATACCGGGTCTTTTTATTTTATATTATTGATAATACAATGGATTCTAGTGATTTTTTCTAAGCAAAACCTACTCACTTTCCCGTTTCCTTCCTACCTGTGTATATTCAGGTTTCATAGGCTATAAATAAAATCAAATTGAAATGAACTATTGGTTCCGCCAAAATAAAATGGATGTTAATATGCTTTAATTGACATGCTTAACTATTGTTTTAATGTTGATCTACTCCAAAGTGACTCTGTTACGAAAAATGTATGATGAGGTTTAATATTAATCATTTCAGTAACCACAAATCAAGCAGGCTCAGCTTCAGTGGAGGGTTTTCTTTTTGCTGTCTTGGCCACCTAACTCAGCTCAAAGCTTAAAATTGAGCTCTGTATTCTTGTCAAACTACTATCACTGATAGAAAAGCTGCAATTTAGCTGGCTATTTTTCTGAAGAAATCGAAGTAGAATGAAGATATTGCTCTTTCACAGGTGTATTGGGCTTACAGAAATAAAAGCGCAACCCTTGGCCCCAAAGCCATCAGGTATTTTTCAAAATCAAATATGTGGAAATTAAACTGAACCAGAAAGTTCTGGATTTTAAATTATTTGGGTTTTAATCTCAGCAATTTCTAGTCCCTAAGCGCACTGTCTATACTGAGTCCTGGTGATACAAATGATTGGTAAATTAACAGATTAAAACCTATCACTACTTTTAAAAATTGAAAATACCATTTCTGAAGGAGCCAAAACTGGCTGCTCCAATGCATATGTTCAGCCAGCGTGAAGAGGAATACCAAACCGTGCCGTGGTGGAACTGAAGCAGTTACACAGGAGGCTTCATGTATTTTTGTATCTATCCCTGTCACTTCAGGTAAGTCACAAGTTTCAAATTATAACACTGTCTTTTGAAGCAAGTAAATTTGTTTGAACTTGCATCAGATAAATTAGAACAAGGATCTATTTGCATGCCATCACACTTACACTGGAAACACGGCCAAGAACACCAACACCAACTGCAAAGAAGGGCAATAGCTACCAGAGGGGAAGAAAGAACTGCCACTACTTGGTCCACCTGGGCAGGGATTTGGTTCTCTCTTTCCCAGACTTCTCAGTCAGGCCAGCTCATAGCAGCTTCATGAGGCACCCCGGAAGATCAAACCTATTCTGTCAGGTAGTTATACTTCCATTGTAAGATAATATGCGGGTCCTCGCTTTTGCGCCACATCGAGTGTCATTATTTTGCTTTCTCTGTTTGCTGTGTTCTCCTTTGCGTACTGTAGCTAGACCAGCACTGTTCTGTACACGTATTCTGGTATCCCGTTCACACACACTCTCAGGGACTGAGCAGACGAACAGCTTTTACAGATACACTCAAGTCTCAGCTGAAACTTTGGAAAGTGTCTAAGTAAACACAGTATTTTCACACAAGGCTTAAGAGCATCTTTCCCGCCCCTCAGTTTCTTCTAAACCCCAGAAATAATTATGGTCGCCAAAGCCACTAATTGTGCTGTCCACAAACACAGGATTATACTTTCTGGTGGAAAATAAGCAGCAGGAACAGACAAAAAACTTCCTTCTCACACACTTCTCACTATTAATGAATAGCTGTGTAGACAGGCTAGATGACTCGCTTTAAATTACAGATGACTGATTTTAAATTACAATTATGTACTAGAGAACTGACTTTGTATCTGTAGTGACCAAACTCATTAATACCTCAAAACTCAAGAAGAACGTGAAATTATTTTTTCTTCTACTTCTTCGTAGATAAATATCAGTATTTAAAAAAATGAACTAACAGCCAGAAAAAATACAGAAGTTGTACAGTTGTTTTTCAAAATAACTACAAAAAGATTATGATCGAAAGTTTCTCTTGTAAAAGTAAATATTGCTTTATTTAAAAAAGCTTTTTTCCCAAAGCTTCTTGACAGTTTATAAAATCAAAAGAAACTCCAAAGCATGAGATGCAATCTCTTAGATTTACACTAAGTACAACGTTTCGAAATTTAAAGATCCATGAAAAAGAGCAGCAGGCTTCTGGCACTGCTGTGAAAGCAGTTATGTCCCGTCTAACTTAGTCCATTTCAGAAGTATCCTGAAAATGGAACATCTCCGTTATGCACAACATGGATGAGAGCATCTGAAGAAACCAACATAGTTACTCAGCTGAGATCTAAATATACGCAAGGCAGACAAAGAATGGCAATGGAAAAGAAAATTCATGAGAAGTAGAGCAGAAATTTGATGGAAATAGAATCTGCTGTGAAACGTTTCAAACAGTTTCCCAATGTCCTTTGCAATTAGCCTTCTCTTTCTTTTTTAATTGAACTTTGTGGTTTGTACCTGATCAAAGAAAGCTGTTGTGTTCTCACTTAAAATAAGAACTGAGGGTAGTAGTACCCCTGCTTCACAGCAGACCCAAGTTCTTGAGAACCACAGCTCATCTGATGAAGGGAAAAGAAAAGAATTCAAAACAGGCTGCCACACAAACCATGAAAAGCAGCGGGTAAGCCAGACTCACTGATAGCTGGAGAGCCACTTTCTAATCCTGTGTGGCCTCTGACTCTCTCAAAACTTAGCTTTCCGTGCTGAAGTTTGCCCAAGAACACTGTGGAGGTGGCAGCTACTACAACAGAGGCATGGGGAGACAGACAGTGCATTAAGCTCTTGAGATCCTGTATTTAGAAGCGCTAAGGAGATACAGGACATTCATGTCTACCATTTATGTCATGGAACCAAATTGGGCAGTGGTGTTAAGGGGAACAGAACAGCAGCGGCCAATATACTCTATCCAGTAATCCTGTCATCCAAGCACTTGCCATAAAGATTCCTACAAACACCGTGATTTACATGATACCATTTATTATATCATATATGCCTGGGCAATGTGTTTGACATCACAAGGCTGTTCAAGAACCTGTATCTGCCCTGAAGGCTGGCGATTTGCACACTGATTCACTCAACATCGTTAGTTTAAGATGCTAAACGTAAGGATGCTTATCCCAAAGACTTCCCTGAGTATAACCTGAGCTGCCCAGCGAGCTTCTTGCCCCACAGATAGCAGGGGACCACCTAGGCAGAAACACAGATGCTCTGGGTCAAACTATATTGAGTTACCCATTAATACAGCTTTACTGGTCAGGGTAATTTTGTTTCTCTAATTGCACGGATTTTACAAGAATCTCTAAGGGAATAAAGCTCCCAACTCCCATTAGAAATCAATACCAGCAGAAATACTATTAGCAAGGAGGCTTTCAAAAAAACAAACAGCACACCACCCAGTTAAGCTTCAAGGACTGCGCTCTCTCATCAATTAGTCTCCTCACGAGGCACTGCTGAAGTAGGAAAGCTACCAGCGAAACCTGCACCTCCTTACACTGCCAAAGAACGTGGTCCGTGAGATTAACGTTCAGCATCCACCCAAACGCGTCTTAATCACTCCTTAATGTTGGTGGCTTTTAACTTGGTGGTTATCCCCTCCCTGCATCCGCACTGGGTGGACCTGAGGAGCGGAGAATGCCTGGCAAACCCGTGCACATTCGGCGAGTCGATGAATATGGAACACGGTTTGTAATAATACCCAAGTAATTCCTCCGTTACGAACTCAATCCAATTCTGCTATTTGATTTCAGAAATGGATTTTGAACACAGGCTCTGTTTGACTAATCGGATCCTCATTTTCCTATTCTTTTCTATTTAAATGCTGAGTGACACGGTTGTGTTTGGGGAGCAGTGTTTTCATTACACCAACAGAGGGAACTGCCATGCCAGCAAAGTGACAAGAACCAAATTGGCCAGAGGAAAGTATTCCTTCCCGGACTGAAGAGATCCATGTGAGAAATTCAACCGAAGTGTCACCTCTCAAACAATGACGCCAGGATTGCAAAAACCTAATTAGCTGTTTCATTAGCCGGATCCTATCTGTGGTGACAGCAAACAATGGGTATCCAGAAGCTGTCCATCCATTTTTAGCAGGTGCCCTATCATGGAGATACTGGTTCTAATATATTCCCCGCATTGCCTCTGTTTGCAGAGTGACCTCAAGACTTCGTCTGGTTTGTTAGCGATGGTAAAGATTGCAAGGTGCAATGCACCTCTACGATCGCACATCACGTGCATCCTGCTGAAACAGTCTTCATCTCCTACTTCCCTACATCGGTTCACTGACTGCCCTTCTTTCTCAGTCTGTTTGGACAGGAGCACCTGAAAAACTTCAGTGCTGAATACACATACACCAATTTCCTAATAAACAAGACTAATTAAGATTAATTGAACCACTGGAGGTAAATGAAGATAGCATCCACAAGAGACTATTCACTTTTGAATGAATAGGGTAGAGCAGGCACCCCCTTCCTGCCCCTTATCAATTCCATTAAGTTCACTGCCATCATAACAATCTCCATTAACCATTATCAGAATGTTGCTGCTGGAGACAAGTGCTGAATCTGCACGCTGAAATAGCAGCGGTAATTCACATGAACACATATATTCCTCTCCCCACTTTGGTCTGTGGCTGGTTTCCGTCCTTATTCAAACCTCCCAGATTCGCCAGAACTTGCTTCACTTAGTGCAATTTGGGGCTGTAGTAGCTTTTCAGATTGACAATGTCAGCTCAAGGATTTGAGGCCAACATCTATTCCTGTATCAATGTAATTTTCTGTTCAAAGCACTTATTGGTGTCAATACCACCAGTAAAAACAGATTAGATATTCCAACTGGAGACACCTGACCCGCTCACACCACAGGTAGACTAAAGGAGGAAAGAAAATCCAATCATCTTTACATCTACAAGAAAGATGATGACCAGGGAAACATACTACTATAAACTTAGTAAAATGCACTTTTGACCTTGAGGAAACCCTTCCATTTCCATAAAAGCATATTATAACATCATATGACCAGGCATTTTCTTAACTGAATACCTCTGAACACCATTTACGCAGCAGTGGAGACCATCTAACTTATCTGTTCTCTTACTTAAAGACACTAATCAAGGTTGTATTTTTTTTTTCTTTTTAAGAGCTAAGAGGAGCTAAGGCATGGAAAACTGAAGATACTACCCCTGAAGATACTGGTTGCAGAGGCACTAATGGTACTAAAGCATTTTAAATAAATCCCAGCAGAAAAAGCAGCTACTGGTCTAAAAGGAGCACTAAGAACTACACTTAAATGCCCAACCTTGCAGTAAAAATAATATTTCACTGAACAACAGCAACACCGGAAAGGTTGGACAACATCCATTTTGATGAGTATCGTTTTTATTGTTTCTTTCATGAAGTTCTCTGAGCTTCTTGGAAATAAAGGTTTTCAGTGAAGAGACATTATAGTGAAAAGTCCTACGGTAACAGCAAGACTTTAGAAGTGATGTGGCTGTCTACACCTCTGTTATTTCACTATTATTTTCTCAAAAGTACAGAGTAACGTGGTATCCAAAAATAAATCCAGTCATTCTTAAAGAGCAGACATACAATAAACCAGTAGCTGAAGGAAGAAACGTGTAGTTTCCACTTTGGGTAAAACTAGAAGCTTGTCATAAACAAAATCAATATTTTTTCTCATCAATATTCTGAGGATTTTGAGGTACAACCAAAACTGATCCTGGGAGAGGGAAGGAGGGCAGTTCGATCGTATCTTCGCAAAGGCTTCTCAGATAGATCCAGTTACAAAGAAAAAGCCACAAATACACCCGATACCTGAATTTAATGTCAGTCATCAAATGAAACAAGTGAGTGCTATTTGGTCTAGTAATAACCAGTGAAAGACAAGAATACCTGAGTGAAGGTGAGTGACGGCACGTGTGCCTTTGTGAAATGGCAACCAAGCTCTTCAGGAGCAACAGAGAAGGCTCTGAAGGAACCGGCCAGGCGTTTAGGTGGGATAGAGCGTTCAGCTTCACGCCTGGTCTGGAAAAGAACCATAACTAACATTATAGAGAAGGAAACAGTATTTTAAGTGCTGCTGGTACCGCGTAAGTTAAAACTGGCAACGAAGTGGAAGACACGGGCAGCTACAGGTATGTGGAGATACCGACAGCAGCCAGAAGGCCTGAGGAGAGCAAATTTAAACGTTATTATGGTTTTGCAGTGTAGTGCATGGAGACAAAGCCGCCTCACCTGGCTGTTCCAATGGATTGTCACCATGATGGTCATTGTCTCTGAACATTTCCACCAGCCTTCCTCTGTGCAGATTTAGCAATTCAGAGAATAGTTCCTGACGCAAATTTTCAACCATTTTCTTTGCCGTTATCGGGGCTGCTTACACAAGGCAGTAACTTTTTTTTTTTACTTTGCCCCTTGAATGTCATTTTGGATGGGGGAACCCCTTTTCCTGCTTTAGGAAAGTAATTTACACAGCAGTTTTAGACAAGTGTGCGGCCATTCGAGGTCATCTACTGTCTTTCCTTTGAAGTTGCTCAATTTTTTTTTTCCATCCAAGTGGGAGCTGGGGGTTTTGAGTGCAGCAAGTATTTCTAGGATCTGAGAGTCAAATACATTGTCTTCAGAATTCTCAGTATCTAGTACTTGTAATTCACACAGGGACATCAAAATCTAATGAATTGTATATTAATGCCTTTAATACAATTCCCTCAATAATATACTGAAAATGAGAATTTAGTTAATTCTGTAGGTACTGAGACAGAACAGAATCCAGCTCATTAACTCCTCCAGCTCTACAGTGCAAACAAACTGAAAACTCTGTTTTGGAAAGCAAAACAAGCTGATAAGCCTTGCAGACAGAGCTGCAGTGGAAATGAACGCACTCGGCGTGTGCTCCAGCCTCAGAACGCTGTACCGTGGAACTCTGCCAGGCCTAAATCCTAGGCAGAGTGTTAAGCAGAAACCGGCTCCAGACAGGTCTATAAATATGGATTGAGTGATGACTTACATGCCCAGGAGTGAAACGCCATACCCAGCTCTTAGCTCTTTGGCTCGCAGCACCACAGCTGAAGATAAAGGCTTTCTCTAAAGAGGTGGGGAGAGTTCTGTCTTCAAAGGATGATTCAAAGTAGAGGACACATGAAGCGATGGACTGCCTGGGGGCTAAACAGCACTGCCAGCCAGCAAAGGATGCGTGTTTCTGGCACCAAGGTGGAACCTTCAGCACTGGTTGTGGACTACAAAGCTGTTCATCTCTGTACGATAATGACTGCGACTGGGAAAGGGAACCTGAACAGATCTGAATCCCCACAAGCAGTTTAGTGGAACTTGCCCTGAGGAATGAAGAGCCCTCTTCCTGAGGATCAGCAGGACGTAGGGACAGCAGTGCAGTGCTGCAGAAACACACTGAGAAAGCTGGAGCTGAGCAGCTGAGGATCTCCCTCCAGCTCGAGCCAAGACATAGCCTCAGCACCTTTCACCGTGGAAGTCTCCTGCTACGAACACAGGTCTCAACAACCCACAGGAAAGCACACCTGTTATTTATAGACCATGGGGTTTTCCTTCTTCCCTCTATATCCTGACAAAGCACAACTGTCCTTCATCCTAAAAACCAGTCACTGAGGGAAGGGACAGACTCATCACAGAAAGGACACAAATTAGAGGTCTCACCTAAAAGTCCTACCCAAAACATCACTAACTCTTCTATTTTTCTTCAAACAAACACTCATCTGTTTTCATTCAGATGTTCACTTGCCATGCTGTGCCATTTGCATGTCCTTTGTATAACCTCATTAAGGCACCGTGTCTATCAAGCAGATCTCACAGCGAAGTATTCTAACTTCTGGGGGTGTATCTTGGTAATACAAGGCTCTTAGTAAACCAACCAACCTGCACTGGAGAACTGAGCAGCCTCTTTCAGCTATAAGCATCTTTCAATATTTTTCTCTACCTCTAATGAAAAATTTTCAATTATTCCCTAGGCTTTGAGTAGCCAGGACAAAGGCATATTGTCTGTTAGTGTCTTAAGTGTTGAACACCCAACTCAGCAGTCAGTTTGAAACAGAGCAGGGGAGACACACTTAAAAAAATAACTGGAAAATAGCATATTGATCTACCAGGGGAAGGAAAAAAAAGAAAAAGTCACTCCTTCAAATTCACTCATCAAACCAAGCTGAAAGTTCCAAAATATTTATAGAGAGAAGTAGAATTCATTTAATTTCAGCTACTTGGGAGCCCATACAAATGACCCAGCTAATAGTGTTGCTCCCTTTCTGCCTGTAATAGTACTTCCCTGGTTCTGCATCCAACTAAAATGAAGAAATTCACCCAGTGGAAGGAAAACAAAGCCACAGTTGTGATTTCATCATTCTCATCTGTTGTCCTGCTAACAGCAGACTTGAAGTCAGAAAGTCCTCTTCTCTTTGCTAAAAAGAACAGTAACAAAACCCCTGAAGGAATCCGACACACTCTGTGAAAGGTTATCGGAGGAGTCGAGCCATCAGTCAGGGGATTTGAGATGAAGACTGCGGTGGAATTCGCAGTCCCCACAAATGGTTCAGTTCATAATCAAATTAACAGCTCAAGGTTTAGGGAGTGAATTCAAACAGATATACTCAGTCCGCGCAGACTTCATAATTTTTCATTCCTTCCTTTTATTAAGGAGATAATAATTAAATGTGATTTGAAATTGAATGTAATAAAGTAGAGCTTAGAAGTATTTCATGATTCTTAACGAAAATAATTAGATCCTCTGATATTATTTGAAACCACAGTGCTATAACCTCTATTAAACTTTAAAAAAAGGGAAAAAGAAATAAGAGGAGAAAGATGAATTTGTTTTATTGGAATCCAGAATGAAGCTCTCTTTAAAGAGATACATTCTATTTCTATTGCCTTAGCTGTCTGGGGAAAACTCTTTCCACGCTGCTTCTACTTTTCACTAAGATTTGCTAAAGAAACAGCTTCCAACCGCCTTTGTTTGGTAACAAAAACGTAATGAGAAAATTAAATCTCAGGGAACTGAAGGAGACTCACGTGCCCTCAAGTACCATGGAACGGAAGTATAAGATTCGGTCAGTAGGACATCCGGACCACTTCTGCCACCACAGCACAACCGAACAATTACAACTATTCCAGAGTTGAGTGCACGGCTACCGCCGCTCTTCAGACGCTCGCGTTCATTGACGGGGAGGGGGGAAGGAGGAAGGATCTGCTGGCAGCAGAGCCACACAGCTGTTACCCTCTGAAATCCGTGGTTGGCCACGGGCAACTGGGTTGCCTAGTATTTTATGAAATAGAACAAGGAAGAAAGTGGAAAGAAACACAGGAAACTATATTTGTGTATAAATATCTAATTTAAAACCAGTCCTAAACTGATCATTTCTCTCAGTTAATTAGGCCAGACATGAACAGCAGCCCATAGCTGCTGTTAAAATTCTGACTTTTCCATCAATGGGTTTGTATGAAGAGATTTTTTTCTTCTAATTTGTATGAGAACAGCATGCTCTTTGAGGACTTTACTGAAGCCCTCATACCTGTTTCTTTTTCTTAAAAATAAACACTCTCCTTTATTCAGCGATAAGAAGGGTCACTCTTGGAAAGAGACCTTGCCATCCAGACCTTTGGAATGAAAAGTAGAAAGCCTTGAATTAATTCATGCTGCTAAATTGAGGATTAGTCTCCATTCTTTTTCTATTTCTACTTCTTTCTTTGAGCTGCCACACAGGCTGAAGTACAGAAGCCAAAGTTAGAGCTGGTCTGTCTAATAAAAAGAGCTACTCTCTTCACTCAGCTCTCGAACCCTTAGGTGAAGAATGACTACCTGTGTCTGTTTCCATCAGAAGAGAACGAGGCAGACTGACTGCTCTGCTTCACCCCAGAAAGGAGCAGAACAAGGACCGGTAGATCTTGTTTCCACTACACAAGCATCACCAGAAGGACCTGCTTGCTATTACATATGCCCTCTAGTACAAATTCTGTCTGCTGCATTAATTAAGTTTTCCTCTTCATATATTTCCTCGAATAGACTCAGAAAACGCATCATTTACAATTTTTACCTTACATTTCTTTATCTCTGCTCCCAGTATTTCCAATAGCAATTGGCTAATTAAGTTTATGGTTATCAGACATTCTTATTTCTCTTCCTTAAAGACTGATAAAAAACAAATCCAGTGAAGAGGCCCTTTAATCTGACAGATAAAACCATAACAAGATCCAGCGTGTGGAAGGGAAAGTTAGAAATATCTAAATTAAAGATAAACACTTCAGCTTGGAGTAACTTAACATTGTGAAGAATCAAAAAGTATTAGAGCTTAATAACAAGGTTATTTCATCATGACTCATTTATCAGCGACATGACACATTTCTAAGAGCTAGCCTGTAGTTCGGCCCCCAGTTGTTGGGGAGAAGAGTGGAAGGAAAAGGGATATTGCAGTGACTCAGTCGGCTCAAACACAGCATTTGGTCTTGATAGAGAGTTCTCCAGTTGCACTACGGCACCACCAAAACCAGGGAAAGAGTCCTTTAACCACGGACTGTCTAGACCCTTCAACTAGCTCTAAACGAGCTGTGGATGAGGGAAATGCCCTATGGAAAATGCTCTATATTAAATCTTTGATTCTTGGACTATAAACACACCAGTACACTAAGACCAGAATTGTTGCCAGACTCTCACAGAACTTTGCTATGCTAGTGAACTCTCAGCCTTAGGTGGCTACACGCACTCTGCTTACTGCAGAAGCCCCACAACATTCTGCCTTCCACTGCCAAAAAACTTCCAATCTACCCTATTCTCAGTGAAATCAATGCCAGAAATCTTCTCCTCTTCCTGAAGCCCTTTTTCTCTTACATCAGCCTTTAAACATCCTCCTTCCATAGTTAAACAGCCCAACAGCTACTGAACGGTAACGTGTGATTCCCGATGTACTGCCTACCCGTTAAGCCACCTTTCACTCACGCACCAAAAACACACAAAGGCCCTGCCCAGAGATCTACATAGTTAAATTATTTCTAAAAGGCTACAATAATTACTCTAACAAAACCAGTGCCAAAGCACACTACAGAATGCGTATGGCAGAATCACTGAAAGCACCATGTGTAGGCACAAGAGCTTTACGGGTCAAGCGATGCATTGCTTTAAAGTCAGCGATGAACTGTATTGCATAATTCATCACAGTTTTATCTGCGTAGTAATTAAAATAGGAACTTTATTTCAAAAAGAAACTTTTGCCTGAGGAATAGGTGCCCTGAGATAGACATAGCTAAAAGAAACATGCCTAAAGCAAAAAGGAATACCAGTTAAATACGGGTTTGAAGTAGTCACCTATAGGAGCCCACTAAAGGGATGAATAATCCTGTCAAGCCAAATCAAAATTTCTTTTTTTTTGTGAAGAAATATAGATCCTTAATAAACAGTGCTGTATGCAGCACCTATTTTGCACTTCTTCCTGAATTAAAATTACTCCATCTTACAGCTGAGGACTTCAGTCTTACTGATGCTACCAGAGATGAATGCTCTGCCCCACTACTGGGCAGAAGCATGCAGTGCTGGTTTTTTTTTTCTTCTTCCAGCTTCAATCCATTAAAATCTTACTGCTCATATCTCAACGAAAAGGTGTCTATTTCCACATTTCACACCATTCCTTCTGATTTTTCACATATCTCACTTTATAACCTGGAAGATTTTACTCAGTTTGTACTGTCATATTTTAGTAGGTCTGATTCATACAAAAGATCCCATTTTTGATAGCTAAAATAATTCAGTGTCTAAGGACATGTAAGAGAAATGGAAAAGACATTCATTTCCAAAGCACATTTATACAGTAACTTTGGAAAGCCATTGGCATTTTCTGAGCAGACACCAGTCTCCTAGTAATTTATGAAGCATTTACTTTGTTATGTCCCTGAAAATTTTGCTTCCTTCCCCTTCCAGGTTCTGACAGCCTATTAAGCCAATAAAAATAGTGGAAAAATGAAGTACCCCCTGGAGACAGACTATCGTTGCTCAGGAAAAAACTCCCTCTGGAACCGGAAGCCTTGCTTAAGCAAGGTAAACAAATCCCAGTCAAATTATCCTCAAGGATGTTTCAAGTTTCCCATCCCACATGACGGAGATCTGATATTATGCAGCTGCCCTAGAAAGTGTGTCAAAGCGTCTATGTAAGGGTTTCTATCTCATAGGAATGTTAGTGACTAATAAAACTTGTGAACATAGCCCAGAGGCAATTCTCTGTGAGATAATGATGATACATACCAGTGCTTAGTTGGTATCACAGAGCTGTAGCCTTCAACCTCACTCCTTCAGAGGGAACACTGACCAGCTCCATCACAGCAACTTGATCAAAGGACCACCAACATAAACACCCACCTACTTCATGTTGTTTGAAGTTCCAGAAACTAGCCTCTATTTGGGACCAATACTCAATATTACATCTGACTCATTTTCCTGTTTGCTTCAGTCTTCCTATGAAGTTATTTTGGGAGCTGACCTGCAGGGCCTTAACCATGCCACCGATTTGATTGGCACTGCTCTGTGTACACACATCAGTCCAGCTGATGTGACATTGGGTTATTCAAGGGCTACCACAGGTCCCCTCCACTTCACACAGCAGTGTATAACTTCTCATGAGTCATAGCAAAACCTTGGCTTTATTCAGATAATTATTGCTTAAATTCATCAGCCCAACAAAATACGTTGGTGTCTTCTCTGTGTCCCTCTAAAACAAGCACATGGTGTATTGTTCTTGCTTTCGGAAGTTTTCTCAGATCTCTAAGTTCTACTTCACTTTGGTGTATCACATGAAAGCAATGTTGGTCGTCACCAATATGTAAATTATACCAAACTCTGGAGTACTACTCACGTTTTGTAAATTGTAATAGAGTTCAAAGAGTTTTGCTTCAAGTGCTGGGATTTGTAACCCTTTGGGTTTCAGCTTGTTTCCCATTTACTCATTCTTTTACAATGAGCCAAGTAAAGTGGAAGTTAACAAGGCTAAATACATTATACTTCCATAGTTATGTCTTGGACCTGGAAAGTGACATTTTTGGTGTGGCACTGTAGAGCTTAAAAAAAGAAAATGCAGAGGTAAAGAAAGGCTAGGATGGAAAACTGATATGACAAGTTTAATTCTTCTTGGGACTTGGGTATTTCTTACTGCATCTCTGAATCAAAGACTGGAAATCCCTTGTACCTTAGAGAACGTCTAAAAATAAAGCACTTGGACAACAAGGGAATAGATTCTGTGAGAAATCAGTGTCTCCAGTTTAGTCAGTTGCTGATATTTTTTAGAATAAAGTGTTTATATCTGTTTCAAAGAAAGTTTCTACATTGCACTGCCACTGACCTTGGGCATTTCATTTGCTAACTTGCCAAGCTTCTGCCGTGGCACAGGCATATCGGAGAGTGAATCATTGCTGCTCTTCTGTCATTGCTTCAAGGAAATTACTCAGACTGAAGAATTAGCTCTAGCTTGGGCTAGAATTACGTAAGAGGTGGGAATGGGGATTTCATAATGACTAAGGAAGAACATTTGGCTGTAGTCACTCAAGCGTGTAAGTACTGGTGAGATGCGCTAAAATAACCCATTTGCAGAGATATTCTCTGTAATTTATTGCCATGCTGACTCAGCAATGTCCTCCCCACAGAATGACAGAAATGCATTTCTTAGAGGGATGTAGAATGAAGGAAAAAACGGTGAACAAAGCTCAAGGCACCAGTGGTGAAATCTGCCACAATTAGGAAAAGCTGAACAAATACATTACCACGAGAGGATACTGGAGAATATAGAGCTCCATCACTGCATAAAGGGAAAAGCCTCAAACGCCTAGAACATCAATCCAGAAGTACTTCTAATGTTGCTCTCGGTAGCTGCCATGCAGCATCTTTCACACAATTTCCTTTACGTTCTTAGCGATAACTGCACCTGCATTTTTCACACTAAAAAGCACCTCAAACACCCCCTGAAGTGTCTCTTCAAAGAGCCGCTTTAGAACGATGGATTTGAAAACAGTATCTCTCCCTGCCAGGGAGAATTTTAACTTTTGTATACATCCAAAATGAAGATAACTCAGTATTATTTAGGGGGAAAATTACTTTTGGGTGCCATCAGAGCTGATGCAAAGCACAACATATTGACTAGGTTTGGGGTTTTTTGATTAAGAAACACACTAGGATAGTAATAGGCAATTAAGTTTGTGCATACTCTCCTTCCTTTTTTATTCACAGATTAACCGTCTTGGTTCCAGTATTTGAATACCTTTGAATAGTGACAAGCATTGACAGCGCATTCCCTTTCTCATTTTTTCCCCCAATGGGACAGTAGCACATGGTAGGCTTTTATTTCACACAGCTTTGTTCTAGGTGTATTAACTACATAATGATCTCCCTGTCTCCACGCTTTTCTTACAGAAGATCATTCTGCCCAGGCATCCAAAAAAATCCCTTGTGAATTGTACTTATGGAATGACTAAACGAGCGTGAAGCTCATGGTCCCAGGTCACATCAATGGCACCAGGACATCACACTGGACCACACCACACTTAATGTGGCATGGTCATGAGGAGAGAAGGATGTAGCAAGGTATTGCTATCTTAATTCATTTATTTTCTACAATTAGAAGATAAATTCAAAGCTAAAGGACATCACTGCCCAAGGAAATGCGGTCAAGTGTTAATTGGAATACAAAAGTAAATGGAAACTGATTAGGATGGGCAAGTATCTTCCTGAGTTTTACTAGAACATAAAGGGATATGTAATGTCTACAAACAAATATTTTTTTTTACTTTAGAAGAAATAAGACTAAGCTATTAAAAAATAAAGCTACTTTCAATTTATTAATAAGAGATCACTAAGCAATTCCACCACTGCAGGTACAGTATCACTGATTTAAGAGTTGCACTGCATGCACTAACAGCTGAAAGTTACACTATGAGCATTTGATTAGGGGAGGAGACAGTTTAAACATGAGAAACAATTCTACTTTCAGACACTGGTGTATGGCAGACGCCTTGAGTAGAGGAAGTCTTGTGAAACATTAAGGTCAATGATCTTATGAATCGAGATCTTCATCAGCACTGAAGCTCTCGCGTGGTACAACTCAGCACTCTGGATCACCAGTGTGAGGCAGCACTAACTCAGAGAAAGGACATTTTAGGGTTTTCCTGTTCACCTACTCAATTGGTACAACAGGACTTCAAATAAAAAAAGATGCCGCACAATGTAAAATTATGGTGCTCTGCTGCTTACCACAAGACATCTGCAATTTCCCCTGTTATTAGAGAGCTTTACAATTAAAGGGCAATAAGGGAAATGGAGCCCAACGTTCAGTATCCTTTCTCAAAAGCTGGTGGAAAAATCGAGATGCCAGCATCCTAGAAAAATATGCTAATAGCTGCATTATTAATCTTGGAGATTTTTAAATTTCTGTGCTCAGTACACAACATATAACTCAAAAAAAAAGCCCAAAACTCATTAGGTTTCCCTCTTCAGTGCTTATCAGTGTCCATGGAAGAATTAGACAAAGGCACCACTTCAACTAGGAATCTAGCAGAACTCTTTTGTCAAAAAAAGACCCGTGAACATTCGCAGCTAAAACCAGCTGATCATGGCACGTTATGCACAAGCCCATTTGGGTATATGGCCCATCAGCACAAATCTCTTTTCAAGATAGGAGGCAAGACGACAAATCAAATATACAGCGGGGAGAAGAATGGAGGAAAACAACTTAGGGCACAGTGTTGTAACAGAGAAACGACGTGAGGAATTGGAAGCTATACATCAACAATTCTTATCTGATGTATATATTAGAGCTTACATAGGGAAGAGTGGTACCCATGTGTGAATTCGGTGAATTTATCTCTCACAGAGAAACCACAATAAATTGCTTCAGATAACACAATGAACTAGGTCAATAAAATCTTGGTATCCGTATAAATTTCAGCCAATACATACAGAAACGTCTTTCAGACACGTTTTCACGATGTGCTCGCTATGCCAACGAAGGCCACTTTGTCTTTACTACATTTTCTGCCACTCATAAAAGTAAAGGACTGAAAAAAGAGGAATATCTTAAGCCAGATTAAATAAAAACGTGTTTCTGTAATAAATGAGCCTTCTCATTAAAATGGTAGCAGAAGAAAAATAGGGAGAGGCTTTTTTTGCAGCTGTTATCACCAAAACTCACAGGCTGCCTCTGCGGTAGTTCAGGGGCACGCGGCCACCAACGCTGCGGTGTGCAAAACTGACCAATCCTGCTCTGAATTCGTGTAGATTAGAATGTAAATACCACAGCAGGAAAATACGCGTGGGAATGGAGGGGTAGCTACTACTGCAACTACGCAGAGTTCTAGTAAGAAAGGAACACTGAAATCTCCCCAACAGCTTCAGAAAAAGAGTTCTAGGCTCAAAGCATTTTTAAGAGCTCTGTGCTTTGCAGTGTATAAAAGAAAGCATTTTCTCCTTAGATTTTCATGCTCAGAGTAGTTTAAGCTTCACAGTAAACAAAACGTTAACACTTGACAGTTAAGGACGGAATGCGAAGTGGGACTCCAGCTCTGCTCTGTGACTCAAGGACCACACTGCAGACATAGTCAGGTGAACGATGCACTACTGATGTCAGCTTGTGTCGGTTCCAAATGGATCAAGAAAATCATACACTATTTCAGGAAGCTAAATACGATCAAAACAAAGAAAAAAAATCAAACTAGTCTCAGAGAGGAACTATGCTTCAGGTAAGACTATGTCCTCCCACAATGATTTCCATGGATGCATGAATTCTGCATCTGTTTACCTTTTTATGAAAGCAACGTTAGTACCTCGAAATGGACCAGGAACCCTGTAAATAATCACATCAGCATTTTTTATTTCAATGCAGTGCTCGAGAGCAATCCCCTTCTCATGTACTGGGAAATCAGCAGGAAAGGAACAATTTAACTGCCAAACACGGATGATCAGAATCTATTTCCAGAAAGGAACATCTCCTCTGCTTTGAGAAAAGCAGAGGACCATCAGAAATAGCTTGGCTGTGAAGGGCTGCCATTATGCGGGATTGCATATGACAATTGAGCACTATTGATTTCCCATCAATTCCTTTCTTTCCAGCTCAGCTGGGGCAGAGAAACTGCTGACAGGTTGTGGATTTGACAGAGTGCTTGGTGATGGCCGAGTTCCTTAATCCACTTTACTGTGTGGCCTGGAACTGTCTAAGGTCAATTGACACTGACACACAAGCTTGCAGCTCGCCATCAGTCTGTCCTCTTGGAACAAGCCTCCTTTGGTCTGTTCGTCATCCCTAGGGCTGGCAACCGAGTTTTCTTTAATACGGACGAGACCACTAATGTTAATAACCCAACTGCGAGAAGTCACCAGTTCTGTGACCTTCAGCTTTTTCCCCTCACTTGTACCTTCCCCTTTCTGCAGTGAGCTGGAAGTGTCGGTAGAGAACAGAGGCTGAAGGATGGGAGCACAGGAGAGCTGGGGGAGGAAGCACAGGAGGATGAAGTAGAGCAAAAGGGGAAGGAAGGGGCGAAGGGGCGCACACATTGCGGCTGCTGAAGAGCGTAGGGAAGGACACTTACTTCCTAGTGGGCATAGCTGGCATATCTGCATCAGATGGTAATCAGAAACCAAGTAGAAAACATGAACTTAGCACCAATCAGATGTGTTATAATCAGAATTACCTGAAACACTTCACAGTCCGATTTCAACCACTAATGTAAAGTTGATTAATCCAGACTTATTTTACATTTACATTCATTTTTAAAGCACTAACTGACATTTTGTGCTCCCCAAAAAGTCGTACAGAATTTTACTGTCCACAGTTCAGTATACAAACAACATAATTCATGATCCACATAGACGAAACCTTTATCACCTACCCAACGAATTACATTTAATCTCCTAAATGAGCTTAAAGAGAACCCAAATCTAGTAGTACATTAATTTCACCTCCAAAATGGGTACAACAGCTAACGAGTGGCATTAGGCCACAGTACTGAGGTGTTTCTAAAATGTGAATATTTGTAGATGCTCTGTTTAACTGTGAGCAAGCTAAGGCTCATATACTTGAAATAGAGAACCTGTTTTACCTGTTTGCCACCTGCCCATTTTTAAAGTAAATTGTGAAAAGAGCATTTTGTGCAATTGCACTTTTACAGGCAATTTAAGAGCTCACAGTTGAATAAAGGAGTTTGCTGACGTACCTTTGGTCTCAGCGTTAGACTAGTCCGGGAACTTGCCAACCAACAGGATGAAACGAGCTCTCTGGTAACTCAAGTCTAGCAACCCCAACATCAAGGTACTACAAGGCACTGTCAATAAATCTAGTTCTAGTCCTCCCTAAGTTTACTCAGATAACTCACTTTATACCCTGTAAGTAACAACACTGACTTCACAGTTAAAACGTAGTGCTAGTTAAGGTACTGGCACAACTCCCACTGGTTACAGCACAGTCAGAACTCACCTGCTGTGCAAAAACTAAATATATGAGTAAGACTTCATGGATGAACAGCTTGAACTCGCCATACAAGCAACACGATCCTCATTTTCACAGAGGGAGAAAAAATGTGAGCTTCATTAAAGCCACCTGAAAAGTCACTGCAAGTCTGCAGCACTCCCTGGCTGTTGTGTGTGTCCCAACAGACACACAAAGAACTGCTGGTGCTCCTGGAGCGAGGTTCAGCTGACCTCTTCAGATAGCTCAAGTGGAGATGTTTGAAACAAAACCAGCTGTTGGGACTCAGTGGAGACAAACAGCCATTTCTCTGCATAATTTTGTCATCCTGAGGTAGGCAGCCAAAGCTTTGCTGCCTTGTGCATCTGCACGACTCCCAGAGCAGTCAAACTTCAGAAAAGACCTTGAAGATCGTCCAGTCCAAGCATAAACGCAACACTGCCAAGTCCCTCAGCAGCACATCTACACACATCTTTGAACACCTTCAGGGATGGGGACCCCGCTACGCCCTGGGGCACGCTGTTCCAGTGCTCAGGAACACTTCCAGAGTATCATTTCTCTTGATATGTGTCTTCATATGTCAGGGCTTCTCTGCACACCATGCAGCTTGTATCATCACGCTACCAACAGCATAGCCGTTTATTTTAAACAAAACTTCAATTTAAACAAAAAATAGCAACTTTTTATCTGCATTTCTAGCAGCCAGTCATTCCCGGATTCTTTTGAAGCGCAGTCACTAGCTGTTACACATTATTAAAAGTTTTACAGTCACTTTGCAATCAAAAGCAGACGCTTTGCTGAACAGCGGCTTACCCAAACCCCACGTACTCACATCTCCTGCTGATCATCTAGGAGAAAAGATACCAGCTAAATATTTGATCTGAAGTTACTTTCTTCCCATTTTAATCCCCTCAACTGGCTGCCACTCAAGTTTATCTCAATGCAGGGGAGAAAAGAGAGAAACAGAGAAACCTCTTTCTGCCTCTTTAGGAAGCTGAAAGAAGAATCTTTGGAGCCTTGAATAGAGCTAGAGAAGAAAAGGGAGGGGAGAAAAAAAAACCCCACATTAAACCACAACAGTGTTTTGAAGAAGAATCCCAGGGAAGATGCAGCATCTTTGGGAACAGAGTTCATAGCTTCGAGAGTTGAAAGGAGTTTTGTTGTCAACACAGAGCGCCGAGCAGCCAGCGCACGTAAGTGTTCAATTAAAATGAACGGAGGTGATGGCTGGAGGATGTGCGTGTCTCTTGCTTGTAAAGCCAAGATGAGGTTGTACTTCACAGATAAGGAAGGCAACGCATGGATCGATCGGTCCCCCACACAATTCGCAGGGGCAGTTTGGCTGCCACCTGTTTAAGGTGATTATGGTACATTTCACCTCCTTTTCCTCGATTACTATGAGCTATCAAGGAAGTCATCATCTGACAGCTCCTGTTCCAGGAGATAAAAATCACATTTCTCACTAGTGCAATTCTATTTCACTACTATTCACTCGATGCAGCTTGTGTCACACCTATGAAACCGATTTTTTTCTAGAATGAGATACTGTCTTCTGAAACCGCTTTGCCATGCAAAACAAGCATTTTCCCCCTGAATTTCTTGCCCTTTTTTCAATTGACATTTAACTCCTCACAAACCTTGCCCACACATACAGAAAAGAGAACAGTGCCTCTCTTTTAGGGGTTTCTGCAGTGCTGTGCACTTAAAATCAAGAATCAGAAATAACAGACTGGCAAGAAACTATGCCTTAGTTCCTGGGTGAGTTGAAATTACTTACCAGGTAAAAACATAGAAATAAGCTTTTGAACACCTAATTTTCCTCCATTTCTTTCAAACAACAGATTGCATTTCCTAGTATTTCAGGATAAACATCAGTTCTGAATTACCGTATCATTGAACAAAATTATAGTCTCACTTAGAAGATCTCTCCTTTATACTATAAACAACTATGATTAGACTCTATTATTTTTAAAAAGGACTCCCATAAGAAAGCTGGTAAAAATTGGGCCTTTCGGACCTGTATTTTATGCCCACAAGTTAACCATAGACTCTACATCTACATGAAGACACACACAGGTTTGGTTTTGGAAAATCTGGGTTTAGCCCATACCAGGGGCTGAACTACAGCAGTTGCTCTGCCCCTCGGAGACCCCTTCCCAGCAGAGAAAGGGGAGCAGGAAAAGGAGAGGAGACCCACATGTTCAAATGAAAATGGATTTCATGGAACAGCCAAAACTAATACTAAAGCCAATGTGAAGCACACAGAGTTATACTCAGCCCAGTGAACGTATGGTGGTCACAGTGAATGGGAAAGCAGATCCTTGGGAGCAGGACGAGGAGCAAGCCCCTCCAGGGATGGGGAGAAGCAGCAGAGAATGAAGAGCAGGAAGAACCCCCATCCTCAGCACACCTCCCCCTTTTACACCGAGCATGAGGTTTCAGGGATGGGATACACCCGAGAGCCAGCTCAAGGCAGCTGCCCAGGCTTCTGCCCCTCCCAGTTTAAGCTCCTGGCTGACTGGACCCTAACAGCCTGCAGACCACGGCTGGCCTGGGATCCTGTCCCCCAGGGCAAAAGGAGAAGGGAGATGCTCGTCCCCACTGTCAGGTACATCCATATCTGTACGACATTCTTTCGAAGGTTCTGCCACATGTTCCTGCAATTACCAGAGAGTAACCAGAACCTGCCAGGTGAACTTGCCCTGTAACCTTTTTCTTATTTTCGGAATTATTTATTTTTTCTTGAGATACTTTTCTGACATCAGGATTGCACTTAGAACAACAGGAACCCTCTTCTTCCTACTCTTTCACTACTATGTAAAGCCACCTCAGTTAATAACTCCGGAGCCAGCTAGAGACTGAGACAGTCTCAGCTCACTGAGTGCTGAATGAGACATCCCTGCCATCACCACTGGTTTGGTTTTTTTCATTTGTTTGTTTGAAACAGACATATCATATTAGCGTTCTGGCTGGAGAAGCCTAATGTACCTTGAAATAAGTTTTATTATGATGAACTAGTGAATTGAAGTTTGAATGCTCCTGCAGGCCCAGGGAAGTTTGTAGAGGTTAGTACATCATGAAGGATGAAATTTAAAATAAGGCATAAATCTCAGGGGATTATAGATATTGCCTCTGCTTAAACTGCAAGGATTTTATAATAATAAAAAGGTCCAAAAAAATTAAAATAAGCCCTATCTCCGTGCTTCTAACAGCCAGCAAGGATTCCCTCAGTTTCTATGGCAATACTTCCTGTTAAGGATATATCTAATCAGCTTTTGGCTCCTAGCACAGGTTCCAAACTCGATTTTGAATCATAAACTAATTTCCCACTGCTTATTATTTAAACAGATTGCCCTCCTTTTTAAGAATGGGGACACTGATCTTCCTAGAACTCAACAGGGAGAAAAAGGGAGTTGTGATGCATACCAGCATTCCAAAAACCAAATAATCCTCCCGGAATGCAACACCCCCAAACCTCCGAGGTACGGAAAAAAAAAAATGAAGAGGGGCCATTACCAAACTCACCTGGACTCTGACAAAGGGTTTAATATTTGCTTTCCCAGCAATAATCTGTGGAGGGCTTCAAGGGAATGATCCTGGGATCATACCGTAAAGCTCCATCCGTGGACATGAAAGCTTGGCGGAGTCCTGAGTGGTGATGGTCACGTTGGACCAGTCCATTTCTGAACAGATTTGCTTTTAGATCTTACAAAACTTCATGCAATTCTGAGCACGTTTTTCAAAACAAACAGTTTCTTGTGTTTTTTTAACTTGTTAAAGAAAAATTGTAGCCTCCAAAAACAGCGGTGAGCTTTTTTTAACAGCTACCTCCTTACAGATCAGCAGTCAGATAACTTTTTCTTAGCCATACAGTAAACAGTGAGTGGACACGTACAATGAGAGAACCAAATGTTAGAAAGAAGCCAAGGAATTGTTAAAACATTGAGGGGCACCAAATGATTAAGGCTGATGCGTACAGAGGAAACATGCTAAGCCACAGAGCAGAAATGCACTTGCATCTCATTTTCATAGGATTAAAAGAATTACGGCTCATGAGGCCCTTCTGGAGGTATTGTCTAATTTAAGAAATCACATCTGTCTTGGACTGACTTCCTAGTGCATTTCTCTCCATGTGACCTGTTCTTCATCTTCCCTCTGGTCCTCCTTTCTTTCCTCTCTCTCTCTCTCCTTCCTTTTTTTAATACTTGAATTAACCCACATGTGGATATTGTGGAATTTCATCTACCTCTCCAAATTTTCTGTTACTTCTTCCCACGTTTAAATGTGGATGTAATGGGCAAAACCTAGTCCCACGGATAAATTCAGAGTCAGACCACCTCACAGTTTGTCCTTTTTGAGAATTAAATTGGTCACCTAAAAGCAGCATCCTCTTGTCTCCTGAGAAATCAATGATGGACATTGATCCAATAAAATCAATGAAACTGAAGACTTGAGAGTTCAGTGGTTTAATTGCCAACATTCACCCCTGCACACAGCTGCTAATGTTTACAGTTTAAGTTATTTTTTCCCCTGTGACAAGTGTAAGTTAGGAAATTGTCACAGGAAAAACTCGAGTGATTCAGAAGCCATAGTCAAGTTAGCATCGTATTTTAGAGGATCTCCTCCCGGTCTTTTTACACTAACTGCTGTGCTGCGCAGCCCAGTAGGGCTTTAAGCTGCAGTAATTGACCTCAAATTAAGACCTGTGTTCTCTGAAACTTTTAAAACCAGAAAACTTGCTTAAATATACATCTTCACATACAATTTAGAGCACTTTTGGTTCTATAATTTACTGATTTTATCTGATAGTGACTAATTCTGGTGGTTTTATTTTAGACACATCTTTTTCTCACTGCTTTCAGATATCTGTACCCTTTAAAAATACTGTTTCTCGTTAAGTGATTACTAGCATACGTACCAAACCCTGATTTTTGAAGAGAAAGAATCAAGAAGAGACTCTCTTGTATCATACTTTTCTTTTAAACTTGCATTTTTCACCTCCTCATGTCATTCTGACAAGGTGCGTTACCATTGCTACAGACAGGTCAGAATCCTGCCTCTGAACAAAGTTGTACAATATAATCACAGACCAACTTTAATCCTTCTGTGACATCAAAATTGCAAACTTCTGGGAGAAAATGGTTGTAGAATTGAAATTCTTGTAAGCATGTTACTGTAAGGTAACTCTCGGCACAAGGGTGACTGGGGAGGGGACACCTTTCCGTCTCTTAAGTTCCAGCCCCAGTAATGAAGTCTGAATTAAGTCAAACGCTCTGATTCAGTTCTTTTCTACTGACAACTCAGCTGAGGCACCGAAGGGAACTAAAGTTTTTGTCTGGTTTTGCCTCGACTAGATGGACTGAACAAATGGCTAGAACCTGTTAACTGATGAAAGGTCTGGTGGACATCAGAGCAGCTAACGGAGTCTTCTCCTAGTGACTGAGCAGAAAAACATGAATGACTGAATCCTGCCCTGGTTGGGTGAAGCACCAATTAAGTCAGAGGAAAACCAGCCATTTGCGCCGCTAGCGCAGTATTTCAAGGCAGCTGCTGGTTCTTCAGAGTAGTTCTGCTGCCTTGTGCGCAACCTCTTCACAGCCTCAGCTTCACCGTCTTTCTGCAGAGAAAATACATTTCTCTGGGACATATTTCTGAAGGTAACAAGCTCTTTTTTGGCAGATGTGGGGTAAATGAAGCGTGAAAAGGGGAGACAAACTATGCTGCTGAGGAGCATAGGCAGGGTAATACTCTTCAAGAAACATCACTAAAAATCACATGGACAAGACCTGGTGGCCAGATGTGACATGCAACAATTCAATATCTTCTACTAATTTAGCAGTGCCCTGAAAATGAAGCACACTTTAAACAGCAAGGTGTCCGTCTCTAAAATAACAGCCGATTCCTTGTGTGGCCAACACAGAAGAGCATCCTCTGAATTTTCTGTAGGAAACGCCCACGCTTTCTGCAGAGTTAGAGTGTTAGATGTCCGAACGCTGCTGTAGCCAAGGCATCATTACCGCAGTACGGGCAGAGCAGCAGCGCTGTTGCTCCTCTGTGGTCAGTGCTGAGGCAAAGGGGAGGGGTTATGATTATGGGGGCTGACCTTTTCTACTCTAATTGGACCTGGCTGGAAAACGAAGGACCAAGCCCCCCCTTTCATCCAGAACTCAAACCAAACACTTAAGAGTTTGCTTAGGATGAAAATATCCCCCTCAGGAAGGGATGGGACAGTCCTCACTCCCCGCTTAGAAGAGGAAGTAGCCAAGAACAAAACTGCTGACAGTTACTTAAGGTGACATTTATGAATTCTGGATGAAGAATTGATGGGTATCTGAAAGAAACAGCCGTAAATCCTGCAGATTTGTGTCACAGAAATACCACTGAGTATAAGGGGTCCAATTTTTACACTAATCTTATATAAATAGTTCTGGGCTGATTTTATTGGATTAATTTCTGGCTTGCTTCAGCATGATGAGATACCAGAACCAGGCATAATTTTTTTTTTTTACCTGCTCCCAGTAAGTACGCTACAAAGCAGGTGGCCTCGACTGCAAGTCAGACAGTGAAGCATGAATGGATTAACATCAAAACATTTTTCTTTCTTCCTTTCTAACCGAAATTGCTTTCGGCTTGCTGAATTTCTAACCTGTCCTCTGGTGCTCACTTCCTCAGCCCCCCACTCCCGCTTCGTGCTCTCATCTGCTCAGCTCTGATGTTCATGCACCATGCAGAGGTATGAGCCATGGATTTAGATGCAGAGACATTATAATTTATTTTTCCCCTTCAGTTGCTGTGAGGAGTAACTAGATACTTCGTCACTTCTAAATCTAGAAACTCACTGTTTCTCTACCTCCACCCCATTTCATCACACCTCAGCGAGGAGGGAGCCGAAGGGATATATGAATCCCTCCTGCTGAGCCAACAGGCTGACTTTTATGTATTGTTTTCAAGGTCTTGTATATTGTAGAGGGGATGTTGATTCCTTTTTTTGTCTTACTTTTTTGAACAATGATTTTACATATATGCTTAGTTGCATCTTAAAGTTTCGCTTACTCAGAGCAAGTCTGGTTAAATCCTTGAAGTTTTCAGTTAATGAACACAGAGGAATTATCGTCCATCAACATGTTTACAGAGTAACCCCTTAATTTTTTGCTAAAGGCAAGATGAAAATGCGATCCAGTTGCTATCACATGCTCCCCACATCGATTTTACAGTGCTTAGAATTAACAGTCAAGTCACAAGCCTATTAGAAGTGCTGCTGCACTTAGGAGAAAGTTTTCACGCCATAAAACATATCTTCCACGCCAGGTATCTGCATCCCATGTTATCCAACAGGTACTCAGGCTACGTTTTTGCTGCAAGAAGGTAAAACTGCTGATGGAAGCTCTGTGAATAGATTGACAAAGTGCAGTGCTCCATCAATGCATTACAAAGCAGCTCAGCTAGTCCTTTCCCACCTTGTTTTAAAAATCATCTAAATATTTTCCTTGCCACTTCACAGTCTGTAACACAACATCGATGTTTCCATTCCTTTAACACAACAAGTTGGGTTTTCTTTTTTAAAACTGCTTTTTGAAACTTGAGCAGTTATCCTTTGTTAGCCAGCAAAATCATACACAGCACGCTGGAAAAAATCTCCCAGGAATTTCTAAATATTTCTTAGAGGGATAAAGTGCTGATTTTTTACTATTTTTACTGATACATTTGAATTTTTTTTCCTGATCAGCCATGTGAAAAGTCCAAAGTCAAGGGATGGTGTAAGCTCAAACAAGTCTCCCCAAAGTTAACAGGATTGCAACTCTCACACCCAAACTCAACACAGACTTCTGCAAGAAAAAGTAGCCATGCAGCATGAAAGCTACAGCTTACCAACTCCCATGTCTCCTGGTGTGAGCCCCTCGTTACTCGTTTTCCCTGAGAACATTACATGTAAAACAACTGAGGCTTGAGAACCATGAAGGTTTCTGTTTAAACTGCTCCAGGTCTAAGCCCAAGCAACGGGATGAAGGTGTTTGAACGCAATTGCCTGTGTCTAATACAGGATGGCTTTGCAACAGAAGTGTCACTTCTGCTCATTTAATAAATATACTCCGTTTCTCCACACACCGCACTTCATGTTTCTGTAACACCAGCAGCTTTTCTACTCGCTTTCTCTGTCTTTTAGGCAGAATTTAACTCCTGTTTGGAAAAATTAAATACTTGTAAAAGTTTCCACTGTCTTAATAGGTAAATATGGAGACACGTGGAGTGTGACATGAACTTTGAGCTACATATTCAAGCATTTCAGATTTAGAAATTACATTCACTTAATATACCCATAAAATGGACAGCTACTGCTTTTTCCCTGTGACAGCCAATTAGCTTTCTAAACCATTACTGCTATTAATAGTATCAGCTGTAGTATCACTTTCTACCAATTAAAAAAAATCACTTGGAAAGCAGCTGTGAGAGCAGAACAGAAGGAGCAAGAGGGCGCCTAGCAGTAGAAGTGAGGTTTGTTTTATTGGAAACAAAGGAGCCGCTGGGTTCACTGAAACAATGACACCTCAGGTTGAGCAAAATGATGTTTCATACATCCCAAAATATTTTGTACAAGACAAAGTGTGTTAGTAAACTTCCATGGGAAACTTTCTCAGAATGTTGTCAGTATCAAAGGAAATATTTAGATGCGATTGTGCTTGTTTCTCTCCATTAACCACATTTACTTTGAACTGTTTTCTTGACTTGAAACTCTTTGTCAAGCTATTCACTTTAAAGAATAATCAAAAAACCCCAATCAAAACCTAATAACCTCAAGTGAGGCGAGGCAGAGGTAATGCCAGAAGGCTCTAAGTTTTCCCTGGGGGGTATATGCTGGTCCTTTTAGAGCTGCATTAGTAGGATGAAGTTGATATGGTCCAAGATGGTCATCCTGAGAGAGAACGATCAAAACAAGACGCGCTGAGGACATGACCTGAAGCCATTGACTGCTCTAGCACTAAAAGAAACCTTCATTTTCTGTTTTTACCCTTTGTAAGAGACCAAAACATTGGCTCAGCTACCTCACTGACTCTCAAAAGCACTCACGGAAGTCAATCGGCCACTGGGAAAGTCCATCCCTCCACAGAGAAGACCAAGACCAGATCACTAAGCCAAAGTGAAGGTTCTCCTGACAGAAGTAGTACCCCTGAAGAAGTCCTCAGGTCTTCATGTACAAATTGCATCTCTCTGGAAAGAGGGAGGTCTGTTTGGTTCTTGAGAACATCTCAAAAAGTTTCATTGGCACCAAAGAATTACACTTTCAGGAAATTACAGTTCATCAGCCGAGGGAAACCTGTGGTTAAGGTTTGCAGATGATAGCAACACAAAGAGAAGATTCAAATTAAAAATACACAGTGGTTCTAAGTTCTTGAGTAAACCCCTACATTCTAAGGCTGACTAGCTGGACACCAGACAGGCAGGTAAACCATGTTTAAACAGGAATAAACTGAAGAGACGCTTTCAACAGTATTACTCTGTGACATGAGGACAAATGGCAGCATTAGAATTCTCGAAATAATCAAGTATGAGGTTCACTCCCAGTCCAGAGGCTAATCAAACCCAGTGAAGTTTCACACAGCCAGGAGACACTTTAAGCAGAGACATCCAAGCACAGTATTGGCAAAGTGGAGCTCAGCTCACCTCCAAACCTTTCCTTGACTGTCTGAAGCAAATGACCACAGCAAGGACACAAACATACAGAAGCTGGTTCAACAGCAGCGGGTTCAAGAGAACGTGTACACAAGGATGACTGTTGGTGGTCACAGACAAAAATTCGCAAAGATAATGATTCAGCTGACTCAAGAAAATTTTGAACTTGTGAAATAGGATGGACAATCCTCAAGTTCTCCTTCTGAACTAGCCATTGATTTACTGAACGGTGATTTTCTCTGAATAAAAACAATGTTAACAGTAACCGTTTGCTGCCGCAGCGCAGCCTCCGGTACTTTGTCAGGGCCACGGACACACAATTGCAGCAGGTTTCTTCATGTGTCATGAGGAGATTTGACAAAAGCAACAAGCGCCCCCTCTCCGCGACATCTGAGACCCAAACTAACAGGGTCAAGAGTGATACCCAAGCCCTTGGCATCTGTGCTGCCGATCAGCATTTGCAATGGTCATGAGCAAAGCTAGGAGATTTCACACTGCATGATGTATCGAGATATGGTAAAAGTCAGAGCTTTCCTTACAAGTGCTTTCAGGTTCTTTGTTCTCTGGAGCAATTCATGCTCTTTCTTCCTCATTGAACTTAATCATCCCGCAACACACTTCACAATTCCAATTAAAAATGCTTCCACCAAGGCAGAACACAATCGAAAATAAATAGTTAAGCCCACATTCAGACGCCTTACTGACCTGCAGCCAGGTGCTATCTTTTTTATCCTACCAATTTAGTGTCCATAAATTGTATTGTTGTTTAAAAACCACATTACAGTCCTGCCTTTTGGGCTTTGGAGAATTTTGTACAACTATATTCCACTTACTTTCTCCTACTTGTTTTCTGATGGTGAGGATTTGCTCCTTACCCATAAGAAATGTTAAGAATCTGGAACATGTCAATGTTTCCTTTGTTAAAAAGGTTCTTTTTTTAAAAAAAAGATTCAAAAGGGAGGTATTGGTTGCCTATACTATTTTTCTTGCCTTCTCATTTTGTCCCCTTATATGGATAATTGGTGAAATAATTGTGGAAATTAAACCTTTGAAAAAAATCATTATTAAATTCTGAGAAAACACAAATAAGCAAAGGAGGCATGTTCACATCGAGTCTGCTCTTGCCAGCCTGACCAGATTTAACATGATTAGAACCTTCCCACTACTTAAAAAAATACTGTGACACTTCTGGTTCAATGTTTCTTCACCACTAGGTTCCACTGAGGAACACTGAAAGAGAAGTTCATCTTCAGTAGGACTGTCACAGCCATGTGTTACACTTGAGAAGACTGAAATACTTCTGTGTTAATCTTGCCACTTCCAGTACAGAGTGGGGAAGAAAAGTGAAAAAGGGGCTGAAAATTCATTTTTTAAAATAGCAGTCTTACAAAATTCTTGGCACAGACATGAATCTAAGTCAATGCAGGACACGTGCAAGCTCCAGTCACTTCTAGACTCTGCATGAAAAACATACTGAAAACCTCCTCTTTCATCACAGTATTGAGTGGTGCTCCCGAGATTAGTTTTCCTTCTCAAGGAGCCAGGGGCACAAAGGGCAGCTTTGGTTAACGGCATCAGTGGCCATCAGTAGCCATCTTCAGAGCTCACAGCTGCTTTGTGCCCAAACTTGGCACCACTCTTGTTAAGTTTGGGTCACTCACACCACTTGTAAGCATTTCCTATGTCTCTGTACCTTGTCAGACATCTATCCAACACAAAACCTTCCACCAGACAGATCTGGTCCACAAATACGAACAGAGTATCAGGAATAAGTGTTAAAGCAGCTTCATCCCACACCTCCTGTTTCAAGAAGGGGAAGAAACAAGATGGAAGTAAACCTCAGTGTTACTGTTTGAACTCAGCCTTACCCAGACAATTTGCGTTCAGGAGACTGAAATATTCACTGAGCAAACACAAGAGGCTGAGACTTTCAGGCCTGTCTGCCAATGGTGTTAAAATACAGGTCTTTCTACAGGTCACTACGTGGTGCAGCCATCACACCATAACCACAAAAAATACTTGGATATATTCCAAAATGGGCAGTTGTCCACGGGGGGTGACGAATACTGAACCCCCAGGCTGAACAGCGTGACAGAAGTCAAAAAGACAAAGTTTATTGTGCACGCTGATACCTTTAATTACAAATTGTCTTCATGTTTTTAATCACTGTGTTCAGTCTTTTGGCCTATTCTTGGATATAGACTAAGTCAGAGAATTCAACCAGAAGAACCAACTATAGATCCTAGCTTACACTTTCTCCCGTCAGCTCTGTATTGTTTTCACCAATACATTCCTTTACCACAGCACAAAACTGCAGACCACCTTGTGAAAAATACCAGTTTCTGCAGAGAAATCAAGAGCCTTGGGGTTTTAAAACTGCCATCTGTAACAGCATCCCTAGTGACCAGTGCTGCTGGAGGCGCACCTAAGCGCCTCTGAAATGCACCCTAATCCCTGGGAGACCTCTTCATCTTCAGGAGAAAGTCACTGACCTCAGCTTCCCGCAGCGGGAAGAGCCCAGCTAGAGGAGTTCCTCCCTCCAGGCTCCTTTGTTTCTTCTTCACCAGAACTTATTTCCTCAGCTGGAGGACAACAAGAGGGTGTTGTGAGGATGCCTGTGTTTGTACCTTGTCTCTAAAATTGTAATTTCTCTTGTTCCTCAAAAGGTGCTCAAAAGCACCGACAGACAGACATCTGGGGCTTCTATGGGAAAACACCACGCCGCCTGAAGCACTCGGCCGTTTTCCAGCCCTCCTGGCTTCATGAACACTCACTCAGGTTTTTTTCCTGAGATTGGTTCAAATCAGGTTATATTTTGAATTAGGGAATAAAACCTGTAATTTTTACAGATTTTGTTGTCCAACACTAAACCATCAAGCTGGTGCTTGCTGTTTCTGGATTCTCCCAGTCTCCTGTCCATGCTCACTGGGTTCAGGGCTCCAATCCTCCCGGGTGCCTGATGGCAAATGAAACAAAAGGCTGCATTTGCTGAATGATTTGTTCATATACTGACCTGTTCCAAACCAGCGCTTCTTGCCATTTCCCCTACAGACCACATCCTCAGTGCATTTACCCCACGCTCCTCATCCACCGTTAGAGACGCGGTTCAATATGTTATTTTATTTGACACAGATTTCCTCAGAACAGCAGGGACTCACGGCTGCTCCCGAGTCACTGCCGATTTTGCAGCGACAAATGAACTGCAGTGAATAAACAGACTATCATTTACTCTCCAGGTATGGCCATTCTTTCATTTAATTTGTAAGGAGGACACAGTAAACCAGAGCAGCTTCCACCTACTGAAACAGTCCACGTGCTTCTAGAAGGCAACAAAAGTATGTTGGCCAAACTGGGGGTGATACAAAACAAATCAGGCACATGTATAAAGAAAAAGCAAATCCACTCCCTCATCCTGAACATGATGTCAACTACTACCACTACTAGAGAGTATTCTTCCTGTGTATTTACTGTATGTATTTAATATTTTTCTGCATTCCCTGGCTAAGAAAAAAATGAAGCCTCGAGAAGCCCTTCAATAAAGGTATAGACACAACACCAATCAGGCAAGAAGCTAATTTCTCTAAACATTGTTAGCTACAAGTCCTGTAAGAATCAAAGAGTCCAGTAAGCATCAAGCTCCTGCATTATCTTTCAGAATAATTCATTTTAATGTAGCTATTTCTACACGAGAAGAGCTGCTGAGGGTGCACATTAAGGTATTATATTCATAAATTCTCACTGCTTTGTTACTGCATGTCAGATGAACTGTGTGGCAGAAACACCCACCTGTCCAATACAGGTTTTAATAGTTTCACAATCCTCAAGAAAATCAAACATTCCCTCTTTTTTTTACTAGTAGTATTTGCATTTCCTTGATATTCAAAAGTAAGTATTTGAAATTCTTCACACATTTGAGAGTGAGAGCACCAGTCAAGGGCAGTTTTAGAGATTAATCACTCAATATTTTCATATCTAGACAAGAAAATGCTTTAGAATATGTCAGAGGACAACACTCCCCGCAGGGATGGAATGAATGAGTTTATCTGCCTCTGTTTCTTTTTCCCATGGATTTTTAGGAGGGAAATTTTGCTGAAAAGCTTATGTCTCCCTAATCCTCTGAATTTTATCCAGCTTTTGAAAGGAGAATTCCGATCATAATTATTGATCAAAAGCTTCTCCAAAACCACCTGGAGTCATCTCTTTTATAAATGCACCTGATAAACTAGTCTTTAATGTTATAATGCTTTTCCCCATTAGTGGTATTCATCACATTTGTCATTTTAGAAAGCAAGTTTATTTCCACGTCATTTTGCATTTATTTGATGAAAATAAATCTGGAAAAGCCTCTCCTGCTGTTCTTCAGTTCACCAGAGAAGCGAAATGGGGAAGTCAACACCTATTAAGTAGCATTATATGCTAACATTAATGACTGCAAACTACTGATACGCTTTCACTTACCTCACTGGGACATCTGTCAGTATTAATATGCTAAATGGCTAAGCAATCATCCCCAGCAAACCAGCATCAGATCGAGAAGCATCACCCTTCAAGCAATTAAATGGAAGCTTAAGGATAGAAGATTAACATAGCATTATTTTTCATTATTTATGCCCTGTTTTACTTCACTAAAATTAATCAGCAGTTAGAAAAACAACAAGGATGGGCTCAAATTCTTCAGGACATGCTTTTGTTTGTTTGCCACTCTAATTCCCTCAAGAAAGAGCAGGGGACTCTCCGGTTGTTTAGTCATAAACCCTACACCGAGTCAATTTTACCTAGCAGTTGGAGAAGAGTCCTGCTGGACTCCACTCTGCAGATTTGCTGGATGATTTAGGTGAGCCAGTCAACCTCAGCATCGCCTGGCTATGCCACTGGAAAACCAACGTAAGAATCGGTGGTATAGAATAAGCCACACAGGTAACGGTGCTCACTCATTTCTTCAGCAAAAATGGCATTTTACATATGTAACAGACCATGTCAATTTACTCACTTGTGTCTACCATTACACCTAAGAGAAAAAGCTGTGAGATTCTGCCCGGTAATATTAAAGTAAATGGAGACTAACAGTAGTAAACAATGTTCACGTCATCTTCTGCAATTCAACCCAGCAGGTGAGGGACTCCAGGACCCTCAGTACTGACCATACAACCTCTAACTAACTAAATACTCAAGCTCTGCTGCTACAACCACTAGCTGTAGACCCTACGCTTTCTCATTGAGCATACCAGCTTGCTTTCCACGGCTGGAGTCCCAGTAAGCCTCGCTACGACTTGTTCCATTAGAGGGAGAAGCTGGAAAACCATGTGTGAAGTTTATGACAAGTTCGGACAATGTAAAGTGCTGGATAATAGCTTAAAATAGTCTGTTTGATGAATATGGTTGTGTCAAGCAGCGTGTGACTAACGTGACGCTGTGAGAGTGGCAGGGAAATAAGATATCAGGGACAAAGCGGAGGGGGCTTTCAATCCTGCTTGGAAACATGACATCCCTTCTCCAACACACAATTTCTCATTAAGTACCTCTTGACATTCCCCCAGCATTAATGCACCTGTTGAGAAAACGGCACTTGTGCTGAGGACAAAAGAGAATGTCAGTTTTGAACAGCACAGGCTGGGAACTATTTAGTTCCAGTAAATTGCTGTAAATTTTGGATAAACAAACACCTTCAATAAATATTTTCCAAGAAGGAGAAAAACAGTATTTATGCAAAACTACCTACTACTGGCAGAGTGAAAAGTTTCACCTTTTTAAAGAGTCTCTGGAAACTAGTTTTATATTGATGTGTGGAATGATCATAAAAGCTTACTTCAATTTTACCTGATCGAAATAAGTCCTCATGAAGGGTAACAATTTACAGAAATCAAGTCCAAGAGGTATATTAGGTCCTAGTGTTCACATCACAAAATCATCTACTCAAGTACATTTTCTACAGAGGCAAAAGAATTTTGGGTGGATTCTGGTTTGTGCCCACATTTCTACCAGAGCTAGGGCAAAGAATTAGAAGAAATTACTATGAAAAAAATGTTTTGCTGTTTTTTGAGAAATAAATTGTTCAGAACTTAGCAATATCTGGCAAGTATTATTTCTGTCAGAAATTTATCCACTCCTTTTTCAGACTAAGGAGCAAGCTAGAAAAAATGGAACATTTTCTAGCATAAGGAAGGAAACAGCCAGTAGGGTATTTTACATAGGTTGAATTTGTATTTGAAAGTATATACAGATACACAATTACACAGATTTAAAGGGAAACTAGTAAGTTCATTGATGGCAATTTGTCACTATTCATATTGTTCTAGTTACCTTGTTCATGCAAAGTTTTAGCAAATTTGAAGACTTGGAAATAAGTTCCCATGATAGAAAATGAAGGAGCTGTTGATGTCATGACTGGAGAAAACTCTGGCAAAGCTCTTTGATCCATGGAGCATCCTGATATTAAACATGAAACACAGCACTGGGGTCAATATAAATCTACCAGATAATCAAGAGGGACACTAAGGAGGGAAATCATTATGGACAACAATTAGCACTCCAAGAGTGTACCAATTAACATGCTGTGGGCTGTTCTAAGGACAAGCCACATGTAAAAGGTAAATTGACCAGAGACTTGTTTGCTTAGAACATCTGAGGACAGCTTATGTAAAGAATCCCTCACTTAGCACTGCAGTCCTTACATTATTTTTAGGGATTTACTATTTGCATAAGGATGTACAACATTTAGAATATGCATTACTACAACACTTCCTACTGGCAAGCAAGAGTAGGCAATCACTGCTTGTTATGTGAGCCTGTGGATCAGTTACTAATAAAGATGTGTATTTAAAAGCTCAGAATTTTTGCCTAACCACCACAGTTCTATTTTTAATGCACAGGAAATGTAATGATATCAACTCAAACCACAGCACGTTAACAAACATTTGAAGTTCAAAAGTAGCCTCAGCTAAGAGGCTTTACACTCCCAGCCGCAGTAACTTCATGGGTCATTTCTAAAGAAACGGGGGCTGTTAACTCACGTGGCATCTTCACCAAAACCAAGGCCAAAAGCTAAAATAACTTCTCCTTTAAACCCGAGTTGTCTCTGCTTCGAGAAAATATAATTCCAAGGCCACTCTGCTGTCAAACCTTCCAGCACTTAAATTTCTTTCCAGGTACCCACAGATTTGAAGGGGCTATCAGCACAAAACACAGACGCCAAGCGTAGGTATCATTCTTCTGCAAACACCGACTGCTACTGTCACACTGGAAAAATGGCCAAATAATGAAATGGGCCATTGTTAGAAAAACATTTATTCTCAGCAGCTCTTCTCAGATTCCAGCAAGCTCCAAACTCCAGGCATTTTCCACTTTTATTACGAAAACGTGACTTTTCCCCTTCCCAGACAGCTGTTTACTCAATCGTATTTGTGCCCTATTTGTATATTTGCAATTAGGTGTAATTCCTGTCAGAGATGTTTCTACTCCTGACATATGCAAATAATAGGATCTACTTGCACACAAAACGAAATAATGCATAAGCTTCAGCTTATTTAGTGCATAAATTACAGGGAAGGAGACAGCTAGACTTTCTGCAGAGCATTCTCATTTAACCTGTTATTACCATCTACTCTCTACAAGTATTAATCAATAACTGTTAACTGTGTACTAGGCCAGCTAAACTTTGTGCCATGGTTCAGACTCACCTCTGCACTGCAAGGAGACTTTCAAAAATTCTCAATTTAGCTGCCTATTTCTATTACAGGTTAATTAACCTTGGAAGTCTGACATTCCTATGGTGCTTAAAAAAACCCTCAGTACGTATTCTTAATTTTAACTGATTCTCCTTAATTATCCTAAGGGTTCCAAACACTCATTCAACCTAAGTAGCACATCTATTTTACAGATGAAGGAACCACTCCCAGAAGAACAAGATTTAAAAAAAAAAAAAATCTGAACTGTTTTTAGCATTTCTGAGAATTAGGCCTTAAGAGACTTGGAAAACGGTCAGTAGCTGAACTAAGAATATCAAACAGGCAATCTTTTACCAGATCCAGTCATCTGCAGTCACAAGCAAGTCTTTCATAAACTATTACAGTCTTTTTAAAAACGACTTGGTCTTTGCCTCTACTACTTCTAATGGAAATCTGCTCAAGAAAGCTGTGCTTAGGATGATTAAAAACCTCATTTCCATCCCAAGTTTATTCATAGTTTGTTCTTATGCTGATATTAATTTTCTTCTTTAAATTCAGTAGCTCTTTTATTCTCTGTTTATTCTGATGAATCTACAGCAAGCAATCCGTTCCCTCCCAGCTTCCATTCTCCTGGCTAAACAAGCCAAGCTCTGCTAGTTGTTCCTTTGTGAGATAAGGTCTCGGTCACCTGAGCTGCCCCCCCAAAACCGTTTCAAATTATAATCTCCCATGAACACGCATAAACCAAATTTTGCAGAGGTGTACAATAGCATGGAGCTCTACCCATGAGAATATTATTGCTGTCTGAGTACCAACCTTTTTCCCTTATCCTGATCTTGCTTTGAGCACTAGGTTGAACTGGAGACCTCCTGATGTTCCTTCCAACCTGAGTTATTTTACAATCCTAATTATGTGGCTAGTCAATGGATCTCTGGCTTGAAGTAGTTAGTACATTCCACAATAGAATTAGTATGAATGTATTAAAATAATTACATTGAATTATTAAATGTGAGATTAAAAGTTAGATTAAGATTTAAGACCCCATTATAGTTACACTAGGTCCATGGATAAACACAAACTCTGGGTTTTGTTTCCTTTCCCAGGAAAACTAAGTACAAGCTTTGTTTTGGTAGGAGAATTAAACTATTCTGATCTTTGGTCTGATCTTCCGCATTCTGGAAGCAGCAGTGTAGCCCTCATTTTAGTCACTAGAGCAGACAAACAGTTCTCAGGTATCTGGAAATCAAACAAACCCACCACTATCATTCACAAGGAGTTTACTTCTAGCCCACTGGAAGGAGGAAATTATATTTCTACATGTTCCAGAGGAAAAAATGAACCACATATTCAAATAGTTTAATATATAATGTTAAAATAAATTGACTGATACAAGAAATAAGAAATAGGTCCTCTGTTTAACTTTGTTTCACAAAGCCTGGAAAAGCTTTACATAAACCCAAGTTTTATACACTTTTCGGTGTCAGATATTTTATGGCTCTCCTAGTTACGTGTAGGTGTTGGCAGCTCTGTGTTCTGGTTTTTGCTGCAACAAAGTATTTATAACTCAAAGGTATGAAGCATAACACTATATAGCACTTCTGCAGCAGATGCCACAAAAAGCTTAATTAAATATAAGAGCATACAATTAAAAGGCAAAGCCAAATGAAAACACCTTGAAGAATGATTTAAACACTACAACTGAGCACTCTAGAAATAAAAGATGTGGTGTGACATGAATACCACACAGGTAAGTTACAGGAAAAATACAGTCTCATAATAGGCAGACCAAAATATTCTAAGAGCAGTTATTAATGTGCAACATATCTTTTGTTTCAAAGTACTCTACAGCACTTTAAAGTCCTCTCTGAACAGGTAGGAACCATTTTAAATTCATGTAATAATGTATGTTTTTAATTTGCCAGCTCCTGTAGTGGCAATTATTTATGAGGATACTCTATAGCAAACTAGTGAGTGTAATCTGTATTTTTGAAAAATGAGGCATCAAGGCACCAGCTGCTATTGAATGCTTATTGCAGAGTGGGGATATACAGCCAATTATCCTCACAATTTTAAACACATGCAGTTTAGTGTAAGGTAGAACAAAGTCTTCTAATCCATTTGTTTATGTAAAAACAAGAATTGTGTCTGAGGTCATGTGAACTGATTCCACCTAACAGCTTCCTACGAGCAGGTTCTTAATCTCTCCACCAAACATGAATGAAGAAAATAAATAACAACTTCTCTCTAACAGCAGCTACTCCTACATTTGTCCCACAAAACCATGAGGGGTGTTTTCGGTTTTCAGTGTGGACCTGCATATTTGTCTCAGGTGGCCACTAGGCACTGATGAACTCAGATTGAAGAGTTTCCCCTTCAACTCTTTTCAGCAAAAGCTTAGACAACTTTCACAAGCTTTGTGCAAACTTCCTTACTTCCACTTCCTTGCCATTTCTTTGTAAATGAACTTCCTTTTGTCCAACCTGGTGAGGAAGTAATTAATCTATTTGAAGAGCTCTTGATGGAAAGTTTCCATCTCAATAATGGTTATCTCGGCTCTCATTGATCAAGTGGCCTATTTTTCTGAGGTTTTCAGGTCACAAACAAAGAATCAGAAAGTCTAAAATAGCAGAGATGAGTTATGCAAACCTGGCGTCCATGTATGTTCTGTAATTGCCCACGAGCTCGTTTCACCATGTGCTATTTGTGACAGGCATCAGGGCAATTCTGACTCATGAGGCACCAGGAAGACAGAAGTTTGGGTAGAAGCAAGCATTGACAGTGTGCCTTTCAGCTCCTCCTGATTCTAACCAGATGATGGTGGCAATACTTCGACCCAGGAAAAGAGCTGTGGTGTCTTGACTCACCACCGCAGAGACAGCGTCTCACAGAAACACAATGGAGGGGGAGGAAAACAAATGTGTTTGCTTCACAAAGAATACAGTATGCATCAATTTAAAAACAAATTTTTTTTAGGCGATTTTTTTAGGTCAACCTCACCCTCTGTGAAGCTTTAGCAGGAAAAAACTTCTGTGCCGTTACACCAAGAGTAGCTTCCACATATGAGTAACTCAATGTTTGTATTAATTGTCATACATGCTGCCATGAGTTCAGGATTCAGGCACACAGTAAGGATTTCACTCTGTCACCTCCTCCCATGCTGTTCTAACAGGACTGCTGCTAGCATGACATACCATCAGCACAAATCAAGAGAAGACAGTTACACCTAAATAATGACAGTTCTCATATGTAAAATACAGTATTGAATTAATTCTCCTTCCCTTAATAATACATTGTCTCACTGCAAACCAACAAAACCTGAAGCAGGAGAAAATGAAAAACCTGCCTGACGCACTTGTCCCCTTCATAAGTCATAATCCTGAATGATGTTTTTGATAAAAACTGCTTCTACCCTTCCTCCGTTATCAGAGACACACACACAGTGAGCACAGAATGAGATCTACAATACTTAGAATTTGCCTCTTGGTAAAACCTGGGGGAGGCTCTGTACTAGAGCATCACCTGGACCGCACCTCTTGCAACGCAGGTGCAATGTCCTCCAGCCACTTCAGCTCCAGGCATTCGCCATGTGCGCGCACACCTAGGCCAGGCAGCTGGCACAAGCTTCACCACAGAGAGACACTGTGTGACTATGATCTTAGAACCATAACAGACTGCAACAAATCAGACTCTTATCATTCCTTCCTTGTGCTGCACCCACCACTAGTGTAGATGTCCAGTCTAAGCCAGCTATTAAATAGAGCAATTGTCCAAGTCACAGAATCACTGCAGTTGGAAGGACATCATGAAGTCATCTCACTCAAGCTTCAGGAGAATATGCTCCACAAATTTTATTTAGATGGAATTAGTCAGCATCTCAATCCAAATTTACTAGTTGCTTCAAGACAACTTTAAGCACACTTTTCAAAGGAACATACTATACCAGATATAAAATTGCTCAATTCTAATTATGTATTATCAAGTCAGTACCATCAAAACATCCTGCTAGACTTAACACAGCAGCTTAGAGTTTTAGTTAAGGTTGTTGGAACCAATACTCTTGAAAAAGCCCCTAATTCAGTGTCTGGTAACAAAGTGGTGGCTTTCAAACACGCATCAGTTTTACTCAGCCCCTACCAACTAGAACAGCGCAGGCAGCAGTGAGTATGGACACAAAATACTCTGCCAGGTCTATCAAAATCATTTGCTAACCTTTACAAAACCCTCATTCGGTGTCAATGGAGAAAAAGTCTGCTTCAAGTGTCCTAAGGGTCTGCGGACATCTGTAGACCTGGAGAAGTAGACTCAGAAGCTCAAGAAAATTTAACATTTTTTCCTAAGTCAAAGGAAAAATGCGTAGAGGATCATCTCTCCCCTCTGCCCAGTCTAACCACCACATCGTCGTTTTCACGTTTTGTTACAGTACAGAAGGCAAAGGGAATCGCCGGTACAAAGCCCATCCTGAAGAACTGCCCAAGCATTTTGATTCATATGGAAGTGTGGCGATATGCCCCAGACTGAGGTCAGGCCAGGCATTCTCCCAGCCTGTGGGAAGCTGCACCTCCAGTAAGCAAAAACGGGCTTTCTGTCAAAACTTTAATACCCAAAGTGCCAGCTCAGCTGCTCATGAAAGCAGTTAATTCTCTCACCACGTTCTGCATTCACGGCTGACCTTTCCTTTCTCTACCTCCTGCACTTCCAGCAGGAGAGGGAAGGCGATTGCATTACTAACCGTACGTTAATATTTAGTCATTTTATGTTACATGTAACAATCACTGCCCTGTCCAGGCACTTAAGGTGTGATTAACCAGTTCTCTTGTGGTAGAAGATAGATGCCCATAAGCCACTACCCTTCTGATTTTGTATCAAGCACCACTTGCAAATACCTAATTATATCCTGTCCCAGGCAAGTCAAACAGCCTAAAGCTACCCTTATCTCAACCACACTTAGTCCTATTAAGTACTGAACAAGCTTTAAGTCAAAACCTCTACCGAAAACACAAGTAAAATGTAAATGTTTGCTCTACATCACAAACAAGCAATAGAACAGACAAATATTTTAAATGCTCTCTGTATCTCATTAAGCCCCATAAAGAACTAGGTACCGGTGGCAAAAGCCGCTGCAATGCCCCAGGGTGGTGTGTCGGCGGTGGAGGGGGAGCAGAACCACAGCTAGACATCAGAGACCTTACAACCTCTGAGCGTATTTGCTCCTTGCCCTGAGCTCCGAGACCCGCGGAAAGCACCGAGCCGCATGTCACATCCCTGCGCGCACCAGGCACAGCTTCGCCATCTGCCGCGGAGACAGCCGCACGCCCGGCAGCAGCGATCGAGAACCGGGGCTTTACCGCACAGGACAGTCTCCCACCGAGGGGGAACCAGACGGGTCACTCACCAACGGCGGGCGAGGGGCGCTCCAGCCCGGCAGACGCACCTGGCTGGCGCCCTGGTCCGAGGGGAGTCCGGGAGGTCACCTCAGCGTCCCGACCCGAGGGCAGAGTGCCCCGCTACATAACCCGCAGCTCCGACGAGCATCCACTTCCCCCCCGGGCTCGGACCTCCTTTTATCGCTGGCCGGGGGCGGGCCGGGGTCCGCGCAGGGGGTCAGCGCAGCCGGAGGCGCCGGACAGAGCCCAGACTGCGGGGCGCCAGCTGGCCCTGGGGCACCGGCCCCAGCGTCAGCGGGGCTGCTCCAGCCCCCGGGCTTTTGTGCGAGCCAGCCCCGTGCAAGCCCCGTGCAAGCCCCGTGCAAGCCCCGTGCAAGCCCCGTGCAAGCCCCGTGCAAGCCCCGTGCAAGCCCCGTGCAAGCCCCGTGCAAGCCCCGTGCAAGCCCCGTGGTGTCCGCACGGCCGCACCACCCGGTGTGGAGGAACGACTAACTTCAAGACCTTAATTAAGTCAATTAACTTCAGAATGCACTTTAAGCGACGTTGCAACAGCCCCTCAAGTGCAGGACCAAGGGCTGTCTGCGCTCCTGGGGTTGTGGGACAAACAGGAGGAAAAGCAAACGGGGTACTTTTGTCTGGATAAATTATATGGGAATGACAGAACCGCCGTCACCTGCAGCGGACACTATAGGACATGTAACATGAACCTTTTACACATACAAAAGGAGAAATAGGAAGGCTTTGGAATTTGAATTGCGGCTGCTGCTTTTCTGTGTTTATTGCAGAGGAGCCTGAGCCCAAGAGAAATACGACGGCACACAATAATGCTAAGAGTGTGATGGCTTTGGTAACTCTTTTTAGCCTGCAGCACATACAAAAAGAGCTGGAGAACTGCCATGAGAAATAATAGCAGCTTAGTCGCAGGAACAAAATGAAAAATAGTTCAGTGAGCGGTATCTCTCCATCCTAAGAATATTCATGAAAAGTAATTTATCTGTACAACTCTGTTCTGAGCAGGTGGAGATCAGGGAGAGAAGCAAATCTATTATCATACAGTACTTAGCACAGCTTTTGATAAGCAAATTGTCAGTTAATTAGACGTGCTCTGTCCCAGCCTGTTGCAGCAAAAGGCGCTATCTAGCTGAACAGCTTGCTGAAGCACCCTCTGACTGTGAAGGTTATGGCTCACCATACCTTGCTGCCACCAGGATTAGTCCCTTCCCATTTGGCATTCCTCCTTTTAGGCCAGACAATGAGCAGGCAATACTTGTTACACCTTCATAATACAAAGCCAATACACGCCCCTCAGATGTGGCGAGTGTTTTGCCCCAGGAACGTGATCATGAAGCAGGTTTCATGGGTGAGCTACCCTTAATATCAATATATTGCTCTATGACACCAGTCTGTTTGCAAATGCACAGCTCTTAGTTCAGGCAAAATACAAAAGCTACACATTGAAAACATGAAGGTAGAATCTTAGTGAGATATGTAACTACAATTGAATTTTTTTCTCTAAGTATTTATAACCTGAATTAGAATGAGTGAAGAATTCAGATGGCAAGATTAAGACTACAGTTTCCTTCAGAAAGCCGGATTATAATCATGTTATCAAAGATTGTACTATAATGGACACCTACAAAGCAGCCAAATTAAAGTTAGTTCTGGTATTTAACTTGAGCATCTTTTTTCAACACCAGTAGATTCCTGTCTGTAAGCATAGTTATTACATTAGCTGGTGTGCGAAAGAGCAAGGACTGGCTGATGGGTGTTCTCTATTCCTGATGTGTTAAAGCCATGAAGCAGGGGAGTAAAGACATAGTCCCAATTTTCAAAACTCAAGACAACTCACAAAAGTACCTCATGAAGAGAGCTGGGTGTCAAAACTTTCCTCCCACCCCACTCCACTCCCTTTGTTCCTGGTTTTAGTACATAGTAAATTCTACGTTAAAACTGCTGCAACAGGCTTTCTCTCTGACATCCTTCTGTTCAGTCTCAAGGGAGGTCCTGCTGCCCTCAGCAGAGGTGTTTACTTGGACCAAACTGCATCCATTACCCAACATGCTCTAGTTGTCATCTCTTCACAGAACATACACAGTTTAGGTTCGTTCTGGTGTTTAACCTGCGATGGTACAGATGAACAATGGAATGTCCATGGCATAGATGTCCCCATTGCAAGTCAGGCAGCATGAAGGGGCTTTTTTTTGAAACAGAGAAATCACATTTAGGGAGTAATTCCAATAACATTTTAAAGTCTGTTTTCAAATGAGATGAACCATGCCCCATGCATGCCTATTCCCTTCTACTCTGAGGGAATGAGAAAGCACAAATGGAAACACTAAAAATAAAGTTAAATTAGATGAACCTCACTTGGAAAAACATTACAGGCTATTCTAGCATGACAGCACATGTAGCATAGTTATTTCATGCAAGGAACATCAAGATACGCATTAGAAGGGAATTATATCTTGATCATGTAGCTATAACACCTGCAGTTTGGGGGTTTTTTAAATCTATTTACTCTGTTTCCTTGATACGGGTATTTTTCACCCCAATGCTAATGCACTAACTGTCCCAATAGTATTCAGCCTAAAGCAAGGCTCTAAGTATAAGCAATACCTGATCCTGCTGTTTGTTCCACAAAAAGCTGGTAGGAGGGAACATGAACTTTGGTGTCTGCATAAAAGTTCCATAATTAAAAGGTGAGCCCTGCAAAGTAAGCTGAGGAAGAGGGGTGCTGTTGTGTTATAAATTCTGAGGAAGGTACAGTTTCTCACAATATTCTATTGTGTAGTTTGATGTAAATATTGTTGAATTTTAAGTTAAAATTGACAAATCATCATTGACAGATAGAGCCCATTGAGTATAGAGATAAGAAAACTATATACAGTCTTCAAATAGAAAACTCAATAGAATATATTAAGGCTAAGAATCTGGAGAAAGGGAAGGGAATAATGTTTTTCTATCACAAACAGAGGAATGAAAAATGCATTACATACATTGCATATCCAATGTCTTAAAGAAAATGTCATTGTCCACACAGCTTTTTCAAAGAAAAGAGAACAGTCAAGTCACTATTGCAAAGTAAAAGTCACTTGGGTAACTGTCTGCTTTCACTACAGACCTCCCTCAGTGCACTGCCATCTCCATCCTAACAATCCTTTACTGGTGGACAGCACGCACCAGGTCTATTTTTCCCACAGACCACAAAGATCACTTCTGTCTGACATGGACATTTGCTGCAAGATCAGCTGAAGAAAAAGAAACAAGCTGCAGTGCAATAATCAGACAGCTGATATGTGGAGTGTCTTTTTCCTACTGCAACTGAAAGCTACAAACTCGCATAGCAACATCACGCTTTTTACAATACCAGTCCTCCAGAAAATGTTTCTCACAGGCTTTTAGTGGCAAGCATTACGGAATAGTTTGATTTGTCATTGCATGCAGTTGCGCAGTGCCACAGAGGTAAACGTGGTGCTGCCGCAGCGAGGAACAGCCCAGTGTGGAACCGTAAGTATCCGGGGATCTGCTCCTGCAACAGGTAACACCAATGAACTTGTATTTCTAAAAACATTTTCTTTCCTTTCTAGTGGTTCCACCCCTTTAAAGGACAAATCAGATGGGATGCACCACTTCTGTCATCTGTTCCCTTTGGTTTTAAGGCATGTTCTTATAGTATTTGAACCTTAGGACAGTCACATGAGTTAGCCATATCTATGGAAAGCATCTCTGTGACTAACATTGCTATCAGCATTAACATTGTGAGCTTCACAAAAACAAGCATTAACTACATTTTCAGTCTGGAAAACTTGATTGATACCTGATTAAGAAAAAGCAGAACTTAAGTTAATGCTGGGCAGGTTTTTCCCTCCCAAAATTACTGTCCAGCTAAACTGAATGTCAACTGCTTGAATGCAGAGGTCACCCAGAACATAGGCAAATAAAAGGGCTCCAAACCTAGATGTCATCACTTCAGATTGATCTAGGAATTGCTAAATAGTTGAAAAACAAAATATTACCTATGAGTGGAAGAACTGATTGATGAGAACCTCATCATTTTTGTGCCTACAGTTCCATTTGTTCTTTTACAATGGGCCTCGACTGTCAATGAGCGTTAACAGTAACACGATCTATGCTCACAGCTTTTTAAAGTAGAACTTTGCAATTAAACACCAAAGAAATCTTGATGTAGCCCATTGACTTGGACTACCATGTTAATTTTTTTCAATCACCCTAAACATCTCAATGAGATGTTTTAGCCTGTACAGCCTGGCACCATAATCAGAATAATTAGTCTTCATCCATTAGCTGTCAGCTGTTTCTGGATATTCACTGAGGCTTAATAACTGTCATTCTCCATATCAGAATTGCTATTAGAAGACATTACTATGAATACATGACACTCTGCAACAGTTGTTTCCACATACAGATTGCATTGGGGGTTTTTTGTTAGAAACTGGTAATGTTTATACACCCAACTGTAACTTCTGTATTTACCATGTACAATAAGCCACAGGAAAACAGCATTTCATAATGGAAATAGTAATTAAGGGATTCATATTGTCTTCAGATCACTGTGGTTACCAAATCTGGCAGAACAGAGAAAACTGGAACACTGCCAATAATTAACCAGCTTGTCTGCCAGAAAGATGAAGACCGCTGTTTCAGCCATGGTTCCTGTAAACACTTCAGAACTTCCTAGGAAAACTGTTGGCTGAACATTGCCTCTGACAAAATGGTGCACATTGAGACCAAAACCACACATGCCACTGTAGAAGCACTGACAGCGTAAGGGCAAACCAGACTCAATTCATATCTTTAACTTCATATTTAGTGGAACAGTGACTAATGATCACGAGAAGCTTTTGCTTGGACCACTTTAGAGTGGAAAAACAAAGAGCTTAAGTGCCCCTTTCATTCTTTTCTATCTATCAAGGACCTGGTTGACCTCTGTCTTAGAGTGATAATTTTCAGAAGCCCCATGCTCACTCTCTGAAAATACCTTTATACCAAAAGAAGAGTCATTGCGTGCTCACTGATGCACCATGAAGCGTACAAGGACACATGAACAAAAAGTAGTAATATGTTTGTATTTATGAACTATACAATGGGCAGAAGTAATTACTGAAAGTCGTACTTTTATGTGAAGTAGCACACCACTAACCCTTGCTGCAAGAGCTTGACTCTCAAACCATCGCTCCTCTGGAAGCTTTGTTGGTCAGAGTTCAGAGGGAAATCATGTGTTCCCAAAACATGCCACTAAATACATCTTACCCAACCCTGAGGCTGCAGTCACATAAAGATCTGTGTTTCCATACCTATGCTATGTATAAATTAGTCAGGACATTCCCATGAGTCAGCTTGTTTTGGGGCCTCTTATGTCTCCTGGATATGAAAATTGATCTTTCATTATCCAAGGCTTGTTTGCTTCACAAAAGAGCTCAGACATATGAGTCTCCCTTCCTAGAATATGCTCAGCTGACAAATCTAAATGACACTTTGCGTGAATTCACTTTTGGTTTTAGTAATTCTACCTTACCAGCAAGGTCAGCACTGAGTGTGCACCTAAACTGAATGCAACTCCCTGGCTTTCTAGAACAGAAAGAGCTGTTATAAATAAATCACAACGCTTACTGATAATCTTATAGATACTAGGAAAAGTAAAATATACTTCCATTAAGTGTTTTGTAAACTAAACACTTTTGTAAGTCAGACAAAATGTCCTAATAAGTAAGAATTGTCCATAGCAAACTTAGACTAGACAGTTTCATTATGTCCATTGCTGGTTTATCTCAGAACCATAGAGGAACCACTGGAGGAACCCGGGAGGAGAGGTACCACTAAAGGCTGAGTTGGGTTCATTCCCAGAACTCAAACAACCAGTAGGGCAAGATTTGGGTTTAGAATTCTCTGTAGAGAGAGAATTTGACATTGAGTCTTAAATAGGTTTCTCCAATCTAGAAAATATATTATAGTCAGGAGTTAGATTGGATTAATTTATAATTCATGATAGCACTTTTACAAATACCTCTCTGTATGTACTTAAGATTATTCCCTGTTTCTAGAATCCTATTAAGTAACTTTAATCATACAAATTCAAGAATAAATATTAATGAATTTTCAATAATTAGAGCCAAAATCTTTTTTTTTTTTTAAATACATGCAGGCAGCTTATTTCCACTGAAAGTGAAGAGGGCTTTTATGTTACTCACACTTGTATGAAAGACCCACCCAAAATCAAAATCTGATGGTTTATATCAGAATCCATCTAAACTTCTTCAGCATCACTACCTGGCATAAAAAATTTATAATTCTTAAAAATAGGTTAAAAAGTTAAAAGGATTTGTCAGTTTATACACAAAAGGTATAATTCCAGTCCTCCTTTCTACATTTAGCTCTCTCTCCTTTATGCTGGTACAACAGCATATTTGAACCCTGTGTGCAAGGAAATAAAACTTTTTTTCAAAAGCTGATTAGTCCGATTCTGATCTAATTTGAGAGATATGAACCCAGAGTAATTCCAGCAAACAACCCATATCTGAATTAGGCCTTAAAAGATTAAATCAACTTCTAAGCTTAGCTGCCTAAAATAGGTACCCTAAATAGACTAAATTCATATTTTTATATTCGTGGAGTTGAGCTATTTTTGTTATCAGGCTTGAAGAAACTGGTCTAAGAGAGAGGGTGAGTGGTGCTGAGCTGAGACAAAAAGCAACAACAGGCAAGGAAAGGGTTGCTATAGCTGTCCAAACCTAGAGCAAATTCCACCGTGCTTTAGAGAAAGATGGAAATGGAAAGATAAAGATCTAAGTGGCATTCACATAAGCCATTTCATCTCTTGGCTCTTCGCAATGCGTTCGAACCACGTAGGAGGGAATCCACTGTCAGCGGAAATTCCTCTTGGCGAGAACGCTGCAACACCAAAAAGTCAGTTTTAAATTGTTCTATAAATCAGGGTAGGGCTAATATTTATTGTACTGAATGAACTGAACATTTCCATCAGTTCTGAATAAGGCAGATGTTGACAGGATTGAGGGCTTAAAAACATCTAAATGAATTACTTTGCAAGGATAGTCGGTTTGTTTCATCAGCTTGCTGGACATTAACCTTGGATTCTAAATTTAAGCTCCTTTATACCCTTCCACAGACACATTAGCATTAGATCATTTCTGCTTTGCCTCTGAAGGTTACCAGACTAATGCCAGTCAAGTGAATGAGCTACAACCTTCACATGCCTCAGCAGCAGGACACAAAGTCAAGGTCCACTGCCCGCCACGCGCTGGAACTCGGAGCCCTTCCCTTGGCAGCCTGGAGCAGAAAACATGGGATTGGATTAGAAAACTCGCTTCGTGTTAGTAAACTCGGTTATTTGCTTTAACACAACTGATAAAACGCACAAAGCCAACTCGGTATTTTTCTGGATAGCTGGAATTCTCTCTAGCTTGTTTTGCAGCCATATCCACAGCCCACAGGAACAAAAGTCATCAAGGCCAGTAAATACTCCTGACCCTGCGCCAACCTATTCTTAACCTTGATTTTACATCAAAGCTTCCGTACCAGAAAGGAGACCGGTTCTCAGATTAGGGTATTTCTTTTCTTTTCAAAGCATTCTTACCTGCTTACTTGTTCCTGCCTTGGCAGTAACGGTGTTGACATGATGTGCTACTCGTGAGAATTATATTTTTCTCGCTATATCATACTTGCACTCCTCTGGGTCTCCTATTTTAGCTGGCACTTTGTCAGGTCTTACAGCTATTGGATTTCTTTGTTTTCTATTTAAGTGAGTTTTATACTTGAGAAGGGTGCTAGGTTGACAGCCCAGGAGAATTGAGTCCTCTGTTCATCCACTGAGTGATTTATTTCAAGCTACAGTTAAAGGCATAACCTGAGAGGCTGAAAAGGCAGCGTTAACTCTTGCCCACTAATTCTGTGAATGTTGGGACTACCTGGCATAAGAATGCTGCTGGCTTTGCATGGCTCGCAGAGAAGTCACCCCAATAGCATTTTCTAAAATCCACCATAACTTCCAGTGATCAACAGAATCCCCCTTCCTCACCTTCTGTCCTCCAGAAAGGGATGGGGAGGAGGAGAAACGGATGACTCCACTTGGAGTCTGCCCTTGTTTGCACTCAACTGTCTGGGTTCACGCATCTATAACACCCTTGTCATGTTTCAGCTGTCCTTGAGAAGTTAATCCAGTTTTCCTTTTGCAAGTTCATCAAGGAGCTTGGTTTGGTCCACAGGGTTTGTTCACCCTCCCATGCCCAAGAGAAAACGCATTTCTCTCAAGTGTCGCTGAAGAGTAGTCAGCACAATCTGAAGCTGCTTCAGCTAACATTCACAGTGGCTAATTAACTTATTTTACTGGTCCGTACTTATTTTCATAAAGCCAATTTCCCCTAATTAATGCAATGTTTCTTTAGTTCACTGAATTTAGTTCAGAGTAGACTGACCTGAGAAGAGTTACAAACTTGTCACAATTGCTCTGTGTTGACTCTAATACTTTAAAATATTCACAGTTCAATCGCCCCTGAAATGACAGTCTTTCTGAAGAGTAAGAGGTCTAGTTCCCTGTAAAACTGTTTCAAAATATTCAGTCTTAACCATCTATAAAGAAAATTGTGTATATCACATTTTACCATCAATTTTTAAACCTGACTGCTCATGTTTTCATGGTTACGGTTAGATACTTCCCCATTTCACCATGCTTCTCCAGTTAACCACATAGACCTTAGTTTTTTCCACATGCAACAGGTTACCAACTTTTAAATTCCTAACTTTGGTCTAGAGAAAGCATTCCACACAAAGCTTCAATATTTTCATTCAAAGATTGACCAAACCACAGGATTTTCGACACCATCAAAACAGCACCATGACTTTTTCCTCCAATTCTTTGTAACCACTAAGTGTTATTGCCAGTCTCCTCAGCTCCACAGACAAAGGTTAGAATTCAAGAGAAAATGTTGAATGTAGTAATCTGTCCATCATGATAACCAGTTTATTTTTCCAGATAGAAATAGCCTCACAGCTTAACTACAGCTTTGGAAAAGTTACACAAAATTGCATGTCAAGATGATAAATCCGTCAATTTGTAAAGCTGCTTATTGTTATGGGCATGACACCAACACTAAAATAAGGAAAATTTTATCCTGGATACAAGAGACATGTCACACCTGACCTTCAATTACTTTATCATGTGACTGGCTGCATTTATTCATCCTATTCTCTTGGCCATAAAGGAAGAAAAAGGAAAACAAATACAAGCACAATTTCCTGCGTGAAAAGTTGTTTGTCTTTATAATAGGCAAGACAGCATGACTGTCAGGCAGCACTATTCTGTTAGGATATAACTAATATTCTGAACAGCAACCTCTGGCTGTCTGCCATGTCACCATCCATCTTGAGGAAACCTCAATCTTTGGCCAAGTAAAATTCTGATTGGGCAACTGTGTTCACTGATAATGGAAAAAAGTTGCTGAGTGGTGAATGGAAGGATGAATTGAAGAGTGCTGTTAGATTCTCCACAGCTGGATCGGCAAACTGGACTGGCAGTAGACCTCAAGGAGAGGAGATCTGGTCCTGATGCATTGCTGCAAGTTCTAGTTCCAGGTACCCTATTCCAGAGCAGCAGGTATCAAACTGCAGGTTTAGAACAAGTTTGAAAGTGATATTTTTCTTTTATTTTTACCTTCCAGGAAAGGTCTGGTTTGAATCCAAAGGTAATCTCAAGTTTACATACAATTTCCACTGTATGTTAAAGCATTTATCAAAAGGAATCTATTACAGGTCAATTATAGTGTAAATTTTCCATGTAAAATACAGCATGATAAATCAGTTTTGCATGGACTGCTGAGATGTGCCTTCAGGAGCTTGGTGGATTCCACACCAACAATTCCAGCACATGTATTACAATTTCATTTGTTCAAAAAATAGTTTATAAAAGGAAAGATTAATGGTCATAATATGAATGGAAACGAATAATTGATAAAATTAACATAATGCCTTAAGAGTATGGAAAGACTGAATTTTAGGGTGCCAGAAGCCAACTTGTTCTACCTTATTTACTGGCTCAAAGCAATTACAAAGAATTCCATCTCAGAGAGGAAACCTCTTTACTTTTTGACTAGTGTCAGCAATATCAACTGCACAAACATTTGGAACTTCTTTCATCTGGTGAAAACTCCCCTAAACCTTATATCTACTCTTTCAAAACATTACAAATCCTCTTTCATACCTATTCCAGGCCTTCCTTTTCTGGCTGAAATACCTGCAGAAGCCCTTCTTATTCTTTGCATCCCTTGCCCAGTTCAGCTCCAGCCTTGTCCTTCCTGACCCCATCCCCACACAACCAGGCAGCATCCCTGTTCTCTTCCCAGGATACCTGTTCCTGCTTCCACTGCCTCTGCAGTTCCTTCTTGCCCTTGATTTGACCAGCAGCTTGGAATCCCTGTTCTGCCTGAAGGAGATATGAACTGAATAAACATATCAGTTAAATGAATCCAATTTCTAACTTGTTTTCAAATAAATGTAGACAAAAATTTGAAAAGATAGACAATTAAGTATAATTTATCTGAATTTTCTTTCAAAGATGAAAAACCTTTCCCTCAAGTTAGCTCCACTAGAGCCAAGACTCTGTATCATCAGATTTATCATTACAGACTCAAGTTGTAGTTTTGAAGGAATTCAAGGAAAACCTAATGCATAAAATTGGAGTTTTTAGAAAAAGTTTAGATGATACTTAATCTGCTAAACAAAGATTATCTTGTTAATTCTTCCTTTCCCCGATTTCCTCCCATCCTTGCAGCAAAATCTAGAGGGTACTGATACAGAAAAGAAATGGAAAAGAATTTTAAAGCATCTTTAGCTCAGTTATTTCCCTGATAGAAAGATGGAAGCGAATCAAGAACAAAATGAAGAGTTAAGACCAAGCAGCATATTTTTGCATAAAATAAGTAGGATTCACAGACCTCTGCTTGAAAAGCACTAATTATAAATCTTAATTGGGACTTCTTACATTTCATGAAAGTAATGAGTGTATCTCTCTTCTTGCTACTAATTATGTATTATGATTATCCTCTTTCTGCCTGTTTGTGGGTGGCAGCAAAGTGTGCCTTGATATTTTATTTAGTATTATTTTACTGACTGACATATGTTAAAATTAACTGGTTTCATTATTTTTTCAATCTAATCCTTCTTGAAGCGCAATTCAGACTTTTCTGAATAATAAGCAATAACATTTTAAGTATATCTCAATTTTGGCTCTGGCACAGATGGCACTGCAATACCACACAATTCTAGGACATGTTCTGGTCCTTTATTTCATCTGAACAGCCATAGAAACCCTGTATTCATATGAACCTAATTTCAGGATAGTGAAGAAAAGTCCTAGAAATACAGAATAAAAAAAATCTGCGCTAAGCTAGAGGTGGTGGTTAAAATATCACAGTAACAGTACAGCATGAAACATGCATTGTTCTGCATAAAATCATCTGTTTAAGAATCATAGCTTAAAAATTTGCATCAAGTAATGAAGTCTCATGGCAAATTCTTATGGTTTTTGTAATGACAGAGCAAGATTTTCAGAGTAGGAGCCCCACTAAACTCAGTTCAAATACTGCAGGTGAGATAGAGACCCTTGTTTTAGTGAGGCAAAGGTTACTCTGAATGAGTTGCAAAGATGCACACAGACACATTTGCATTTTATGCCAATAAGGTCATCATCCAATGCAATATACAGCAATTTTCTTGGTCATATCTTACATTCCCCAGCTCTCAACATTAAGACAACTTTTCCTCGTGTTGCACATAATCCTTCCTCTACCATTACCCCTAGTTTAACATCAGCACCTAAGCAGTTTCTTTTTCTTTGTATGTAGATCTTTTAACAGTTTGGAAATGCTTTTTGTAAACACTCTGCATCCTGACACATCAAGGTATCTGCTTCTTCCTTCCTCCTTCAGCCTCTTACTGTCCATGATTATTCTCGTGACTTCTGTGAGTTTGCATCCAGCTGGCTGGTCACCTGAGATCAAAACAACCACTTCTGAGGTAGCAGGACAAGTACCCAGCAATGAGATTCTCTGCCACAGCTATCAACTCAAATGCCTGTGGCGCCAAGAGCCTGTCTTTCCTTCAGAGATGTCCCTATCCCCAAGTGAACCCCAGACCTTCCAGAGGCTTTTCCAGAGCTCTCCATTCCCACATGAGCAGAGGTGAGGGTGGGACAGGTCATCCTGCTGAGTTGTCACACTATATTAGTAACCTCTATGCCCACCCCACCCCTCCCCAACAGAGAGGGGCTGGTAGGTGTCAGGATGAGACCTTAGCATGGCACCCTGACCTCCTGGCCAGGAGCCCTGTGCAGCCACAGGAATCTATTACATCACTTGCTCCTGAAATCCAAAGCAAAATTACCTTTTCCCCACCCTAACGCCTGTTCCCTTGTCCTACCCTGTTCTTTCTGGAGAGCCTTTTTTTAGCATCTTTCCCAGAGCTGCATTTTCCTCCCTAATACAGTCCCACAGTTCAGAGACTGGGCAAAGGCTTCCCTTTCAGGGTTTGCCAGAGCCAGTAACTCTGGTTGAGAATCCTTCCTGCACTCCTGGTGATAAGAGGAGTCATCTATTGGACCAGACTTTGGAGGAACAAATAGCCCCACAGTTCTTAAATACATTTCTCCGCAGCTTCTGCACATGGACAAGTTAAAAAACACTTCTGCATACTATAATTTGATTCCTTCTGATCTGTAATCATCCATAACTGCTCTTTCCTGAATTTCTTCTCTGCTAATGTTCCTCAAAATGTTCAAAATGGAAAAGAACATTCCAGATGCTGTCTAAGTACCTATTTCACAATGATTGCATTTTAAGCAGCATCCAAGAGGCATCACCATTTCAGGCTGTGTTTTAGAACTCTTTATATTGCCATCTGAATATGGCAGAGGAGGTAGTTTTCAGCAGCAATTTTATCTGCCACTAAATATCAACTGTGCAAAGACAGGAGCAAAATAGTTTGAATTACTTGCTGAAATGAAGCACAGAAATATTTGAATTGGCTTTGAGAAGCATTCGATTAGTCCAGCCTATAGAAACATTTTATTGGGTTTTTTTTGCTATCAAGTGGTGGAAGTTGAAGTCACCACATGAGCTATAAAAAGCTTCACCTGAAAGGTGTGAGGGGACTCAAATGGATTTAATAGAATCACAGAATAGTTTAGCTTGGAAGGGCCTTTTCAAGGTCATCTAGTCCTGTCCCACCAGCTTGGTGTGGTGCCATCTCCAAGCTTTGAGCATGCACTCAATCCCACTGCTCATTGTGTATGGATTCAACAGAAAATGGCTTTGCAAAGTTTTACAATCACAAACTGTGATAAGATAGAGGCCAAAAACATCTGCACATCTGTGTATCCATTTGAACTAAACTATAACTGCTTCTTCGGTTGACTGTGCTTTCAAAATGTGTAGCTCTAAGTTTGATTACAGTTGATCATACTGGTAAGAGAAAAAAACACATTGTAATTAAATTAGCATATGCACAGTTCCTGCTTTTGGCAGACTTAAGCACATATTCTGAAGAAGTTGGTAAAGAAATTATTTCCCTTAATGGTCTTTAGAAATTGCAGTGTGGAAAATAAGCTTGCGTTTGGCGATGGTATGAAAGTCATAACAGACTCCCTCTTAAAAACATCATATGAGCCCAAAACAGCCACAGGAATTTTCCAAATATACTGTTTTCATGCCCCTGCATGCAGATCCTGCTTTACCTGCGTCCTTCCTTCTAGGATCATGTAGATATTTACTCTCTAAATCAAACTTAAGGCAGTAACCAAAATATGCCATTTTCAGAGGTTCATATACTTGGTAGAATTCAACCTTAATCCACCCAGTACTGGCTGGGATGCAAGAGACGTCTCTGACCCCAATGGTAAGAGTGTCATTCAAATGACTAAATCAAACTTTCAGCTTTCCCAAGAAGTATATTTTCTGACAGAAATAACCAACACTTCATTGAAACAAAATCATTATGTGGTCTGTTTTAGAGTTGGCCTAATCAGCCTTGTTCTGAAAATGTTTGGAAGAGCTGACAACAGCCATTGCGGTACATCCCCTACAGAGTCACCACTAATGCTTGCACCAACTCAGGTTAAGATTTTTAAATGCATTTCCATGTACCTTCTCATCCTCACTGAAGATCTAAAACAGTCTTTTCCAGTAGAGATGGATCTTTTTTCAATACTTATTCTTGATTATTGCCCAGGTTTAGACACACTATGAATAAAAGTCTTACTTATAAAAATTCCTGTTAGCCATTGCTGAAGTGAAATTTTAGCAAATCCTAACAAAATTAAGTAAACCACCTATCTAAGGATTGATACCTGAAATGATCTTCATTAATACTTGCCAGAACACTGATACGATATTCAGATTACTAAATCTGGATGGGTAGGGGAGAAAGGATTGCTACAAACTTTTCTGACAGTATTTTCTGATTTGCTGTCAGTGTGATGGATGGGCTTTATGATAGATGGATTTTTCATCTCACCCAGAACAGCTGTAACTCAACAACATTGAAATTCCAGTCAAGTCATGGGACAGCCACAACAACATATGACTTTAGTGTCCAATCACACTTCAGAATGACAGCGAGATTAACACTTCTCTGTAGTCTGAATGCTAAATTTTCCGTTTAATTGCCAATTCACTGTGAAGGGTGTCACCCTCAACCATTCTTCAAAACCAGTTTTCTGGAATAAACTGTGTTCTTAGAGTTACTTTCTAGATTAGTAACAATTAACTGGTAAAAGCAGCAGCACCTCTCTAGTTCTGGGACATTTCACAAGTAGATTTCTTGCACAAACACTCCTTCAGTGGCATCACTCCCGGTAGAATTTGTCTTAATTCATTATACAAAATCTTTCCAGGACCACAGCCCACCATTGCTTACATCACTAGAGACCAGCAGCTTCTGTTTAACCTCGTGTTGATTTTCCAGCTAAGTTAAATTTCCATCTAAACAGAGGTCAAACTGACAGCACATCAGGTTTAACCTGGTGCTCAGGTGGGGTCTGGTGCATCAAACTTGTATATGATGACTATATGGTTGCAAAAGTACAAGAGAAAGACTCATCTGCCAGTGCCTCTCAGGGTACATCCACCTTTCCTCCCCCCAAAAAAAGAAGTACATGCCAGTTGTAGGAATTCAGTAGCAAAGGGCAACAGAAATCAAGCAGGAGTTAATGATGGCTAACCTGGAAGCTATGAGACTTGGAAATTCAGAGCAATCATGGTGCTGAGAAACAATCCAATTGGTAAGAGACACCAATCTTAAAAAGCTGAAAGACTGACATTTTCTTGGAGAACTGAGAATTGTGGCTGTGGAGCATAAACTCTGCAAAGGAAATTATTCAGACTACACTTCTTCAGCACAACTGATCTCTGCAGGCAAAGCACGGTGGGGATGCAGGAAGAGTTCTTTTAGTGAAGCACAGAGGTGGTTCAAAACTGGGGAAGCGGCTAATGGCAAAGAAAGCTCTAGGACACAGAAAAAACACTGCAGCTGAGGGCACAAGTAAATCTGCTGGTGTATCTGGATCATAAACAAGAATCAGCACCCAAAGGCAGATGCTAAATTAATGCTCTTTACTCAGAGCATTTGGGAGGAAGAAATTCCTCCAGCTCCACTCGTGTGCAACAGAATGATTTGTTATTTTCAAGACCACACGAAGCTGAATTAGTCAGGAGTGGTAACTTCAGTAGCCTTATTGGGAACCACTGGGATTAGAGAGCCTGTGAAGACAAAAAAGATCTCCAAGACATCACATAATACAACACAAATTTCTTCATGGACTTGGGAAGGAAGCACAGCTTTATGGGGAGTAGTTGGGGGTACAGCCTGGAACAAAGAGCAGAGTCAGGTAACACCTGTCTGTGCCTCATGTCAGCTCAAGTATCCTACAGAGTTTACTGAGATAACAGCAAATGGAAGCAGAATCCTGAGGAAGGGATAAACCTGCACTCTTTATGTCAAGTTGTTCCCTTTTTATTTTACATGAAACAATCCTCCAGGAAAAGCCATGACGATTTTACTACTCTGCCTTTTTGGGTAGTAATGCTCTCCATAGGTCCTTTTCCATTTAGTTTTAAACTTGTTTCTTCTTCACTAACAGTTGAAGCATTCAGTGTTCCCAGAGAAAGTCTTCCTAACTACATTTACCAGAGAAGTTGTGTACAATGCAAGCCATGCAAGTTTTAGAGGGTTTTCATACATTAATCAAATCAAACTTTATAGTCAGCACTGTTGTAAACACTAATGCTATCTGAGCAGGACATGCAACAAAAAAGTCAAACAAGGTGAATCCAATGCATTGTCAGCCCAACAATATATCAAGAAATATTTACAAATACTACTTCCAGTGTCAGCAAAATTTACTGGCAACTTGGCTGGCACAAAACCATTTTAAATGCAAACAAGCAAGATTAAAAGAGAATCTAAATGGCCTGTGTCACACTCATCACTGAATTTCAACAAAGTGGTGATCAACCATCACATCAAATAATCCTTCCACATAGGGCTGAGAAGTAGATAGACTTTAGATGCTTTGTGTAGCTCAGTGAGCGAGTGGCAGCCACAACAGTTAAAAACACAGCATAAACCTTTTGCTATTGCAGTACATTACACAGAGGGGTTCTCTCCATCCTGCTCACAGCACTGTTTGTTTCATTACTTTTGATCCTGAGATAACCTGTTGAGAAGTGATCAGTGTCACTGACCCCTGTTTGACTAACTCTGTTCTTCAGTGGTCTCTGAGGTTAATACCAGTTTTATTACCATTTTACTGGATAACCTTATTGAATGTCATGGCACTAGAAGCCATTGCCTCAAAGAAGCAACACCTGCAGTAGTCTATGTGGAAATAGAACTTCAGGGGATTTGCAGAAACCTGTTTACATGGCTTCAAATTATTCAGGAAAAAAACAGCTTGAGACCATCCTATCACCCTGTGGAGAGAGTTTTGTTTGAGTCAAACAAAATGAACCACCAGTATCTGCTCAGGAGTTATTAACCTAAAAGCATACCCTGTGACTTCTGTGTCACCACTTGTTTCTGAAGCAGTGAGGTTCCCAAGAAGTTACAGAAATAATGCAGTGCCAGTGCCCTTCCAAAGCCAAACAACAGGAAGACCTGAGATCCTACCTACCATCAGAGCACTGCATGGCATTAGCCAGAAACCATAAGGAAGCAAGTTCTTGAATTTTAGATTTTATAAGGAATCCACACAAGTACAGCATTTTGTCACTGACACAGAACCGGACAAACTCACACTGCATTGTAAATACCAAGTGTTCGTGTTCATATAGTCCTACATTTCTCTTCACAGCAGCAGAATTAGCCAGCAGCCCATGCAGCCGGCATAGCTACCACAGCAGGAGCACCCCTTCATGAGGGGGAAAAGTGCCCTCAAAGCATATGAGCAGAGCTTAAGGGAACTGCCTGAACACCTGCTCCTTACCCTGACTTTTATGGGTGTTCACCAGCTGGAAAGACCAGGTAATTCTGATGCTTCTAATCAGAAGCCTACACCTCACATAAACCCCCCCCAAACTTCCTAACTTCTGCGTATACTACAATTACTTTAAAAAACCAAGGCACTACTTCAGAAACAAAATGATTTTGTGACACAAAAGGGGTTAACCAAGTATATGTTGCTCATGCATGTATTGGCAGGTATATATAACATATACATAGGTATGTGTTTTGTAACCACAAGCAATCTTGTGGCTTCAGGAACTTTTAAAATCCTTAGAAAAGAGCAGAAGAGTAACTTAATGAGCAGAGAAGACTTCAAGCACTGCTTTGTTGGAAATAGTCCTTATTTCCAATAACATTTTAAAATAACATTTATGTTTGTTGACAGAACTGTAAAGCATTTCTATCTAGTTATGTACTATCACATATGCATTTATGAAACAAAATTGTGAGTGAGTTCTAAGCAGAAAGGAAGCCACCCCCTCCTACAGGATACTGAAGTCAGAAGAACAATAGGCAGAACTCTCAGCAAAAGGCTTTAAACAATCTAAACTCAGAAGCTCAATGCATTTTGATTATTCTAGCCAATAATAAAAGCTCCCACCATAAACATACCTGTAGCACATGAAAAATAAGATGAGAACCCTCTTCAGACCTTCACTCCACAATAGGCATTTGACCAAACACACAGGAGCTTAAGGAACAACAAATTTCTCTAGAACCTTCCTTTAACCTTGCACCTAAGAAGCAGGAAAAAAAAAACCCCCAAAACCCTTGCTGCAACTTCCTGCAGCTTTTATAGTCCTCATGGCAATCCCCACCTGATGGATGTGTCGCTGGGTGTGTCAGGGTCCTGAGGAGCCCCAGCTGGTTTCCCCCACCTCTTCCTCCCCACCCACATCACTCAGGTGCTATTTAAGCTCACCCTGGGGCCTTCAGCCTGTTGTTTGGGTCTGCTGCTGTTCTTGTTCCTTAGTACCTCACTTCATGGGCTGGTATTTATTGGTGCAGTTTTGCCTTGAAGGTAAGAGATGGTTTTTAAATTTTTTTTAGAAAAAATTAGCTGAAAGTTTTGACGTGAGTTGGGGGGTGGGGAGCATGATACCCCAAAAGGGGGGAAAAAAGTACACTGTCATTTTCTACCTGCAAAGCTCAGTTTTGTTTGAGTTTGCTGTTATGCTCTTCAGTCAGAATAGGTGTTCAGCGCTGCTTGACTTTAATAATAGGACTTCAGGGGTTAGTCTTTCTGCCTTCCCTCGGAGAGAGAAATGAGCAGGTTCCTGTGGAGAGATCTGACAAATACTGGTGTAGTCTTGTTCTCCAGCACCCCTTGGTCATGCTGCTTTGCTATTAGCTGACAGTGATGCAATAAGGAGGACTGTACTCTGCTAGAATAGTGTCATATGTGCTAGCCCCAATTTTACATCTTTTCTTGGAAAAACTTCAAGTGGAATATGTCAATGCAGGTTATTTTTTCTGTTTTGTCTCTGAATTTAGTGGATTAAAGATTGTACTAATACATCCCTTTCTGTGAGCTACTGGGTACAGGCAGAGTCAGAAAAGATTGTGTATTTCAGGTGTCCTTTCACAGGAGTACTTTAAGTGGGACTTGGGGCTTGCCTGGGGGCTCATTTGCTGTGCCAGTATTTCCTATTAATGTGCAGATAGACTAATGTTTGCTTGCCTTTGGATGTGGGCTGGTAGCTTGGGCAAACTGCTGAGTTAATGTGGTCAGAAGAGGCTGGTTAAAGTGGAGGTGGAATGGGTTTTAGTGTCCCTGATAAAAGTGGGGGCACCACTGATTCAGCAGAGAATGGGATTCATGGTGTGGAAAGGGTTTGAAGAGGTATAATAAGTCGTGGTATGTGATTTGAATAGCAGGGCTGTGACTGGGTGGTGCTTTTAAGAGGTGCTAGCACAGTGTGGTTTGTATTTCATCTATAATTTGGGACTTGGGTGCATTCTGTTCTGTAACTATTAGTGGCTTTTATAGAAGCTAGTCCTGAAGTTTGTGATGTTGAGTATGCCCAGCTGGGGAGCTGCTGGCAGCCACTGCTGCTGTGTCAGCTACCACCTCCCACATACACCTGGGAACCTGGGTAGATCAGATCTAGAGTAAATAAGCATGCCAGAGTATTAAACTGGTGGTGTTTTGGTGTATGAAGTGGAAAGGCCAATAGTGTGTTAGGTAGCTGTGTATGGTACCCAATTAGCATCAATTTGGAGCCAAAGGCTTACCTGGTTTTCTCACAGTGCAATGGGAAATAAAATCACCTTCTAAGGAGATCCACCTTTGGATCTGCTGAGAGATAAGCAGAACTGGAGTGTAAGAACTGAGAGGATGCTCCAGTGTGGTTTACTATGGACAAAATTAGGCAGTGGGGGATGTGAGGTGAGGCAGCTGCAGTCACAGTTAGCATAGTCTGAGAATAGCAAAGGTTGTTAGGAATAGTCTGGGGAAATAATTCTGAATATATTCTAGGGGACAGGTAGCTCTTTCTCATTCTTGGTGCCCAGGAAACAAAACAGGCAAAGCAGCTAATGGAAAAAAAAATCCCAAACCACCAAATACCATATTGATGTAATTGGGATTAGATGGTAGGGAGTGTTTTTGTTTTACTGGGAAATGTTATTTGCCTGCGTTTATAGCTACCCAGTGCATCACTAGTTTTTATTTTATATGCCAGCATAAATGCCAATTGAGTATTTTGACATGCTTATTTTCTCTAGGCAAAGCTCAAATGTGGTATAAAGGAATGCCCCTCACTCCACTTCCCCTGCACTGAACCCTTTTAACAACCCAGCTCAGATACATTAGAAGTCAATAGCTTGTATCTTCCTCTTGTGGCTTAATTTTGAATCTGGCTCAAGCCTTTCCTTTCTGCTGGCCCTGTGATCTGTTGGGTGCAATCAAGGATGAGAGTTTATTGAAGAGTCTATGTCCAGTGATGTTTCTAGATGGTCACTTAACTCAGTGCCTGTGTCCTTCAGGAGCTCCTGCAGCTCTAAATCCATTTGCATTCTTGTCCCTTGCTGTCTGTCACTTTCCTGACAATTCAACCATTTTATGAGTTTCTTCCAGAGGCAAGAAAGTATTTTGTCTACAATGCATTTTACACCTGAAGCACCTCATATAATACATCAAATGTCAAGAAGAATATTAGTTGCACTGAAGTGTTGGACCTTAAAAGAGTTCCAACTGCAATCTCAACAAGTTGAAAGTTTATTAAGGCAAGTTTGTCTATGACAAAAAGTTAATTTAAGCTTTGCTCTGCCTAATGCCTTTCTCCAGTGACGCCTCTCGAATGCCTTGTGAATGGCATCTCCTTGTTTACTGCCTCTCCTAAAAAACGGAGAGCTGAGAACCGGGATTAGCAGCTGGAAATCTGGACTACACAGATGAGAATAATTCTGATGAATCACTTACACAGTCTGTGCATGCTGCCTGGGCTCCGTTTGTCTCATTGCTTTGGAGGTGAAGACACTGCAGTGTGGACATTTGTACAAGCTGAGGTTATCCCTTTGGCCGGGGAGAGATCCCAGAGCCAAATGTGCAGCCTTGATGGAGGCTGGCTGGAGGGGAAAGCTCTGACTCGGGATCCTAGTGATTCAGCAACCAGCTGAGAATATAGGGCTAAAGTATATTATTTTTAAGAGGGAATGTGGGGAAATCCATAATCTAACCATTGCTTAATTTTGGATGTTTCCCTATTGATGAAATCAAGGTATTTACTCAAAATTTCAGAATAAATGTATTTAAAAGAGAAAATAGGCTGTCAGGGAGGGTATTATTCCTTATTAGTAATTCCATCATTTAAGAGGTTTAAATAATTTATTCAAAATGGGAGCAACACTAGTTAATTATGCAGGTACACAGCAAGATTAATCTTTGCAAGACAGTGTAGTGGCACTGCTCACATGAAATATTCCATCAGATAAAAAGCAGTGACAGTGTTTTGTAAATATTGGGGAAGACACATTTGTAAAATAAACCTTTATGGGATGAATTATTTGTAAACAGAAAAAAATTACAAGTATTACTCAGCAGCTCCTGCTTCTGGGTGAGGTAAATTAAAGGACTTAGAACTTTTCAGAAGGGCAATACTATTGCATTTGTAACTGTAAATTCACCTTTTGACTTCATCTCCCTGGTTATGATTTTTTAACCAATCTACTCTTAATTGAGGCTGTTGGGTATTGTGTTAAAACTTTCCATGTAGTAACTATGTTGGTGGATAGAGAAGCAACTAGGACCATGCACTTCTGTGACAGCCATATACCCTGAACCGTGTAGTTTTGGTACAATAAAGTAGCCAAGTGTTGTTTTGGCACACTAAAACACAGCAGAACAGTAGCTTGCTTGGCAGAGGAATGAGGAATGCTCATTTTCAGCCACACAGGTCATGATGTAAAAATACCTTCCGTTTTGTATATTTAGCAGAAACATGTGTTTATGATCAGTGTGTCCAAGAGAGGAGGCCAATGAAACAGCAGATGCCCCTGGATGATGAGTAGTGATGCACACACCAGGAGCTCTGATCTCTTCCTGGTTCTTATAGTATTAAGCTGTAAGGGGACCTGAAATCAAAGGTGAAATGACATCTAACTGTGCAAACCATACCTAGCATCCAGGCTAATGCAGGCCCTTGTCAATTGATGTAGTGCTGAGCCCATTTCATTTGGTCCTGGAATAGGTTTTCCAACTGATTCACATGATATTACCTGCTTCTACTCCAGACTGTATCCAAAACTGCAAATGAGTATCATCATACCCATTTTGGGTGCACACAGGGCCAAGGAGGAGCAAGTAATTGGTCCATTGTTCTGTCCTGAATTGAAACTGCAGCAGTTCTGAGAGCAAAACTCAGGAAAGCAAAGTGCACTAACTGCTGGGCTATGGAACTGGTCCTTGTGATGCATTTCCCTTTGTTTTGTCGGACAACTGCAGGACAAATGAGAAGTGTAATCCCTGCATCTTCCTTCCTTCCACATATCCCTGTAACTGTTGGAAATAGCTACTGAACATCAAGATTGATGTGAAACGTCGCACCCAGGAGTGGCTGGATGTGAAAAAAGTAAAAGTATTAGAGCAAATGTCAGAGGAAGGGCTGTAGCAGTTCTGTGTGATGACTGCTCATCTCCTTAGGACACCCAGTGCAGGAGACAGGACAAGCAGTAAATCCTAATGACTAACCCAGGTGAGACACAATGACAGACTAAAATCCCTGTGAACTCCACACTGGAGGAAACTACATCCAAATCCAGTGTGTCCTTATCTGAAAGAACCCCTAACCAGGACTGGCTGGTGTCCTCTGGCCATCACTGGGCACTGTGGTCAAATCTCCTGGTGGCAAGTCTGCTGACTGGATGATAATTTCAGATGCATGATCTGAAATACATGTCTTGTAGTTCTTGAGTGCACAGTATAATATTAAGCGTGTGAGTGAGAGTGCCTTGGTTTTGCAGTTAGGTCTCCTTCTGTCCTTTTAGCTTTACTACAAGTTTGCTACAGCATAGCAACCCTATTTCCTATATAAACATAAACAGAGAATAGACTGGTTCTCAGACAACTGAAACCTGCTTTCTTGCTTCATTACTGTGGTCTAGCAATAAGCTTTTAAGAGGATGGCTAAGCCATTACCTTCAAGACTCTTTGGGGAGTGAATTTTCTAATTTCAGTGGGTGCAGGAAGTGAATCCCAAGAAGAAATGCTCTTTCTATAGCTGAATGAAGCCAGGATTTTAGAGTCGGCATTTCCCAGTGAGCTGGCAGTAGGAAGAAACATACAGCACTGATTTAAGGCATGTCACTGCTCCTGCTACTGCTTTGGATGCCATCTGAAGGTGCCCAACTCTCTACACAGTGTAGAGAAGCTCAAGAGAGGCTCCTAGGCTCTGTTTTTGCTGTGTCTGCCTTAGAGTGGGGCAGGGGGTTTCTAAGTCCTTGGATCTGCCCTCGAGTACTCTTGAGCAGCCTATTCACACCACTGAGTGAAAACCTTCCCGAGGGGTAGCTGGCTGGGCAGTGGCCCAGCCGTTTAACCTAAACCTGTGCAATGCAGCTGCCTTCCACTTGAAATACATCCCACTGATTTCAGGTGATAGCTCATCTGTAACCATTTGGGAAGGGTTCTCTGAAACAGCTTCTGCGTGTTGGAGATTCAACAGAGAGGAATTATGACCCCTCAGAGAGAGCAGCCCTGCTAAAATGAGTCAACATGTTAATAAATGGCAGGAACCTGAGAAAATTGTCTCCTAAAAAGGCCCAATGAAGGATAAAACTTTGGAGGTTTTCTCCTTGAATAATGATTTAACAACAGAAGAGACTAACCTATGTGGGCCTAATTATTTCCATTCCCTGTCTCTATCTGTTGCCAGAAAAATTTAATTAAATCAGAATAAGACTTCCTCCTGATAACTACATAACAGCTTACAATGGTACTTTTAATGGCTTGAAGATAGATGACATGAGGCAAAGCTTGTTCAGCTGTACCTAGCAGTGGCTTAATGATGCCTGCTAATACTGCTGCAGCCAGGGTCCTTTGCCTTGTGAAAGGGCAAGTAGTTTTCCTGTTAAACTAATAACTATTCATGCCATGGGCAAATATATTTCAAGCAGCATTTATAAAATTTGGATTCAACCACTGAAAATTTGCAGTGAAAGAGGAAGACAGATGCATTTGGGGGGGGTGGGGATCCCTTTTCCATATTACCACACTTGATGATATCTAGATACAACTAATTTGGAAAAACTCAAATTCATAATGAAAAATTAAACCATATGGGTTTGGTATTTGATAAACTGTGGTGCTGTAAACTGGTGCCATTATAAGTTTAGGAACCAGATTTGTCATAAGAGTTTGGAGGAAAATTAGAGAATCACTTTCTTGTCCTTAAAAATTCACTTTCCCCTTGTTCAAGGGAAAGGGACAGGGACTGGCAATATTTCGAAGACATTGACCTGTATTTACTCATACCTAAGAGAATGATTTTTACTGTGTTAATACATCTTTTCTTTAATGTAGCTTATATTTATCTTCATATTGCTCTGCTGGTCAAAACTTGTATGTAATAAATTCTAGCAAGTTATTTGCTGATAACTGTTGAAAAAGACACTTCTGAGTACTAGAAGAGGAGAGTAAAGGACAATGTGAAGTTAGTCATCCCCAAGCATCGTACCTATGGCATGAATCTAGGTATCTACTGGGGAAAAAAGCAGACAAAACCCTCAAGACCTATTCAAAACCAACATGCAAATCAGAGAAGCACCACTGAATTGATGCATTATAAGTTATTTCTATATATCACACTATTCCCAAGCAGATTTCAAGTATAGATTTAGTAACTGCCATCTTCATTTTAAATCTGCAGAATATTGGAGACTAAGACTTGAGTTTCTTTGCTTGTACATTCATATTGGAAGCAATTTTACTACTTCTGTTGGTCCCAAGATACTGTGAATAATGTTTTCTAAGGATGCTTTTAATTAGTTAGGAATGAGGGGGAAGAAGCCACCATCAATGTGTGAATTATAAACCAAGCCATGACCTTGTCAGATATTTTCAGAGCTACCTAAGAATCCTTAAATCCTTAACAAATGCCAAAGGAAATTCAAGCTGCGGTGGTTTTAGTTTTCCTGACAGTGTTTGAGTAGATATTGCAGTATATACTGTATTGGATGCACACATCCAAAATTGTCTTGTAGGGAGAATGGTTGGTAGTTAAAGCAGGCAATTGGAAGCAGGCGGTGCCAGTTTAATTTTATCACTGGGTCTGCTGCTGGGGAGAATTACCCCCAAAATGTTTTCTTTAGTTACTTTATGTAAATAGGGGTAATTATAGGTACTGTTGTACGGGTGTTTAGACAATGTATTCAGTAATTATTGTGCAAAACTCAGATGCTGCAGTGCTGTGGACATCATAAAAACAAAGAAGGGCCACCTATTTCAGGAGTCTGAAGGCCAAAGAGCATTGCTAAGTCGTGTGAAGTACCCCAATATTCCTCGCAGAAGGAACATCTTTTCCCTAAAAGCAAATTTTTGTTAAAAGCTTTGAGTGGCGTGACAAACCGAGCAGATGTAGCTCTGATGAAGAAATGCCTTGCATTGTTCTGGTTTACATAGAACCCTCAGATGTGCTTTTCTTTCACTCAGTGTCCAAGTTACGTGACTGCAGTTTGAGTTATGACAGTCTATTAAATACCATGTTGATTTATTCTTAAGGATTCATGACTGGAGTAACTGACATGAGCATCATCATCTTGACACAGCAACACTCCTCACTAGGTCTGTCTCCCCTTGTCTCCACTTCATCTTGAATTAGTGCGATTGCACTAAGTGGGCTTAGTGCTCATTTGCCAAGAAAATGGAATTATGGTTGCTCATAGCCTCTGTATCCAACACAACCCTGAGTCACTGGTACTCACCAGACCACAAGCAGTGGTGTGAAAGCAGAGCTTTTCTGCAAATGATGAAATGTCTTTGAAGGTTGAGAGCTCTTCTTTGAACTTGAGTGAAGGGATTCATATGCTAATAACCTTCGGCTTCTCTGAGTGCTGATGTTAAAGTATATTTGTTGGTAAAAAGTGTTTCAAACTGAGATGCTGAAAAATGTAAACCCATGATTGCACAACATGCCAGTTTCCTCTGTGCAGGGAACCTCCGCAAGGTTTAAACACTGCCTGAAGTCTCATTGAAGCTCTTTCAAAATGAGTTTTGAAGCAGGACATGAGCTTTGGGTGGGGATCTCCACAGTGAGACAGACCAGGGAGACTTATTTCAGCATCTCCCTTGTACCACTCCAGGCCACAATGAAAGATTGAGCTTCAGAAATGGAAGGATGGGCAGTTCTCAGCTCCCTGCTGAAACTCCCAGGAGACAACCCCTGCAGCCAGTTGTGATTCTGCCTGTGTGTGTTCATGTCTTGTCTTCTGAGACAAATCTGTTTTTATCTCTCTTCCCCGCGCCCTGCTCCCTGCCCAATGAACGTATCGTGGGGTTGTGTCTCTCCAGCCCACATCAGTCATAGTGCGTTACAGGAGCCATCCGATGCTGCTGCTATTACTTGACATAATTTACCGAGTGATTTCTCAGGAGGAAAGGTAAAGACTAAAAAAGCATAATTGTTTTTTCAATAACTTTGTAGTGAAATTATGTACCATAGTTAAGGGCTCCTCCGTTTACATCTGACAAGGTTTTAAACCAAGCCAGCTTTATTGACATCCTAAAGTACAGTCATAGAGCTGCAGATTGCTGAAGAGGAGTAAATGATCCACACTAACTTCTAGGTGTTACAGCAGTTAAATAGCTTAGGATTTGAAGCTGCTGTGTGAAAGATGGGAGTGTTCTTATTCCAAGTAACTTGATGGTAGATCCTTATCCCAGCAGGCAAAACAGAGGCAGTCTGCTCAGTGTTATCTAAAGTTGCAGGAGACTGACTTCCCTGATGTGAAGGTATATAATACGCTGTAGCGGAGCTCAGGTCTGACTTTGAGGTGGTTTATGCTCTCTGTCTGCAGGCAACAACACGATGGCTTGATGCCTCCCTTTGGGTATGGCCTTTGTTCCCCGCAGCAGCTGATACCCACCTATCGCTGCTTTCCAGCTCAGCTTGCTTACATCAGAAAGGGGGAGTGGGGGTGGATTACTGTTCGAATGTGTCAGCAGAAAATAAGGGAATGTAGTCAGACATGGAAAAGGGAATGTGGGCAGGACAGAACTATTTAATTAGCAGTATCTGCTACAGCAAGTAAGATTTACTACCAGCCGTATTGCATTAAACACTGAGAGCTCAGTGTTATGTACTGAAACTCTATAGCACATGTAGAAATCAAATAAATTAATCCTCACTCTTTTCCTTGAGCTTCAATATTTATTGCTCCTAACTCTACTCTTTCTACAACATAAGCTACAATAAAAGCAAATGTTACTGCTTTTATGGGAGATGTCAGGAATTTTCAGTGATTAAGCATGCTTGGAACTCTTATTCCAAAACCATGCAAGGAGGAAACTGAAATAAAACAGAGAGAAATAAGGAAGAATTTAAATAAACCAGCTAACCCTGAAGTGTCGGGTGCTGTTTCCTTTTGTGCTTTGATGGCAGGTAGAATAAATGAATAAACTAACAGGCTTGACACTGAGCCTGTATCATTGCTCCAACATGCTGGGGGCACAAGTGATGCTTTAACAGGAACTGTGGTAATGGGGTTGTTTCACCCTCTGCACTGTTCCTTGTGGGGATCAGCCTTTAATTTTCCTTTTACACATAGAACCATTCCAAATCCTTCCTAATGTGCTTTTAAACTCTTTGCTTACAGTGCCTCCTCTGCTGCTCAAGTTCTTCCAACCCCCACTGCAATGAATCCAAAATTAATTTCTAGAAAGGGACCTTTTTCTTGTTAAGTAAAGGCACATGTCCTCGATAAGAAGTGAACTGTAACACAGCTTTTGTTACCCTAGAGACTCAAGTAGTGGTTATGAGGTCTTTCAGTTTGAGCTGGAAACTTGCAGATTAATGGAGACCAAATTAGCAATAATGTAAATGTTTATAAAGTTTATCATGTGAACTGTGGGTAACTAATAAACAATGAGCTAGTGAAAAGAATGACATGACAACCTAAATACTGCAGTGTGTTCAATATGTGGTAAATAATAAAAGTCCGGAGAAATTAAGCAAAATGTGCCAGTGTTGTGTAATTCGGGTCACTTCAAAATCTTTCACTTGATCTTTCACATATACAGGGGAAAAAGGAGCTTTTTTCCAGATTCTTTCTCTCATATTATGTTATCAAATGTATCTTCAGAGATGAGACATACCAGTAGTATTGACTCAGGGGCTCGGTTTCAACTCTGAAATTTCAAGCAGGGTGGCTGGCAGAAAGACTTACGAAGGAGTTTGTGTGTCGGCAAGTTTTGCCACATTGATTCTACTGCTGGGAATTTCCTATGTGTATTAGGAGCGTGAACTTATAAACATCGGTGCATTGACTATTCTGGGTACAAGCACTTTGGGGAAGGCTCAACTTTACCCTGTTCATGGCTGTGACACTGAGGTGTTCTGCCTGGGTTTTATAATTGAAGGACTAGGAGAAGCACTCTAGTTAGAAAGCACGGTGACAGAGAACAGTTAAGTAGTGTGAAACAACAATTGGGACCTCAGGATGAACAAGAGGACTTGAGCTTAACATTATGCTTCAGCTTCCCTTGAAAAAGAGTGTTTCTATAAAAATGTGCAAATTTAGTTATTTAAATCCTTAGATTAGAAATGCCTGTTCCTTTTCTGGAGGTGTTCAAAACCCTCATGGACGTGATCTGGTGCAACCTGCCTTAGGTGACCCTGCTCTAGCAGAGGGGTTGGACTGGATTATCCCAGAGGTCCCTTTCAACCCCCACCAGTCTGAGATACAGCACAGAATCATCACAGTCTAAGGCAAAATTTTGTCATTCCTTGGTGTCTGAAATTCAAAAGGTAATCTTTGATTTGCCTAGTGGTTTAATGTCTTGGATTACCCTTAACCTGAGGCTTAATTACATCACATTGCTTCACAGTGGCTCAGTGGAGCTTCTCTCTTATTTCTTAAGGACTTTTATTAACCACTGGACAATACCCAGAAAGCAATGATTTTGTGCATTAATGATTTCAGAGCTTAATGCCCTGTGCAATTTGTGTTGAATTTGTTCAAACCAGATGAACTGGAGGGAGTATAGAATAGACAGAAGTTCCCAGGGTGACTTCCCTTGTTCTTCTGAAAAGCACATGGGCTGTTTAGTGGCCTCAAGCAGTTCTGACCCTTGTTATAGCTAAAGGATTACGTGACATGTCGCACTGGGGTGTTAGTGTCTCTTTTAGAATAACCACAGCACTTCCAGCACAAATCAACCAGGCTTCATTTTGTAAAATTAAAATGGATCAAAATATGTGTGTTTTTTCTAAAACAACTGCAAAAATTCATGGAGTGCTCATAGAGTTGAATAATTGTAATAATTGGCTTGCTGCATAAATTGAGACATATGAATAAAACACTGGCCGTACTCACATGGATCTGGGAATTGACACTGATCTTCAGGAAGATCTTCCTCTGTTCTTCGTGTTAACAGCTGCTGCTTTCACTAGATGGCACTTTGTCTCTCTTCATCACAAGCCTAGACTTGTTAAACTCCTTAATTCAGACAAATGCCCACTGTCTTCTCCCCCTCATCCAGGCTTGTTCAGATCTTAGTGTTTGTGTTTACAGACACTTAATGAAGGAATAAAACCCGGTGAGGAAAGCTTTTTCAAATGAAGATGCGTGTAGTGGGAAAGCTTTGCAGTGCAGCCCACACACACCCTGGGAAGAAATGGAGCGCTCGTTTAAAAAGGATTGCATGTTAAAATTGATCGTGGGGAAGGACTTTTTCCCCTCCCCTCATCCCAAAGGATGAGAACAGCGAGTCTATTGTCACTAAAGGTGTTTGGAGACTGATGGCGTTTCTATCAAGGGTCTAAGCCAAATATTAAGAGTGCAGCTAACTCTATCACCCAGGAAAAATCCCCATGTAAATACCTGCAGTCGCACCATCTCTTGCCTATGTGTACTGTCTTGCCTGTTCCACAATTTCTCCCAGTTTCCCCTTCACCTCCTTTCATAGTTGCCCACTGTCTGTGATAAGGTTCAGCATGAAACTCGTGAGTACAAGATGTGTTTTTTCTATTTGATTTTAATGTCAGAAAAACTATCAATTAAATCCATTTAAAAAATTAATCGATTTGAGTTAGAAATGTAGAGGTAGAAATAGTCAGCCATAGCTGGTCTTATTCCTGCTGATTTCCCGGGTGTTGGTGGTTAAATGACTATTTGATCTGTGATAGTTCTAGTCATGCTGTAATCAACTGTTACAGAGCTTGTAGGAGTCCTGGTGTCAGCGGGGAGAACTTGGTAACATTTGCAATAAATCAATAAAGTCACAATGTGGAAAAAATCCATGTTTATAAAAGAGCCATTCCTCCACTTCAGGATACTTTCCAAGAAACTGAAGAATTTCTTACTGTGTATGGTATAAATTGCTTTTCCAGGAAATAAATTCCTGGAATTCTTGTAGATTGCTGTGAAAACACAAACATTTCATCCCATTTTATTTCTTCATATGGAAAGGCAGGGAAAAGTTTAGGTAAAACATTCTAACACATACTGTTGTAAAGAACATTGCAAACTCACAGGTAAATATTTTGGCCCATTCTCTTCCTCTGTATTCTTTTTCATAACAGTGATTTTTAAAGTTTTATGTTCCCTTAAGAGCTTTTTTTTTTAGGTACAACAGCAAGGACCTGGAATTAGCATCTGTATTTACTGTTTAATAAATACACTTCCTCCTCTCCTCAAATAACCAGTATAACACAACCACTGTAAGAATATTTGCATTCACATGAACTTAAATATATTTTTATAATAATCAGTAGTCTATAATAATTAACACTATAACATAGTGTTAATGGGTTTCCTACTGGTTTCCTTAAAAGAATGACTCTTTCAGAATATTATGCTGTTCTATAACTGCGCCATGTTGGAATCTCTCAAGTCAATAAATAAACTGTTAACTTCCCTGCTTTTTAGTCATTACTGGTTGTTGTACATTTACCTATATTATTACATAGCATCAGTACAGTTATCCACAATTTCTGTGCATGGAACACTGCCAAGTTTTATAAGCTAGGGCTGAATTTTTCTAGTATCTCTATTGGAAGACACTGGGGGTTTTTTCCAGTCTTAAATTTCAAAATCAAACTCTGCCCACATCAGCTTGTCAGCTGGCAGATGTTGAGCTCGGAGTCACCTTTGTGGCAGGGACATGTCTTTGCTATTTCATGAGTTTGTCTGACTGTTTTTATTTTGAAAGCCAGCCCTTCAACAGATGCTTCTTATATTTAGGAGCTGCAATGGGTGAGAATTCTATTCTCCCTGAGCAGATCCATCCCTTCATAGATGATTGTCCTGCAATTCTAATTCTGTATTAAATCTCCCTGAGGAGACTGTACTGACTGAATGGGCACCAATGCAGCCCTTGGTTCAAGTCGCAGATGCTTGGCCAGGAAGAGCAGGAGTGTAAAGATTGCAATGCTTGTAATTTATCCTGCAAACACCATGTGATGCCGTTTGTTGTCAATACATTTTTTTAATTGTTTTGTTTTTCAAGCCTGAAGAACTGCGTATTGTATCAGTCCTAGCAACAGGGTTCCATAGAAAAAATACAAAACCCTGTAATCAAGACTTTATTATAATGCTGATTTGTAGTGGGACCAGTGAAGGTGATGCAATGAACGTATATTCTGGCAACTTCTGAACCATTGACATTGCAACCTTAATCTTTTTAAAGTAACACAAGTGTTTTTTATGCATAATTTGGTGAGAAATTACACCTAAGTCTGTCCCAGGTTGATATCTACCACCAGACCAATTAACCTTCATGACATTTGGGGGAGAAGGAACAGCAGATGACCCTTTCTTAAGGGTTTTAGGTCCTGTTAGTAAGATTTAGTGTGAACTTGAAGAGACTGCAATTGTGCATTTGTTTTCTGCAGGAGAAACTTTTTAAAATTTATGCATGAAATTGATTTTTTTTTTTTTCAAAGCAGTGAATTCAGTCTTTGACAGATTTGTGACACAGAATGAACATTTCAGTGGAGACTAAAATTTCCTTTGGGCTAAAACTAGGTTGAACATTTGAGGGTGAGGCTGTGCTAGAATGTAGGCTGGAAAACAACAAAGGATGGATCTATGCTTCATGAATTAGGCTGGTTTTGTGGGGTTTTGTATTTTTTTTTAAACAATATAGTGTGTTATAGCATACAGTTCTACGTGCAGCTACATGGTGGATGATGAAAATCCTTTGGTTGTTTTAAATGAGATACCAGGTAATTTAATGAGGTACCTGCTAGTTTTTGTATTAAGGGGAACTGAGTAGTTACTCCCTATTCACCTCCTCCATATCATCAATATAATTCTCTTCCTTTGGCTCTGTGTTGCTTTTCTCTGTATTTTTCCTAGTTCTAATTAGTCCTTTTAAAATAGACATCAGGAGGTACTGGACCTGTATGGGGTTTATAGTAGCAGTAGATAAAGAATTCCTATAGTGCCAATTTCCTTTTTGCTACCAACTTCTTCCCCAGTAAGTCTCAATATACAGTTTTCTCCTTTGACTACAAATGAATGTTTACTGATGTTTTCAGAGAGCTGTCCATGACTTCCAGATCCCTTGCCTGGGTATCAATATGTTATTCAGAGCCACCACTGTGTATATTTAATCAGAGGTATTTTCTCCACACACATTCAACTCACACTGGAGTTTTTCTGCTGTTTTATCACTAAGTCTTTTAGTGTTTTGAGATCATCCTGCTGCTCTTCAGTCAGCTCTGATTTTGACTGTTTTAACTTGAAAAGCAGAAGTTCCAATGCAGATTTCTGTGGACAATCTACTACTTTTCCCCAATTCACTTCTGTCCTTTTTTGTTAGTTTTTCATCAGTTATGAGTTGATGGGGTAAAACAAGTCTCTCATACCATGGCAGCATAGGAGTCAAGTATACTGTACTAACATCTTAAGGACACAGGGTCACCCAGCTGGACTCTGCTAACAAGGCTGAAACTGTGCATTGAAGCCTCTGGTGTCACCCTCCAAAATCAAACACAGCAGCCAACAGCTTTTTGGCAAACTGTTGCACATGTGGCTTTCTAGTAAGTTATTAACAATCATTATTTAAATGAAATATGGAAATAAGCAAAGCCAGACAGAATTTGGTAAAAATCCCTTTCCAAATTGTGGACCTGCACAGTTTCTTATATTTCTAGTGCACATGTCCCAGCACATACTTGATTACCATGTCCCAGGCATCCCCTTAAGTCCCTTTGTGGCCCACAATGCATTGAGAGACTTCTAAGCTGTATAATGATTTGTATGAAACAAATTGAGTTGTGAAGCTTCATCGGTTATTTTAGTTTGCTCGTAGTCATGTAACAAATGCTTCATGGGTGCTGCTGTGTTTGTCTTTCTGATTTGCTGCTGACTGTGCTGCTTCTGCTCAATGCTGTGTTTGCCTTAGTAGGACAGCTCACAGAGTAAATGCTTTCCAGGGAGAGAGCCTCTCTAATGAGGTGTTTGACCTCAAGCATGCTAATAGTCTCATTAATAACATGATTGTCTTTAAAATAAATATAGGAGAAACAGGAGTCTCTTTAAATGACAGAAAAATGCTATTTCAATCAAGTAGTAATAAACAGAGGAGATAATGAGTAGGAAAATAATGCTAAGAGATTTGAGAAGAGGAATTCTATTTAGGCTGATTTTTAAGGAAATACAATATTTCATGCTTGAGACTCATTTTCAAGCATTCTATTTCTCAATCTTTGTTTTGCAACTCTTGTTTGGGCAGCATGTTACACTAGTGAACATGATCTTACCAGTGAGACTACAGAAGGGAGGTCAATTCCTACGTTCTCAGTTATACCAATTCAGTGTCAATTGAGCTCAATAGTTATTTCTGACGTATGAGATGTGAATGTGGTATCTGGAACTCTGGGTACGTGTTTACACTCATTTCCCACTCCAAGGGGAACATAGAGTACTCCATATAGACTAATTAGTCTCGAAGTTACAAACAGGAGACCTTAAATCATACTGCAAACCTTGACGCTACATGCAGGCAGGCAGACATGCAGACCAAAACCTGCCAGGAATTCCTGCTGGTGTCCTGTAACACAGCACCTCGGTAAGAAACAACTCGGTGCATCATGGAGGCTTGTTAAAGTCTTTCATTTATGAAGGTGCTGCTGCGAAGTCCCTCTGCAGTGGAGGTGACTAATAACGTGCATCTGTCTTCCCTTGCTAAACCTGAGGAAATTCGCTCACGGGAACTTTGTGATGCTCCAGCTTTCAGAGGCTGTTGTTCATCTTCATGTTCCTCACGCATGCCTGATCCCTTAGGCAACATGAGTAGACAGGAATCTAGTCTGAGGAAGCATTAACACCTACAGGCTTCCCTCAGCACCAGAGCAAGTGACTTGTAGGAGACATCTGTGATGTTTTCAGCATTTCCACTTGAACCCCATAAGTGCTTGGAAATAACATATAATCACTGTTAGCAGAGGCCAAAAGGAGACAGTGAGGTCAAGATCCACCCGATGACCTTTAATTACAACAGTTGTATGAATCAGGAAGATGGATTTCTTCTGCAGCTGCAAGCCATGACAGGTCCATGGGTTATAAACTTGCCTGTCTAGCATAAAGCAGGGAAAATAGGAATAGAAGCAGGATAAGCAAATAATTATAGTGGTCTCTCCTAAATGATAAATTTACAGAATAAATGTGTTTGGCACCACTTCAAGTGTTTAACTTTGCACAAGCAGTAGTGTAAGCTGTTCTTTGTGGAAAACAGTATTCCAGGGTTCTTTTGTGTTTATAATGAGATACCTGTGACACGAGCTGTATGAACATATCATACACAGAAATACAAGAGAATCAGCAGTCCTAAAAGGGAAACAGGAGCATCAAATGCCTGAGTAAGAAAATGAGGCACTTTAAATGTTTTGTTACGTTCCAGTCTGTACAGTCAGTCATCTGCTCTCCTTTTTTCCCCTGCCTCATCAGGATGATGTGGATCTGCAGCTGCCTGCTCAAGGGTGTTAATGCATTCCAGCACATGTTCTCCTGATTGTATTGCATAATTGAAACCTTTTTTCTTTCTCCTGTTCCTTTCTTTGCATCTTTACTGTGCTTTACGTTTTTTTTTTTTTTGGATAGCTGAAAGAACTGACAGTTGGTATTTGTGTTGCCAAAGGAAAAAGGGTAATAAGGTTAATGCAACAGAGCTGAGTTTGAAGCAGATTGAAGTTTGAGCAAAATTCAGTGAGGACACAGTTTTGCAGATGTTATTGAAATTGTTTGTAAGTGGTAGCTTGAGTTTTTCTAATGTGTCTTTTTTGACAAGATCTTTGTGCAGCTTCAAAGCATTTTGAAATTATGACATGCTAAATTCAGAAGGTAGAATAGAGTGTAGATTAAATCCCTGCCATCTATCACTAAAAATTAAATCCTGGCCCTACCGAAGTTGTGGCAAAATTCCCAGCAACTTCATTAGAGTCAGGAAATCAGAATTTCTTTTCAAGGTAGGTAGAAATTAATTTTATTTTAGATTTGCATGACTCAGAGTTGCCATGAAGTATATTCAGAATAAAAGTAATCTTTTATTGTCTGAAAGGAGCAGATTCTGGTTCAGGCTCCATTATCAGAGAAATAAAGCCTTGGATAATATCTTCAGGTCAGGTTGTAGTATTAGAAGCCCTTGGAATCTCTGGGACATGTGAACAGAGAAAGGGCAATCTCAGCTGTAGAGAAAGCCTGTACCAGGACAGCTAAGTATCTTGTTTTGCACAAGCAGTTCACGGATGGCGAACAGCAGCTGACAAACACCGAGGTGGGTAGGGAAAATGCATTAGAACTGACTAAACCCTGTGCATTTGGTTGGCAGCAGATTAAAAGAAGCTCAACAAATTGGAGATTGGTTGGGTTTACCGACAAATCATGTCACTTATGTGAACGAGGACTCACAGCAGAGAGTCATGCAGAAGCTCCCCATTGTCAACGCAGCAACAAACAAAATGCAGCATGGAACAGGGATGAAATTGTCTAGTGCTTCCCAGTTGAAAAAACCCTCAGGTTTTGAAAAATAAATGGAAAACCAGCAGTCAGGAAGACCTGAATGCAACTTGTCTTGTACTTCCCACACTCACAAGCTGAAAACCAAAGGAAAATCGCTTACTGCTGAGAAGACATAGAATTTTGGAAACACTACATTATGAGTTGTTCTGAGGTACTGTGATAACAAAAGGAGACACTAGAACTAAGAATTGTTGTTTAAGAGTTTGGTAAACCATGACAAAGCTGTCAACTCCTTCTAGCATGTAATTTGACACATCAAATGTTTGTCCATTAAAAATATAAAAAAGAGGTGATAAGACCTATCCCCTAGCTAATATTTAGTAATTCAGAAGGAAGTCCTTGTCTTTGAGTTGTTTGTGCTAAAGGGCAGAAGACACTTTAATAATTAAAAAAACCCACACATTAATAGTCTTATTTTTAGCATAATGAGCAACTTCTCTACAAAAATCAGATTGGGGTGGGCACTGGCCTTGCACAGCTGATAAACAGGTACTGAACCCTGCAGTAAACGTGCTGGTAGTTGTATGAGCTCCCAAAGCAGTCCATGATATGATTGTAATATCAGGCACACATCCAAAGGCTCCTGAAAACCAAAAGCTGAAGCCTTGAGTGGTGAGAGTCAGTGCCCTGTGAGCACTGATGACTCAGCAGCGCTGTTGGGTCCTGGATCCAGCCCCCCTGGGACTTGCCCTCCCCTTGGTGTTCCTGGCCACTGAGAAGCTGTATGGCACTGCTGCAGGTGCCAGAAGTTTTTCTAGAGTGCAATTTAAGATCCTGTGTTCTAGGGAATGCTAATGGTCTGGTCCCATAGCAGTTCTGGGTTCAACTCTAATGAGATTAATATACACAGGAGAGGCAAGGTGAATAAATGCTGTCCTCAGCTAAGAGTTGGATGAACAAAGCTCTCCAAGCTTTTGTTTTCAGGTGATGCTATTAACTCACTCATACTATCTCTAACATGCCAGGAACTCAATCAACCTCAGGTAGGTGGCATGTGGAAAAAAAAAAAACTTAGACAATGGGGAAGATGGGTGAGACAGGAACTGATTTAACTCCCACAACATTTCCAGCTTATTGTTGGCACGAGGGGAATCCAGACAAAATACTTGGTGCATTTATTATTCCAGAGGAAGGGTGTACTGTGGAAAGGAAACCAAAAGCTGAGGCAGTGGCATGGATGGCTCTTGCCTTGTCAGTGAGCCTTGTACTGCTTCAGACACCAGTACTCAAACCCACCACGTACAATTTCTCTTGGGGCTTCACAGCATGGTTTTCCCAAAGCCCAGGAAGAGCCATATCAAGGGCACAGAGTTCACAGGCCAGTCCTGTGCTGAGCTTCGCCAAGTTCAGTTTGCTTTTCTTATTAATTTAGTGGGTTTTTCCATGAATGGATTCAGAAGAAAATAATATGCTTTCTGTTGGTACACAATGTCATGGCAATCCCTCTAATGCCTGGTCCTTTCCACCCCTTCCTTTTATCTCTTTTGATAGTCCGTATCACACAGCTTTTTGTTTCCTTTTTTGTTATTTGTCTGCTGCTGCAGATATTATAGTATCACCAGGCTTGCCAGAAGAGCCTGGGGTGATGTTATAGTTCCATAAGTAATTGCAGTGTCCTCGAGGCTATGCAAAAGAGGATGGAAATGATCTTTCAGCCCCACGACTCATCATCAGAAAGGCTGTTAATCAGATATTTTCTCACAAGAGCTCCTGATGCCCTCAGACTGCAACTTTTCCAGTAATTGAGAACTGTTCAAGAGCAGTGTTAATGCTGTATTGCACAGGAGGGGTAAGGGAGAGCTGTTATCTTCTGTCTTAAAGGAGGAGAAATGAAAAATCACTTAAACTCAGATTCCCTGATCCAATGTGGCTGTTTTGCTTTCTGGATGTGAGTTAATTTTACCTGAGTTAAGTAGATCAGCTGATCTCAGAATTTTAATACATGGGGATGCAATGTGGGAGAGTGCTGGTTATCCAGTGTATTTTCAAATTATGTATATAGGGGTACTACCTGCCAAATTTCATATTTATGTCCCTATCAAAAGGGATTTTAATGTTTCAAATCAAAGATAAGTACCCTAGGACTGGATGAAATGAGAACTCTGCATCCATAGCGTGCTCGTTAAGCTTTAGCCAGCAGCTAATCAAAACTGAATTTCTGGAAATACCCAGATGAATCGATTTTCATGTGCAGGAGCAGCTCCACAACTAATGTCCATGTAAACAAACAAGGAACAAGAAAAATCTCAGTGTCTGGGCAGGGTTTTAGGGAGAGCCTCATATGCATGAGTTCTCTTGACTCCCTGTGAAATGCGGTGACATTTCTGCTTCGATTTAAATGTGATGGAAGTGAAACTCCTGAGCGGTACAGTTGAGTTGCCTTCGTGTTGCCAGGAAAATGCGTATTTTGCACAAACTCTGGAGCTGGCTCTCGGGAGATAGTGGGTATATGAAGACGAATGGAGCACACAATTTCGGTAACCTTGAAACATGTAAAGATCTGGCAGTTCTCTCCAGGCTGACAGTTGTGAACTCAAGAAGTTTGGAGTTCAATATATACAAAAAAAAAGGGAAAAAGCTATTGTGCAATGAAAGCTAACATACAAACATACTCGGAGTATCAAAAGATCCAGCTAGAACCCAACAAGTGTTTGCTTCCCACTGTTGCATTTTCTGATTTACAGTCATGCTGGTGGAAGTGGGGAAGATAAACTTAGAAGCAGAATTCTGAAATACCAGGCAAACACTCTCCTGACTCCACTGATAGGCATTTAGGAACCATTTCCTTGAGCTCCCCTGATATTAGCTAATTTCTTGTAACCATAACTAATATTCTTTTCCTCTCTATAAAAGGATTTGTGTAGATACACACAATGAATCATCTCAGAGCATAAAATTTCAGCAGAAGCATTTATTTAATTTGAGAACTAAAGCTGTGTTCCAAAGCTGCTTTTTTGCTTTACAGACACTTGTAAAAGTCATCCCTAGGACGCCTTTGGAGAGAGGGCCAGACCTCCAAAGAGCCCACCAAAATAACAGAGAGTGGCCAATCCTCTATGTCCATAACTGTAGCTGGGTGGTTCAACAGCTACCAGTGAACTCATTGGTATTTAGTGCCTGATTTTACATGCTGTAATATTGTCATTAATAAAAACTTCCCCTTGAAACAGCCAACGAAACATCTGTAAAATTAATTTACTCAAAAATTCCTTTTCCTGCTGTATTTGATTTCTCTCAAAATTGGTTATGGCTATTGAGATGTCTGGAAGTAGATATTGTTATTAATGAGAATATGGTATTACATCTATTATAACAAATCTCTTATGCCACGAATAATCAGTCAGGTTTTTTTGGGTGTGAAGTGAGGATGGCAGGAAGGAGAAAGAAAGGCAAAATGGTCTCTTTGAACTTTTCTGCTTATACTACTTATCAAATGCCATGAAATGTTGTAAGGTGTCATTCCATAATGTATTTCTTACAGAGTTCAGGGGAGGTTGACTCTGGCTGTCCCCAAGACCTGAAGTTCTCTGTCCAGGGAGTATGAATAAGCACAATGTCATTCACAAAGTAGCTTGCTTAAATCAATTTTCTTTGAAATTCCGTGACTGTGAATCATAGTTTCAAGATTTAAGGCTAAATGTGATTATACATATAGTCTTATCATAAATTTCCCCTTTTTGATGAAATCACAATGAACGGAACTACTAAGAGGGTGTAAATTATAGAGATAATGATTAAGCCACTGTAATACAAATCATCAAATGAAAGGTTGGTTTAAAATTTGGCTTTTTAAATGCTTACATTTTAATCGCATTGAGAAACATTTAAAAATTAAAAAGAAAATCTGCTTTTTGTGCTAGTGTTTATGTGCAGCATTTCCTTTGTAGCAATATGCAAATTGATTTCCCAGCCAAAGCTTTCTCTGACATGGCAGAGCTTGTTATTTGATTCAGAGATTACTTGGCTTTTCTCCAAGAGGCATCTTCCATAAGTGATGGGGGCCAAATTACATTCTGACTTCCTCGTTATCTCCTGACCATTTATTTATCAGATACAGAGCAGACCCAAGAACCTCCAGTTACTTCTTATGAGCTGGAGCTAAGAAATTTGATGATTTCCTGAATATTCTTAATTTTGTTTCCTGAATATATTGTGGCTGAGATTCTCTTTGAGCCTTCTCTTTCCAGCACAATTTTGTTTGCCTGGTGTTTTGGGTGGGGACAGAAAACAGATTAGGGAAGAAGTTTTTGTTTTGTTTGTTTTAAGGAGGTCTTCAGTGCTATTTCTAATTTTTTGCTTATAGAGGGTCTGCATAACTTACTTTTTCAAGTGAATTACTCCTGATCAATATAGTTCAACAGACTGAATTTTCAGATGTTGACGAATCCCTTATTTTCCTAGAGGTCGTGTGAGCAGCTTTCTTGAAAAGTAAAAGTCATTAAAACTCCCTTGATGGTGAGGACAGGGAGTTAGAAGACATGGCAGCCCTGGTGTTACCTGTTAATGAGATTTCACTGGTATGTGTGAGAGAGAACCTTTGGCCTAAAGGCTTGCATTAGCTGTAGGAAAATATCTTTTGTTCCACCCTTCAGTAGGACAGGTGAGGCTGCATCATTTGTAAATAGCCAATTATGATTGCGTTTAGGATACAAGACCAGTATCTATTACTGCCTTGAGAAGAAAGAAGTAATTTCAAAATTTAATGTCAAAAGGCTGTAGTTACAGTACAACAGCATCAGGGAGGAAATCAAGCAATTCGGGGCACAGACCAATGGCTGTGAAGAATTTCTGGGGTTTGGACAACTCTTTCAATAAAATGCCAAGATAAGTGGTGGGGGGTTGGGAAGGGAAGAAAACATTTCAAAGCTACAATGAAAAAGCCCAGCTGTGGTCTCCTCACTGCTTTCAGCTGTAGGAAGAGGCTGAGGAGCCATGTGGGTAGATCAGACCACTGCAAATCAACAAACCGTTTAACACCCTTGTGCTTTGATGTCTCAGGCATCTGTTTTGCTATTAAGAAAGCTGGAGGTGGTGGCCCTTGAAATGAGAACCTTCTTTTTTCCTCCTTCGCTCTTTCTATGCTGGTAGATGGAATAACTCCAGCTCAAATGTGTTCCAGACCAAACCAGGCTGCCAACTGGCGAGAAAGGGGGGATACATTTGCCAGGCTAATATAAAAACCTTCATGTTATTGGAAGGCATCTGAGAAATGGGATGGAAGCGCTCTACAGGCAACGGGAGGGGTGCAACTCTTCAACTTAGTCCACCATTGGAATTGTTTATTTATTTCCAGAGCAGGGACTTGTATAGACTTCCAGCCTCCCCTTGCATTTCTCAGAATTTGCTGTGTTCCGTTACCCCTGTACTGGGATGGAGTGGGAGAAGCTTTCTCCTCCCCTGGATGCTATTCTCTGGGCCCCAGCTCAAGCGAGGTGAGAGGCAGAGAAGCCAAATGGCCTCAGAGTAAGGATTACTCATCCTGAACAGAAATAATAATTAAAATATGATAGATTTTGCAGCTGAAGTGGAAAGCCACAGAACCATTACTTATCACGAGATTTCAAGCTCTGGTGTGTGGCTGCAGAAGGTGTAGTAGCAATGGCAGTGATGTCCAGCACCAACTGTCTGATTCTTTGTTTGTCTGGCATGCTTTTAACTGACAAGCATTTGTTTTGCATATTTCTGCAAGAAAAGATTGATGCTTTACAAACAACATTCAGTAACAGTCAGGCCAATCTACTATCCTCTCCATGCAGATATGAACGTGGTAACTGAGGAACAACAGCACCGCATCGTTAGAGTGTTGATATACCTGGATACAGACATCTGGGAGAAGTCCCATGGAGAGCCCCTTATGTCCATGCAAAACTGATAGTCCTCGTGTCGATGCTCGTTGTTACGTAGATACGCTGTTCCTCAGAAGTTCATCTGCGCCTGAGTAGAGCAGCTCGCTATTGCAGACATAATGGGTTGGATGTGTCGTAGCTGCTTGCTGTGACTGTGTGTGTGATTTATCTATGACTGCCCCAGTGTTCAACATTTAAAAATTGTCAGCTGTAATGTCAGGATGAAAGAAAAATGGAAGAGGCTGCACTACAATCAATTTGCTGCTGGCACAGCATATGTTAGTGACATTATGGGAGCATCATATATTAAAATTGCCTTTCTACACATGACTTTAAGGCATATCCATGTCAGTGAGAGCAGAATCTGGAAGCTTCAAGCTGTTTTCTGCCCTTGCCCATTGACTGCAACGAGTGTCAGTGCAGAAGGAGTGCTACCCCCTTGTGATCAGGGGTTCAAACTGCTCAATTCGGGTAAGAAGTCCCCCTTCAGAAAAGGGCCACCCCTTTTTATTATGGCACAGCACAGAAGTGGTCACAAAAATCAGTGAATGCTGCTGGCAAGTGAAAATACAACTAAGTTCTATACACAAGAAATTATTTAGGAAATTAGCTGGGTAAATGTCCTGGTCGAAATGATATTGTGATGTCCCAGATTTCAGAGATGCAATTCAAATGCAGGATCTGTAGTTAAATAACTAAGGAATACTGTAAGAGATATAAGGGGAAATTTTGACATGGAATGATGTGCACAGAAATATGAACCATCGCAAAAGTACTACATTAAGATGTTGATTCTCTGTCCGTCCCTGTTTAGCAGATGACTTCAAGAAAAATGGGTATGCTTTTAGATGATGGACAGTTCAGCTATTCAGTGAACTGCCAGTTTCCCCAAGCAGATCAGTGGGAGAAAGTGAAGCACAAAAAATCTTAATTCTGCCTTCCTGTGTTTTTGTGGAGTCAGGGCTGGATTAAAAACAGTGAATTATTTAGTTACAGATGATAAATTCAGGAAGTTTGCTCTGTAACCTGAAAGATGCCCCAAACAATTCCTGCACAAAGTTTTTTTTTTTTTTTTGAGGAAACTAGAAGGGGGTTTTGTATCAGACCTTTTTCTTACACTGAGAAGTAAGTTGGAAAAGTCAGGCACAAGCAAACGTTTCGCAGCTTGTGGTCTCTTTGTGTTAAGGATTGCCGGGCAGAAGGATTAAGTTGCAAGCTTCAAATTGGATAAATCAGTGTGACTCACCTGTGAAGTCTTTCTCAGTTGTCATGGCATCTGGTTATTCTACCTCGCAACCTCCTACTCCTGTGTAAATTTGCAGCAGTAAGGAGGGAAAAAAGCCATTCCTCCACTACCTGCGGCCAGGCCGGCATTGTTCTGCTCAGAATAAGAGGGTCTGCTTTGGCTTGTTCCCAAAGGTTCAAGTTGGTGATTAAGTTCACAGCATGGTGTTTAATTGGCAAGAGGGGTTTTAGTGTTCCTGCTGTAGGCACTAATTGGGGGGCTGAGACAGAGCAGAGTCTTATGTCCATGCACTGGTCAAATTAGACCTAAAAATACAAGGTAAAGGAAAAGCTGCGTCTGGCATTCAGCCAGTTTGGTGTGCGTCTTCACGGGAATCTTGGTGATGTAGATGAAAAGACCTGCCAAGACTGTATAGCGAATTAATAGCAGAGCAAAAAATAGTACTTTGCATTTCTCACCAGCCCCTTCTCCCCCATTAGCAGAAATATTGTCAACAATCGAGAAATAAATGCATAGATTGTGGATGACAGTATTTATTAAGCCTTGGTTTCTGCAACTCAGTAGAATCCTTCTGATTCTTTCCCACGTTTTCTACACAAAGATGTTTATGTATACAAGTGAGGTTCTACTGTAGTCAGCAGTGATGTGTACAGCTGTGGCTCTTAGACTCAGCCTCCACACAAGGGTCAGCTGCTGCACTGATGTTTAAAAGGCCCCACTAATTCCAAGTCTATTCCAAGGTTCCTGTTGCATTCCTTTCATGCTTCTTTATGCAGCAACAAGTTTAAGTTCTGATCATTTAAATTTTATCTAAAAAAATGGAGATTTGTTTTGATTAAATGCTTTGAGAAGGGTTTTCTTGCTTTATTTTATGTCAACAATTTCATCACAATTTAAATGCGAAATGCTTTTTTTTTTTGCTTGAACTTCAGGTTTGAAGCAGTATGTGAGTGAACTTTAAAGTGATGTTTTTAATGCACTCTAATGTATATTTTTGAAGCATAAGCCTGACTGTAGCAATTATTGCAGAACTAAATCTTTGTAACTACTAACTATTAAAAGCACAAAAGGCGAATATAAAATGCCAGTTAATGGTACACTGCTTTATGGCTGCAAAGGCATAAAATTATAGCATTTTTTTAAAACATTTGGATGGGGAAAAAAGTGTTATCCAATATTTGAATTGTTTTAATACTGCCAGAGGAAGCCACTACTATGGTTCTAGAACTTTCATACATCAGAGGCATGAAAATGATTTTCATTCTTATTACAACAAACTGGCAATTTAGGAGTAGTTACACTTTTTTACTTCGTTCTTTTAAGCCTTTATTTTATACAAGTATTTTGAACTGACCTCTTGTACCACCTACCCTCCTCAGCGAGGTAAAATTTAACCTCCTACTTTCTTGATCATAACAAAGCTGGACTCTGTCTTCACAGCTCAAAAGGAAGTGAATTTATAGGCAGAAAAACATTGTGCTAGAAACTTGACAACTACTGTATTCTCATTTCAGGGGGGTTTGGCTCAAAATCTCAGCCTAGTGCTGTTGACTCAATGACCATTAGCAATAGCAGTGCATTAATTAGATTAGGTACCATCCTGTTTTAGTTTTTTAAAACAGGAACCTTGTTTTCACATTATTCACAATATTTATCTCCCCTCAAATGCCTACCTACCTATGTTTCTGGATAGCTCTAACTCCTTTGTGAATCAGGTTAAGTGCTTAAATCCCACCCTGGGATTCCTCAGTATTTTATTCCTAAATCTGTCATCTCTTCTCTGCTTTTTACTCCAAGCTGCCTTGTAAGGGTTGTTTCCATAAGTTCTCCCATGACTTGTGATAAGTATCAAGACTATATTACTCACGCATTTGGATTTAAGTATTTACTCATACTGTGTTTATATTATGGGATTCCAACAGGCTATTTTATGTGTTACTGATATGTCACAACATCCTCATAGAATATGGGGGGGGGGAAAGTAATAATGTTTATGCCATAATATTTTCTGAGCCTCCAAAGAGAGAATGTTTTATAGATTTTTCTAATCAAAGTGATGCTGTTAATTAGGATCTTTGAGACTTCCTTAAGTCCCTTGAGACAAGTACGGAAAACCAACATCAATTTTTGGTAAATGAATGGCATTAACTTCACCTGCTCTCCGAGTGTTGTAAGGGGAAAGAGAACAAAATCAGATCTGCCTTGTAGTTATTTTAACATCTGCCTTTCATACCTCATGTTTCTGCTGAAGCATTGATAGTATCTGAGTTTGGTAACAAGCTTCAGATAACTCAATGCTATGAGTGTGTCCTTCTCACTGTTTGTTTTTTTTTTTTTTTCAAATTGGTGTTCTCTTTGTTTGGTGACAACTATTATGGCAGCATCATCATCTGTTAGTATCCAACTCAGTAGCTATCTGTGGTAGTAAGGTGGAAAATCTGCTGTGAAAAATCTGTCCTTGACTGTGCTTGTAGCCCCTCCCACAATACTCTGGTTCCTCTGATAGGTCATTTTGTTCCAAACCAAGAATTGGTCAACCTTACAGGGCGTACAACACAGGCTTTGGGCACTGGGGTGGGGGGGGCATTGTGAAAAAAGTAGGGAAGAAGGGATTTTCCCAATCTACATAGTGTGTCCAGGCCTGAAATCCAGGTTGCAATTTAAAGCTTAAGTTTTGATTTGCCATTAATCCTGTCTTTATTTAAAAATAAAATGGAAAAAAGGCAAAGAATACATGAGTGTATTTGTGTTTCCGTGAAATCCCCTGCTGTGCTGTTAATGTTATGTTTGTGGGAGCAATGTGGTCGTTTTTAAAGATTTCTTTTAATCCTGGCTTGCTGTTTATTGACATTATTAGGAAAACTTCAGATCCTAGTACTGAAAATGGCTTACAAAGTTGATTCTTCCCATTCTGTATAGTTAATTTTTTTTTTTTTCTGCTCAGCCCTCTGTATTGGCTAGGTGTATGTGCGGTCAAATAGTCTTTAGTAGCTAATTTAAAGGATGAAATTAATGACTACAAACTAGACCGGGTTCTCCCTTAATTCCAGTGGTATCTGCCTATACTGATAACTTCGATTTCCCACTGATTTACTGCATTTTGTAAAAGAGGTTGGAGAAGTATAAATTCCACCGTTTTGTGGTGTTAGTACTTCACATTGTGCATAAACCAAGTTTAATATGTCATTTAATGCAGCATGCAAACATTCATAAAAATGAAAGTGAATGTTTTGTGGGCATTTGGACAGAGAGGGGAGGAAATAAAGCTGAAAAGATGTCTTAGTACCCCGGACAGCCTCTCAGCTCTCCTCTTTGTATGCAAATATTTCTCTCCTGTCTTTCTGCAAGAATAAGTACATCATATTTTATTTATTTAGCCTATCGACTTCCAAGCAATTCCTCTTTATCTCACTTAGCAGTAGTTTGAGTACATCTTGCATTAGTCAATTAGTGATGTTCTCTTTGATTTTGTAGTCTACTGTGGAGGTCCATGGTTTCCTGTTTCCTTTCTGGAAAGCCAAGTGAAAGGAACTATTTATCCAATTCAATGGTGATTTTGCCGCCAGCCTTCATAAATTTGTCCTCAGATCTTTTTCTTTAGATGACTGCCACCAATTTCTTCTCCTACATTGCTGTTAATAATATTCTTGAGAGAAATGTCGTCTGATTATATTACAGATTAAAGAGGTAATTCCGAATGAGTGAAATTTCACTTTAGAGTGCTGCGTTTCAGGGTACTTCCCCTCCTGATAAGAGGAAACAAGTACCAAAATGATTATAAGAGCGATTTCCAGCCAAAGAAATAATGCATGAGATTTTTGCAACACCTATGAGGTAAATACATGTTTACTGGAAACAGTAGGAATACATATTTGGTAGCAACAACTTTACTGTGTTACCTAACAACACCGTGACAGTGCTTCATTTCTTCTCCATCAGCATCATTTCCAGGTAGCTCTACAGAGACACATGAGTTGTGAGAAAGATCTTGTTTTTTAGCAACTGGCACTGAACAGCATGCAGGGAGTTCTTTTGCCTCAAAATTCAGAAGTTTACTTTGAACAATATTATTCTATTCATGGGCCTGTTTATGAGCAAAAGGCTTTCTTATATTCACAGGGATTTACCTCTCTGCTTTTTTGAAGGGAAAACAGGCGAGGAAAAGTAAAATGCAAGTCAAGCACACCAGAGAGCAGCATTAACAGAAGACAGGTTACATGCACTGGCTTTGCACTTCTAAGCTCCTTGGAGCAGAATGCGCAGCGTTGCAAGGCGTGCTTCGGCTCCTCAGTGTTTAAATCGTGTCCCTGCTGAGAACTATGGATGGGGGGGGCAGCTCCCCCCAACCAGCTTGCTCAGCAGGGATTAGACATTTAGGGACTATCTTCAGCACAGAAAGTCTTTATATGTATAAGTCCTATTGAAACAGCCAGCCTCGGAGAATAGTTCTGTTTACAAAATCCTTTGGTTTAAAAAAAAAAAAGGTGTTTGAGCCTTCTCCAAATTCTTTATAAAGCTGAGTTTGCACTGTGTGCAGCCAAGGAGACATTTGGAGTCATCTGAGGAGGCAGGATGAGACCCTGTGCATGCAGGACTTTGGGCTTGTGTAAAACTCTAGCTGTACTCTTATTTTTCTGGCCAGTTGTAAAGGCTATTTCTTCATTGCGCTGTCCCTGCTGGTGAAGTTAACTCCGGTTGGCTCGAAGCGCTGTCTGAAATCAAGGGCCAAGGGAGCGAGCTTTGGGAAAACCAGTTTCTCTTACTTACCATAAAAAAGGAGAGGACTTGCTTATCAAACCTGGCTGTGGGCATGTAGTTCAGAGCTTCTGCATGGCTGAAGGTAATTGAAAAGAGCAAGTGGAGAAGGGCGTTCTGGTGGCTTAAACTGGCGTGGAGGAAGATGTCTACTTCAAACAGTTCGTGCAAACTCACGCCCTATATCAGCTTTCATTTCTTTGGGGGGGCAGGCAAGAAATGTTTCCTATAATATCTGCCTCAGGCTGCCTCTCTCGTCAGAATTTTAAGTGCTGAATTGTGCAGTTTCCTTTCCCTTACGGTGTTTGGTTTTGTGCCAGACAGATCCCCTTAGTGAGCTCCAGTAGAGGTAGAAAAGCAGCGTTCTAACAGGAGTTACTTTTCACCACTAAGCACCACTAGCCAAAATAACGGTCTTGTTCAGAGAGCCCCACTGACTCCGTTCAGGTCTGAATGACACGGGTGAGTCCAGAGCCCATTTCAAAAGCCGTGGTTACAGGATGGCTGTAAAATCAACCGGTGCTGGCACACACACAAAAGGCTAAGTTAGGAGGAACATACACCTATCTTGCTGTCTTTCTTGGAGACAGACTTTGCTAGCTTCGTTTGGGTTCCTGGAAAATTCTCCCCAACATTCATTTTTCACTGCAGTCATTACAGTGTTATACCAACAGGAAATGGGTAACTTGATCAACACGTGTAGATCACCTGAACATGCAATGTCTAAGTTAAAAAGGATGGTTACGGATGTCTAAATGCCCTTTGTGGTGTTCTATTCATGAGCTGAATGGCTGGGAACAGGAGCATAAGTAAGAAGAAAAATTGACCAGCTTCCACTGGAGCTGTGGCTGATCGGATGTGAAGTTTGGTTTGTGATGCCGTTTTGCATCACGGTCCTCTCTGAAGCAGTTGGGAAAGTACCGTGTTAGGTTGGTTGATGGGCTGGATTCAGGTCATGTAAGTGGTCTGTACATCTGACAGTAGCTGGCGATTCAACGCAAACAGTGACGTTGGAATGCAGGAAGACTTCTGTTTACTCGGCTTGAAGTATCCCCATCACTCATTCGTTTTCCTGGTGCTTACTCTAAGGCCAGATACATCGTGGTAACACGGATAAAACAAAGTACTGTGGACTGTTTAGGAGCAATAGGTAGTGCACTGCACAACTAATGTAGGAAGAGCTGCCTGCCTCTGAGAGGAGGAACGGGGAGAAGAATCTGCTGGACCGTAATCCACCAGACAGAATTCTTCTAGTTGTTTGTTTCCTTTCTTCCCTGTACGGGCTCCTTTTTTTCTTTCTCATTGTGTGCCTCTCTGTCCCAGAATAAATACTCGAAATGGTGGTTAACTACATGAATAAAGGAGAGTTTAATCTAACTAAATTGCAAGTGATTTACAAAAATGCATTTTCCCATCTTCTTTACAGTGGACGAGAATTGCTGCTTTAACATTTAAGCACATGACATTTAGGAGTACATTAAAAACAACTACAATCTTATATTTCAGCAGGGAAAACGGAAATAATTAACATGACCATACCCTGATATATTTTAAATCTCCCAGGGTGCTTAAAGATGCAGTTATCTCTTTTTTATTTTTGCTTTTAGAGAAAGAAAAAAAGAGGAGAAAAATTGATCAGGGAAGTAAGTAAAATTCTTATTTGAGGATGGCTTTGGGTAGCAAGCAGCAAACTAGTTGTGGAGCCACATGTGATGAATGGCAGATGGTTTGTGTTATCCAGTTCACACACTTAAAGTAAGGATTTGGTGGAAAAATAGCATGTGCTTCCATTACTGGAGACTGTATCCTAACATACAGGAGGAAAGAGACAGAGTTAAGGGTTCTATCTTAATTTTGTCACTTTCTGACTTTTAATCATTTTGTTTCGTCATTGCTCTTTTAAGGACATTATTGTATATGGATGGTAAATATCTTACCCAGTTCTCTTAATTTATTGCAAAGACAACACTTCTAATTAAATCCTATGGCAGAAATCTCTTTTGCAGACATGTCAAGTGCTAGTCTAATCCTTTGCTTAATGAGGACTGGTCTTGATGTAGACAACCGAGATTGATTGATTTTTTTTCTTTTTTTTCCTAAATGGAAATCTGAAAACAAGCATAATTTCACCGATCTGCTCAATGACACATCAATAAAACTGAGATTATGGCACAGGAGTTCAGGGCTCCCACTCACAAATTCAAGCTGACTACAAGACAGGACCTCTTTTCTTCCCTGCATAAAATGTACCTGCAACTCAGTTCTTCACAACGCACTTGTATATTCAAATTTGGTGGTGTTACTATGAAATCTAGCTAAAAAGCTGATTTGCTGGATGCTTACCCGCTCTCTGAAGCTGTACAGGAGTTTTTATACTTGATTTCTTTCCTTCCCCACATGTCCTTTTTATGTATTTACTGTAGATAGCTTTATCATAATTCTAGTTTTACAAGCATATGTTGCAAACCATAAAGCAGTGATGGATGCATGTTTATAGCCAGCAATTTCATCTTTCTCTATGTTTTGTAATCATCTTCTCATTTGTAGCTGATGATTTTTGTTTTTCCTCTTTCCAATTTGATGGAACTGGTAAACTCAACTGAAGGATGATTAGGAATCCAAATGGAGCCCCAAAGCACTAATGTATCAGTTCTACATCGCCATATGTGTGGTGTGTCCCAGCTCTTTCACCCATCTGCATCGTCTCACTTTTGAGTCCTTGATCTTCCTTCCAAGCAAAGTCCCTCAGAGCAAGCCAGGAGCCAACGGCAATTATGTGAGCCCAGCACCACTTCTGCCTCTGATTGATTGACACCAGATTCTGGCTGTTTTTAACATAGAGATTTTCAGTATCAAACATTTATTGATCCAACCTTGATTTTTTTTTTTACATACTTTTGTATATGTATTTTTTTAACAGAAAGATATATAACAGACTACCTCCATAACTTCCTATCTCCATCTAAAGTTAAAACTGAAGGGCTCTTCTTTGTGATGAGAAAAAAATTTACTTTTTGAACAGTAAAATGGGTCATAAAGATGACTGAGAGGAAAAAGTAATTATGGAGCAAATTCCAATTTGGCACACAAAAAACAACAGATCTGGGGGGCCATGCCAGTGGGCAACGAATGCTTTGGTGCCGACGAATCTCACAATGTGGTCGTTAAACCTGCTTGTTACTGTTTCTCTTCTGGTTGATCATCATCATCTGTCACCAGCCAATTCCTAGCAAAGCATCGCTTCACGCTCCCCGGTTTATTTCCCGCTGTACGGTGGTTCAGTGTTGGGATTGCCGAGTGCCTGCCTGCTTGCTGCAGGCTGAGAACTTGGCTTGTGTGTGAAGTCCTAAGTGATGGCCAAAATATATAATTATTTCCAGTCTAGTCCTCTCAGGGATTTTTGGTATTTCTTTGGGTTTTCTGTTTGCTTGCCCTCAGGAGTCTTTTTATAGGCATCACTTTTTCTTTCTATTTATTTATAATGAAGCTTTGGCTTAAGTCAAAAGACAGAAGTGTGCTGGTGAACTGGTCAAAGGAGATTGTGTCTGTGTTTCTGCAGTGAGTAAATGTTGCTCCTTTTGCCTCCACGTGTGTTTTCAAATTTCAGGTGAACAAACTTCCAGTGGACTCAGGAAGGCTCACAGCTGTGAAGGACCAGTGGACTTAATTTTTAGAGCTTGTGAGTCCCTTTAGAACTGGAAGAGTGACCACTAAATTCCATTCTTTCTTTCATGTAAAATAGGAAATGCACCTATCACCTCTGCGTGTAGAGACATGCACTTAGGTGGAAGCTGGGAAAAAGAATAAAGATGATAATGTCTTCTTGGAGATGTAATTACCTGGAAGTCTGTTAAGTTTCTATAAACAGTAAATGTATGCGTGTAGGAATAATTTTAAAAACATTTTAAACTTTTGAAACAATTTTTAAAAGCTTTATTTCTTGTACTGTTCTCTAGGTTATAACACTTACTCATTGTAGATCTTACTATTGCTGTATCTGTAGCTGTTACTAGCTTCAGTAAGAACCACTGAAAATTAGGGACACAATGAGAGTCATTGTTCTTGTTGTATATTTAGTAGGAGAGGTCTGTAATTCTCAGAAGAAAGTAAAAAGTTCACTCTAGGTTTTCATTAGAGAGACTTATGAGGTACAAATGGTTTAAATAAGCTGCTTCAAATCCAGTGAACTTCCAAACTGATAACTCCTTTTGAAGATTTAATTGTCAATAAATTACCAACAGATAGAACAGTAACATAAGGATCAATGTATCGTGGTGTCTGTCAGTATATTTAAAGAACACGAAAAAGGAGAGCTTATAAAATAGAATGAAAAATCTTGTCTTCACCAAGTTCCTGGAGTTCCTTTCCCCCACCCTCTGGTGCTAAAGAAAACAACAAAAACATCTTTAAACCGAAACTTATGTTTTGAGCAGCGTGCTGAGTCTAGATTCTCCTTGGTGTATCATACATTTGTAGCATATTACATCATAGTATATATTTAAATGCACCATTTTATTGTACTAGACAGAAGTGGTGGTTGGTATAATAAAAGATTCGTTTAGTTCTGCTGCACGTTAAAACTTGGGAACACAGTAACACATTATACTGCTTCTTCCTCCCTTCTTCTTACAAGTTCCCTTGTATTTACTGGGAGTTTCTCTGGCATTTATCTCAAGCATCCTGAAAAGCAGCACGGAGGAAATCCAGCCTCTCCACACAGAAAGTGCCTTCAGTGGGGATCCAACCTTACATGTCTCTGTGGAAGCACACGTAGCATGAGGGAAAAGCAAGAGGAGTTGGGGATGAGTGTGCCTGCAGGGCTGTGATCTTACTGGCATCACGGAGATGTGGTGGGATGGCTTCTGTGACTGGAGTGTTGGAATAGAACGGGCTCTTTAGGAAGGGCAGGAAGGGGAGACAAGGAGGGTGTGTCAGCCTCTGTCTTCAGTGACCAGCTGGAGTGCATGGAGCTCCATCTTGGGATGGGTGAGGAGCGAACAGAGAGCTTACAGGTCAGGATTAAAGGAAGGGCAGGGACAGGTGACATTATAGTGTGGGTCTGCTACAGGCCACCTCACCAGCAAGACTAAGTGGATGAGGCCCTCTACAGACAGATAGGAACAGCCTTACATTCACAAGCGCTGGTCCTCATGGGGGATTTCAGTCACCACAATATCTGTTGGAGGGACAACACAGCAGGGCATAAGCAATGTAGAAGGTCCTGCTGTGCAGGACCTTGTTCTCACCAGTAAGGAGGGGCTGATGGGGAATGTGAAGCTCAAGAGCAGCCTTAGCTGCAGTGACCATGAAATGGTGGAGTTCAAGATCCTTAGAGCAGTGAGGAGGGTGAACAGCAAACTTGCTATCCTGGACTTCGGGAGAGCAGGCTTTGGTCTCTTCAGGGATCTGCTTGGTAGAGTACCATGGGATATGGACCTGGGGGGATGAGGGGCCCAAGAAAGTTTTTTAATATTCAAGGGATCATTTCCAAGCTCGGGAGTGATGCTTCCCAACAGGGAGGAAATCAGGCAAAAATGATAGGACAAGGGGTAAAAGTTTAAAACTAAAAGAGAAAAATATTTCGGCTAGATACAAGGAAGAAATTTTTTCTGTGAAGGTGGTGAGACATTGGCCCAGGTTGCCCAGAGAAGCTGAGGATGCCTCATCCCTGGAAATGTTCAAGGCCAGGTTGGATGGGGCTTTGAGCAACCTGGTCTAGTGGATGGTGTCCCTGCCCATGGTCGGGAGCTTGGAAGTAGATGATCTTTGAGGTTCCTTCCAACCCAAACTATTCTAGGATTCTGTGGCGTCTTCTGAGCTACTTTAATCGATGCTTTAATAGCCATAGTCACATCCTAATCTTAATAAGGGGGCTTGGTATCATTTACGTTCCAGTACTGCATAAGCTGTCATTATTTTCTTTTTGGATCCCATTTGTCACATTATTTTCTACAGCCATAACTATATTGCATATCTATATAGATTTACCAGTACTAAACTGTAGGATACAGAGTCTGCAGGCACATTGAAATTAACTTATGATTTGTTTTAAGCAAGATAGAGTATTTACTCAAGGAGCTGAAATGGAGATTCTCATTTATAATTGAAACACATCAGCAGCAAGACTGCTCAAAATTCCAATGGGCAGCAATAGAATTTTATGAACTATACTCTCTAAGTAGTAGAATTGATATGGATTTATCTCACTGTATTGCAGAGGTTTTTCATGTGTAAGTAGTTTGGTCTTCTTTCTCGGTAGCTAGTTATGTTGTCATTCCTACACTTTGAGTGTGTCCTAAATTGTTTGTCATCTTACGGGTAGTTTTTTTTATCTAGAAGTATTTCTGAGCATGCTGGTGTGACTTGGATTCCAATGGGCTAGGAAGTGTCACATTCCTCCCAAAGCACAAGAATATTTTGAGACAAGGCTAACTCTTCAGATCATGCAGCAAGACAAAAATGAGTTTATAGTGTTGTGTGATAAACTTCACTGTCTGAAAAATAACCCAAACCCACAGTTATAGATACACAGTTAGAACCCTTTGGAAAGGAGTGAATTTTGCTTTTGTTCGTGGACACTTGTGGGACAGAAAACCAACAGAGGAAGACGAAAGAAAACACGCACAAACCTCAAGTGTTGGCTAATGTTGGAGGAAATTTTCTGTGAAGGTCTCAGTAGAGTTTTCTTGGTACTTGCCAGGAAATCTAGCAATATCTTAGAGCTGGGGTAACAGCTGCTCAGCTGTGTGGTGTAACTCCTCCTCCTACCGTTCTTTTTTTCAACTTAGAGTCAAATGCATTTAAAAAACTGATTCTACTGTTCCTTCACTGCTGCTTGTGATGTTCCCAATTGCTATGACTTGCAACGCAGTGACAACCACAGAGTCCTTGGTGACTACACATTTGTTACAACACTTTGCGTTTATATTTATCCCAAAGGATACCAAAGTGTTTTATATACCAGGCACGCAGCAATCACTTCATCTACCCATGAATCAGGCACCACTGGGGTGGAATACAGCAGATGTTTAACAGCATAAAGCAGTATTACACAACAGTTTTAAGACAGAAAGTGAAAAATGTCTTATCAAAATGACACTACAGCAGGAATTTAGGAAGGCAGAATGTAATTAAGCTAACTGCAGTTTATTCAAGAAACTGATGCTAATGTATTATTCTCGCAAAACAATGTCCTGAGCAGACAAGAGTGATAGAAGACTTCAGTTTTATTTCTTACCTGCAAAGTCAAGTGTTCAGCAGACAATGGCCTTTAATGGAAGACTAGAGATGGAGAACTGCCAGTACTTAGAAGGTGCAATTAACCCAAGATTCAGTCAACTACTGAATGACAATAGTGTTAAATATCTATGATAACAAACCAGCCTGATCACTAGAAGAGCCAGACACTAAACACTGGTATCAACACAAGTCTGGAAAAGTTCTTTTGGTCTCAGTGAAGTTATTGTGGGTTTATTGCTGTGTGAGACAGCAGATTCTGTCACAGACCCTACAAACACCTCATTTGGTTGAAATATTAACTACTGAATGAGCTTTGATTCCTACACAACATTTTCTCTATTATTTTAAGAGCATAGCATACGTTGCAGCCTAGCATGACTCTGGTTTGTATTTTTTTACAAATGTCCACCTAAACCATATCACAAACCAATAAACATGTTGAGGCTTTTTTCCCCCCGTAGCTTTAAAATAAAGGAAACCTCATGCCAAGAAACTGCTTATTTTTTGAACTCCCATGCAGTGTTACTTAAGCTTTCTTAGCTGTAACACCACCAGGAGAGCAAGAGTGAGAGAAATGGTGGTGGGTTTTTTTAAATCTCTACACGACAGTTCATGGAAAGGCTATTATGGGTAAATCTTCACAAACTGTCAAGTTTTCTCTCTATACATATTCCTCATTTCCCAAAGATCTTGGCTACAAGATTCACTGTAAAGAAATGTCTTTCTTTTTTTTTTTTTGTGGTAGTGCTTAGAAAAAATCCAGAAGAGAAAACTAAAATATGAAGTACTTGGAGAATACTGCTGCTATGGAAATAAGATCCATGAATCCCAGGCGTTCTGATGAATGCTTTACAGGCAAACCAGCAAACTAACTGGTAGAAAAAACCATACTCATTTAGGTCCTATCATCCTCAGTCAGTGGTTGGAATTTGAGCTCACTCCATAACAAATGGAAAGAATGAGAGGTCCTTGTTTCTGAGGAGTCACACATGAAATAGGAAAATTCACAAAAAACCTCGAGTCTGAAGCCTTGCTTGAACTAATGTGACAATTCCTTAATGTTCTCAATTCTGCTGCAACATGTTCCCAAGGGGGAAGTTGCTTCATTTTCATTTCAACACTTACTGAATCTTAAAGTTTTACACATATCTGAAGATAGTCGAAGGTGGGTTTGCTTGTCCTGAATCCACGGTTCATCCTGAGAGTTGCCCATACTCAACAGTCATGTAGAACACACACGTGGTATGATTTCCCCCCTTACTGAATTACTTTCATTGAATGGTGTGAGGAACCAGGACTTCTACTGCTGTTCTGAATGTTGATTAAAGTGACATTTTATGTTTATCAATGGTCACACCTAGAATGCTATTATGATATGCAGAAATGTAATTTTATACTCCTGAATAGCAAAAAATAACTAACTAGGAGGTTCAAAGTTCAAAATAAAGGGATAATATGGAAGAGACACTCTCACAGAGTTACTGAGATTTGTGAGGCTTTGTTTGGGGGGTTTATTATTTTTTTTCTCATTTAACAAGAAAAGGTACTACATAAAGTGTATAGAACATTCAGTTTGGGTGCAACTACAGGCTTTGCATAGCACTTTAAAAGAGCCATTCACATTTCTTGAATTTAAGGAGGGCTTTGGTGAGGATTTTTAGGGAGTATTATTCCTGTAGATATGAAATACATACCTGATGTGTGTAATTTCTGTACCTCAATTCCCAATACAAAAATTTTAATTCATTCTCTGACTATGCAGAAATTTTCTCAAGAATTTGAGACTGATTTCTAGACAGATCCCGTTTTCCAAAGAACAAAACTTTGTCACAAGCAAAATAACACAGAGTATAAAGATTACTGAATATCCACGTGAAATTCCTTTGGTTATTCTAATATTGTATCCTAATTTATTTAAGATATTAATACCTTCAATATTTGATTTGCCAACTGACTGACAGTTAGAACCACAAATGCATTCTCTTAGTTCTGACACAAAGTGAGCTGCCATTTACAACTGGTCTATGGCAAGTTCAGGAATATTAGTAATAATTGGTTTCCCTGCACATAGTATGTTTTATTCTAAGCCAATACATTTTAAAATTATTAATCCTGTGACCTATATTAGAACAGAGAATGAAGTGTGACTCCTCACTGGCAGGCAGATGCTCTACCTCCTCCATAAACATGCTCTGTCAAACAGTGGGGCAGGATAGTTGTGGATTAAAATAAACTGACTCTCTGGTCCATATGATGTTTTTGGGTAATAGGAAGTTGTTTGTTTGCTTAATTAAAGGAAGTTATTACTTCAATAGATGATGCAAATTAGGAGGCCCTGTCCATACCCAGTATAACCCAGCTCCACAACTCTCACTGCAGCCGCTGTAACTGGAAAATGTGTAGAAGCAGCCAGGAGATCTTGTAAGGAGTCAGCCAGGAAGCCAATCACATACCCAGATGCTATACTGGAAACAGAAATTTGAGAATTTTCCATCTGGGATCTTGCATCTGCCAAATTTGTCTCATAAGTGGTCACAGCAGTTAGGTTCTGTGCTCCAGATGAGAGGGAAAGGCACCAAAGGGAGCTGTTTAACCCCCTGCAATCAACAGGAAAATGCTGTGCCAACCGAAAGCGGAATCCGATCCACAGCACTGTGCTAATGAGCTCCGGAAATGTTTAGTGAAATAAGAGAAGTCTCTGGAATGTAGAGGAATCAGATACGCTGTACTTAGGCATCAAATTATATGATATCGTTTATGGTTAAAAATCTTCATTAGCCATAAGCTGTCTATAAAATCAATCAAATCAAGCCAATAGTAAAACCGTGCTGGATTGCCTGGCGTGATTACATGTATCTGTGATTCTTTCTTCACAGATAGCTCAACTTTTACTAAAAGCATTCACTCTTCTATCTCTTGCATAAGAGAGGCTACGTATAAGTTGTTTTATTTATAAAATATTAGGAGGTTGGTTGGCCAGTGACAAAAAAAGAGTAATAAACCAAAAATTATCTCAGGCCCCCCAAACAACTGAAAAAAAAAAAAGAAACTTTTCAAACCTTGATCATTCTGGGGTAAAAGCATTAATGTTTCATTCAAAAATCTTTTCTTAAGCGTTAACAATGCGCCAAGTGAAACCCTCTTCTCTCCTGAGGTGATGCTGAGCTCTGTTTATCTTTGGTAACATGGAGCACTGTCTTCCTCTGCCTTTCCCTTAGGTTAGATGACAGACTGAGCTGAGGCCTGGCTTGCAATAGTTCTGTGCGGCACCTGGAACAGTAGACTTGACTACGAGCAAAAAAACCCGACCAGAAACAGTGAGCCCTACGGACACTGTAATCCAAAAGATCAGAGACTGCAACTTCCAGAAGTCAGGAAACCCTTTATGGCCAAAAGCGATAAAGAATCTAGTGCATTTCGAAACAGCACAACTAGAAAATACAAACGATAGAGAAGTTCCACGAGGTGGACCCATTTGACAAAGGTGGTCAGTGAAATGGTATTTATGGGCAAGTGAATTGGTTGAACCTGTTCTACGACTTTACAAGAGACCAAAACCAACCTGAAAAGCTTTTTCCTTAGAGATGTCCTAATTCTTTGTTAGTTTTCTCTAAGAGAAAGATTGTCTGAAGATATGGAGGTTCTCCTGAACTGACCCTAATAAACCATGAGGCACACTCTGATAGAGCTAATGCATGTTAACGAGGGAGCCATATGAATTCCATTTGTTATTCTTGATAACGTATAGCCTTGGGAAGACAGCAAATTGGGGAAGCTAGAGAGTGACAAATCATCCCACTCCTTCTGGCTGTTTGCTCCAGTAGTTCATTAGTTTATATAGAAAATGGGGGAAATATCAATATATCATCAATATTAATGTAGTATCTCTATGGGCGTGAAATATTTATCTGGGACAGCTGGTAACGATGTGCTCTCTGTCACTGTCCTATATGTCAGTCCTCTGAGCTTGAGAGAATTTTTCCTCAAATAACACTGTATTTGCCTTCCCCCCCCCCCAACAACTTGGCCTGCCTGTGCCAGCTTACAAGTCTTGCTCAGGGACAGTGTTATCTTTACAGAATAAAACCCCCTCAGAAATGGTTACACGTGCCAAGGGTACAACTGTCATCATTGCGCAGTTGGTTTCTGAACGTGAGTAGAACAATGAAGTCTCTTGGGTTGCCCCAGACCAGGGACTGCAACCTGAGTTCTAGGAGCTCGGCGGACCACGTTTTGGCTAGTTTTCCAGAGCAGATGGCACTAAAGGGTGGTACTGGCTGGGCTGCATCTTTTAAAATCAGCCAGCCTGTTTCTTTTGACAGTTCATCCCAAGATGAGCCATCAAGGCTATTGAGTAAATGAGGCTGTATTAAAGAAAAGGCAGGATTTTCCCCACTTCAAGTCAGTGATTATTCTGGAAAGATACTGGGACAACATTCTGTGCTTGATGTGATAGTGTTTTCCTTCAGAAGCCATAAGAAAACATTTAGATAAGTTTTATATTGTCTTTTGGAAAATGTTTTCTTAGATGGGCATTTGATTTTAACTTGCTGTCTTGAGATGTTCCAGTTGAAAATACAGCATTGATGCAACTGAGGTCCCAGGTTCTCCACAGATCTTCTGGTAATAACCTTTGTCCTGGATATTGCAGGTGAAGAGGAAAGATCCTGTTCATTCCATTCCTTCACCTGACGCAGTTTATCTTTGCTGTGTATTATCTGGAGTACTCAGACCTACTGCTGGTGTTAACTGCTAGCAGAAGCTCTGCGGTAGTGCTTTAGCTCCTCTCTGCCTTGAGGTCAGCGACAGGCTGCTTTGGGCTTGTAAACCACAGTTAGCACTACCGTATTGTTCTTGCCAAAGCATTCAGTCACTGCTCAGGTTGTCTGACTCCTTTTCACACCTCTCTGGGCAAAGGCTCAAAAAATTTAACAAGAAAGCTCAGAAACTGAAATTTGGCACTTTTTTCTTTTTTTTTTTTTTTTTAGCACCCACTGACTGCATATGACCCTTTTGCCAATCAGGCAAATAGAAAGGGAGCCCATCAGTGTCTCAGAACACCTAAGGCTGCAGTCCCTGGAAGAGCTACTGCAGGGAGTGAATATTTTTTACATGGCTGCTCGGTGCAGCAAGCAGATAGATGTCTGATTTTCTCTTTGAGTCAGAACACACATTAGGATGTTTTCTCCAGAGAGAGGTGCAGTGTCATCTGCTGCGAAAAGCTGTGCTCCTATTTTTTAGGAGCAAGTTTATCCAGAATTTCACATCTAATTAATAGAAGTACTTGCAGCCACAGCATGAGGGTATTTCATTTGACTCTGCCCAGGATTTTACTGGAATACAGCAAGACTTGTCTTTAATAGAGTGATTATGGAATTTTCTTAAGTACCGGAATTGGTAGGAACTGCAAGACAAGACATCTGAGGAATTTTTTTCTCTGAGTTTCAAAAAGCTCTCTGCCTTCAAACAAAAATCTCTATTCTTTCATCATTGCCAGCGCCAGACCAGTTTGTACTGGATCTTTGCTCAGCCACAAACGGAACGGTAGAAGGGCAGAAATCACCTTCTACCTTCCTTATTTCCTGCAAAGCGCCCAAGCGCAATGCCCCGAGTGTCCTAAAGGCAGAAGCTGTTTGTTTCTGGAGTGTGTGAAGTCTCAGATCTGCTCGTAACGACAGACAAACGCTGACTAAGAGCCAGCACTTCTGCACAACCTTTATCAGTTTATTAATCAGATATTACATTATCAAAGCCTTGTACACTGACCGACTGAGAGAGAAATATAGTATCAAAGACTTCAAAGCCCAACTAAACGTTTAAATCAAATGTTCTCCAGAATGGCGGGGTGTTTGGATTTGGGGTTTGGTTCCTACACAGCAGTGAATTCTAAGATGGAATCAAGCTCTGCAGAATTCTGGAGCAAAAAAACCTCTTCCATATTTGAAAGCAGTGTCACCCGTAGGATCATGAACAGCATTTCACTGTGTAGGAATTTGAGGATATTTTCAGTGGGACCCATTTCAGTGATGCTTAGATGTATAAACATCTCACTCTCTGACTGGATTTCGAACATTACAGACTAAATTCTGTCACTATCAACTAGGGCTTTCTTGAAGGACCTTTTTGAAGACGGACATTGCTTCCAGTTATATCAGATACTTCGCAAATATCTTAGTAAACTACAGAAATAAGCTTGTCTCTACAAGTTGATTGTGTCTGCTTTCAGCAGTAGCATTGCTGCACAGCAAAGGTTGGGATTTTTTGAGGGAAAAAGGAAAGTCTTTTCGGCATCAAACATTGAGATAGAAGCTGTGGAACATTTATGCTCAGGATGCGTAATGCACCAGCATAGCTCATTGCATAAACCTAAGACCAAGAGAACAGCAAAGAAAGTGTAATAGCAATAGGGTTAAAAAGCTAAATACATGTAAAGCAGCATAACCCTATGGTGAGAAGAATCGGTTTAATTTGGAATTGGAGAGGGATGTCAAGTTTGCTGTAATTAGCTGTTCATTGTGGGAACTCATTCCTGATGTAAAAACAACCCCAAACTGTTGTCAATTAAAGCAGCAGTGAGTGATAACGCTTATGTTGCCTTCAGCTGACATGATTCTTTCTTCGAACTCGATGCTAACAGGAAGGAAGCTGCTCAACTGAGCTTAACCGGTCACTACATCCAATCTCTTCAGAGAAACTCAGGCTGCGGTACGTGACAGTTACCTGTTGAGATTCACACGTGTGCCACCTGCATGTTGATGACACCTGTTCTTCAGCACCATCTTTTCTGATCTTGCTGCTGTCATGTAGCAGCTACCCATACAGACTGCTAACATCTTTGTTAGTGGCACTTAAAATGTTCAGCAGCAGCTAGGCTATTTCTCTTTATTAGCCAACAGCTGTTGGATGTTTTAAAATAATTTTCACAGGGTTTGTGAAAGCGTGGCAGCTAATTACTTATAATTTCACATCAATTTAAGAATTTCCAGCCCAACAGGATGTCATGGATGTGCGAGGACTGGCTTTTAATGGTCTCAGCCCAGCCGGCTGTTACTGGAACCAATTCATGCCTAATATGGCTTACAGAATTCCTTACCTGTATGGGTTATGAACAGTGAATTTAAAAGAAAAGAATGAAATGATGTTGTCAAAACGGTCTTAACAAAGAAGCCTTTGATGTTCTTTCCTTCACCCACTCTAGAAATGGACTAAGTGCAGCACAATAGGTAGATCTTGAAAAGCTTTTTCTTTTTCCCACCATTCAACAGTTTAGAAGCTTTTGCTGTGCTCCTGGAAGTGTTGAATATCTCAAGAAGTTTTTGCCTTCCTCAGCCTCAAAAGCCATTGGAGTTGGTTCTGGTTTTGATTTGCTAAAGTAGAAATAGAGTAGAGAATCATTCATTTATACTGCTTTCCCAAAATTATGACCGAAACTGAAGAGCTTATGGGTGGCTTCGTACTAGTTTGGATATTTGAAACTTCACTTTGAGTTTCGATTCGCTGGTCAATCCTGTTCAACAAACCTCCATCCAGAATGTTAATAAAACAATGGATTTAAAAGTGATGTTTAGGGCCTACACATTCACAGACTATGTTTTTATCATTTTATCTGTACCGACAGGACAGTGACACTTGGAGGTTGTAGTGCCGTCACTTTAAGCCTTATAGAAAGCCATAAATGATTCGTAAAAGAAGACATCAGTCTCCAACCAGGAAACCAGTTCCAGTTTTGGACATATCTTGAATGAAACACTTTGAATTTATAATGCTGCAACTATCTACAGGGTTCACCTCTGTCTTTTGACTATGTTCACTCCTCTAAATACATACAAGTCAGTATAAACTTCAAACAAGTTGTTCCCTAAATTAATTAGATGCTGAAATAATTTATCATGTCAAACTGGAAAATCCATACAGATGTAAACCCGACATCCAAGGTTACCCCCAGCAGTAAAAGTAGCACTAATGTAGTGAGGAGTAACTGTTCTCGTGAAATATTTAGGGCTTGGAATTGTTCTTCCATGAGATTCCACGGGGATTTCTGCTTCCATCTTTTGCTAGGTATTAGCAGAGGTTTTCCCTTCAACATCAAACTGTCAAATTGTCCTGGTTTGAGTTAGAACAGAACTAATTCTGTTCAGTGGTTTCACTTTTCAGCTCAGTCTCTTGTAACTAACTGCTCTTTCTGAAGTTAATGCTGTATTTCTGCAGACAGTGTCTGCCTCTAGAAATGACAGCACTTGATGGTCACAGTCAGTACCAGGCGTTGGGGTGCAGAACGGCTCTTGCTGACACTTGCTCCTGTGCAGACCAAGGTCACTGCTGAACCCTGTGTGCCACGGTGGGGGTGTGGTAAGTGAGAGGTGGCATCTGTGGGGAGGAGCGGACAGGACAGGTGACCCTGCACTGACCAACAATGAATTCTATTCCATTCCATAAAGCTGAGGGATCACAAGGGTCTGCTGTCTTCTTCAATAGCAATAGGAGGACTCTGTTCATTCTGCCATTGATCCCAATCTGTGCATTCCTGAATCCAGTTCCAGAATCCAGCTCCTGAATCCGGTTCCCATCTGCCACTGAGTCCAGTCTGGGACTTCCCCAGTGTCTGCCCACAGCATCAGTGGTGGTGGGGACGTGATTACCATCAGGGTATTGGTATTGCCATCAGGTATTGTATATATTTCTTTTTATTATTTTTATTTTCGGTAAAGCAGTTTTAATTTTCTTTTCCAATCCATGTTTCTCTCTCCCTTATTCCCTTCCTCTCCCGCCTTGGGAAGGGAGAGGGGTTCATAGAGAGCATCTGCCATTTGTCCAGCGTCCAGCCCATCCCTAACCCTTGACACAAATCTCCCTATTCATAGTAACTCATTTTAAGATTTTACATTAATGTGGAATATTAAGGTAACCCATCAGCCAATACATCACAACTTTTTCTGAGGCATCTCTGCAAATGTGCACCTGCATTTTGCTGTGACGCGTCAGCACCACAAAATGTGTATTCAGACCCCAAAGTATGGATGTGTTTAAAACAAGCTGGTTTATCTTGAGTTGCTTTTGATGTCCTGGTACTGATAAGCACAAGTATGGATTTCAGATCTGAGGTCTAGCTTCCTAAAAGTATTTGGATCTGAGACTCTGATTAAAGCAAGTCTCTGCTAAATGCTTTTAATCGTTACCAAAAGGCTTAAAGTGCGTATTTTAGAAGTCCCCAGCTTATGTGCTGCACTAAGGCTTTATACCAGATACTGAATGTAATTCGCTTTCTTACAACTGCACCAAAGTCTAACTAATGAGGAAAAAGGAGGGGAAATAAGTAAATACTATAATGTTAGAAGTTTCTTGTAGAGTACACAGAAAAGTGAAAGAAGCTGCTTTAAGAAAGTCAATCTTTTTTCCTTTTAGATATGAAAAAAAAGAATTCTCGGCTATCTCAAACTCGTGTGCTGAAGGAGAGCCCAGATAATGTCTTGCCCTGCCTTGTGCATTTGAGAAGTAATCAGTCCTGGTTAGTAGCAGAGCAACTTCAGTGAGCCCTGGCCTGTAAATCAATAGGCTGAAATCTCCTGGCCCTTTGCAAATTCCATTTCCAATTCTACAGTAGGGATTAGTGTAGATTCAGCCGCGATAGGCAGCTAAAACTAGCAGCATGTGCAGACTTAGATTTAATAGACTGGATCTAAGGTTGGATCAGTGGTTGCTGAAATGGACTGTCAGTTAATGTAGATGGGGAAAAGAGGAGCAATCTCCTGCTGTCCCTTAAAACAATAATGCCTTTATTCTCTCCAGTCCCTAAATCAGAAGATTTCTGCCTTGTTCCTGCATTAACATGTACTTCATATACTGAAAGACTCGGCAATAGCTGATTGCAAGGGAAGTGCATATGAAGACACTCACAACCTTTAAACTCTACAGGGTTTTTTTAATGATTCTCTTGCATTTTTTTCCTTAACTGTGAACATTCTAATATACATTTTAATTTGAGGCTGGGGGATGAACTCTACCAAAAGATTAATGCCCGTTGTTATAAATGTAGGGACTATTCCTTACTGGGTTTAGAAAACCCCCAAACTGTAACTCAGTCAAAGCTGAAAATACAGCAACAAGTGACGAGACACTCTGGGAACATTGATATAAGGCTGAGATCACGAACAGTGCTTAGGCTTAAATTTGCTTACATGGTACTCTGAAGTCCTTTATATTCAGCAGTACCGAGAGCCTTACAAATCCCAGGTCTGGGGAATGCAGAGCTCTGAACTAAAGTACCATCTTCAGTGAGTCACCAGAGCTGCACCTAGGGACAACACACCCATAAAGATTTTTACTTTGCCTCTTATCCTTTTTGTCAGGCCAATGGATGTAATTTGTCCTTTTGGGGTGAGAGATGCCTTTTACGGCATCTTTGTGAGGGTATCACAGAATAATCAGGGAGAGTCCGAGAGCTAACTGGCAAACAGGAGTAAAATTGGAAGTCTGAAATGACTCTGAGACCCTCTGGGAGCTGAAAGGGCCGACTGGACTTTTCAGATGAGTTCAAAATATTTACACTTCCATCATTTTTCATATACACCAGATCTGATCTCTGCTAAATACCATCTGTGTTTAGTGCTGCCTGTTTAATACAGGATCTGCCTTCATGCACTGCAAAAAAAAAAAACCAGAACAAAAATTTTCAGTCACAGCTACAGTTGTAACTTGCGTGATTTTTTTGGCATGAAATATAATTAAAACCAAAGACTTGGCCAGACAAATATTTTAATAAAGACCCTTTCCTCAAATTAGGCAAAATAGTAATGAGTCAGAGTTAAGATCTGAATGTGCTACGACACAGACTATTAAATAGCACCAACAACAGTTACTAGAAATCTTAATAAAGAACCTAGCATAATTTAATACCTACACAATGTTTAAATTTATTTGAAACATTGCACAGATGAATTGATAAATCTGCATAGTCAACTCTGTGGCTGTGGAATAGGGGTATTTCTACTAGCAAACATTGACCGTGCCCATGTACGGTTTGTTCTCCTTATTTTACATCTAAACTTCCAGATAAGCAAGGGTGGAAAAGTCAGATTCAACGCTCAGCTTCCCAGCTGCAATGGGGAAATAGAGTCAGTAGTTTCTCTGTTATGAACTAGTGACAGTGCCAAGAAATAAACATGATTTTCACGTCAGCCTACACCATGCCTTCCACCTTTGGATCCAAATCACCCTGCTCTCAAAGACAATATGCTGTCAAGTAACAACCCAATTAAACGGGCAAACCATCTATCATCAGTACTTGGTGATTAAAATGTCCTCTGTTATCAGCACTATCATCCATTAGCTGAAGGCAAGATCCATCTCAACAGAGGAAAATCAGCAAAGTGAGTTGCAGCAAATTTGATTAATCAGCTTCTAATTATCAAAGACTGACAGAATTCTTTTGATTGTTTTTTTTATTTTATTTTGTTATTTTATTTTTATTTTAAAGAAGAAAATCCTGAATCAGCTGCTATGGGAATGCCTGAAGAGGAAAATAATGAAAAGCCAGTCGTAGTACTGTTCAGGTTTGAAAATGGTATTTAGTTTAAAACGGTATGATCTTCTGTCGCTTGGCAGCATTAGACATTACCAACCTTTTCTTGGCATTACGTGGGGCAGTTTAGATGTGCACATTGAGATAATACAAATTGCTTTCTTCACTGAAATAAAGCATTATGGATGCAAAAGAGTAGATTACCTGGTAATAATATCTTAAAGAGGGACAGGAGCATTCAAAATCCAGATTTTTAAAGGGAGTGAAATTGTATTACAACAGCACCTTCAGAATTACTGACCGCTTCTATACACAGAAGGAACCCTTCAGAGGAAGGTGCACATCCAGTAGGTGAAGCATCCATGAAGGTGAACAAGGTGTAGGGAAGATGAACTTCTCTGGGTTTCACCTGCTATGTCACACTGGTCTTTGTAGGCTTTACAAAAAGAAAAATACCGGGATGTGTAACATACACTTTTTATATCTATAGGTAATAACTGTAAAAGCAATGAAAAAGCACCCTGTGGGTTTAGAAGAGGGTAGTGGTACCATCTAAGCATAGTGCCTGGGATTTTTAGGGTCCTCACGGAAGTGAAAGGCTGAATCTTGCACTCAAAATGATCATTCATTTCCGATTTGCCTTTGGAATTTTCTCTCTTTCTCCACATCAGCAATTCAGCGAGGCCGGAGAAGTCATCTGAATAGATGCATTTGAGTCCTAGAGTTGAAGATTTGAATGTAACAAAACTTATCTATTTTCTTCCACTTTTAAAGCCTCCTTATCTTACTAATTTCGTTATCAGTCTTCAGACTTTATTTGGTTGAAGACAGAACTTACATCTCCGTCCAGAGACACAGAAATAAGACAAAGCACAGTTTTTGATAAGTCACCAGTTGAAACTGGATGTTTGTGAACAAAAATCTGTCATGCACACAATATTTGGTAAAATGCTAATGATTTCTTAGTCTTAATTAAGTTGCATGTTCCCATACTTGCACTTTTAATCTGAGATATGGATATCAGTTTCAGGATATTGAAACCATGAAAATCCAGTTCCAAATAATTTCCCCTGAAGTATCAGGTTAGTAGCTCAGTAAAGCATGAAAGAAGTTTAACATCATGCAACACATCCCTTGTTGATGTCATTGTCCGAGGCCTCACCTGTGCTTTTCCAACTAGCAGCCTTCATGGACAGGGTGATGAATTGAGCTCTTCATGAGAAGTCGTACTCTTTTTATTCCTGTTTTCTTGGAAGTTCAGTTTTTCTTGTGTTTTGCTTGTTTTCAGAAATCCAGTTTTCCATGGAAGAACATCTGTCTCAAATATCTTAAAGACAAAATGACGGGCTTTCACTTTTCAGTATGATCCGTAACGAGTAGCCAAACCAAATTTGACTGTTTTGGAGTTCTAGCACTGGATTTTCTTCTCCTTCCTTTCTCCATCCCGCTTTCTCTGCCTTTCCCACTGTTACTTATGTCAGCTACTTTGATTTCCTAATAAAAAATGACACTGGAAAGGAAGGTTCGCTGAAAAGAAATTACTCAGGCATTGGTGGAAAGCAGACGTATTCTTACAGCTTCATGAGTCTATGGAACTTCTACTGATGTAGAATATCCTATTAATTATTCTCCCTATCTTGCCTCCCCAGAAGGCAAGGGTGTCTCATATAGCTGTCGTGTGTCATTCTTACTACAAATATCTCACTGGGGGTCGCTTTTAATGGTAATCACAATATCTTCCTCTCCATTAGAGTAATTGTTTGCCTCTCCCTCCCTCCTGTGGCTGTTTATTATGCCTACAATCTATCTACGTAGTTGTTATGGGATGTAAATGTACATCTTTTCTCTTGGTGGCTATTGGATGTATAATCCTATACCTTGTTTTCCTTACACTTGTGACTGGATGGCACTTTGACCAGAATAATCTGGCCTCTATGAATCACAGCTTAAAACTTGGCCAGAAAAAACCTGGCATATACTGAACACACTGAACATTCTGTAAAAATAGTTTCACGAAATTCTATTAAAAAAAAAAAGAGTATATCTGATAGCTAATTCCCCATGAACTAAAAAAAAAAATAATAGGAGCAAAAGGCAGTAGTAACTTCTCTAGAGATATTTTTGGATTTATTTTAAGTATTTTTCAAGATGATGATAACAATTTCTGCCTTTCCTTCTATAAACTATTCTAAAGAGGCAAAAAAAATATATTAAACTTCACAACTTCTTAGGATTTTTCTTTTCCCCTTTGCCAGAAAAGTTTCATTTTTGCATCATTTTATGGAGAAAAACTTGCTACAAGATGGGCAGGCAGTTAGTTACATCCAGGCCTCAAACTATCAAGCTTACAAGACCGTCTCCAATCCTGAAGGCAGTAGATGCCCTTATCTACAAAATCATTTCGCACAGAGGTCTGACAGATCTTTATTTCCATAAAGGAAATTGTGTAATATATTGAAGTTCACACAAAAGCTGCCTCACAGAGTCTCGGATGCTCCCTATCGTGCTGCATCATTACAGATATTTTGCTACCCAGTGAAGTTTACAAATATTTAAGTTTTAAACGTGTGGAAAATTTTATAAAACCGTGTGCCAATAGCATGATGTCTCTGAGGAGCCTCTGTCCTCTGGCCCTATGCAAACAAACAAGCCAGTGAGTTAAGAATCTTGGCTCTGGCGACAGTGCAAAAGTATTTAATATTCTTCTCATGCGGAAGCTGTTGTCTGATCATTAATCATGTTTAGTTGCACCTGCAATTATTTTTTCATGTATTTAATATGCCAGTTTTATGGCAGCGACTGCCCTCAGAAGGTTTGTAATAGTGATTAAAGCGATGTTAATTGTTGCGTTCATTTCAGGATTGCTTCGGTGCCAACGTGATCAGAGGTGACGTTGGGAAATGTCAAAGTTTCCACAAGTGTAGAAAGTTTTGATTAGGATTTGCAAACCTTTTGAAAACTTTAATTTCCAGAAGTCAGACTCTATTTCTTTCCAGGGCTGGAAAAAATAACCTTTCCTCAATATCCACCAGTTTTGCACCAGTGTAAAGAGTTTCCAGTCCTTCACGCGTGGTCCAGGTACCCTGTGTTTATAGACGAGCACGTACGTCCAAGGACGTTGTCTATCGTCGCTGGTACCTTGACATCCTCTCTAATTCCTCCAAAGTCTGTCTCTTTTGCTCTTGCAAGCTTCTTTACAAAAAGCTGATAACATCTGAGCGTAGTCAGTGGCTGATATAGTAAAATCATTGATCGCATTTGGAACACAGGCATGTCGAAAAAAAGATTGAGGGGAGAGTCTGATGTGAGAAAGCATTAGCTTTACACCGCGTGTTGACTTTTTCCAAGCACAGCGCAGCCTCAGGGGAGTTTTGGTTCTTTACTGGCGAGGCCTCAATTTTTTTGCCAGCAGTATATGTCAGCACACTTATTTTTAAAGGAAGAATCACTCAGTCTAGATCATCGCTGCAGTGTGTAACGGATCCCTCCAAAGTGACATTTAAAAATGAAAACCAATATTCATGGACACTCTTTTTTCAGGCGGGCCGTGCAGAAACGTCCCTCTATAACATTTTATAGTGCTGTGCGATAAAGAAAGATGTGCCAGTCCACTGAGGACCTCTCAGTGCCATTTGTCCTACTCTGACACTCGAGTGTCTGATGCTTGGACTTCTGTGGTGACATTCTGAATTTGATTCCAGCTTCTAACAGACAATCATTCTACTGCTGTATGATGGTCACGAGGGCTTAGGAAGTTCCTAAAAATTACTGCCTTTGGAAGTTGTGACTAGAATAGGTCAATATAGATGTAAAACCAGAATAATGTTCTTTCAGATTGGGCGGTTGGAATGGAAGGTGCAGAGGATGACCTCCGCGTTGTTTGTAACTCTGTACCTTCTGATCAGAGAAAAGTGAAAAGTTTGCGTGAAATGGATTTGTTAGATCAGTAGCACAGACAGCTTTATCGGTCCTAGACGGTGTAATAATGGATAATTCCTAGCAAAGGCTGTAGATAAAATGAAATTAATTATCCTATTCATCTACTTAGGGAGCCCGAAGAGGACATTTCAGGAGAGCTGATTTAGTTTCTCTTTGTTTAGGTTCTTCAAGGCACAGTTTGTCAGCTTAATTGACAAACTTCACTCAATTTATGTTTATATGAGAATAGTATTTATTGAATCGGTTATACTTTAAAGTCTTTCACTGAAGGGGAATAAAGTACAACTAATTCTTCACTCCCATTAGCTTTTCTATCCAGCTAGCAAGTATCCCTGTCCAGCAAATGGCTGTCTTCTGCAGCTATGATGGCAATTGTATCTATTGTGGGGGGTTACAAGGGTGGCTTCTGTGAGAAGATCACAGAATCACAGACTTGGTTTGGTGGGACAAAACATTTAAGCTCATTGAGTCCAACCACTAAGCCAGCACTGCCAAGTCACCACTATACCATGTCCCTCAGCACCACATCAACAACGTCTTTTAAACCCCACCAGGGATGGTAACTTCACCACCTCCCTGGGCAATCTGTTCCAAGAGGTACAAATACGGTAGTGGTGGTTCAACGGTGATTTGCTTTCTGAATATGCAGCCTCCCTTTTCTTGATATACTTCCACTAGCAACAGGTTAGAGTTATCTAGGATTTAGGTGACACGGGCATGGCTGACTTTGGCCAAATCGTTGTGTGACAGGTAGGGAAAAGGTTTGCCTGTACCTAGCAAGATACAGACAAAAAACCCCTAAACCCACCCAACCAAAAAACCTCTCTTCGTAAAAGCACAGATATTGGAAGTTGTATAAGGGCTGGTTCAGCAGCAAATTCAACACTATCATAGGTTTTTCACACCATTTTTGACAAGTGTCTCCAGCATTTGTTGTCCATGTAAGGATCTTCACAGCACTCACCGAGTTCCCCAAGTAAGGAACGCACTAATCTTTCTTTCCTGCCAAAACCTGAAAATTTTAATGGACTTTTGACATCATTAAGGTTCTTTAGTTAATGGCAGTTTGTTTCAAGTAAATTAAATCTGTTTAATGCAACATGGATGTATCCCGACAGAGTTGTGTCTGATAGCAGAAATGTTACAGAAATCATTCTGAAAGTGACACTATCCTAATTGTTGAAGTACTGAGGAGTCCTTATGGTAAACTAAGGACAGAAGAAAACATCGGTACATTTTCTTCTGTATTTATATTTTCTACATGTGTCACTTGCCCACAGCCTTACTGCAAACATGTTTGTCATTTAGGTTGTGAAATAAAATGGTTCTGCTGGAGACGTGGTTCTGCTCCTCAGTTATCCCTTGTCTAAACTTCAGAAGGGACCTTGACAGCTGACACAGAAGTTTTTCTAGCTCTAAAATACTGGTGATTTAATACACAAAAATACACAATGTAATTTGAACCTTTTGCTTCGTCAAAACTTAACTGATTGACAGCTTTCTGGAGGCATTCAGACATATTTCTTCCATACAAACTCACAAACGGAAGCCAGAAATTAATTCCCCTTGGGAAATGCTAAAGCTGGATATATATAGCACAGCTTTACTGAAATCCCATGCTGGTGTCAAGCAATTATTATTGAAAACCTGCTCCAGGAGATTCCTGTAGCAGTGCGTGTTTGCCTCAAACACATAAAAAAAGTCTTTTTTTCCCTAATCTTGGAAAATTCAGTCCTCTGCTATTGAGGCTCTCAGATGAACTCATCATGTCAGCGTGCATTCTGAGACTGAGTGGAGGTTCACTTAGCATAAGTAGAGTCATTTGCTTCTGGAAACTACAACACAACAATACCCTAATCTCAGTCTACTACTCAATCTACTAGTAACCTAAGCCTTGGAATCTGTATCTTGGATGGCACTGACATATGAGATGAAAAAAGGAGGAGTACTAAAAGTCCAGGTTTTTCAGAATCCATTAGCTGGTCTAAAATGAAGCATCTTGAGCCCTTTCTCGAGGTTGCTGATCCTACTCTCATCTTTTTCTGATGCAAATTTCTTCATAACAGAAAATATCCTAAATTGCAAACTGTAGCATCTGAGCAGGTAACCTATCTAATCCAGCAAGTTAACAGTTGAGAAGATTAACTGTGTTTACCGAGAAATCTACTATCATTCTTATTTTTCTCATTGAAAAAAGACTTGGCAGGGTGGGCAAGTGAGTGAGATGACACTTAATTGCTCAGATTCCCCCCCACCCTCTTGAAGAATGACGCATGTACAATTGTTGTCAGAGGGGCTTTTAGCAGGGAAATTTATCTCATTTGCCACCTCTGAGGAGTTTTGATGCAATGACAGTCGGCCGTCACTGTCAAACGTAGCCTTTAAGGAGAGAGAGAGAAACTACCGTTGGCTTCAGGCTTTGTTTCATTTAATGTGAAATTTGTGATGGTGGATGTGGGAGTAAAGGATTATGTTTGGTTTTGATGAGCTGCTTGAAAGTCCTGTATTTCATATTGAAATAGAACTTTTAAATTGAACTTCTCAGGAAGCAGAAATTCTAAAATTTTTATAATCTTTGGTATAAATACTTGACCTTAAATAAATATATGCTGGTAGAGGATGCCATGCTACACGGAGAAGATTCCTTGGTCTGCTTGTTAGCTTGCTTAGGGAGTGACTGGTTTCCAGTTCTGGATCTTTGAAGTGAGTATGGTTGGAACTCCTGGGAAAAGATTATAAAAAGTGTAGACAGCTTTCATCTGTCCTTTGGACTCGTTTGACTGCTTTACTGAAGGTAGATTTAAAACACCTTCAACACTTCAGCAGTTCCTTAGGAAAATTGCATAAGACATGAAATTTCTATAGGGGTTCATTAATTTGGATGACCTGATTACATTTGGAAGACACAAGGACCTGAAGAAAGATTTGTGAAAGCTTCAGGCTGGCTGGAGCCCCGCAGATGAAAGCTCTCACGTGACAAATATGTGCTTTACAGGACATATGGTTCTGCAAAATATGCAGGAGGTGTAAATGCCTTTCTTGAAAAAATAGAACAACTTCCAACAAAATACAGTTCTCAGAGTTAGGTAGTCTGTAGTTTCTTAATAGCGCTAATTATTTGGAAGGCTACTTAATTCAAGTGAGGATCAGCCCAGCGAGCGACGCAGCAAATGGAAGAGAAGTAGAAGAGAAGGTAAAATCATAAACAGAGAAACATTACTAGGGGTCGCTGGCATGCGAACTGTGACATGGCCATGTATGAAATTATTATTTCTGTCAGCCGCGGTCTGCCTGCCGCTTTGCTGTTGTCCCTGTGGTTTTTCTTGCTAGAGGACCTTCTATGATATAAAACCTCTCATCAGCATTATGTTTTATCACCGAGTTCCCTGGCCATCTCTCTCTCACCGCTGAGTCCTCACAAGAAGATATCTGAGATCATAAGAATCCCCTTTCATTTCTGGCTTGGCAGTTACTTTTTGTAGGAAACTCGGGGGTTATCTTCCTCGTGACAGGTTAGTGTCTTTTGGAAATCGATTTGCTCGTCTTCCTAGGTAGCTAGGAAACATATGCAAATGTGAACAAATGACCCCCGTGGGAGGACACACAGACGTCATTTTGTGGGGGTCTGTGCCTGTTCAGTTTATAAAGCAAGAATCTCGATGGGCAATAAATTTGTTTGCAAAGAGCTTTAAGAAAAAACAGCAGAAGTGCAGCCTGTTGTCACAGTTCAGTTGTCTTTACTGTGTTCCTACAAACACGGGACAGGAAGAACGTGCTCAAACGGCCCTCACACAGACACCACCGATCTTTGACTGTAATTGTGTGCAATATTGCCAAGAGTTTTAGCTTACTCAGGAACTTTCTGTTTCTAATGACAATGCCATATGACATAGAATATCTTTTGCTATTCTTCAGCAGAACTTCTGGTTCTGCTTGAATAAGGATTAGTTTATACAAAGGAAAAGCTGTGATTAAGGAATTTTGAATTCTTTGGCTGTGAAGTACTTTGATGTGCACTTACTTCAAGTAAAATACCTCAGTAAAAGCCTGCAATGCTGCCAAGTAAGTTTCCCTCCTTTATTTTTCCTTAGCTGTGACAATGAGCGTTAATTGTTCCTAATTTGGTTTTTCATGGGTTCTTACCTAATTAACGCTTTAGGAGTTTTTACAAACTTAAAAAGATGTTCTGATGAAGAGGACGAAGACTCATTACCATTTTTACATATCAGCACTAAAGCTTCCTAATGGCAAAAAAATACATTTTCATATTCTTGCCTGACCTATCAGGCTCTGCGATTTTCTAATCTCATTTCTGTATTTGAAAGCTTCAGTCTTGGAATCTGTCACATTGCTAATGTAAGATATGTGCTTCTATTGCTCTGGCTACTAATTAATCTTTATAATTACAGCATCTTCCAACAATAATCATGATCATAAGCTGGGTAATAGCAGTTAAAAGGGAAGAAGTGCCTTCATCTAGTCTACAGATTAACATACCCTCACTTGATGGAAGCTGGTGAAAGAGAAATATCAATTTACAATAATGGACTTGTACTTATGAGGACTTAAGTATAACTTGATCACAGTTTTTTTTTTTTGTCTTGTTCTCTCTCTAGATTTTCCAGGGACAACATTAATGCTTTGTTATGACAAATCAGATGGAGGAACTCTTTTAAATGGAATCCTTGACATAGCCTACATGACAGCGTTACTTTTCTTTCTGGAGAGAACACGGCTAATTGGTTTGAAATATCAGAAGAAAAGACAGTTATCATGATGGTCATTCATAGACCCATTTAAAATGGCAAATCCTCTTTATACCGAGTAGGGTTTAGACCTGTAATACATCAGAGTTGTTTAAGGGAATAATCTTTCCTTTTTTCCTGACGGCGAGGCTATTAATGCAGGTGTTCCTCTGTATCTTTGGCAGATGCATTTGTGTCTCCATCTGTCTCCATCGTGTTTAGTCATTTTCATGTTTGTAAGCATGTACAATATGTGACCAGATCAGAATTTATTCCTTACCTTATAACCATAATTAAGGTAGATTTTGGCAATTTAAGGCTTGCAGCTGAAGTCAAGGGCGGGAAAACTGTGTAGCTTTATCTACAGTAGCATGGTTAAGAGTGCGACAGCTTTCTACTGTTAGACAAATATTAAGCATTGTGGAGGATTTGATACAGAGTTTTACGTTGCTGTAATTATTCTTGTTTGAGTAGGGAAATTAAGCCTATTTAGACCGATATAAGTGAGGCTGATATTCATATAGCTAATCAGCTAGTGTAGCTTGTTTAAATGTATAAACCCCTTTTGAATTAAGGGAATGTAAATTTGTGTGTGCACATATATACATAGAGGTATGTTATTGGGATCTGTCCTTTGCTTTCTCTGCCCCTGACTGTTACACTGCTTGAAAATTTCTTTACAGACTGAGTTTAATCATCAAGGTTGTAAATACTGCTTAAGTTGGAACCACGATGTAGGATGAATTACAAATTCTGCAAAAAGCACCCGGTTCTCTTATTGTCCTACATTTGGTGCTATCCTCTGTATAAGGCTGCCAGAAAATGCCAGTGTTCTTCCTTCTAACTCACGTCAAAAGTAGCCAAAGTTTTTGGCATGAGTTGTAACATTTAGTTTCTCAGCCTGGTTGAAATGACATTAAAGTGGTGTCAAGCACCAACGCTGTGAGCAAGGAAGTGAGAAGGGGGTAGGAGAGAGATTTGTGTAAACAGTAGAATAGTCCTTTGGATACCCCCAGGAGAAGAATTTACCCCTTCAGCGTGGTGCACAAAGCCAAACACTTGACAGCGATTACCACTTTGCCAAAATTATCAAGCTTTGCAAAGATAAGTTACCGTGTAGCCTTCCGACTTCATATTGTCCAATGAGCCACACAGTTTGGAAAGAATAAATCAGGAAGCAGTTGCACTTCTAAGGCTGTTTGGAAGTTATAAAGTCCATTTGCTTGTGGTCAACTCCAGATTTTGTGTTTAACCCCTGCTGATTGATATTAGAATGACCATTTTAGTGTCGACTAAAGGAACTGAGATGCAAAACACCAGAATGCAAAACATTATTAAAAAGAAAAATCCTTTTATCAAATAATGTACAGAAGAAAAAGCTTCTTTGAATTTTAAACTCTAGTCTGTTATGGATCTAAAAGATCCATAAAGACCTTTAGGATCATCGAGTAAAATCTTTGTCAGTGAACAGGACACGATACTTTAGAGTGTGATAGTAGAACCCCGAGCATGCTGGTGTGAAACACGCCATTGACACGTTATAACACGGATGTGAAGCGTGTTAGGGCATGCCCTAGTTGGACGGGGGGTTTATGCCTGACGAGTTAGTTAATGAATTTAAATTGAGAAGCACGAGTTTTAGCATCTTTAGTAAACAGCAACTGCAGTAAGTTTAACAACTCATTCCCCACAAGCACAGCCAACCCCTTCTTAAAACGTGTTCAGTTTATGACAGTGCTCATTTTCTGAGCAATCATCATACAGATAAACTACACATTATAGGCAATACTTTCACCTTAATTCTTTGTGTCCTTTGAAAAATCTGTCACTCCTGTCTTCTGAGACAGCAAGAAGGCAGAATCTCACCACAACTTCTGTCAACAGTCCTGGTTTTAAACTCTTCTTGTGGCCTGTCCCTTATAGCTTAGCTTTGTTTTGTGTGGAAATAGGGTTTAAACTATCCCAACCTATGATAGGTGTTACCTAACAGTTACCAGAACTGAATTTGTAATCCTCATATTCTGGAGAAATGCAACTTCTCACTCAGTTCAGGAGCCAAAAACAGAGACAGAAACTTGAACTAATTTCCGTCGATGAGTTCTCAGCAGGAACAGAGACCATTCATTGGAGAACACTCCTCAATGATGAGAAGCGGCTGGTGCTTTCCGTTCAAAATGCAATTATTTCTATTTTGTCAACGTGCAATTCAGCTGTCCAACAATTCCTCTTGTGCGCAGAGCCCTGCTGGCCTATTTCAGCTTTTGAGTCGAAGAGCAGGTTTGCATCAGCACTTGTGCATCACAGACACCCATCCACAGTGTTGTACGCTGTAAACGGTGTTTGTTGTTGACACTTGCTGACCGGATAAAGAAGGGATCCGCCTCCTCCCGTTCTGAGCAGCCGGGGTGTTTTACTGTAGGTGTAATCTGTGCCTGGAGAGTGTGAATGAAGGAATGTGCGTGAAACCAGGAAATACGTGTATTTGCTACGTTTTCAAGCACTATTGGGCTGGAATTCAGCAATAGTGTTGGCAGTGTTGCACTTGGCTGTTTTGATATACCCCAGGAAAGCTGGAGAACACATAAATTCTGTTCTGATTAAGATATCAAGTGAAAGACATTTTGTTCCAGAGTAATCCCAAGCGAGCCTGAATTTTTACTCTGGTTAAGCAAAAAGAGAGGTGGAACTACAGCTGATTAAGCATTTAAAACAATTTCCTGTGTTGTGCTGTGTCTAACTTAAAAAGATGATGTAATTTATGCTCTGTAAATTTGGGATATGGCAACCATGGTTTTATTGCGATGCAGGCAAGATTTCTGGGTCTGATGCAGAAGACTCTTCAGCTCCATGGAATTCTTGAATTCCTCAACCCAGTAATGAGTTTTCCTCTCTGAAAAATAATTTTCAAAATCAAATGCATGTATCTTAATTGGCATTAATCATAGTAGCTGCAAGCCTTCCTCATAAGGGATAGGCCTCCTCTTCAGACCACCCCTGTGCTCCACGGAAAGGTACTGCTGCCTAGCAACACCAAACATTAATAACTCTGCTAAACTCAAAATTTTAAATTGTCCTAAACTTCACAAGAATATGCTGGTATGGTGAGATAAGTTAAATTTACTCTGGTTTGAAGCCATTGTGTACCTAAAAATGTAGCGATATTTAATAGTTCTGAGTTTACGGGTGAGATCTTTCCTCATGTGGTTTATTAGAAGCAAATGTCGTTACTGGCAATTATTTTGGAAAGCAAATGAACGAAAACAGATGAAGTGAATTTACCATAAAAATAAAGTATAAATGGAGCTCCTGTTGCACAAATACATTATATTATTGTTACTTCTACAGTTGAATGAATTTCAATTAGTTTATTGTTTAAACAAAACTCCCTGTTTGGAGCTGGTGTATCACATCATTTAAATATTAACAATTATTAATATTCTATCAGTAGAGAAGCATTAAAATAGCAACCTAACTCTTCAAGAACGTGTAAGTTATACGACAAGTGATATTTCAGTTGTCAGGGGCATTGCAGAAGAAAAGGTAAAGGCTGATATTTTTGGATTTGTGCACTAGAAGCTAGGCACCTCTGCCAAAGCGAGCAAAATATCTAATATTTAGTGAAATGGCAGCAGCCTAGGGGTCTACAATTTCATGAATACCTGGGCCTTAAACACTATATTTGAAGAAAAGCACTCAGGTCATTTCTAGAATTTGAGGTTAATTCTGCACCAGGCAAAATAAGAAGGAAAACAATCAGTATTTATGGAAATAATTTGCTTATGATTACTGGATTGCATTTAATATCACAGATGTTGAATGTATAATGTTAAAAAAAAAACAAACCCAGGAGTTGAGATAAGGTCTGAGTGCAATTTGGAGTTCAGAGAGAGGCTTGAAGTCTTTTGTGGTCTGAATGAATGTTTTAACTGCGGAATTGCCCCAGATGAGGATAACTGTCCTTCTAAGAGACCTGAGCACTGACATAGCAAACCATAAACATTCCATTTCAAAAATGATGTTATTAAAAGATAAAAACTTGGATACAAAACTTAACTGACAGGAATTTTTTATTTCTATTTTTCTAAATTTTCTATTTCCTTCAAGAGCTTTTTTTGCCTGATACAGTTAATTTATTGCTATAATAAAAGTCATTTTTGTTATAGTCAGTGACAAGAATTCTTTTTATCTCCAAATAATATTTTCAGGATCATCTCTACAACTGATTTTTAAAACGAAGCATTCATCCCAAGGGATGATTGCTTGAGTTATCATCCAGAGACTTACTTCTGAGTCTTTATCTGCCTTAGGTGTGAGGGAGAACTTCATTCCTGAGACTATGGCAGTTCCGGAAGCTAAACGTCAGCAGCACATAGGATATAAAAGGAAATTAGAGCAGTGCTTGAGGAGTTCACCAATTTAGGTAGTGTATTTCCTCATAGTTGGTAGATATTCTGCTCTGTGTTGTTAGTATAATCATTGCTAATTTACCGCATTAAAAACGTTCGGGATATTGGTGGAATGCTGCTGAGGATCATTGCTTCTCAAGGGCTGAGCTCTTGACATGTGATACTCCATGTCAGCAAAGCCAATTTCATGAACAGAAGTTATTTTTCTTATACTCTATTGTAATCTACTGATTTAAGCACCAAAAAAAGAAAGACGAGAGTTCCTGATCCAGCATTCTTTCCTTCCATTTCAGTCTTGGACAAATCACTTAATTCTGTGGTCTTCACTTCTGTATTACTTGCAGAAGCTAAAGTTATTTGGAGATTAAAGATCTGCAGCGTTGGTTTTCATCCATTTGAACATCTGCAATAGAAAAAACCTCCAAGAATAAATAAAAAAAAAAAAGATGAGGAACACTCACCTTCACTACACACTCAGAGCATGGACAATAAGGCAGGGGTGAGGACTGTAGTTGACTATCTGTCCATTGTCAGAGTAGAATTGCTCTTTTTCAGGTTTTCCAGAACCTTTTTCCCACTTTGCCTTTTACCGGTTGATACTCCAATGCCTTGGTATCTTCCCCTAATTAAGTAGTTTTACCTTCATTTCTTACTCAAGATGCCTGCATCATACGTTAAATTGCCCGCCATGGATAATGTCTTTTACTGTCTGATTTTTACAAGCTGCTACAGCTCTTGGCACTGCCAAGGGTCAAAAGCTGCCTTGGTCTCCTTCCTGAGCCGTTACCTGCTCTGCGTTTCTGGAGCATCGACGCTGCCGCTCATTGTGCCGCTGCAGTTCTGATGAAGATTTACAAGTACTTGACCTTTTCAGTTGAGACAAAGATTGCGTTTCTGAATGCTTCTGCACGTACCGTCATTTATATCAGAATATAAAATTACGCATGACCGAAACTCATGGCATTAACCACGTTGGGTGGGTACCAGAGGAAATCTAGACCCTGACTAACTGCTATGTGAAAAATCAGCACTGCCTGGACAAACTAAAAGGAATAACCCTGAGTAAATGTGACAGGAAATTATGCTGTGAATGCATCTGAGAAACACGTCGCTTTATTTTTGTGATGAATGTACAAAACACCCTTCATGACTGCAAGTGCATTTGACATAGAAATATTTCCTAAATGTCTCGGCTAAGCGGTTGTTGGGCTGTGAAACGGTTACACACTGCTCAGTGCGTTGGGCACGAGCGTGCAGACCTTGCAGAGAGCCGCTGCCTATTCTCCCGCTTCTGGATGTCTTGTGAAGGCAGGATTACAAACGACAAAATGATCTCAAAGGGATGTTTTTGTTCCCAACGGCGCACGGGGAGTTCACGCGGTCTTTGAAGGAAGCTGCACTGTCTGGGCCCTCTGGAGATGGAGAAAGTGCGTGGCAGGTAAAACACACATCCCTGATTGAAGTCCACGCCGCGCACCGCCTCTGGGCTGCCAGCGAAAGGGTGCCGAGGCAAAACGCTGGAAACCCTCCAGCTGTTCCTGCTGCAGCCGCTGTTGTCATCCACACAGAGGAGCTGGAGACCCACGCTGGTGGGGTGCAGGAGGTGGTGCCTGCTGCCAGAGCCCAGGAGAACACGGCGGATGCTGTTGTGGCTATTGAAGTCTTTCTCAGCTCTGGTTGTAACTGCGGTGGTGTTAATATCACGCTATCAAAGTACAGATTGTCCCCCGTCCGGAGGGCATAAAGCTTCTCCAGGGATTCAGAACCGACGGCGCCGGCAGTACGCCCACTCGCTCTGGTAACCCGAGCGAGAGAGCGTTGACAGCGGCAGGTTGGCATAGAAAGAACATCACAGCATGGCTGCGCTGCAGAGCTGGAGCGCTAAACAAAGCCTCTCCTATTGTTGCCATCTTCCATCGCAGCTAAGTCAGCTCCTGATTTAGGGCTGAAGAGATTTAGGGCTAGGGGTGGGAGTAATTTCCTCCTGTCCCTGCACAGGGCTGTGAATTTCTTATGTGAAAATAAAAATCATACTATCAAAAATGTTTAGGTGAAGAGATGGCTCTTTTTCCAGGAGGTGAACAGATATTTTTCCTATTCTCTTTCCTTCTATTCTTTTTTCTTTCCTGACAGAAGAGGGAAGAAGAGGTCTCTGACATCATATGACACCTAAGAAAATGACATGAGGTTTACAGCTGCTGGGATGGAGCCTCCAATTTTCATCCTGCTCTCACAGTCCATGAGTGTGTCTGTGTGGCACCTCCTGAGACACGGTTTGGATTTGTAGGACAGTGGGCTGTCTTTAGTAGGAACGCTTTTCTCCCCTTCAGCATCATCCTTATTCCACCTATTAAGAGTTCATGCTATACCCATGGTCCTATTACGATGATTTTATCTCCGATAGCATCACTTTCTAACTAGTCAGAGGTCACAAGTTTTGGAAGGTTTTGGGTAGTGCTCTCACACACTCTTATTTCATTTCAGTGTCATTGATATTCCAAGCCTTATATTTTGTTAACACCAGGAAACAGTAAGTAAAGCAAACCTTCCTAAGCACAACCACAGAGACTCCCAGGTTAATAACAGTAACATCTTACCCTCTAGTGGCACCGATATAGTTCAAGAACCAACCTTGTTTAGCCAACAATATATTGATAGTAAATACTGCAAAACCTGCAGAATATGAGACTGCTCAGTAAAATCTGGGAGCACGCTGACCGTTGTTCGCTTTTTGGTATGTTAAGCTTGTAAATAACTTGTAAATAACACTGAGTAATTCTCTTCCAGAAAAATACGAGCTAAAACAAGATTAAAAATCAACCATAAATGATAAAATTCAGAAAAGTGGTAGGAATTCTTAGAAACAGCTGTCAGACTATTCTTGATGTCTGTTGGTTATCTAGTTCTGGAAAAGACGATGAGAAATTGGAGGTGATCTATTTGCTTCCATTAAATATATATATGAAATGAGTTCATATATGTAGATGAAATGAGCTGCATCTGGAAAAAAATAAATCACTGTTTCCTGAAATGGATGGCACATAATCCACACCAGTATCTTTGTGAATAATTTCCTATTGTCTCCAGAACACGAGATTATTTTAGTTTTATGATGTAACATTCACTACTTGTCTTTCCCACACACCTTATCTGTGAGTTACCACCAGATGCTTCATCTTTTCATTCTGATGAAACTGTGAGAATTTGTTTTGAATGAATTCCATTACTGCAGATATCATAATGCTCTGTTCTAAAAAAAAAAAGTCTTAATTAAGTTCTTTAGTTGTAATTTTATCTCAGGCAGGTGCTTCTTTCATTAAAAAGTGTTTGTTTCTTAAAATTTCCAAATGTATAGAAAAATTTGCAGTGTCCATGTAATGGCTACAGAGGGAGAAGAAAGAGAAGCAAAAAGTGGAAAGGAGGAGAAGGGGAAGGTTAAGGAAAGGAGTGGAGTGAGGAAGGAAGAGGGAAGGAGGAGAGAGGGGAAGGGGAAGGGAAAAAAGGGGAAAAAGGAAAAATAAAAGGAAAAAGGGAAAAGCAACCTTTGATTACCAGTCACATCTCTGGAAAAATAGGTTTCATGCTCATAGACACAGATAGAAAAGACAATGATGGTGCAGACTACAATGATACCTCTCAATTTTTTCTGTTCGTGGGTCATCACTCAGTTCAGAACATCGAAGACTCTGGGTGTCAGAGCCTGTTGCTACAAAACCCTCATGGTATCATTTAGCCAAGGGTCAACTCGTATGTTGGATTTAGGTATGATTTGTAGTTGTTGATAAAGTACCTAGTTGTTAAATACAAATAAATGCTTGTCTGAGGTATTAAAATTGGCTTGGTGTTTTGCTCTCAAAATCTCCCTTTGCAGCAGTTCCCAGCTCACGGCACTACGATCCGCTTGGAGTCTGCTGTGCTGCGTTCCCCAGTCAGCCGCGGTCACCAGGTGCTGCTCTAGACAGTTACATACTGTAAAAGTCATGTCCAGTACCGACTGGAACACATCCCGGAAAATCGGGTCCAATAATATAGAAAATTCACACAGCCAAGTTAACACCGTATTTTTCTCTTTTAACCTTTTCTACTCGTTTCCTGTGTCTATTAAAGCATACGAGGAATTCCTTGTAAAATGAAAAAAAAGCTTCCTTATTTTGATTAAAAACACATAAATTGATCTCATTATAAGGATAAAGTTACTATTCACAGACAATTTTATATTATGGGCTGTTTGGAAAAGAAAAAAATCATTGCTGAGAGCACACAGTAGAAGCAATTAGGAAAAAAAAAAAAACCCACCTAATTAAATCTGTCCTGAGACTCCTGACACAGATGAGCAGCTGTTGCCTGTTCAACCACCCTGGCTGGTCTCGATTTCCTTGGAATATTGATTGATTGGAGATTGTAAATTTTTACTAGTCGTCTTTCCTCCCCCACTGGTTCTCAGTTAAAAGACACGAGCGTAAGATGAGTCATTACAAAAAATATATTCAAAAAATTCACCCTCACCAACATTAAAAAAAAAAAAAAATCTATGAGGTTTTTTTTTGGCTGAGAGCCAACAGAGTAACTACTCAGGTAATCCAAACTAGTTTTTTTGTCAGCAGTGAATATCCGCTGCGCAGTAGCTGCTAACTTTTATCTGCAAAACAAATCTGTTTGTCTCGTCTCCAGCTATACCGGCACCTAATCAGCTCTGACAGGGATTGCTGCTAAACTCAAAATACCTCCGCAGGGCTGAGCTGAGGAGACCCAGTGCTGCCTCAGCCCAGTACAGAAACAACGGCAGGGCAAAGAGACTGGGGACTCTACCAAATTGAGGTCCCGTTACCTGATCCTAGCAGTTGCTTCTCACCATTAATTACATATATATTATATTACTTTATGATTATTATACTATATTATATAATATATATTGTATTATATCTATAATATGTATTTTTTTAATATATATATATTACACACTATATTATAATCCTGTATTGAGGGTCACGGCATATGTGTCTGATTCAACATGTCTTCCCTAACAAAGCTGGAAAGGCTGGGAAATGTATGGAATGAAGGAAGAGGCTTTGTCTTTAAGATAAAATTCCAAAACCAGCGCTTCAGAGAGCTGGACATTTGTCAAATATTGACTGACAGTAGCCAAATTGTTCGAAAAGCAGAACACTGCAGAAGCAAAACACAGTCTCCAAATTGATTTAATATTGAGCTAACATTGAGAGAAAATTTTTATGCTCATATGGCTCCTATCCCAAATGTTCTCATTACTTAATAAGATAACAGTTAATGGCAGCAGGTTGTAAAATGACAGATTTGAGAGATATTCATGGCTGGGTAGTACTTGGCAGGAAATTGGGACCTTCTCGTCTAGGCTTCAAATACAGCCCTCGGTTAGAACCTGAAGTTGCCTTGGATGGTATTTCACAGACGGGAGAACAAAGTTGTCAGACTTAGTCAGCTCCCCATCTGAGTTGGTACTGGAGACAAATAGTCCCAGGTGGCACTAACTGGCATCCTTACAGGCAGCGTGAGGAGCAACTAAAACTGTACTGGTGGCAGAGACAGCAAAACTGTCTTGAAAATAGACTTCTGCTGAGCAAGCCTTGGACAAGGGTAGGAGTAGTAACAGCCCAGAGCTTGTTCTGGTGTGTCTTAGGTCCAGGAGACCCAACTGGGAGCTGGACTAATGCAGGGCGAAGTTTATCCAAATAATGCATACACTTACCGTTAATTATTTCATTTGAACTTGATGACACGTATCAAATCCAAAAGGCTCATAAGAAGTTACGGAGGGCTGAAAGTGCTGTTTGACTTACTCTGCCCTTCCAAGAAAGTAAAGCTGAAAGAAGCAACTCTTGGTTTCATGATCTGTCAAATGAGCTGCCTCTCTCAAAAACACGGCAAAAGAGAACATCGTGTAAAATATCAATATCTATTTGATGAAGGACTTTAATGCTTGTTTTGCCAACCCAGTGTGTTTTGAAAATACACTGGATTGTATTAAGTTGTATTAGTATGTACTGTGTGTATAAAAAACACAGAGTATTAAAAATTCCGCTTGCAAATCCTCCTCTCAGCTCGACCTCTATGAAAGACGTGTTCTTCTGTGGCACATCTCCTAACAGACAGCTGTCTAGAAGCTATTTCCTTTTGCTACACGTGTATGACTGTATTAGTTTCAGATGGCTAAACAGGTAGTGCAGTATTCTGAGTAGTCATTTGTGCATTTGTGCATATGCTAAATTCTGTGTCCAACACATCACAGAACAGCGGGAACGTTTTTGAGTTCTCAGACATCTTACTTCCCGGTGCTTTACTATATCTTTTAAGCAGAGACTGCTGATTAAGAAGAAAATTATGCTTTTTTTCAAGCGGTTCTGAAGGAATTATTGCATATTCTGGCAGTGGCAAATGATATAAGAAAGAGAGTCCAGTGTAAATACAGATAAATTTGACAAGTTCCGGTTTATAGATGAGCTATGAGGCACGAGGCATGGCAGAGCTATCCAATCCAATCTCCTGCTTCATGAAGGATGAGATGGATTTTTTTTTTTTTAATGTGTTGTGCATATTCTTTCAATTAACAAAGACTTTCATTTGGTAAAGGCTACTAGTCATTATGTAGCCAAATTTGTAATATGCTGCATAGATTTCTATTTTATTAATGACATATGCACACGAGATAAAAAAGCTACAGCTGGTGCAGATGAGCTCTTCTATACACTGTTTTTACTAGTTATTCATGCAGCAACCATTTATAATTAAGCCCAGTGTGCTCAGGGATGTGTTGCTTTGCCACCAAGACATGGTTGCAGAAATGCCAAATGTATTTGAGCAAAGTTGTTGTTTTGCAGAAAACTAATATAAAACACATCCATATGCCTGGGGTAGGCTGGGTACTTGGGATTTTCCAGCTTGTCCCAGTGATAAGGAAATGCACACAGTTCTTAAATGCTTCATTTGGTGTATTAGGAAACCCCCCCAAGGTGTGATGCTGTACACAAATGACAGGGTTGGTTCTTGGAGAGTGTGTATAATTCTTCTTTCTACTGTATTTCTCTATCCTTTGTATATATTTCTACTATTTCCAGATTCCTGACATGACATATGGCTGTTGAGGAATTCTGTCACCACGCCCAGATCAAGGACTGCGGTGCAGAGGCATTGTATTTCCTCATCTGTGGTCACAGTGCCTTGCTGTGCCAAAGTCCACGCTGCAAAGACGATGGCTCACAGGGTTTGGACTCATGGTCCCGGTGCAAGAGCTGCCCCCAGGTAGTGCCATACCAGCCGGGGTCAGCGCTGGCTCAGGGATCTTTGTGCAGTGCAGGCATGTCCTAGTTATGATCCTGTTCTAATTTTAAGCACGCAACATTAATGGCTAATGAGCATTGTTATAATGTGGATTGTTAAAATGTTAAAGTTTCAAGGCCAAGCTGTCGCTCCTACTCAGCTTTCAATTTTTCCTACATCAGCCTGATTTTTTCCTGAATCTAGTGCATTTATCCTATTTATAAATCCAACACTTATATTTTTTTTCCTGACAGCCAGTCTTAGCAGATCCATGTGGCTTTGGCTTTTTTTTTTTTTTAACAAATGGCTAGATGGATTGGACCAATAGGATTTTGAAGCAGTAGTACAATGTTTATCCTATTTTCGATGCCTTAAAACTATTGTCTGTACTCTATAAGAAATGCATTCCTGTCCAGAAAACCATGTCAATCAATAGGGTCTCTTGTGAGGACCCTGTCCAGCAGCGATTGGTGGTGTGCTGGCTCATGTGATACTGGAAAAATTGTCTTTCTTCAATCTCATCCTGTTTTCTTCCTAGCGTTTCCTTTGGGTTTGTATTCTCTCTTCTAGTACCTTTATTGTACTTCTAGGCTTCATTTTCCTTTCCTCATTTTAGGGCTCTTCATATTCCAGTTTTCCTGCTCAACAATTTCAGTCCTTTTTCTCTGTCCTTTCTCCTCCAATTCAAAACTTGCTGTTCCACCACTTCTTTCTAAGAAGGTGTGCTTCCCTGCTCCTCCCCACTTAAGCCATAACCACCCACAGAGTTGTGATGGCTGCATCTAGCTCACTCTGGACTTTGGGGGACAGACGGTGACGCGGTAGCCCAGGGCTGTCAGGAACAGTAACCCAGATGTCTTGCGGGTATGCAAATATGGCTATAAGTCAATGAACTTCCTCTATAAATAGTGGACAGCCCAGGGCCTGTTGAGCTGTCCTGCATGGCAGTGGGCTGTACGCCATGATCTCCTCTTAACTAGGGGTGCCTCTCAAGGTTACTGCTCGAGGTTAAGAGGCCTTGCCACAACAGATTCTTGGTAAGTGATTAACAGTGTGTTAAACATTGAAATCCTAACTAAGTGGTATAAAGGCTTGGTTGCACGTGTGTAATCTTTTAGACACAGACAGTTGACCAAGTCTGGGACTAGGAGTGGATCCAGATGCGCCTAACCTCCTTTCTGAGAAGGAGTTTAGAAAGCCAGGTTGTCCTTTCTGAACCTCATGACTCAGTGGGAGGGTGTCCCTGACAGTTTTGTCCGGCCGTGTCATCTATGCCATAAATGAAGTGTACTTTGCCATCAAATCTTGTTAAACCACTGTCACACCTACCATTGAACTTTGTTGACTCACTTCTTTATATCAATAAAGGATATTGTTGCTTCTCTCTTACGAGTGAAGTGCATGACTCCATGCGTGACAAACTGGTGTAGCCAGCAGGATAGCAAGTACCATCACAGATCATTTACGGAGGCATGGGGTGAATCCAGTCTCAAATTCTCAGAAGAACAGGCTCGTGACAATTGCCATAATTGGGAAGTCATTGAAGACCACTTAAAAGTAACAAGGGGCTGCACAAAGGACAGAGAAGAGAATGGAATTATCTGAAGTTATTTGGTGATAATGCTCGAAATGCCCGCAAGCAGCTCCCTGCACGGGCAGAATTAATGCACGGCATTGTTAACTACAGCCGTGAAATGGGCTGGAACGTGCACCAGCTGAAAAACAAAATGGGAAGCCCCGGGGAGGAGGTGGCAAAGATGCGTGAAACAGGGAAAAGAAACTCAATTAAAGGTAAAAAAAATTTTAAAAAATTGCAGAATCTCAAGGACAGAGAAATGAGTTATGGAGAAATGCATTAGGCCTTGGCATCCCCAGAGGTGCGATGCAAGGTCAGCCTGCTGGCATCCACTTCAGTCTGAGTGAAGCATTCCAGAAATAACGGTGAAAGGAAGAAGCGTACTCCAGCTCCTCTGACACCAGCTCCTAGAAAGGGAGACAACCACTTGCTCCTCCTTAGGGAGGAATTGCAGGAGATGAAGTGAAAAACCGAGTGATATCCAGAAACAATTGAGCCTTCCAGCCTGGAACTGGAGGCTTATCAGTGGATGAGTGATGATGGCCCATACATTTTAATTGCAGTTGGTCCTCGGAGTCAGTTGGTGAAGTTTTAATAGATATATTCAATACTAACACAACAAGATGCCAAGAAGCTGGGTGTGTGATCCAGACAGCAAAGAGTTTCTGAATATCTGATAATCCCTTCCCCGAAGGGAGTCACTTTCCAAACATTATTTATTATCAGGTGTGTTTCTGCTGATCAGTAATGAAAAGACCTACAGCATCAAATAGTGTGTTTAGATGTGAAATTACACAGACTCTCTTCATTTCGTTTAAAAAATAATAATATTTTGAAATTGTTTTTAGATCAGAGGTTTACCTTTTCATACAAGTTGTCTCTGGCTGTGATCATCAGTGGATTCTTGGGGATCACTGCTTTCAAACAGGATGTATTTAATGTGGTCCATCCTCTGCTATACTACCCCTGCTTGGAGTCATCAAGTTGACCTGTAAATGGACTGATACCTTCAATAGTCAATAGAGAACCATAGAGAATGTTTATTCTGTGAATTTGCTAATCCCATTTTGAACTAGCTTATAGTTCTGACCTGTAGAACTTCCTGAGGCTATTAATTCTACAAATAATTATCTGTAGTAAAATAAAAAACCTCTTTGCTTTGTAATGACTTGAGTTCAAATACATGCCAGGTCCATGGATTCAGCTAATTAACGTAAATTTAGGTATGAAATCAAATGTTAAATAGCACAAAAAAAGCAGAGTGATTTGCAAACGCAATTCATACTCCTTCAAATACCTCCCCTATGCCTGTTTGGAATCTCTGTCTGGTAAAGACGTCAGGAACAGTGGCTGTCTTTGAAAGATTTTATGAGTCTTGCAGTCATGCTGGGTGTTTTAATAGCTTGGGTCCTGGTTCTGTATTAGAGGTGAGACTCACCGTCATCACACCCTCAGGCATAAGACCTTTATCATGCGAGGATTGAAACATAAAAAATTATAGGTGCAGAAGTAGGAATTGGCAGGACTGGCACCTAAATTTGTGTAAATCACAAGAGTGTTAGTTTATATGGTTATCACAGGCCATGTTATTCACAAAGATGGTTAAACACTAAGTAAATGTGATGTGAAAAATGAAATCGTTTAGATGCATTTGCATTAGGAAATGCATTTTTTTGTGTAGGTTATGTACAGCACGCAATACTCTTGACAGCAGCGCTGCTACATTACATGTTTCCTTCAACAAACATTTAATCAAACTTTAACAGCTCAGTTATTAGATCCAGAGAAGCAGCATCCAGGGCTGTTAAATGCTTTCTCTGTAGATACTGTAGATTTCCTTGAAGCCTTAAAAATCCCTCGATTTGGCAACATCCATAGAGGTTCTTCAGAACAGTGTCAAGAATGTCAATAAGCCATGAAACAGCGGGAAGGATTATATACATCCTCTGAAATGATCTTGTCATCTGTGGAAACATACCGCTACAGCATTGGATAAAGGAATTACATTTCAATGCAAGCAAATTAAGGCACGGCTATCAAACTCCCGTTAACGAAGCTGGATGCTTTCTATGGTCATCCGTTGTAACTGGAATTAGATGGAACTTTTTTCTCACTTGTCATCATTTCATTTTGTTGTTTCCTTCTCCTTTGCCAACTGTCCACTTTACGAAATAAAACGTGTAGTCAAAGGATTGTTTTTTACCCAGCATACTGTTGCAAGAGAGTCAGAGTTTTGGGTTGTTCCAACAAGCATCTCTTTCTTAAAATTCTAAAAAAATCAAAACAATGAATTTATTCACCATTCCAGAGTGAGATGCTTAGCCCTGATATAGTCATCTTGAGATACACAGGTCTTAGAGATTTCAAAGCTGATTTAATTATGAAACCTTTGTTCTGGTTCTTGTACGGAACCAGTGTAGCTCTGTGTCACCTTCCCTGTTAGAGCTACTATCCAGAAAGTGGCTGGTGAAAGGTATGTACCGAGGACAGTCCATTGCTCAGAGAAGAGCTGCTCCCTAAACTGCTGTATGGGGTTATTCCTGACATCCTGCAGTAGACGTGGCAGGCAGTAGGGCACATCTACCACCTTAAGTATGTGTTCACCAAGTGGACGGCATCGTTCTACCTCTGCATCTAACTGTGTTTTATTCTTCTCTACAAGTGCCAGTATAAACTGTACCATGTTGTGGGCTTTAAAATAAAAAGCTATCTTATAAAGGAAATAAAAATTAGTTAAACCACATTAGATGAACAATATATAAAATTATATCCAATAATAGGTAAATACCATGCAATCCTGAAGGTCTATATATAGTATTAAATATAGGTTATTATATTTGTAATTTGGAGTAAAAACCTTAATTAATTTTCTTTACACGTTCTCTTGTGTTTAAAAAACTCTAGTGCATTTAGGTGGAGCTGACCAAAATTTTAAAAAAATGCATTTTAGAAGGTTTGGTAGTTTAAAAACGGAGTTAAGCTACACTGCATTAATCTATGTTCCCCGCTTTTCTCTACGACAAATGCAGTTACTCAAAATACCTGTCTTCTGGGTGCTGGTAACATTTTAAGCTGTAAGAAACCTGTCAGGGGGATTATGTTTCTTACAGGCTCTCTAATTTTTTCACTTGGCCTATAGGAATTACTCTACTGTTCACATAATAGTCCACTAATCCGAACCTGAACTGTATTTTATCGAAGGCGGCGAATTGCCCGTGGAAGACAAGTAATGGTTATAAAGCAGACTGTAACAGTCATTGAGAATTTTTGACCATGTTAATCTAACAGAAATTGGGTAATTTTCAGGACAAGAGAAAGCACATAACCTTTTAATTCTTGGGGAGTACAATTTCTGAAGTGCTGTGTTCTAACTGCTGAGATTAATGACAGCTAGAGTTAGTGAATTAAAGTATTTCATGCTGTTGGAAAACATCCTATCTGTAACAAAATACAATTATCAGGAGGAGATCAGTAGGGCTGGGCTATCATCACCAGTGGCTGACAACCCATACTGCATCTTATCTGTGCTGTGCTTTATTAGGTGCTGCTGGCTTTAATATTAATACAGCCAGCACACTCCAGAGAGTCTGAGGGACTGACCTCGTATGGGTTTATGCATAACCCCCCCAATACACTGTGTGAATAAGATTAATAGTGTTTGTGACCTGCTCATGGACTGAGATCTCTTAACGTATTACACGGGAGTAGGAAATGGAAGTACTAGAATATGAGAATTAATCATACAGACCAGATGAAAAGTCTGTCTGGATATCTTGTCTCAGACATTTATCAGTGGCAGATGAGCAAAGAATAAGAAGGTGAGATGCATACATATATATATATATATATATGAGAGCGATCCTCCTGTTGGAATATTCACCTGGTTGGTTCCTGGAACTAATGGGGTACAAATTTTCTCCTCTGGAAATTGCATCCGCACTGTCATGTGTAATGGCCAACAATAGAGATGCTCCTCAAACTCATTCCTATTACTGAGTTTCTGTGACAAAGTGCTCTGCGAATAACTATTTACCATAAAATGTGAAGCATGAAAAAGTATTTTCTTTAAATGCTTCCTTTGAAACTGCTATTGGAGAACTTCCTAGAACACCCTTCTTTTTTCATTATAAAATAAATAAGTGCTTATTTTCTTTCACCTTCTTCAAACTTTTATTATATCATTTAAATAGTCAGTGATAGTCTAGCTTATTTATTTCTAGGGTTGCATACAGCCATAATAACGAAGCAAGGAGAACTCGCTCTTTCAGGTGGTAGAGACAAGATGCTCCATCTTGAGTCAACACTCAAAATCCTGCTCTTCTTATATTAAAAGTTATCAATTTAGGGTTTGTGGAGACAAATATGTCACACGTTCTGCAGTTTTGGTGGTTATTAATCGAATTTTCAATTATATCCACACCTATGTAATGAAATTAGAACCATTTTGCATACCTTGGCCATGGATTCTTCTGAGTGCACTGGTTGCGCAGTTTTAGACTTGTGTAACACATCTGTTGTTGCTGATTTTCACTGTAGGCAACTGATATAACCCACAATGGTTTTGTTTAGAATTTATTTTTTCATCTTTCCCCTTCGGTGTTCTGTATCACAAAGCTGTGTTTTTTCCAGAGGCACGCTCTAAAGCTTTTCTCCTGTCCATGAGGACAACCACAACATGTAAACATGTGCTATAAAATGCTGAAACGCTGTTTCCTTAATATATTTGGTGTTCATTCTGTCTTAATGCATAACCTCAGTTTTCAGATAAGGGACAGTGTAGCATAAGCCGCAGTAAGAGGCTGAGAAGAAATTCAAGTTAAGAAATATGGCTAAGGCAAAGGAGTGCCCCAGCTAATGACTCAGATAATGAGAGGTAAAGCCATAGTGATGTTGATTATAGGGAGTGGAGTATTGCTACTAGCTTATGTGTTCATCTGTCTTATATCCTCCAGACCAAAAAAAATCATTTCATCTTCAAACCCCCTCCAGACATCTCTTTAACTCACTTAGCTTTCTTTTAGCTTCTGGAAGAATTTAGCAAGAATTAGCAGATTAGGCTAATTCAGCGGAAACGAAAACCAAAGAGAACTCCGACCCTTGGGAACGGTGAGTCGGGCTTGGCAGGAGATGATTTCTTGGCAGCAGGATCTCACAGATACCTGTGTACATAGGAGAATGGGCTAGCTTTGCTGTATTTTCTGTCTCAAAAATCATCCCATATAGATTTCCAAGGAAAAGAATTAAAAAGGAAATGTATTCATTACATTTGCAACTTTTCCAGCAAAGAATGAGAATGAGGAAGTCAGGTTTGAGAAGATGCAGGATGGCCTGAATATTTAAAATCTTTTAACCCTAAATGGAATGGAAAAGTTATTTTCTTCAGGCCAAAAATTAAAATGCAAGCCCTGTTTTGGCTACTAAACTTCATCTGTGGGGAACTGAGAAGCTGTTATCAGGTCTGCAACTGCATTGAATTCTGGCAAAGTTTTTAACCATTAACACCTTGACCAGTTTGGTGAAGCAGTTGGCTCAAGAATCGGGTTATGTATAAACAATAACACACTCTTTTATTTAAACGGTCTCAAAGCACATTAGGGACATTCACTAGTTGAGACTAAAAATCTTGGGAGTTGAGAAAGTGGTGTTCACTGTCTTGAGGAATAAGATTTTCCTGCTGTTCCCATGTCTGTGTACTTTACCTGCAGAACTGGATCCTGCATCTCTAAATTCATCCCCATAAATCTTCAGGCTTCACATCGTTTCATAATTATACAATGCAGAACTCCTACTTCAGGGGCAGGGGAGATGGAGAATGGTCATTATCTGTAGTCCTTTAAAATTTCCTAAGTTGTGCTGGTTTAATCTAATCAGATGTGAATTTTATCCACAGAACTGTATTACTCATAATACAAAATGAGGATACTGATAAATGATTATAGGGTCAGATGGAAAATTCCATCACCTTAGAGGAAAATAAAATCATGTAGGCGTCTCCTTGCATTCCTTATAATCTATATACACAGAGCTGACACAGCTTAATTTGTGCTCATTTATATATTTGGATGAGGTTTTTTCAGAGACTGTCCGAAGCTCTAATGGAACAATGGAATTTTGATTTTGACAAAGCAGCATAATAAAACAAAACAATGTTCTTTGGAGAGTCTTGATCATCTTCCCATGATGTTCTGATAACATCTTGAAGACACTTCTTCAGCTTGCCTTGTCTGTTGGCACATCCTTCTCTCGCTAAGTTTTGATGTATTATTTATATTAGTGGCCCCAAGTCTTTGTCTGTGCAAGAGAGTGATGAGCTTTCAGAGGAGCCTTTGGAGACTGAAGTGCTTAAGGGTTTTGACAGTGACAGAGTGCCCCAGGGTCCCTACAATCCTGCCCCAATTAAAAGTCTGCTGTTGCAATCAGTGAGTGGTTCCATAGTTATCTCTTCATTACACAGCAAAGAAAGATAATATATATGTGTACTCATTTCTTCTTTGCTTGAACTTAAGAAACTATCCGAATACGTGGGAGTGATTTTTACTTATTTTACTCTCGAGATTTGAAAGGCATAAACAGAGTTGCTGTTTTCCCCTGTCCTCCATTTTTCCACCCTACCCGCATCTTTCTTGTTAAAGTGCTTTTGTAAATGAGATGCTGAGTACTTTTAAAAGAAAAAAAAAGCATTCTTCCAGTGTCCCCTATGGACATGTGTTGTGACTGGGATGCTAATTACTATGCAGTGTTTATTGTGAAAGACCTTCAGTAACACTGAAGTTCAGCAATACTGACAGTTGGTAGGGGAAAGAAAGAGACAGAGACAGATTTTTAAAGCCTCTAGATCCATGAAGGGCACTCGTGAAACATGATCAGTCCTCTGGGAGATGAAGAAAATGGGCTCTGAAATGAGAGAAATATCCTCTAAGTAGCAGCAGCTACGTGTCTGAAGATACCTCTCTAGTGCACAGAGGAAATCCTTTGCATCTTGAAGGCTTGGAACGAAAAGAGTTAAAAAGCTATTAAGTGATGGTGGTACTCATTAGGAAGCCACAAAAATGCTTTAATTTTAGGAAATTAGGTAGACTTTTCAGAATCCGGCTGTGCATTCGAGCTTGTGCTTTGTCAAAAGCCAGATATTAATATTATTAAAACAGTGAATGTGAGCAAGATAAAGTGCAGGTACAATCTGAGAAAATTCCTCCCTATGTCTGTAAAATGTGTGGTCAATACATATAGAACAAGAAATTAGTGAAAAACTGAGAGTTCTTGACAAGGTGCGAACAGCAGACCCAAAAATGTCTCATGGTGCCCACACAAAACATCCTTAATCAAAATATTTCTGTTATACTTCAGCTTCTAAATAATATTCTTTTTTTCTCCCTCCACTCCCTGTTTTCCTCTTCATTCTTATGGTAATTAAATATTCACTGGAAATGGGTAATTTGATAATAAACATGAGATGAAGCAATGGCTGTAATTTCTGGTAAGGCTTTGTACTGTAGATGCCTTAAACCAAGTGAAAAGGGGAACAAATTAGCATGTCTAACGGCTGTTCTCCACCGCTTCTCAGTGGGCAACGTGAAGTCCTTAGCAAATCAGAGCAGATATTCACACAGACTTTGAAAGACAGGAATAACTTCACTGTCTGTACTTTACTGGAATGTATATATCAGCTGTCTGTTCATGATGGAGATGGCTCCACAGCTGGGATGCGTGAACATTTTTCTTTAAAGACAGTCAAGTGGAAATTTGTCCCACCAGTTGTATCGGACCAATTTTATAAGCATTTTATATGCTAAATTTCCTTTTCCGTAAACACGCTGCGTGCATGTATCTGTTATATTGGTTTTTCATTAATCAACAAAGAGTTGAAGAAACTCTCATGTAAACAGATTTTAGCAGCAAGAAGCACTGGACGTTCATGTATATTCATATTCTTACGGCAAATTAAAAAAACCATAAATTTAAAATAGTCTTTACAGAACAAGTGCTGCCTGTACAGTTTTTTGCAATATATTTTGCGAACTAAACCATGTTTTCAAAATGTAAGATCCTAGAGTACATACCCAAATGTCAGCACATTCTTTGCAGGGAATAAGAAATTCAAAATCTAAATACATCTCCACATCAGCAAAATTCCTCTATGTAGAGATGTGATTTCCATAGCGTTCTCCACTGGGTGGTGAATAACTGGATGTAGAAACAGAAATTTTTCTTTGTGGTTGGTGAGAAATTAATGCACTCTCTCCAAACAGCCTCCGCCCGTTATAGCTGATATATATTAAATGCGCTTTGACCTCCAACGGTGGCAGCACGGATAAAAGTCTTCTCTGTATTTCATGCAGCATCGCTACACTGAAGTGTTTCCCTACCAAATTCAAGCTCATTAGAAAAGGGGAAAAGAATGATGATTACCCTACAATTTGTATGAAAGTATACGTGCTGCTAGACTGACTGCTGGCAATTAATCCAATTAATAACAGGATGAAGGGTCAAACCAGTCAAGATCAAAACAAGACAGACCACCAGGGCTTTATCTAGTTGACTACTACGTTTCTTGAGCCCAACACTATCAGTTCCTTCCTCATGAATAAGATAATTGAGTTCAGTAAGTGGAACTTAAACATGATAAACCATTCCAATGTGCTGATCAAAGGTGATGTGAGAATCACACTCTTTGATTATGTTTACCTCCATATTTACCCATTCTTCTCCTCCATGGTAATTGCATCTATAATAGCTGCACATCTCTAGGGGTATCTATCTTTAGGATTCTAAATGTCCTAATAAAAGTTTGTTTCATGTCTGAAGAACATGAAGTCTCATTAGAAGAACACGCTGTAGTACTCGCAGTCAAGATAAAAACCCAATTATCTGCAGATCATAAGCCAGGCGGTCCAGGGGACAAACTGCCAGAAGAAAGGGGGAGCTTGAGGAATGTAAACTGTACATCCAACCCTGTACTCCACAATTCTGTCAGCATCCTTCGTTCGGCGAGTGTTTTCTTGCAGGGCCTTTGGTCTAGTGGAAGGTGTCGCTGCCCGTGGCGCTAGAATAGAACTAGGTGATCTCTAAGGTCCCTCCAAACGCAAACCATTTTCTGATTCTACAACCAAATGAGCATTAGTTGCCCATACAGTCTAGACAAGGAGAAAGGAGACTTGAAGCTTTTGTGGAGGGTAGTTTTGTGGTTTGGTGAAGGCTGTAGCTGACTGAAAACCTATTAGAATCAGAACTGCCCTCTGCCTCATCGTAAGGAGAAAGCAGCTGGTCCTTTGGTGAAATGAGGAAAGGAGGCCTTCAGAAAGGGCTTCGTCCGTGGAAATGGAGCATGAAAAAATAGTTTTGTTGAGTTTCATGGTTTCCGTGGTGTAAATCAGTACAGGTGGATGGTTTTCTGTCTCCCTGGGAGCCTGCAGGGATCTATTTATATCTAAGGGAGAGAAAAGCTCTTTGAAGTCAGAGGAGGATTGGCAGCTTAGTCTCAGAAGATAGTCTCTGAGGGGGAAATGCTCCCCAGTAGGTGAAATAGTTAAAGGCCCTTTCTTCTTCTGGTTACCCTTTTAGCTAAAACTTTTATGCAGAAGTGTTTGAATTTCCTTATCGGCTCTACTACCCAGGCAACTAGGAAGGAAGTTCTGAGACTTCCCTCCAATTAGAGGTAATTGAGGCAGATCGATTCACACACCCTGGGGTAGCAGGTTCTTGAAGGATTCTTCTAAGACTTTCATGGAAATTTAGTTGATTTAGGAGTAGCGGAAACAAGCAGGTTACTCTTTTAAAAAAGTTCTTTAGAAGTAAACATTTCTAGGTAAAACTCTGGCCAAAGAAGAAAATAGGTATTTCGAGGAGTGGTCACTTCCGAACTGCACATTGCCACCAGATCTTGTGGTAGCTGCCTGCATTTTGGTTGCTCCTCTGAGCTGCATCATCGGGTTGTGTGAACTCAAAGATGACCATCCCCTAGGAATGTTTGAAACCAATCATATGCACGTACATAATTATACAGCACCAGCAGGAAAATGGCAAGTTGACTGAAGGGGCAATGAGCCATGCTTAGTGTGTGAGCTCCAGGGATGAGTTCCTAGAAGATCAGCTCATCCTCGTTGATGATGTGTGGATAAAATTTTGGATTAATGCCGAATCTAACACACTGCTGTTATAAAGTTTGCACTTGGTAGAATAGAAAAGAAATCTATTTTCACTGACTCTATACAATCAATCCTTTCAGGTTAAGTAAATGGAGAAAAATTACTTGGGTTATTAAAAAGTTATTCAACTTGTAATGACTACTGCTCATCTTTTTAAATTTTCTTTATTAATTTTCAGAGGTCAAACAATACGAGATACATTCTTCAGCACTTTCTTAAGGATATTTCTTGTAGAAATGTAAATCAGGATCTCTAATCAGAGGTACCAGGACCCCTACTTTCTAAGATGAATTTTGCTTATGGTGGAGTTAAGAATAAGGTCTTAGTGATCTTTTTTTTTCCTGGTACTTTGCTATCCTGGTTTTGCTGGGACAGAATCCCAGGCCTGCCATGGTCTGCAGGCCATTAGCAGATTGGAGTCAGCCAGGACAGCTGACCTGAGTTGGCTCTCAGGTGTATCCCATCCCAGAAACATCATCCCCTTTATAAAGGGGGGAGGAGGAGAGGAGAGCCCCCTGCTTAGGCTCCTGTTGGGATTCCTCCTGGCCCTGCTTCTCTTCCTGCTCCCATGGACTGCTTTCCTGTTTAGTGTGACTGCTGTACACTCGTGGGGCTGAGTATAACTTTCTGTTCATTACAGTGTCATTTGGTATTAGTTGGGCTGTTTTGTGAAATCCATTTTCGTTTCACCCTGTGGGTCTCCTCTCCTTTCCCTGATCATCCTTCTTGCCTGGGGAGCAAGTGATAGAGCTTGGTATTGGGGGTAGAGCAACTGCTATACACGGGGTGAATGGAGACGATTGCTGAACAAAGAAGCTGCTAAGCTCATGCATGTGCTGGTCAGTAAACTGATTGCTGCTTCTCAGGGAATCTGCTTTTTACCTGGAGGTGCACCTGGGGAGGCACCAGAATGGACATAGTTAATGGCTTTGTGTAAGAATTAGAAGTAACTCTGTAGGTTTCCGTGTTTGTTCACTTTTATTATCAGTGTTGTGTTTTTCGAGTGCCAGCAGCATGAGGAGAAATCAAAGACCCTGCTATGTGCAATAGTGTGTTAAACTGAAGATGTTAGTGAGCGAAGACTCAGACTGTTTATATTCTTTCTTCCTTGTAATTTGCCTTGCATTGTCTGCCTTTGTCTCTGAAAGAACTGATCTGCTTGCTTCCAAGGCCTGGTGGAATGAATTAAATATCATAGGTCATATATGTCATGGGATCAGAACTGGAGGCTGGATACTTAATTGTTGGGGTTTTGTAATGTAATAAGGTGGTGGAAGGCAGAGAGATTAAGCATGCTGAAAAATGGGGTTTTTAGAAATCTTCCTGCCTGGTTTGCAGAGGACTTGCTCAATAGAAAGGTCCGAGAACAGCAGATGTGTTTCTAATTGCATTCTTCAAATGAAATGTTTCTATCCAGAGTCTGCAGCACAGGAAATACCCTTCAGCAAAGGGCAGCAGCTGCAAAACAGTAAGATGAGCTTTAAACATCTATCCAGTGACTGGCACATTTTTTGCCCCCTTAGACCTCATAAAGTTTGTATTTACTCATGTAAAATGTGACAGATATTTTAGTTCGTTTAGGTTCTAAAATAAACAAAGCCATTTTGACCATTCGTGTAGTAAGTGGCCTGAGAGGAAAGTCCTACAGTACCAGCTGTACTAGAAGGCTTCGGTCGCCTAAATACTGCTGCAAACGGGGGTGTGCTGACATTACTCATCTGAACAGAATGATTGTTTATGGTGTTGGGAGATTCCACACTCAGACTGGCATTTCACTGCCAATTGTTTATTTGAAATTCCTTGGTTTTGGTGATGTGTGCAAGCTGGGGGCTGAATGGAAAACGTGGACAAAACTGTGTATGGAAAGACGCGCTTTAAACTGCAGTGCAAAAATGTTTGTGAACTCAAATTCACTTTCCAAATCTTGGGCACTTAGAGGCAAGATTGTAGGGTTTGATGAAGCTTTCTTAGCATTTGAATTTACCTGGCTATTGGCTAATACATCTTGTATTATTGCTTTTCAGTTACTCTGTTAGCTTTCAATCAATGGTGCTTAAACCAGTTTAGGATTGGTTCTTGTTTTATTTCCAGCAGCTGTACTTACAATAATTCATGTTTATAGTCGCAATATTTAATTTCCTGTTATTATGAGTAAAGAGAAAATTAGATTTGCTGGTAGCTTTCACAGCCCTTTACAGGAACCTGTGCTTGTGTGATTTCCTACAGGAGTGTTTATCAGTATTTTATGAACAAGAAAAAGTTTGAATAATATTTATTCTGTACCTACCTTTAGTTACTCTTGTGTGATCAGGTTTTATTTCAGCACTTTGTCAGTTTTCTGTTAATCTTTATTTGTATCTTTTTCTTTTTTATCTGTTGCTTTCTTTTGCTGTCCCACCTGTGTCTCACTGCATCCTCTTGTTTTTTCTTTGCTTCATCTATTTTTGGTTGAGCTTTTAGTTCCCTAAACGTGCACCATAGAAAGCCCGAGGAGTGTATATGTGTGGTATGTTGTATTTTGCAGCAAGGGTTTCAAATATAACAGTTGCTTGAGGATACTTTTTGCAAGAGCTGTACTAGGGGTAAGTCTATCAAAATGCAAATCTGGTTTCTTAGGCTTAGTGACAGTGCAAGTTTTTATCTTGTTGGGATGTTGAGAAGATTCTTTAGAATGACCTGAGCATTCCTGGGTTATCTTTAATTATCATACCTGTGCTGGCTGATAGTATCCTTGGAGTAGCAGTTACTACCAACCTGAATAACTCAGTGGTTCCCTTCCCTCAGACCTACCTTCAGCTTCCCAGAAATGCAGTTGTCTTTGGTAAGTTAATCACCTCAGCTGTGAGTCCTAAACCTGAACTGCACTTAATGCAGTGAACAGTACAGAGCTATTCGATGAACCTTTCTCTTGGAGCGATGACACTTACTCCTGTCTCTGCATGATGACTTCACGCATAACCTGCATGTCCCATATAGGGCAAAAAAGAGTGGGGGGAAAAAAAGAAATCAGTGAAGTAACAGATTTAAAATAACACTTTTTTTTAAAAAAGTGACTACAAACTCCTGTGCTGGCTCATCTTCATGGTCAACAGTAAGTAGGTGGGGACAGGAAGAAGGGAGGTCTTTGACAGCATTATCACCAGGAAAACACTTTGTACAATTGCACTGTCCATTCCCTCACGTGAGTTCAGACTTTTATTGACCAATGTATCATAGGTGAGAGTTGGTGCCTGCCTTTGAAGGTACACACAGTACTTGTTTGGGAACATCTCCCCTCTTTTCAACAGCTGTAATATTATATGTAAAATCAGAGCCAGTATAAGCTGCATGTACAGTCTTCCCATGCTAGTGACTCTTCAAAAGTCACTTTAGAATATAGAGATTAATATTAAATTGTTTGGCCTGTTTCCTTATTAAATGCCATGTCTTCCTGCAGGGATTATTTATGTGTATTAAATCCCTCAAAATGCTTTTTGCAGCCTGGGAATCTGGTAATTTGGTTTAGTGCTGTTTACATCCCACTGGAAATAAATCTCTCAGTTGCAGGAGCAGGTCTGTCCAAAGACTTCCATGTACTGCTGATGTCCAGTTATTGTTGCTCTAGAGAAGATTCAGTGACTATCATGGCTGCATGTGTCTTGTAAACTCCTGGTCAGTTAAATACCAGCAGCCTTTTTAATAGCACATTGCCTAGAGCAGCCAGCCAGGGTCCTCTGTGCTGGAATTCACCCAACTGTAACTCTGCATCTAGCAGATGAATTATTTTATAGAGAAAGGGGGAAGATGTTGGGTTCACTTACCCTCATTTTGAGCTGGTTTAAAGAGGTAACTATGAATAGTTTGGCAAATTGTGTTTGTTTATTAAGAGGAAAAACTTCTCTAGAAGCTCTGAGCTCAGCTATTTTGAAGTTTTTGCTTACATGTTTATCCAAAAAGGTGTTTTATCAAAATTTGTGCACTTGTACACTGTAGAACAAAAACAGTTGTACTGCAAGAAAGTAATGATGAACAAAAAGATAAAACAAGAAATGGAAGGAAGAGGCTCATTCTCTTCCATTGTTTGATCCATGTGAATTCTGAAGGGGGGTGGGGTGGAGGGAATGCAGAACAAAACAGTAATATTCACCATTGGTATTAAAATTGTAAGGAGACTATTGCCTCAACGTATTTACTGTATCATTAATTAAAATACATACACATGTATAAAATGTGGCAGTGAATCTTGAGATATTAATGTGAGCAAGTTCACCAGAATAATAATGAGCTCACATGATTTGTAAAGTGTGTTTCATCCCCATACTTCCTGTAGTGCTGCTTTTTATGAGGAAAAGGACAAATATATAATCTGCAAATGTCATACTGTGAAAGTACACAAAACAATAGTAGCAAAATATAGTAGCTATAGATCTTATGGTCCATGAACATACTTTTTTTTAAAAGAAAATGGGAAGTTGAAAAAACTGTATATTAAACTTGTGGCAAGTACTGGTCCTACATTTCCTCAGGCTTTTCTCAAGTGCACCTACATTTTGTTTACTGCTTTATTGTGCAAGTGTTTTAGGCATCAGCCCTTCCTCCCCTTGCTTTAAGGCAGTTATACTCACTGTGCCGATATATATCCTTAGGTCTTACACCTGCTCTAATTGAACTTAGTGGAAATAAATCCTGCAAGTTTAAATAGGCTCATGACCTTTTCAGCCAATATGGCAATCGGTGCGATTGCAAAGGCAGTATAACAGAACTCACCTATCATATTTCCCTTAGATTCAATGGCTCAGAAAATCTTCCAATTCATGGATGGCTGGGCCATCAAAATTATGGAGGGAAAATGTGCTCACTAGCTGCAGGCAAAGGTGAGAAAAGCATGTATTTTTTTTTTTTTCCCCTCCAGGTAGGTAGTGGGCTCCACAGCTTACACTTGGGAATTGTTATCTATTCATCCTCTGGTTTATCTCATTCACTTGCATCTAGAATTCAGATTGGTGGATATCTATTCTGGATAGATTTTGCTGTTATAGTTATCTTCTAGTAGCCCAGAAGAGTACAGTGTTTATTTCTTCTATTTTTTCTTAATGTTTTATATTACAATCCAATAAAATATAGTTGGAGTCTCCATGCAGTTAATCATTCTGGGTGGGAAAAGTGGAGAATTCTAAGGCTCAGTAATCTTTGCACTGTCTTCAGTAGCTAAGATTGCCTTAACAAGCCCAAGTCACTAATTGTTGTTTTGTCCTACATCTTCAAAAAGTAATTGGCTGGTTTGGAGTTCTAAATTTCTGATGCCCAGCTTGTGATGATTTCTATAGATGTGACATTCATGGAAAGATTAAGAGTTAGATCTTTTAAAATTGCCTCCCCATCAGCACTGAACCATGTTCAGCATCTCTGTTTCCTGGCAATCCAGATCTTTCTTGTCTTTCTAGCATTTAATGTATTTTTTCAAGCTCAAGGTAATTATAGTGAAATCCTAGGTAAAATCCTCTCTTGCTTTAACTTCCAGTGTATCTACAAGGGACCTGTACAAATATTTAGAGTAGGATCTTCTTTCAATGTGCAATAAGAGATTTGAAGTGTTTACACAGGATCTAGGGTTCAAGGGTGTGCGTTTTAAACAACAGTTCTTTCACATCTCTTGGGATGGTGATATCTTCCTGGAAATTCCTCAGAGCAGCCTCTCTCACCATCTAGTACCTCTCCTATTATTTCTCTGTGGTTTAAGATTTACTTGGACAATGCCCTTAATATGCTTTAACTTTTGGTCAGCCCTGCAGGGATCAGGCAGTTAGAATTAAAATTAGAGTATTGCAGTTGGACTAGTTGATCACTTTAGATCTCTTCCAGCTGAACTATTCTGTTCTTCTATATTAAAAATAAAGCACCATTACTTAGTTTAATTTCTATGAATGTACTTGTATATGTCTATTCTTATTGTTTTCCTTAAGAAAAGGCAATAATCTGTAAATATTTGCTAGTAACTAATTATTACAGGATTCAGTGAAAACAATCTGAAGTCTCATTTCTAGTGCTTCATTGTCCTGTCTTGAAGTTTTTGAGTAGGATGTAAAGGATGAGACAGTCATAATCAATATTAAGTAGTGCACACTTAATTCAAACCCTTAGTTTGTTGCTGAGTTTTGTGAAACTGCAATGTGTGGGTTCTACCCTGCAGTCTCTGAGCAGGTGCCCAATTTAAATAGCTAAATCTGTTTTGTGAATGGTATAGATTGATTGTAATACTTTCACACCTCCACTGTGCTTGTTGATGCTGGAAAAACATTAGACAAACATCTACCTTGTACACATTTAAAATAAACTCCCCTACACCATGTTAAATCACCAAGACAGCACACAGAGGTTCATATTACAGACTTGTATTCAGGAGTCTCAATGTAAATTTATTCTACAAAGCCCTTAATGTCAGACACAATTTTGTTTCTCACTTTGAGAGAAACGCAGATGAGTTTTGAATTGGTTTTGGGTAACAGCCACCAGTGTTTAATTGCTGCTGGTGCTGCTGAGCAGACTGAAAGCCTGGATTTAGTTTATTTGTGTATGTCTCTCACCTCCTGAGGGCTCTCTGCATATTTGGTTTAAATTCCCAGCATTTCTAAAATATATGAAATACCATACAAAAGGAATATGAATATTTAAGATAAACTGCATAACTAAATTAGATGAAACTTCCTGTTGAGGTTTGGAGGAGCAGCCTGGTAATTACATGAAGCGAACTACATAGAATGCACGGGTTTTGAGAGGTCAGGAGGGGAGTTTAAATGTACAGCGCTTGTAAATGAGGTTGAATTTTGAGCGGCTCGGCTCTTGTTTAGGCATTTGGTCAGTTGTCTGTAACTAAAGGGAACAGGCAAGCAGGGAAAAAGCTTTGCAAACCTCTCTTTTTATAGTGTATGCCCATTCTTAAGATCCTAAAAAGGGCTTCACCCGCCTTCACCATCTGCTTATCCCCAGAGGAGCGGCTGAGAGGCAGCGGAAACTCCCTGGTATTTATTTCTCTGGATTTACTTAGGACAGAGTAAATTACATGAGGTAATGCGGGAAAAGAAAGAAAACCTTAGTGAGGTGTGAGCAAGGTGGGGAGTGTGTGACGGATAAGGGTGAGATTAGAGCAAACATCCGAGCTCTCGGCAAAGCTGAAAGCCCTCGAATTGGCCATTGTGGTATATTTTTACCTCTCAGACTGAGAATCCAACTGTATTTTTGTAGCTCTTTTTTCCTCTTCCCTGTAAACAGTTTAGCACCTTGTACAAAGTAAACTGAACCTTTCAATCTGTGTTTCGTGGGGAATATACCGTTCCCCGGAATTTTAAAATTAAAGACCACACTTTCTTACAAATGAGGGTGACAGTTTTGTGCTTGTGCCGTAAGTGATAACATATTGCAAAGCCTGTTGGGTGTCCTGGATTATTAGGATCACGCTGCATTTTACACTCGGAGTACTAGCAGAGCTTTAAATGGTATTGTGCCATAAATCAGAAACTGTGTTTGCATTCCTACACATACCGAACATATCCATTATCATATCACTCTGCTTGTCACATAATTCTTCTGTATAATGTGCAGTCGGTGGAAACAAACTGCTGATGTTTGCTTTTTCTGCACTTTGCTCTTGTATCTAAAATACATTTTTTAATTTAAATATCTTTTTATAGATGTTTTGATCTAAGTGAACATGTGAGATGCTGCTAAGTAGAAGACAGTTGCACCTTGTCTCTGAATTAAAGTTCCCTATTGATAATGAAGACCCATCCTTTCTCAGTCACTGCTTTTTACGTGAAGTGTATATTTTGAGATCAGTTTCTGAGCAGTTTAGTGCACAGGTTCAAACTTCGGCTAGAAGGATTGATTATTTTTATGTAACTATTTTGTTCAGGCTTTTTTCTTGTGTGTGGAAAAGTGCTCTGAATAGGGAAAGGAAACATAAAATTCTTTAATGAATGTAGCATGTATTTCACTGAGATGTACTGCTGTACTTCTTAAGTGCTCCAGTAAGTGAGTGAAATAGTACACCGCTGGCACTCACACTTTAATTTTAGTTACCTGGTTTATAAAACCTGGGCAAACAAATTAGGATATGCAAAAGCATGATGCAGTTTAAGTGCTTTCTGAGATTCTGACTTGTAGTTTTTTAATGACTCACGATGGATGTTGCTGCATTGTGAGCAATTCTGAAGCCCCCCGTAGCACCTTGGCAAGAAATAAACTGTTTCTTCTGCCCATAAGGGGAGCGTACTAACAGCTAGAAGTTCTCTCCTTGTCTCAGGAAAGCTGGGCTAATATTAGAGAAGTTCTAAGAGTTTAAAGCATCTCTAAGTGTTTAATATTGAAGGAAAGTTGTTATATCTCAATATTAAATTGTTGGTGTGTTTTATCAGGATGCAAATGATCTCACACACGTGTTGCTGTTAGTCCTGGTGTTAGGTTCTGTCCTGCAACAGAAGTAATGATCGGTATGTCACAGTGGGTCTCAAAATGAGAACAGAAATGAGAATAGGGAACTTGTCTAAAATACCAATTCAGAGCAGAGGAAGGTCATTACATTACCACTTCTGGGTTTATTATTGGATTATGCTTTCAGTGGTGAAATCAATTTAAATTTTTCTTGTTAAGATTAGGGACAGTTTGTGGCTTAGTGTATCTGAAAACAAATTTTTCTATCCCAAATGCATTCTGGCCAATATGTTTCCTATAACAATCGCATTTAGTGGTGAATGTGAATAACTTAAGTTTTCTGGCATTTCTGAGTCATGCTACTCTTTTACTTGGATTCTTAAGTATTCACATACAATGATGATTTACCTATGCTTTTATTAGGTAATGTCTCTTAGCAAGTTTGATTTTATGTATGAGATCCTAAAATAACACACTCAGAATTATATTCCAGCAAGAAAGTCTAGTCTGTGTCTATAAGCTGAATTAACAGGACTTACAGTGGAGCATGGCAAGGAATACTGCAAACACTGTATATCACCAGTATTGCCATTGGAAGAGGTGCAGGTTCAAAAGGGAGGAAAAATCCACATTAAATATTCTAGACAGTTTGGGTAGTAAGAGCTTCTTGGTTTGTCAGAAACCTGCTCTCATCATAACTATCTCAATCCCCTGACATCTGAACTCAGAAGGCAGATACGGATCTTCTCATACATCGGCTCCTTGCTGGGGAAAGATTACCTCTGTTTACTGGGATTAAAGATGTCCACAGAACCAAAAGCAGAGCCACTGTCAGCCTGCCCTACAGTTCAGCTGCCTATAAATGGGATAGGTGGCATTTTCTTAAAGTCTAGGGAGTCTAAAGGCACCAACTCATGCTCTTGGTTTCAATACATGCGCTGTTCTGTGCGGGTGGAGATGGAAGAGTAAAGCTCAGATTTATTCACTGTTTCAGGTATATGTGAAAACTTAACTTTGAGTGGAAGCCATAATATTTGCATTTTCCAACTGATGTCTAGTTTGACACCCTCTGGGCCCTGACAAGTAACAGATGCTCTCAATACAAATTGCAGCACTTACATAATACTGTGACATACTCGAGTGAATTCGAGCATTCATCTCAACTGGCTGCCTCATACAAGGGCAACCACTTCTCACAGCTGTTCTTCCCCTTCCTTATATTATCAACTCTGTTTAGAAAACATTACACATTACTTATGAATATCCCTTTTCTGGAAGGTAGTGTAAGAGTATCTCTGCTTTTTCTTGGAAATTTTGTGCATGAAAACCCTTTATCCAGAATGTTATGGATGTTGTTACTATAGGCAGCCACGCGGTGTGGGTGGTACCTCTCACCTTGCCTTTAAAGCCCACTTATTTGTCTGAGAACATTTCCCTTTTTTTTTTTAACCATTTACCTTAGTACTGCACTTATGTCCAGAAAGAACAGGATCTATTATTCTGGGCTTGGAATGATTTACAAGAAGGTAGATACCTTTCCTCACTCATATGGAACAAGTCGCAAAATCCTTACAGAACAAAAGGGAAAATATAAAGATAATATAATGATAATGTTTGTTATAAAGATAATAAACAAGTGATGTAAATTTTTGCACAGGATTTATATTTGATTATGGTTCATGGCAATAATCAGGGTGATAACAACAGTGGGGTGCTTTTTGCTCCCTATTGGGAGTCAAATTGAGCTCAAATTAAATGAGAGGGGTCAAAAAGGGAGTAACTTTTATGATAGGACCTGGGAAGTATGTGGATTCACCAGCTACTTATTACCTGAAATAGTTAACATCAGCCTCTTCAAACGGCTTACTGTAAGTGATGCAGGGCTCTCTCAAGGCACTTGCTCCAACTTTCTGAAATCATTGGCCAATGAAAGGAAAACTCAGTTAAGACAGTTGGTTAAATTTGCCTGAGGAATAGCAGTAGAGTTGAACACCATTATTATAAAAGTCATTAATCTAAATGACTTACCTGAATTTTAAACTGCTCTTGTCTCTTTCTGATGTCATTGATGCTGCTTGTTTGTAAAGTGTAAAAAAACCTGTTTCTTAAATGTTTATTGGTTTCAGGTTTTTATTAAAAGAAAATTCTGAATAGTATATTGGAAAAATGTGTTTACCTTAGGAGCCCCAGCAATACTCTGAAAGACTTCCTCTAATTCTGCCAGGAATGTTTAGAGCTAACAGCAGAAGCAGTTCTGAAATTACTTTTTCAGGAAGTTTTCCTAAAAGCGTATGGGCATAAGACAGCTCTAAATAATTACTCACATGGGTTTGTACTGCATGCAAGTCCTATCAGCCAGGTGTTCAACCTGGAAGCAGCTACTAGAACTTATCTACATGAGGGCCGTGATAATGATGCAAACTGTGTAAGGGAAGTATTCAGAAATTAGGATATCGAGGCTCCTCAAAGGAATGAAAGTAAAGAATACAACTGCTGCTGAAGGGCAACTTTGTTCTGCTCTTCCTATGTTTTTGCATAAAGAACAGCTGAGACTTCTCACAAATCATTGTAGGAGTGTTAAGCCCATGTGGTAAAAATTCTGTTCTTAAAATAGCATTAATTATGGGAAAATGAAAAGATAAATAGGTTTTTATTCTGTGAACTCTTACCTGAAAATTCTCTTTAGTGAATATTACTCAAAGGGCAACAAACAGGAGGGATTTTTTTTAGTTTATCAATTTTAGTATTTCCTGTCTGTCACCAGTCCTCTTGGGATGGCTGGAGGGTGGGCAGACTTGCTGCAGTCTGCGGAGATGTCCTGCTTATCTAAGGCTACATAAGTAGAATCACCAGTTGCTGGAATATCCCTTTTGAAACCAATGTGGACACACACCTTTGTTCTGACCCCAGGTCTCTCTTGTTTATGAAACGCTGTGGTCACAGTGGGTGCATGCACAAGGTCAGCTGGGTCCCAGGCCAGGTCAGAAGTCCCCATGGCTCTATTGCAGGGACTTGTGGGGCTCTCTGGGTTGGAGTCACCACGGATCAGTACGCAAACACCAATGGGGGCCAGGCAGGTGTTGCCAGGGATCCATTGTCAGGTCCTGGGGTGGGCAGGGGGCTCAAGCCACCACTGAAGAGTTGGCAATGACAAGTGAAGGGTTCAGCCTGTTCCTGAGAGGCCTCTCAGGGTGGAGGGATTTGGGTCACCACTGAGGTGCAATCCTAAGCCAGGTGAGCAGAGCAGGGTGCTGACAACAACAGGTCCTACTGACAGTCCAGTAGTCAGCACACACAAGGCTTACACACATGGTGACAAGCCAGGTCCAAGGACAATCCAGGAAATCCAAATAATTCAAGAATGGAGCTGGAGACTGGCACTGCAGTGACTAGTTTGACAGTGACTGGACCTATTGGCAGGGTAGGTGGAGGCCCCAGGAGGGAAGGCTGCTCAGGGGTTTTGAGACATGCCAGAACACCCAGGCTCTAACAGTTGTATTAAACATTCTACCAATGACAACAGTACTGAAATGCCAGGCTATTGGAGGAGAAATGTCTAGCCTAATGAATGTTCCCTTGTCTCAACACAGGGCATCAGTCCAGGGAACAGTATATGACCTAATTCAGAAGATGGAATGGAAGGTGTTGGTATTTAACCATGAAAATTACAGGAATGTGGGAGGACTGGTGAAACCCATGGAACAACAAAGGACTTGTGCCAATAGAAGGGGAGGTGCATACATCAGTAGCAGGCAGAATCTCCATTTACCCAAAAAAGCACCTAAAATGCTTTGTTATAGAGCAGGGAAAATTTTTTTTTTTGACAATTCCTGAGCTATAAGAGAAAGTTCATGAGTCTATGACCTGTGCCCACTGAATTGGGCAAAAATAATGACACTGAAGGAGGACCATTACTGTGAAACTTGTTATTTTGACAGTATCAGTATATACATCATAAAAATAAACTATTTCAGATTCTGATGCAGTAACCGCTTTTTTGTTGGACTTTTTTGTGGAGCTTGGATTTGATCATATTTTTTCAACCATGTGCTCCTAAATAGACAAGTTAAAGTTAAAATCCCATGAAAAATACTCTTAAGATTCTGAAGAGTCTGGGTACATGCTGCTTGTCCTCATGGAAGAGGAAAAAGTAGCCAACCTTAGGATGAGGCAGATATTCTTTGCTCAGAATATTTGCCAAACATACCATAAAAATAACCTTTGGAGCTGTTTAAGGCCAAAGATTGAGCCAGTAAACTGGTATCCAGTATAGAATGACCTGGAAATGGTCTATACTATTATCCTCTTAATACAGAGAAATATTCTTAAAGTCTGTTTCGTAAGCAGACCTTGTTTTCTCTATCCTACTTAATTAATAAAAAATCCTAATCAAAAAATGTCCTCTGGAAACAGGATGGTGATGCTGTACCCAGCTCATAAGAAGTAACTATGGGGGGGGGGAAAAAAAGGGAAATCAATTTGAAGCAACAAGAAACTAAAAAGGATCAGTTGCCATATAAATGCATTCCCTTTATGATTTGTATTTCTTAAATTAAACTACTCAAATACAACATCTCCAGACAGAACTTATTGTTCCAGCTTAAATATTGAATGCAAGATGAAGACTATTTATTTGTACTGGACAAAGAAAGCTTCAAGGTAATTCATTAAATCAGTGACTAGTCTGTGAAAACATACAACAGGATTAATTTGCAATTTGTCATCCCAGTATAACTAAGAGGAAAACTTTAAATGAAAATCTCATTTGAAGTGCTTTGTGTATTACCTCAAGTAATGCAGTTTAGAAATATCCTTCTGTGTAGCTGTAATTGGTTCTGAAGTTACTTATTCTACTCATATCAATGTCTTTAGACATTGTAGGCATGCAGGAGAAGGTTAGTGTTCTGAACTGGAACTACTTAAAACAGGGGTTACTGGGGTAAAAATGTACCCAGGAGTTTGGGTTTTCTCCTCCTTTTAGAACAAAAATCACCATCTGGCCGTAGTCGTGTCCCCCAGTTCTGAATGCTGCTGTAGGGTCTCACACTAACTATCATTTTGATGACTCTTCCTTGAAAGTGTTATTCATACAAAGGTGGGCTCTTATTAAAAATCTGAAATTAATTTATAAGTCTGTCTAGGCAGTGTAGCTTCCTCATTTGTCATGTGACTGCTTTTCACGGGTGCTTGATCGAATGTGTCTACTTCTAAACTTGGACAAGAACATGGAGGAAAAATAAAAAGTTAATCTCTGCCAATGGCAAATAAGACATATCTGAATGTAGCAGGCAGAGTTCAAAAAAACCAATGAGATTACATAAAGGGCTTCAAAGGGTCTGAGGAGAGTAAATAAAAGGACCAAAGGATGGCTGCAGTCTGCTTATGGTGTCTTCTCATTTTCCAAAACATACCCGCTGTCCTTGTTTGGAACAACTACATTGTTTATCAGATTTAATGTGTTTCAAGGTCATAGAGAAATATAGCAGCAATAAAAAGACATAAACTGTTGAGATACAGAGCAGAGTTGTGCAGAATGATTCCAAGAGACTAACAATAAGTCATGAGAAGGAATAGGCCAAATGATCCAGAAAACTCAAGTTAGTGGTGCCCATCAACTCAAGTACTTCATTCTCAGAACTGTTAAACCTTGCCAGGAGTCAGTCTAAGCCTAACTTTTCGTAGTTCAGAAAGGAGGCATAATCTTAATTCTGAGCTATGATACAAAGGTCTTTTCTCTATATTCTGTCTTGGATCTTCCCGAGTGCACTTTGGGAGAGGTACAAAACTGTTCCCCACAGCTTCGTGTACCAAACTACAGGCTTTATATTGAAGTTGTAGGGGCTGCTGTCAATCAGACAGTAAAGGATAGTAACCCAAGTCTAATTCCAGTCAACAAGCACCAACTTCTTAAACTTTGAAATTACATATAGTTCTGCAATAAATTTAATGACACTTTATTTCCTCTTATTCTCAAATCCTTTTCAGAATGAGGTTTCCAGCTCAAACCCCAAAGCAGAGCGTCTCCTGTAATATAGTGCAGCTCATCACTGCCAGAACGAAATGGCAAGTCACTGAAAATAGCCGTCATAGTCCCCCCTTTCTAGCAAAGCCTGGGCTTTGAATGTCATCTGGCATTCTTAGCAATAGCATCCCGTACGTGTTTTGATGAAAGATAGCAGAGCTCAATTGTGCCGAATGACCTTTTGAAAATAATGATTTGCTGCTTATTCATGGTGCCTGTTGCTCTTAAAATTACTGGTAATCTTTGCATTGCTATCTCTGAACCTTCAATATTGCATTGATAAGGGGTACTGAATGTAATTTTTCCTGAACTGTTGGACACCCCAACAGATTTTATAGGCAGACTTGGAAATAATAAAGAGCGGGGTGGAAAATCACCTTCTCTTCACTTACCTACCAGGACCAGATTTTACATTCCTCTTTTTCCTGAACTGGCCACTATTGCACTCAGTTGGGGGATCTTTTTCAAAAGGAAGAAATCTTTTAATCTCTAAAGACAAGCAAGAGAGGAATAATACTTATCAAGTGAGATAAGTCGGTGTTTTAGGAAAATTAAATCAAAGCCAGGATTTCCATAGGCCACTCCCAGTGCATGCAGGTCTGTATTCAGGAGAAAAATTGTTCATTGTAACTGCAAACACCGACTCCTGGCTTGTATCTGGCATGGCAGCGTTTTTCAACAATGCCATTTTCTGGATACTGCAATAATTTTTAAATATAATGTTGGGGTGTTTCTTATGTTCATTCCTATTCGTGACATCTTTCTGCTCTTCCTTTTTTTTTTTCAGTAGGAAGATGAATTAGCCATGTTTGGGACGGGAATGATTCTGTTCGTTCCTGTTTGTGTAAAAGACCTGTTCCTACATTATACCATTTCCATATTACCCCAAGGAATTATGTTCTTTATGCTTTTGAATTGCTTCTTGTACAGCATTCCTCATCTTACTGCCACTTCAGGCTGCATGTAAGACAACATCCGGTAGGAACTTCTTGACGTGGTCACTCTAGAAAGCAGCAGTAATTTCACCCCAAACACCAACTCGGACCTTTGGGGCTACCTGTGTATTGGTAAATCAGTGGAAGTCTCTGTCCTAGAACCCCTGAAATGAATTATTTCAGGTGAGTCCAAGGGGAGTAGGTCATATTAGCCTTTTAAGAAGAGTCTTAAGGTAGATAACTGTTAAATTTCTAAACAATATAATTTATTACTGTTAATAGTCTAAATTTGGCCTCTAGCAATTAAATATTTTCAGAGCAACTTACGTAAATTTGCAGCCATTTTATCAACATGCTCTGTGTGTACATCTGTGTGACCTGGTCATGAAGCATGTTCATCCGTCTAATGAACACTTATTGTCAATATGTCTCTGCACCTAATTTCAAGATGTTGTAGATCCCGCTTCCAGGAATCCAAACCCAATTTTGAACAAGCTCAGTGAATGACTTCATGTTTACTGAGTTGAAATTTGGTGAGCAAACCGATGTCCCTCACATACTACTCCAATTTATGGCAAATTGGTTCTCCTGTGAAATGATAACCCCATGTCCTCCATCTCCTCAGCTCTCAATGGGTCAGCTGAGTTAGATAATGGCTACAGAATTGCTCTCAAGGATTCTGTGAGATGTCATCCTGCCATTTCACATACCATTCTTCCTGCTTGTTCAAAACAAACGCTTTCAGGCAGAAGGGAAAAATCTATATCTGAACCCATTTCAGAATAAACTATACTCCTTTCTATGAAAACAAACTTTTTAGCTTATTTCTATAAACTCACATTGCTCCTCAACTCTTCTCAGGAAGCCAAACTACAACAACTGTTTCTTGCTATGGTTAGGGTTGTGTATTTATTCCTTCTCTCCTTCTTTGTTTTTTCCTTCTAATGCATGAAAAAACCCCACTGAAAAAGCTCCAAGGTAAAGTTTCAAACAATCCAAAGGATATAAAATGCGTTATAGTAAAAATATAATTACTTGGAACGTATTTATCCAATATAATTATTAAAATGCTTATTCGAGGGCTTAAAACATAACAATTAGCATAGCATTCAAAAAATCAGCCCTACATAGGGAGGGTATGTATGTGTTATTTAATCTTCTTTAACTCAAAGGGATTCAAATATTTATAACCTTAAGAATAATTTAACTCATATTAAAATAGTTTCTAGACTTGGGAAACTAAACTGTATTCCAAAACATGCTTTTAGCAAAAATTTCAAATACCTATAATAAATAAAAGGTACAAACAAGATGATTTCTAAATTTTTCTTTTTTCTTTTATTTTTCTTTTAAAATCTTTTATTTTTCTTTTAACAACGTATCAACTGCTTATAAAATAATCAAAGGCCAAACTTTTGCCTTTAGCTATGCACAGACACAAACCATCAAAATTGTTAAGAGTTCTTATGATACCTTGAGGAAGAGGGGAGAGTTGGGTTTAGCTATGTCCATTTATCACGCGTAGCGTAGAGAGGAAGCTGTGTGCTACAATTCACGTGCTTGGTTGGGAGTTAAGAGTGTTGTTATACTGATTATTTGAATACAAGAGGCAATGTAATTCCAAGAAGTGCACAAGAGGATAGGAAATACAGGCTTCATTGCTTGCTTAAACATTTTACTTAGCTTCTCTTTTGTCCAAATCTAGAATACTAACCACAGTCAGGTATGTGGTACCAAAGTTACCAACTCTGCTAAAACAATTTTCATTGCTCCTGCATGTAACTTTTTTAAATGGTTGAAAGTTTAAAATGTGAAATCTAATGAAAAATAGCTAATGAATTAAGGAAAATTAGAGCAATATGTATAAATATAAAGAACAATATATATACATTTTAAAGTATATTAATAAAGAAATTCAACCAAAAATTAGAAAGCTGTATTTGGACTGTAGAATTCAATGAGCAGTGATAAAAAACCCCCAAACTTTTGGAGAAAATATTCACTACCGGATTGCTTTCTCAGCTCTGGTTTGAACTGGAGAGATAATGTCTCTTTAAAGAAATACGAGATTAATTTTAATGTTTTATTTTAATTGAAAATAGAATGCAAAATTTCCTTCAGAACTTCTTTTGTTACAACTCGTTGGAGACTTCCTTGCCTGCTTATGTTACATGAGTTGAGAGCTCACAATGAAAATGTTACTCGTGTTTGACTGAGACACTTTATAAAGTATTAGGGACAAGTGGAAACTTGCAAAATCAAATCCTGAAGCCCGTATTCTGACAAATCTCTGACGCAAATCAAAGCAATGTGAGGATGGCATTTAGGAAAGCTGCTGCCTTGAGAGAGGCCAAAAGGCTCATTATTATAAAAACAAACATAGATTGGTGATACGTTATTTTTGTTTAGTTTTAATGTACCTGTTGACCCTCAGTCTTTTATCTAGTGCTTGTTTGATTCCGTATCTGCAAGCGTGATTCTCCACAGTTCACTGGAGGAATAATTGCCAAGGATTCACTTTTAATTGAGGAAAAGGTACCTGAAGGCAAAATTTAAAGTGATACACAAGTTACTTCTACAGAACTTGCTGTACTTTTTGGATTCTAATGCATAATATGCCATTAAGATGGTTTATATTGAAATTTGAGAATCCTGTTGAGACTTTAGTACTAGATATTTTGCAAACAATAAAATTATCTGACACCAAAAATACTCACACTATGGTTGAATTGTTTAAATTTTTAATTCTGCCTGTATTTAGGGGGTTGGACTGGACACTTCTCTGCTTAGCTCCTGCCAATATATTTTTTGAGGTCAATTTTTGTCTTCAGTTTTGCACAGTAAGTTATCAAGCTTGAGTTCATGTAAAAGGCAAGCTAAACTTCATGTATTTCAAGGGAGCGGCTGGCTGTGTCTTGAAGTGTTAAGTTGTACCAATAAAAACATAAATACAGCTTTCACCTTAAGATTCAGCCTCCCAGTTAAAATAAGTGCAGTTTAACGGGTTTTATTTGCGTTGCATCATAAATGAGATGGGCTATCATAGAACATATTTGCTCAGGTACTACAAATACTTTATTCATGACTCTGCAGGTTATCGTATGGCATCATTTTCTGTGTTTATTAGTAACTTAGTTAGGATTGTGTTTGTGTTTAAACGCCTGGACTGTTTGCAATACCACTGATGACATTATAGTCTTGGCTTTCTAAAGCTTGGTTGCCTTAGCTTGCTGCTTAGGCTTCTGCTAAAATGGGCAGCAGTTTGAATGCAGGAATTTGTTGTGGAAATGGTGGTTTTTTTTTTTTTTTCCACTGCCATCATTGACTAGGCAGCTGATTTATAACTGTGTGAAATACTGCATGGCTACTGAAGGTAGTCCAGAGCAGTTAAAACCCCTAAAGTGAAGTTCTGCTCAGTCACCCCTTAACAGGCAATACCACAAGTGCCCTAAGTCAAGTAGGTGCCTCAACATAGCACATCCGAGTATCCGGCACCAACTCAAAAGGAGAATTTTGTGGTGCATGTGCTCTTTTACATTTTAAAATTATATCGGGAATAACAAGCACATGCTAATGGTTGAACTTCCATGTAAAAGTGAGCGGTTTCCTCCAGCTGTCTCTCTAGGTTGCACCCAATGATTTGCTGAAAGGTGCCATTAGTTGTCAGGACCCTGAAAGTAGGAGGGGGAAAATCAGATGGCAGAGCAGGAGGGAAAATAGGAATCAAAAATGCTTTTTTTCAAAGAACAGTTGACAGACAACTTTGATCCAGTTTATACATAAATGGAGCTTTGAAGAGCTTAGATATTCCCTACCTAATTGGGTGCCAAAGTTCATTATCACGCAGTCCCTGACTATTCCAAAATTTGATTTTTTTTCTAACGTTGATTTTTATCTAAAAAGCGCTGCGATGACTTTCCCAGAGGCAAGTTCCACCTTTTGGAGTACAAAGCATTATTTTTGATTTCTATAAGAATTAGGCTAAAATATCTTTTTACTCTTTGTTGTTGTAAGCTTTGGGTTTGTTTTTTTTCCTCCAGTGAGATATCATTTGAATTATCTTTTAATTCTGAAGTTCCATGGGGAACTACTGGGATGTGATCGTGTTTGTCATGTATTTTCCAGCTGAAAAAGTGAAGTGGGGTGGCAAGTTTAAGCTCACAGTGTCTCATGTGGAAAAGGACTTCAATTCTGCTATAATAGTATTAAATTTAAATTAAACCCAGCTTGTTTTAGTTGTCATATAAACTGCAAAATTTACATTATCATGTTCATTACATTAAGAAAGAAAAAGCCCTTTAAGTATGTGAAGCCCCTCTGATACTTACAATATATGGCAATCTGTTACATATATCACCAGAAATACTTAACCAAAGAGAAATGCAGAAAAATAATTTTGTACACACTGATTTCCTATAGATGCTTATTATTGTTGTGAGTACTAGGGCTGTAATCAACAATTAATTCCTCTATTTTTTATATATAGAACTAATTGATAGCATGGACTAGCAATAAAAATTATAATCCTCCACAATATCATCCCATATTTGTCTGTCAGAAATACTCCATCAGCTTTACTTTTCCTAACCACCCTGGCTTTATCCCTCTTCCTTTTGTCTCCTCAGTTGAAAATCAAACTGTTTCCCATACTCACTTTTGGAGTTAGCATATCTTCATGTTCTCCTCTATATTTTATGCATCAGAAATAACATCTCTCTTTTCAATTGTTTTCTCTTGTATCTCTGAGGGGTGATACTCTCTGTAATACCCTGTTTGCTGGACTCTTGCATTTAGTCTGTGTTCTCTCAATGACACCATTAAAAATGGAATGTACTTGCAAATCGGATGTGTAAAGACACAAGAGGGAGATAACCTCCAAAAGCTCTTGTGGTTATTCAGAAAGACCTCTGCGTAACCCTATGTTTATTTACTGGACTTGTTAATGCTCTGTTTTGATGTGCACTTCTCCTTGCTGAGTAACAACATTTAAGAGGGCGGATATAAATCACTTACCCACACTCAGACAGTGCTGGAATAAAAAGTAAAAATCATGAGCTCTATTTTCTATAAGTCTATGACTGAGGACAATTCTGTAAATATAAGTGTGAAAATCCTCTAGATTCTCATTTTGAACCAAGAAACTGATTGTTACCTTGCAGACTCGCATCTTTTCTTAAAATACGAATTTTATAAAACTGGCTTGTTTCCCTGAAGTAAATATCTATAGTCCTTTAAGGAAACTTCCATTCAGGGTAAATGAGTAAGAGTCCCATTTCAAAACTACTCCTTAGTGGTTGTGATTAATTAGTGTGAAGAATGAGGTATCTGAAATGAGAGTACCAATAATTAAGCTGATTGCGTGAATTCTTGGATTAATAAAATCCAATTATTCTCCTATGTAATTGGCACAAATTTTATTTGTATCTCCTTTTCAAAGGTTTGCTAATGCTCTCAAAGTAAACAAAGCAAACTAATTGTAGACGAATAGAGTTCAATTAAACCTCAGAGCCCTGCCAAGGCAGCTTTGTGCACAGATTAGTTCCAAGTCCTTATTTCTCCACCAAACATGAGCATTGCTGTGTCCATTAGCTTTGTACATTTGTGAGGGGGTGATACGAAGACATTGGAATGGCGTCTTTCATGCCCCTGAAGGCAACTGGAGCTTTCTGGGTTTTGTAATGGGGCAGATTTTTCAGGTTGTGAGATAGTAGAATTTGTACTCGTTTGAGAAACTAGAATGAAAAAATGTAGATAGGGAGGACTGAAAAAATGAGTCAGCTGTTGAACAGGCTTACTGAATATATGAAGAATAACATTGTTTTTACCCATCCTCTTACCCCTAAACAGAAAGTATTTTTTATTATATTTTACAGTTCTTTCTGTTTGTTTTGTGAGAAATTAATGAGTGCCTAACACGCCAGCTCTCCCTCTGTGAAGTTAATGAAGGAAAAGGAGGAGGATGTCCTGAAGCTCTATTACAGAAACATTTATTCAGAAAAAGGTGAATAATGTGTGTGTTTGGGGGGGTGTGTGTGTTCTATAAAAATGATTCACAAAGTAGGACCTGGTGATAATAATCTTTAATTATTGAATATCTGTTAGAACAGCAAAGCTTGGATAACTTGATGTTCTTGGAAATACTGGGATCAGCATCATCATAAACTGTAGGAAGTGAGCAAAAGGTGGGCTATTTGAGATTGAATTTTGACCAGAAGTGGTAGAATAACAATAGAAATTAATTTCAATGTTGTTTCTGCTTTTAAGAAAAGAAAGGAGTGATAACATGGATTTCAGAAAAAGCAGACCTCAGTGACCTAAGGAAAGTGGTTGTTAGGGACTTGACTGGACCAGAGCCGGCAGGTACTGAAATAGAGTGTTCATTTAACAACCACAGGCATTCTGGCGTGTTGTTGCTTTCTCCACTGCTTTATCAGTCCGTAGATAGTATACCATGATTTTGTTGTTTTGCCACTGCTGCTGTTCAAATAGATTAATTCCTTTATTTAGATTTACTTTCTTATATAGGAAAATCGTGAGTTTCTAAAGCTGACACAAATACACAAGCCTAATGCCTTACTGATCACTCAGAGTCCACGGCAAAAAATACATAATCCTAAATAGAGATGGGCCGATACTGTGCTAGAAGATATTACTGTTGCTAAGTTTAATAAAAAAAAGATTGACTTGCTGTCTTTATCATGACCAAGATCACTTTCTTATGACAATCCAAAATGACACACTGGAAACCGCTACTGAAATGCAGAACTTGGAGACTCGATCCCCAGTTCAGTACAAACTCTCTCCTGCTGAAAGCTGCTTGCTCCCGTGTTGACTTTGACCACATGCTCTTTTCTGTGGAGTCAGGTTGGAGATGTGTTTATTGCTGATCTTGGTTTTTGTTTTACCTAACTATCTGATTTTTTTTTTATCAGCCTAAATATCAAATGCTTTGGAAGTGTTAAAATGAAGTTAACTGATCCATCACTCAGAATAGTAATTTTTTTGTTTCAGTTGAAGCTCTTTGGTTATTCAGACACAAACTATTGCAAATACCTTTTCAGGCTACAAACCAAGTGATGAAAAATTCTGCAAACAAAACACAGCCAAGAAGCCCTCTAATAGAGCTGTAATCCTAGTATCTAAAACCTCAAACTGTGAGGTTTGGGGAAAACTCGTGTGTGCAATGTCTGAGCACTGTACTAGGAGATAACACTCACCTAAATTCTCTTTTAACAACATGGCAAAACAGACATTTGTCAAGTCATACACCAGATCCTGATTTTCTTAGCTGCGGGTGATGATGTTCATGGAGTAGCTCTCAGTAACAGTGGGAGGATGAGTTGGTTTGTTTTCATTCAGGATAAATTGCTAAAAGGTGGATTTAAAAATAAAAAAAAAAAAACCATGAGGTTCTGTAAAGACCCAAGCCCATAAAGCAATGAATGTCCTCCTCAAGGAGTGAGAACTCTCAGCTCAGTCAAATGACAGTCTGGCGCTGTGAAAGTAAACCCAATGTCACTGTCTTTCTGTGCGGAGTCAGTGTACAGGAAGTTTGCTGCAACTCTCTCAACACAAACGTAGGAACTCTTCTGTACCAAAGGGGATGTTTCAGACAGAACAGTGAACAGGATTCACGACAGCACTCTGCACAAAACGTAGTTAGCAGTAAGTTACTAAAAACAGCCATGAAAAGGCGCAGCTTTAGCTCGGTGGTTTGTGTGGCACTAAATCTGCGATCCCCCACTCCCCTGAGAGAACAGTTCCTGGAAACCAGCAAGGCAGGGCAATGTGCAGACACGACACGGGTTACACCACAGACCTGCCCTCTGATAGCTTCACAGCTTACAGAAACCAAAAAATGGGTCAAACAGCATACCTGCCCTGTTCACCTTCCGTTCTGTCTCCAGCCCTTGAAACACCCATTGAAGTTAAAGCCCTGATGAAACACTGATGTGTTAACTCTGCTATAAACTGTTCCTTATTAGCAGCACGGTCCTTTGTCACGTTTCAATAAGCTTTCAAAATCACTAGCTGTCAGCTGAACCAGGGGAAGTTATATGGAAACTTATCTGGTGTGTTTCTTTTACATACGGAGAAAGAACTCCGTGGAGTTCAGATAAAATCCTTGGCTGGTTTCCTGTTGAAGGGATGTCGGTGATGTTTGCAGAAGGAAAATCTAGTTCAGGGTCCGGTGCCATCCATCACTTCACTACAGGAAATTATCGTGGGTTCACACCTGAATCCTTCAGTGGGACTGAACGCTGTCACTTTACAAATTCTTTTGGCTATTCTGCTGTCTCTTGACTTACTAGTGAAGACAGTTTCCTTTCCGGTCAATATCTGGAAGTTCAAAGATGAGGCTTATTGCTCATGGAAATCAACCAATATGAAGAATATTAACAGGTTTTGGATACTTAAGGACAAAGAAATTGCTGTTTAGATGCAAAGTGGACAACTCTGTCTTGACGGCACAGGACTCCGTCAAATAAAGAGCAGAGACTGACTGTTGTTTTATAGCCACTGCAGGTTTTTGCGTAGAAAGAATTGACTTGGGCTCCGTTTACATTTTGTTTCACAAAGAGACTATCAGCACCCATCTCACACACCGAAAAAAACTTCCTGGAAAACAGCAGCTTCTATGGGGGAAGTACAGTATGGATATTAGCCAGTAAAAAATGTGCTGACTACCCTAGTTCTGTCCTCTGCCAGGAATATAAAAATATTTTAAATTTTAAAATAGTTCTTTTAAATCACTTTCTTCCACTTTTTAGTGTGACCTACTTGTTGTCATTAATATCCTAAACACTACACTTCAATTTGCATTAGCATTACTTTCAAATTAATTTCTTCCTGACTTTTTATCTACTTAGTGACAGGGCTCTAACTGTTGGAGCCAAAAAATGCACATTTTTAAAATGTGTTTGGATTGATAAATTTGAATCACAAAATGGGAGTCACTCCTAGGTAGGGGATAAGGGAGGAAGTGTATGGCTGCGGGCTGGGTGTTGCTGTGGAAAGTACATGGAGCTGCAGTTAAAACATCAGAACTCTTTTCATTGGTGTCTCCTGGTCATGTTGTGGTATGCAGACAGGAGTCAAATTTTACCTGAGTTAGAGTCCCTGTTCTCAGAGTTTGTAAGCCTTTTCACTCCTTGTGACGATGATTGAAATCGTGACCACTCCATAGTCCCTGAAAACCAGAGATTAAGCACGAGAGGAATAATTAATCACTTACAAATGTCTTCTATTAAAGCTCCTAATTCCAGTAGGAGCAGCACGTGGCTTCCAGTCGGCAGGTCTGGTCAAACAGTAAACAGTCCCGTTCCTGCTGTTGGATACTCCAGACAAAAGGTTAGTCATGCTCCAGAACTAAGGTAAATGCAACTAAAGGTTAATCTTCCTCTCAGGATTCCGTTGTCTCAAGGTTACACATGCAATTTCTTTAAAGATGTGTTCAGGCACACGTAACTTGGCAGGGCTTGGAAGAGTACCTGGAAATATCGGTCTAAACTAGGTAACACATTATAATTCTGGAGAATAAAATAGAAAATGTAATTTTAGTGTGTTGAAATTGTATTTGTGTTGTGGTATCGCTTTTTTTGCAGTATCAGGTTTTTTTGTTAATCAAGTTAATGAATCTGCACTGCATAACTCTGGCTCTTTCTTCGCTGATTTATACCACACACAATGTCACGTGGATTCATATTTTTATGATGGTCCAGAGATTCTGGAAAACAAATTCTACCCTATGTCAGTGTACTTGGTTTTACTTCATTTGCTGACAGAATAAAAGAGAACTGACTGGAGGATGGTACTGTTTACTAGTGCTGCAAAGAGCTAACAAATATTTGTTTAAAAGGTTAAAAGTACCAGATAATACCAAGGAAAACAATCTTAAATCACTGCTTTACCTAAGGAATTATATAAACAGGAGTGTGCAAGTGTTACAGATGAGGCATTATATTCTTGTCTACCGTGAGCAAACCCTAGCCCTTAAACATGTTATGAATATTAAGCACTTGGTATTTTTGAATGTCAGTATTAAATCTTTTCTGCGAGTGACTCTAAGGAAATTGTTAACTTAAGTATGGGTTGTGGGAGAGGACAGAAATGCCTTTTCTTCAGTCATAAATATTTAGTGCACGAGGCTGGAGCAGAGCTTAGAAGCTGAGCTCATTTTTCTGCCAAAGGCACATTAATTCTATGGTTTGTCAGACATTTGTCTAGCAGCTCTGAAAATACTCCAATCACAGAGAGTTTGCAATTTTTCCAGAAATTTGTTTCTTTACTAAAAAAACGCTCCTATTAAAGCCCTGATTTGTTCTTAATGTCTCATTATAATTACCGAGAGCCCTAGTTTGTTCCCCTCTTGGCTTACAGCCCACTCAGAGCACTTCCTACACGTGTGTTCAGTCTGCTCATCCTTTACACTCAGCAGCTCCCACTCTTTTGATTGCTCCCTGACCGTCAGACTTACTAGACATCTACTCACAGTCTACTCCTCTGTCTTCAATCACCCTTCTCCACGTGCCAGCCCCAAACCCAGGGCTCCAGCTGAGGTCTGGTGAATATCCATGGATGGGACTTTGTTTCAAACCAGCCACATGTTGTTTTCTTTTCCCAAAACCCATGACCCTGTGGTCAGGCTGTGGACAGCAAGATCTCCGCTATCTCTTTCTGTGCAGCAGCTGCCCAGCCAGCTGTTCTTGTCACCGCTTCCCGCCTACACATCTGGCCTCTCACTTTGGCATGGGAGGAACTGAGATGAGGTTGATAGGATTGGTTCTTGGCTGATCAGTGTTTGCTGTCAATCATTTCCTCATTTGCTTTTAGAAAGTGTTTTTCTTTTCAAAGTGTTTGCCAACGTAATTGCCACATGTGTAGCAATGCAGCACCGTAAAGGAGTTGGTTTTGATGAAAATTTGCCTTGTATTTTTTTTTTAAATGAGGCTTAATTAAAATGAAAGTGGAATTCAGATTAGCTCAAAATTCTTGAAATACGTGATAAGTCTACAAGAAAATCTAGAACCTACGCCTTAAGGAAACCCAAGTTGCAATTCAAAACTTGTCGTTTTTTAGGAATCAGGTGAAGTTTTGTAACTGCAGTGTTAAATCACTTCATCGCTTTCAGTACTGTGTTTCAGGAGAAAATTAGAGAGATGACCTATTGAGGATAAGCAAAAACTACACTGCTGCACTAGGCTGGTGGAATATATGTGACAAGAAGAAAATGTGATTAAAAAGCGTATTACAGAACTCCATTCCTTTCTTGAGCAATACAGAGTGTGCAAGCTTGTACAGAATACATTTTAGAGCTTCCCTGAAATAAGAATTTTCCTGAAACTTGATGCAAAATATGAAATCATAAATATAGTTCTATTTTATTTGATTCTATTCTGCCAGGTTAATAGTGTAACTCCTCACGTGTTCTATATCGTATTATATATGTACACAAGTCTGTACATGTTTTCTCCTCTATGCACACTTTAACGTAACATTTTCCAAATTCTTTCTTTACTTCTAATCTGTGAAAGGTGTAAAGGCACCAGGAAATATCATTTTACTATGGACACAATCCTTTTTGATCTAGGTATGACATACGAGTTTACCAAAACCTGTTTAATTTGGATCTTGAATATTTTGGTTGTAAATATAGCAATAAAATCGATGTTCTATGAGAACAGAGGCATTATAAAGGAAATCAAGGAGGAAATACATAGCGATAGGGATATGACCCTGCTTCAGGAAAATCCACGTGATCCATATTTCTGGGAGCTGGCAAGATATAGAAAATCACTTGTGCTCTTTTCCTGAACCATCAGCTTCTGGTTATAGCCAGGGACAGCACACCAGGTGAGATGGACCATCTCTCACACAGCAGAGCTTCTTTTGACTATTTTTAACCGAAATATAGTCACAGTATTAATGTTTTTGCTGGTTCCAGTTAGTCAACTTGCTTTTGTAATGGATAGTTTGCTCTTGATAATATTTATGCTTCTCCAGAATATTTAACTTACTAATCTTAGTTGTTTGAAGGAAGTTTTAATATAGGCGTGGGAAAAACTAGTTTAATGCTTGCATGTCTCTTGTTTTTGTGGGAACACTGGGCATTTGTAGTGAATGATGGCAAGAGGCAGATAAAAGTACCCCTTTCTTAGGTTCTTTTTACCAAATGTAACTTTATTTTATAGTGTCCAACTCTGAATCAGGTACCCTGTATTGAGAATTTCTGGCTAGTTTACATACATGTAGCTATATGTTAAGAAAACAGCAGAAGGAGAATCGGAGAGAAAATATGTAATATCATGTCGTAGTTACCTGAGGCAGGAGGGGACGGGGAGGGAAGTGAAGGAATTCAAATCATAACTTGGATTTTTGAGCTCTCCAGGTGTACTGCCATTGGTACTATTGCTAATAAAATTCAACCAAACTCGATTTGAGATGGACAGTTTAGTGCATATAGTAAACTCTTAGGCTATTACAAACAACTAGAACTTACAGCAATTGCAGATGATCCCATATTCATGCATAGAAAAGAAAAACAGAGCTTTGTCCTGTGTATAGTCAATTTTTTTCTCTGTTAATCTCCTTCGTATAACACAGGAAATATTGGATTCGTTCTGTCAGTGCAAGAGAATTATTCCCCAATTACTGCAAATCTCACGAGGGGTAAGGACAACAGTACAACATCTGCAATGGAGCTGAAAGAGCTTTGCAAAAACCTGCTTGGGCAGCAAGTGCTCTTTCTCTTCTTTATACCTTACTAAGCTCATTATGGAAGTGCACGGGATGATGGTAAGCAAAGGGATTTGGGACTGAACACTAAGATAAATTTCCCATGACGATGATTCTGTTTAATTCCCAAGACAAATGTGAAATACGTACCACTGGGCTAGATCAAAGATTGGGAAATGTGTCCCAGGAATATCCATCCAGCTCCCTGGTTTTGAAAGATGATTAGATGCCCTGGAGGACCTTCTCTATCTCCGATTTCTGTGATCACAAAAACCCAATGGCATAACGCTCCTGAACATACACCCTGTGCTACTGCAAAGCGCTATTTTGTTTTCTGAACCCTCGGTGCCTGTGGTCCATTGTTGTGGTAAATGCCAAAGGAGATCAAGGCAAGTTTGAGGAGAAACAGACAGCAATAAAGCCCAGTACGAACTGTCCATGCCCGGTCTCTTGAGCCCAGGCTCCTCAGGAGACCCCTACTGCTCTCTCTCTGCTCGGGGGAGGCAAGAGAAAGAAAGTCTGGCAGTGTGCTGGTGTGAGCACAGCCTGAGCCATAGGGAAGAGAGTACGTCTTAGGGTGGAGAATGCCCGCATCTTACTCTGTCCTAGTTTTGGTAGCTGAGCACTTGTTCAGCTCTGAGGAACCCTTTGGAGATAACGAATGAACTCATTGTCTCTGCTGGTATGTGGAATTATAGCTGAAATTACTTGATTCTTGCATAGGATACAACTGTGGTGCTCCGGAAAGCCCAGAGACAGGCTAATAAAGGGAGAAGGGGCAAGAAGCAGGACTATGGGCACCTCTTGTGTGAGGGCCATTTGGCCTGGAGTGACAGCGGGTGCTGCTCTGAGCCCAGCTGCAGCAGGCACTACTCTTCCTCCTGGGACAGTGAAATTCTCTTCGGGGGTGTGTAACCAAGCTCAGGTCGCTGTCACCTTGTACTGGAATGTCAGAATTTATGAGATGCAAAGATTCTAGGAAGTAGTTTAGTTTCAGGCTTAATTACAGTCAGGAGTGTTACTTAATTTTATCCTTGAGACAGACCCTGTCCATGCTTGGAATTGGGAAGGAAGGAAATCCCTTTTAGCACAATCTTTGTACCTTCTGTTTCTCAAGGACTGGACAGCGCTCTGTATGACCTCTCCCTCAGACCTATTTGCACATCCTGGGGGATGACTCTCGCATGAGCCTCTTCTCCCCATCCTGCTCTTCCTTTTCCTCCATGTAGTATTTTTACCCCTTTATTCCCACGAGTAGGAAGTCATGGGCTGCTATAATTATTTTTTATTTTCTGTGCCACGTATCTAAGCAGATCTTGGATATCTTATTTACTCTTGGGCAGTTTTCTAACACGCAACTTCTTTAACCTTGCTTGATTCCTTCCCCCCAGACCAGTTTAAAATAATAGAAGCGAGCTGCTCATTTTGCATCCACTAGATGCCTCATGGTACGCTAACACCGGGACACTTTAAATCTGAAATTCATTGCTGTGTCAAGCAGAAAGATGCTTTTATTTAACACAGAAAAACAATTGGATGCCTGAGGCACCTGTGTTCTATTCTCATCTGTCATTAATTCACTATGTGTCTTGAGCAATTCACCGAGACCAAGGCGTTTACGTTGAATCAGCTAAATATATCTGAATAAACAGCATGATTTTACAATTTTTAAAATGAATCTGTGGATGTTTAGTGCATCAGAAAATCGTACTTCACTATTAAGTGCTCTCATGTGAATTTAAATTCCTAACTTTTCTAAATTTGAGAAGTTTAGACTGCGGATTTTGTTTTTTCCCTGGGTTCCAGCATTTGGTTCATGGATATAAAATACCCACGTTGTAGGCTGCTTTAAGAAATGCTTGGCCTTTTAAAGGGCTTTAATACCTTCGGATAAAAATATTCTATAAAAACAAAATCATATGGAGAGGGAAAAATGTATACAGCGTAGAAAAAAGGAAATAGTCACTGAGTTCTCTTTCTCCCTGTTCCACCCATCTACCTCCTTCCTACAAAACCAGCAAGGCACTCATGTTCTGGGTTTCTCATCAGCAATCAAGCTCACTGCTGATTCTCTGCCCAGCCGTGTTGCACGTTGCGTCAGAGCAACGAGATCGGGATCGTTTTCAGGCAATTCAATCCCCTGCTCTGTGTTTCTCCCTTATTTGCTTTACAGTGGTGCTATGAGCCTACAAATCAGCACGAGTTACTGGATTTTTATTAAAGTCTAGATATTTCTAAACCACATTTTTGGGTCAGACACTGGGCTTGAGACATGGGGTAGCACATTCAGATTCTGCTTGCGACCTGGAAGCCTGTGTGCGTTTAAAAATATTTTCTCGGCTAAGCTATATTTTAAATGAGGATAGTAAAAGTCAAGAGTGTCTTTAAAGCTTGGGTTCATTCTGCTGATGTTACAAAAATGCGGAATAAAAACACCAAACTTGAATTACACTTGTGTCAAGAGAAGCCAGTTGCTAAGTGCTGATCAAACAACCTGTGCTCTGGCTACCACAAACAGATGGGATTAAAAAGCCTCTCTCTATATATACCCCAAGGAACAGATGGATATGAGTACTCGGATCCTGTTTTCTCTGACCCATCAGCAATTTCTCATCTCCTACCATGAAATTAAACTGACATGACCTTTTGGGTTTGACCCATTCATCTGCAAGTCACTATGCTGTGTCTTGAAAATGTCTCTGGCATAGCAACTAGTGCTGCAAAGAACAAGAAGTGTTTCCACAGACAGGAAACTTTAAAGCTCGTTCCTCTGCAAGGATGTAAACATTTATATATAGTTTTATTGAAGTAAATGGCAAGTCAAAATAGTCTATCAAAACCTGCAAATGTAAAAAACATTTTTTATCCCATTTTTGCTTTAAATTTTGTAAATATTTTTCTTTGAACTAGTTTATCAAGTCCCCTAGTCCATATAATTTATTTACAACATTAGATTGTCCCAGACTGATATAGATTTCAATTATGAAGCTGTAAATCTGGTGTAGTTCCAGTGAAATGACTGTGAGAATCAAATCTGTTGTACAAAATAATAGATTTCCTTCTTAACTGAACCTTGTCCAAAATTCTTATTAGGGAATTTTCTTTTTATTTGGTACCTATTTCTGTTGTATCTGCCGCTCCAGAGGTCTGCATCCTTTTGTAATGAGAAGAGAAAATTTAATCTTAGCTACCCATGGACTTTACAGCAGGTGTCTCAAAACCTCTTTTAAAGAGTGCTCGCTCTTAACCCATCTCCTGCCTGCTGCCCAATGTATTGCTTATTGTATCAGGAACCCCTTCACTTCTCTTTTTTTCCAAGAACATGTCTTTTAAATCATCAGAGGAAGGTGTTTCTGTTGTTATGGGTTTTTTTCTTAAGCCAGTATTTCTCCACTTCTTGGTTTTGGTTTTCCTAAACCTATTTAGTCTGAATTTTGGTAGTCATTCACACCCGTAGTGTTTGATATATCATTACTCAGTGAGGCAGTTCAAAATTTGTCTTAATGAAATGGTATTTTCAACATCTCCACTCGTTGCTTCCTGTTTCTGAAAGCGAAGTCTCCTAAAATTCCAGCTATCATACAGCTTACCTCACACATTCAAGCCTATTCATTCCTTTGAAAATCAGAGTGGATCAATTAAAAAAACAGCAATGTTAACAAAGATGAAAGAAAATTATGTGTTCAGCCTTTGAATACTTAATTATGTGAAGGCTCGTCTGTGTTTTCTGGTAATGTCAGTGTAGCCTGAGATAGGACTTCATGTACTTCTCACACAAATCATTTCTCTTTCAATTGGAGGATGAGTCTAATAGTCTGCTTCATTATGCAGTCTGAGGAGCATGAAAAAGAAACATCTGAAAAGCCATAAACAGAGAGCCGTGGTTATATAATTACGAGATGTTCCAATACGTTACATCAGACAAAAGGGCCTTAAGTCCTAAAGTTATGCAAACTGGTGAAGTGCTATGGCTGAGCACAGACCACCCCCATTCAGGATTTCAAAACTTGCATAATGCCTTTCCGCCCTCGGAGGTGTGTCATCAAAACAAGCTTCAGGGGCTTTTCATGCTTCCGAAATTCTCTGCTTCAGAACTCATTTTCTTCAAGTGCGTTCTGCCTTTGATTACAAAGGGACACTTTTGCTGTGACTCTTTCCCTTCTTCTGACATAAACTAGATGATTGCTTCTGATTTAACTTTGATTTTTAGTGTTACTCGTACTCCCCTCCCAACTCGCGAGTTAACCAGTCGAGCACTAAAGAACTAAAACTTTAGAGTTGTGAATTGAACCTTAGCATACAACAAAGCGTTAGTATAGGTTTATCTGTTTCTGCCTCTTGGTGGTAAATACAGAGCATTAACTCTGCTTTCGTTCCTGAGAAACTTAGTCCAAAGGTTTGGAGGGATTTTTCCTCCGCAGAACTACCCCAGGCTGCAGTCCACCTGAAGTCAGCTGTCAGTCTCTTAAGAAGGAACACAAGGGATTTCATAGCAATATGCCGATGACATTTACCAGATAACGCTAAACGTTTAGGCAACTCTACAGTGATTCGCTGCATTTCTGTAATAGCTTCTGGAAATTGAGACCATTTCGGCTAAAAACAGTCTGTATAGAAACTGTATGTGAGGTAAAGCCCAGAGCTCTTAACTGGTCGGACACACAATCTGGAGAAAGTGTGGGGAACCCAACCTAACTGAAAAATCCAGGGCACCGCTGCTGAGTGACTTCTTCCCCTTCGATATTCCCAGTGTCTTCAGATTTGAAGTGACTCTGAAATAAAAGTGCTGTTTCTCAGGACTGTTACACTAGGTTGGTTGAGACCATCTGGTTCATTTCCTGGTTGATAGCAAACCTGAAGGACACGTTCTGGCTGATGACAAGAGTCAGATAAGGACAAGCTTGGTGTTTGTACATTAAGCAGTCCAGAAACCTGAGTGTTCTCTCGGAATCTGCAGCAGATTTGTACCAATTATTTCTGACTTAAACTTCCTTAACCAGGAAGATTTGCATCTTTACACTGGGATGCTGGTATCAAGCGAAAAAGAATTGTTGCGTGTGCTAATAAGGCTGTGGAATGATCTCACAGGAGTTTGTGAAAAGCATGACATGTACGCGGGAGGCCTAGCAAGTGCCAGACTATTTCTGCCCACTTAATAATTTTATTTAATGCTTATCAGCTAGTGTTTTCACTTTACAGACTTGGTGTGTTGTTCTTCTGCACTGATTATGTGCCTCATGAACTGCAGGAGGAAATGATCTTTGATAGATGATTGCAATCAGGATGATAATATGTAATTTTGATTAATCAAGGGAGTTTGATTAATTTTGACGTTGAACTTAGAAAAATCCTATGCTGGAAGAAAGAGCTGTTTGCTGTCATTCCAGATGGGTAATAATATAGAGTTAGGGGAATGCTTCTTTACGACTTCTCCAAACGATGAGCTGTAGCTTTCCTAAACGTGATCTTTCTACTTCTTTAACAAACGTGACAACCACACGTAGCATGTGAGACCAGGAGAAACAGTAGTGGGCGATGCATGTGATCAAAAGGGTGTATGAAAAAGGTGAAAGAAAGGAACCCATAAAGTTGTGATTGGCCACTATCGTTAACATCCAACCAGCTAACCCTGGCATTCCTATTAATTTGAGGACAACTAGTAGTGTTAATGGTTATTAGCATCCGACAGCAGAGGTACCCAACTTTGGAGCTGAAACTGGCTTGATGGAGTCAAGAAATACAATTTTAATTACAGCATGTGTTAAACTCACTTTACAGATTGCATTTGCTCCTCCTCTATCCTCCTGAATTACTTCTATGGCAATAACTATCTTTATGCAAGGGGTGTGCCTTCCCATGCCAAGCAGAGTCACATCTACTGTGACAGCAAGACACTTATAATGTATTTCATTCTGCTTTATTGATCCAGTTGTTGTTTTCTACTGTAAATGTAAGCAGAACTGCCAGGGTAACAGAGAAATGATAAAGATACCCTTCAATCACTTTCTGTGCGTGCCTGGGTGAATGCACTGAGCATCCCTGCTAAACCAGAGAGACAGGAGGGCTAGTATAAAGGCACAACCTAATGCTCTCTCTGGCCTCGGCGTTTTAGCTGCCATCTAGACATCCTCATCTCTGTTGCCCATAGCTAGGAAAAGCACACGCGACAGCACCGTTTGCAGTTACGGCTTAGTGGAAAACTGCTCGATGTTACTCACGAAGGTCAGCATACAGTGAGAAACAGAAGCACCGCTTCAATGCTATTGCTCTGTCCGTGGCCAAAGAACACGGAAGGTTAAAGACAACTTGAGGCGCAGAGATGAGATATGAAATGCATTACAAGAGTTAGTACCGCTGTAATAACAGCAAGGAACGTTCCAGCTAGCGCAGATAAGAAACACTTCAAACAGTGAGAAGATGTTCCCAGGGATAAATGCTGACTTAAGTTGCTCATAGCTTTTGGCTGCAGCACCTGCATGTAAATACAGAGGGCTGAAACGAAAAAAATGAGATGCCCTGTCTGTCTTTCCTGGTTTAAGAAAAAGTTTTAAACCTAAGGAGTGAATTGTTATCCCTAGTTCTTCAATGTTCTGGATGTTTTGGATCAGACTACATTAATTTGTAACACTGAAATCAGGAACTTAGAGACTGTCTGTCTTTCTTCAAAGCAAACTGGAATAGTTTTAATACTTCACAACTCTACACTTGGACATATTTCGAAACAGAAAAGTCTCAATCCTGGCTCCTTTAAAATCAGATCAGTAGAATTTATGAAGAGTTAAAAGGGAACCAATTTAAGGATATATCACTAGACAAACAAATATTGCCCCGTAGAAACTGTACAATGAAGTTGACCATGTCTTTGAAATTTGATCATGAGTTTTGAAGACAGAAAAAACCCAACCCAGGCTGTTTCTTTTTATTTTTTTATTTTTTTTTTTTAAACCAGGGAATACCAATGTTGCTCTAAGTTAAAACAAGAGTATCAGTTTTTGATGACTTAACTCTCAGTACCGTATTCTAGATTTAACCCTGGTTTAGGTACAACATTTAAAAGCATTGTGACTATTCTCTCTCTCAACAGCTGCTGGTTCAGATCAAATACAAACCACCACAAACCACCATGTCGTCAGCGTTTTCTGCACGTTCTGTTACAGCAGGAACAGAAGGCTGCTTTGGCAAGAAAAACGTCTACTTTTTGAAGAAGCCTGCACATTTGAGTTTCTTTTATCTAAAAGGTATCAGCACCTCATTTCTCTGACTAACCAAATAACCTCATAAAAAACATTAACTGACATCATCCTCCTCGACTTGTGCAAAGCATTTGACGCTGTCCCACGCAACATCCTTGTCTCTAAATGGAGAGACATGGATTTGATGGATGGACCACTCAGCGGATAAGGAATTTGTTGGATGGTTGTGCCTAAAGAGTCGCTGTCGACAGTTTGATGTCCAAGTGGATTCCAGTGACGAGTGGCGTTCCTCAGGGGTCGATGTTGGGACCAGCAATGTGGATTCATAGCTCAGAAGCCAATCACATCTTGGGCTGCATCAAAAGAAGCGTGGCCAGCAGGTTGAGGGAGGTGATTCTCCACCTCCACTCCCCTCTCATGAGATCCCACCTGCAGTGCTGTGTCCAGCTCTGGGGTCCCCAGCATAAGACATGGACCTGCTGGAGCAGGTCCAGAGGAAGGTCACAAAGATGATTAAGGGGCTGGAGCACCTCTCATGTGAAGAAAGGCTGAGAGTCTAGTGGAACCTGGTCTGGTGGAAGGTGTCCCTGCCCATGGCAGGGGGGATAGAACTAGATGATGTTTAAGGTTCCTTCTAACCCCAACCCTTCTGTGATTAAAAGAAAAGGATGGGGTTTTTTTTCAAGCATGCCTAATCAGGTTCATGTTACTACATTTCAAGTCAAGAGTACGTTCATTTATTCTTTTTTTGCACGCTCAACAAAGTTCTAAACTTCCATTTTGTATTTGAATACTTTAAAGGAAAGAAAATGAGTTTTATATGATGTGGCACCAAAAAGGGTCCAAGATCCCTTGGCTGATGTAATGGGCTGCCTTGAAAAGTACAGAGATCAACACAAACATTTACAGAGGCCTTCTAGACCTATAATCTACCCACATAGCGTGGAAAGCTTTTCTTCTAAGAATGCCCAAAAGAGTTATAAAGGAATACTTTCTTTTTATGTTTTCATGACCCATTAAATCTTTTTTAATGCAATATTATTTTGAATCAATAACTTTTGAATGTGCCAAAGTAAATAAGCTGCAGTTTTCACCAAAAAGAGAGAGTATTTTTCAAATATGTTTTCATTCACTAAACAGAATTAACCTCAGTCTTTAAAACGTGGACTGGGATTCTATGATTTATTCAGGCAAATGGACCTTTCAGGTTCCGGATGCAATGTTAGCTGATTTATCCATGTAGGCATTCCTGTTAGGCTCTTGTCATTTGATACAGTGCTTGTGAGCCTTTCCTCCTTTCTGTTCCTTTTTTTTTTTTTTATCACAGATTCTGAACATGACTGTTGTTTTATTTCAGCATCTATGTATCACTATTCTGCTCTGTAGTGAGAGGCTGCGATGGAAACTCTGTTTTGGGACTAAACATTGATTAGACCATACAGAGGAAATATTTTCAAAGCAATGTACTATTTGGGAAAACCATTGCATTTCTAAATCTGTTACTGTTGGAAGACAATGAGGAGCTGCTCCTGCCTGCCCAACCCTGCAGCACCGAGAAATCGGCATCATCTGGTTCCCACCTACTTTCGAAGTGTCAAACAGCTGTACATGTTTCTTTGGACAATGACATTATTGTGCTACTATGAGAGGGTGCTGCTCTGGCTGAACTCAGAACTACAGATGAGCTGTGATGACCAAAATTTCCTTCCTCATATACAGGCAAGATTCCTGCGATCATCTGAGAGGGCTTCTTATAGCAGTGGCTAAAATAGGACATGAGACTGGCAGGAGAGGTTAGACTCTAAAAGGATTTATTTGGGAAAGCACAGAAGAAATAAGCATTATCATTTCTTACAAGTGCTGAACCGAAGGAAAGCGTTTTAGTCAGAACTTGATACTTCGTGCTGTAAGGGAACGTTTGTGCCAGAACTGGGCTGGGCAACCAGCACTGTCAAGGTCCGCTTTAGACATTTAAAGCTCAAGGACATCCTCTGTTCTATCCTATATTATGCTAAAAGGATTTTATTTAGTGGCAGCAGCAGTTTAGCCCCCAGCTAAGGCCCGGGGCAGCCAGTGTGGATTCACGTCACAGCCAGGGAGAGCAACAGGGTTTTCTCAGCCATCCAGAAAGGTACACCCATCTTCGTGTGTATCCCGGGAGCACAGGACAGGAAGGCTCCTCGGGGTATTGCACCTCAGTTATCACAGAGGTGACCTGGAGAGGAGCCACGAGCATCGTTTCTGGCTTTGTCTCAGTTGTCGGTTGACCGCAGCCAGTAACTAATCATCCACCAGCCATTTGCTGACAGTTTACCCACCCCTCTCCCCTGCTTCCCCCTCAGCAGGATGGGGACAGAGCAAAAACGAGGAGAAAAAAAGGGATTAAGATAAAGTGGAGGAAAGAGGAAAAAAAGCGATTGATACAAAGGCATCACTCACCACCTCCCACAAGCAGATCGATATCCAACCAGTCTCGAAGCAACAACTGCTTTAAAAATAACATCCCCCAGTCCCATTGCTCTGAAGATGGGAGATGAAGATCAAACTGCCACTAACAAGCCCTGACAGCTTCCTTGCTTTAAAAAAAAAAAAAAAAAAAAAATTTTTTTATCTGCCTCTCTAATTCTTCTCGAACGGGACTTACATTAACAAAATAAAATCTGACCCTATGAATTTCTTATTCAGTTTTACAGGTCATGAGGGTTGAGCTCTTCAGACAACGTCAGCAGCTGTTCTTGATGTGGACACAACTGACCCTGAACTGAATGTTTGTCACTAACAGATAAGAAGTTCTAGTCAGTTTATTACTGATTTTTAAAGTTTTCCTTTCTGGAATTTGTTTTCATACACGTGAGTGGAACACTGTGCAATGTGACAACTCGGGATGCACAGCAAGTGTCGGTTTCTGCTCTGATAGCTACTGTCATGCAAAATACTTTACACCAGCACCTTTTTAAGTGCCGGGAAAGTTGTAGCTGAAAGAGAGAGCCCAACTTTTGCCATCTAGGGCTGCCTGTCCATGTTAGCTGAGCCACTGACCCAGAATACCTGCTCTGAGCACATTTACAGAGATCAGGATAAATTAAATCACCTTTCTGGAGGATGAACAATGTGATCTTGTATTCAGTGTTCTAAATTACTGGCAACTGACTTAACCCGAGAGTTTAAACCAGCCACGTTTTCACTGTTCCTTTTCTAAGGTGGCAGTAAAACCCCCTCAGTTCCATTAAAATCAGATATAGCTGGGTGTCTGGACAGATGTCTACCTCAGGCGTGCAGGTTTTTATGGTCCTATGCAAATGTGGTTAATTCATTTCCTAAAGCAGTTAGACACGTCAGAATTTTCTTGGCCTAAAACTCATAAATGTGATGATTTCACTTGCAGAAGGTAGACGGTGGTTGGCTGTAAGTCCTAATCAAGGCAGCTGTCTGTATATCGTGGTTTTTAAGATACAAACCTGTTATTTTGTACTTACTATCCAAAAACCGAGGCACCAGAAATACTTATTTGCATAGCTTTACCTTGTGGCTTTCTGTAGGTCTCCTTTTTGCCTCTCCAAATTATGAGGCAAGAGGCTGTTGCCTGGGGACAGCAGAAGTGGCTGCTCTGCAAAGCGCGTTGAGCTGGCAGCCAAGGGTGACAGCGCCCCGCAGGTGAGGGGTACCCTCCCAGCGGGGCTGACCAGCAGGGCACAGCAGATCTGGAGGTGGTAACCAGGCTCAGCCAACAGCGCAGCGCACGGTGGACCAGCCTGCAGAGACCGAGTAGGTCTGCGGTCGGGTGCAAGGTACAAGGCTGAGCACAGACACGGCTGTAAGAGCTCAGAAAAGGATGAAGGGCAAAGGTCTGAGCGAAATGCAGCTCTCGGAGAGAAGGGCAGCAGCGGAAGGATGCGGATGAGGCTCCTCATAGATCATTTGATGGAAGCATCTTCCAGGGTCTCACAGCTGCTCCGCAGTGGCTTTTAGCCTGGGCTAAGGGCCTGGGGAGGGGAGAGGAGATGGCAGGGGCTGCTGGGGCAGGCAGAGTCCTGGCAGTGCTGCAGGTACAGGGGGCCTGGGGAAGTACAGAACTGGTGAAGGCTTCTCATCTGAAAATGAGAAAATCCAGGTTTGTTACCGTGCTAGAGTGGATTGGGGTGGGAGAAGGTAATGCTGCGGGCAGGAGGTAGCAGTAAGTATCTCTCTACTTTCCTCACTCTCTTCAGCTATTTTGCCGTATGACTTGGTCTGGGCTGATTAATTTCGATCTGGATTGAAACGCGCAAGTCTGAACAAATCCGGATTTGGAGCATTAAAGGCAACCTGGTTACTTTGCATCCTTTAGCAAAGCTATCTCTGCTCAAAGATTACTTTGAATAGTAAACGCATGAGGGATTTTTGAAGTAACAGTGACAAAAAATAAATGCACTTTTCTTCATGAAGATGTTATTCAGATAAGGCTCCGTGAGAAATACCCAGTCCTTGATTGCTTAAAAATAAATTGCAGCTCCAAAAGAGGTAAGTTGAGTGGGTTTGGGGGTCACTTGTTTGCTTTTACCTTTGTAAGAATCAAGGTACTGCTTTCTAAACAAGATGTATTAAATAATATGTGAACTCTACGTGTTTTAATACTCTGTTATTAATACCCTTTTAATGTTTTCCTAATCCTCTGAAGAAGAGTAAGGTTGCTGCCTCTTCAATGCACGGTGGGTTCGAGGCTGTTGCCTGGACCGCAGGTGGCAGTACGTGTTTAAGGATGAACAGATCTCAGCAGCTTGCGCCAGTGCAGGGAGAAACTCGGTCCTTGCTTGTTCTAGTTCACCTCGTCTAGATCAAATGTTGTATTTCTTAGACTGTGTGAAGACAAACCTGAGTTTAAAGTGTCGCAGTATGTGTAGTAAATATTGGAGAACGGGAGAATACGACATGTTTATGTCCTATAGTAACTGTGATTACAGTAGGTAACCCAGTAGAACAGCAAAAGGCTCTGTGTTGGCTGTTGTGATTGTTTTATTAGGCAGGTGAATTACCTTATTAGAGCTAGATACGGCTGGATTTATTAATGGCCCCACTTCTACCCAGGCAGGTATGAGCGCCAGCATTTTTCTCATCTGCTTTGGATTTGTTTACTTCTACTAAAAGTAGGCAGTGGTTACTGACAGGTTTTACTATACCTACTGGAGGCTGGCTCAGAGTCTCGGGAGACTATTAATGCTGGAAAATGCTAGGAAGCTGTTTCCATCCAATAACAAAATACTGCTTTTGCCATCTGAACTAGTTAAATAGCATATCTGAGGTAGTTAAACGTTTCCATGTCTGTAACACCCTCCACTACAGCTGTCCGATAAACTCGGAGGTATGAAGTGGTTAAAAGGCTCATGGTGAAAACACCATGGAAAAAAGTAGTGAGAGAACAGCTGGATCCTCATAGGCTGTGGTTGATGTTAAACTCAGTCAGGGACAAACAGAAGAACTATTAGGCTTTATTTTTCCTTTTGAGGCTTGGTTAACAAAGCAGCATGCAGGCATTTAGGGACAGTGATCCAAGGCTTCCTGCTACCTGCTAATCTTCCTAAATGACCAGAGAGCACTGTGGGAGAGAGGGTTTGAAAAATGATGTCGCTCCTAGACTGTTAGACAAGATTCTTCTGGGTATTATGTAGTATTTCTTTTTACAGTGTCAGAGAAAAGAAAAAGGTTATTATTATACATATGAAAATAGCTGTAGTAGAATTTCTTGTCATTAGAAGGAAATGACCTTGAATTCAATTTCTGCAAAATACGTAACTAGCGTTTTATTGCTGAAAGGCTGCGCTTTTGAGTTAGTGTTCCGACCTCAAGTGGGTATGTAGCTCACAGAACTGTTCTGAAAACGCAGTCATGTCACTGTTCTCCGACTCTAATGACTGGATTACTAGACAACCGTGTTTCTATGCAGAGTTTACCTCTTTACATCTTTTACACTTGTAGAAAGAAATACAAACAGATAACCAATATCAGACAAAATACTTTAGGGGCCAATGAATCAGAACTGTTTTCCTGCATGTTTTATAGCACACTTCATTATTCTATACAAGAGTGAAAACAATCAGCATGGGGGGAAAATAGAAGACAAAAAAAATGAAGCATATCACACTTTTCTGCTCCAAGTTAATATACTTTGTTACTTCTTTTTTTTACCTCCTCACAGTTGTGTTGATCGAAGACACAGTTTCTCTGCACATCCTATTTTATTTAAAGTATACTGCATTTGAACTTACTGTTTCCTCTGCTCAGCCTTATACCTCTCAGGCTGTACACCCCTCCTTAGACAGGCTGTGATATCCTGCCATGCAGAGTTGCACACCTTACCGGCGAAACCGCCTTCATTCCAGGTGCTCCAAGGGTACCTTTTTGGGGGTGGAGGGAGAGGAAGGGCACTCTGACAGCCTAGGAAAGCATAATTAGATAATGTAACTTAACATGCATGTTTAATACGGTAGCAGCTCGCAGAAGGACTGTTATTTTCTAAAATGAGCTAATTTTATCTCTGAATAGGATCTAATTGTACTTTCCTGGCTGACAATATTCAGATGTGGAAGATCACCACCACCCCGCCCTATCAGCTGTTTTGTGGTGTTCTTGTTTAGATTCTCAGTTTCAGGTCATGGGGAATTTTATGGCATTTAAAGCTGTGTTGCTCTTGAAAATGTTAATTCGGGCAGATGCTCTCTGCTTCAGCTCCTCTGTCCTGGGCTGGAAGGTGGGACTGAGTAACCACTGGATGAAGGAGAAACTATTACAGCCCTCCACTGTGTTACTGGCACGATGAACTAACTACCGGCTGCAGAGCGGTAGTAGGGAAGTGGATGTGATGGTACTATCCCCTAATCTCAGGCTGATGAAGCTGCTTAAGTTTGAATTACCAAAAGTGAGTCTGATCTCCCAAAAACCACTTCACATCAACTTTATCACCAAGTAGGAACCCTGGCGGTGCAGGGGGAACGGTTGGACTCGATGATCTCAAAGGTCTCTTCCAACCAGATGTTTCTGTCCTGGTAACAGAAGGTGCTGGTCGGTATTTTGAAAGCCAGCAGCCCCCAGGGGCAGTGGGCAGGGGGCGGTGTGACAGTGAGGTGTGGACTACTCGAACGAAGACACACGAATGAAGTTCATACCTGGCACTCGAGGAAGCACGAGTTCTGCCCCTGATACACAGCACAGTTACAGGTGTCACTTACAGAGAAAACCGCCTCACAGCTTGTGCGTTTTCACTGCCTTCTAATGACAATCGATGTCAATCGCAGCTCATTACAGACCTGCTTCATGGGTCATCATACACGCCGTACCTGAGGGGACGGCCTCGTATTCCGCAGAAAACCTGTTTTCCCTGCTATTTACTTTAAAGTACAAAATGTAGTCTAGAAACTAGCAGACCAAAACGACGACTGTAACACACTCTAATTATTTTTGCTGGAAAATCTTACTTTCTCTATGGACATAAAACTCCCTAATGATCCTTAGCAAAGAACAATTTAGCGAGGCGAGTTGTGTGGAAAGCAGCACTGCGGTTAAATCGATGGGGTTTTTTTTTTTTGCTTTACATCACCAACCTCAAATTAAAGAGGAATATTGCCCTGTCACTCAAAATCATGCCAGCCTCCAAAATTGCAGCGTGACAATTGGGTGTCTTTGCTGAGCCTTGTGCTTTATAACTGTTGCGAACTGTCTTCTCTAAATTTTGCTGAAGTTCATGTTTGTTTGTGGGGATTTTTGTTTGGGTTTTTGGCACCTTTTTTTTTTTTTTATCTAGACAAAAATAGAGGTCAATTCTTTGGACTGTGCCTCCCAGCAGCCCAGAAGGTACGGATGAAGTTGGGAAAAGAAACAACGGTGCCTATATGAGCAGTCTAATCAAAGCAGTTCTATGGTTTCCTCCGGCTTACGCAGTCTAAACCAATTCGCTGAGGAGTTGTCCAGCAGTGGAGCACTCAGTCGTGGTTACAAAATACCTGCCCCGGCCTGGGCTCTGCTGGGGAGATTTAGATGTTGATAGTTTCAGGTTGTTCTGCTAGCTCATTGATGTGTGAGGAACTCCAGTGCACTGTGGGAGGTTCCCAAGCTGGGAG